>CM035843.1:14964738-16239536 GCA_020510985.1 Pholidichthys leucotaenia
ACAGTGAAACCTGGAGGGGGGTGATTGGGAGGAACGGCCTGCCCGATCTGAACCCGAGTGGTGTTCAGTTATTGGACTTCTGTGCTAACCACAGTCTGTCTATAACGAACACCATGTTCAAGCATAAGGGTGTCCATATGTGCACCTGGCACCAGGACACCCTAGGCCGCAGGTCGATGATCGATTTTGTTATCGTATCATCAGACCTGCGACCGTATGTCGTGGACACCCGAGTAAAGAGAGGTGCAGAGCTGTCAACTGATCACCACCTGGTGGTGAGTTGGATCCGATGGCAGGGGAGGAAGCCATTCAGACCTGGTAGACCCAAACGTATAGTGAGGGTGTGCTGGGAGCGTCTGGCTGAGGCCCCTGTCCGGGAGGTCTTCAACTCCCACCTCCGGAAGAACTTCAACCACATTCCGAGGGAGTCTGGAGACATGGAGTCTGAATGGGCCATGTTCTCCACCTCTGTTGTTGAAGCGGCAGCCCAGAGCTGCGGCCGCAAGGTGGTCGGTGCATCTCGTGGTGGCAACCCCCGAACCAAGTGGTGGACACCAGTGGTGAGGGGGGCCATTAAGCTGAAGAAGGAGTCCTATCAAGCTTGGTTGGCTTGTGGGACTCCCGAAGCAGCTGAGGTGTACCGGCAGGCCAAGCGGAGTGCAGCTCGGGTGGTTGCTGAAGCAAAAACCCGGGTATGGGAGGAGTTCGGTGAGGCCATGGAACAAGACTTTCGGTCGGCTTCAAAGAGATTCTGGCAAACTGTTCGGCGGCTCAGGAGGGGAAAGCAGCTCCCCGTCCACACTGTGTATGGTGCGGATGGGACACTGTTGACTTCAACTGGGGATATCGTCGGGCGGTGGAAGGAATACTTCGAGGATCTCCTCAATCCCACTGATACGCCTTCCACAGAGGAAGCAGGGTTTGGGGACGAGGGGGATGACTCGCCTATCACAGGGGCTGAGGTCGCCAAGGTGGTTAAAAATCTCCTTGGTGGCCGGGCCCCGGGGGTGGACGAGATTCGCCCCGAGTACCTCAAGGCCCTGGATGTTGTTGGGTTGTCATGGTTGACACGCCTCTGCAACATTGCGTGGAGGTCGGGGGCAGTGCCTTTGGCATGGCAAACCGGGGTGGTGGTTCCTCTCTTCAAAAAAGGGGACCGGAGGGTGTGCTCCAACTTTAGAGGGATCACACTCCTCAGCCTCCCTGGGAAGGTCTATGCCAAGGTACTGGAGAGGAGAGTCCGGCCGTTGGTCGAACCTCGGATTCAGCAGGAGCAATGTGGTTTTCGTCCTGGCCGTGGCACATCGGACCAGCTCTTTACCCTCTCGAGAATTCTTGAGGGTTCGTGGGAGTTTGCCCAACCAGTTTACATGTGTTTTGTGGACTTGGAGAAGGCATTTGACCGCGTCCCTCGTGGATTTTTGTGGGGGGTGCTTCGGGAGTATGGGGTATCGGGCTTGTTGTTACGAGCTATTCGGTCTCTGTACGACCGTTGTGAGAGTTTAGTTCGCATTGCCAACACTCGGTCGGAGTCATTCCCAGTGAGAGTTGGACTCCGCCAGGGCTGCCCTTTGTCACCGGTCCTGTTCATAATTTTTATGGACAGGATTTCTAGGCGCAGCCAGGGAATGGAGGGTGTCATGCTTGGTGACCACAGGATCTCATCTCTGTTGTTTGCAGATGATGTTGTCCTGTTGGCTTCATCCAGCAATGACCTACAGCTCTTGCTGGGACGGTTTGCCGCTGAGTGTGAAGCGGCTGGGATGAGAATCAGCACCTCCAAGTCCGAGTCCATGGTCCTCAGCCGGAAAAAGGTGGATTGTCCTCTCCGGGTTGGGGACAGGCTCCTGCCCCAAGTGGAGGAGTTTAAGTATCTTGGGGTCTTGTTCACGAGTGAGGGGAAAATGGAGCGAGAGATCGACAGACGGATTGGAGCAGCATCTGCAGTGATGCGGACGTTGTACCGGTCTGTTGTGGTGAAGAGGGAGCTTAGTTCTAAGGCAAAGCTGTCGATTTACCAGTCAATCTACGTTCCTACTCTCACCTATGGTCACGAGCTTTGGGTAATGACCGAAAGAACGAGATCGCGGATACAAGCGGCTGAAATGAGCTTTCTCCGTAGGATTGCTGGACTCACCCTCAGAGATAGGGTGAGGAGCTCAGTCATCCGGGAGAGGCTCAGAGTAGAACCGCTGCTCCTCCACATTGAAAGGAGTCAGTTGAGGTGGTATGGGCATCTGATTAGGATGCCTCCTGGACGCCTCCCACTTGAGGTGTTTCAGGCACGTCCCACTGGGAGGAGACCCCGGGGCAGACCCAGGACTCGGTGGAGAGACTATGTCTCCCAGCTAGTCTGGGAACGCCTTGGTATCCCCTCTGAAGAGCTGGAGCAGGTGGCTGGGGAGAGGGAAGTCTGGGCTTCTCTGCTTGAACTGCTGCCTCCGCGACCCGGACCTCCGGAAAAGCGGTAGAAGATGGATGGATGGATGGATGGAATGACAGGTTTAGCTTTAGTTAATATCACAGTGACCCTTTGATGAGCAGGATGTCAAAACATTTTTATTATCGTTATCAAAGTTGGATTACTGTTGATTAAAAATTTCAATAGTACATTGACTTGCAGTAATAACTGGATGCATTTTTTAGAAACTGTACTTGGGGATGAGGATGAAGCCCCATCGACATCTTCTGCTGGTCAGCACTCAGCAAGTGAAGGTATGAGTGGATATAAAAAGTCTACTCACCTCTGTTCAAATGCCAGGTTTCTGTGATGTGAAAAATGAGACCAAGATAAAACCGGAGTGGTGGCCTAATTGATAGAGCATCCGCCCCACAACCAGGAGGTCGTGGGTTCCAAGTCCCGACTGAGTCATACCTCGGGCCATATAAAAATGGTTCTTCCCACCTTCTAGCTTGATGCTCAGCATAATGGACTGGGGGAAGGAAAAGTTGCTTGTGGCAGTGCCTTGTATGGCAGCGGCCCCTCTGATTCTCCATGTGATTAACGTTGTAGACAGGAGAAACATAATTTTGTTCTGCTGTACATGATTGGCTGTATGGATTGAATGACAATAAAATTGGCTTCTTCTTCTTTCTCCTAAATCATTTCAAAACTTTACATTATTAATGTAACCTATAACCTGTGCAGCCCAATTGAAAAACAAACTGAAATCTTTTAAGGGGAAAAATAAAAAAACTTACAATAACTTGGTTGCATAAATATGCACACCCTTAAACTAATACTTTGTTGCAGCATCTTTGGCTTTTATTACAGCACTCAGTCTTTTTGGGTAGGAGTCTATCAGCGTGGCACATCTTGATGTGGCAATGTTTGCCTACTCTTCTTTGCAAAAACGCTCCAAATCTGTCAGATTGCTAGGACATCTCCTGTGCACAGCCCTCTTCAGATCACCCCACAGATATTTGATTGGATCCAGGTCTGGACTCTGGCTGGGCCATTCCAAAACCTTAATCTTCTTCTTCTTGAATCTTGAACCTCAATCTTCTTCTTGACAAGATTATCAAGAGGGCTGACTCTGTAGTTGGTCTCAGGCCGGAGACTTTTGAGACTGGTGAGAGGAGGACACTAAATAAACTGCAATCCATCATGGACAATCCTGATCACCCGCTCCACCACACACTGGACAGACAGTGGAGCACTTTGGCCACGGCCAAGATATATAGAGTGATGATATAGAGTGAAGTACGTGGCGGTAATGCACCTGTAAGCTGGTTGCCAACTGCCAATCAAATCTAAAAGAAGAAGAGGCGGAGCACTTTCTCCAGCAGACTGCTACAACTTCACTGCCGAACAGTGAGGTACAGGAAGTCTTTTCTGCCACATGCCATTTCACTGTAAAATAACTTACTTTCATGTTGTATTCTGGTCATAACTATGCTACCATACTTCACCTTACAGTGTAATTGGCGCCTCACATTTCACCCTGCGCCTGATGGTCCTGCATTGTACAGTGAGTATGATTCATGTATCTATACAGGTTACCATCTATTAATCTATGATGTATATAAGTTTTTAGCAGTTTTACTTTTCATGGGTAATCCCTTTGTTCTGCTGTGTGTGTTTCTGTCATTTGGTCGACTGCTGTCATGCTGCTGTTAAACTGTAATTTCCCAGTTTGGGATCAATAAAGTCCATCCTTCCATCCCATGCTTTTGTTGATTTGGATGTGTGCTCTGGGTCAATGTCATGCTGAAAGATGAAGTTCTTCTTCATCTTCAGCTTTCTAGCAGAAGCCTGAAGGTTTTGTGCCAACACTGACTGGTATTTGGAACTGTTCATAATTCCCTCTACTTTGACTAAGGCCCCCGTTCCAGATGAAGAAAAACAGCCCCAAAGCATGATGCTGCCATTACCATGCTTCACTGTAGGTATTGTGTCCTTTTGGTGATGAGCAGTGTTGTGTTTGTGCCAAATATGCCTTTTGGAATTATGGCCAAAAAGTTCAACCATGGTTTCATCGGATCACAACACATTTTCCCACATGTGTTTGGGAGATTTCAAATACGTTTTTGCAAAATGTAGCAAGGCTTGGATGTTTTTCTTCATCAGATAAGGCTTCCATCTTGCCACCCTAGACAGGAGATTGTTGTCACGTGTAGTAAACAGCCAGTACTTGCCAGAAATTCCTGCAGCTCCTTCAATGTTGCCGTCGGCCTTTTGGCAGCCTCCCTGACCAGTTTTCTTTTTGTCTTTTCTTCAATTTTGGAGGGAGGTCCAGTTCTTGGTAATGTCACTGTTGTGCCATATTTTCTCCACTTGATGATTACTGTCTTCATTGTGTTCAATGGTATATTTAATGCCTTGAAAATTCTTTTGTACCCTTCTCCTGACTGATACCTTTGAACATTGAGATCCCTCTGATGCTTTGGAAGCTCTCTGCGGACCATGGCTTGTGCTCTAAGATGTGACTACAAAAATGTCAGGAAAAGCCTACTAGAACAGCTGAACTTTATTTGGGGTTAATCAGAGGCACTTTAAATGGTGGCAGGTGTGTGCTGACTCCCATTTAACATGAATTTGAATGTGATTGGTTAATTCTGAACATAGCTGCATCCCCAGTTATAACAGGGTGTGCATATTTATGCAAACAGGTTATTGTAAGTTTTTTTTTTTATATATATATATTTCCCCTTAAAAGATTTCAGTTTGTTTTTCAATTGGGTTGTACAGGTATAGGTCACATTAATGGTTGAATTTTTTTTTAAATGATTTATCTTGGTCTTATTTTTTTACATCACAGAAACCTGGCATTTGAAAAGGGGTGTGTAGACTTTTTATATCCAATGTATACTCTGTCTAGATCACGTCTCTTAATCATAAACAATGTGTAGTAGATAACAATAGACAATATTTTAACTACTATTTTGATGCAGTAATGGCATATTTCATTATGTTACCAGATGCTCAACATGGTGGTGACTGGTGTAAAAAAGACCTGATCAATGAGAAGTCTGTACTTTCCCCCCTGACCTGCAGTGGGAGTGACATTGAAGAAGCCCCAGATTGTTCAGATCCCACACTGATTCAAATACAGGGTATTTAGCCTTTACCCTTACATTGAAATTGATTAGGAAAGCCTTAAAAACATTTATAATAATTGATCCATTATTTTTAAAAATATACCAAACTGTAGTTCACAATGAGGAATTCAGCCTCATTGCTATTGTGGCTTGATGCATAATGTTGTATATTAGCAACTGTATAATTTGTACCTTTTTAAAAGGCATTCTTTTTTTTTTTTCACCTCATTCAGACTTATCCCAATACCCAGCGGAAGGTCCGACGCAGCCAACCGAATGTTCTTCCCCGCACAGTCCAGGGTGACAGGAAGAGGGCCTTCAACAGCACTTGTTCCAGTACTTTTTGCGTAACTTGCTGCTCTCTAACAAGGTGCTTAACGGCAAAATTCACAGCAGGTGTTTGATCCATGAATCAACCAATACATTTTCTGGTTAAATTAGAATTGATTTTTAAACAGTCCTCTTCATCTTGCTGTTCACATTTTGACATCATGAGTCCAAGACGACACCTAACAATTGATCAACAGTACCTTGCCATTGCGAGGCTCCAAACAGGATGTTCTCAGAGGGAAGTGGCCACTGAGCTTAGAGTGTCACAGAGTGTCATCAGCAGGTTGCAACAGAGATGCAGGGAGACTGGAACAGTTACAGAAAGGCAAAGAAGTGGACGTCCTTTAGCCACATCCCAGGCTGATGACCGTTTCATTGTGAAGAGTGCCCTGCGGAACCGGATGATGAATGCCACTCAACTCCAGGCACATTTAAGGGAGGTGAGAGGCACCCAAGTGTCACGTCAGACTGTTAGAAACCGTTTACATCAGCGTGGTCTGCGTGCTAGACGACCTGCAAGGGTACCTGACCAGACCACCAGGTACAGGCGTCATCGTCTTGCATGGGTCAGGGACCATCTACGCTGGACAAAGGACCAGTGGGCCTCAGTGCTGTTTTCTGATGAAAGTCGATTTACATTAAGCAGAAATGATGGCTGCCAGGGAGAGCATGATGCATCAGCCACTGTTGTCACCAGACGAGCCTTTGGTGGTGATGGTGTTACAGTCTGGGCAGGTGTGTCTAGTCAGTACAGAACTGCCCTACACCTTGTGAATGGTACAGTGACAAGCCAATACTACCTGAATAACATCATTAATCCAGTCATTGTGCCCCTACATGAACAACACAGGCCTAATTTCATCTTCATGAACAACAATGTTCCAGCTCATCGAGGTTGCATCATTAGGGAACGGCTGTTGGAGGCTGGGGTACCTCAAATGGAGTGGCCTGCGCTTTCTCCAGACCTGAATCCCATAGAAAGCCTATGGGATCAGCTGAGTCGCCGTGTAGAGGCTCGTAACCCTGCACCTCACAACCTCAATGACCTGAGGGCTGCCCTTCAAGAAGAGTGGAATGCCATGCCTCAACAGACAATAAGTCAACTTGTGAACAGCATGGGACATCGTTGTCAAGTTGTAATTGATGCTCAAGGGCACATGACAAGTTATTGACACAGTGACATTTTTTGCTGTGGTATACCCACCGCTGTTGTTGGCTTTTGTTTCAATAAATTGTTTGAGATGAGGAAATCACCATTGCATGCTTCTACTTAAATGCCCTGCTTTCATGATATAACATCACTGTAGGGTGAACTTCTTACATTTTCCTTAAATTTCACCTGAAAGCCAAATATCCCTAACTTTTTGTGAGTAGTGTAAGAGAAGTATTCTGACAGGTGCATCTGTCCTTGGTGCTTTGGACAAAGCACACCAACAAAAAGTAGAGGAAAACCGCACCAACATTAAAACTGTTGCTGAAATTCTTCTCACAACTATGCAAAACATTTCACAAAGAGGACACCGTGAAACAAGTGGTAACAAAACAAAGAGAACTTTTTAGAAATAATGGAGTTGATTTCTAAACACAATCCACTGAGTGCAAAAAAACTGAATGCAACTGGAAATGCAAAGTAAACCAGTAACACAATTCAAAACGAATTTCTAGAGTGCCTTTCAGATATGGTATGTGAAGATATCGTCAGGGAAGTAAAGGAAAGTGATTTTTTTTTTTTTTCTGTTATTGGTGAGGAAACAAAAGACTTAAAAAACTGAGCAACTGTCATTGGTACTAAGGTATTATAACAATGTGCAATTCATGAAAGCTTTTCAGATTTCCAGAAAGCCAGTCAATTGGATGCACCAGGACTCACTCAAAAAATAATCCAGTGCCTGGAAAAGTATGGCCTCGCTTTCCCAGTTTGATACTGAACATATTGTTTTCCATCAGACCCAAATAAACTGAATTTCCTCTCATCACCGAAGTGCACTCTGGACCAGTTCTCCTCTGTCTACACAACATGCTCCTCAGCAAAGGCAAGTCTAGCCTTTATTTTTTCTGCTGATGAGAGGTTCAGCCACTGCAGAGTGAGCTTTGAGTCCAAATTGTCTTAAATGGAGAGACACTGTGTGCCGAGACAGATCCTTGCCCTGTTCAGCAGTGAACTGGCGAGTAATTCCAGCTGCAGTGTTAAACCCATCCCCCATTGAGAGTTTTCACATACAGGTACATCTCAAAAAATTAGAATATCATGAAAAAGTTCAATTTTTTTGGCACTCATTTCAGAAAGAGAAGCCCATATACAAATGTGGACAAAATTGTTGGTACCCCTCTGTTAATGAAAGAAAAACCCACAATGGTCACAGCAATAACTTGAATCTGACAAAAGTGGTAATAAATAAAAATTCTATGAAAATTAACCTTTGAAAATCAGACAATGCTTTTGAATTGTGGTTCAACAGAATTATTTTAAAAAACTCATGAAACAGGCCTGGACAAAAATGATGGTACCCTTAACTTAATATTTTGTTGCACAACCTTTTGAGGCAATCACTGCAATCAAACCATTTCTGTAACTGTCAATGAGACTTCTGCACCTCTCAGCAGGTATTTTGGCCCACTGCTCATGAGCAAACTGCTCCAGTTGTCTCAGGTTTGAAGGGTGCCTTCTCCAGATGGCATGTTTCAGCTCCTTCCACAGATGTTCAATAGGATTTAGATCAGGGCTCATAGAAGGCCACTTTAGAATAGTCCAATGTTTGGCTCTTAGCCATTCTTGGGTGTTTTTAGCTGTGTGTTTTGGGTCATTATCCTGTTGCAAGACCCATGACCTGCTACTGAGACCAAGCTGTCTGACACTGGGCAGCACATTTCTCTCTAGAATACCTTGATAGTCTTGAGATTTCATTGTACCCTGCACAGATTCAAGACACCCTGTGCCAGATGCAGCAAAGCAGCCCCAGAACATAACAGAACCCCCTCCATGTTTCACAGTAGGGACAGTGTTCTTTTCTTGATATGTTTTATTTTTGTGTCTGTGAACATAGAGCTGATGTGCCTTGCCAAAAAGTTCCAGTTTTGTCTCGTCTGTCCATAGGACATTCTCCCAGAAGCTTTGTGGCTTGTCAACATGCAGTTTGGCAAATTCCAGTCTGGCTTTTTTATGATTTGTTTTCAACAGTGGTGTCCTCCTTGGTCGTCTCCCATGAAGTCCACTGACTCAGACAATGACGGATGGTGCGATCTGACACTGATGTACCTTGACCTTGGAGTTCACCATGAATGTGTTTAGAGATTGTTCTGGGCTCTTTTGTTACCATTCGTATTATCCATCTCCTGCGGCCACGTCCAGGGAGGTTGGCTACAGTCCCGTGGATCTTAAATTTCTGAATAATATGTGCAACTGTAGTCACAGGAACGTCAAGCTGCTTGGAGATGGTCTTATAGCCTTTACCTTTAACATGCTTGTCTGTAATTTTCTTTCTAATCTCCTGAGACAACTCTCTCCTTTGCTTCCTCTGGTCCATGTTTAGTGTGGTACACACCATGTCACCAAACAGCACAGTGACTACTTGTCACCCTTTAAATAGGCCGACTGACTGATTACAAGTTTGTAGACACCTGTGATGTTAATTAGAGGACACATCTTGGTTGAACATGTCCCTATGGTCACATTATTTTCAGTCTTTTCTAGGGGTACCATCATTTTTGTCCAGGCCTGTTTCATGATTTTGTTTTTTAAAATAATTCTGTTGAACCACAATTCAAAAGCATTGTCTGATTTTCATTGGTTAATTTTCATAGAATTTTTATTTATTACCACTTTTGTCAGATTCAAGTTATTTCTGTGACCATTGTGGGTTTTTCTTTGATTAACAGAGGGGTACCAACAGTTCTGTCCACGTCTGTATGTTGTCAACCATGCGTCTGTATAGATCCATTACACAGAGTGATGTATTTCAAGTGTTGATTTTAATTTTGATGATTATGGTTTACAGCCCATGAAAACCCCAAATTCAGTTTCTCAAAAAATTAGAATATTACATAAAATTAATTTTAAAAAATACTTCTTTAATAGAAATGTTGGCCGACTGAAAAGTATGTCCATGTACCACTCAATACTTGGTCAGGGCTCCTTTTGGATTAATTCCTGTATCAATGTGGCGTGGCATGGAGGTGATTAGCCTGTGCTACTGCTGAGGTGTTATGAAGGTCCAGGTTGCTTTGATCGTGACCTTCAGCTCGTCTGCATTGTTGGGTCTGGTGTCTCTCATCTTCCTCTTGACAATCCTCAATAGATTCTCTATGGGGTTTAGGTCAGGAGAGTTTACTGGCCAATCAAACACAGTGATGCCATGGTCATTAAACCAGGTTTTGATACTTCTGGCAGTGTGTGTGTGTTTGTGGGGGGGGGGGGGGGGGTGCCAAGTCCTGCTGGAAAATGAAATCAGCTTCTCCATAAAGCTTGTCAGCAGAGGGAAGCATAAAGTGCTCTAAAATTTCCTGGTAGACGACTGCAGTGACTTTGGTCTTGATAAAACACAGTGGACCAACACCAGCAGATGACATGGTTCCTCAAATCATCACTGACTGTGGAAACTTCACACTAAACCTCAAGCAACTTTGATTCTGTGCGTCTCCACTCTTTCTCCAGATTCTGAGACTTTGATTTCCAAATGAAATCACCGCAGTAATCTACCAGGAAATTTTAGAGCACTTCATGCTTCCCTCTGCTGACAAGCTTTATGGAGAAGCTGATTTCATTTTCCAGCAGGACTTGACACCCCCCACACTGCCAAAAGTATCAAAACCTGGTTCAATGACCATGGCATCACTGTGTTTGATTGGCCAGCAAACTCTCCTGACCTAAACCCCATAGAAAATCTATGGAGGATTGTCAAGAGGAAGATCAGAGACACCAGACCCAACAATGCAGACGAGCTGAAGGTCACTATCAAAGCAACCTGGACCTTCATAACACCTCAGCAGTAACACAGGCTAATCACCTCCATGCCACGCCACATTGATACAGTAATTAATCCAAAAGGAGCCCCGACCAAGTATTGAGTGGTACATGAACATACTTTTCAGTCGGCCAACATTTCTATTAAAAAACTTCTTTTTTTATTAATTTTATCCATCCATCTTCTACCACTTTTCCGGAAGTCGAGGTTGCAGAGGCAGCAGTTCAAGCAGAGAAGCCCAGATTTCCCTCTCCCCAGCCACCTGCTCCAGCTCTTCAGAGAGGATACGAAGGCGTTCCCAGACCAGCTGGGAGACATAGTGTCTCCAGCGATTCTAATTTTTTTGAGAAACTGAATTTGGGGTTTTCATGGGCTGTAAGTCATAATCATCAAAATTAAAATAAACACGAAAGATAAGATAAGATAAGCCTTTATTAGTCCCACAATGGGGAAATTCCAGGATTGCAACAGCACAGGGATAGCAACACTCAGAGCAACAATCAGAAGGCAAGAAAAAAAAGAACATCTAGTAAACATATACGTATATGTATATATACAGTATATATATATATATATATATACTGTATATATATATATATAGAGAGAGAGAGAAGGTAGAAGACTTCGGTCCATCCAGACTAAAACCTCCCGTCACATGAACAGCTTCTTCCCCTCTGCCATTAGACTGCTGAACACTAAGTGACTCTCGTGCACCATGTACAGCAGCTCAACCAGACTCATGTCAATCATCACTGTTTTCTTCCTGCATTACCGACTGCACTATATAGTTCTCCACAGTATCTGCTGCTGGCTAATATATATTTTAACTGTTGACCAGTATCACTTAATCTTATCCTACACTTTATTACATGTATAGTTTATTTCTCTTATCTTATCATGTTTAATGTTGCAGCATTGTACCGAGACAAATTCCTAGTTTGTGTACTACATGAACAATGGCAATAAACCTGATTCTGATTCTGATTCTGATAGAGAGAGAGAGAGAGAGACAGTGCCGAGCATTGTGGTTGGTGAATGTGCAGCAGAAAGTCTAAGCTCTCTCTCCGCGGATGCGGCGGGCCCGCTGGAAGTCTTTGGGCATGATAGTGACCCTCTTAGCGAAGAACAGACCCGCCAGGTAGGCCTCGCTGGCCTCCTGCAGAGCCATGACGGCGAAGCTCAGGAAGCGCAGGTCGGTCTTGAAGTCCTGAGCGATCTCCCTCACCAGGCGCTGGAAGGGCAGCTTACGGATGAGCAGCTCCGTGGATTTCTGGTAGCGACGGATCTCTCTCAGAGCCACGGTACCGGGCCTGTGATGGTGAGGCTTCTTCACTCCGCCGGTGGCCGGAGCGCTTTTCTGAGCAGCCTTGGTGGCTAGCTGCTTCCTGGGGGGGCTTTTTCCTCCAGTAGATTTTACGGGTGGTCTGCTTGGTTCTTGCCATCGCTGTTTATTATTCTGTCTTATATTTCTTGCACGCCGCCTAAACTCCAGCCCGGCACCCGCGTCGTTTTCGCTTCAGCTCCCAGTATGTTGAGTTTCCCCATTAGCACCGGGCGGCGGCCGAGTGCTAGCTAGCACCAGCTCCTCCCTGCTGTAACATCTCCTGCTGTAAACAGTGGCTCCGTCCGCCGACTCGGGAGACCCCTGGGGCGATCTGTGTGTCCATGATATATATATAGAATGAAAGCTGTAGAAAGAAGAAGGAAGATAAAAAAAAAAAAAGGCTGTTGCGACGGGCAGCCGACTCGTGTGGCGCTGCCGGTCCGGCGGAACCGGAAAAAAAAAAAATATCTATGTAATGAATCTATATCATATATGGGTTTCAATTTCTGAAATGAGTGACAAAAAATATTGAACCTTTTCATGATATAGTTTTTTTCAGATCTACCTGTAATCCTGTCCCCCAAACCAGAGCAGTGTGAGAAACTAGTGATGTCCTGTGGGTGCAGATGTGCTGAAGTCATTCAAAGCAAGGGCCTCTACACTTCATAATGAATTTTTCAATCCTGTAGCCCTAAAAAAAAAAAAAAATGTTTAAATCTTGTCTTCTGACTAGGTGGTCACTGTTCTCTAATTTTGCTCTCTGTGTTTTTTACACAATAAATGTTTGTGTTGAAGTGCCTTGGTTATTTCAATTCAACTTTATTTATATAGCGCCATTTCACAACAACAGTCAACTCATAGCACTATCAACTGTGGGGGGGACCCCCACAGTTGCAGAAAGACCCCAGCAATCAGGCGATCCCCTGTGAGCAAGCACTTGGCGACAGTGGAGAGGAAAAACTCCCTTTTAACAGGAAGAAACCTCCAGCAGAACCAGGCTCAGGGAGGGGCAGTCATCTGCTGTGACTGGCTGGGGGGTGAGGGGATAGAGAAGAAGAAAAGAACAGACATGTAGAGAGCAAACAGCACGATGGGGACTCAGTCTATGGGAGAGAACAAACAAATGTTAATGACCAGCAAAAAAAAATATTTCATAGAGGGTGAGGAAAGGAGTGAGGCCCAGTGCATTACTGGAGGTCCCCCGGCTGACTAAACCTATTAGCAGCATAACTAAGGGAGGGTTCAGAAACACATGATCCCTCCCTAATTGTAGGCTATATCAAAAAGGTAGGTTTTAGCCCTATTCTTAAAAACAGAGATCGAGTCTGACTCCCGAATCCAGATTGGCAGCTGATTCCACAGGAGAGGAGCTTGATAACTGAAGGCTCTGCCTCCCATTGTACTTTTGGAGATTCTAGGTATTACAAGTAATCCTGCATTTTGGGAGCGTAGTGCTCTGTTAAGATAATACGGTAGTATCAGATCTTTTAAATAAAAAGGAGCCTGATTGTTTAGAGCTTTGTAAGTAAGAAGAAGGATTTTAAACTTAATTCTAAACTCTATGGGAAGCCAGTGAAGGGAGGCCAGAACCGGAGAGATATGATCTCTCTTTCTAGTACCTGTTAAAACTCTTGCTGCAGCATTTTGGATCAGCTGAAGACTTTTTAAAGATGTTTTAGGACAGCCTGATAATAAAGAATTACAATAATCTAATCTCGAGCTAACAAAAGCGTGGATCAGTTTCTCAGCATCACTCTGAGACAAGATGCTCCTAATCTTGGCAATATTACGCAAATGATAGAAGGCAGTCTTAGAAACAAATTTAATATGTGAATTGAAGGACAAATCCTGATCAAAAATAACTCCAAGGTTCCTCACAGAGCTATTAAGAGAAAGAGTAACCGCATCCAAACTGAAAGTTTGATTTGGAAAGGAATTTCTAAGGTTTTTTGGACCAACAAGAATGACTTCAGTCTTATCTGAATTTAATAGCAGGAAATTACAAGTCATCCAAGCTTTGATTTCCTTAAGACAGGCTTCTAACTTGGCTAATTGATTACTATCATCTGGCTTCATTGACAGGTATAATTGTGTGTCATCTGCATAACAATGAAAATGTATACAGTGCTTTCTAATAATGTTGCCTAACGGAAGCATATATAAACTAAAAAGAGTAGGGCCTAGCACAGATCCCTGTGGAACTCCATGACTAAGCTTTGAGTTGAAAGAAAACTCATTATTTACATGAACAAACTGGAACCTATCAGATAAATAAGATCTAAACCATTGCAACGAAGTTCCATTAAGTCCAACATAGTGTTCTAATCTGTCAAGTAGAATATTATGATCGATAGTATCAAAAGCTGCACTAAGGTCTAAAAGGACAAGTACAGAAACTAGTCCATTATCAGATGCAATGAGGAGGTCGTTAGTGACCTTCGCTAAGGCTGTTTCAGTACTATGATGGATTCTAAACCCAGATTGGAAACTCTTCAAGTAAACCATTTCCCTGCAGGTGGTCAAATAATTGCGTAGCAACAACTCTTTCTAAGATTTTTGAAATGAAAGGGAGATTAGAGATTGGTCTATAGTTAGCTAAAGCTCCTGGATCTAGCGTTGGCTTTTTGAGTAAGGGTTTAATTACAGCCGTTTTAAAAGCCTGCGGTACATGGCCTAAAGTTAATGAAGAATTGATTATATGAAGAATAAAGCTACCAATAAGTGGGAAGACTTCTTTAAATAACCTGGTAGGAATAGGGTCTAAAAGACAAGTTGAAGGTTTGGATGAGGAAACTATTTTGTCTAACTCACAAAGGTCGATTGGAGTAAACTCATGAAGACAGACATCAATAGAAGGAGTTGTAGTAGTTACAGTATTTAAGTTAACTGTGGGAAGAATCTGATTGATTTTATCTCTGATGGATGAAATTTTATTATTGAAAAAGTTCATAAAGTCCTGACTAGTAAGCTCTAAGGGAATGCTAGGATTGACAGAGTCCTGACTCTTTGTCAACCTGGCTACAGTACTGAAAAGAAACCTGGGATTATTCTTGTTCTCTTCTATTAATGCAGAGTAATAACTCGTTCTAGCTTTTCTAAGAGATTTTTTATAAATTAAAAGATGATTTAAAAAAAACCCATGCTTGAACAGCAGTGGTATAGCCACAGCTGATATTCTGAACAATGAAGAATACCATGTTAGAATAAATCAAGTATTGAAAGATTCTCTAATTTTGATTTTCACTGTATGTCAGGCTCTTATGTCCACCAGAAATGGCTGTCACGTCAAAGAGACATGTATGGAGATGCACCTAGGGAGCTACAAAGACTCTGTGATACAAGGCGGGCCTGTAGGTACCAGGTGTGTAAAAACCTTATGGACAGATTACTGGCTGTATTAGGCTTGCCAGTGTGACGTGTTTATAGAGTTGACCAAGTGCATTCTGGGAAGGGTAGGCCATGGTAGTTCGCTGAGATTATGTCTACACCTAGCATCACAAAGAAGCAGACACGGGGAAGTATTGCTGTGTTGTAAACTACAGTAGTCATTCTCACAACCACCGTGGAAAAAAGATTAATGACTGAATAGGCTTTTATCGTTGTCCAGTGTGGAAGAAACAAAAAAGCACAGCCAGCCCACGTTTTGGATATAATGGGGCGACGCATGACCTGGATTGCAGCTGTGAGAAGACCCAACCTAACTTTCAACCACATTCCTTTATTGATGGTAGTGTGTTCAAAGCATTTTCATAAAGGTAAATTATGATTTACTGTATATAACTCTGTTATTGCTGAGTGGTTAAAACTTGCTTGGTCATAGCATTTTGCCTACGTTAGCAGTGCTAAGCCCCCCCCCCCCCCCCCCCGTCCTGTCAGGTAGCTAGGTAAGCAGAAAAGAGATCTGTCACCCTTATTGTGCCAAAACAGATTTACTTTGCCAAAAGGAGCTTTATACAGTACCTAACTATGTACTGTATGTTGTAAACTCCTGTAATAACCTTTAATACTTTATTTAAATTATTTTACCCATGGAGGACCCGACAGGATGGGGAATAAGGAAAGGAAGTGTGTGGAGGGGGAAAGAAAAGGGAGTGGAACGGACAAAAAAGACAAACCAACAACTAAAACAGAAGACAAACTGCTTCTTCCACGGAAGATGTCTCAACACGAGTCTGGTATCCGCACCTTTTAAAGGAGAGACATTTGTGCATGTGCGTCTGTGTGCGTATATATGAGAGGGCGCGTAAAATAAGTGTGTGCATGTGAGTGGTTTGTCAGGAAACATACGAAGAGGGGGGCCAGTTGCAGCAGCTTTCCCCCCGGGAACCCCGAGCAGGCAAGGCAGCGCCACCAACCCCCACAGGGCACAAATGCCCAAGGTCAGGAAGGCCAGGCATCCGCCCCAAAGGGACGATCGAGGGAAGCCAGGTGGCCAGTGCGGTGGGTTCACATCCCGGGCCCGCCAATCCCCCACATCCCCAGTGGGGTCAACACCAGTCCCTGGGCCCCAGGCGCCAGCAAGCCAGCAACTCCACCCCCCGGGCCGGAGACCGACACGAGCCCCACCAGGCACCCCCACAGCGGGCCCCCCCCCAACAGCAACAGTGCCGCACACCCCGCAGACCCCCATGCCCAAAGAAGTCCCCCCCCCCCGCCCAGGGGAGCCCACATAGCCGAGAGGCACTACCCCACCCCCAATCCAGCACCTCCCAACTCGCAGACACACAACCATCCCCACACCTTCACACCCTCATGCTCTCATATGCACCCACATGCACTCCAGCACTCACTCACCCAGACCCACCCATTCTCTGTCACTCCTGTACCCGTTCAATCTCACTCCCACTCGCCCTCAGGGTCACCCACACCCACTCACGTTTACCCACGCAAGCACTCTCACTCACACTCTGACCTACTCGCATCCATTCGTGCTCTCCCCCTCACACTCACCCACCTTCATTCACCCTTATTTCTTAGGGCGACTGCGATGCAGATGCAGCCAACCTGAACACACACCGGCGCCCAGCAGCAGCCGGGGAGACTGCCGGTGCAGGCCAGCGGCCACCCCCTCACCGACCCACCCCAGGGCGGCCGCGGCCACAGAAGCAGACCCCAGTACCCACCCAAACTGTAGTGTGTGTCACCTTAGGCTTAACCAAATTTTACTCTTGCAAGAGGAGAACTGTGGCTATCTTCAGAAGCTGTCACCAAGAGACATAGTATTGGTGGACCGTGGATTTGATATTAAGGAAAGCATTGCCCTTGTAGGTGCCACACTGAAAATACCTGCATTCACCACAGCCAGCTTGATGCCAGAGACGTGGAGAGAGGAACGGGGTATTACACCCTATTACTCCATGTGGAGAGAGTAATAGGAAGTCCTTCCAGGATTTCACAATGTTGTGATCGCATCAATTCACACGAAATCAGCCAGTCAGCACAACTATTGCGTGACCCTGCAACTTTGTCCAATCACCACAATTTTGGCCAGTCCTCATCAACTTCCGCCAATTTCACCAATCAAATTTGTCTGTGACTGGTGCTGAAACGCTCAGTCTAACCAGTCAAATGCATCACTGCACCGCGTTCACTTCCGTGTTTATAGGAGTATTAACGGAACACATCAGCAAACAGTGTGTGATTTAAAATTTTAAAAAAAACCTCACCTGCGAGGTTTCCAACACCGTCCCTTCCTCCGTCTCCCCCAACCTGCTGGTGGACGTCTCACCACGTCTCCGTCCTGACCGCATGTACGAAGCACTGGGTTTGTGTTGTTAAAAATATCCGCCTGTTCCAAAAGCACCCCGTCATGGGAGGAGAGACACCGTAAAACTAGGACTCTAACACTACTGCTAGTGCTTGATATACATCTTTAGAGGTAAAATCATTGTTCCGTCTGGTCAATGAGCTTTAAAGCTGTGAATCTCTGGACGGACAACGCATACACGGCTGCACGGTGGCGCAGTGGTTTAGCACTGTGGCAGCACAGTTTACCCTCGGCCGGGGGATCGCGGGGATCATGAGATCGTGGGTTTGATCCCAGCCCCCGACCAACAGTGAGCTGTGTGGAGTTTGCATGTTCTCCCCGTGTTGCGTGGGTTTTCTCCGGGATGTCTCCGGTTTCCTCCCGCATACCAAAAACATGTAGGTTTAGGGCGCTCGCGCACGCAGCGACCAGCAGCCGGTGGCTTGTCACCAGACTGCAAACCGAATCTACCTACGGGTACAAATAAGTAACAAAAAAAAAAAAAAAATACCCCGCTGGCCCACCGTAAATCAAAGATATGTGTGTATGTCAAGACCAACGTGCAGCAGACAGACAAGTAGGAGTTAGGCACGGAAAGAGAGAGAATATTGTCTGTAATTTTTTTTTCAGAAAAACAGATTCCTATAGTCAATACAGAGCAACAGAATAAATTATTTATTTTTCCCTCTCCGCTCACTACCAAATGGTTGGGGACCGTAGGGAGTTTTCAAATGAAGGTGCTGCCAATGATTTCCAAATCTCTACTCTTTAACATACATTCAATGCAATTTAGCTGTTGTCATGGATATTGTGTTCCATCCATCCATCCATCATCTTCCGCTTAATCCTTTTCGGGTCGCGGGGGGGCTGGAGCCTATCCCAGCATCTAATATTGTGTTAATGTTTGTATTTGCTGTTGAACAAGAGTTTGTCTGTATAGCAGAAGATTCTGCTTAATTTACAAATCACTGTAATGGGAAATTTTTGACAATCCTGTGCTTTTCTTGTATTGTTATATAGAATATCACTGCAGTAAACTGGAAAAAAAAAACATATTCTTTAAAAAGTTGGTAATTCTTCCCACAACTTTTAGTGCAAAAAATGCTAAAAACGTCGCAACTTTTTAAAAAAGCTTCCGCAAAGTCAGGCTTTTTGGGCTGCAACAATCATAAAATCATCCCACGAAATCCTGGAGGGATTGAATAGGGTGCATGCCCTCCAAATATACAGTACTGAATGACACTATGCTGTATGTCTGGTCTTTGTGGTACCATGTGAAGGCGAAGACATGACTTTACTGGATAAGATTGTTGCTGTAACCTGTGCCAACATGTGTCCAAGTGTCATTATAAAGCCATAGTTTTAGAATGTAGACCCTGACATGTTTTTGGTATGGTTTACCCCTTCAGACATACAGGTGCATCTCATTAATTAGAATATCATCAAAATGTTGATTTATTTCAGTAATTCAATTCATAAAATGAAACTCATATTTTATATAGATTCATTACAGAGTGATATATTTCAAGTGTTTATTTCTTTTAATTTTGATGGTTGTGGCTTGCAGCTCATGAAAATCAGTTTCTCAAAGAATATTACAGAAAATCAGTTTTAAAAAAATTGATTTTTTTTTTTTAACAGAAATGTTGGCCAACAAAGTATTTCCATGCACACTCTCAATACTTGGTCAGGGCTCCTTTTGCATGAATTAATACTGCATCACTGTGGCATGGAGGTGATCAGCCTGTGTTACTGTGGAGGTGTTATGGAGGCCCAGGTTGCTTTGATAGCGGCCTTCAGCTCATCTGCATTGTTGGGTTTAGTGTCTCATCTCCCTGTTGACAATACAGTGATAAGATAAGATAAGATAAGCCTTTATTAGTCCCACAACGGGGAAATTCCAGGATTGCAACAGCACAGGGATAGCAACACTCAGAGCAACAATCAGAAGGCAAGAAAAAAACAAGCAAGCAAGAGCAGCTAATATACATATGTACGTATTACTATAAAATATATATATATACACACACACACAGACACACAGTGCAGAGCATTGTAGCTGGATGGAATAAATATATGAATATATGAACACAGTGCAGAGCATTGTAGCTAGATGGAATAAATATGTAAATATATAAACACCCACAGTACGGAGCATTGCAGCTAGGTGGAATAAATATGCAAGTATATAAACACACACAGTGCGGAGCAATGTAGCTAGATGGAATAATATGTAGATATATAAATATATAAACACACCCAGTGCTGAGCATTGTAGCTAGATGGAATAAATATGTAAATATATAAACACACACAGTGCAGAGCATTGCTGCTAGATGGAATGAAACAGCATAACCGTCTACTTAGTTATCCTACATGGTATGATTATGTGCCCATACATATTCTCACCCTCCATAGCGACCGGTAAGTTCCTAGTTGTATGCCGGAGGGGACCATTGTGTAAGTCTATTGCATCTTTTGCATTCAAAAAACTATTAGTTTGTTACGTCTTTTTGCTATCTCTGCGAGCAGCCCTGCTTAGGTTGTACAGTCTGACAGCCGTTGGTAGGAAGGACCTACGAAACCTCTCGGTTGTGCACCTGGGATGATGTAGTCTGCTGCTAAATGAGCTCCTCAGTGCATTCAGTATGTCCTGCATAGGGTGGAACTCGGACTCCAGCAGAGATGACAGTTTAGCCACCGTCCTTCTCTCTCCTATCTCCTCCATCGGATCAAGGCGCTGCCCCAGGACAGAGCTAGCTTTCTTAATCAGTTTGTTCAGTCTCTTCCTATCGGCTGCAGTAATGCCACTGCCCCAGCAGACCACTCCAAAAGTGATGGCTGATGCCACCACCGTGTCATAGAATGACTTCAGCAGCGCCCCTTGTACACCAAAAGACCTGAGTCTCCTCAGCAGGAACAGCCTGCGCTGTCCCTTCTTGTAGAGTGCATCAGTATTGTGTGACCAGTCTAGTTTATTGTTCAGATGAATACCCAGGTACTTATAGGATGTCACCATCTCGATGTCTGTTCCCTGTATATTTACTGGTACTGTGAGGGGCTGCCCATGCCTGCGGCAGTCCACCACCAGCTCCTTAGTTTTCCTCGCGTTGATCTGGAGGCAGTTCCGATGGCACCAGTCCACGAAGTCCTGGATAAGCCCTCTGTACTCAGCTTCATCTCCATTGGAGATGAGGCCAACGATCGCAGAGTCATCAGAGAACTTCTGTAGATGGCAGTGTGTTGTGTTGTGTGAGAAGTCCGCAGTATAAAGAGTGAACAGGAAGGGAGCCAGCACCGTTCCCTGGGGGGCCCCCGTGCTACTGATGATCGTGTCGGACACACAGTCCCGGGTTCTCACAAACTGAGGCCGGTTCGTGAGGTAGTCCAGGATCCATGATGACAGGTGCTGGTCCACCCCTGCGCGCAGCAGCTTGTCCTTCAGGATCATCGGTTGGATGGTGTTGAAAGCACTGGAGAAGTCAAAGAACATGATCCTCACCATATTCCCGGGCTTCTCCAGGTGGGACAGAGAACGGTGAAGGAGGAAGATCACCGCATCCTCCACCCCAATGCCATGCTGGTAGGCGAACTGGAGTGGATCCATCGCTGGTTCCACCAGGGGGCGGAGGTGAGCAAGGAGCAGTCTCTCCAGGGTCTTCATCAAGTGGGACGTCAAGGCCACCGGTCTGTAGCTGTTCAGGTCTTTGGGGTGGGAAGTTTTTGGTACAGGTACCACACAAGATGTTTTCCACAGCTGTGGTACCCTCCCCAGTTTCAGGCTCATGTTGAAGATATACGTCACAATCCCACACAGCTGGTCTGCACAGGACTTGAGGAGCTTTGCGCTGATGCCGTCCGGTCCCGGCGCCTTCCTCGCCTTGATCTTCCTCAGCTCCGTCCTCACCTGGGTCCTGGTCAGGGTCAGGATGGGGGGCTGTGTGTTGGGAGTGGGGGGGTGTTGGTGGAGTGGGGAGTGGGCAGCAGGACTTGATTTCTTTAGAGGCAGCAGTGGTTGTTGTGCAGTCAGGGGGGAGGGCGGTTGGTCAAATCTATTGAAAAACAGATTCAGGTTGTTCGCCCACTCCCTGCCCCCTGTGGCCTGGGGGGAGGTATTCTGGAGCCCCGAGATGGTTTTGAGGTTTCTCCAGACCCCGCTGATGTCGCTCTGTTGCAGCTTGTCCTCCATCTTCTTCCTGAAGCTGTCCTTGCCTTCTCTGATCTTTCTCCTCAGCTCCCTCTGTACGGACTTCAGCATCTCCCTGTTCCCTGACCTGAAGATCCTCTTCTTCTCTCTCAGAAGTGTTTTTATCTCAGGGTTGATCCAGGGTTTGTTGTTTGAGTGACCCCTCACTTATCGCGATTAATGGGTTCCAGAACCGACCGCGAAAAGTGAAAAACCGCGAAGTAGCGTCACCCCTAATGACGTCACCCATAAATAATACGTACGTTCATTCTCTCACTCTCTCTCTCATATGATACGTGTGTGTGTGTGTGTAAGTGTACATACATACGTAGATGTAAATAAAGTGTACATAAATATGTATTTAGAACTCTTTTATTCTTATAACAAGATATGTAACTCAAGATGAAGATGATTTACTGCACAGGTTAATGAGAGCTTTACTGCTCCTCAGGTGACGCCTCATCGTCAGGTGCTAGAGGCGCAGGATCATCGAGGGCAGCTTCCGATAGAGCTGGAGAAGCTGCAGGAGGCAGCGTAGTGGCTCGACGGGAAGACTTTCGCACAAAAAGGCACAAGAGAACAGCGAAAAGTTCCACGCGGCGAGACTAAGCAACACGAGCGATAAAGAACAATGAATGCGGTCTTCCTTCGCTGGGTATGGGCGCTCGGCAGGGAGAGAAGCTGGGTAAAACGTCTCGGCCAATCAGCTTGCGAGATTCCCGAGCTGAGCCAACACGAGAACAGCGAACAGAGAGGTGGATTTTGAGTTGTGTGGGCTCTCCGTGTTGATACCTGATGTTCTAATGTAGTCTCCCTGCCTTCTGCTAGCGCCCGCCCATTTTTTCTCAATTTTGAATTTTTGATGAATATTTTTGAAAAATCCGCGATGCACTGAGGGCGCGAAAGGTGAGGCGCGAAGTAGCGAGGGATCACTGTACTTCACAGATTCTGTATGGGGTTTAGGTCAGAGTTTGCTGGCCAGTAAAATATGGTGATACCGTGGTCATTAAACCAGGCTTTGGTACTTCTGGCAGCAGTGTGGGCAGGTGCCAAGTCCTGCTGGAAAATGAAATCATCTCCATAAACCTTGTCAGCAGAGGGAAGCATGAAGTGCTCTAAAATTTCCTGTTAAATGGCTGCACTGACATTGGACTTGATTAAACACAGTGGACTAACACCAGCAGATGACATGGCTCCCCAAATCAGGTGCAAAGTCCTGTCACTTGGAAATCAAGGTCCCAGAGTCTGGAGGAAGAGTGACCTCAAGTTGCTTGAGGTCCAGTATGAAGTTCCCACAGTCGATGATATGTGAAGCCATGCCATGTGCTGGTGTTTTTCCACTCTGTTTAATCAAGTCCAATGTCAGTGCACCCATTGAACAGGAAATTTTAGAGCACTCTATGCTTCCCTCTGCTGACAAGCTTTATGGAGATGCTGATTTCATCTTCCAGCAGGACTTGGCACCTGCCCACACTGCCAAAAGTACAAATACCTGGTTTAATGACCAGGGTATCACTGTGCTGGATTAGCCAGTAAACTCTCCTGACCTAAATCCCATAGAGAATCTATGGAGGATTGTCAAGAGGAAGATGAGAGACACCAGACCCAACAATGCAGATGAGCTGAAGGTCACTATCAAAGCAACCTGGACCTTCATAACACCTCAGCAGTAACACAGGCTGATCGCCTCCATGCCATGCTGCATTGATGCAGTAATTATGCAAAAGGAGCCCCGACCAAGTATCGAGTGTGTACATGGACATACAGTAGTGTGAAAAAGTGTTTGCCCCCTTCCTGATTTCTCATTTTTTTTGTATGTTTGGCGCACTTAAATGTTTCTGATCATCAAACAAATTTAAATATTAGACAAAGATAACAAGTAAACACAAAATGCAAATTTTAAATGAAGGTGTTTATTATTAAGGGTAAAACAAAAATCCAAACCTACATGGCCCAGTGTGAAAAAGTGATCCCCCCCCACCCCCCTGTTAAAACATAAATTAACTGTGGTTTATCACATCTTTGGAAAGCTGAGTTCAGTTTCTCTAGCCACACCCAGGCCTGCCTGACAAAGTGAAGTAGACCAAAAGATCCTCAAAAGCGAGACATCCAAAGAAATTCAGGAACAAATGAGAAATAAAGTAATTGAGATTTATCAGTCTGGAAGAGGTTATAAAGCCATTTCTAAAGCTTTGGGACTCCAGCGAACCACAGTGAGAGCCATTATCCACAAATGGCGAAAACATGGAACAGTGGTGAACCTTCCCAGGAGTGGCTAGCCGACCAAAATTACCCCAAGAGCGCAGCGACGACTCATCTAAGAGGTCACAAAAGACCCTACAACAACATCCAATGTCCTGCAGGCCTCACTTTCCTCAGTTAAGGTCAGTGTTAATGACTCCACCATAAGAAAAAGACTGGGCAAAAATGGCCTGCATGGCATAGTTCCAAGACAAAAACCACTGCTGATCAAAAAGAACATAATGGCTTATCTTAGTTTTGCCAGAAAACACCTTGATGATCCCCAAGACTTTTGGGAAAATACTCTGTGGACTGACGAGACAAAAGTTGAACTTTTTGGAAGGTGTGTGTACCATTACATCCGGCATAAAAGTAACAGCATTTCAGAAAAGGAACATCATACCAACAGTAAAATAGGTGGTATGGCGGCACATGGGGAAAGCATAATTGTGTAACATCTTAGATAAGAACAAAGAGCAGAGGTTCCCTGGTGAGATAACAGGGAGGTGTGAAGGATGAATGCAGTGTGACCTTTTGTGTATTAGAAACTTCTAGAAGGATGGTAAAGGATTAAGGAAGTGAATGCAATGTGACCTTTTGTGTGTTAGAAGCTTCTGGAGGAATGCCATAGTATTTAAGAGAAGAGTCTTTGCTGAGATGTCATTCTGTCTGTGCTTCTTGTGTGAGCTGTGTAATAAATCGTCTGAAGCCAAATCCGCCTCTTTCTTTACACGCTCCACACTGGTGACCCAAGATGAATCATGGAACACGGCGAAAGATCCCCGGAGCCAGCCTCGTTGGGAGCCCCCAGTCAAGCATATGCTGTTGCAATCAAGCTACCGGATTTCTGGCAGCGCAATCCGCGCTCCTGGTTCCACCTAGTTGAGGCGCAGTTCGCCCTCCGGGGGATATCGGCGGATGACACGAAGTTCCACTATGTGGTCGCAACGCTCGACGCCCGCACGGCTCAGCACGTGGAGAGCCAGAACGATCAGCCACCAACCAACGACAAGTACGGCGCGCTGAAGGCTGCACTCATCCAGCACTACACACTCTCGGATGGTGAGAGAACAGAGAGACTCCTGACGTGGACTGGGTTAGGAGATGGGTCGGCCATTGACCTGATGGAGAAGATGCTGAGATTAAAGGGCACGGATGACGACCATTTCATTTTTACCCACCTCTTCCTCCGGAACCTTCCGTCAGTGACGAGAGTGACCCTGGCCAATTCGCCGTTGCTGGCCAAGCGGGACTATCGTGCGCTGGCCCGAGAAGCAAACCAGATCATCATCGCCAGCAGAGAGTTCACGACCATGGCGGCAGCGACGGAGCTCGGCGCGACGGCCAGAGGAGGCGAGGAGCCATCGACGGCAGCAGCAGAGCCACCAACGACAGCAGCAGCGGGGGCCAAATAACGCGGGGGAGACACCCTTTGTTTCTATCACCGCCGCTTCGCAGAGAGGGCACGTAAATGTATACCACCGTGCCAGTTCAAGCGCTTGGGAAACGCCAAGACCGGGGATCGGTAGCAGCCGCGACCCTCGGGGAGGAGAACAAGCTGCCCTACTTGACGGACGCACGCTCGGGGAGGCATTTCCTCGTGGACACCGGCGCCCAGATGAGTTTCATCCTGCCGACCTACGCCGACCGGCTGGCAGGATCTAGCGGCCCCGAGATGGCAGCAGCAAACGGCTCGGAGATTAAGACCTTTGGTGAGAGGACTCTACTCCTGTCTCTACATGGCCGTACATTTGAGTGGACTTTTGTCATAGCAGCATTGAATTTCAATATACTGGGGGCTGATTTTTTGTGCACACATGGTTTGTTGGTTGATGTCGCTAACAGGCGCCTAGTTAATGCACTGTCCTTTGATTCTATCCCCTGTATAGCTCGAGCGTCCCGGCCAACAGCACAAGCCAACGTCACAGCTGCATGCGGTAAGTTCCACACACTGCTCACTCAGTTCCCAGCACTCACTGTCCCGACATTTTCGGCAGCCATCGCTAAACACGGGGTGGAGCATTTTATCACCACCACCGGGCCGCCCGTTTTTGCAAAACCTTGGTGCTTGGACGCAGCTAAACTGGCCATAGCACGCGAGGAGTTCGCCAACCTGGAGAGGTTGGGCATCATCAGGCGTTCAAACAGCCCATGGGCTACCCCGCTACACATGGTCCCTAAAGCTGAGGGTTCGTGGCGACCTTGTGGGGATTTCCGCAGGTTGAACAACGCTACAGCGCACGACCGCTACCCAATTCCTCACATTCAGGATTTTTCCGTTCACCTGGCAGGAGCACGCGCTTTTTCTAAAATAGACCTGGTCCGCGGTTACCACCAAGTCCCAGTGCGCGCTGAGGACATACCCAAAACAGCGGTGATAACTCTGTTCGGTTTATTCGAGTTTTTGCGCATGCCATTTGGGCTTAAAGGGGCTGCACAGACGTTCCAACGCATGATGGATGCAGTGCTGCGCGATCTCCCTTTCGTGTCCGTCTACTTGGACGATATCTTGGTAGCCAGCGCGTCCGAAGACGAACACGAAACCCACCTCACAACGGTTTTCCGGAGGTTGGAAGAGCACGGGTTAATAATCAACCCAGCAAAATGTCAGTTCGGGGTGACACGGATTGATTTTTTGGGGCACCGTGTCACTCCCGAAGGAGTGGTTCCGCTGCCTGACAAAGTGCGCGCGGTAGCAGATTTTCCCCGGCCGCAAACGGTCAGGGCGCTACAGGAATTTTTGGGAATGGTGAATTTTTATAACCGTTTCCTTCCCCGCGCAGTGCAGCTCATGCAACCACTGTACACCGCGCTCAAAAAACAGAAACCCGCGGATAAGATCGAATTGTCCCCGGAGCGAGAGCGGGCGTTCACGGAAGTCAAAGCAGCCCTGGCAAACGCTGCGTTGCTGGCACATCCAGACCCAACGGCCCGCATAGCGCTCACCACTGACGCGCCAGATGTGGCCATAGGGGCGGTCGTGGAGCAGCGCGTAGCCGGGGCTTGGCAGCCGCTCGCCTTTTTCAGCAGGACTTTGCGCGACAGTGAACATAAATACAGCGCGCTCGACAGGGAGTTGCTGGCTCTCCACTTGGCCATTCGCCACTTCCAGTTCTGGCTGGAAGGGTGCTGTTTCACCGCGTTCGTTGACCACAAGCCACTAACATTCGCGATGGCCAAGGTTTCAGAACTGTGGTCGGGCCGGCAGCAGAGACAGCTGGCCGCGATCTCAGAGTTTACTACCGATATTCAGCATGTGTCGGGTAAACTGAATGTAGTGGCAGACTGCCTCTCGCGCGCCGTGGCTGCCCCGGTCTGCGTGGGGCTAGATTACACAGCCATGGCCTCGGAGCAGGTTAGTGACGCGGACGTGCGCGCACTCTAGTCTGGACCAACAGGGTTAAGGCTGGAGAGCAGGGTGCTGCAAGACGGCATGCCCCCCCTAATCTGCGATGTCTCCACGGGGCGCCCGCGTCCCGTGGTCCCGGCCGCGTGGCGTCGCCGCGTGTTTGACTCGGTTCATTCTTTGGCGTACCCGGGAGTGCGCGCATCGGTCAAAATGGTAGGGGAGAAATTTGTGTGGCCGAGCCTGCGCAAACAGGTGAAAGAGTGGGCGGCAGCCTGCGTGGCGTGCCAACGAGCCAAAGTACACAGACACACGAAGGCTCCCTTGGAGCCGTTTCATATTCCGGCTAAGAGGTTCGACCATGTCCACGTGGACCTCGTGGGCCCCCTCCCGCCATCACAGGGGTGCACGCACCTCCTGACAATGGTGGACCGCACCACGCACTGGCCGGAAGCGGTTCCGCTGGCCACAACCACAACCGAGGAGGTGGCGCGTGCGTTTTTAACAGCATGGGTGGCGCGTTTTGGAGTCCCGTCAGACATTACGTCCGACAGAGGCCCTCAATTTGTTTCCGAACTCTGGTCAACAATGGCCCGCAGCCTGGGTGTCTCAATTCACCGCACAACCGCGTACAATCCACAGGCTAATGGGTTATGCGAACGTTTTCATAGATCATTGAAAGCGGCTCTCAGGGCTTCACTGACGGATGGAAATTGGGTAGACGGGCTACCGTGGGTTTAATTGGGGTTACGTTCTGCGCCTAAAGAGGATCTGGAAGCTTCCCCAGCTGAACTTGTTTTTGCGCAACCACTTCGGCTGCCCGGGGAGTTTCTGCCAGATAATCCCACGCCAGGCAGTTCCCCGCTGCAGCTGTTGCAGCGTAGCATAGACACAGGCACGCTGCCGGGCCCTGCCCACCACAGTTTTCCACGTGTTTTTGTACCTAAAACTTTGAAAAATGCGGAGTTTGTGTTTGTCAGACACGACACCCACCGCCCTCCATTGCGACCACCCTATGATGGACCGTTCAGAGTGCTGGAAACAGGAGATAAGCATTTTTTGCTAGATTTGGGGGGTAGGAGGGAAAAGATTGGCATAGACAGACTCAAACCCGCTTTTGTGGTGGCGGATGAGCAAGTGCTGTTGGCGAGGGCCCCTCGGCGTGGAAGACCCCCATGGGGAGCTTCCCAGAGAAAAGTTTCCCCAGAACACCCACAGGGACAGACAAAAAGTTTTCACCCCCAAACATCAACCCCTCAGCATGACGGCGCAGCGGAGGCGGTAAATCCTGGTTATAGCAGAAACGGGAGAAGACTGAAGCCCAAGCAGGATGTGGATTGATGTTTAATGGTTCTGTCACAGCATACGGACTGTTATTCTTTTGTTCTATCCAATATGCTCGGGGGGGGGGGGTGGTATGGCGGCACATGGGGAAAGCATAATTGTGTAACATCTTAGATAAGACCAAAGAGCAGAGGTTCCCTGTTGAGATAACAGGGAGGTGTGAAGGATGAATGCAGTGTGACCTTTTGTGTATTAGAAACTTCTAGGAGGATGGTAAAGGATTAAGGAAGTGAATGCAATGTGACCTTTTGTGTGTTAGGAGCTTCTGGAGGAATGCCATAGTATTTAAGAGAAGAGTCTTTGCTGAGATGTCATTCTGTCTATGCTTCTTGTGTGAGCTGTGTAATAAATCGTCTGAAGCCAAATCCGCCTCTTTCTTTACACGCTCCACAGTGGTAGTGTGATGGTCTGGGGCTGTTTTGCTGCTTCAGGACCTGGGAGACTTGCTGTGGTAAATGGAACCATGAATTCTGCTGTCTACCAAAAAATCCTGAAGGTGAATGTCTGGCCATCTGTTCGTGACCTCAAGCTGAAGCACACTTGGGTTCTGCAGCAGGACAGTGATCCAAAAGACACCAGCAAATCCACCTCTAAATGGTTTAAGAAAAACAAAATGAAGGCTTTGGAGTGGTCTAGTCAAAGTCCTGACCTGAATTTGATTGAGATGCTGTGGCATGACCTTAACTTTTTAACTGGCCACATTTCATGGACAGGTCACACGCCCCCAGTGGCACAGTGCAGCAACTGTGCCTGTCAACTCACTCTGACATCCCTTTAACTCCCCAGCTGTGCTGACAATTTGTACTGATCTGCCAGTTCAGAAGGTGGCAGACACGCGTTGGCGGAATCATGGCTGACATGGAATACACCAAAGAAGAAGAAATCCTTCATTTCCCTGCTTTGAGCTAACAAGACCAATATGGCCGCCATGCATTGTCACAGAAAACTGCATCGTACACGAAAAATAGCTGCGGAGTACAAACGAAATTCATGTGGGATGATCATAAGAGTTTGTAGATGTTGTAGAGAGCGTAAATGACCAACAGAACACAAAATAACGACCACGATGGATGAAAACGTAGCAACCACAGCAGCAGATGACTCCCCCCCCCCCCCCACCAGCTGTGAGTGACGAATTTCTTTGTTTCTTTACATTGTACTGATTTTCTGGTTCATATACTTTGAAGATAAGATAAAAACATAGTCCTGTAGAAAAAATGATGTCAACAAACAGAAACATTCTTTGTGTAAATATGTCCAAAGTCCACTTTTGACTGAGTTATGGAATTCGATATAACTGCTGCATCATTATGCAAATTAGATGCATAAATTTATTCCTATCTGAAAGTTTGGATCATAGTCTACATCTTTCTAATTGACAGTAAGCCATTACCTCTTCCAGCTTTGAAATTATAGCCTTGGAAATCTGAACTGTTTTATTAACAAAAAATTTTTACTACTCTTGACCACTAGGGGTTATGTTGTGGAGCGTGTAAATAAAGAGGCGGATTTGGCTCAGGCGATTTATTACACATCTCGCACAAGAAGCATAGACAGAATGACATCTCAGCAGAGGCTCTTCTCTTAAATAATATGGCATTCCTCTAGAACAGGGGTGTCCAACCATGTGCCATGGAGAGCCAAGACCCTGCAGGTTTTCTCTTCTACCCAGTCTCTTCAGCAGGTGTTTTCACTTATCAGCAATCAGTGGGAAGAAGTTCACAGAAATCTGCTGTTGAAGACACTGGTTGGAGGTAAAACCTGCAGGGTCTTGGCTCTCCATGGCACATGGCTGGACACCCCTGCTCTAGAAGCTTCTAACACACAAAAGGTCACATTGCATTCACCTCCTTAATCCTTTACCATTCCTCTAGAAGTTTCTAACACACAAAAGGTCACACTGCATTCATCCTTCACACCTCCCTGTTATCTCCCAGGGAACCTCTGCTCTTTGTTCTTGTCTAAGATGTTACACAATTATGCTCTCCCCATGTGCCGCCATAATGTCACCAAATGGCGACTGGGCCAGTTCGAGGGTATAAAGGCGGTTCATGCTCGAAAACCCTCCAATGTGGCTGAATTACAACAATTCTGCAAAGATGAGTGGGCCAAAATTCCTCCACAGTGCTGTAAAAGACTCATTGCCAGTTATCACAAACGCTTGATTGCAGTTGTTGCTGCTAAGGGTGGCCCAACCAGTTATTAAGTTTAGGGAGCAATCACTTTTTCACACAGGGCCATGTAGGTTTGGATTTTTTTTTCCCTGAATAGTAAACGCCTTCATTTAAAAACTGCATTTTGTGTTTACTTGTGTTATCTTTGTCTAATATTTAAATTTGTTTGATGATCTGAAACACACAAAAAAAATGAGAAATCAGGAGGGGGCAAACACTTTTTCACACCACTGTACTTTTCAGTTGGCCAACATTTCTATTACAAATCAATTTTTTTAATTAATTTTATGTAATATTTAATTTTTTGATAAACTGAATTTGGGGTTTTCATGAGCTATAAGCCATAACCATCAAAATTAAAAGAAATAAATATTGGAAATGTGTCACTTTGTGTGTAATGAATCTATATAATATGAGTTTCACTTTTTGAATTGAATTAGTGAAATCAACTTTTCGATGACATTCTAATTCATTGAGATGCACCTGTAATATCTTTAGTTGCTTTTTATTTTTTTTATTATTATTTTGTGTACTTCATTGATCCCCAGAGGGGAAATTCAGGGCATCCACCTTGATGGATGAAGCAGCCACGGTACGGTGCTATCCCTTCACCATTCACACACACCTAGGGCCACTTTAGAGTCTCCATTTAACCTAACCTGCATGTTTTTGGCCTGTGGGAGGAAACCGGAGTACCCAGGGTAAACCCACGCAGACACAGGGAGAACATGCAAACTCCACACAGAAGGGACACTGATGGTCAGGGGGTGGGATCGAACCCATGATGGTCAGGGGTGGAATCGATCCTGTGACCTGCTTACTGTGCTGCTACTGTGCTGTACTGTGCTGCTACTTTGTCACAATTTGAAAATAAAGTACACAATGGCTTACAAACCCCTGCTGTTTATATATAAGATGCAAAATTCTGAGCATAACTTAAGTTGTGGAAAACACTGTACAGAATGTGTGCAAAGTGCAGTCCAAAAATGGGTCTTTTTGGCTGTAATACTTTTCAAAAGCTTTGTAAAATGTGGAACACTTTCAAGTCAAAAAGAATAGACTAGAATAGACTTTACTCTCATTATCATCATATTGTGTCTTATCTGTTGCTCTGAGTGCTGATATCCCTTTGCTGCTATAATCCTGGAATTTCCCCATTGTGAGACTAATAAAGGCTTATCAAGACAAGACACAACAAAACTAACAGCAAGTTATTCATGGCAACATGACTGTTCACTCTTTAAAAGCTGTTACAAGTTCTATTTAAAATGATTCCAGTCTGTATCGTTTGAGTTCTGAAGGCAAAACGTTCCACAGCTTAATTCCACGAATGGAGAAGGCAGTTTGTCCAAATGAGCATTTGCATAATGGGGCCTTACAGTTCCCTCTGGATGCTCCTTGTGTTACTGAGCCTACATCTCTGAGGAACCACAAAGTCACCAAGGACCTGAGGAGCCTGATTATGAAGACATTTATAAATGAGTTTTAAATTTGCTAATTTATTGATGTGTTAAAAACTTAACATATTTAACTTCTTTAAAACATGACAATGATATGATCTTATTTGTTTCCTGTCCAGAATTTTAATTGCCCAATTGTATATTGATATAATTGTTGTTAATGTTGCTTGTGACCAGAGTAACTTAAATGTGAAAGTATCATAGCATGCATAAAACTGTTTGCAGTATAAAATGGTAGACAGTCTCTAATAAGTCTAAAAGTGTGCAAGTTTTCTTTTGCCACTCTGCTTATCATTTTAACATGCTTTTAAAATTTTAGCTGAGAATCCAGTATGAGGCCAAGTTACTTTACTTCTGAAACCTGTTTAATACATTGTCCATTATTAAATTTAACTCACTAGCCTCCATTGCAGACTGAGCAAACAGAGCTCTGGAGGAAAAGCAAACAGTTTTATTAACATGATTTTTCAAACTATGTTGGTACAGACTGTAAATAACACAACATCTGAAAAGAGACTGATTGGATGTTTTGGCCTGACAAATAACAGTGTTGTCTGCATACATCTGAAAACCTGCCCCAGAACATGAGTGTGGTGGGTCAATATACAAACTAAAAGAAGTTGACTGAGAACTGAACCCTGTGGGACTGCTGTTCTGGTCTCCAGAAATGTAGATTTGTCGTTTTTGATAACAACACATTGCTCATGGTTAGAAAGGTAAGATTTAAACCACTGTAACTTTAGATTAGAAAAATTTAATTTGGAAAGTTTAGAAATTATGATGAGATAAGATGAGCCTTTATCAGTCCCACAATGGGGAAATTCCAGGATTACAGCAGCAAAGGGATGGCAGCCAAAGCAGGAAAAGAATATACATATGTACACAGATACAGTATATACACAGTGCAGGAGCATTGCAGCTAGATGGAGTAAACGGCATCACGGTTTGTTGAAATTACCCTGCAGAATATGAATATGTACCTAGACAGTATATTTTGTATATGAATCAGTGTTGTTGCCACCCTCAGTAATGATTGATCTTGTTCTAGTTGTGTATTAGAGGGGACGATCTGTATTGTGCAGCGTTGTTACGTTGAGTACATTTAATACGACCTCTATGAGCAGTCCTGGTTAGGATATAAAGTCTGACAGCTGTAGGTAGGAAGGACCTGCGGAACCTCTCCGTTGTGCACCTAGGATGGCACAGCCTACCGCTAAATGAACTCCTCGGTGTGTTCAACGTGTCCTGTGTGGGGTGGGACTCGGACACCGGCAGAGATGACAGCTTAGCTACCATCCTCCTATCTCCTCTACTGGGTCGAGGCGTCACCCCCAGAATAGAGCTGGCTTTTTTGATCAGCCTGTTCAGTGTCTTCCTGTCGGCTGCCGTGATGCCGCTGCCCCAGCAGACCACTCCATATGTGATGGTGGATGCCACCACCGAATTGTAGAAGGTCTTCGGGAGTTCCCCTTGCACTCCAAAAGACCCGAGTCTCCTCAGGAGGTCCACCCCTGCACACAGCAGCTTGTTCCTCAGGATCACTGGTTGGATGATGTTGAAAGCACTGGAGAAATCAAAGAACATGATCCTCACAGTGCTCCCAGGCTTCTTCAGGTCAATTATTAGCCCAGTGCTAATAATTGACTCCTACTGTATACAATTGCTTCTCCACTCATCCGGTCAGTACTCATTGGTGATATGAGCAGAAAGATGGCTAATATCAATGCCGGTGCGGTGATATTTGTGTCCTTGGCGTCCATGATGGATACGGGGTAACGGGATCAGAAAAGTTGTGGCAAGGAAAAAACGGATAGTAAATAAAGAAACGAGAAAGAAAATCAGAATTGAGCCGCTGCTGCAAAGGGCTGCCAACTCGTGTGGTGCCGGAAGTTAAGATATCATGATTTAATGTATCGAATGCTTTCTTAAGGTCCAAGAAAATTAGCCCCAACTATTTCACCTTTAAGAAGTGATGATTTTAAGGTTCCATCCATCCATCCATCTTCTTCTGCTTAATCCTTTTCGGGTCACGGGGGGCTGGAGCCTATCCCAGCATCTTTGGGCGAGAGGCAGGGTACACCCTGGACAGATCGCCAGTCCATCGCAGGGCCAACGCAGAGAGACAGACAACCATTCACTCTCACAGTCATACCTAAGGACAATTTAGAATCCCCAGTTTGATGCCAGTTAACCTACAACTTGCATGTTTTTGGCATGTGGGAGGAAACCGGAGAAATCCTGGAGTAAACCCACGCAGACACGGGGAGAACATGCAAACTCCACACAGATCACTGTTGGTCGGAGGCTGGGATCGAACCCAGGATCCCCCGGCCAAGGGTGAGTTGCTGTGCTGCCGCAGTGCTAACCACTTCGCCACCACGCTGCCGATTTCAGGTTTCTAAAAAAAAAAAAAAACGAAACAATTGTTGCAGTTGAGGCTATTGTAAAAAGGTTACAAAGAGGAAGCTTCAAACTTCGTAGGTACATTGTAGAGTCAATCCTGGGACAATGCAGGGGCAAGGAAGGGGACAAGGATGAGTTTAGGAAGGCTATATTTTACCCCATTTTGGATTACGTGACTGCAGAGATGAAGAGGCATTTCAGCAAAACAAACTGATATAATGAGAGGTATTCAAGCTCTAAACCCATAGAATAAAAAGTTTTTGTCAGAGGAAGCAGTTTTAAATTTAGCTAGTCTGTATGAATGTGATCTTGATGAACTCAAGCCTGAGCTGTATCAGACAAGGAAATTGGTTGAGAAGAAAACACAGTATGGGACTGTACTATACTGTCCAGTCTCTTGGAGTTCACAGCTTTCTTGGAACCATACAAAGAAGTGTTTTATCAGCTTTTCCGCCTGTGTCGTATAGCTGAAGCCTTGCCTGTTAGTAGTGCTAGTTGGGAGTGCAGTTTCTCTGTGCTGAAGTTGATAAAAACTCATTTAAGAACAACGAGTGATGACAGGCTTAGCAATATTGGAGTCCTGAGTATTGAGGGAAGGAGAAGAGCAAGATCACTGAATCTGGATGAGTTCATTAGACACTTTGCCTTCCGTCACAGAAATGGGCATGTCCAGCTTTTGTAACTCACTGAGTTTTTGATGACTGTTAAAATCTTGACTGACAACTGAAAACATTCAAAATACTGTTTGTGTATTTCTGGGAAGCAATGTCACATTTATAGTTTATAAACAGTTTGAGTACTGCAAAATATTTAAATTTAGTATGCTGGCAAAAATGCAGAGATGGTAGTAAATTGTTACATTTTCTCAAGTAGATGTACTTGAATAACTTTTTCCCAGTTCTACCTTTGTGAGTAGATTTATTACCTTTGCCAAGGGAGGAACGAGGTAATGTTTTTTTTAGTGGCATTGGTTGATTGGTTTGTCTGTTAGCAACATAACTCAAAAACTTATTAATGGATTTTGATGAAATTTTCAGGAAAGGTGTGTAATGGCACAGGGAACAGATGACTAGATTTTGGTGGTGATTTGCTTCACGATGGGGATGCAGGAATTTTTTTTAATATTATTTTATATATTAATCTGGCACTTTTCATGTACTGCCCCTTTAAGACGTACCCACTGAGTTACGTGCGTGGTTACGCCATAGGGCCATGCATCTTGCCAACCCGGAAGCCAAACACTGCAGAAAAAGTATTAGGGGGCATATCCACCAAATTAATTTTTTCTGCTGTGGGCTATTCAGGAAAAGGAAAGGCAATCGGCCTAGTGCTGCAGGGCTGCTTAGCACAAGAGAGAAGGTGAAAAAAGACAATTACAGGGCTGGAGCAAATCCAGGGCACGCCGTGCAGTCTGGAGGATGGGGTAGCGAAGCAGGGCCAGCCGAAACACCAATGGAATGAACAGGCAAACAAATACTCCTGAAGCTAGCGAGGAAAGGGATTGCCGGTGTGAGAATGCATGGGCAGGACTGATTGGCACCAGGTTTGGCTTCCAAACCCAGATTCATGACAGCCCCCCCCCCTCCCCAGGGGTGGATTCCAGACACCCCAGTGCCATCAGCCAAAAAGAAAAGAGGTACCACCCCTCAAGGGACCCCCCCACCCAAGCAACAAACACTAACCCAGGGTGGGAAGTGGGTAAAAAAACGGTTAGGAGGGAAGCAACCAGTGAAAACACAATCAGTACAAAAACAGAATAAAGAGCAAACCCCTCCTAACGACCCCCAACCTGGAACACTAACCCCCCTCTCCCGAAATCCAAAGTTCAGGGGGTCGACCAGAGTCCCAGGCCCCCAGCATGGTAAGGAGTGGCAGATTGGGTGGCCTGCCCAAGTCCCAAGTCCAGCAGGCGGCCTGCAGGATAGTGTCCAACGGCCTGCCCGGGCCGATGGACCACCTGACCCCAAAGCCAAGTCCTTTGGGTGGCCGACTAGCATGGTGGAGCCACCAGGACCTGAGAGGATGGCGGCGAGGCAGCCTCCCTACTTGGGAACATCGGCAGCCAAACCAAGGAACGGGAACCCCCCTGCCATTCGAGGCTTGGGGCAGGGGAATCGTAGCACCCGCGATGGTCCCAGTCTGGGACGTGGCTGCACTCGCGATGGTCCCAGTCTGGGATGTGACTGCACCGGCGGTGGACTCCAGCTGGGGCTCTGCTGCACTAGAGGTGGACTCCAGCTGGGGCTCTGGTGCACCCGTAGTGGACCCCGGCTGAGGCCCTGCTGCACCCGCGGTGGGCTCCGGTTGGAGCACCGTTGCATCTGCAGTGACCCCCATCAGGGGCCTCATTGCTCCCGCAGTGGCCTCCTCAACGAAGGAGGTGATGCTCCTCACGTCCTCTGGCGTTGAACCCTGATCCTCGGTTGCCTCCAGCAGCTTTCTGGTGACCCTGGCCGGAGGCGCCGAGCCCAAAGGGAGAAAAAGAGAAACTGGGTCAGGGTCGCCTGCAGTGGCAGAGCCCGGTGTGGCGGTCCCGAGGGCTACTGTGAGCTGCCCCGGGTCCACCTCACCATGAGTCGGGCAGTGTGACATTAATATTGACATTCCTGACATAATGGAGCACACTTGCCTGACTTCTGGCTCCACCACTGTCCAGGACTCCGGCAATTTAGGGTGCGCAGGTTACTCCGGTTCGTCGGGTGCTTCATCCCCGTCGGCCTCCTCCAAGAAAACTGGACCCACCTCGTCGTCATTGGGCAGCCCAAGTGGTGGCAGCTCCTCTCCAGCGACCCTAGGATGGAGCTCAAAGGGGCAAACAAATACTCCTGATGCTAACGAGGAAACAGATTGTTGGTGCGAGAATGCATGGGCAGGACTGATTGGCACCAGGTGTGTGAGAGAGCATGTGAATGAGAGTAAATGGAGCGTGTGCATGTGTGTGTGTGTGTGTGTGTGCGTGTGGGTGTGTGTATGTGTGTGAACACCCGTGACAGTGCAGCTGATGGCACTTGACAGGAGGAGGGAGGTGTACCAGAGCTGTCAGGAGGAAACTAGGGCAAAGCATAACAATAAGTCAGAACTGGGTTTGGAAGCCAAACCCAGATTCATGACAAGCTGTGCTCATCAATGTAATGTAATGTACTTTATTTATATAGCCCTTTAAAACAACCCGTAGGTGACCAAAGTGCTTTACAGAAAATTAAACAGCATTAAAAACAAATAACATAAACAAAGAAACAAGAATAAATACCTAAAAATGAGAATAAAATAAAAACAAATGCCAAGACAAATATCACCACTACTGGGTATTAAAAGCCATCCTGAATAAATATGTCTTAAGTTCTGATTTAAAAAGGGCCAGGTCAGAGATAGCACGTAGGTCAGGGGGGAGATTATTCCAGAGCCTGGGGGCAACAACAGAAAAGGCTCGGTCGCCCCAGTGTTTATACCTTGACCTAGGCACATCCAGCAAAAGCTGATTGGATGACCTCAAAGCCCTGCCTTGGTCACGGACAGTCAAAATCTCAGACATATAAATCAGAGCAAGGCCATTAAGAGCTTTAAAAACAAAAAGCAAAAGTTTAAATTAATTCTAAAATGGACTGGAAGCCAATGAAGTGAAAAAAGGATCGGAGTGATGTGCTCTCGCCTAGGTGTGTTGGTCAAAAGACAGACCGCTGCATTTTGCACAAGTTGAAGGCGGCTGCCCCGGGCAACATAGCTCCTGGGATCACTGGGGCACGCAAACCCCCCCACCACGATAAGGTGACGATCCATGAGGGGGCTTGTATTGGGCTAGTTGTTACGAGCTATTCGGTCTCTGTACGACCGTTGTGAGAGTTTGGTTCGTATTGCCAACACTTGCTCGGACTCATTCCCAGTGAGAGTTGGACTCCGCCAGGGCAGCCTTTGTCACCGATCCTGTTCATAATTTTTATGGACAGGATTTCTAGGCGCAGCCAGGGAATGGAGGGCGTCATGCTTGGTGACTCAAATTTAATCTTCATATAAAGAAAATTTCAAAAACAGTAAAAAAAAATCTGAACTGCTTTAAATTAATTAGATATTACATACCTTACGAAGCAGCTGCACTGTATATGCATTCTATGGTTTTTTTCTCATATATCATACTGTTTGACAGTCTGGGCTCAAGCAGCCCCTTCCACAATAAGACATATAGGTTCATTATATAATCAAACCCTAAAAATCTTGGACAAAAAGCCCATTAGGTGGCATCACTGTAATGTTTTAAAAAAATACAACCTATTGAGTTTTGAGAACTTCATTGACCTCTGTCTTCTGAAATTAACGTTCAAATGTTTCCATAAATCAGCACCCGAGCCACTTGCTGGTTTCGTCCAAAGACAGGACAGCAGCAGAGCCACCAGGAGTTCTGTTAACAATAACTGTAAAATATTCCACCGCAGAACCACATTTGGACAAACAGCTTTCTCTATAAAGGGCAGTCACATCTGGAACACAATGCCAAATGAAATTAAAATAATAACGGACTTTAAAACATTCACTAAAAATGTTAAAAACTGGCTGAAAAATAAACAAGAATGTACTCATGTATGAATTAATTGTCTGCAAAGTGAGAGTGAATGAAGGGAAGGAATAAATGTGTTTGTTTATAGTGAGTGACGAAGGGAGGAAGGCCTGAAATAGGCAAATGTGAGTTATGTTATATGTGTTAAATGTGAGTCAGGCTGTTATATTTGTGTATTTATAATATTTATAATTGTGTATTTATAATTTTTCTGCATTGATGTATGTGGTTATTGTGTATATTTTTTATCTTGATTCTTTTTTCTAAAGCCCATCCAGGGACAAGAGTTGCAAATTAGCTAATAGCTATACACTCTACGTGCAACACATCAGATTGATTGTCTTTGATTAATTGTCTATGTTTATTGCACTGTCCCTGTCAAATAAACTAATCTACTACTACTACTACCACAGGATCTCATCTCTGTTGTTTGCAGATGATGTTGTCCTGTTGGCTTCATCCAGCAATGACCTACAGCTCTTGCTGGGATGGTTTGCCGCTGAGTATGAAGCGGCTGGGATGAGAATCAGCACCTCCAAGTCTGAGTCCATGGTCCTCAGCTGGCAAAAAGGTGGATTGTCCTCTCCGGTTTGGGGACAGGCTCCTGCCCCAAGTGGAGGAGTTTAAGTATCTTGGGGTCTTATTCACAAGTGAGGGAAGAATGGAGCGAGAGATTGACAGACGGATCGGAGCAGCCTCTGCAGTGATGCAGACGTTGTACCGGTCTGTTGTGGTGAAGATGGAGCTGAGTTCTAAGGCAAAGCTGTCGATTTGCCAGTCAATCTACGTTCCTTCTCTCACCTATGGTCACGAGCTTTGGGTAATGACCGAAAGAACAAGATCACGGATACAAGCGGCTGAAATGAGCTTTCTCCGGAGGATTGCTGGACTCACCCTCAGAGATAGGGTGAGGAGCTCAGTCATCCGGGAGAGGCTCAGAGTAGAACCGCTGCTCCTCCACATTGAAAGGAGTCAGTTGAGGTGGTATGGGCATCTGATTAGGATGCCTCCTGGATGCCTCCCACTTGAGGTGTTTCGGGCACGTCCCACTGGGAGGAGACCCCGGGGCAGACCCAGGACTTGGTGGAGAGACTATGTCTCCCAGCTGGTCTGGGAACGCCTTGGTATCCTCTCTGAAGAGCTGGAGCAGGTGGCGGGGGAGAGGGAAGTCTGGGCTTCTCTGCTTGAACTGCTGCCTCCACGACCCGGACCTCCGGAAAAGCAGTAGAAGATAGATGGATGAATGGATGTCCTACGTTTAGGGATGTTGCATTCTCCCCTGGTAACAGATCAATTGACTCGTGATGTTTTTTCTGAGCTGAGTGTGATAAAAAAAAATTCAGGGGAGGAGCAGCAGTAGGCAGACATTTTGTGTACATTATCAGTTTTCAAAATTCAGTTTATCATATTTGCTGAGAATGTGACAATGGTGATATTGACGTGTTTTTTTTTTTTTGTTTTTTTTTTTTGTTTTTTTTGTCATGGTGTGGGAATGTGAGAATGACAAGACAGAGTTCTCTCTCAAGTCAGCTTTATTCACATCACCACCATCTCACAGAATAATGAATGCACCACAGGAAACTCTCGTCCTTAAATCCCAGGACTCTTACAGTTCACAAGTCACATGTCTCACAGACCACATTGCATTAAAATTCACAGTAACAATGCATCTCCTCTTTAATCCTTTAATTACTCCCCCACAGTCTCAAGCCTTGCAGCTTCCTGTAATTTCACAGGAAGCTCTGCCTTTGTTCTGATCTAAAATGTGAGTCACAAAGCAGGTCACATATGTGTGTCCACCACACAAGCCCCCCCAACATTTTAGAACAAACAAGAGAATAACAACATGCATGCCGTGATAGTATCAATACACATCAGTCCACATGCTGTCTGGGCTTCAGTCTCCTGCCGTATCTGCTGTAGCTGGGATTCAACGTCTCTGCGGCGCCGTCACGCTGGGGGTTTGCCGTCTGGGGGTGGAAACCTCTTATCAGTCCCTGCGGGTGTTCTGGGGAAACATTACTTTGTGAAGCCCCCCGCGGTGGTCTACCTCGCCGCGGGGCCCTTGCCAACAGCACTTGCTCGTCTGCCACCACAAAAGCAGGTTTGAGTCTGTTTATGCCAACTTTCTCTTTCCTACCCCCTAAATCTAGCAAAAACTGCTTGTCCCCTGTTTCTAACACTCTGAACGGTCCTTCATAAGGCGGTCGCAGCGGGGTTCGATGCGCATCGTGTCTGACGAAAACAAACTCTGTGTTCTTCAAAGTTTTAGGCACAAAAACGCGTGGAAAACTGTGGTGCGCGGGGCCGGGCAGCGTGCTTGATTCTATATTACTCTGCAACAGCTGAGACGGGGAGGCGTCTGGCGCAGGGTTATCTGGGAGAAACTCCCCGGGCAGCCGGAGTGGCTGTGCAAACACGAGCTCCGCTGGGGAGGCTTCTAAGTCCTCTTTAGGCGCAGAACGCAACCCTAATAACACCCACGGTAACTTGTCTACCCAATTTGCATCCGTCAGTGACGCTCTGAGAGCTGCTTTCAATGACCTATGAAAACGTTCGCATAACCCGTTAGCCTGCGGATTGTACGCGGTTGTGCAGTGAATTGTGACACCCAGGCTGCGGGCCATTGTCAACCAAAGCTCGGACACAAATTGAGGGTCTCTGTCGGACGTAATGTCCGACGGGACGCCAAAACGCGCCACCCAAGCTGTTAAAAACGCGCGCGCCACCTCCTCGGCGGTGGTTGATGCCAGCGGGACAACTTCAGGCCAGCGCGTGGTGCAGTCCACCATTGTCAGAAGGTGTGTGTACCCTTGTGACAGCGGGAGGGGGCCCACGAGGTCCACTTGAACGTGATCGAACCTCTTGGCCGGAATGTGAAATGGCTTCAAAGGAGCCCTCGTGTGCCTGTGTACTTTGGCTCTTTGACACACCGTGCAGGCTGCTGCCCACTCTTTAACTTGTTTGCGAAGGCTCGGCCACACAAATTTCTCTCCTACTATTTTGACCGACGCGCGCACCCCGGGGTGCGCCAAAGAATGAATTGAGTCAAAAACGCGGCGGCGCCACGCGGCCGGTACTACTGGACGCGGCCGTCCAGTGGAGACATTGCAGATTAGGGGGGACATACCGTCTTGCAGCACCCTGCTCTCCAGCCTTAACCCTGTTGGTCCAGACTGAAGCGCGCGCACATCCGCGTCACTAACCTGCTCCGCGGCCATGGCTGCGTAATCTACTCCTACGCCGACTAGGGCTGCCACGGCGCGCGAGAGGCAATCTGCCACTACATTGAGTTTGCCCGCCACATGCTGAATATCAGTGGTAAACTCTGATATCACGGCCAGCTGTCTCTGCTGCTGGCCTGACCACGGTTCGGAAACCTTGGCCATCGCGAACGTTAGCGGTTTGTGGTCAACGAACGCGGTGAAAGAGCGTCTTTCTAGCCAGAACTGAAAGTGGCGGATGGCCAAATGGAGAGCCAGCAGCTCCCTGTCGAACGCGCTGTATTTACATTCGCTATCGCGCAAGGTCCTGCTGAAAAAGGCGAGGGGCTGCCAAACCCCGGCTACATGTTGCTCCATGACCGCCCCTATGGCCACATCTGATGTGTCAGTGGTGAGTGCTATGCGGGCCGTTGGGTCTGGGTGTGCCAACAACGCAGCCTTTGCCAAGGCTGCTTTCACCTCCGAGAATGCTTGGTCCCGCTTCAGGGACCACTCGACCTTATCCGCGGGTTTCTTTTTTTTTAGTGCGGCATACAGCGGCTGCATGAGTTGCGCCGCGCGGGGGAGAAAACGGTTATAAAAATTCACCATTCCCAAAAACTCCTGCAACGCCCTGACCGTCTGCGGCCGGGGAAAATCTGCCACCGTGCGCACTTTGTCAGGAAGCGGAACTGCTCCTTCGGGGGAGACGCGGTGCCCTAAAAAATCGATCTGCACCACCCCGAACTGACACTTCGCTGGGTTGATTATTAACCCGTGATCTCCCAACCTTCGGAAAACTGTGGCCAGGTGTTTTTCGTGTTCATCTTCGGACGCGCTGGCTACTAAAATATCGTCCAAGTAGACGAACACGAAAGGGAGATCGCGAAGCACCGCGTCCATCATGCGTTGGAACGTCTGAGCAGCCCCTTTAAGTCTGAATGGCATGCGTAAAAACTCGAATAGGCCAAACGGAGTTATTACCGCTGTTTTGGGTATGTCCTCAGCGCGCACTGGGACTTGGTGGTAACCGCGGACCAAGTCTGTTTTAGAAAAAACACGCGCCCCTACCAAATGAACGGAAAAATCTTGGATATGCGGGATTGGGTAGCGGTCGTGCGCTGTAGCGTTGTTTAACCTGCGGAAATCCCCGCAAGGTCGCCATGATCCGTCAGCTTTCGGGACCATGTGTAGCGGGGAAACCCACGGACTGTTTGAAAGCCTAATAATGCCCAACCTCTCCAGGTTGGAGAACTCCTCGCGCGCTATGGCCAGTTTAACTGCGTCCAAGCGGCGAGCTTTTGCGAAAACGGGCGGTCCGGTAGTGGTAATAAAATGCTCCACCCCGTGTTTAGTGACTGTTGCCGAAAATGTGGGGACCGTGAGTGCTGGGAACTGAGTGAGCAGTGTGTGGAACTTAACGCTTGCAGCTGTGACGTTGGCTTGTGCTGTTGGCGGGGCCACTCGCGCTGTACAGGGAATAGAATCAAAAGAAAGTGCATTAACCAGGCGCCTGTTAGCTAGATCAACCAACAACCCATGTGAGCACAAAAAATCAGCCCCCAACATATTGAAATTCACTGCTGCTACAACAAAAGTCCACTCAAATGTACGGCCGCGTAGACAGAAGCAGAGTCTTCTCACCAAAGGTCTTAATCTCCGAGCCGTTCGCTGCTGTCACCCCGGGACCACTGGAACCTGCTAGTCTGTCCGCGTAGGAAGGTGTGATGAAACTCAACTGGGAGCCTGTGTCCACGAGGAACTGCCTCCCCGAGCGTGCGTCCAACAAGTAGAGCAGCTTGTTCTCCTCCCCGAGGGCCGCGGCTGCTACCGACCCCCGGTCTTGGCGTTTCCCGAACGCCCGAACTGGCACGGTGGTACACATTTGCGTGCCCTCTCTGCGACGCGGCGATGGTAGAAACAAAGGACGTCTGATCCGCGTTCCCTGGCCCTTGCCGCCGCCGCCGCCGTCGGTGAGTCTGGTACCGCTGCCTCTGGCCCCCTGTCATCTCCGGTCGTCGCGCCGAGTTCTGCTGCAGCGGCCGTGGCCACGCGCCGCTTGGTGGCGTTGACAATCCGCTGCGCTTCTCGGCCCAGCGCGCAGTAGTCCCGTTGAGCCAACAGTGGCGAACTGGCCAGGGTCGCTCTCGCTGCTGACGGTAGAGTCTAACTAACTAACTAACTAACCTGCACTTATATAGCGCTTTTCTAGTCACAAAGACCACTCAAAGCGCTAGGAAACAGATATCTAGGGACAATTTAGAACAGCCAATTAACCTAACATGCATGTCTTTGGATTGTGGGAGGAAACCGGAGCCCCCGGAGTAAACCCACGCAGCACAGGGAGAACATGCAAACTCCACACAGAAAGGTTCCAACCCCTGCCAACCTGGGGATTCGAACCTGGAACCTTCTAGCTGTAAGGCAACAGTGCTAACCACTGCACCACCGTGCTGCCCCCAGTCCTGAGGAAGAGGTGGGTGAAAATGAAGTGATCATCGTCAGATTCTTTCAACCTCAACAACTTCTCCATCAGGTTCGCGGGCATGTCATTTTCCAACTCCGTCAGCGCCAGGAGCCTCTCTGCTCGCTCCTCCGCCGAGGGGGTGAATTGCTGGATGAGTGCAGCCTTCAACGTGCCGTATTTGTCGCTGTCCGGCGGCTGGTCGATCAGGCTCTCCACATGCTGGGTCGTGTTGTTGTCCAGCTTTGCGACTACGTGGTAGAATTTTGTGACGTCTACCAATATCCCCCGGAGGTTGAACTGCGCCTCAATCGCGTTGAACCAGGAGCGTGGATTGTTCTGCCAGAAGTCTGGTAGCTGGACTGTAGCGGCATTCGCTTGGCTGGGGGCTCCTGACGAGGCTGGCCCGGGGGAATTCTCCTCTTGCATGATTCGTCTTGGGTCACCAGTGTGGGAATGTGGGAATGACGAGACAGAGTTCTCTCTCAAGTCAGCTTTATTCACATCACCAACATCTCACAGAAGAATGAATGCAACACAGGAAACTCTCATCCTTAAATCCCAGGGCTCTTACAGTTCACAAGTCACATGTCTCACAGACCACGTTGCATTAAAATTCACAGTAACAATGCATCTCCTCTTTAATCCTTTAATTACTCCCCCACAGTCTCAAGCCTTGCAGCTTCCTGTAATTTCACAGGAAGCTCTGCCTTTGTTCTGATCTAAAACGTGAGTCACAAAGCAGGTCACATATCCTCTCCGGGTTGGGGACAGGCTCCTGCCCCAAGTGGAGTAGTTTAATTATCTTGGGGTCTTATTCACAAGTGAGGGAAGAATGGAGCGAGAGATTGACAGACGGATCGGAGCAGCCTCTGCAGTGATGCGGACGTTGTACCGGTCTGTTGTGGTGAAGATGGAGCTGAGTTCTAAGGCAAAGCTGTTGATTTGCCAGTCAATCTACGTTCCTACTCTCACCTATGGTCACGAGCTTTGGGTAATGACCGAAAGAACAAGATCACGGATACAAGCGGCTGAAATGAGCTTTCTCCGGAGGATTGCTGGACTCACCCTCAGAGATAGGGTGAGGAGCTCAGTCATCTGGGAGAGGCTCAGGGTAGAACCGCTGCTCCTCCACATTGAAAGGAGTCAGTTGAGGTGATATGGGCATCTGATCAGGATGCCTCCCACTTGAGGTGTTTCGGGCACGTCCCACTGGGAGGAGACCCCGGGGCAGACCCAGGACTCGGTGGAGAGACTATGTCTCCCATCTGGTCTGGGAATGCCTTGGTATCCTCTCTGAAGAGCTGGAGCAGGTGGCGGGGGAGAGGGAAGTCTGGGCTTCTCTGCTTGAACTGCTGCCTCTGCGACCCGGACCTCCGGAAAAGCAGTAGAAGATGGATGGATGGATGTCCTACGTTTAGGGATGCTGCATTCTCCCCTGGTAACAGATCGATTGACTCGTGATGTTTTTTCTGAGCTGAGTGTGATTAAAAAAAAATTCAGGGGAGGAGCAGCAGCATTGTGAATGATTTTAAACAGTAGGCAGACATTTTGTGTACATGATCAGTTTTCAAAATTCAGTTTATCATATTTGCTGAGAATGTGACAATGGTGATATTGACGTGTTTTGTTTTTTTTTTTTGTCATGGATCTTTAATGCATATTTATATTATGATTAATGAGGTCTTAAAGTTGTTCTACATGCCTGAGACCAGCTCGTCATACAGTACATGAGATGTGACAGAATCATTGCATTTAAATATGTGTGTGACACCTCAACAGTAAGAGCATATCTTAGGTGTCTCTAATTTGAAAGGTAAAATTTCAGAGTCTTAGTTTTTTTTTTTTAACATGATTTTTAAAATTAAGATTTGAGTCAAGGGTAACACCCAGATATCTGAACTTCTCAACATTTTTGATTGTATGCCCATTTACAATGATATCAGGAGGATCTCTGACTTTACACCTGTTTGTGAAATACATTGTCACAGTCTTTTCAAAATTTAAAGTAAGACAGCAACTATGTAGCCATTCAACAACATTGTAGACTGCTTTTCTTAATTTTGCAGAAACCTCGGTCACATTTTTCCCATGAGCATACTGAACAGTGTCATCAGCATACATTATTGAATCTACATCATTACACACGGAAGGTCATTAATGTATAAGCTGAAGAGCAGTGGACCTAAACTTGACCCTTGTGGTGCTCCCAGGGTGCATGGTTTAAATGGTGAAAGGGTATTATTCACCAGCACACACTGCTGTCGACCACTCAGGTAAGATCTGATCCATTTCTGTGTTTATGTAGAACTAGTACATACCCGTGCATGGCCATACATACCCATGCATGCCCATAGAAACCAAGTATAAGCAAGTATTTCTGCATGCCCGTAGAAAGGAGGTGTAAGCAAGGGTGTAAGCAAGCACGTCAGCACTCCTTCAGAGATGCCTGCCTTTGATCTTTGATGGTGTCATAGCAAGTCCTATGATTGTGAGTCATGCCTGCGTTTGATCTTTGAAGATGTCCTACAGACGTGGACAAAATTGTTGGTACCCCTCTGTTACTGAAAGAAAAACCCACAATGGTCACAGAAATAACTTGAATCTGACAAAAGTAATAAATAAAAATTCTATGAAAATTAACCAATGAAAATCAGACAATGCTTTTGAATTGTGGTTCAACAGAATTATTTTAAAAAACAAACTCATGAAACAGGCCTGGACAAAAATGATGGTACCCCTAGAAAAGATTGAAAATAATGTGACCATAGGGACATGTTCAACCAAGATGTGTCCTCTAATTAACATCACAGGTGTCTACAAACTTGTAATCAGTCAGTCGGCCTATTTAAAGGGTGACAAGTAGTCACTGTTCTGTTTGGTGACATGGTGTGTACCACACTAAACATGGACCAGAGGAAGCAAAGGAGAGAGTTGTCTCAGGAGATTAGAAAGAAAATTATAGACAAGCATGTTAAAGGTAAAGACTATAAGACCATCTCCAAGCAGCTTGATGTTCTTGTGACTACAGTTGCACATATTCAGAAATTTAAGATCCACGGGACTGTAGCCAACCTCCCTGGACGTGGCCGCAGGAGGGAAAATGGAAGAGACGGATAATATGAAAAGAGCCCAGAACAACCTCTAAACACATTCATGGTGAACTCCAAGGTCAAGGTACATCAGTGTCAGATTGCACGATCCGTCACTGTTTGAGCCAAAGTGGGCTTCGTGGGAGACGACCAAGGAGGACACCACTGTTGAAAACAAATCATAAAAAAGCCAGACTGGAATTTGCCAAACTGCATGTTGACAAGCCACAAAGCTTCTGGGAGAATGTCCTATGGACAGACGAGACAAAACTAGAACTTTTTGGCAAGGCACTCAGCCCTATGTTCACAGATGCAAAAATGAAGTATACCAAGAAAAGAACACTGTCCCTACTGTGAAACATGGAGGAGGTTCTGTTATGTTGTGGGGCTGCTTTGCTGCATCTGGCACAGGGTGTCATGAATCTGTGCAGGGTACACTGAAATCTCAAGACTATCAAGGTATTCTAGAGAGAAATGTGCTGCCCAGTGTCAGACAGCTTGGTCTCAGTCGCAGGTCATGGGTCTTGCAACAGGATATTGAACCAAAACACACAGCTAAAAACACCCAAGAATGGCTAAGAGCGAAACATTGGACTATTCTAAAGTGGTTTTCGATGAGCCCTGATCTAAATCCTATTGAACATCTGTGGAAGGAGCTGAAACATGCCGTCTGGAGAAGGCACCCTTCAAACCTGAGACAGCTGGAGCAGTTTGCTCATGAGGAGTGGGCCAAAATACCTGCTGAGAGGTGCAGAAGTCTCACTGACAGTTACAGAAATCGTTTGACTGCAGTGATTGCCTCAAAAGGTTGTGCAACAAAATATTAAGTTAAGGGTACCATCATTTTTGTCCAGGCCTGTTTCAGGAGTTTGTTTTTTAAAATAATTCTGTTGAACCACAATTCAAAAGCATTGTCTGATTTTCATTGGTTAATTTTCATAGAATTTTTATTTATTACCACTTTTGTCAGATTCAAGTTATTTCTGTGACCACTGTGGGTTTTTGTTTCATTAACAGAGGAGTACCAACAATTTTGTCCATGTCTGTATGTCCTATGATCTTTGATGATGGCTTAGGGAGTCCTATGATGCCTGCATTTGATCCTGGTTTAAATTAGTGTGACCTATTCTTTATCAGGTTATGGGTATCTCTTCTTTCCTGTTTCTGGCAGCTCCCATTCGGTTTAAAGTGCTGTGGCCTATTCGTAATCAGGTGATGAGTATCTCTTCTTTGGTGAGTGATGGTCTACATGACATCATAAAGACATGAAGGCAGGCATCATAGGACATCATGCCTACATCATAGGTAGCCAGTCCTCTTGTCTATATGACAGCATTGCAAGTCCTATGTTGCCTGATATCATAGGGCATCATGCAAACATCATAGGTCTATGATGTGCTATGATCGTGACACACAGACATAATGTACTGCTTCAAATGGGTGTGGTCTAAAGTAGTGTGTCCTATTGTTAATTGGGTGATGAGTACAATTCCAGATTTACACCGAAACTGACAGATCTGTTGAATTTATAGAGTGATATTTTTTTTAAGGTTTGCTGATTTACTGCTTCGAATGGGTGTGGTTTAAAGTGCTGTGTCCTACTGTGTAATTGATGGCATCGTCCCTGTTACTTCTTCTCCTGCTTGTTACTGTTCTGTGTTATGTTGCTTACCTGTGTCTATGTGTATGTCTTTTAGCGAGTCCTGCGCTCTGTATGATGTCATATAGACATCTTTCTGAGATCATAGGAACAACAGCCTTATGGCTTATCTGATGTTATATAGAGTTTGGTTTGTGTGACGTCATATAAACATCAACTAAAGGTCCTATGAACACCGACATCATGGGAACATCATAGGACTTCAGGCAGACATCATAGGCCGTCCTATGATGTCCTTTGATCATGACAGACACACAGATTTCTTGAATTTATAGAGTGAAGGTCATAGGCTACTAGTTTATGTAATAATCGCTCTATAAATTCAAGAAATCTGTCAGTTTGTCAATGTATCTGTGTGTCATGATCATAGGCCATCATAGGACAGCCTATGATGCCTGCATGATGTCCTATGATGATCCTATGATATCAGGCAACATCGGACTCACGATGCCGTCATATAGACAATGACGTCACCATAGGATTGCCTATGATGTTCCGCCTTGATGCCTTTCTGATGTCATGTAGACCATCACTCACGAAAGAAGAGATACTCATCACCAAAGAAAATGTCACAAAGCTATGAGGAAAACATAATCAAGTCAGTGGCAGTAATGCACCTTTGAGCTGGTTCCCAACCACCAATCAAATTTAAGAGAAGAAGAAGAAGGAAGAATAGGACACACTACTTTAAACCACACCCATTCGAAGCAGTGCATCATGTCATATAGCCCATCACTCATGAAAGAAGAGATACTCATCACCCGATTAACAATAGCACACACTATAAACCACACCCATTCAAAGCAGTAAATCTGGAAATCTCACTCAGTAAGGCAGACGGAATTCTAGAAGTTAAAGAAATCTCTGTCAGTGTGTCCTGTGTTAATCACAGGATACTGTTTAGGAAAATGATTGACGGGGGTTCCCAAGTACTTAGTACGTATCCTGATTTACTGGTCTGCACATCAGAAGATGCTGGTGAAATGGGGGAAGAGTCATTCATCCCCATCTGGTGTGAGCAGTGGTGTCAGACAGGGCAGGATATCGTCCCCTATTCTATTTAATCTTTATATGGATGAGTTGTCAAAGCAACTGAATGCCTGCAAAACTGGGTGTTTAATAGGGAATAAGTTAGTGAATCATTTTATGTATGCTGATGATCTAGTTATTCTCAGTCCAAGTAGTGCTGGTCTTCAGGAGTTATTAAGAGTGTGTACTGCTTATGGAGAGGAAAATGACATAAAATATAATACAAATAAGAGTTGTGTGCTGATCTGCCGCACTAAAGAAGATTTGTTCATGAAATTCCCTGTCTTTGAATTGGCAGGCAGGGAATTAATTGTCATGGATAAAATTAAATATCTGGGACATTTTATTAATGATAGAATGACTGATGATGATGATATTTTCAGACAACGCTGCAAAATCTACATGCAAGCAAATATTCTTGCACGCAGATTTGGTTTTTGTTCAGATGAGGTGAAACTGGTTCTTTTTAAAACCTATTGTACACCTTTATACACTGCTCATTTATGGATAAACTATAGGAAACTAAGTATGCAGAAACTACAGGTTGCTTACAATGATGCCTTAAGAATTTTACTTAAAAAGCCTCGATGGTGCAGTGCTTCCGAGTTATTTGTCTCATCACGTGTAAATACTCTGCATGCAGTAATAAGGAATTTTATGTATAAATTCATCTGTCGGCTTGATGTATCTAGAAATGAAATCATTCAAGGCATGTCTAGCATTAAGCTCAGTTCTATTCGCTGTCAGTCACAGTTTAGAAGGCACTGGTACAGTTGTCTTTTTAAGTCTTTTTAAAGTCTGTGCTGTCTTTGTACTTCTCTTAGCAGTTGTGTCTTAGTGTTTCCTGTAACTTTTTGATTGTTTCAACTGTCTTGTTTTTTTTTTTACTTTTTACTTTTTACTTTTTTTGATGGACCTTGAGTCTGGAATAAAGTCTTTGTCAGTCTGTCACCCGATTAAGAATAGGACACACTACTTTAAACCACACCCATTCGAAGCAGTAGCCATGAAGAATGGCAGTCTACACTACAAATGTGTAAAATGCCAAGCAAAGCGCTGATTTTCTAGGGGTGCTCCGGTTTCTGGGTTTCAACGGGCATGCACAGGTCTCCCTGAACAGGGTCGAAAGCCACTTTTTGCTCGGATCGATTTTCATGATTCTGTCCATGAACTGGAATTACAGCACACCTATAACTCAACCAGTGGTCTGAACGAAGAAGAAGAAGAAGACCCACCAGATGGAGAGCAATAGAGTGAGGAGAACTGCTGCACGTCAGAAAAGGTGCCGTGAAGATGAAACACCTCAGGTTCCAGCAGTACGCCGCAGGCATGACTGTGAACAACACAGCCGTCTCAGACAGGAGGAGACCCTTCAGCAACGGCCATGCAGAAATACTTGCTTATACTTGGTTTCTACGGGCATGGACGGGTGTGCACGGGTATGTACTAGTATGTTATGACTGACGGTATCAAAATCCTTCCGCAGGTCAAGAAAATCTGCCCCCACTACCCCTCCGAGACAACTAGAGTGCCCTGTAGTTGTGGGACACGTTTTAGTCTGAAGGAAAAACTTTTTTACTGAAATACATTTTCTCATCATCTTGGACTTATGCTTGATTTCTCTGATTTTGTAACATTTAGAAATGTTTAAACTGTAATATATTTTTCTGAGAATTTAGAATTTTTACATGACTGAAAGCAGAGTTGAAATTAGCGTTCTTCTATTTGCCTGAACTGTAAAGTAATGAGTAACAAGAGTGCCTGTTTATGAGAAAATGTGGGAAGCAAAATGTCACAAAAATTGTAAGGAAAAAATGTGGTAAGTTTGTTAAAGTAATTTATGAAAGAAGTCAGAAATTTACAACACAATGTTTCAAATGTACAAGAACTATAAGGAAAAGCTAGAAGTTCAAAATAAGTAATAAAATAAAAATGTGCTAAAATGCTATAAATAAAAAAAATGTCATAAGTCACCTTTTTGTTGGGAAAGCATGCAAATTTATGATTAGTCACAAATTTAATGGAAAACATCACTAATTGACAAGAGTTAAGTTGTTACTGTGAGTAATTTTGTTTGGTAGCACTACTTTTACTGTACGTCAGTACAATTGGCCATTCTGTCCACCTCTAATAAAATTTTGTGTAGTTATTCATTGTTCAAGACTGTAAAACCTGTGAGGAGGCCTGATATAAAAAATACATGTGAAATGTTTTCTTAAAAAAACTACATGAATGAGATCGAGGATACAAGATGACTGTCTTCACTGTGTTCCATGGTAGATTTAATGCCTTGGAAATTCTTCTGTACCCTTCTCCTGACTGATATCTTTGAACAATCAGATCCCTCTGATGCTTTGGAAGCTCTCTGCGGACCATGGCTTGTGCTGTAAGATGTGACTACAAAAATGTCAGGAAGCGCCTACTAGAACAGCTGAACTTTATTTGGGGTTAATCAGAGGCACTTTAAATGGCTGCAGGTGTGTGCTGACTCCCATTTAACATGAGTTTGAATTTGATTGGTTAATTCTGAACACAGCCACATCCCCATTTATAACAGGGTGTGCATATTTATGCAACCAGGTTATTGTAAGTTTTTTATTTTTCCCCTTAAGAAATTTGTTTGTTTTTCAGTTGGGTTGTACAGGTTTTAGGTCACATTAATGGTGGAAAAAGTTTTGAAATGATTTATCTTGGTCTTATTTTTTTACATCACAAAAACCTGCATTTGAACAGGGGTGTGCAGACTTTTTTATATCCACTGTACATTGTTATTTTAGAAGTATATTTCATAGGCTCCAGAAGCGTTGATTGTTTCTGATATGTTACACAGCATTGAGTGGCAAAGATGAGTATCTACTTTATTTTGTATGTAGTAAAACATAAAAACCACTCACAACATTTAGTCACAGCAGTGCCTTTATTAATTAACACGACACCATCTGCTTGACTACAGTGATGTGTAGGTTATGCATTACACTTCATCACTGTCTAGTGGAGGTCAGGCTTGCTGGAGAAACTGGAACTGCTGACCCTCTCTGCAGGGATGTGAGGCCTGTTGCAGCTTCCTGTGGTCCACCGTCATCACTTTGGTCTTGTTGACACTGAGGTGGGGGTTGTGGTCATTAGACCAGATCAGTAGGTCTGTGAAAACAGTCTTGCATTCCATGCCGCTCACCATCAGGGGTGAGGATGCGGCGTTGCTTGTTCTCATTGCTTAAGGTGTTTTGTTTTTTTTTGTCAGGAAGTGAAGAGTCCGGGTGTGAGATGAGGTGTGAAGTATTTCGTCTGTGACTTGATGCAGACTTCACACACACACACACACACACACACACACACACACACACACACAGCAGCCCCAATCTTCACTAGATTGTGGAGCTGAAGTGAGAACCAAAAACATCACCTTCAGTGGGAGCAGACATTAGATCCCCATAGAAAATGTCCAGTTTAGCCTCTCTGACAATAGTACAAAGGCCTAAATCAAGGACAAGCATGTCCCCCATCTAGAAAAAAACTAGAGAATTTTTTCTTGTAAATTTGCTACTTTTTTGGTCATAAATTTGGAACTTCTTTCTTATATATTTGTGGGGGGGGGGAGGATTTCTTATGAATGTTCGATTTTTTTCTTGTAATTTTGCAACATTCATACAGATGCTGTTAAAATTTTTATTCTATGCTAAGTAAATATTTTTTTCTGATCATCTAGACCAGGGGCCTCATGTGCAAAGACTTGTGTGGATTTCCTACTGAAAGATGACATACGTTTAAATCAAGAAAACGCCATAAGCAAAAAAAAAAAAAAAAAAAAAATCCAGATGTAGGAAACGGTCCGTACACAGGAATCCAAGCACATTTCCTTTGTACATTCCGATCTCCTTGAAATTGAGCGCAGGTGAGGAAATACTGGACTCCTCCCTTGACACGTCTCCATCTGAATATGCAATTAGATGCAAATAAGTATGCAAATAGATATATACAAGCCCAACATGTTTGATTCTCCCGTATCCATGATCAAAAATAATGGATTTAATGGAATTTCACGGAACGTGAGTTGGAGGTGCTCCTGAATGAGGTTGAGTCACGTAAAAACATTTTGTTTGGTACACTGTCCTCTGGCGTTAGTGCTGGATGCAGGTAATTCAATAGCCTGCTCACAGCACTATAAGATTAGTTTACCGTTTCCTTTATTCAGACAGGGATAAGAAGGAGAAGTTTATTTAACTTTTACATGTCTAGACTGATGTCTGCAGTCGTCCTCAGAAGCGTCAGCTGAGCGTTGTGACTGTCAACATGTATAGTTCAATGGTTAAACTGCCAGATTTCAAAGCAAAAGGTTGCAGGTACGAGACCAACTGTGATCACTTTTAGGGACCACAATGTAAAAATAATAAGTGTGCGCACTTTCTTGTGCCATCCCATTGTTTTTAGATGTATGTTGTATCTTTTACACAATGTTATTTTAAATGATGAAAAAATCAATCAATTTGTAACCAGCTGGTTGAATAAAGGAAAACAGTCACAAAAAGGAAGACAATATGAACCTATTTAGTGGGTAGCCAAGGTTACCTGTCAGTTGAAAGCGGATCATATTAGACTCGACAAGTACATATTTTATGTCCAAAATGCAAATCTCATTCTTTATAGTTATTTACAACTTACATGGATTACACACACTACTAAATGAATGAAGTGCACTGGGGAACGGGTGAGACTTGCATTTCAAACTTTACACGTGTGTTTATTGACATAGCTACTATACATACAGAGGCAATTGGGGGATTGGTAGAATGCTGTGAAACTGTAGTTTAATCAGCCAAAAAAGAAAGTCACTTACTCAAATCACGGAGTTGTAATGAAGCCTTGAAGACAGGGTGATATTTGGGGAGCACAGGCACGTCCCACAAGGACTGCCCGTGGAAACCTAGACTACCATTCAAAAGTTTGGGGTCACTTAGAAATTTCCTTATTTTTGAAAGAAAAGCTCTGTTTTTTCAATGAAGATAACTTTAAACTAATCATAAATACACTCTAATATCTAATATACATTGCTAATGTGGTAAATGACTATTCTAGCTGCAAATGTCTGGTTTTTGGTGCAATATCTACATAGGTGTATAGAGGCCCATTTCCAGCAACTATCACTCCAGTGTTCTAATGGTACAATGTTTGCTCATTGTGTCAGAAGGCTAATGGATGATTAGAAAACCCTTGTGCAATCATGTTAGCACACCTGAAAACAGTTTAGCTGGTTAGAGAAGCTATAAAACTGACCTTCCTTTGAGCAGGTTGAGTATCTGGAAAAAATTATTATTTCAAATACAAATCATTATTTCTAACCCTGTCAATGTCTTGACTATATTTTCTATTCATTTAACAACTCATGGTGGTAAATAAGTGTGACTTTTCATGGAAAACACAAAATAATTGTCTGGGTGACCCCAAACTTTTGAACGGTAGTGTAAATCAGCTGACAAGCCAGTCATCATCCTGAGTCAGAAAATCTTCTGTCTGTTATCTTCTCACTGTGTGATGGCAACAATACTCCAAAACTAATGGACAAACAATGCAATTTTCACCAGAACTGGCTCATGGCCTACACACAAACCCATTACATTTTGGAGGTGATCAATGAGGGACAGAAAGAGCCTTGGCAGAAGTATGCACTCTCTGGGTGCTTTTCTAGTTTATTTCAAAATAAAACAAAAAGAATTCTAAACACGGGCAGCACGGTGGGGGAGTGGTTAGCACTGTGGCAGCACAGCAACTCACCCTTGACCGGGGGATCCTGGGTTCGATCCCAGCCCCCGACCAACAGTGATCTGTGTGGAGTTTGCATGTTCTCCCCGTGTCTGCGTGGGTTTACTCCGGGATTTCTCTGGTTTCCTCCCACAGGCCAAAAACATGCAAGTTAGGTTAATTGGCAACAAACTGGGGATTCTAAATTGTCCTTAGGTCTGACTGTGAGAGTGAATGGTTGTCTGTCTCTCTGTGTTGGCCCTGCGATGGACTGGTGATCTGTCCAGGGTGGACCCTGCCTCACCCAAAGATGCTGGGATAGGCTCCAGCCCCCCCGCGACCCGAAAAGGATTAAGTGGAAGAAGATGGATGGATGGATGGAATTCTAAACAACTTTCTAAATAATATAACTTTAAAAATCATTCAGTGCAAATTAAGCCAATTAGAAATAATTTCAGCAGAGTGGGGGGGTTAAAAATACCTTCTTCTGTTGAGTTACAGTGGGGTAAAAAAGTATTTAGTCAGCCACCAATTGTGCAAGTTCTCCCACTTAGAAGATGAGAGAGGTCTCCAATTTTCATCATAGGTATACCTCAACTATGAGAGACAAAATGAGAAAAAAAAATCCAGAAAATCACATTGAAGGATTTTTAAGATAAGATAAGATAAGATAAGATAAGCCTTTATTAGTCCCACAACGGGGAAATTCCAGGATTGCAACAGCACAGGGATAGCAACACTCAGAGCAACAATCAGAAGGCAAGAAAAAAAACAAGCAAGCAAGAGCAGCTAATAAACATATGTACGTATTACTATAAAATATATATATATACACACACACACAGACACACAGTGCAGAGCATTGTAGCTGGATGGAATGAATATATGAACACACAGTGCAGAGCATTGTAGCTAGATGGAATAAATATGTAAATATATAAACACCCACAGTACGGAGCATTGCAGCTAGGTGGAATAAATATGCAAGTATATAAACACACACAGTGCGGAGCAATGTAGCTAGATGGAATAATATGTAGATATATAAATATATAAACACCCACAGTACGGAGCATTGTAGCTAGATGGAATAAATATGCAAATATATAAACACACACAGTGCAGAGCATTGTTGCTAGATGGAATGAAACAGCATAACCGTCTACTTAGTTATCCTACATGGTATGATTATGTGCCCATACATATTCTCACCCTCCATAGCGACCGGTATGTTCCTAGTTGTATGCCGGAGAGGACCATTGTGTAAGTCTATTGCATCTTTTGCATTCAAAAAACTATTAGTTTGTTACGTCTTTTTGCTATCTCTGCGAGCAGCCCTGCTTAGGTTGTACAGTCTGACAGCCGTTGGTAGGAAGGACCTACGAAACCTCTCGGTTGTGCACCTGGGATGATGTAGTCTGCTGCTAAATGAGCTCCTCAGTGCATTCAGTATGTCCTGCATAGGGTGGAACTCGGACTCCAGCAGAGATGACAGTTTAGCCACCGTCCTTCTCTCTCCTATCTCCTCCATCGGATCAAGGCGCTGCCCCAGGACAGAGCTAGCTTTCTTAATCAGTTTGTTCAGTCTCTTCCTATCGGCTGCAGTAATGCCACTGCCCCAGCAGACCACTCCAAAAGTGATGGCTGATGCCACCACCGTGTCATAGAATGACTTCAGCAGCGCCCCTTGTACACCAAAAGACCTGAGTCTCCTCAGCAGGAACAGCCTGCGCTGTCCCTTCTTGTAGAGTGCATCAGTATTGTGTGACCAGTCTAGTTTATTGTTCAGATGAATACCCAGGTACTTATAGGATGTCACCATCTCGATGTCTGTTCCCTGTATATTTACTGGTACTGTGAGGGGCTGCCCATGCCTGCGGCAGTCCACCACCAGCTCCTTAGTTTTCCTCGCGTTGATCTGGAGGCAGTTCCGATGGCACCAGTCCACGAAGTCCTTAACGGCGCCGTGAGGCGCCGAGAGCAACCCTGAAGGTTCTGAGGGCAGCGGCGGAGGACGATGGCGGTCTGTGGCGTGGCTGAGACTGTTAACAAATCCTTCCAGTATGCTGTATGCGTACCTCAGGTGAGCGAGCAGCCCTGAAAGGCAGCGGCGAAGGAGGAAGGCAGTCTGTGGAGCCGTTACTTGTCCCATGCGTGATGCGCCGTCCTTGTAACTCCCCGGTGCGTGCGCGGGGGTTCAGTGCGTGGGTGGGCCGCTGGAGTGGTGAGTCAGGGTGCAGAAACTTGGCGGAGATCAGCGCAGACGGCGCCAATAAAACCACAGCATCACTGCTTATTTTTGCATGCCGCCTCGTGTGGCGATGTTAAAATAAGACACGGCGTCTGGAGTTTTAATGAAGTTTATTGATCAAATCATCGCCATCACGGAGCTCACCCCAGCTGCTGTATAAGCATGCTGGGGATCGCTCTCAGGCTCTCATGAGCTGTAGTCAGAAGCAGTCAGAAGAAGAACAGAGAGTGAACATATGAATTCAGCCACTTAAATACCCAGCAACGGACAATACATCAAAGGCATTTTATCATCAAAGGAAATGCATTCAGACATGTGACATTTGTACCACAATGCGAGCAGGAAGCATGAATGTTTGCATTTGCGTCATACATATCCACAGGATGCTGGTGCCTGAACTAAACACAGGAAGGCTGCCTATTGATCTCAACACACACATCTCACTGTCCTGTTAATTGCTCTAGTCGAGCGCTGTGCTTGTCCGTGGCTGCTGTGGGGGGGTACCCCATACACTCCCCCCCCAGAGGGCTTAGCGGGGAGCTGAGACCTCGGTAGTCCCGCTTTGGTGGCGAGCTGCGGGGAAAGTCTGTGCCGGGGAAGGGAGGAGGGTGGGGGTAGCAAGTGGCGGGGGATGTCCATGGCTGTGGGAAGAAAAGTTAGTCTCTGATTCCTCTCGCGATTCAGTCCGGCAATGAAGAAAAACAGGAGCTGAAGCTATGTGAGGGACTTGGCGTTTAGGCTTTAGGTGCGTTCGCGGCCCTAAAGCCGCGAACGCACTATTAATTTAATGAATTAATTGGTAAATTCCTCGGTAAAATAAGTATTTGGTCAATAACAAAAGTTCATCTCAACACTTTGTTATATACCCTTTGTTGGCAATGACAGAGGTCAAACGTTTTCTGTAAGTCTTCACAAGGTTTTCACACACTGTTGCTGGTATTTTGGCCCATTCCTCCATGCAGATCTCCTCTAGAGCAGTGATGTTTTGGGGCTGTCGCTGGGCAACATGGACTTTCAACTCCCTCCAAAGATTTTCTATGGGGTTGAGATCTGGAGACTGGCTAGGCCACTCCAGGACCTTGAAATGCTTCTTACAAAGCCACTCCTTCGTTGCCCGGGCGGTGTGTTTGGGATCATTGTCATGCTGAAAGACCCAGCCATGTTTCATCTCCCGAAGCAGCTGAGGTGTACCGGCAGGCCAAGCGGAGTGCAGCTCGGGTGGTTGCTGAAGCAAAAACCCGGGTATGGGAGGAGTTCGGTGAGGCCATGGAACAAGACTTTCGGTCGGCTTCAAAGAGATTCTGGCAAACTGTTCGGCGGCTCAGGAGGGGAAAGCAGCTCCCCGTCCACACTGTGTATGGTGCGGATGGGACACTGTTGACTTCAACTGGGGATATCGTCGGGCGGTGGAAGGAATACTTCGAGGATCTCCTCAATCCCACTGATACGCCTTCCACAGAGGAAGCAGGGTTTGGGGACAAGGGGGATGACTCGCTTATCACAGGGGCTGAGGTCGCCAAGGTGGTTAAAAATCTCCTTGGTGGCCGGGCCCCGGGGGTGGACGAGATTCGCCCCGAGTACCTCAAGGCCCTGGATGTTGTTGGGTTGTCATGGTTGACACGCCTCTGCAACATTGCGTGGAGGTCGGGGGCAGTGCCTTTGGCATGGCAAACCGGGGTGGTGGTTCCTCTCTTCAAAAAAGGGGACCGGAGGGTGTGCTCCAACTTTAGAGGGATCACACTCCTCAGCCTCCCTGGGAAGGTCTATGCCAAGGTACTGGAGAGGAGAGTCCGGCCGTTGGTCGAACCTCGGATTCAGGAGGAGCAATGTGGTTTTCGTCCTGGCCGTGGCACATCGGACCAGCTCTTTACCCTCTCGAGAATTCTTGAGGGTTCGTGGGAGTTTGCCCAACCAGTTTACATGTGTTTTGTGGACTTGGAGAAGGCATTTGACCGCGTCCCTCGTGGATTTTTGTGGGGGGTGCTTCGGGAGTATGGGGTATCGGGCTTGTTGTTACGAGCTATTCGGTCTCTGTACGACCGTTGTGAGAGTTTAGTTCGTATTGCCAACACTCGGTCGGAGTCATTCCCAGTGAGAGTTGGACTCCGCCAGGGCTGCCCTTTGTCACCGGTCCTGTTCATAATTTTTATGGACAGGATTTCTAGGCGCAGCCAGGGAATGGAGGGTGTCATGCTTGGTGACCACAGAATCTCATCTCTGTTGTTTGCAGATGATGTTGTCCTGTTGGCTTCATCCAGCAATGACCTACAGCTCTTGCTGGGACAGTTTGCCGCTGAGTGTGAAGCGGCTGGGATGAGAATCAGCACCTCCAAGTCCGAGTCCATGGTCCTCAGCCGGAAAAAGGTGGATTGTCCTCTCCGGGTTGGGGACAGGCTCCTGCCCCAAGTGGAGGAGTTTAAGTATCTTGGGGTCTTGTTCACGAGTGAGGGGAAAATGGAGCGAGAGATCGACAGACGGATTGGAGCAGCATCTGCAGTGATGCGGACGTTGTACCGGTCTGTTGTGGTGAAGAGGGAGCTTAGTTCTAAGGCAAAGCTGTCGATTTACCAGTCAATCTACGTTCCTACTCTCACCTATGGTCACGAGCTTTGGGTAATGACCGAAAGAACGAGATCGCGGATACAAGCGGCTGAAATGAGCTTTCTCCGTAGGATTGCTGGACTCACCCTCAGAGATAGGGTGAGGAGCTCAGTCATCCGGGAGAGGCTCAGAGTAGAACCGCTGCTCCTCCACATTGAAAGGAGTCAGTTGAGGTGGTATGGGCATCTGATTAGGATGCCTCCTGGACGTCTCCCACTTGAGGTGTTTCAGGCACGTCCCACTGGGAGGAGACCCCGGGGAAGACCCAGGACTCGGTGGAGAGACTATGTCTCCCAGCTAGTCTGGGAACGCCTTGGTATCCCCTCTGAAGAGCTGGAGCAGGTGGCTGGGGAGAGGGAAGTCTGGGCTTCTCTGCTTGAACTGCTGCCTCCGCGACCCGGACCTCCGGAAAAGCGGTAGAAGATGGATGGATGTTTCATCTTCAATGCCCTTGCTGATGGAAGGAGGTTTTCACTCAAAATCTCACGATACATGGCCCCATTCATTCTTTCCTTTACACGGCTCAGTTGCCCTGGTCCCTTTGCAGAAAAACAGCCCCAAAGCATGATGTTTCCACCCCCATGCTTCGCAGTAGGTATGGTGTTCTTTGGATTCAACTCAGCATTCTTTCTCCTCCAAACACAACAAGTTGAGTTTTTACCAAAAAGTTCAATTTTGGTTTCATCTGACCATATGACATTCTCCCAGTCCTCTTCTGGATCATCTAAATGCTCTCTAGCAAACTTCAGACGGGCCTGGACATGTACTGGCTTAAGCAGGGGGACACGTCTGGCACTGCAGGATTTGAGTCCCTGGCGGCGTAGTGTGTTACTGATGGTAGCCTTTGTTACTTTGGTCCCAGCTCTCTACAGGTCATTCACTAGGTCCCCCCGTGTGGTTCTGGGATTTTTGCTCACCGTTCTCATTATCATTTTGACCCCACGGGGTGAGATCTTGCGTGGAGCCCCAGATCGAGGGAGATTGTCAGTGGTGTTGTATGTCTTCCATTTTCTAATAATTGCTCCCACAGTTGATTTCTTCACACCAAGCTGCTTACCTATTGCAGATTCAGTCTTCCCAGCCTGGTGCAGGTCTACAATTTTGTTTCTGGTGTCCTTTGACAGCTCTTTGGTCTTGGCCATAGTGGAGTTTGGAGTCTGACTGTTTGAGGTTGTGGACAGGTGTCTTTTATACTGATAAAGAGTTCAAACAGGTGCCATTAATATAGGTAACGAGTGGAGGACAGAGGAGCCTCTTAAAGAAGTTGTTACAGGTCTGTGAGAGCCAGAAATCTTGCTTGTTTGTAGCTGACCAAATACTTATTTTACTGAGGAATTTACCAATTAATTCATTAAAAATCCTTCAATGTGATTTTCTGGATTTTTTTTTTTCTCATTTTGTCTCTCATAGTTGAGGTATACCTATGATGAAAATTGGAGACCTCTCTCATCTTTTAAGTGGGAGAACTTGCACAATTGGTGGCTGACTAAATGTTGGTTATAGGTCAGAGGACCCTGCAGGTTTTCTCTTCTCCCCGGTCTCTTCAGCAGGTGTTTTCACTTAACAGCAATCAGTGGGAAGAAATTCAGGGGAATCTGCTGTTGAAGACACTGGTTGGAGGTAAAGCCTGTAGGGTCTTGGCCCTCCATGGCACATGATTGAACACCCCTGTTATAGGTTTTAAAAAAATGCATGGCACTAATGAACAATCTTCACTGTCCAAAACCCCATAGGTAACAAACTAGCAGTTATCCTACAGACAGAAGGCTGCAAACATCCTTAAAATAGAAGGTTCACCTCGACATCACTGTCACAGAATCTTCTCTCTTCTCCTTATTTCATTTTTTATTTACAAATTGTGATGGCAAATTCTGGGCTGTAGGTTGTTGATTTCAGACAAGTATATCTGGTTGACAGTGTTTCAAAATAAAAGCACATAACAGACAAAACCATTCTTAAAATGTAATTACTATATCCATCCATCTTCTTCCACTTAATCCTTTTCGGGTCGCGGGGGGGCTGGTGCCTATCCCAGCATCATTGGGCGAGAGGCAGGGTCCACCCTGGACAGATCGCCAGTCCATCGCAGGGCCAACACAGAGAGACAGACAACCATTCACTCTCACAGGCATACCTAAGGACAATTTAGAATACCCAGTTTGATGCCAATTAACCTAACTTGCATGTTTTTGGCATGTGGGAGGAAACCGGAGAAATCCCCACAGACACAGGGAGAACATGCAAACTCCACACAGATCACTGTTGGTCAGGGCTGGGATTGAACCCAGGATCCCCCGGACAAGGATGAGTTGCTGTGTTGCCGCAGTGCTAACCACTCCACCGTAACTCAGGAAGTACTGAGCTGTGATGGTGAAAATAAATTCACACGAATTCAGACTTTGGTCATGCCTGGTTAATCCAGCATTTATAGTGCAGGTGACTAATTTTAAGATTATTGAGCAGGAATTCAAGGATTGTTTCTCATTCTTAAAGGTAATTAAGAAATTAATTTTAGGTGATAAGATAAGCCTTTATTAGTCCCACAATGCAGAAATTTCAGGATTGCAACAGCACAGGGATAGCAACACTCAGAGCAACAATCAAGAAGACAAGAAAAACAAGAGCAGCAAATATACATATGTACATATAAATATATATACACACAGAGCGGAGCATTGTAGCGAGATGGAATAAACAACATAACCGTCTACTTAGTTATCCTACATAGTATGAATATGTACCCATACATATTGTCACCCTCCGTAGCGACCGATATTGTCCTAGTTGTATACTGGAGGGGACCAATGTGTAAGTCTATTGCGTCTTTTGCATTCAATACTATTAGGTCGTCACGTTTTTTTGCTATCTCTGCCAGCAGCCCTGCTTAGGTTGTACCGTCTGACAGCCGTAGGTAGGAAGGACCTGCGAAACCTTTCGGTTGCGTACCTAGGATGATGTAGTCTGCTGCTAAATGAGCTCCTCAGTGCGTTCAGTATGTCCTGCATAGGGTGGGACTCGGACTCCAGCAGAGATGACAGTTTAGCCACCATCCTTCTCTCTCCCATCTCCTCCACTGGGTCAAGGCGCTGCCCCAGGACAGAGCTAGCTTTCTTGATTAGTTTGTTCAGTCTCTTCTATCGGCTGCTGTAATGCCACTGCCCCAGCAGACCACTCCAAAAGTGATGGCTGATGCCACCACCGTGTCATAGAATGTCTTCAGCAGTGCCCCTTGTACACCAAAAGACCTGAGTCTCCTCAGTAGGAACAGCCTGCGCTGTCCCTTCTTGTAGAGTGCATTGGTATTGTGTGACCAGTCTAGTTTATTGTTCAGATGAACACCCAGGTACTTGTAGGATGTCACCATCTCAATGTCTGTTCCCTGTATGTTTACTGGTGCTGTGAGGGGTTGTCCTTGCCTGCAGCAGTCCACCACCAGCTCCTTAGTTTTCCTCGCATTGATCTGGAGGCAGTTCCGATGGCACGAGTCCACAAAGTCCTGGATAAGTCCTCTGTACTCAGCTTCATCTCTGTTGGAGATGAGGCCGACGATCGCAGAGTCGTCAGAGAACTTCTGTAGATGGCAGTGTGTTGTGTTGTGTGAGAAGTCCGCAGTATAAAGGATGAACAGGAAAGGAGCCAAAACCGTTCCATGGGGGGGGGCCCATGCTACTGGTGATCGTGTCGGACACACAATCTCGGGTTCTCACAAAATGTGGCCGGTTAGTGAGGTAGTCCAGGATCCATGATGACAGGTACTGGTCCACCCCTGCGCACAGCAGCTTGTCCTTCAGGATCATCGGTTGGATGGTGTTGAAAGCACTGGAGAAGTCAAAGAACATGATCCTCACCGCATTCCCGGGCTTCTCCAGGTGGGACAGAGAACGGTGAAGGAGGAAGATCACTGCATCCTCCACCCCAATGCCATGATGGTAGGCGAACTGGAGTGGATCCATCGCTGGTCCCACCAGGGGGCGGAGGTGAGCAAGGAGCAGTCTCTCCAGGGTCTTCATCATGTGGGACGTCAGGGCCACCGGTCTGTAGCTGTTCAGGTCTTTGGGGTGGGAAGTCTTTTTTGAATGAATGAATGAATGAATGAATCTTTATTTTGGATAGATTAAAATTACAGATTAAAAGAAACAGAATAACATAACAAAGGGGGAAGAAAATCCAACAAGGTCAAATTAGACAATAACTCCTCTGATTATACAGTTCAGCATAAATTATCCGAAATGGGTGATGGCTGAAGCCGCAGCTTATATTGCCCACCCATATTCCATCCACGAATTCAAAAGAAAACAAAACAAGAGCGATTACAATTCAGAACAAAGCTAGGACAAAATGTGACAAAAAACTAAGATACAACACAACACAGATTGGATATGACAATCCTTATGTGATTTTACATGTCATCTTGTATATATGTTTGGAGTATTTCTTCCTTTAGTTTTTGTTAAAATTGTCCAAGCGTTGTACATGATTTTAATTCAGGTCCAAAATCGTTCCATAATCTGACTCCTTGCACTGAAACACAGTGTTGCTTAGTGGTAGTTCTCACTGAAGGTTTTTGAAATATACATGTTCCTCTGAAATGATATTGTTTCTCCCTTATTTGGAACAACTTTTGGATATTTGCGGGCAGTGATAGATTCTCCACTTTAAACATTATTACTGCAGTTTTAAAGTCAACCAGATCTTTCAACTTGAGAGCTTTTAATTTAAGAAAAAGTGGGTTTGTTGGTTCCCTGTAAGCAGCTTTGTTTATTATTCTAATAGCTGTCTTTTGAAGCATAAAGACTGGATATATGTTTGTTTTATATGTATTTCCCCATACTTCAGTACAATATGTCATGTATGGGAGTATTAATGAATGATACAAGGTATATAGTGTGGGTTGATTCAGCAAATATTTCACTCTGTGTAGTATTGCAATTGATTTGGATATTTTACCTTTAATATAATTAATATGTGACTTCCAACACAGTTTATTATCAATTATTACTCCAAGAAATTTAGTTTTGGATACCATTTCAATCTCTACACCATTTACACTGAGTTTAGATACTAAGTTGTTGTGATGGTTGTTAAAAACTATAAATTTTGTCTTACTTAAATTGAGCGTTAATTTGTTTGAATCAAACCACAGTTTGAGCTTCCCTAATTCCTTTCCAAGTGTATCCAAAAGTTGTTCCAAATTGCTTCCACAGCATAATAAATTAGTGTCGTCGGCAAACAATATTAAATCCATTTTTTCTGAAACTTTACATACCCTATATCACATATTGAATAACAATGGCCCCAAAACTGAACCCTGTGGGACTCCACAAGTAACCTTCAGTAACTGTGAGTTTTTGTTACCAACACATACATACTGATATCTATTCTTTAAGTAACTACATAACCAGGACAGTGCTACCCCCCTAATACCACAATTTTGTAGTTTCTTTAATAATAAATTATGATCCACTGTATCAAATGCTTTTTTAAGATCCAGGAATACCCCAACTGAGTACTCTTTATTTTCAACAGCAGTTGATATTTTTTCTGTAAATTCCATTAGAGCAAATGCAGTTGTCCTCTTGTGTCTGAACCCATATTGCTGCTCACACAATAAATTATTCTTCAGTATGAAGTTGTCAATTCTCTCATAGAATATTGTTTCAAGTATCTTGGAAAATTGCGGCAATAGTGAAATTGGTCTATAGTTTGAGAATTCCCCTCTGTCACCCGTCTTGTATATCGGAATTACTTTAGCTATTTTCATTGCATTGGGAAATATACCTGTTTGGAGAGACAGGTTACAGATATGTACGTCAGTGGTTTCACTAAGCATTCAATAATAGTTTTGACTAAGAGCATGTCAATACCATCACAGTCCGTAGATGTTTTACGTTTAAACGATTTAACAATTTCAATGACCTCTCACTCGTCTGTGTTCTTTATGAAAATGGAGTCTTTTATAGCAGTGTTTTTGCTTATTGTATCACCTGTGGGTGCCGTAATGGGTATTTCTCGAGCCAAATTAGGACCAATGATAATAAAAAAGTTATTAAATTCATCTGCAGTTGAAGCTGCATTCACACTCTGAGTCGTTTTATTATTTTTTGAAAAATTGGTTGGGTAGCTTGTATTTCTGTTTTTATTTCCAAGAATATTGTTAAGTATTGTCCATGTATTTTTAATATTGTCTCTGTTTTTCTCCAGTTCTTTACTGTAATAGGCTCTTTTACTACATCTTATTATATACAGTATGTTAACTTATTTTTGTATGTTTTATACCGCTGCTCTGCTTCTTTTGTCCTTTTCTTTAGGAAAGCTTTATATAATAATTTATTCTTTTTACACGCCTTTTGTAATCCTTTGGTTAACCATGGCTTATCGGCAAATTTATGTTTTGGCTTTTTCTTTACTAATGGACAATTTTTTTTTCATAAAGAGTGGTTACAATGTTTATAAATGTGTCATAGGCTTCATTTACATCTGATACATAGACTTTTGTCCAGTCTTGCTTCAGCAAGTCTTCTTTTTTTTTTTTGTAACTTTGATTTTTATTCATTTTTCATCATACATATTACATTCAGATCACAGTCTCTATATTTAAAAAAAAAAGGAGCTAGAGGAAGAAAAAAAAGGGGGGGGAGTGGGGGGGGGGACAAATGTTGGAGCATCAAGTTTTTAGTTTCCATCTCTTAATTCTTCTGGTTTTTCAGTGTCTTTGGTTATTCTTTCAATTTCTGTCTCGTTGTTGCACTTTGTAGTGTGTCCATTTCCACCATTTTTTTTCATATTGTCCTTCTTGCATTCTTTGTCGATATGTTAGTTTTTCCATTAAACGTATATCCTCAACAATGTCAGTCCATTGCTCTTGGTCAGGAAGAACTTCTGATTGCCATTTTCTTGTGATTGTTTTTTTACATGCAATCAGCAATATTTTAACTAGATATCTGTCCTCAGCCTGTATTACATTGTCTCTTTTAAGATCACATAAATACATCAAGTTACAGTTCATTGGTATATTATATCCTAATATCCTCTGTATTGTCACATGTATAGATTTCCAGAATGATGAGATTTTGCAGCATTTCCAAAACATATGTGAGTGTGCATTTTGAGCCCCACAGCCCCTCCAGCATAAAGATTGGGTATTTGTATATTTTCTTTGAATCTGTGGTGTAATGAAATAGCGAATCAGGTTTTTCCATCCAAATTCCCTCCATGTCCTTGAACTTGTTGATGTGTGTTGTGTTTTCCATATTTCTTGCCAGTTTTCTTCTGTTATGCTTAAATTTAGCTCTTTCTCCCATTTCTCCTTTATATAGTTACTTGAATGTTTGTTTGCCATAAGTTTCTGATATAGCTTTGAAATAATTCTTATTTTATTTCCTGCATACAAGCTTAAAATGAATTGTATAATCTCGCTCACATCTGTGTGGAGGTTATGCCTAATCTTCCTCATATAATAATTTCTCATCTGCAGATATCTAAAGAATTCAGATTTTTCTAGTTTAAATTTTCTTCTCATGTTTACAAAACTCCCGAAATCTTTTTTTCCGATATTGCCCCATGCTGTGATTCCCTTGTTCACCAGATTTTTGTATCCCCTATCTTGCTTTGCCGGTTCAAACTGACTGTCAAATGCTACCCATTTCAATAGTTTTATGTCCTCCTTTATATTATACTTTTGTACTATTTTATACCACAGTTCCAAAGTAAATTTAGTGATTGGGTCTATTTGTTTGATTTGCTTATATGCATCCTTATCTCCTATTATGCTTTGTACTGGGAGTCCCTCAATTTCCTTTTCCATTTCTTTCCATTTTGCCTCATATCCTCCGTCGCACCAACATATGATATATCTTATTTGTGCTGAGTAGTAATATTCCTTTAGACTCAGTAGACCCATGCCTCCTTTCTCTTTTGGTAATTGGAGAGTTTTATATTTCACTCTTGGTTTTTTACCTCCCCAAACAAATCTCGATATCATCCTGTCCCACTTTGAGAACTGGGCACCAGGAATCTCTGTTGGTAGTTCAGTTGGTAGTTTGTTTTTGAATTCAGATCCATATTTAAGATTGACCATCTATCAATATCTTTTTTTATTTCTTGTTCTAACCTATCATAGTTTGCTTTATAGATTTTGCTTAGATCTTTAGGTATGTTCACTCCAAGGTATTTTATTTCTTTTTGTTTCCAGTTTAGTTTGATCTTATCAGTTATCTGGTTTAAAGGGTTATAGTGGAATGTCAGTATTTGTGTTTTTATGTTTATCTTGTATCCTGATAATTTTCCAAAATTTTCTATCAAGTCCATCATTTCCATTATTGATTCATCTGGTTGTTCAAGGTAAACTATAATATCGTCTGCAATCAGCCCAATCTTGTGTTCCGCTCCCTTTATTGTTACACCTTTTAATTTCTTATTTTGTCGCATCGCTTGAGCCAGTGGCTCTATGAACAGAGCAAACAAGGTGGGTGATAAGCAGCATCCCTGCCTAGTTGATCTTTGTGTATTTACTTTGTCTGTTAAGCTACCGTTTATCTTGATTCTTGCCACAGGTTTTTGATACAGTGTCTTTATGCATTGCATTGATTTTTCGTTAAATCCAAAGCGTTCCAGCACATTATATAGGAACATCCAATTAACCCTATTAAATGCTTTTTCTGCGTCTAAACTCATTATTACTGCGCTTTTCTTTTCTTTATGTATTTGATTAATTATGTGTAATGTTCTCCTGATATTATCATGTGTTTGGCGTCCCTCTATGAAACCAGTTTGATCATCCTCTATCAATTCCGTCAAGAATGTCTTTATTCGTTTACATATAATTGTTGTATATATTTTATAATCCACATTTAATAAAGAGATTGGCCTATAGTTTCCGCATTGTTCCCTATCTTTCCCTGGCGTTAAAATAACTGAAATAACGGCTTTGTTCCATGATGGAGGTATTTTGTTGTTGTTTAATGTCCAATTAAATGACTTTAGGAGCTGTGGCGTGAGTTCTTCTATAAACAGTTTATAAAATTCAGAAGGATATCCATCACTACCTGGTGATTTACCGTTTTTAAGTGACTTAATCACATCTTTAATCTCTTGTGTTGTTATTTCTGCTGTTAGCTTTTCATTTTGTTGGTTTCCTATTGATGGCAAGTCCAATGTGCATAGAAATTTTTTAATATCCTTAACATTTGTCTCTTCAGGTTGCGAGTATAGTTCTTGATAGAAATTATGGAATATTTCTTCGATGTTTTCTGGGGTAACTGTGGTTTTATTTGTGATGGGGTCCTTAATCTTATATACATTATTCACTGTGTGTTGTTTTCTTAACCGTTTTGCCAGCAGTTTTGTGGCCTTTGGCCCCATTTCATAATATTTTTGTTTTAAATATCTATTTTTCCTTTCGATTTCATCTATTTGTATTTCTTTTATCTTTATTTTTTCTTCCTTAATTTCTTGATATATTTTTGGGTCATTTGTGCTTTGATGTTTATGTTCTAATTCCCCCAGTCTGTCACATCTTTGTTCATATGATTCCAGTTTAGACTTTTTTGCTTTTCCTGATTCAACAATTAATTTACCTCTTAACACGGCTTTTAGTGCATCCCATAGTATTGTTGGGTCCACTTCTCCATTATCATTCTCCTCGATATACTCATTTATGTTTACCTTTATTCTTTCTTTCATTTTCTCATCATTTAATAGTCCTACATTAAGTTTCCATGTTGTTTGTCGTTTTCTATTGTTTAAATATATTTCCATGTATATAGGATTACGATCTGATATTTCTGCCCCTCCAATCCGACAATTTCTCACCCTGTGTCTGTTGCCTTCATTCATAAGGAAGTAATCTATTCTAGAGTGTACTTTATGGGCTGCTGAATAATGTGTAGAGTCTTTTTCGAGTGGGTGCAGGTCCCTCCATATGTCTACCATACCCATTTCTGCCAGTGGGGTTCTTATGAACTTTGTTACATGTTTTTTTGTCTTCTTAACACTTGTTGTGTCAACTTCATGATCCATGACAGCATTTAAGTCTCCTCCACAAATTAGGACTCCTTCACTGTGTGTTGCTATGAGATCAAACAGTTGTTGAAAAAAACCCTTGTCACTTTCTGGTGGGGCATAGATGTTCACTAATGTGATCTGCATACCATCTATTCTTCCCTTTATTATTACATATCTGCCTTCTTTATCCTGGATTTCTTGTTCACATTCAAATTGTATTTTATTTGAAATTAGTATCATAACCTCCCTTTTAGTTCCTCCCTTAAATGAACTGTAGTAGGAGTTCTTATAGTCAAATCTCTTTAGTTTCTCATGTTCTGTCCTGTTCAAATGTGTCTCTTGTATAAATATAATTTCGGCTTTTTCCTTCTTGAATTTTCTTATTATTCTTTCCCTTTTAACAGGTGAGTTCAGACCATTCACGTTTAATGTCATTATCTAAAGATTTTTAACCATATTCATGTTTTTCCATTTTTTTAACTTGTGCTCCTAACCCCTTTAACAACAAAACTAACACATATATGTACAAAAACACATTAACGAATCTCGACCTCTGTACTTTGGGCCTTTCTTCTGCCCACTGGTCCCTGTTGGTGGGTGGGGGGATTGTCCTCACCGAGTGAGGGGCCCTCCCTTGACCTTTATTTACTATCCAAGTAATAGTCATTAGTCTAGAAATGTCCAACAAAAATCACTTAAACCTCTCCTAGCCGTTTGTTTCTCTTTTACCTTGTCTTCTTGGCCTTCATTTCTTCTGTGTCCTTCTTAATCTTTGTTATAATCTAGGCTTTCCGTTGAAAGCTTTGCAGTTTTTCTTGGGCCCGGTGCGCCACATCCGTCTCCCGCCTTCTGCCGCTCACTCGTCTCCACTCCGGCTGTCACGATGCGTTCCATGCCGCCGCTGCTCCAGTCGCTTCCTCCGGTACGCTCACCACAAAGCCTCGCTCCGTCATGTCCCGCGCTGCCTCTCTGGCCGTGCTGTAGGTTTTCACGCCGTCCTCCCAATGAATTCTCATCTTCGTTAGCGGCGTTTGGAATCTAATTTTTTTCTCTTTCAGCATTTTTTTAATGTTGGCATATTTCTTTCGCTGCTGCACAATTTCTGTCGGGTAGTCATGGTCAAAGTATCTGTTTGTCGCCGACTCGTATCTTTTTTTTCCACGCTTGTGTCAGGATTCTTTCCTTTACGTCGTATTTTAGAAAGTTTACCACAACTGACCTGGGTGTAGAGTTTGGATTCGGGTTCTGTGCCAAGGCTCTGTGTGCTCGTTGGATCTGCAGGTCCATTTCATCGGGCAGCTCAAGCTCTTTTTTTAAGAAATGATCCATGAATTTCGTCATCGAGTTGCCTTCAATGCCCTCCGGAATCCCGAAGATGCGTATATTGCTCCGTCTGGACCTGCTCTCCAGGTCGGTTATTTTTTCCTGCATCCTCTGTGTTTGTGCCGTCAGGGTCTGCAGCCGCTCGCTTGCCTCGGTCCTCCAGTCTTCCAACTCTGATATTCGAGCCTGTGCTTCTGTCAAACACGTCCGTTGAGTGCGCAGTTCCTCCATGTTTTCAGCTAGCTTGCGTTCCATTTCTTTTCGGAGGCCCATAATTTCCTCCTTCATCTCTTTTTCAGTTCTTCCTTAAGAGCCGTTAAATCCTGTTGGAGTTGTCGCTTGAAGTCTTTTATGTCTTTACTTATATTGGCGAAGCCAGTGTTCATAATATCGAGTTTGGCGTCCTCCATTTTCTCTGCTGTAGTCACCTCGTTTTTTTGGGCCTCGTGTTCAGCGATTTCTCCTGCGTTGTTGAAGAGGGATTCTTTAGTTTTACCCTGCTTTTGTCCGTGTGCCTGGCTTCTTCGTGTTTTCATCCCTTGGTTTATTGTTCCATTTACGTCGAGTTGGCCATTTACCAAAGATTTTAAATCCGACTAGGGAGAGCTCTCTGTTTAAGCGTTATGTCTCTCCGCCATCTTCCCGGAAGTCCTCAGCAAGTCTTCTTTAAAAGAACTGATTGCATTTTGTGATTTGTATCTGAACGATTTTAAAAAAAAATTCTGTATTGGCCCCCGTGTGGCCATGGATAAGTGCAAAGGTTGGCAAATGGTCACTTATATCATTTATCAATAATCCACTTTCTATTTTCTTATCAATAATATTAACAAACAGGTTGTCAATAAGTGTAGCAGTGTGAACTGTGATTCTACTGGGATGTGTTATTGTGGGATATAGACTCATGCTGTACATAGAATTCATGAACTTTGTAATTACATTTTGTTGATATGGATTTAGTAAATCAATATTGAAATCTCCACAAATTACTACCATTTTCTTACTAGTAATATTATTGTACAGCTCGACTAATTTATCTCTGAATGTCTCAATGCAAGTTCCCGGCGTTCTATATATACAACTTATAATTAGATTATTTGTTTTATCTTGGTCAATCTCAACAGTAACACATTCCAAAATCCCTGGTAGTGCAAAGGACATTCCATTTACAAGTTTACACCTATACAGGTCATCAATATACAGTGCAACACCACCACCCTTTTTTTGAGATCTGTTAATATGAAACATCTGATATCCCTCTATTGCCATCAGGGGAGCTTGCTCTTCATTAAGCCAAGTTTCAGAGACTGCGATAGCTGTAAATTTTCTGTCCAGCTGTTTTAAATAGTCCTGAATCTGTGGAAAGTTTTTGTTAAGACTTCTGCTGTTGAAGTGTATTATTGATAGTTTACCCTCTAGTTGCACTTGACTTTTGAATTGCTTTTCAGTGTAATATTCACAATGATTATGAATATTATTGAAAAAGTGGTTATCAGGATCAATATCATCCTCCATCTCTTGTAGTTTATGTTCAGCATAATGGCATATTTTCAGAGTTTGAATTTCCTCACTCTGTGTCAAATGACTTCCTCCAACTGGGGATAATTGATGTCTACTCAAGTCAGTCATAAGTTTTGTTTACTTGTTGTCTTTGGTACAGGTACCACACAAGATGTTTTCCACAGCTGTGTTACCCCTCCCCAGCTTCAGGCTCAGGTTGAAGATGTGCTCCACAATCCCACACAGCTAGTCTGCACAGGACTTGAGGAGCTTTGCGCTGATGCTGTCCGGTCCCGACGCCTTCCTCGCCTTGAGCTTCCTCAGCTCCGTCCTCACCTGGGTCTTAGTGAGGGTCATGTTGGGGGGCTGTGTGTTGGGAGTGGGGACGTGATGGTGGAGTGGGGTGTGGGCAGCAGGACTCGATGTCTTCAGAGGCAGCAGTGGTTGTTGTGCAGTCGGGGGGAAGGGCGGTTGGTCAAACCTATTGAAAAACAGGTTCAGATTGTTCGCCCACTCCCTGCCCCCCATGGCCTGGGAGGAGGTATTCTGGAGCCCAGAGATGGTTTTAAGGTTTCTCCAGACCCCGCCGATGTCGCTCTGTTGCAGCTTGTCCTCCATCTTCTTCCTGAAGCTGTCCTTGCCTTCTCTGATCTTCCTCCTCAGCTCCCTCTGTACAGACTTCAGCATCTCCCTGTTCCCCGACCTGAAGAGCCTCTTCTTCTCTCTCAGAAGTGTTTTTATCTCAGGGTTGATCCAGGGTTTGCTGTTTGAGCAACACCGTATGGTCTTGGTGGTAACGGTGTTGTCCACACAGAAGCTGATGTAGTCCGTGATGGTGTGAGTGAGGCCATCGATGTCCTCACCATGTGGATCGCAGAGCTGCTCCCAGGCAGTAGTTTCAAAGCAGTCCTTTAGAGCGTCCATTGTCTCCTCAGACCATAACTTCACTGTGCGCATGACTGGAGGTTGTCTGTGCACTAGGGGTTTGTACACTGGCAGGAGATGAACCAAGTTGTGATCCGATCTCCCGAGTGGGGGGAGTGGTGATGAGGTGTACGCCTCCTTAGTGTTTGCATAGAATAAGTCCAGTGTTTTATTGTCTCTAGTGTGGCATGTGACCCCCCTCATGGATCGTCACCTTATCGTGGTGGGGGGGTTTGCGTGCCCCAGTGATCCCAGGAGCTATGTTGTCCGGGGCAATTTGCCTCTGATAGGGTCTCCCAAGACAAACTGGTCCTGGGTGAAGGGCCAGACGAAGAACGATCCAACAGACTCTCATGATAAATTGTATATCAAGGATTCAGTGTACCCCGCCCGGTATGGGGTTACCGGGGCCCCACCCTGGAGCCAGGCCTGGGTGAGGGGCTCGAAGGCTAGCGTCTGGTGGCCGGGTTTCCACCCATGGGACCCGGCCGGGCTCAGCCCGAAGGAGTTACATGGGTCCGCCCTCCAGTAGGTTCACCACCTGCAGGAGGGATCATGGAAGTCCGGTGCTATGTGGATTAGGTGGCAGTCAAAGGCGGAGACCTTGGCGGACTGATCCCAAGCTTTCTAAACTGGCTTTTGGTACGTGGAATGTCACCTCTCTGGTGGGGAAGGAGCCTGAGCTGGTGTACGAGATTGAGCGATACCGGCTAGATATAGTCGGCCTCACCTCAACACACAGCTCCGGTTCCGGAACCAGTCTCCTGGAGAGGGGCTGGAGCTTGGCCTTTTCTGGAGTTGCCCCGGGCGAGAGGCGACGAGCAGGGGTAGGTATTCTTGTATCGCCCCACCTTGCTGCCTCTATATTGGAGTTTTCCCCGGTGGACGAAAGGGTTGCTTCCCTGCGCCTTCGGGTTGGGAAACGGGTCCTGACCATCATTTGTGCCTATGCACCAAATGATGTTTCAGAGTACCCACCCTTTTTGGAGTCTGTGACTGGGGTGCTGGAGGGTGCTCCTCCTGGAGACTCCATTGTCCTACTGGGGGACTTCAATGCGCACGTGGGCAACGACAGTGAAACCTGGAGGGGGGTGATTGGGAGGAACGGCCTGCCCGATCTGAACCCGAGTGGTGTTCAGTTATTGGACTTCTGTGCTAACCACAGTCTGTCTATAACGAACACCATGTTCAAGCATAAGGGTGTCCATATGTGCACCTGGCACCAGGACACCCTAGGCCGCAGGTCGATGATCGATTTTGTTATCGTATCATCAGACCTGCGACCGTATGTCTTGGACACCCGAGTAAAGAGAGGTGCAGAGCTGTCAACTGATCACCACCTGGTGGTGAGTTGGATCCGATGGCAGGGGAGGAAGCCATTCAGACCTGGTAGACCCAAACGTATAGTGAGGGTGTGCTGGGAGCGTCTGGCTGAGGCCCCTGTCCGGGAGGTCTTCAACTCCCACCTCCGGAAGAACTTCAACCACATTCCGAGGGAGTCTGGAGACATGGAGTCTGAATGGGCCATGTTCTCCACTTCTGTTGTTGAAGCGGCAGCCCAGAGCTGCGGCCGCAAGGTGGTCGGTGCATCTCGTGGTGGCAACCCCCGAACCAAGTGGTGGACACCAGTGGTGAGGGGGGCCATTAAGCTGAAGAAGGAGTCCTATCAAGCTTGGTTGGCTTGTGGGACTCCCGAAGCAGCTGAGGTGTACCGGCAGGCCAAGCGGAGTGCAGCTCGGGTGGTTGCTGAAGCAAAAACCCGGGTATGGGAGGAGTTCGGTGAGGCCATGGAACAAGACTTTCGGTCGGCTTCAAAGAGATTCTGGCAAACTGTTCGGCGGCTCAGGAGGGGAAAGCAGCTCCCCGTCCACACTGTGTATGGTGCGGATGGGACACTGTTGACTTCAACTGGGGATATCGTCGGGCGGTGGAAGGAATACTTCGAGGATCTCCTCAATCCCACTGATACGCCTTCCACAGAGGAAGCAGGGTTTGGGGACGAGGGGGATGACTCGCCTATCACAGGGGCTGAGGTCGCCAAGGTGGTTAAAAATCTCCTTGGTGGCCGGGCCCCGGGGGTGGACGAGATTCGCCCCGAGTACCTCAAGGCCCTGGATGTTGTTGGGTTGTCATGGTTGACACGCCTCTGCAACATTGCGTGGAGGTCGGGGGCAGTGCCTTTGGCATGGCAAACCGGGGTGGTGGTTCCTCTCTTCAAAAAAGGGGACCGGAGGGTGTGCTCCAACTTTAGAGGGATCACACTCCTCAGCCTCCCTGGGAAGGTCTATGCCAAGGTACTAGAGAGGAGTGTCCGGCCGTTGGTCAAACCTCGGATTCAGGAGGAGCAATGTGGTTTTCGTCCTGGCCGTGGCACATCGGACCAGCTCTTTACCCTCTCGAGAATTCTTGAGGGTTCGTGGGAGTTTGCCCAACCAGTTTACATGTGTTTTGTGGACTTGGAGAAGGCATTTGACCGCGTCCCTCGTGGATTTTTGTGGGGGGTGCTTCGGGAGTATGGGGTATCGGGCTTGTTGTTACGAGCTATTCGGTCTCTGTACGACCGTTGTGAGAGTTTAGTTCGCATTGCCAACACTCGGTCGGAGTCATTCCCAGTGAGAGTTGGACTCCGCCAGGGCTGCCCTTTGTCACCGGTCCTGTTCATAATTTTTATGGACAGGATTTCTAGGCGCAGCCAGGGAATGGAGGGTGTCATGCTTGGTGACCACAGGATCTCATCTCTGTTGTTTGCAGATGATGTTGTCCTGTTGGCTTCATCCAGCAATGACCTACAGCTCTTGCTGGGACGGTTTGCCGCTGAGTGTGAAGCGGCTGGGATGAGAATCAGCACCTCCAAGTCCGAGTCCATGGTCCTCAGCCGGAAAAAGGTGGATTGTCCTCTCCGGGTTGGGGACAGGCTCCTGCCCCAAGTGGAGGAGTTTAAGTATCTTGGGGTCTTGTTCACGAGTGAGGGGAAAATGGAGCGAGAGATCGACAGACGGATTGGAGCAGCATCTGCAGTGATGCGGACGTTGTACCGGTCTGTTGTGGTGAAGAGGGAGCTTAGTTCTAAGGCAAAGCTGTCGATTTACCAGTCAATCTACGTTCCTACTCTCACCTATGGTCACGAGCTTTGGGTAATGACCGAAAGAACGAGATCGCGGATACAAGCGGCTGAAATGAGCTTTCTCCGTAGGATTGCTGGACTCACCCTCAGAGATAGGGTGAGGAGCTCAGTCATCCGGGAGAGGCTCAGAGTAGAACCGCTGCTCCTCCACATTGAAAGGAGTCAGTTGAGGTGGTATGGGCATCTGATTAGGATGCCTCCTGGACGCCTCCCACTTGAGGTGTTTCAGGCACGTCCCACTGGGAGGAGACCCCGGGGCAGACCCAGGACTCGGTGGAGAGACTATGTCTCCCAGCTAGTCTGGGAACGCCTTGGTATCCCCTCTGAAGAGCTGGAGCAGGTGGCTGGGGAGAGGGAAGTCTGGGCTTCTCTGCTTGAACTGCTGCCTCCGCGACCCGGACCTCCGGAAAAGCGGTAGAAGATGGATGGATGGATGGATGGTGGCATGTGACATACTGGGTGAACGTGGGTAGAATGGGAGACAGTGAAATATGGTTGAAATCACCTGAGATGAAGAGAAGAACATCTGGGTGTTCTGTCTGCAGCCTGCCAGTTACTGAGTGGATGACGTCACGCTCTTTCCCAGCGTCCGCCGTCGGATTTGCATAAATAACAATGCAGATCACGTGTGAGTATTCCCTCGGGAGATATGTAGGCTGCATGCTAACAGCTAGCAACTCAATGTCTTTGCTGCAGTGTTGTTGTTTAACCGTGATATGTCCCAGTCTGCACCAGTTGTTATTGACATACATCATCACTCCTCCGCCCCTTGCTTTGCCACTGTCTGGTGTTCAGTCTGCCCGTATTGCATGGAAATGACACGGTGGTGGCATCAGCCATCACTTTTGGAGTGGTCTGCTGGGGCAGTGGCATTACAGCAGCCGATAGGAAGAGACTGAACAAACTGATCAAGAAAGCTAGCTCTGTCCTGGGGCAGCGCCTTGACCCAGTGGAGGAGTTTTTCCCAAGTATGTCTCAGGGATGTGTGAATGGATGGGGGGTGGGGGTGGGGGGGTGAAGGTATGTGTGAGTGTGTCTTATATCATGCTGCTTCTATTTATATGGATGCCGAGAGAAACGGAATTTCATCTTGCCTGCACTACAGTTGTATGTACAGCAATATGACAATAAAGTTTGATTTGATTTGATTTACACCCACACCCACTCACTCACACTGGCTCGCTTTCTCCCCCACACAATCCCACACTCGCACTCCTGGACCCACCCACTCTCTCTCACTCTTGTACCTGCTCAATCTCGCTCCCACTCGCCCTCAGAGTCATCCGGACTCACTCACGTTCACCCATACACACACTCTCGCTCACGCACCAACTTACTCACATCCATTCGTGCTCTCCCCCACAGACTCACCCACACTCATTCACCCTTATTACTTAGGGCAGCCGCAGTGTGGATGCAGCGAGCATGAAAGCTCACCAGTGCCCGGCAGTGGTTGGGGAGACCGCTGGCACAGACCAGCAGAAGCAGACCACCCACCACCACCACCACCGAGCGACTGATCAGTGGACCACCGCAAGCACTCTGACCCACCATCTCCACTCATCACTCCTTCACTGTCGCGTACTCTCTTGTTCAATCACTCTCTCACGCCCTTGCTCACACCTATTCATTCGGCAGGACCCAGAGATTGTGACAACATGACGAGCCCCCGGCCTTCCGCTGGGCCCCCAGGCCCCTGGCAGAAGGAGGGCAATAGGGTTGGGGGAAGACCCCCTCCTCCATGCACGAATCATGATGGGTGTGTGTTAGTTATGTGATGTGATTGTGTACAGGTGTGTGAACTACCAGAGTGCAGTTAAAATTGGGGGGATAATGGTCGGAGCACTGTTAGCCACTGCTGTAGGCAGCGGGGCTCCCATCCCCCCAAGCCCTCAGTCTATATAGTGCTATTAAAATTGAGATGAGGGCGGCCCCACTGCGCATCAAACAGAGGGATCCCCTTCACCGACACAGTACGGCACACCCTAACCCCAAAACCCTAAGTGTATCCAATAAAATGTATGTTCCACCCAGAATTGGAGGGGGGGAGTAAGACTGGGAGGGAGGTGGTCCAAAAGGGACATGATCTATCACATACAGGGAAAATAATGCTATCACAACTGGTCTTATTACACAGTTATAATGGCACAGCAATAACAGAACACACTGATAATAACAATGTTTGAATCCTCCGTGGCGCAAAGCATGCCAGGAGAATCCCCACCCCTTATCACAGCCCCGACGTTACACTGTCCCCCCGGACTGGTTCCTGTCCCAGAATAATAAGTCCAACTCAAAAGTCCAATACAAATCCGTCCAGGTGTCAGGGTGGCCATTGTTGTCAGCGACCAGCATGCACGGTCCTGACCAGTGGCTTGCCAGCTTTGGTGACAGTCCCTCTTTCTGCTCCAGGCAGAAAAAGTCCAGCAAAGTCCCTTCCCTGGCAGTGGGAGTCGTACGCTCACTTCTGTTGACTCCCCGCCGCTACCGAGCCAGTTCGGGTATCGTGTGCAGGTGTCCTCTCGAGCGGAATGAATAATCCAACCCTGGTTTGCCGTCCACCTCATACTGCTGCAGGGGGCCGTGGGATTGCTGCGTCTGTCCTCTCTGAGATGGCACAGCGGTGGACATGGTGCTTCATTTCCCGACGACACCCCAGCCAGTAGAACCAAAGCCGCTACAGAGTCTTCCTCGCTTCGACGTGGCCCGCCCCCACCAACCCATGGACCAACTGGAGCACCTTGGGGCGGAGCTGTCGGGGGACCAGCAGCTGCCAGACGTGACGCTGCCCAGCTGGAGACTGGCACCACCGATGAACAACACCCTCGTGACAGCAGAGGTTGAGCCACTGGGAATGCAGGGCCTTGGTCTCTGGGTTCAGCGCAGCCACACCCTGGTCTGTGTCCAGCCACTGCCGGACCCGGGAGATGACAGGATCTCTATCCTGTTCGCTCCAAAGCTGCTGCGTGCCAAGGGCCTCCGTGATATCATCGCTGGGGAGAGCTGCCCAGTGATCTGAAGAAGTGCTGTGACCCGCTACACTATCCCAGGCCGTAGCGGTCTGGAGAGCCCGTGGGACTGATGGGTCACGATTTTCAGCCTGCACTGACGGCACCGGCCCTCTGATTGCGCGGGCTCCCTGGTTCCTTGTCTGGCTGTTGCCACAGAGCGTGATGGTCTGAGCCTCCAGCAGGAGAGACGAGCTAGCGGTGTCAGTCTTCACGCCCCACACTGCGAGCACATTTAGTCCAATGATGCACGGGTCCTGGATGTCAGCCAGCCAGAATGGGTGGTTCGTGTTCTGACCGGCCACTCCCACCCCAAGGGATCCTTGCCCCCCCCCCCCCCCCCCCAGCCTGGCAAGCTCATTGGTGACTGTGAGGACACAGCACCTGGTGGGTTCCCACTCTTGCGGTCCAAGTTCATCTGTATTGGGCAGCGCCCCGGGTCGGACCAGGGAGATGGTGGAACCGGTGTCGATCAGGGCCCGAATTGATGTGTCGTCCAGGCTGCACTGTAGACACAGCCCTGGTGACTGTCCAAGTCAGCCCAGCCCATCCATCGGGGAAAATGTCTGTGGGAGGTGGCAGGTCCCTGTCTGTGCCATCTTGCTCTTGGGTTAAAGCCGATGAGGAGCTGGTTGTTGCGGGGTGGTTGCAGGGCAATAGCGCGAGATGTGTCCTGGTTCTCCGCAGCGGAAACATTCCTCCTCGTGCCACCATAGTTGTACTCTCGCCGACCGCGCAGCTGTGGTCCAGCGTAATTCCCATTCCTCCTCGTCCTCACTCTCAGCTGTGGTCTGAAAGGATCTCTGCCTCGGTGATGACGCATCAGCTGCATAATCCATCATCGGCTGCACCCGCTCCACTCCTGCCACAGCCATCTCCCAGCTGCTCGCTGCGTGAATCCGGATGTGTTCCTGGAGCCGAGCCGGGCAGAGCCCATGGATGAAGTTCTGTAGAGGGAGTTTCTCCACTGCCTCCGGCTCAAAATCCAGGAAGCCACGCTGTGTCAGCAGCTGTACGTCCACATATGTCATGATATGTGAAACATATGACACATGTGTCATGACATGGTGAAAGAATCTACCTACGGGTATTAATAAAGTCACCTTGAACCTTGATATGTCAAAGCCATTTTCCTCAGATCTTAAGGTGCGTTTACACCAAATGCGAACAGGCAAATTTTCCGTGCAACACGATTACATTATAAATCAATGTAAACATGCCAACAGACATGAATAGTGAGATGCAGACAGGCGAGGTTGTCTTTAAAACTTCTGCAACTGTGTTCATCCTGCTGTGGAAATTCCCAAAATAACGTCATGCTTAGGTTTACATTATCCGACCAGGGGCTCACCTAAAAATGTCGTCTCAAGCCTCCAAAACCTCACAGATGGTGGGTGTTTACGTTGCTAGCTTGCTAGCTTGCTAGGACGTCCATGGCTGGAAACCATGGATAAATAACTCCAAAATCCCGATTCAACTGAAGAGTTCTCAGTCCTCCTGTCTCCCGGTGAGTGAGTTTCATTTTCTGACTAGTTTACTCTGCAATGGTGACAGCAGAAAATCATACCTAGCTAGCTGCTAGCAGACACAAGTGCATGACCACACAAATTTGCGCGTACTCACGTCTTCCCATTCACTTTGTATGGCACTTTCGTGCCACCCGTTCGCATTTGGTGTGAATACACCTTAAGTCACCCTGATAGCCAGCCCTGTTACCACCTGGTTCACCAGTCCACAGTCAGCAATATACTTGGTGTCACTCCAGCTCATCTCCCAATAATTTTGCTGTGATTCCACAGCAAATCGCCAGCTCTGGCATGCCAGTCGCAGCAGCTGACCTGGGACCCAAGGCTGCTGGCTCTCACGGCCAGCTTCTCCACTGTCCTCCATGGCTCCGGACGACTCTGCTCCATGCCCATGGCTATCTGGGTGACGCCCGGCCACGAGGCAGCAACGCTACACCGCCCACAAGGACAGTGTAGGGATCCCATAGCTCAGCAGCTCGGCTCAGCAAGCCTCAGCTCAGTGGCCTTGGCGCCGCTCTCACACCCTTCTTCTTCCAGCGGCTCCGGCATTTACTCCTCCCCCCGGGGGGCGCATAGTCCTTACTGTCTCATCTGATACCTCCCGGTGACATCGCCTCTTTCGGTCCATTGTTCCCCACTTCCCCAGTTGCCTTTTTCTCTGGGTGGAGAATTCTCACACCATGCCCCCCCCTCGCCCCCACCCCCGAACACCCAGAAAGGACACTAATCCCCCTGTCCTTTGGGCTTGAGCCAGCGCCCATAGCGGCTGTAGCGGGGGGTCGCCGATCCAATCAAACCGCCCTGCTGGCGAGGTGTACAGGAGGGCACCTCAGTCTGTGGAGAGAAAAAGGGAGGGGGAGAAAGTACATTAGCTTCATGAGAGCAGGTCCCTGCTGAGGGATCGCCAACTTGCGGAGCCACCTTGCCGGGGAGCTTGGGCCAACACCACTTGCTCATCTGCCAACACAAATGCGGGCTTCAGCCTGTCGATGCAGACGGCCTCTCTATGTCCCCCCAAGTCTAACACAAAATGCTTCACCCCAGGTTCCAACACCCTGAATGGTCTATCGTACTGTGGGCACAGCGCATTGTGCCTGACTAAAACAAAACTGGCATTCTGCAAGCTTTTTGGGACAAAGGTGCAGGGAAAGCAATGGTGGGCCGGTCCCGGTACTTTAAAAGTGTCTGTAGTATGCAAAAATTGCGCAGGCGGATCAGCCTCGGGCACGGGGTTTTCTGGTAAAAACTCTCCGGGGATCCGTAGCAGCTGAGAAAAAACGAGTTCTGCCGGGGAGGCTGCCAAATCCTCCTTAGGTGGGGAGTGCAACCCTAAAAGAACGCAGGGCAGGCGGTCGACCCAATTTGCATCCACGAGCGAAGCTCTGAGCGCTGCTTTAAGCGACCTAGCCTGGGGTTTGTACATGGTAGTGCAGGGAATTTTGACCCCCAGGCTCTGGGCCATCAAGGTCCAGAGTTCTGAAATGAATTGTGGACCCCTGTTGGAAGTGGTGTCCAACGGGTATCGAAACTGTGCCACCAAAGCCGACAAAAAAACATGAGCCACTTCTGCAGATGTGACAGAAGCCAGCGGGACCACGTCAGCCAGCGCATGGTGCGGTCCATGATTGTTAAAAGGTGCGCAAAACCTTGCGACGGCGGGAGGGGTCCCTCCAAATCCACGTGGATGTGGTCGAACCTCCTGGCCGGGATTTGGAACGGCTCGAGGGGGGCTCCTGTGTGCTTGTGCACTTTGGCCCACTGGCACGCGACGCAAGTTGCAGCCCACTCTTTCACGTCCTTGCGCAAGTGTGGCCAAACGAATTTCGCCCCCATTAGCTTCACTGACGCGTGCATTCCCGGATGCGAAAGGGAGTGGACCGACTCAAAAATGCGCCAAGAGCTCAGAACCATCGGGCGCGGACGGCAGGTGGAGACGTCACAGAGCAAGGGAGGGCACCCTTCTTGCACCACCCTGCTCTCCAGCCTTAACCCAGTAGGCACAGACTGGAGCGCTCAAATGTCCGCGTCCCTGGCCTGCTCTGTAACCTTTGCAGGGAAATCTATTCCCATGTAGACCGGGGAGACTAACGCGCATGACAGACAATCAGCCATGATGTTGAGCTTACCAGCGATGTGTTGAATGTCAATAGTAAACTCCAAAATTGCAGCCAAATGCCATTGCTGGCATCGCGTACGTCAGCGGCGTATGGTCCACGAACGTGGTGAACTCGCGCCCCTCTATCCAAAACTGGAAATGGTGCATCGCCAGGTGGAGAGCCAGCAATTCTCTATCGAACGTGCTGTATTTGCATTTGTTGTCGCACAAAGTTCGGCTGAAAAATGCGAGCGGCTGCCACGTACCGGAAACATACTGCTCCACCACTGCCCCATGGCAATGTCAGACACGTCAGTGGTGAGAGCTAGCAGCGCTGACAGGACAGGGTGGGTTAGCAAAGCAGGGTTAGCGAGCACTGTTTTGGCGTTTGTGAAAGCCTGGACTCGCTCGGGGGTCCAGTCAATGTTTTCCGCGGGCTTCTTTTTCTTGAGTGCGGCGTACAACAGCTGCAGCAGCTGGGCTACTCGGGGGAGGAAACTTTTGTCTTGACTGTGACAGTGCATGCCGCACTGGTGTTCTCCCTCTGGTTTGTCTTTGGGGCGGTGCTCGGCTCGTTCTCCATTGCACGTCTTAGGGTCACTAATGTGGAAGATGGAAGCAGACGAGGCAGCGAGCTAGACGACACACAAACTTTATTCCACTTCCAACATAAACACAGAAACTCTCAAACCTGAGTGCCTGAGCGAACTCCTTTATACACTTTAATTCCTGCCTCTGGCACTCAGGGTGAACACATTAACATTCAGACTGCAAGACCTGCACACACATTAACATAACATTGACCCACACGTCACAGAGCAGGTCTTGCTACAATACATTCGCACCCCTGCGTCCTCAGGTGTCAGCCGGGCGCGGCAGGGGGCGAAAGGCACATCTTTGTTTGGCTGGCTCCTCTCAGCTTTCCCCATTAGCATCTCTATCTTCTCCCCCACCAACCCCCTAGTCCTGGGTGGAGTGCCATGTGTATTGTGTCCACCACACTTGCACTTATAATTTGGACAATTTGAGTAAACTGGTGTGTTTATTAATAATTGTTTGTTAATGTCTTTATTTGAATTTGTTTTTTACGTGCACTTGTAACGTCAACCTGCCGTGGGACTACAGATGAAAATTTGCCTGCTGGGTGAGATGTGCTCATTTTTTCCAACTTCTAGTTTCATGAATATCTGCATTAGATAAACCCATCCAAGAGCATTTTAAAAATACTCAAACCATGCTGCGCCAAGCCTGAGAAAACAAAATATGTGTAAAGCTGGTGAAAACAGCAGCATTAGACTGCAAGCTGACACCACATGCTTCACATGACAGCACTGTTACACTGGCTTGAACTGAGTGAAGCAGCATGGCAGTTCTGTTATTTTTATCTACCCACCCCACAGAGGACACACACACAAGTGGTGACGTGCTGAGTGATGCAAAGTAATGGAGGAGGTGAAATCACAATGGTAGCCCCCACCCTGCTTTTCACAGACCTTATCTTATTAGGCCCCGAGCAAACAGGGATTAAAGCACAAAAAAAATAGTTTTCACTGAAAAATGTTTCCCCAGCCAAATCCTGTGCCTTGGTGTAGCGTCAGGGACCATTTCCCCGTGTTTCACGGTGTTTGTCCTGTAGCTCCGCCCTCTTCAAACTGTGAAAGAAGTGTGGTGTTGTTTATTATATCAATACCTGTATGTTGTATTATTGTATGATATGGGTGGTGGCTCTGCCTTTACGGTTCCACTGCCACCCGGGTATAAATTTCTTCCCATATCATCAGTTGAGAGGTCATTTAAAACCTGCATGCGGCTATGGAGGACGGAGGCCACCCATCGTGGGTTCGGTGGAGCTGACGGCCCATTATGAATCATCGTGGTCACTAGCCTGAAGTTTTTGGTGGCTGGCATGGGCGAAAATGTGATGGGCTGCGATCTCTTCTATGGGCTGGGGTTTTCCATCAGCAGCGGTGTGGGTGAGAAGTGGTCGGGCTGCAGTTTATGGGACCGACCAATCCCAGCAGTGGTGGATGATGCAATATGGGACGAACCTTGGCCTAGTAATCCGGAAAGTCAACAGGACCAACCCCATCCAGGGCCGTCGCGGGAGAGTTCCTGCGCCAGAGCCCAAGTTACCCTAGCTGAGGGAACTGGGCGGCGCCGTGGGACGCCCGTGACGGCGGATGAAGCCGAGTAGCTGACTCATTCTGCTTCCGGAGTTCGGCTGGGAGGTACCAAGAAGCAGGGGATCACAGAGTCAAAAATGAAAGCAAGCGGGGCAGGACCAGCTGGCACGGTTAAACGACGGGCCACGCAGGAACACTGGAAGCCGAGCAGGGCTCCTCTGGGGGTCGCTGATGTGGTCCGACCCAGAGCAGAGGACCGATTGAGAGGAGCCCACAGGAAGCGGAGGAGACAAGAGGACCAGGGGCGGCTACGGGTGGTGGCTGCCCGGGAGGACGGTTACCTGCAGCTGACAGGTGGTACGGAGAGACACCCCATCAAGCTGTGGCGTGTTTGTGAGGAAGGTGAGGCGCTTCACTACCGGTGTGGGTCATCCCCGGGCACCAAGAGGAGGCGACGCTTTGGTCGGGACCCAACTGATGGGTCTCCGGGGGGGTGGGCTCTCCGTGGAGTGTGACTGATGAGTTAAAGGGGGCAATGTGTTTCTGATGTGTTATTATTAACCGCCCATGTGAAAAAGGGAAAACCCAAGTAATGTTTGTGTTAACATGTCTGCGGGGTTTGTTTCACTGCGTGGATTGCTGAATACTGATGTGTGCATTGTTCTGATTACTGTACGTAGGCAGTATGTCAATATGGTTAATGCACAGAATGACTATGTGGGCTACCCAGGTTGTGGGGTTGATGTGTATACTGACATATATGGTGATTAAGTGGTTCAATGAATTCAAGTTTGAGGTTTTACCTGTACGTATATATGTTTATGGGGTTATTTTACATTACATTAGGAACATGGCAGTTTTTTATTTCATGGACTATATATTGATAAAGACGGCAGAATAATCCGTCTGTGGGGGTGGGACAGTAGTCCACCTGTCCCCCTCTAGTTTTAGTTGTTTGTGTGTGCATGGATGAGCCTAATTATCTTGTTTCGTGTTAGAGTGTGATTCAGACACTAAATTTGGGAGGGTCTAATTGGTGTGCATGTGTTTTGGACTTTTGAAGGGGGGTGTGGTGTTGTTTGTTATATTAATGTTGTATTATTGTATGATATGGGTGGTGGCTCCGCCTTTCTGGTTCCGCCACCACCTGGGGTATAAAGGGCTGATGCAGAAGAGGCACAGCCTCTTTGACCTCCTCTCTGCCTAGCGGGAGCATTTGTCAGCAATACTGTGTCACATCCTGTAATAAAGTCCTGTTCAGTTCACCACTCGCCTCATTATTGTGATTATTGTGTTACATTTTACGGACATAATAAGAAGTACCTGCTGATGGCGCTGCAGTGACTAGTCGATTAATTAATTCAAACAACAAAATTTATCAACAGCAAATCTCATAATCCACTATTTGATATTGTACCCTTTTCCATCAAAAATTCTAAAAATATTATTGTTTTAGCTTCTTCAATATTATAGTTTGTCACTTTTCTTGTTTTTTGCATTATAAGTTAAAAAATTACCAGGCGGGGTACACTGAATCCTTGTTCTAGTATTTATCATGAGAGGCTGTTGGGGACAGGCTCCTGCCCCAAGTGGAGGAGTTTAAGTATCTTGGGGTCTTGTTCACGAGTGAGGGGAGAATGGAGCGAGAGATTGACAGACGGATCGGAGCAGCATCTGCAGTGATGCAGACGTTGTACCGGTCTGTTGTGGTGAAGAGGGAGCTGAGCTCTAAGGCAAAGCTGTTGATTTACCAGTCAATCTACGTTCCTACTCTCATCTATGGTCACGAGCTTTGGGTAATGACTGAAAGAATGAGATCGTGGATACAAGCGGCTGAAATGAGCTTTTTTCATAGGATTGCTGGACTCGCCCTCAGAGATAGGGTGAGGAGCTCAGTCATCTGGGAGAGGCTCAGAGTAGAACTGCTGCTCCTCTACATTGAAAGGAGTCAGTTGAGGTGGTATGGGCATCTGATCAGGATGCCTCCTGGTCACCTCCCACTTGAGGTGTTTGAGGCACGTCCCACTGGGAGGAGACCCCGGGGCAGACCCAAGACTCGGTGGAGAGACTGTGTCTCCCAGCTGGTCGAGGAACACCTTGGTATCTTCTCTGAAGAGCTGGAGCAGGTGGCTGGGGAGAGGGAAGTCTGGGCTTTGACATAATGTCCGGCTCAGGAAACACGCACGCAGGCTCAGGATAGATTAAACAGCTTTATTCAACAAGTAGGTGTGTCTGGATGGATGTGTGAGATATGTATATGTGATGAGGGTGAACGCTGATGCACAGGAAGCAGAGCGGTGCACTGTACAGCCGGACAACCCTATGGAGAGAGCAAAGGACAGGGGTAAAGGGCACCACACCTGAACAGGAATAATGAGCTGTGTGCTGCTTACTTGTGGGTGGCAGGTGGCTGGCGTTGGCCAAGGGAGAAGACCGGAAGACAGTGTCCTGCAGAGCCTGTGACGATGGTGAGGATTGGGTGGCAATGACGGGGTATCCGCCGCCAGGGAATCCACCTGTGCACAGGGGAGAAGACTTGGAAAAGGTAAGGAATGCTTACGTTGAAGCGTAGTTTCGCTGATGATCAGGAGATGGTCCAAATGCAAAGAAGTGCCAATGCGAACAGACGGCTCCAGACCGCTGCACAGGGCTGAGTGGGCTAAATAGCCCGCGGCTGACGAGGCGCAGGTGTGCGCGCAGCTGAGGCAGATGATGAGCAGCGAGTCGTGACAGTACACCCCCCCCCCCCCCCAGCAGCGCCTCCTGGCGCTGGTTTGTCCGGATGCGCCCGGTGGAACTCCGTGATGAGACTCCTGTCCAACACCGAGGAAGAGCGCACCCAGGACCTCCATTCAGGGCCGAATCCCTCCCAGTCCACCAAGTACTGCAGCCCGCGACCTCAGCACCGGGAGTCCATGATGGAAGCGACTCTCCAGGCCGGGTGGCCGTCGATCATCAAAGGCGCGGGCGGCGCCGTGGGTGGGGGACAGATGGGATCGGAGACCACGGGCTTGATTTTGGACACGCGGAAGGTGGGACATATGCGGAGGGAGGGGTGGAGGACCAGACACACAGCCACCAGGTTAATAATTTTCGAAATGGTGAAGGGACCAATGAAGCGTGGGGCCAACTTCCTCTTCTCAGCCTTGAGGTGAATGTCCTGAGAGGCCAACCAGACTCGTTGGCCCACCTGGTAGGCAGGGGCCGGTCTCCTGTGGCGATTTGCCGTGGTGCTGTTGCGCGTTGCTGTGCGTAAAAGCGCATCGCGCGCCTTGGTCCACAGACTCCAACAACGTCTCAGGTGCGCCTGGATGGATGGAACGGCCAGCTCACCCTCCTGCTCCGGGAACAATGGTGGGTCATATCCCAAGGATGCCTTGAAGGGGGACATCCCTGTGGCAGAAGACCATGCCATGTTGTGGGCGTACTCTACCCAGGCCAGGTGCGTGCTCCAGGAAGACGGGTTGGAGGAAGTGACGCAGCGTAGGGCAGCTTCCAGCTCCTGGTTGGCCCGTTCGCACTGCTCATTGGATTGCGGGTGGTGGCCAGAGGAGAGGCTTACTGTTCAGGTTCAGGTTCAGGTTCAGGTTACTTTATTTGTACCCGTAGGTAGATTTGTTTTGCAGTTGGTGACATCCATATTTACAAGCCACTAATTACATTCAACATAGACACAAACACAGGCACACATCTTACATAATAGGTAAATATAAAATATGTACAATATAATTTTTATAGCTTGTTCAACTCTTTGACAGCAGCAGGGACAAAGCTGTTTTTGTAGCACTGGGTTCTACTTTTTGGGACAGCAAACCTCCGTCTTGAGGGAAGAAGCTGAAAGTGGCAGTGCAAAGGGTGGGAGTCATCATTTAAAATCGAGTCGGCCATCCTCTGTACTTGTCTGGTGTACAGGGATGTCAGGCTCAGCTGTGACTCACCAAGCAAACGACTGGACCATCTGACTACCTGATCCAAGGATTTCCTCTGTTTCAGTTTTATCTGACCAAACCATGACATTAAAGAAAAGGATAAAACAGATTCAATAAAAGCCCGATAGAACATAGTCATTATGGTTCGGTCAATTTGGAAGCGTGCAAGTTTCCTCAAACAATGCAAATTTTGCTGACCCTTTTTGCACACCCTTTCACAGTTCACCTCAAAGTTCAATCCACTATCAATAATCGTCCCAAGATATTTGTACGATTGTACACATTCGGTGGTCTGGCCTTTTAGTATGGTGACTTTGTGCCTGGGAGTTTTCCTCCTAAAGTCAATAATCATATCTTTCGTTTTTGTTGTATTCAGCTGCAGGTAGGAATCCTCACACCAGTGAACAAAGTCATCAACTACTGGGCCGTGGCCACTCTCACCATCCTGGAGGAGACTGACAATAACTGAGTCATCAGCATACTTTATAATGTGTCTGTTGTCATGTCTGCTCCGACACATGTTTGTGTACAGGATGAAGAGTAGTGGTGACAACACACACCCCTGAGGAGAGCCAGTAGAGGAGCACTTTAGGTCAGACAATGTGCCATTGACCCTTACTCTCTGCGTCCTGTTGGTTAAGAAATCCAGAATCCAACCCACCAGATTATTGCTTAAATCAAATTGTTGCAGGAGCCTTTCAACTAAAATATGAGGTTGGATTGTATTAAAGGCAGAAGAAAAGTCCACAAATAAAAGCCTGGCGTGTGTCCCATTAAAATCCAGATGTTTAAAAAGCATGTTAAACAGAGTGACAGTGGCATCCTCCACTCCTCTGTGAGGCCTATAGGCAAACTGCAGAGGATCCAATGCATGTTCAGTCTGCCTTAGGACCTCACATCTGACCAGTTTTTCAAAAATTTTCATTAAAATTGAAGTCAAAGCAACTGGTCTAAAGTCATTTACCGTTTTAGGACAGCTGGATTTTGGAACAGGAACAACCACGGCATCTTTCCAGATCTTAGGCACATGTTGTGTCTGTAAGGACTTATTGAAAATATAATGAAATATAGGACTCAGTTCATGTGCACAGGACTTTACCAGGCGTCCACATATATTATCGGGGCCCTGACTTTTGTTCACTTTTACAGCGCAGAACTCCCTTTTAACATCCTGCATCTCAATATTAAAGTGCTGATTGTCTTTGAGTTTCTGTTTCAAATCTTGGGTTTCTGTGCTAAAATCAAAGGAGTCAAAACGACCATAAAAACAGTTAAGAGCATTAGCCAGCTCTGTGTCTGAACTAAAACCATCTAAAAACACACGATTACTGCGCTCTGTGCTCTGAAGGCCTGCAATAGTTTTCATACTGGCCCAGGCCGAACCAAGTTTATTTGCTGCCATCTTGCTTTCCAACTCTGATTTATAATTCTGTTTTGCTCTTAAAATTTCGGCCTTCAGCTCCTTGGTGGCAACCTGTAGCGCAGAAACAGACCCCTGTTTAAAGGCAAGAGCTTTCCTCTGTAAGCAGGATTTAACTGATTTAGTAACCCATGGTTTGTTGTTGGGGTATATTTTGACACGTTTACGTGGAACAAACTTATTTTGACAGTAAGCCATGTATGAGCATGTGAGCTCAGCCAGAGAGTCCAAATCATCCCCGCAGGCCATTATGAACATCTTCCAGTCTGTACAGTCAAAGCATTCCTGGAGGCTGTGCTCTGAATCTTCTGTCCACACATCAATGTCTCTCATCTCCACCTTGCCTCTTCTGAGATCAGTTTTATATGTGGGCAGCAAATGAACACAGTTGTGATCTGAGGATCCTAAAGGAGGAAGGGGGAGTGATTTATAGGCCCTCTCTATGGATCCATAGCACAGGTCCAATGTCTTTTTTCGCCTGGTTGGGCAGGAGACATACTGATGAAAGTTTTTAAGTGCCTTCTTTAAAGAAACATGGTTAAAATCCCCAAGAATGAAGTTTGGCGCCTCTGGAGAAATTGACTGCAGCCGCTGCACCACATCAGAGATGGTGCTGGAGGCGGAGTCAGCGTCTGCCCTCGGATGAATGTACACAACTGTGATGAAAAGTTGGGGAAACTCTCGAGGCAAATAAAAGGGGCGAAGCGACACAGACAGCAGCTCCACATCGGGTGTACAGATGCGCTCTCTGACCGTGACAGATGTGCAGTACTGCTTATTAATGTATAAACATACGCCGCCCCCCTGACGCTTCCCAGTTACCTCTTCCTGCCGATCCGAGCGCAGCGGAGCTCCAAAGCCGTCAATCCACAGGTCTGCATCTCGATCATGCGCAGTAAGCCAAGATTCAGTGAAAGCCATGACGCAGCAGTTCTTAAAATCCTTCTGGTAACGTACGTTGCCTTGAATTTCCTCCACCTTGTTTCTCACAGACTGTGCATTCCCAAAAATGATCGAAGGAAGAGGAATGTTACCAAACTGACGTCTCCTAAGGCGCAATTTCACACCTCCACGTCTTCCACGCTTCCTCCTGCCGCTTCTTTTTTCACCGCTGTGTCCGTCTCTCAAAATAAAGTCCGGCAGTTCAAGTTTGGGCTCAATCACAGACGCTGCATCAGCTGTGTTAAAGCGTAGCAACACGTCCCTGGAATATTGTATTCTGCCCGCTATTCTGCTCGCCATGGAGCCGAACGCGTTTACCTCAGAGACAAAGAGCCACAGCACAGATAGCAGCAGTGCGAGAGAGGAGAGGAAATCCATGTTGCCGATACCAGGGAGCTCTTCGCCATATATTCCACAAACGCTCCAGGGCAGAAACGACACAGAGGATTTTCTAAAAACGTAAAAAAGTACAAAAAACACACACACGCACACACACACTATATCATCAAGCTGCTGGTCGCTGCATGTGCATACTGTGGCCCCCAAGGCGTTGCAGAAACACTTCCATACCTCTGAGACAAACTGGGGCCCCCGATCAGAGACGACGTCCACCGGTATCCCGTGCAGCCTGACCATGTGTTGAACCAGAAGGTCCGCTTTTTCCCGTGTTGTTGGGAGGCCCCGAAGTGGCATGAAGTGGGCAGCCTTGGAGAAACGATCCACTATGGTGGATGGTGGATGGGCTGCACGGTGGCGCAGTGGTTAGCACTGCGGCAGCACAGTTTACCCTTGGCCGGGGGATTGTGGGGATCGTGGGATCGTGGGTTCGATCCCAGCCCCCGACCAACAGTGATCTGTGTGGAGTTTGCATGTTCTCCCCGTGTTGCGTGGGTTTACTCCGGGATTTCTCCGGTTTCCTCCCACATGCCAAAAACATGCATGTTAGGTTAATTGGCTGTTCTAAATTGTCCCTAGATATCTGTTTCCTATAGGCCCTTAGAATAGAGGGTTAGTATTAATGAAAGCGCTTTGAGTGGTCTTTGTGACTAGAAAAGCGCTATATAAGTGCAGGTTAGTTAGTTAGTTAGTATGGTCAGCACAGCGTCATAGGTGTTGGAGGTCGGGAGACCGGTGACGAAGTCAAGGGCTATGTGGGACCAGGGCCTGCCCGGGATCGGCAGGGGCTGGAGCAGGCCCGCGGGGGGAGAATTTCCTGACTTGCCGATGGCACACACAGGGCACGCCCGGACGTAGTTGGTGGCGTCCCTCTGAAGACCTGGCCACCAGAAGGAACGCTGGAGGAGATCCACTAGCCGGGAAACACCAGGGCGACAGGCGAGTTTGGAGGTGTGAACCCAATGGATGACCTCCCCCCGGACAGTAGATGGAACAAACAGCTTTCCCTCCAGTCCGCCGCCAGGGTCCGGTTCGGTCTCCTGCGCCCTCCGGATCTTGTCCCTGATGGACCAGGAAATTGCGCCTACCACACACGAGCTGGGCAGGATGGTATGACCCGGCTCCTCTGATGTCTCGGGGGCAAACTGCCTGGACAGGGCATCGGGCAGGCCGTTCTTAGAACCAGAGCGGTAGGTGATGGTGAAGCGGAACCGGACGAAGAACAAGGACCAGCGCGCCTGGCGGGCATTCAGACGTCTGGCAGATCTAAGGTATTCCAGGTTCTTGTGGTCCGTCAGCACCACGAACGGCAACGCAGCCCCCTCCAGCCAGTGGTGCCACTCCTGCAGGGCGAGCTTGATGGCGAGAAGCTCCCTGTCCCCGACGTCATAGTTCCGCTCGGCCGTAGACAGATGCCGTGAGAAGAAGGCGCAGGGTCACATGACCCCGTCGGTGGGTGATCGCTGGGATAGCACCGCCCCCACTCCCGTATCAGACGCGTCGACTTCCACCAAACACTGCAGCGTGGGGTCAACCTGGGTCAGGACTCGGGAGGAGGAGAACTCCGTCTTCAACGCCTGGAATGCTGCTGCGACCTCTTCGGTCCACCGGAGGGGGTTCTTGGGGGAAGTGAGACGGGGCAACGATGGCACCGAAATTGGGCACAAAACGGCGGTAGAAGTTGGCAAACCCAATAAACTGTTGGACCTGCTTCCTGGAGGTCGGCGTGGGCCACTCAACCACCGCTTTGACCTTCACGGGGTCAGGCAGGACCTGGTTGTGTGAGATTACGAATCCTAAAAAGGAGGTGGTCTTGGCGTAAAACTCACATTTTTCGGCCTTGACGTACAGCCTGTTTTCCAGCAGCCGTTGTAAGACCCGCCTCACGTGAACCTGGTGTTCCTCCCATGACCTGGAGAAGATGAGGATGTCATCCAGGTACACGAACACGAAGAGGCCAAGGAAATCACGCAGGGCGTCGTTGATTAGGCGTTGAAATACAGCGGGGGCGTTGGTCAGTCCAAACGGCATCACCAGATACTCGAAGTGACCACTAGGCGTTCGAAAGCCCATCTTCCACTCATCCCCCTCCCGGATCCGGACAAGGTGGTATGCGCTGTGGAGATCCAACTTGGTGAACTAGGTCGCCCCCTGGAGGGAGTGGAAGGCAGTGTCCATTAAAGGCAGGGTGTAACGGTCCTTCTCCGTGATGTCATTCAGGGCCCGAAAATCGATACAGGGGCGGAGTGACCCATCCTTCTTAGACACGAAGAAGAACCCTGCGCCGAGCGGAGACGAGGAGGGGCGGATGATTCCCGCGTTGAGTGACTCCTTGATGTAACTATCCATTGCCTCTCGCGCCGGCGCTGACAGGCTGTAGGCAGGTACCCATACAGAAGGAACTCCAGGCGGCGATTCTTCCTGTCTGCCAATCCAGCACGGGGTTGTGCAGACGCAACCAGGGGTACCCTAGGATAACAGGCGACACAGAGGAGGACAGAACATACAGGGTGAGATCCTCCCGGTGGTTACCTGAGATAATAACAGGGACCGGCTGGGTGCGATGAGTCACTTGTCCAAGGGGCACATGGGAGAGAGTGATCAGGCTGAGAGGAGCGGCCAGAGGATGACAGGGGATGCCCAATTGGGTTGCCAGGCTCTTTGAAATAAAGCTCTGCTCTGCTCCTGAGTCCACCAGTGCGTGTGTGAGGTGCCCCGTGGCATTGTGACAAAAACGAATGGGCAGTGATAGACTAGTGAGGTGATTTGACCGGTTAGAGTCCGCGAGGCCCCCTACAGTGACTCGCGGACCTCCCCGTTTGGCTTCTCCGGGCAATGCTCCACGGTATGTTGATTGCCTCCGCAATACATGCAGAGGCCCAACTCCTGGCGGCGCTGTTTCTCCACTAGGGGGAGCTTTGACCGACCAACCACCATCGCCTCCCGATTCCTCGGAAGACTCCGGAGGAGGTAACGCCAGGGGGCGGCCTTGAGGCGTGCGGACGGAGCCTCCACGCGAGTGGCTGATTAACTTCCGCTCGGTGGACCGTTCACGCAGCCTGTTATCCAAACTAATGGTTACGGAGATTAGCTCCGAGAGCGTCTCCGGAAGGTCTCAACCAGCCAGCTCATCCCTCAGACCAGAGTTGAGGCTGCGGAGGAAGATGCCACAGAGTGACGCCTCACCCCAGCCTACCTCCTCCACTGCGACCCGGAAGTCGATAGCGTAGTCCGCCGCTGACCGGCTTCCCTGTTGGAGGCCAAGGAGACGGTCAGAGAGGATGCTATCACGCCGGGAATGATCAAACACCTCGAGAAAACTCTGCACGAACTGGCTGTAGGAGAGGTTTGCGTAACTGGGCTTCGCCATAACGGCGTAAGCCCAAGTTAACGCTTGCCCCTCCAGAAGATTACCAATATAGCCAATTCGGCTGTGGTCCGAGGGAAAATCCCCGGGAACGTGCAGAAACACCAACTCACACTGCATGATGAACCCCCGCGCTCCGCCGAGCTTCCCGCTGAAGCGGGCGGGGGTTGGGATAGGTGTGAGTCGGGTTGGTGTTCCCGCGGCAGACTGGCTGGCCACCGGAGCGGCAGGAGCTACCCCTCCCTGACGAGCCGAGGGGAACGCCTGCTGGGGGTCCAAGCGGTCTAACCGGTGAGTGATGTTTACCAACTGGTTCAATATCACCTGCTGTTGGTGGGCTATTAAATCCACCCGAGCCTCGAGGGTGGAAAGACGGCGTGCGAGCCCGCTGTCTGCTGAGCCGCTCTGCTGGAGCCGTACTGACATAATGTCCGGCTCAGGAAACATGCACGCAGGCTCAGGATAGATTTAACAGCTTTATTCAACAAGCAGGTGTGTCTGAATGGATGTATGAGATATGTGTATGTGATGAGGGTGAACGCTGATGCACAGGAAGCAGAGCAGTGCGCCGTACAGCCGGACGACCCTATGGAGAGAGCAAAGGACAGGGGTAAAGGGCACCACACCTGAACAGGAATAATGAGCTGTGTGCTGCTTACTTGTGGGTGGCAGGTGGCTGGCGTTGGCCAAGGGAGAAGACTGGAAGACAGCGTCCTGCAGAGCCTGTGACGATGGTGAAGATTGGGTGGCAATGACGGGGTATCCGCCGCCAGGGAATCCACCTGTGCACAGGGGAGAAGACTTGGAAAAGGTAAGGAATGCTTACGTTGAAGCGTAGTTTCGCTGATGATCAGGAGATGATCCAAATGCGAAGAAGTGCCGATGCGAACAGACGGCTCCAGACCGCTGCACAGGGCTGAGTGGGCTAAAAAGCCCGCGGCTGACGAGGCGCAAATGTGCGTGCAGCTGAGGCAGATGATGAGCGGCGAGTCGTGACAGGCTTCTCTGCTTGAACTGCTGCCTCCGCGACCCGGACCTCTGGAAAAGCGGTAGAAGATGGATGGATGGATGGAAATTTAAAAATTTTTAGTTTTGTGATTTTTGTTTTGCAAACCAACACTGTTGATGACCTTGAGCTCTGGGGTATTGTGTTGGGCAATTTTGACTTGCCAGCCGTAAGATCTTCCTACCAATGACTTTAGAGTGCCGTGAGTTGCACAAAAGTTTTCGTAAGATGGCAGTAATGGTAAATGGCGTTCACTTATATAGCACTTTTTCTCATCTCTAGATGACCAAAGCGCTTTACAGATCCTGCTCTCCACCCATTCACACACTGATGGTGTGAGCTGCCATGCACACAAGTGCTGGCCTGACCCACCAGGAGCAACTGGGGGTTCAGTGTCTTGCTCAAGGACACTTCGACATGCAGACTGCAGACAAAGCTGGAATCGAACCCATGACCCCTGACCCTCCAATCAGTAGTCCGCCACACTACACGTGTGCCACAGCCATAGCAGTAAGTATGCTAATATAAGATAAGATAAGATAAGATAAGATAAGCCTTTATTAGTCCCACAACGGGGAAATTCCAGGATTGCAACAGCACAGGGATAGCAACACTCAGAGCAACAATCAGAAGGCAAGAAAAAAAAAACAAGCAAGCAAGAGCAGCTAATATACATATGTACATATTACTATAAAATATATATATACACACACACAGACACAGTGCAGAGCATTGTAGCTGGATGGAATAAATATATGAATATATAAACACACAGTGCAGAGCATTGTAGCTAGATGGAATAAATATGTAAATATATAAACACCCACAGTACGGAGCATTGCAGCTAGGTGGAATAAATATGTAAGTATATAAACACACACAGTGTGGAGCATTGTAGCTAGATGGAATAAATATATAGATATATAAATATGAACACACCCAGTGCTGAGCATTGTAGCTAGATGGAATAAATATGTAAATATATAAACACACACAGTGCAGAGCATTGTTGCTCAAGTTTTCATAATATCAATGAATATTATGAACTGGAGTCACAGCAACAAGAGACAATTGTAGGACACTGAAGGATTCTACTCATCTGCTACAAGACATTTAACAACATGAAACAAAAGATCAACAAACAGGAACAACAGGAACTGAAAGTTTTTGAATATAGAGATCACAACCCACAGGACATAGAATATAACATAGACCCTGATAATAATTGATTTAGCTCCATCAATAATGACTGTAGTTACTACACGGATGATCAGTTTAACACAATGGTCACATCTGATTTCAATATTTCTATGATCCACTTCAACAGCAGAAGTCTCTATGCCAACTTTAATAACATTAAAGATTATTTACATCAGTTTAAAGAGCCCTTCAATATTGTGGCAATATCAGAGACGTGGCTCAGTGAAGAGAAAGGAGTGGATTTTACCATGGATGGCTATGAATTAAATTATATAAATAGAAAAGTGAAAAAAGGAGGAGGAGTTGCAATTTATGTTGACAAGAGCTTGAAATACAAGGTTGTTGAAAATCTGTCAGTAACTGTGGATGATTTATTTGAATGTATTACAATAGAAATCTGTCTGGACAGTGTGAAGAATGTAGTAGTGAGCTGTGTATATAGAACACCTGGATCAAACATTGACTTATTTAAGGACTGGATGGAAAAAATGTATGCAAAACTAACTCATAAAGTTATGTTCATCTGTGGGAATTTCAATATAGATCTGATGAACTCAAAACAACATAGTTTGACAGAAGAATTTATCAACACAATGTACAGTATGGGCTTACATCCAACAATTACCGGACCTAGCAGAATAACGTCACACAGTGCCACACTAATAGATAACATTCACAAACATTATGGAAAATAATATCAGGAGTGGGCTTTTATTGAATGATATCAGTGACCACCTGCCGATTTTTGTTGTCTATCAATGTGATTATAGGAAGAAAAAGTATACCAAAAATATTAAATATAAAAGAATAAGAACCGAAGAATCAATGCATTTACTGACAAAGGAATTATTAATACAAGATTGGAAGATAGTTTATGATGAAAATGACATAAATAAAGCATATGATAATTTTTTACAAATATTTCAATCATTGTACATTAAAAACTGTCCTATAAAACAATACAGTGACAGACAACAAAAAAAAAATATTCCTTGGGTCACCAAGGGGTTAATAAATGCATGTAAAAAGAAGAATACATTATATAAACAATTCATTAAATGCAGAATGGTGGAAGCTGAGATCAAATATAAAAGATATAAAAATAAGCTTACTAATATAATGAGGACCTGTAAGAAAGAATATTACAACAGAATATTAGAGGATAACAAAAATAACTTAAGAGGAATATGGCAAGTACTCAATGGGATTATTAGTAATCGACCTAAGAATGCTAATTATCCAGAATATTTTATTGAAAATGGCAATTTGATAAATAATATGGAAGATGTGGTCAGTGGTTTCAATAATTTTTTTGTAAACGTTGGTCCTGAATTAGCAAAATCAATAGTGACACCAGAAAAAAACAACAGTGGTTCTGTAAATGAAATAGAAGATAGAAATCCAAACACAATCTTTTTGGGTGCAGTTACTGAAAAGGAAATTATCGAGACTGTGAGTAAATTTAAGAACAAAAAATCAACGGACTGGAATGATATTGACATGACAATAGTGAAAAAAGTAATTGAAGGAATTGTTAAGCCACTCACCCACATCTGTAACCTGTCATTTCAAACTGGTAAATTTCCAGACAAAATGAAAATAGCAAAAGTAATACCTCTATACAAAACAGGAGACAGTCATCGCTTCACAAATTACAGGCCAGTCTCTTTACTCTCACAATTCTCCAAAATACTTGAAAAAATCTTCACTAAGAGACTGGATGATTTCATTGAAAAACACAACCACCTTACAGACAGCCAGTATGGTTTTAGAGCAGATAAATCTACATCTTTGGCACTGATCGAACTTATAGAAGAAATTACTAGTTGTATAGATAAAAAAAGTTTGCTGTAGGAGTATTTATAGATTTAAAGAAAGCTTTTGACACCATTGACCACAGAATACTACTAAGGAAACTGGAAAGGTATGGGATAAGAGGGGTTGGACTGAGTTGGGTGGAAAGTTATTTAAGTAACAGACAACAATTTGTACAAATTGGTGAGCACAAATCACCCTTCATGGACATCACTTGTGGTGTGCCCCAGGGGTCAGTTTTGGGACCCAAACTCTTTATTTTGTATATAAATGACATATGCCAAGTATCAAAAATTCTGAAATTTATTTTGTTTGCGGATGACACAAATATCCTTTGCACTGGTGAGAATTTGCAGCAGGTTTTAGAGGTGGTCACAACTGAAATGAAAAAGTTAATGCAGTGGTTCAACAAAAATAAATTATCTCTAAATCTAAAAAAACCCAAAGATTATGTTGTTTGGAAATTATAAAATAAATCATGAAATAATGGTAACGATAGATGATACCAGAATAGAAACAGTGCAGGAAAATAAGTTTCTGGGGGTGATGCTAGACAATAAAATCTGCTGGAAACCTCACATCAGTCACATCCGGGCCAAGTTAGCAAAATGTATAGGCATACTGGGGAAGACAATGTCACGCCGCGCCATTCATCAACGGCGCCACCTGCTCACGCACCTGACAATCATCAGCGGCGAGGGATAAAGGCCGTCTCGCCCGGAGGCTCGGCCTGAAGCCGTCAGACTTCGTCCCTCACCGTTGTGAGCATACTTCCCTTCAGCGTCACCATTTTGGTAAGAAGATCGCTTACCTCTTTTCTTCAGTCTTCTCCCCTGTGCACAGGTGGATTCCCCAGCGGCGGACATCTCCACTCCATCGCCCAATCCTCGCTGCTGTACAGAGCTCTCCAGGTGGCTGTCTTCCGGGCTTCGCCCCCTTGTTGTGCCAGCTGTCCTGACCCACCAAGTAAGTCCTTCTCTCGCCATAAATCCCTCCTGTGTTGGTGTATGCCCGTCACCCTCTCCCTGTGCTCTCTCCATAGGGTTGCTCGGCTGAACGGTCACCTGCCTCTGTGCCTGGAGCAGACACCATCACCAACACATTTACATCCCGCAGACACACACTCATTCACTCCTGCTGTTAATAAACTCTTTGAACTACTCTAAGCCTGTGTGTGTGCGTCTCCTGAGCCGTGCGTTATGTCAGTACGGCTTCAGCAGAGCGGCTCGGCGGACGGCGGGCTCGCACACCGGTTTTCCACTCTCGAGGCTAGAGTGGATCAAATAGCTTATCAACAACAGGTGATCTTTAATCAATTATTGAATTTAACTAACCGGTTGGGCCGCTTGGATCCTCAACAGCCGTTCCCCCCGGCTCGTCAGGGTGGCGCGGCTCCTGCTGTTCCAGCGGCCGTCCAGCCGGCTCCGGTGGCACCGGTTCGGCTCACACCGATTCCGACCCCCGCCCGCTTTAGCGGTAAGCTCGGCGGAGCGCGGGGGTTCATTATGCAGTGTGAGTCCGTGTTCCACCGTGTGCCCGGAGATTTTCCCTCGGATCACAGTCGGATTGGTTACATAGGGAATCTTCTGGAGGGGCGTGCGTTAACTTGGACCTACGCCGTAATGGCGAGGCCCAGTTATGCCACCCTCACCTATGACCAGTTCGTGAGGCGCTTTCTGGAGGTCTTTGACCATTCTCAAACCGAGACGGTCCAGGTCGATCGGCTCCTCGCTCTCCAGCAGGGAGGCCGGTCGGCAGCGGACTACTCGGTCGACTTCCGGGTAGCGGCGGAGGAATTGGGCTGGGAGGAACGCTCCCTCTGTGGCCTGTTCCTCCGCAGCCTCAATAGTGATCTGAGGGATGAACTGGCTGGACGGGATATCCCTGGGACGCTAGCGGAGCTGACATCCTTAGCGATAAGTTTGGATAACAGGCTGCGCGAGCGCTCCTCGGGGCGGAAGTCTTCTTCTTCTCGCCCTCGTGGAGTCTCGCCGCACCTGTTCCAAGCTCGCCCCCTGGCGGCGCCGCCAGCATCGTGCCCCGAGGAGTCGGAGCCGATGGTGACGGGCTGGACCAAGCTTTCCCCTGCGGAGAAACAACGCCGCCGTGAGTTGGGCCTCTGCATGTATTGCGGAGGTGACCAACACACTGTGGAGCGTTGCCCGCGGAAAGCCAGTCGGCGGGGTCCGCGAATCGCTGTAGGGAGCCTCGCGGATCCCAACCGGTTAGACTCTCTCACTCAATTAAAGCTGCCCATCCGTTTTTGCCACAATCCCACTGGGCACCTCACCCACGCACTGGTGGATTCGGGCGCAGAGGGCAGCTTCATTTCACAAGGCCTGGCAACCCGATTGGGCATCCGCTGTCAGGCATTAAAGCACCCCATCTCCCTGGTCCATCTCTCCCGTGCCTCCCTTGGGAGAGTTTCTCACCAAACCATGCCTGTCCCAGTCATCATCTCAGGGAACCACCGGGAGGAGATGGTATTTTACGTCCTGCCCAACTCTGTGTCGCCCGTCATCCTGGGGTATCCCTGGCTACGCCTCCACAACCCTGTCCTGGACTGGAGGTCCGCTGGGGTATCGGCATGGAGTACCTTCTGTATGGGCACCTGCCTTCAGTCCGCTGCCTGCTCCCCATCCGCGGCTCCCCCTGTGGCGGATACAGCACCTCCGGACCTGTCACTGGTGCCTCCAGAATTTCACGACCTGGGTATGGTATTTAGCAAATCGAAAGCTATGTCTCTTCCCCCGCATCGACCATATGACTGTGCCATCAACCTCCGCCAGGGGGCTCCCCTGCCATCTGGTCGGCTCTACAGCCTGTCGGCGCCGGAGAAGGAGACCATGAATACATACCTGAAGGAATCTCTGAGCGCTGGGATTATTCGCCCATCGTCGTCACCCGTGGGGGCAGGGTTTTTCTTTGTCGGGAAAAAGGACGGATCCCTCCGTCCCTGCATAGACTACCGAGCGCTGAATGACATCACTGAGAGGGACCGTTACACCCTGCCCCTCATGGACACTGCCTTTCATTCCCTCCAGGGGGCGACCTGGTTTACCAAGCTGGATTTACGCAGCGCTTACCACCTCGTCCGGATCCGGGAGGGAGATGAATGGAAGACAGCCTTCCGTACCCCGAACGGCCACTTTGAGTATCTCGTCATGCCGTTCGGGCTGACCAACGCTCCTGCCGTCTTTCAGCGCCTCATTAATGACGTCCTCCGGGATTTCATCGGCCTTTTTGTGTTCGTCTACCTGGATGACATCCTTATCTTCTCCAGGTCCAGGGACGAGCACCAGGTCCATGTGAGGCGGGTCCTCCAAAGACTGCTGGAGAATCGTCTGTACGTGAAGGCTGAGAAATGCGAATTCTACGCTAGGACCACATCCTTCCTGGGATTCATCATCGCTCAAGATCAGGTGCTCCCAGACCCAGAGAAGGTGAAGGCGGTGGTGGAGTGGCCTACTCCCGCATCCCGGAAGCAGGTGCAACAGTTTGTTGGCTTCGCCAATTTTTACCGCCGCTTTGTCCCAAATTTCAGCTCGATCGTCGGACCGCTGACCCGCCTCACGTCCCCGAAGGTCCCGTTCCGGTGGACTGAAGAGGTCGCTGCTGCCTTTAGGGCGCTGAAGGCGGAGTTCTCCTCCTCCCGGGTCCTTCGCCAGGTCGACCCCGCGCTGCAGTGCATTGTGGAGGTGGACGCATCGGACACGGGAGTGGGAGCAGTGTTATCCCAGCGGTCACCTGACGATGGCGCCAAACGGCCGTGCGCCTTCTTCTCCCGGCGCCTGTCCCCGGCGGAGAGGAACTACGATGTGGGGGACAGAGAGCTCCTGGCCATTAAACTCGCCTTACAGGAGTGGCGCCACTGGCTAGAGGGGGCGGACCTGCCGTTTGTGGTCCTGACGGACCACAAGAACTTAGAGTATTTACGATCTGCCAAGCGCCTGAATGCCCGCCAGGCGCGCTGGTCTTTGTTCTTCGCCAGGTTCCGCTTCTCGATCACCTTCAGGCCGGGCTCCAAAAACGGCCTGCCTGACGCCCTCTCTAGGCAGTTCACCCCCGTGGAGGCTGAGGAGACGCCCCACACTATCCTGCCCAGGTCGTGCGTCCTCGGTGCCATCTCTTGGGACATTGAAGACAAGATCCGGAAGGCGCAGGAGGTGGAACCTGATCCTGGCGGCGGACCGGAGGGAAGACTGTTCGTCCCATCTGCGGTCCGAGGAGAGGTCATCCACTGGCTCCACACCTCCCGGCTCACCTGTCATCCCGGCACCTCTCGGATGATCAGCCTCCTCCAGCGGTCCTTTTGGTGGCCAGGCCTGCGGAGGGATGCAGCCCGCTACGCCCGGGCTTGCCCAATCTGTGCCACCAGCAAGTCGGGAAATGCCCCCCCAGCGGGTCTGCTCCAGCCTCTGCCCGTCCCCGGCAGGCCCTGGTCGCACATCGCACTGGACTTCGTCACCGGACTCCCCGTTTCCAACTCCTTTGACACCGTCCTGACCATTGTGGACCGTTTCTCCAAGGCGGCGCACTTCGTTCCCCTGCGAGGTCTCCCTACTGCCCTGGAGACGGCGGGCCTCCTCGTCCAACACGTGGTCAGGCTGCACGGGATTCCGGTGGACGTGGTCTCGGACCGGGGTCCCCAATTTTCATCCGAGGTTTGGAGATCCTTTTGTAACGCCATCGGAGCCAAGGTGAGCCTCTCCTCCGGCCATCACCCCCAGTCTAACGGGCAGTGTGAGAGGACCAATCAGGAGCTGGAGGCTGCGCTCCGCTGTGTTACTAGATCCAAGCCGACGTCCTGGAGCAACCATCTCGCCTGGGTGGAGTATGCCCACAACACCGCCCGCTCTTCTGCAACGGGGATGTCCCCCTTCAAGGCGTCCCTGGGTTACGACCCCCCGCTGTTTCCAGCGCAGGAGAACGAGGTGACTGTCCCCTCCGTTAGGGCGCACCTTAGGCAGTTCCGCTCCACCTGGGCTGCCGCGCGTCATGCGCTTTTACGCACAGCGGAGCGCAACAGGACCGTGGCGGACCGGCACAGAAGACCTGCCCCGGCGTACAGAGTTGGGCAACTCGTGTATGTGTCTACCCAGGACGTCACATTAAAAGGCGAGAGGAGGAAGCTGGCACAGCGTTTCATGGGTCCCTTTCCCATCACCCGGATCATCAACCCGGTGGCTGTGCGCGTGGCTATTCCCCCCTCCCTCCGCATCCATTCCACTTTTCATGTGTCGAAGGTGAAACTGGCAGTCACTGACCCCCTTTGCCCTCCTCCTGCAGCGCAACCCGCGCCCCGGATGATTGGTGGCCATCCGGCCTGGTCCGTCTCCTCCATCCTGGACTCCCGGCGCCGGGGTCGTGGGTTGCAATACTTGGTGGACTGGGAGGGCTATGGGCCCGAGCATCGACAATGGGTGCCCCCGTCGTTTGTGTTGGACCCATCGCTCATCGCGGACTTCCACCGAGCGCACCCGGATAAGCCATCGCCAGGAGGCGCTGCTAGAGGGGGGAGTACTGTCACGCCGCGCCATTCATCAACGGCGCCACCTGCTCACGCACCTGACAATCATCAGCGGCGAGGGATAAAGGCCGTCTCGCCCGGAGGCTCGGCCTGAAGCCGTCAGACTTCGTCCCTCACCGTTGTGAGCATACTTCCCTTCAGCGTCACCATTTTGGTAAGAAGATCGCTTACCTCTTTTCTTCAGTCTTCTCCCCTGTGCACAGGTGGATTCCCCAGCGGCGGACATCTCCACTCCATCGCCCAATCCTCGCTGCTGTACAGAGCTCTCCAGGTGGCTGTCTTCCGGGCTTCGCCCCCTTGTTGTGCCAGCTGTCCTGACCCACCAAGTAAGTCCTTCTCTCGCCATAAATCCCTCCTGTGTTGGTGTATGCCCGTCACCCTCTCCCTGTGCTCTCTCCATAGGGTTGCTCGGCTGAACGGTCACCTGCCTCTGTGCCTGGAGCAGACACCATCACCAACACATTTACATCCCGCAGACACACACTCATTCACTCCTGCTGTTAATAAACTCTTTGAACTACTCTAAGCCTGTGTGTGTGCGTCTCCTGAGCCGTGCGTTATGTCAGACAAGACACATCTTGGACTATAAATCATTGGTCTTACTGTACAATTCACTGTTTTTACCTTATCTTAACTACTGTGTAGAAGTCTGGGGAAACACCTACAAGACCAACCTACAGTCAATATGCACATTACAAAAAAGAGCTATAAGGATAATAAACAATGTAGGATATAGAGACCATACCAATTCGTTGTTTTTAAAGTCACATGTCATAAAGTTCATCGATTTAGTTAAATTTAAGACAGCACAAGTAATGTACAGGGCAATTAATAATCAACTCCCAACTAATATACAAAAAATATTTACAAAAAGAGACAATGATCATAATTTGAGAGGAGACTTAAACTTTACAAAACCCAAGATACGTACTACCAAGAAAAGTATGTGCATATCTGTCTGTGGGGTGGATTTGTGGAACAGTCTGGAGCCGGAACTGAAACTATGTACAAACAGAAATCAATTCAAAAAGAGGTATAAACATTATACTGAAAGGATATATTGTGGGAATGTGCAATTGATGAGGCAGGTTTGTCTCAAGGCAGCTTTATTACACATTCACCAACATCTCAAAGTAGAAAGAGAACATCTTCAGAAAAACTTGTTCCATTCCAGTTCCCCACAGTTCACAAGTCACATTCATTTACATCAAAAGTAACAATGCATTTCCTCCTAAATCCTTTAGCATCCCCCCTCACAGACTTTGGCCCACAAAGGCTCTTCCAAGCAGTCTCTCAGCACACAAAGGATTACTTTTTCACAGCTTCCTGTTATCTCCAAGGGAACTCTGCACTCTGTTCGATCTAAGATGTGGAGTACACTGTAAGGCATTAAGTAAGACACATGTGTGGCTAGTGTGGCTACAATATGTTAGAAGGGTAGTATTTATATGTACGATTCACTATGCTCACTCTGGGACACTATGGAATGGTGGGTGGGACAGCACTATGTATATCTGCGTTGTTTGAGGCTGGTTTTGATGTATGGACATCAATGTATGTTAGGATGGATGGGTGTTTAATGTTGATATGTAAAAAATACAGTAAATTGTTTACTTGGGGTCTTAAAGGTGGTAATTTGTATATAATTCACATGGGTGTATTTATGGAAAAGAGGAGATGGAATTAATAAGTGTTCACTTCTTCCTTCTCCCTTTCGAACACTGTATACTGTTACTTTATTGCATTTGTCATTTGTTTTGTTTTTGTTATACTTTTTTGTTGGAAAATAAAGTATCTGTCTATCTATGCCGTAGGAAGATCCCAAGGCACCCTTACGAAGAACGTAAGAACTGTAGGGCCGTCACATGAATGAATGAATGAATGAATTTATTTCGGATAGTACAGTACAGGTTAAAAGAAACTGAATAATATAACAACAAGGTCAAATTAGACAAAGACTCCTCTGATTATACAATTCCACGTGAGTTATCCAAAATGGGTGATGGCTGAAGCCGCAGCTTATATTGCCCACCCATATTCCATCCAGGAATTCAAAATAGAAAAAAGAGAAAACAGTCAAGAGCGATTACAATTCAAAACAAAGCTAAGACAAAATGTGACTGAGAGAAAAAAAAGAAAACTAAGCTAGGCAAAGTTAAGCAGTTACTATTCAAAAACAAATCTAAGACAAAATGTGACAAAAAAAAAAAGAAAAAAAAACTAAGCTACAACACAACACAGGATGGATATGTCAATCCTTATGTGAGTTTACATGTCGTCTTGTAAATATGTTTGGAGTATTTCTTCCTTTAGTTTTTGTTTAAATTGTCCAAGCGTTGTACATGATTTTAATTCAGGTCCAAAATCGTTCCATAATCTGACTCCTTGCACTGAAACACAGTGTTGCTTGGTGGTTGTTCTCACTGTAGGTTTTTGAAATATACATGTTCCTCTGAAATGATATTGTTTCTCCCTTATTTGGAACAACTTTTGGATATTTGCGGGCAGTGATAAATTCTTCACTTTGAACATTATTATTGCAGTTTTAAAGTCAACCAGATCTTTCAACTTGAGAGTTTTTTGTTTAAGAAAAAGTGGGTTTGTTGGTTCCCTGTAAGCTGCTTTGTTTATTATTCTAATAGCTCTCTTTTGAAGCATAAAGAGTGGATATATGTTTGTTTTATATGTATTTCCCCATACTTCATTACAATATGTCATGTATGGGAGTATTAATGAATGATACAAGGTATATAGTGTGGGTTGATTCAGCAAATATTTCACTCTGTGTAATATTGCAATTAATTTGGATACTTTACCTTTAATATAATTAATATGTGACTTCCAACACAGTTTGTTATCAATTATTACTCCAAGAAATTTAGTTTCAGATACCCTTTCAATCTCTACACCATTTACACTGAGTTTAGGTACTGGGTTGTTGTGATGACATGACAGAAAAGCACCTCATTTCTCAAGAATGCCTCAAGTTGCTCTTGCAAATTGAACGGCAGCTGTAAGAAACTATGCCCCCCCCCCCCAATGAATGTCTGCTAACTCCAGAATTCATCGGAACTGGGAGATTCTTATGAACTCATCATTAATAAGAATCTTTGTGACCCAGTGGTGCCAGATGAAGAAATATTGTACTGTCACTTTAAAATTATTGTATTTTGACCCAAACTATCGTATCAGTCTTATCATCACTCTAAAAAAGCAAGAAATCTCTGTGTGTCTGTCACATTTATAGGACATCATAGGACAGCCTATGAACTGAGGCATCATAGGACGACTCGCAATGCCTATATGACGGCACAGACAAATGTGTCTTTATGATGTCATATACATCAAGCCTGCTTTCATGTCTTTATGATGTCATATACGGTGAGTCCATGCCGGAAAGCCTCTTTTTGCTCAGATCTATTTTCATGATCCTGTCCATGAATTAAAATTACGACACACCTATCCCTCAACCAGTGGTCTCAACGAAGAAGAAGAAGACCCACCAGATGGAGAGCAATAGAATGACGACAACTGCTGCACATCAGAAAAGATGCCATGAAGATGAAGCACCTGAGGTTCCAGCAGTACATCGCACCCGTCTGAGACAGAAGGACACCCTTCGCCAGCATAGGGTACGACAGACTTTAAAGCACATTTCTAGGACATCATAGTACGGCCTATGATCTCTGCCTCATCATCATAGCGCGTCCTATGAACTCAGGCATCATAGGACGACTCGCCATGCCTATATGACGGCAAGTGTGTAACCTTGACGAATGCCAGTCTACACTACAAATGTGTAAAATGCCAAGCAAAGCGCTGATTTTCTCCAGGTGCTCCAGTTTCTTGGTTTCTACGGGCATGCACAGGCTTTCCTGAACAGGGTCGAAAGCCACTTTTTCAGGATCGTGCCCATGAACTGGAATTACGACGCACCTATCCCTCAACCAGTGGTCTGAACAAAGAAGAGGAAGACCCACCAGATGGAGAGCAATAGATTGAGGAGAACTGCTGCACGTCAGAAAGGATACCATGAACATGAAACACCTCAGATTCCACCAGTACGCCACAGGCATGACTGTGAACAACACAGCCGTCTGAGACAGGAGGAGACCCTTCAGCAACGGGCATGCAGAAATGCTTGCTTATACTTGGTTTCTACAAACATGGACAGGTATGCACTAGTGTACTAAAATAACAGAAAATCACAGTGCATTTAAAAACAAAGCTATTCTATATGTATGGAGGTGCAGTAACCTCAGGAATAAACACAGAGGCTCGAACATTTGAATTAAGCAACTGCTGTATGCACTGTCACACTTAAACACACCCAGCTACACAGTGAACTGCACCTTTTTGCACAACCACTGCTTCTGTCCTTAAACATAGGGTCTACCTCCCAGGCAGGGTGATAAAGCTGCTGTGACCGGTGTAGTTGCTTTGTTTTCTTACCAGTGTCCATGTCTGTGCTGTCGGACTCTTTTCTTTTAGTACTTTTTCCTCCAAATCCGAACTCATGTTCACTGATTATTTTTTTTTTAATTTGCTGTGGTGCCAGTTCAGTTGTGCAAACAAACGTGACAAATTTGGCAGTGAGGATGAGCCAGCCAGGTGTGAGCTTATCAGCTGTGAGCATCAGTTTCTGGTGATGTGTGGGTGTTCACATACATAAATCAAAATGATGGTTTTTTTTGGGGGGGGGGGCACAGACATGCAAAAACTATCGTATATTGTATAGGCCAGGGGTGTCCAATCATGTGCCAAGGAGGGCCAAGACCCTGCAGTGCAGGTTTTCTCTTCTACCCAGTCTCTTCAGCAGGTGTTTTCACTTTTCAGCAATCAGTGGGAAGAAATTCAGTGGAATCTGATACTGAAGGCACTGGTTGGAGGTAAAGCCTGCAGGGTCTTGGCCCTCCATGGCACATGATTGGACACCCCTTGTATAGGCCCTAAAACTATCGTATTGTAGAGGGTAGAAGGGAAAGGATGTGGAGGCGAGGCACGAGCATAGGTCGACACAGATTCTTTATTGAACCCTCTAACATAAATGTACAGCCTGTGACCCCAGCGTGGACGCTGGGGCTGTGAAGAGCCTAGTGTCTGGAAAGGTCTGCCTCAGTTTCTCTCCGCTCTCTTATAAAGCTTTATTGACCTGCGCGTAGAAACTGAGGTTGGCACATATTCATGAGGTCTAACAAAGGCCATGAGTGGCAAGATTATAATAACACTTGTTACATACCAAAGCACCGTGTGGCACGGTTAACATAGCACATGTTACCCTCCTACAATACATTTGCCTCCCTGTGCTGTAGCTTAGAGCAGCAGCAGGCGAAGGCACCTTAACCCTTTAACTGCCCACATTAAATGGACGGGTCGCGTGTCCCCAGTGGCACAACGCAGCAACTGCACGTGTCAACTTATATAGCTGCCGTGACATTATGCAAATTAGATGCATAAATTTATTCCTGTCTGAAACTTTGGATCATATACTACACCTTTCTAGTTGACAGTAAGCCATTATCTCTTGTAACTTTCAAGTTATAGCCTTGGAAATCTGATCTATTTTATCGACAATTTTTTTACCACTCTTGACCACTGGGAGGGGGGGGCTTGAGTTACCTTGCATTGCCCCATGCGCCACATGGCACCTAGGGCAGTTAAAGGGTTAAAGTCTGGTGCAATTACCCCTGTGGGGCGATACCTCCCTCAGTCCATTGTTCAGCCCCTCTGTCTGCTTCTGGGTGTGAAATAATGTCCATCCGCAGTGTGCTGGCATCACCACACAGCCCCCCCGCCCCCGAACACCCAGAAGGGGCTGTGACCCCCCGGTCGTTTGGGCTGAAGTCGGCACCCGTGGAGGCTGCAGCGGGGGTTGCCGCTCCGGTGTAACTGTCCTGCTGTTGAGGAGTGTTGGAGGGCATGTTAGCCTAAGGGGGGAACAGGGGAGGGGTGAAAAACACAGTCTGCTCCGCTCCGAGTTGCAACATGTTGAACGGCTGTGAATCGTGGGCGCACGGGGCCGGTGCATGTCGCGCTGAAGGAACAAAGCTGACGATCGGCAGGTCTCTAGGACAGAGGTGCAGGAAGCACGGTGTGGAGGACGAGGGGGAAGTGGGTGGGAATCAATGGAGTGCCGGCCCGGGACGTCAAAAGTGTCTGGGCCATGCAAAAATTGTGTGCGGATCAGCCATGGGTGAGGGACTTTCCCGGTAAACCTGACGGTGATCCGCAGTGTCTGTGAAAAAAATTAAGTCTCTGACTCCTCGTTGTGGCCCAGTCCTGCGAGGATGTGGGGAAGGCGAACGGCCAAATTCCCCGAGGATGCGTAGCGGTTGTGAAAAAACTGAAGCTGTGTCAGGGACTTGGCAGTTTTGCTTTTGGTGCAGGAGCAGCCCTAAAAGCATCAGGGAAAGCAGTCGGCTAAATTCCGGTTGTGCACAGCGGCTGAGAAACAAACACATGTCCTGCGTGCGAGGCTGCACATCTGCTTTAGGTGCGAGGGCAGCCCTAAAGGTTCCAAGGATGGCAATCGGCTGTGTTCTCCAGGCATGTGCAGTGGCGGAGGCTGATGTATAAGTATGTGGAGCCAGTTTGTCCCTGGTGCGTGGCACGCACTCTGGAGCAGTGACCACATAGCTGGAAGTTGCGCTGTCCTTGTAATCCTGCGGTGTGCGCACAGGGCTTCTGTGCGTGGAAACTCCGCTGTCTGGAGGTGAAGTCAGGATCGGGGATTGGTAGGAATCAACGCAGACGGCGCCAGTCTTCCCCGTTCAGGCTGTTTCTGTGCGGTGCTCGTTTCGCTGATCCTCGTGTGTCTCGGTCCCTGAGCCGCGCTCCTCCTCCGGCCCTTGAGGTCGCCATCGTGGAGAGAGGAACGGGCGCACACGCTCCAGTGTGGATGCAGGGGATGCAGGTGATCTCTGGTACTCCGGAGTCCACAGCACGGTGAAAGGGAGGAGACTGTCCATTACACGTCAGAATCAGAATCAGAATCAGAATCAGCTTTATAGGCCAAGTATGCACAACACATACAAGGAATTTGACTTTGGCTAAAAACTTGCTCTCGTTGTTCAGGTGGAGGATTTAAATAAGGATTCAATGACAACAGAGTATGTACAGTAAATTACAGTCTGTCCACGTTTCTATAAAAGGATGCAAATATATACAGGAATATATGCAGTTATTTACTCAGACTAACCACACTTGCAGAAATAGTGTGAGAGTTATGTGCAATGTAATAATGGATGAAAAGTCATGAGTACAGCAACAGGTAGGACTAGGTGAATGTTAGGAGTTCATCAGAGTGATGGCTTGAGGAAAGAAACTGTTCCTGTGACGGGTGGTTTTGACCTTCAGTGATCTGTAACGACGACCAGAAGATAGAAGTTCAAACAGTTTGTGGCCAGGGTGTGATGGGTCAGCACAGATGTTTCCTGCCCGTTTCCTGGTTATGGACTGATATAAGTTCTCAATGGAGGGTAGGTCGGTACCAATGATCCTCTCCGCAGACTTAACGATCCGCTGCAGTCTGGTCTTGTCCTGTTTAGTGGCAGATCCAAACCAGACAGTGATGGAAAAGCAGAGGACAGATTGGATGATGGCGGTGTAGAAGACAACCAGCAGCTCCTGAGGCAAATCAAACTTCTTGAGCTGACGCAGAAAAAACAACCTCTGCTGGGCCTTTTTCCGGACAGTGTCTATATGGGAGGACCACTTCAGGTTCCGGGAGATTGTGGTACCCAGAAACTTGAAGGAGTCCACAGTGGACACTGTGCTGTTGAGGATGGTGAGTGGGGGGAATGAAGGGGGGTGTCGCCTGAAATCCACAGTCATCTCCACCGTTTTGGCTGGGTTAAGTTCAAGATGGTTCTGGCTGCACCAGAGGATCAGCTGCTCCACCTCCTGCCTGTATGCAGACTCATCATCATCCCGGATCAAACCGATGACTGTGGTGTCGTCCGCAAACTTCAGGAGCTTCACCGAAGGGTCCTCTGAGGTGCAGTCGTTGGAGTAGAGGGAGAAGAGCAGTGGGGAAAGGACACATCCTTGGGGGGCGCCAGTACTAATTTTTCGGGAGCTGGATGTAAATCTCCCTAGCTTCACCTGTTGCCACCTGTCAGTCAGAAAGCTGGAGATCCACTGGCAGGTGGAGGGGGGCACCTTGAGCTGGAGGAGTTTCTGATGAAGAATGCCTGGGATGATGGTGTTGAACGCTGAGCTGAAGTCGACAAACAGGATCCTGGCGTACGTCCCTGGGGAGTCGAGGTGTTGCAGGATGTAGTGTAGTCCCATATTCACTGCATCATCCACTGACCTGTTTGACCGGTAGGCAAACTGCAGTGGGTCCATCAGGGGGCCTGTGATGACCTTCAGGTGGTTCAGCACCAATCTCTCCAAGGATTTCATGACCACAGAGGTCAGGGCAACAGGTCTGTAGTCGTTTAATCCTGTAACAGAGGGTTTCTTGGGAACTGGAATGATGATGGCGCGTTTGAAGCAGGGAGGCACTTCACGCAGCTCCAGTGATCTGTTAAAGATCCGGGTGAAGATGGGGGCCAACTCGTTGGAGCAGACTCTCAGGCAGGACGGAGACACACCATCAGGTCCTGCAGCCTTCTTGATCTTTTGTCTCTGAAAGACCCGGCGCACCTCCTCTTCACAGATCGTTAGTGCTGGTGGGAGGTCAGAGTGGAGGAGGGATGGAGTTCCTGGGGCTGCAGATAATCCTTTTGTGTGGGTGGGAGGTGAGAACTGTAGGTTCTTTTCAAACCTGCAGTAACACCTGCTGGGGCAACGCCTTGATCCGATGGAGGAGATAGGAGAGAGAAGGACGGTGGCTAAACTGTCATCTCTGCTGGAGTCCGAGTTCCACCCTATGCAGGACATACTGGATGCACTGAGGAGCTCATTTAGCAGCAGACTACATCATCCCAGGTGCACAACCGAGAGGTTTCGTAGGTCCTTCCTACCAACGGCTGTCAGACTGTACAACCTAAGCAGGGCTGCTCGCAGAGATAGCAAAAAGACGTAACAAACTAATAGTTTTTTTTTTTTTTAATGCAAAAGATGCAATAGACTTACACAATGGTCCTCTCCGGCATACAACTAGGAACATACCGGTCGCTATGGAGGGTGAGAATATGTATGGGCACATAATCATACCATGTAGGATAACTAAATAGACGGTTATGCTGTTTCATCCCACCTAGCAACAATGCTCTGCACTGTGTGTGTTTATATATTTACATATTTATTCCATCTAGCTACAATGCTCTGCACTGGGTGTGTTTATATTTATATATCTATATATTTATTCCATCTAGCTACAATGCTTCGCACTGTGTTTTTATATATCTACATATTATTCCATCTAGCTACATTGCTCCGCACTGTGTGTGTTTATATACTTGCATATTTATTCCACCTAGCTGCAATGCTCCGTACTGTGGGTGTTTATATATTTACATATTTATTCCATCTAGCTACAATGCTCTGCACTGTGTGTCTGTGTGTGTGTGTGTGTATATATATATATATTTTATAGTAATATGTACATATGTATATTAGCTGCTCTTGCTTGCTTGTTTTTTTTTTTTTGTTTGTTTTTTTTTTCTTGCCTTCTGATTGTTGCTCTGAGTGTTGCTATCCCTGTGCTGTTGCAATCCTGGAATTTCCCCGTTGTGGGACTAATAAAGGCTTATCTTATCTTATCTTATCTTATTTTTTCATATCAGCACTGAATAGTTGATATTTACAAGAAGAGACTCTGTGTGTGTGTGTGTGTGTGTGTGTGTGTGTGTGTGTGTGTGTGTGTGCGTGTGCTTATTTGATGGGCCATGTGTTGCTTTTAGCATCCAACACCACCCAAAGCAGGACAGCTTTTTTTTCCGGACCAGGCTGTCACTGAAAAAAAAGAGAAGCAGAGGATCAGAGGGTACACAACATGTTAATGCGGGGTGAACCAGGACGCACGAACGAGCACAGAGCGGATCTGGACAACAGACTGCCCCGGTTGTCTCACACAGCTTTCCTTTCCGGATGGACTGGTCTCGGCTCCACAGCAGCTGGAGACGTTGAGAAATGCTGTTAAAAGTGTCAGGGTGTGGGTTGGAGCCACATCCTCGCCTTGTGTTTTAATTTATTTCTTGTCACCAGGACGTGTTCTCCAACCCACATCCTCGCATTACGTTTATTTTCTGGGTCTTTATATTTATTATTGTTATTATCATGGTCCTGTCTGTCATTTTGATTTTTATATTCATGTTCTATCTTGTTTGTGTCTAATGTGTGTTTATTTTCACCGTAGTCTTGCCTGGTTTGTGTGTGTTTGGGTTTTTGATTATTCACAGCTGTTTTGTATTCTGTAATTAGTCCATCCTTATTTAAGGGGCACAGTTCGTTTCTCCAGTGCTGCGTCGTCGTCATTCATGGCGTTTCATACACGCTCCAGCCTGATCTGGCCTGATCATGAGGTTTTGCTTAATCTGACCCGTTTGTGAGGTTTTGCCTGATCTGATTTGTTTTGTGAGTTTTCTGCCAAGTCTACTTTTAGTTTTTGTTTCGGCTTCTGAGCTGTTTATGTTAATAAATTATGCTTAATGCTCGCTACGCATCTGAATCCTGCTCTCTGCCCCTCCAGGGCACAAACTATGACGGAAAGAAACTTCTCTCTCAGCCACTGTGATATTTTTTTGTAATTGTGGCACATACAGTAGTTGTCTGCTATAGCTTTGAAATGAATATAATATTAATCTATCAGAATAATGACAGACAGCCTTCTGATTCATTTCCCCTCTGTCACTGTGCTGTGATGTGGTTATAGTGACACTTACTTCATCGTATGTTTATCCCTCCATCCATCCATCCATCCATCTTCTACCACTTTTCCAGAGGTCCGGGTCGCAGAGGCAGCAGTTCAAGCAGAGAAGCCCAGACTTCCCTCTCCCCAGCCACCTGCTCCAGCACTTCAGAGAGGATACCAAGGTGTTCCCAGACCAGCTGGGAGACATAGTCTCTCCACCGAGTCCTGGGTCTGCCCCGGGGTCTCCTCCTGACGTGCCCAAAACACCTCAAGTGGGAGGCGTCCAGGAGGCATCCTAATCAAATGCCCATACCACCTCAACTGACTCCTTTCAATGTGTAGGAGCAGCGGTTCTACTCTGAGCCTCTCCTGGATGACTGAGCTCCTCACCCTATCTCTGAGGGTGAGTCCAGCAATCCTACGGAGAAAGTTCATTTCAGCCGCTTGTATCCGCAATCTTGTTCTTTCGGTCATTACCCAAAGCTCGTGACCATAGATGAAAGTAGGAATGTAGATTGATCCGTCTGTCAATCCCTCGCTCCATTCTCCCCTCACTCGTGAATAAGACCCCAAGATACTTAAACTACTCCACTTGGGGCAGGAGCCTGTCCCCAACCCAGACCAGGATAGTCCGGGGGTCTCTATTCACTATTCAGTTTATCCCTGTTGCCTTATTCAAATGTCAGCTGAGCTGTGGTGAGGTGGGTGGTCACTTGCAGTGTCATTTAGGGTGCATTCAGACGGCCACTGTTTGGGCCGGACCAAAGGACCAAACAGTGGCTTCCGGATAGTTTGGTTCATTTGATGCCCTCTGAACACACATTGGAACTCTGGTGTGCACCAAACAAGCCAAGTCTGGACCCCCTGGAAAACGGGGGTCTCGGTTCTCTTGAAAATGAAGTCTGGAGCGTTCCGCTTGGAGTGTGAATCCAAATGGAGTATCCAGTGGACCAAAGCGTGGAAGCGTCCCTCGGTGTTTGTGTAACCATAGTAACATGTAGTCTGAGAAGAGGAAGTGGCATTTACCGTAGTACATTTTGGGTAGAAAATAACAATAAAGACAACCGTGCAAATCCGAGAAATCCTTTTATCGGTGATAGCCGAAGAGAAAAGTTAAAAAATGTCTTGTTTGTGATGCACAAACAACCTGGCTGAAGGGAACGGATTTCCGTTTTCGGTCCTGGCCAATCAATGAGCCTGATTTTTCTTCTTTGTTGAGATTTTTTCTTCCTAGTCAGTGGTGGTTTTGGCTACAGCGCCCCAAACTGTCATGTATGCCCCTTTCAGGGCATTAATGAGGAGCCAGATGCCAACAGAGAGTTTGCTTGTTTTATTAAAGAAAGGACAAAGTAAAGAGCCACGTGGGGCAAACACATACATTAAACTAGAATACAAATAAAGAACTCTGACATCAATTGTAAGAGCGTGGTGAGGGCGGAACCTGACGCTAAAGAATACACACTTACACGTGCTGGAGCAAAGACGGGCCAAACGCAGAGGAAAGACTGGAGCCAGGGTTTGGGACTCCAGTCCTGGTACACAGATGTACACTACCGTTCAAAAGTTTGGGGTCACCCAGACAATTATTTTGTGTTTTCCATGAAAAGTCACACTTATTTACCACCATGAGTTGTAAAATGAATAGAAAATATAGTCAAGACATTGACAAGGTTAGAAATAATGATTTGTATTTGAAATAATAATTTTTTCCTTTAAACTTTGCTTTCGTCAAAGAATCCTCCATTTGCAGCGATTACAGCATTGCAGACCTAACATGATTGCACAAGGGTTTTCTAATCATCCATTAGCCTTCTGACGCAATGAGCAAACACATTGTACCATTAGAACACTGGAGTGATAGTTGCTGGAAATGGGCCTCTATACACCTATGTAGATATTGCACCAAAAAACAGACATTTGCAGCTAGAATAGTCATTTACCACATTGGCAATGTATAGAGTGTATTTCTGATTAGTTTAAAGTTATCTTCATTGGAAAAAAAAGTGCTTTTCTTTCAAAAATAAGGAAATTTCTAAGTGACCCCAAACTTTTGAACAGTAGTGTACGTCGCAGCAAGGAGTGAGCCTCAGCTGCTTCCTTATATACAGATAACAAAAGAAACAGAACCAAACAGGAAAGGGGGAACGTAATTACCGAAATCAAGATCAGCTGTGACAGCGCCGGCTCGGCTTTGACAGCTGGAAGTCCGGCCGTGATGCTGTCACAATAAAAGCCCTGGGAGAACAATAATAAGCAAACCAAAACAGTCTGGGAGAAAAAAGGGAAAATACTGAGTAACTTGAGCGCGGATGAGTTCAGCACTCGGATCACCACACAAACGAGCAGTTATTGTAACTGTGTGACGTCGTCCATGCAGTTTGGTCCGCTGCAGTGTGAATGCAAACCAAACCAAACAAAGGTGTGAATAGAGACCCAAGTTCAGGTTCAGGTTCAGGGTTCCCCTGGACAATCTAACTAACTAACTAACCTGCACTTATATAGCGCTTTTCTAGTCACAAAGACCACTCAAAGCGCTTTCATTAATACTAACCCTCTATTCTAAGGGCCTATAGGAAACAAATATCTAGGGACAATTTAGAACAGCCAGTTAACCTAACATGCATGTTTTTGGCATGTGGGAGGAAACCGGACAAATCCCGGAGTAAACCCACGCAACACGGGGAGAACATGCAAACTCCACACAGATCACTGTTGGTCGGGGGCTGGGATCGAACCCACGATCCCACGATCCCCACAATCCCCCGGCCAAGGGTAAACTGTGCTGCCGCAGTGCTAACCACTGCGCCACCGTGCAGCCCAATCCTGGTCTGAATGCAACCTTAGCTTGCATCGAGTGGTGCGGGTAACCTAATTCAGATAACACAGGGAACCCGGATCGTACTGGAATTGCCAGTGTAGATTGAAAGGGGCTTTTGTGTAACATTGATGTGCACATGCAGATCTTTTTTTTTCCAGTTTCAATGAGAATGTTTTCGTGTGGACAACCCCCCACCCGGCCTGATGTGTAATCTGCAAACTTGTGTGTTCTGAATGAGTGTTTGCAGCTGAGACTTAATAAAGGTAATTTAATAAAGCACACAGATGAGCTGAGACCACAAAGTGGGAAGACAAAAGCCTGAAAGAGGAAGGGGTGGGGGGTGGGGTGGCGTGTGGGTTTGAGGTCCCTGACACCCAGCTGTGTTCGTCACCCTAGACTGTGATCGCTGTGGCCATCACTCTGTGGGAGTTTGACCTGAGCCAGATGGTCACCGCTCTATCTTTTCATGGCTCTCCTTTTCTCCTGCCGCTTCCAGCTTTTTTCACACCTGAAGACCCCCAGCCTCTCTAATACATTTGCAGAAGGGAAACATCCCGAAACACTTGTCTTGCATTGTGGTGTGAAATGTGCAAATGAGGCCAAATCAATCATCAGCCATTAGCATGCTCATTGTTAAGGTCTGTGGTTCTATAACGTCCTTCATAACAATTATAGGGTGGAAAACTGGACGATAAACACCAGCAGCTGGAGTCAGGAGTTGTTTTTAAATGTGAGACGCCGATATTTTAACCAACCCCCAAAAATGCTTATACACTACTCACAGAAACTTAGGGATATTTGGCTTTCAGGTGACATTTATTGAAAATGTAAAAAATATTATGAGGTAGAGCATCCGTCCCACAACCAGGAGGTCGGGGTTCAAGTCCCGGCTGGGTCACGCCAAAGACCATATAAAAATGGAACTTCCTGCCGTCCAGCTTGGTGCTCAGCAAAAATAGAACAGAGGAGGGAAATGTGGGCGGCAGTGGCTCAGGAGGTATAGTGGGTCGTCCAATAACCAGAGGGTCGGCGGTTCGAATCCCGCTCTCCCCAGCCATCCTGCTGTTATGTCCCTGGGCAAGACACTTTACCCACCTTGCCTCCAGTGTCCATGACACTGGGTATGGATGTGTATAAATGTTGGGTAGAGGTCAGAGAGACCGCTGGCGTGGATTGGCAGCCATGTTTCCGTCAGTCTGCCCCAGGACAGCTGTGGCTACAGTAGTAGCTTACCACTATCAGTGTCCGTCTGGAGTTAATAATGGACTAGCTATAAGCTCTTTGAGATGTCAGTTGACATGTAAAGCGCCATATAAATCTAATCCATTATTATTATTATTACTAGTGCATGCCCGTAGAAAGTAAGGGTTCCTGTCTGAAACAGGGATCCCAATCAGGCTTTGCAGCCGCAAATGTAGGCTGTGTTTGAAAGTGGAATACAGAGGCGTAGCCTCTATGTAGGCAGTCACACATGTTAGACTTTGACAAATATGAAAGGCACTGAACTGAGATGTATTTGATTGTGTGAATATTAATTACAGAATAATTGCAAATGAATGGGACATCCAATATTAGCTACTGTTTAAGAACCGCTTATTCATTTTTTTTTTGTCCAGATCACTTATTTGTGTGATCTTTTATGACTTATATTCATAAATGTTGTATCTTGCACTTTGGGGAATGGGAGTTGTTCAGTCACCACTATAATTGTTTTAGTTTATAAGTGTAGTTTATAGTCTATCGCCAATAAACTCTTGCAGTACTATAACAGGACACGTTTACAAATATTTGAGACCCACTGTAGTGCATCTTTTCATATTTTAGCAATATTATAAGTACAAAACACCGATATTATACACAGCGGAATGACCTGTTTGGCTGCAACTTGTCACGCCTCGCCGCTCATCTGCGGCGCCAGCTGCACGCACACCTGCACATCATCAGCGGCGAGGGATTTAAGCTGCCTCGCCCTGGGCTTCGGCCTGAAACCGTCAGGCTTCGCTCGTCACTACTGCTGTGAGTAACTTCTACCTCTTCAGCAATTATATCGGTAAGAAGCCCTTACCTTTTCCCCTTCAAGTCTGCTCCCCTGTGCACAGGTGGATTTCCCGGCGGCGGACCTATCCTCTCCGTCTCCATTCCCTCGCTGCTGCACCGGGCTCTCCAGGTCGCTGTCTACCGGACCCCGTCCTTGCTGTGCCAGCCACCTGCTAACTCCAAGTAAGCTCTCCTCGATTTTATCATCTCCTGTGTTGGTGTGTGCCCGTCACCCTTCTCCCTGTGCTTTTCCCATAGGGTTGTCCGGCTGTACGGTCTCCTGCCTCCGTGCCCGACGCAGACGCCCCCACCAATACATCCACATCTCGCAGACACACATCCATACACACTTGTTGTTAATAAAGCTATTTGAGCTACTCTGAACCTGCGTGTGTGTCTCCTGAGCCGTGCATTATGTCAGTACGGCTTCAGCAGAGCGGCTCGGCAGACGGCGGGCTCACACGCCGACTTACCACTCTTGAGGCTCGAGTGGACCAAATAGCTTACCAGCAACAGGTGATTCTCAACCAGTTGATCAGTATAACTAACCGATTGGACCGCTTGGACCCCCAACAGCCGTTCCCCCCGGCTCGTCAGGGGGGTGCGGCTCCTGCTGCTCCAGCGGCCGTCCAGCAGGCTCCGGGAGCACCGACTCGGCTCACGCCCATTCCGACCCCCGCCCGCTTTAGCGGTAAGCTCGGCGGAGCGCGGGGGTTCATAATGCAGTGTGAGTCCGTGTTTCACCGTGTGCCCGGAGACTTTCCTTCAGATCATAGCCGAATTGGTTATATTGGGAATCTCCTAGAGGGGCGAGCACTAGCCTGGACTTACGCCGTAATGGCGAGGCCCAGTTATGCCACCCTCACTTATGACCAATTCGTGAGACAATTCCTGGAGGTCTTTGATCATTCTCGTACCGAGACTGTCATATCCCGAGCGCTTTGTCCGCGCTCGGGTTATTCCTCATCCCTGTCAGCTTTTGACAGCTGGTGTCGTCACACGGGTTTCCCGGGCTCTGATTGGCCAGACGCTCGGGAGCTCTCAGCTGTCAGAACCTGGGCAGCTGTGCCGAGTTTCCAATCATGAGCAGCTGGCTTTAAATGTCAGTGCGAGTGAACTGGACGGCGCGGCTGTCTCGTCAGAAGTCCTATGACTTTCCCCTGTCTCCTTACCACATGCTCCCTGGGTTCCTCGACGTATCCCGCTGCATGTAAGTGATTTATTTGGAACTGTCTTCTCCCTCGCTGACGTTCCTTCCTAATTACGGCAGACGAGAGCTCCTCGTCACTGCCATAACTCCCTATTGTGAATTTATGTTGTGTTGTGTAACAAAGCCTGCGTGGCAAGTTATGTTGTACACCTAAGTCCTGTGCTTTATAAATAAAAGAACTGAACTGCAATTTACTGAACTGAGGCGTCTTATGCTGGCTCGTGAGGGCCAGCCGTGACAGTAGACAGCCGCCAGAAGGAGACGCCGTTCTCAGTAAGTTGCGTTCTGGGAACTTTGTCCTTCCTGTCCAGGTACGCGGCGTTGGTAATATGCCATCTCAGCGGAGTCATTCTCGGGGTTCCCACGTCCTGCTGACCAAGGCGCTGGAGGAGGTAGATGAAATCCTCATTATCGCCTCCGACCTCGATGGGCATCCAGACACCTCCCTCGCCCCTCCTCTCCTCGGTTATCAGCCCAATGAACAGTGGTATTTAGACCGGGCTGAGGAGGTGCTTGACCGTCTGCCTTCCCGCTACAACGGTCACCCCGAGGTCGACGCGAGGAGACTCGACATCGCTGCCCAACGCCAGATAATTCTGATGTACGAAGAGGAGGAGGCTGCAAGGTGGAGTGATCTCTGGCTCCAGCTGCCTGAGGCGCTGGAGGAGGTGGATGACTTCATCAGCGCTTCCGCCAGCCTTGACGACTCATCCGAAGCGCACTACTACCTGGACTGCGCTGAGAGAACGCTCGACCGGTTGTCTTCCCGCTACACCGACCACTTGGACGTCCAAGCGAGGAGACAAGAGATCGCCGTCCACCGCGAGGTGCTCCAGGAGATCGAGGAGGAACGAGGCCAAAGGCGGAGTGACCGGAGCTCCCGCTGCCCGCTCTGGAATCCGGATCCTTCCCTCGATCCAGTCCTGGAGTTCGCACCATCCGGGGCCCGTCGTAGACGTCGACACCGTGGCCAGAGACGTTCTCAGCGTGACTCCCCTCCGGAATCCGCTCCGGTTCACTGGGCTGACCCCATTCATCCCACTGCTGTCTCTTCGGCGTCTCACCTGGAGGAGACCCCAGCAGCCTTTCCCCCCGGGCCTGCTTTCCCCGCTGAGCTGTCAGCGCGTCACGCCCGGGCTGACTTGGCTGTTGCCCCCTCCGCTTCGATGCCTTCTCCAGCGGCTGGGAGTTTGAGAAGTTTTGCTCCAGTGGACAGCGCGGCTACACCATCCCGAGTGGCCCCCTCTCCTCCAAGAGAGTCTCCGGCCACCACCCGGTGGGAGGAGGATGGAATGACGTTCCCAACGGCAGGTTCCACCGCTCCTCCGGGAGCCAGGCAAGTTCAAGTTCACTTTTTTCCATCTAATAGTGATTTGTTCTGTCTGACTCCTGGGGGTGAGGCTCGGGGTTTGCAGCCCCCCAAGCCTCAACTCCCTGCTGATATGTTAATTAAACCCGCTGCCTCTGTGTCTCCCCCTGCTGAGCACGCTTCGACCTCTGAGGAGCGTCACCAGACGAGGAGTGAGCCTGCGGTCCTCGGGCAGAAGACCCCAGCCCCGCAGCCATTTTCTGGGCAGAGGAGGTCGGACGATTGGTTGGAGCCTGTGCCGACGACGGAGCGTCCCCGGGACTCCACAGATGAACAGTCCGGTCCAGCGGGCCGAGAGCCCCTCACCTCCACGCCACATGAACAACTAGCGTGGACGATGACGTCGGGGGGTCCTCGAGCTGCAAGAGCCCCTCTTCCAGGGGCGGATGACGTCGCGACGGAGTGGGAACCGGACGACGACCTCCTCCCGTTTGAACCCGGAGCATCGAAGTCCTGGATGGCGGCAGAACCCGAGATCAGGCAAGTGCTCTATTTTCTATCCCTCCTCTTCTTTCTGGAGCATTATTGCCTGTCTCTCGGGGGGGGCGAGCCGGGTGCAGCCGTCTGCTGCGCTCGAGCCTGTCTCGCCGGGCCCTGCCGCTGCCGGTGATCCTGATCCCGGTTCCTTTTGTCCCTCTGAGCCTCTCCCCAGGGTCACTGGAGGCGAACCTGCTCTTGGTGTCACCTTGGAGGGTCCGGCTCTCGGCATGGGGTCCACCAGGAGTGCTCCGCCGGTTCAAGCGGAGCTTGACGTCATGGAGGTTCCGGCCCAATCGGGGTCCGACGCGGGTGCTGCTCTCGCCCGATCGGAGCTTGACGTCATGGAGGTTCCGGCCCAATCGGGGTCCGACGCGGGTGCTGCTCTCGCCCGATCGGAGCTTGACGTCATGGAGGTTCCGGCCCAATCGGGGTCCGACGCGGGTGCCGCTCTCGCTCAATCGGAGCTCGGCACCATGGTCGTTTTGACCCAGGTGGGTTCTGGAGACTGTGTAGCTGACCCGCCGCTGAGCGCTTTCCAGGCCATGCCCCGTCCTCGCCGTGGCCCCTTTTTCCCCGCCTTTGAGACTGCGGGGGTAAATTCCGGCTGGCCCGGTTCGCCGACCTCCCCCCAGCCATTCTGTTGGCAGGCCGATACTGCCCGACCACCCGGTGACCGGCTCTTTCCTTTTGGCGTCCGGGTCCGGCCTCCTGACAAGCTGGATGGTTCTTTTGGCGCCCTGGTCCGCCCACCGGAGACATGGTTTCCCTCGGCCCGGGGTTTGGCTGGGCCGTTAGGGCACGTTCCGCTGCCTTTTCTGGCGGCCTGGATGCTGGGTGCTGGGAGGCCTCCTGAGCGGAGTTGTTTTACTCTATTCCCCAATGGGGTTTTTTTTTTTCCTCTCCTTCTCTTGTCCCACCACTGACTTGTGACTGAAATACCCCACTGGGGATTGGACTTCATGTTTAAGGTGACTGTTTTCCGTGGATGGACATATGTTCTCTTGCCATGGCTATCATGAGTATTGCATGTTTCTTTAGGGTGTGGTTGTTTATTTCCTATGTTACTCCCTTACTCGGGTCTAGTTCTCTTTTTTTTTGGCACCTGTGTTGTCTTTTGGTTTTGACGGTTTTCTGTACACATTAACTTGGAGAAGAAGGTATTATTTGTCCTTTTATTTCCTTGATCCTGCCTTGTGGTATTGACTGGTGTTCCTTGTACCCTCATCTTGGCTTTCTTTTTTGTGGTTATGTGAGTGATGTCAATCTAGCGTTGACTTTTCTTTTTATTCATCTTTGTTCCCGTTTATGTACGGTTTCTGCCTTTTTTTTTTCTCTCTCCCTCCCTTCCCCGATGTTTTTGCCCCCTTGTTGTGAGTTGGCCCTGCTCTCCCTCCACCTGCTTCCCCCTCCACCTTCCCTGGGGTGGGGTGGGGGGGTCTGGATGTTGCGCGCGACCAGGAGTTCGCGTAGAGGGAGGGGCCCTGTCATATCCCGAGCGCTTTGTCCGCGCTCGGGTTATTCCTCATCCCTGTCAGCTTTTGACAGCTGGTGTCGTCACACGGGTTTCCCGGGCTCTGATTGGCCAGACGCTCGGGAGCTCTCAGCTGTCAGAACCTGGGCAGCTGTGCCGAGTTTCCAATCATGAGCAGCTGGCTTTAAATGTCAGTGCGAGTGAACTGGACGGCGCGGCTGTCTCGTCAGAAGTCCTATGACTTTCCCCTGTCTCCTTACCACATGCTCCCTGGGTTCCTCGACGTATCCCGCTGCATGTAAGTGATTTATTTGGAACTGTCTTCTCCCTCGCTGACGTTCCTTCCTAATTACGGCAGACGAGAGCTCCTCGTCACTGCCATAACTCCCTATTGTGAATTTATGTTGTGTTGTGTAACGAAGCCTGCGTGGCAAGTTATGTTGTACACCTAAGTCCTGTGCTTTATAAATAAAAGAACTGAACTGCAATTTACTGAACTGAGGCGTCTTATGCTGGCTCGTGAGGGCCAGCCGTGACAGAGACAGTCCAGGTCGATCGGCTTCTCAGCCTCCAGCAGGGAAGCCGGTCGGCAGCGGACTATGCGATCGACTTCCGGGTAGCGGCGGAGGAATTGGGCTGGGATGAACGTTCATTCTGCGGCCTTTTCCTCCGCAGTCTCAACGATGATCTGAAGGATGAACTTGCTGGGCGGGACATCCCGGAGACTCTAGCGGAGCTAACGTCCCTAGCTATCAGTTTGGATAACAGGCTGCGCAAGCGCTCCTCGGGGCGGAAGTCGTCTTCTTCTCGCCCTCGTGGAGCCTCGTCGCGCCAGTTCCAAGCTCGCCCCCTGGCGACGCCGCCACCATCGCGCCCCGAGGAGTCGGATCCGATGGTGACGGGCTGGACAAAGCTCCCCCCTGCGGAGAGACAACGCCGCCGTGAGTTGAATCTCTGCATGTATTGCGGAGACAGTCAACACACGGTGGAGCTTTGTCCACAGAAGCCAAACGGCGGGGTCCGCGAGTCACTGTAGGGGGCCTCGCGGACATCAATCGGTTAAGTCCCCTCACCCAGTTGAAGCTGCCCGTCCGATTTTGCCACAACTCCACTGGGCATCTCACTCACGCACTGGTGGATTCGGGCGCGGAGGGCAGTTTTATTTCACAAAGCCTGGCAACCCGATTGGGCATCCGCTGCCAGGCACTAAGAACTCCTCTCTCCCTGGTCAACCTCTCCCGTGTCTCCCTGGGGAGAGTAACACATCAGACCGTCCCCGTTCCTGTTATCATCTCTGGGAACCACCGGAAGGAGATAACTTTCTACGTCCTCCCCAACTCTGTGTCGCCCGTCATCCTGGGGTACCCCTGGCTACGCCTCCACAACCCCGTCTTGGATTGGAAGTCCGCCAGGGTGTCGGCATGGAGCACATTTTGTATGAGCACCTGTTTACAGTCCGCTGCCTGTTCTCCGTCCTCTTCCCCAACACCTACGGACGCTGCGCCCCCGGACCTATCCCTGGTGCCATCGGAATTTCACGACCTGGGTATGGTATTCAGCAAGTCCAAGGCGATGTCTCTTCCTCCACACAGACCCTACGACTGTGCAATAAACATCCGCCAGGGGGCACCCTTACCCTCTGGGCGACTCTACAGCCTGTCGGCGCCGGAGAAGGAGACTATGAACGCCTATCTCAAGGAGTCGCTGAGTGCTGGGATTATCCGTCCCTCATCATCACCATTGGGGGCAGGATTCTTCTTCGTGGGCAAGAAGGACGGTTCCCTCCGTCCTTGCATCGACTATCGCGCCCTAAATGACATTACGGAGAAGGATCGCTACACCCTGCCCCTCATGGACACCGCCTTCCACTCCCTCCAGGGGGCGACTTGGTTCACCAAGCTGGATCTACGCGGCGCATACCACCTCGTCCGGATCCGGGAGGGAGATGAGTGGAAGACAGCCTTCCGTACCCTGAATGGCCACTTCGAGTACCTGGTGATGCCGTTCGGGTTGACCAACGCTCCAGCCGTCTTTCAGCGCCTAATTAATGACGTCCTCCGGGACTTCATTGGCCTTTTTGTGTTCGTCTACCTGGATGACATCCTCATCTTCTCCAAATCCAGGGACGAGCACCGGATCCATGTGAGGCGGGTCCTCCAAAGACTGCTGGAGAACCGGTTGTATGTGAAGGCCGAAAAATGCGAATTCTATGCTAAGACAACATCCTTCCTCGGGTTCATCATCTCCCACGACCAGGTGCTTCCGGACCCAGTGAAGGTGAAGGCGGTGGTGGAGTGGCCCACACCTGCATCGAGAAAACAGGTGCAACAATTCATCGGGTTTGCAAATTTCTACTGCCGCTTTGTCCCTAATTTTGGCACCATCGTCGGCCCGCTGACCCGCCTCACGTCCCCTAAGGTCCCGTTCCGGTGGACCGAAGAGGCCGCGGCTGCTTTTCAGGCGCTGAAGGCAGAGTTCTCCCCCTCCCGGGTCCTTAGCCAAGTCAACCCAGCGCTGCAGTGCATCGTGGAAGTGGACGCTTCGGACACAGGAGTGGGGGCGGTTCTATCCCAGTGGTCGCCAGATGATGGAGTCAAACGGCCCTGCGCCTTCTTCTCTTGGCGCTTGTCCCCGGCGGAACGGAATTACGACGTGGGGGACAGAGAGCTCCTCGCCATCAAGCTCGCGCTGCAGGAGTGGCGTCACTGGCTAGAGGGGGCGGACCTGCCATTCGTGGTCCTGACTGACCACAAGAACTTGGAGTACCTGAGATCTGCCAAGCGTCTGAACGCCCGCCAGGCGCGCTGGTCCTTGTTCTTTGCCAGGTTCCGCTTTAACATCACCTTCAGGCCTGGCTCCAAGAACGGCCTGCCCGACGCCCTCTCTAGGCAATTTGCCCCTGAGGAGTCTGAGGACACGGTCCACACCATCCTACCCAGGTCGTGCATCGTGGGAGCCGTCACCTGGGACATAGAAAGCAAGATCCAGAAGGCGCAGGAAGTGGAACCTGACCCTGGTGGTGGACCGGAGGGGAGGCTATTCGTCCCATCCACGGTTTGGAGGGAGGTCATCCACTGGTTGCATACGTCCAAGCTCACCTGCCACCCTGGTTCCTCCCGGATGATCGACCTCCTTCAACGGTCCTTCTGGTGGCCGGGCCTGCGAAGGGACACTGCCCGCTACGCCCGGGCCTGCCCGGTATGTGCCACCAGCAAGTCAGGTAATGCCCCTCCAGCGGGTTTGCTCCAGCCTCTGCCCGTCCCTGGCAGGCCCTGGTCGCATATCGCCCTGGATTTCGTCACCGGACTCCCAGTCTCAAACACCTTCGACACCGTCCTGACCATCGTAGACCGCTTCTCCAAGGCGGCGCACTTCGTCCCGCTACGGGGTCTTCCATCCGCCCTGGAGACGGCGGACCTCCTAATCCAGCATGTGGTCAGGCTGCACGGGATTCCAGTGGACGTGGTCTCGGACCGGGGGCCCCAATTTTCCTCAGAGGTTTGGAGGTCATTCTGCAACGCCCTGGGAGCCAAGGTGAGCCTCTCCTCCGGCCATCACCCCCAAACCAACGGGCAGTGTGAGCGGACCAACCAGGAGCTGGAGGCTGCGCTCCGCTGTGTCACGGCGTCCAAACCTACGTCCTGGAGTAACCACCTCGCATGGGTTGAATACGCCCACAACACCGCTCGCTCTTCTGCTACAGGGATGTCCCCCTTTAAGGCGTCCCTGGGCTACGACCCCCCGCTGTTCCCAGCGCAGGAGAGTGAGGTAACTGTTCCCTCAGTTCGGGCGCATCTCAGGCAGTTCCGCTCCATCTGGGCGTCAGCGCGCAATGCGCTTTTACGCACGGCGGAGCGCAACAGAGCCGTGGCGGACCGGCACAGAAGACCAACCCCAGCATACCGAGTTGGTCAGCGTGTCTATGTGTCGACCCAGGACGTAATTTTAAACGGCGAGAGGAGGAAGCTGGCACAGCGTTTTATGGGCCCGTACCCCATCACCAGGATTATCAACCCGGTGGCTGTGCGTGTAGCTATTCCCCCCTCCCTCCGCATCCATCCCACCTTCCACGTATCCAAGGTGAAGCTGGCAGTCTCCGACCCCCTTTGCCCTCCTCCTGCTGCGCAACCCGTGCCCCGGATGATTGATGGCCATCCGGCCTGGGCTGTCTCCTCCATCCTGGACTCCCGGCGCCGGGGCCGTGGGTTGCAGTACTTGGTGGACTGGGAGGGCTATGGGCCTGAACATCGGCAGTGGGTACCCTCGTCGTTTGTGTTGGACCCATCCCTCATTACTGAGTTCCACCGAGCGCACCCGGAGGAACCATCGCCAGGAGGCGCTGCTAGAGGGGGGAGTACTGTCACGCCTCGCCGCTCATCTGCGGCGCCAGCTGCACGCACACCTGCACATCATCAGCGGCGAGGGATTTAAGCCGCCTCGCCCTGGGCTTCGGCCTGAAGCCGTCAGACTTCGCTCGTCACTACTGCTGTGAGTAACTTCTACCTCTTCAGCAATTATATCGGTAAGAAGCCCTTACCTTTTCCCCTTCAAGTCTGCTCCCCTGTGCACAGGTGGATTTCCCGGCGGCGGACCTATCCTCTCCGTCTCCATTCCCTCGCTGCTGCACCGGGCTCTCCAGGTCGCTGTCTACCGGACCCTGTCCTTGCTGTGCCAGCCACCTGCTAACTCCAAGTAAGCTCTTCTCCATTTTATCATCTCCTGTGTTGGTGTGTGCCCGTCACCCTTCTCCCTGTGCTTTTCCCATAGGGTTGTCTGGCTGTACGGTCTCCTGCCTCCGTGCCCGACGCAGACGCCCCCACCAATACATCCACATCTCGCAGACACACATCCATACACACTTGTTGTTAATAAAGCTATTTGAGCTACTCTGAACCTGCGTGAGTGTCTCCTGAGCCGTGCATTATGTCACAACTGTTGCATCAGTGTCGCCCATTTGTCAGTAATTCGTGTGGGCTGCACGGTGGCGCAGTGGTTAGCACTGCGGCAGCACAGTTTACCCTTGGCCGGGGGATTGTGGGGATCGTGGGTTCGATCCCAGCCCCCGACCAACAGTGATCTGTGTGGAGTTTGCATGTTCTCCCCGTGTTGCGTGGGTTTACTCCGGGATTTCTCCGGTTTCCTCCCACATGCCAAAAACATGCATGTTAGGTTAATTGGCTGTTCTAAATTGTCCCTAGATATCTGTTTCCTATAGGCCCTTAGAATAGAGGGTTAGTATTAATGAAAGCGCTTTGAGTGGTCTTTGTGACTAGAAAAGCGCTATATAAGTGCAGGTTAGTTAGTTAGTTAGTTAGTAAATATTTAAATAAAAACTATTTATTTCGTTATTTGAGCGTTTTTGTGTTAAGTTTGATGACGGTCAAACCGTGCATGTGGCCGCATATGATATGCAGTTGATCTGGGCATTCTGCTCCACAATCATGGTGGCATTATTATTATTATTATTAATATTACCTCCGCCAAAGGGGGAGGTTATGTGATCATCGGCGTTGGTTTGTCTGTTTGTTTGTCTGTTTGTTTGTTTGTCTGTCTGTTTGTTTGTCTGTTTGTTAGCAAGATAACTCAAAAAGTTATAGACGGATTTTCATGAAATTTTCACAGATTGTCAGAAATGGGGTATCCTACAGATGATTAGATTTTGGTGGTGATCCGGGTCACCGTCCACAAGAAAACCGCCATTACGCAAAATGCCATTTTCGTGAATAACTACTAAACCACTAATCCTATCATTGTCAATCCAATTGTTGTGAATCCAATTGCTAGTCATATGTTTTCATGGTCAAGGAATCTGAAAACATACACACAAACACTCTATGGGGGGAACTGTGGCACTAAACCGCCATTACGGAAAATGCCATTTTCGTCAATAACTACTGAACCACTAATCCTATCATTGTCAATCCAATTGCTTGTCATATGTTTTCATGGTCAAGGAATCTGAAAACGTACACACAAACACTGTATGGGGGGAACTGTGGCCGCCATTACGGAAAAGGCCATTTTCAAGAATAACTACTGAACCACTATCCCAGGGGTGTCCAACCATGTGCCATGGAGAGCCAAGACCCTGCAGGTTTTACCTCCAACCAGTGTCTTCAACAGCAGATTTCAGTGAACTTCTTCCCACTGATTGCTGATAAGTGAAAACACCTGCTGAAGAGACTGGGTAGAAGAGAAAACCTGCAGGGTCTTGGCTCTCCATGGCACATGGTTGGACACCCCTGCACTATCCTATCATTGTGCCATTTTCGTCAAATTGTCAGAAATGGGGTATCCTACAGATGATTAGATTTTGGTGGTGATCCGGATCACCGTCCACAAGAAAACCGCCATTACGCAAAATGCCATTTTCGTGAATAACTACTAAACCACTAATCCTATCATTGTCAATCCAATTGTTGTGAATCCAATTGCTAGTCATATGTTTTCATGGTCAAGGAATCTGAAAACATACACACAAACACTCTATGGGGGGAACTGTGGCGCTAAACCACCATTACGGAAAATACCATTTTCGTCAATAACTACTGAACCACTAATCCTATCATTGTGAATCCAATTGCTTGTCATATGTTTTCATGGTCAAGGAATCTGAAAACGTACACACAAACACTGTATGGGGGGAACTGTGGCCACCATTACGGAAAATGCCATTTTCGAGAATAACTACTGAACCACTGCTTGTCATATGTTTTCATGATCAAGGAATCTGAAGACTGTATGGGGGGAACTGTGGTGCTTGGCGGAGGTCTGCGCTCTCCGTGTGCTTTTCTAGTTATTATTATTATTATTATTTTGTATTTGTATCTTGTATACTTTATTGATCCCCAGAGGGAAATTCAGGGCATCCACGTATGGTGCCAATCCCTTCACCATTCACACACACACACACACACACACACACACACACACACACACACACCAGAATAACCCATTTGTCTGCAATTGCTGCATCAGTTAGGCCTTTTCCACCAAGCAGTTGCCCATTTGCCTGTAAATATTTAAATAAAAATGATTTATTTCGCTATTTGAGCATTTTTGCATCTTGTTGTCATTTAGTCAAAGCATGCATACGTGTCCGTGTATGATATGCAGGTGATCTGGCCGTTCCGCTCCGCGACAGTGGCAGAGCCAGGAAATTTTCAGTGGGGTGGCCAGGAGGGACCTGTGATCAGTTTGGGGTGGCCAAGAAATCGATATTACAAGAACTTAATGTTTGTCACAAAATACTGTAAGGGGGCTATATAAAGGCATCAACTCTGTATTTATATATTTATGCTGCATGTTAAATTTTGTGTGTAGAGTTGTAGTAATTGTAATAATTTTACAGTCAGTAAAGCAATAAAGTCGTGCTCATTCATGTTGCTGTACACCAATAGCGGTTTCATAGAAGTGATGTGAACTTGTCCTGTTCATTTAAAGCCTTATCTTAGCAGTACTGTTTTATCAGACTGAGCTAAACCGAGCAGAAGTCAAGTGTCCGGTGTACATGTGATAGAGTTAGTGTACCTGGAGGTGCTCTGGAGCCGCTGGTTAGTGGGGTTTCCTCTATTTCACTTTTCAAGTGGTTTGAAGAAACATTTGCAAATACACATCAAATTTTGTAGTGATTAAAACATTTTCCATAGGATTTATACTTTTTCTTTCTTTTTTCTTTTACAAAAGCTCAAACTAGTGTAGCTCAATAAATTAGAATATTGTGAAAAGTTTTTTTTTCTGCAATAAAATTAAAAATGTATAAGGGGTGTCCAATCATGTGCCATGGAGGGCCAAGACCCTGCAGGCTTTACCTCCAACCAGTGTCTTCAACGGCAGATTCCACTGAACTTCTTCCCACTGATTGCAGATGAGTGAAAACACCTGCTGAAGAGGCTGGGTAGAAAAGAGAACCTGCAGGGTCTTGGCCCTCCATGACACATGACTGGACACCCTTGGCCTAATGCAGCGGCTGCTTCTCTCACCAGCGGATTATTAACAGTCGAGCCCGTGACTATATAAACCTTTGCTTTGTGGTGCTGCTGCTTGTAGTTGAAAACTGTATGGGAGTAGCCAGAACAATGTGGGGGTCCCCCAGGGCTAATCATGGGGGTATTCATTCCATACAGGGGCTGTTTTTGCCTCAGGGTTCTGAATGTGTTGTAGTTTATTATCGTGGCATCCGCTCCCGTATCAATCTGTAGCTACACTGGTGTCTGAGCTATTTCTAGAGTCGCTGTCCATTAACTGGGGTCACTGAATCGATGGCACCCAGATAAAATGATTCAACTTCAGTGGGTTCTCCTCTGACCTCCATGACTTCCCAGAGTCCCTTCTAATTATATCTCCTGCAGACAGAGCTTTGTGCTGGGCACCTCAGTTTATCAGCACGTTGTACTTCTCCACACTTTGTGCATCTTTCGCCCTTACTAGAACTGTGTCCTTTTTCTGTCCTTTTATTGTTGCGTTGCTGTGGTTTGCATTCTCAATGCGGCAACCATATTGGAGCCGATGAAAAACAAATGCCTACAACAATTAAGATATGCTGTTAATGAGAGGGGAGCTCCACTAAAATTGATGTTATTGCTGTGAAATATGCCACAAAACTGCATTGCTGTAGGCTGTCATAACTGTTATGTCCATAACCAATACTTCAATAATGAGGCTGAAGATGCAGTAGCGCGGAACTTTGTTACACAAACTCACCAAACCTGAAGGTGCTTCCGTTAAAACAGAGATGCTGGTCGAAGAGACCGTGCCTCTTCCGGGTCGGCCTTTTATACCATGGGTGGCGGCGGAACCGGAAAGGTGTAGCCGTCACCCATAACACACAATATTATAATAATAATCATATTTAATACATTACATTTCACCCCTTCCTGTAGAAAAGTCCAAAACACACACACCATTTAGGCCCACCCAAATTTATAACCCGAATCACACACTAACAGTAAGTATATCAATGGGGCCTATCCATGCACACAAATAACTAAAACTAGAGGGGGACAGGTGGACTACTGTCCCACCCCCACACGGCCAGACGGGTTATCCTGCCGTCTCTATCATCATACAGTTCATGGGGCAAAGAAAGCTGCCGTGGTCCTAATAAAATACATAAAATAATCCCAAAACATATGTACAACCAAATCTTTTCACTTCACTCAAAAGAACAGCTAATATGTACATCCACACCCCGACACACTCACCCCATAACTCAGGCAGAACACACATCACTCATGCAATTAAATGCAGTGGTACAAACAGTGTTGGGCTCTTCTTTTTTCTTTTAAAACAAACCGGACAATCACACAGCAAGTATGTGTGAAACATATCAACTACGTGGCTTGGGCAATTCACACATATTAACATTACTGCACAACCCCACCCCCAATAAAAGCGGCTCTCACTCTTTTTAAAAAAAAAAAAAAACGTGAGCACTTAACCCAGCCACTTTTACGCGTCTACCATGTTGACAAAACAACAACGTAGCCCCGGTAGTGCACACATCAACATTTCAGTCATTAACATGTTAATAGTCAACCCCAGAACACATCGCCCCGTTGCCACCATACAGTCTCGATGGGAGACCACCCCCGGAGACCCAGTCCGGCAGGTCCCGACCAGAACTTCTTCTTCTCTTCACCCCCGGAGATGAACCACACCAGCACCCCGACACCTCCTTCTCCTCACCAGCACGCCTCAGCTTGTTGGGGTGTCTCCATGAGCCATTAGACATTTGAAGATAACCGTCCTCCTGGACGACCACCACCTGCAGCCGTCCCTGGTCCTCTCGTCATTTTTGCTTGCCGTGAACTCCCCTTAGCCGAGCCTCCTCCCTGGGTCGAACCACGTCAGCGACCCCGAGGGGAGCTCAACTCGGCTTCAAATGTCCACAACATCTAGACCAGGCTTCCTCTCTGGGTCGGACCGCTCCAGCGACCCCTTGAGTAGCCCAACTTGGCCCCCAGTGTTCCTGTGTGGCACGTCTGTCAACTGTGCCAGCCGGTCCTGCCCCGCTCTCTTTCATTTTGAATGCCGGCAAAGCCGTTGCAGCCCCTTGCTTCTCGGTACCTCCCGGCCGAACTCCGGAAGCAGAGGGAGCTGTCCTCACAGCTCCACCCGCCATCACGGGTGTTCCCCTGTGCCGCCCAGTTCCCACATCCAGGGTAACCTGGGCCCTGGCACTGGAACCCTCCCGCGATGGCCCTGGGTGGGATTGGTCCTGTCCATCTCCCAGAATACTAGGCCAATCTTTGTCCCATACTGCATTGTCCACCACACTCGGAACCAGTCGGTCCCACAAACCACGGCCTGACCACTCCTCTCCAATACCGCTGGTGATTGTGAAGCCCAGTTCATAAAATAGGTCACAGCCCATCATGTTCGACCCCTTGACAGTCACCACAAACTGGATATTGGACACCACAGCCGACTTGTATCTCGCTGTCAGCTCCAGCAAACCCATGATGGCTAACCTGTTACCTCCATAGCCACAATACGGCATCGACAGTCCTCTCACATGGTAATGCAGGAACAAACTCCTCACAGTAGGCCAGTTCAACACGGATGCTGCTGCGCCCATGTCCACTAACAATGGCACTTCTACGCCATCCAGTATCACATCACAATAAATACGCCCATCTGTGCTCGGGGAGATGGTGTGAATAACCATAGGAGTCGTGGCGGGGGAATCCGTTCTGCGTCATTGTTCCCCTCGCTCAAACTTTTTGCAGGCCCTGGCGAAATGATTTTGTATTTTTTTTTGTATACTTTATTGATCCCCAGAGGGGAAATTGAGGGCATCCACCTGGATGGATGAAGCAGCCACAGTACGGCGCTATCCCTTTACCATTCACACACACATTCAGACCTAGGGCCACTTTAGAGTCTCCAATTAACCTAACCTGCATGTTTTTGGCCTGTGGGAGGAAACAGGAGAAATCCCAGGGTAAACCCACGCAGATACGGGGAGAACATTGGCAAAGCAAGGGGCGGTGGAGTGATAATGTATGTTAACAACAACTGGTGCAGACCGGGACATATCACTGTTAAACAACAACACTGCAGCAAAGACATTGAGTTGCTAGCTGTTAGCATGCGGCCTACATATCTCCCGAGGGAATACTCACACGTGATCTGCATTGTTGTTTATGCAAATCTGACGGCGAACGCTGGGACAGCGCGTGACGTCATCCATTCAGTAATTGGCAGGCTGCAGACAGAACACCCAGATGCTCTTCTCCTCATCTCAGGCGACTTCAACCATGTTTCACTATCTCTCATTCTACCCACGTTCACCCAGTATGTCACATGCCACACTAGAGACAATTAAACACTGGACTTATTCTACACAAACACTAAGGAGGCGTACACCTCATCACAACTCCCCCCACTCGGGAGATTGGATCACAACTTGGTTCTTCTCCGGCCGGTGTACAAACCCCTAGTGCACAGACAACCTCCGGCCATGCGCACAGTGGAGTTATGGTCTGAAGAGGCAATGGACGCTCTAAAGGGCTGTTTTGAAACTATCGCCTGGGAGCAGCTCTGCGATCCACATGGTGAGGACATCGATGGCCTCACTCACACCATCACGGACTATATCAGCTTCTGTGTGGACAACACCGTTCCCACCAAGACCATACAGTGTTGCTCAAACAACAAACCGTGGATCAACCCTGAGATAAAAACACTTCTGAGAGAGAAGAAGAGGATCTTCAGGTCGGGGAACAGGGAGATGCTGAAGTCCGTACAGAGGGAGCTGAGGAGAAAGATCAGAGAAGGCAAGGACAGCTTCAGGAAGAAGATGGAGGACAAGCTGCAACAGAGCGACATCAGCGGGGTCTGGAGAAACCTTAAAACCATCTCTGGGCTCCAGAATACCTCCCCCCCAGGCCACGGAGGGCAGGGAGTGGGCGAACAATCTGAATCTGTTTTTCAATAGGTTTGACCAACCGCCCTCCCCCCTGACTGCACAACAACCACTGCTGCCTCTAAAGACATCAAGTCCTGCTGTCCACACCCCACTCCACCAACACCCCCCCACTCCCAACACACAGCCCCCCAACCTGACCCTCACTAAGACCCAGGTGAGGACGGAGCTGAGGAAGATCAAGGCGAGGAAGGCGTCGGGACCGGACGGCATCAGCGCAAAGCTCCTGAAGTCCTGTGCAGACCAGCTGTGTGGGATTGTGGAGCACATCTTCAACCTGAGCCTGAAGCTGGGGAGGGTACCACAGCTGTGGAAAACATCTTGTGTGGTACCTGTACCAAAGACTTCCCACCCCAAAGATCTGAACAGCTACAGACCAGTGGCCTTGACGTCCCACATGATGAAGACCCTGGAGAGACTGCTCCTTGCTCACCTCCGCCCCCTGGTGGGACCAGCGATGGATCCACTCCAGTTCGCCTACCAGCATGGCATTGGGGTGGAGGATGCGGTGATCTTCCTCCTTCACCGTTCTCTGTCCCACCTGGAGAAGCCCGGGAATGTGGTGAGGATCATGTTCTTTGACTTCTCCAGTGCTTTCAACACCATCCAACCGATGATCCTGAAGGACAAGCTGCTGCGCGCAGGGGTGGACCAGCACCTGTCATCATGGATCCTGGACTACCTCACAAACCGGCCTCAGTTTGTGAGAACCCAGGACTGTGTGTCCGACACGATCATCGGTAGCACGGGAGCCCCCCAGGGAATGGTTTTGGCTCCCTTCCTGTTCACCCTTTATACTGCGGACTTCTCACACAACACAACACACTGCCATCTACAGAAGTTCTCTGATGACTCTGCGATCGTTGGCCTCATCTCCAACGGAGATGAAGCTGAGTACAGAGGGCTTATCCAGGACTTCGTGGACTGGTGCCATCGGAACTGCCTCCAGATCAACGCGAGGTAAACTAAGGAGCTGGTGGTGGACTGCCGCAGGCAAGGACAACCCCTCACAGCACCAGTAAATATACAGGGAAAAGACATCGAGATGGTGACATCCTATAAGTACCTGGGTGTTCATCTGAACAAAAAACTAGACTGGTCACACAATACTGACGCACTCTACAAGAAGGGACAGCGCAGGCTGTTCCTACTGAGGAGACTCAGGTCTTTTGGTGTACAAGGGGCGCTGCTGAGGACATTCTACGACACGGTGGTGGCATCAGCCATCACTTTTGAAGTGGTCTGCTGGGGCAGTGGCATTACTGCAGCCGATAGGAAGAGACTGAACAAACTGATCAAGAAAGCTAGCTCTGTCCTGGGGCAGCGCCTTGACCCAGTGGAGGAGATAGGAGAGAGAAGGATGGTGGCTAAACTGTCATCTCTGCTGGAGTCCGAGTCCCACCCTATGCAGGACATACTGAACGCACTGAGGAGCTCATTTAGCAGCAGACTACATCATCCTAGGTGCACAACCGAGAGGTTTCGCAGGTCCTTCCTACCTACGGCTGTCAGACTGTACAACCTAAGCAGGGCTGCTCGCAGAGATAGCAAAAAGACGTGACAACCTAATAGTTTTGAATGCAAAAGACGCAATAAACTTGCACAATGGTCCCCTCCGATATACAACTAGGAAAATACCGGTCGCTATGGAGGGTTAGAATATGTATGGGTGCATAATCATACCATGTAGGATAACTAAGTAGACGGTTGTGCTGTTTCATTCCATCTAGCTACAATACACCGCTCTGTGTGTGTTTATATATTTACATATTTATTCCATCTAGCTACAATGCTCTGCGCTGTATGTGTTTATACTGTATATCTACACATTTACTCCATCTAGCTACAATGCTCCGCACTGTGTGTTTATATATTCATATATCTATTCCATCTAGCTACAATGCTCTGCGCTGTATGTGTTTATATATCTACATATTTATTCCATCTAGCTACAATGCTCCGCACTGTGTGTGTTTATATATTTACATATTTATTCCATCTAGCAACAATGCTCTGCACTGTGTGTGTTTATATATCTACATATTTATTCCATCTAGCTACAATGCTCCGCACTGTGTGTGTTTATATATTTACATATTTATTCCATCTAGCAACAATGCTCTGCGCTGTATGTGTTTATATATCTACATATTTATTCCATCTAGCTACAATGCTCCGCACTGTGTGTGTTTATATATTTACATATTCATTCCATCTAGCTACAATACTCCGCACTGTGTTTATATACTCATATATTTATTCCATCCAGCTACAATGCGCCGCACTGTGTTTATATATTTATATATCTATCCCATCTAGCTACAATGCTCCGCACTGTGTATATACGTATATATATATATATATATATATATATATATATATATATATATATTTATATTTATATTTATATGTACATATGTATACTTGCTGCTCTTGTTTTTTCTCTTGCCTTCTGATTGTTGCTATGAGTGTTGCTATCCCTGTGCTGTTGCAATCCTGGAATTTCCCCATTGTGGGACTAATAAAGGCTTATCTTATCTTATCTTAACATGCAAACTCCACACAGATCACTGTTGGTCAGGGGCTGGGATTGAACCAGTGATCCCATGGCCAAGGGTGAGTTGCTGTGCTGCCGTAGTGCTAACCACAGCGCCACCGCAGTGGACTCCTACAATGATGTAGGAGTCCACATTTGCCGCAGCATTTGCCCCTCGCCAGACACTCTCTCGCCTTGTATCGGTGCTTGGTGGACCCGCAGCCCAAACATCTGGGCAACTCCGGGCCGGACCTAATCTTAATAGCGGTAGCATAGTCTTCTTTATCTTCTGTGCTGTCATCACTACCCCAGTCCACAGCCTGCACCGCTGACTGTGAGTCAGACTGCCTCAACATTGTTCTCTCACCAAGGTCCTTTGATAGTTTATCCACTGCTTCGTACTGTTGAGCTGTCTCCACAGCTGCAGTCAACATCAGTTCACCAGAGTGTGTGAGGAGCCTGAACCGTGCCGCAGAACATAGCATGTACTCCACTAACTGATCGCAGACCATTTCTTCCTCCAAAGCCCCAAATTGGCACTCTCCAGCCAGCTGGCGCAGGTCTGCAACATACCGTTGCACCAACTCTCCTGGCTGCTGGCGTCGCTGTCGGAACTGGATTCGCCAGACGATGACATTCTCAGGAGCGCAAAAGTAGCGCGCCATTAGCTCGACCATGTCCTCAAAACTATCACTCTCTCCCAATGTGCTGAGAATATGTTGCCCTTCCATGCTGAGATTATGGACCAGTATCGCTCATGCACGTAGTTTCTCCAATTCGCCGAGGTTCAATGCCACCAAATAATTTTGGAACGCTGCAAACCACCTCGCCCAGGGAACTGGCGGCTTGCCTGGGAGCTCCAAAAATGGCCAAATACTAGAAACTCCTTTTTCCATAGCTTTATCCTCATCGCCAAATGTTATGTCCATAACCAATACTTCAATAATGAGGCTGAAGATGTAGTAAAACGGAACTTCATTACACAAACTCACGGAACCTGCCGGCACTCCCGTCAAGGCAGAGGTGCTGGTCGAAAAGAGACCGTGCCTCTTCCGGGTCGGCCTTTTATACCCTGGGTGGCAGCAGAACTGGAAAGATGTAGCCGTCACCCATAACACACAATATAATAATAATCATATTTAATACATTACGATAACCAGTAGCCAGGCTGTCATAACCATAAGACAAACCAGTGTCATTTTTTTCAGCAGCCTGAGAGACCTTACTGATACAGTTTGAATATTCGTTGGTTAATTTGGCTAGCCATGCTAACCTAGCTTGTTAGCTTTGTTTAGAGCACACCCGGGAACTGATTGGGACCAAATGCAAACATACTCTTAACATTGGCCAACTGATTAATTTAATACCAAAGAGGAGACTGCCTTCAATGGTAGCTGGGCTCTATAGCTATCATCAACCAGCTCTTGTGTAAAACGTTCAGCTGACAAAGTCTGAGGAAAATAGAACTGTCCATATGCGCTTCTGCAAGCTGAGGGGAGATATGGTTGTGGTATCCAAGCTTCGCAATGAGTATGATGACCAACTAGATCCCTCCTGAGTATATCAACAGGAACATCTACCCAGGGCCACTGTTTCATACTGGAAAAGACGCATGCTAGAAGTACAGCTCGTTTACATTCATTCATATACCAGCAGTAAATTCATGGAACAGCCACCTGGAGGAGGTGGTAAAAGCCCTCAGTTTGATCACCTTCAAAAACAGACGGGACAGACTCTAGAAGGACCATCCCATGCACTATGATTTGGAAGCAGCAGAGTCATGGATGACCCTTGCTAAGACGATCTGAGCATTGAGGCTCGACCTGCACCCAAAATCATCATAATATGGTGGGCTAACATTAGCTGCACTGCGCTAGTTGGTTGATCATGGGTCGTTCAACGATTTGAACACTAACCATCCAGCTGTGTTATTTTTACACTGGGTCTGTTTGGCATGAATTTGTGAGTAAATAATCTCTTATTACTGTGATCTGAAGTAGCGTGTGGGTGAGACGTAGGGACACGCACCAGTGATGCTAATTTAACCTAGTCACCTGCCGAGCTCGCTAGCATTTTCAAAGCTGTTACAAATAAGCATACAGCTCCACAGACCACATAAAACACTTAAGAATTACCTTTAAAGTGTAATTTATCTTGTCTCAAAGACAGCCTGTCTGGATCTTTACAAATGCTAACAGAGATTAAAAAAAAAAAAACTGACCTGACAAGTCTCCTCCCTACACAATACAATCAAGTAATGTTTGTTGTTTTCATCAGCCGTTGTTGCAAAGCGACCAGGACAGTGAAAGTCCCAGATTTTCAATAGTTTGCTTTTGAATGTCTTCCCCCTCCAAGATGACTACTTGTACCGAGCAACAGCTTGAATATGTAGATGCGCCTCCTGCTGGCTGATTTGCTGCTCCACCTCCTCTGCATGAAGTTCTCTACTTTTTTTATCTGGCTTCAGTGTCTGCTGGTGAAACTGGGCTCTCTCATCAAATTTATTCAGAACAAAGTCAAGTCCTTTTGACTGTCTCTAATGGGGAAAGAGAAAGACTTGATTATATTTTCAGCCTTATATCCCATTGGAATACATTAAAATGCCTACTTGGACTTCTTCATCCTCCTTGTTTAGCTTTGTGGCTGTACAGTAACACAGAAACCACTGCCTCCATGCGGGCCTCCCTCCCAGTTTGTCAAAGCTGAAGCTCTCTGGTGGTTTGAAGCTCGACATTTTAAATCACCGCAGGTCTCCTCTCTAATTGGACCACTTCTGACACCATGTCAAGCGATGAGAGATGGTCTTACTTCAGTTTAGTCACTTTATTGAAAACAGCAAAAGGATAGGACAGAATGACTTTCAAGATGGCTGCATGTCCACACGCTGTGGCTTGATACTCCAGACTACTGTGCTCATTTTTGTGTTTTTTTCTGGCTTTTTTGTCCTCCTTCTGCAACGGACTAATTACCTACAGTCACCAGGAACTTCTAGGCTGTCACCGTTTGTGTCCCAGCAGGGCAGAGAGCTGGTCTCAGACACAAAGCGAGCATTTAGCATGATTTATTAACACAAAAAGTAATGCACAGCTCAGGGGCTGTAACCAAACTTACAAATCTGGACGGACAAAATCAGGTCAGGGATAAACATGTCAGATCAGGACGACAAGAAGCATGTCGTTCACGCAACACGACTAATGATGCAGCATCCAGGTGAGGGGCTGCATCCCTTAAATAGCAGGTGAACAATAATAAACAGAATACAAAACAGCTGTGACTAATCAGGAAATAAACAACACAAAGACCAAGCAAGACGAAGGTGAACATAAACACATATTAAATTCAAAGCCAAGATAGAACATGAATATGACAATGAAAATGACAAACAGGACCATGATAATAAACAATAGTGAATACAGAAAAAGCCAGAAAATGAACTTAAAGTGAGGATGTGGGTTGGAGACCACATCCTGGTGACAAGAAATATAAATTATAACACAAGGAGAGGAAAAGGTTCTAACCTACGTCCTGACATAGGCATTGGCCGCCAATTTAACGCCAACATCCCCAGCGCTTATTCCAGCAATCAATACCACATCCCTGAGGAGATCGCCAGACCTCCGGGCACTCCGTGGATTGTTATCGGGCCCAGCAAGAGGCGCAGACGGCGCTGAGAAAGAAAGAAGAAATAAGACTGTAGGGCTGGCTTCCAAGCCCGGCTGTGCAAACAACGCACCAAACCGCTGTTACCTTAAATTTCCTCACCAACAGCAGATCCCTTCTCAACAAAATGGATGAGCTGCACTCAGCGATCGCCTACAATGGCTATGTCTGGGACTGTTGTTTTCTGATTGTGACCGGATCATGGCTTCACTCACGTATCCCTCATGCTGCTGTGGAATTACCCGGCCGAACTACACAGTTTTGACCACAACGCCGATTCTGGTAAGGGCAGAGGTGGTGGGCTCCGTGTTTATGTGCTTCAGACTTGGTGTAATAACAGCAGAATAATTCAGAGCAATTGTTCACCGGATTTAAAGGCAATGCCCTTTCTGTGTAGGCTCTTCTATCTACCCCGCAAGCTAACGGCAGTAATTGTAACAGCTGTTTACGTCCCTCCAGACACTAGGCATTACCTTAGCACTCAGCCATCCCCAGCACATCATTAGCAGGCAACATAAAGATTACCCCAACTCAGTCCACGTTATTGCTGGGGACTTTAACAAAGCATGCTTAAAGACTGTACTCCCCAAATTCCACCAACATGTTAAGTGTCCTACAAGAGGCGAAAGAACACTGGACCATGTTTACAGCAACATTAAGCACACCTACAGAGCCACCCCCCCCCTCACCTTGGACAATCAGACCATCTCTCCCTGCATCCAATACCTGCTTACACTCCCCTGAGGAAGAGTTCCCCTCAATCAAACAAACAATTAAAACCTGGCCTGAAAATGCTCTCCTCTAGCTACAGGACTGCTTTAGCTGCACAGATTGGAACATCTTTGAACAGCAGGACCTGGACTTCTACACTGAGTCTGTCCTCTTCTACATTAAATGCTGTGTAGAAAATGTGACAGTTGCCAAACACATCTGGGTCTTTCCAAACCAGAAACCCTGGTTGGTCAGTGAAGTCCAGACTCTGATCACAGCCCGCAACTTAGCCTTCAGGCAGAGGGACAACTCTCTGTACAGCACTGCCAGAGCCAACCTGAGAAGAGGCATAAAACTCACAAACGCCTACAGGAGAAAGGTTGAGGGCTTCCTTACAGACAACAACCCCTGATAGATGTGGAGAGGCATCCAGACCCTCACCAATTACAGGGGCCATTGTCCCCCAACATCAGACAGCAGCCTTACACTTGCAGAGGAGCTTAACAGATTCTTCGCCCAGTTTGAGCAGACCTCACCCCACCCCCCACCCCTTCCCCTTTCTCTCCCTTCTTTTCTCCCTCCCCTCTCTCTCTACAGCTGCCTGAGGTGAGGACACAGCTGAGAGCAGAGAACCCCCGCAGAGCTGCTGGTCCTGATGGCTTCCCAGGAGCAGTGGTCAAAGCATGTGCAGACCAGCTGGCAGAGACCCTCACCAAGCTATTCAACCTCTCCCTTATACACACCACCGTCCCTTCCTGCCTCAAGGCCTCTACCATCATCCCCATCCCCAAAAAGTCTGTAATTGACAGCCTGCATGACTACAGACCCATAGCACTCACGTCTGTAATCATGAAGTGTTTTGAGCGACTGGTGTCCCAGCACATCAGGAACTGTCTTCCCCCCTCTTTTAATCCCCACCAATTCGCCTACAGGGAGAACCAATCTACGGAAGACCACACTCCACAGAGTGCTAAGCCACTTGGCAAACCCAAGGAGCTACATGAGGATGCTCTTTGTGGACTACAGCTCAGCTTTCAACACCGCCATCCCAGACATCCTGATCAATAAACTGCACCTCCTCTAGATCCCCCCCCCCACCTGCTCCTGGATAAAAAGCTTTCTCACTAACTGCCCACAAACAGTCAGACTTGGCCCCCACCACTCCTCCACACTGTGTCTCAGCACTGGCTCCCCTCAGGGCTGCGTGCTAAGCCCTCTACTGTACTTCCTGTACACTTTTGACTGTATTCCAACCCACCCAACCACCATCATCGTGAAGTACGTGGATGTCAGGCCATTGTTCCCAGATGCTTTAGACCTCTACCATAGTACCAGTGGCAAAGAAACCAGTTGTGTCTTGTCTGAATGACTATCATCCTGTCGCACTGACTCTAATTGTGATGAAGTGTTTTGAACGGCTTGTCAAACCACACATCACAGCCTGCCTCCCTGCATCACATGACCCACTCCAGTTTGCGTATCATTCAAATCGCTCCACAGAGGATGCCATAGTCACCACCCTGCACTCTGTCATCACCCACCTGGATCAGAAAGACACCTACGCCAGACTCCTGTACATTGATTTCAGTTCAACATTTAACACCATTATTCCCCAGAGACTGATGAAGAAATTACTCCTTCTTGGTCTGAACACCACCACATGTCTCTGGATCCTGGACTTCCTGACTGAGAGACCTCAGTCTGTCCATGTTGGAAACAACATCTCCAACTCCATCACGCTGAGCACCGGATCCCCTCAAGGCTGTGTACTCAGTCCACTGTTGTTTACACTTCTAACACATTACTGTGTATCCAGACACGAGGGGAACCAGATTATTAAGTTTGCGGACGACTCCACAGTGGTGGGACTTATTCAGAGGGATGAGGAATCAATGTACAGGGAAGAAGTGAGAGACCTGGAGGGCTGGTGCAGGGACAACAATCTGGTGCTCAACGTGGACAAAACAAAGGAGATGATTATCGACTTGCGGCAGTCACAGCCTGAACACGTCCCTCTCAGCATCGGCGGCTGTTCGGTGGAGAGAGTGGAGAACATCAAGTTCCTTAGAGTGCAGATCTCGCAGGACCTGACCTGGAGCAAGAATTCCTCGGGGATCAGGAAGCGGGCCCAGCAGAGACTGCACTTCTTGAGGAAACTCAAACAGGCCTCTCTCCCCATCTGCATCCTCAGGACCTTCTACAGAGGTGTGGTGGAGAGTGTTCTGATGTACTGCATTGCAACATGGTACTCCAGCTGCAGTATGTCAGACAAAAAAGCCCTGCAGAGGATAGTTAAGGGAGCTAGAGGGTAATTGGAGTCTCCCTCCCCTCTGTCCAAGAACTTTTTCAGAGCCGTTGTAGGAGCACTGCACTGAACATTGTTAAGGATCACTCTCACCCTCTGCATAAACACTTTGAACTGCTGCCATCTGGCAAACGATTCTGGAGCATCAGAGGCAGAACCACCAGACTGATTAACAGCTTCCTTCCACAAGCTGTTAGGATGCTGAACAGTTGAGCCGGAATTTTTCATACATGCTACTGCACCTTATGGACATTATGTATATTTATGTATATTATAGTTCTAGCTAGTTTCAAGTAGCCACTTTGACTCACTCAGCCACTTTAATTGGTATTTTATACATAGGTAGTTATTATCACTTTAAACTGCAACTGTAATAAGTTAATATTACTGTAATAACTAAATGTGTCTTTGGGATGTGTGAATGGCTGTGTTGGGGTGGGAGGGTGAGTGAGTGTGTTTTAAATTATGTTCTTTTTACATATATGGATGCCTAGAGAAACGTAATTTCATTTTGCCTGCACTACAGTTGTATGTACAGCAACATGACAATAAAGGTTGATTTGATATGATTTGATTTGATACCACCTTAGTTGGGCTCATCACAGATGATGATGAGAGGGCATACAGGGCGGAGGTAGAGAAACTGCTGCGGTGGTGCCAAGCAAACAACTTGAAACTGAATGTTCAAAAAAGCTAAAGAACTCATACTGGACTTCAGGAAGAACAGACAGGACCACCCCCCTCCTCATAAATAGCGACCACGTGGAAACCGTCCCCACCTTCAGGCTCCTGGGCACCCACATCTTCCCTGACCTCTCCTGGACTGTCAACACCAAGGCCCTAGTGAAGAAAGCTTAGCAGCAGCTGCACTTCCTCCGTGTCCTGAGGAAAACAACCTGAACCAGAAGCTGCTGCTGGCTTCTACCGTTGATCAGTGGAGAGCATACTCACCTACTGTCTGGGTGTGTGGTACGCCAGCTCCACGGCCAAAAGCAGGAAGGCTGTGCAGAGGGTCGTCAACACCGCCCCAAAAATTACTGTCAGCCCTTTGCTGTCCGTGGAGGACATCTCCAGATCCTTCTGTCTCAGAAAGATCAAGGTCATCAAAGGAGATCCCTCACATCCTGCCCACCATCTGTTTGACCTGCTTCCATCTGGACGACGGTTCAGATCAATCGGGTCTCACATTTCTAGACTGACAGTTTCTTCCCCTGGGCTATCTGAACCGCAAGCAGTCAGAGGCCCCACCCCGTCCCTCTGAACGCTAACATGCACAGAACTGAGGACCTTTTTAATTATCACAATAACACACCTGTCTATGCACTCCGCACTTTCATGTATATCGACCCATCCGTGAAACCACTACTATGTACTGTATATTTTCCATAATCCTTGGGCCATTTTATTCAATCATGTGTTCTGGACTCCACACTCTTATGTCCATAGTTCCATCTGTGAAGCCTCTACCATACCTGTGTATATACTGTACCAGTGGGCTATTTTTTATTTTTATTTCAGGCATATGTTTAATCGTGCATTCTGTAATTGTGTTTTTCAAATCTTCTCTCTCACTTTATTGCGCAGTAGTCTGGTGGAGCACCCACAATTTCGTTGTACTGTACAACTGTACAATGACAATAAAGCTTATTCTATTCTGTTCTATAAAATGAATGCTAAAACTCTATTCCCTACTCCAGTCTGCATCTCCCTCTCAACATAGATCTTCTATCACTGAGATTCCTCACTACATCACATATCTGCAAGCTCTTCTGATGTAACAGGCCACAGTATACCCCCAGTTCAGATGATACCCGGGGTTAAAGTGGCCTAGGCTAGATTATACCCCGGGTATATTATGGTCTGGGCCAATTCATACCCCCTAGGCCAATTTATATGCCCCCCCCCCCCCATGATATCAGCAGTGTTGAGTGATATACACAAGAATTATTTCATTTTTTATCCCCCGCCAGTCACAAAGGGGTCCAAGAGCCTTTTGGGTCAAGACTGAAGAGGGATTATTTTATGGGTCCATCGGTCTATCCGTCTATCCCACTTTTGTGAAATCAACTTCTACTACAGTTTTGTTCCAATGGTTTTGAAAGTTGGTACTAGGGTTTGATGTACTCTGATGATACACATATTGCAATTTGACTGTCATCAGATGACCTTGAGGTCAAAGGTCAGAGGTCAGATTTTCCCTAAATCTTCTAAACACATTAACTACTGAAAGAAATAATGTAGACTTTTCAAATCGATACCGTAGTTGTATCTGAGATGCATCTTGGATGACTTACACCCTGACCTGACTATGGGTTTGGGGACCAAAGGTCAAGGTTAACATTGCATTTGCACTATGGTAAATTTAATATTACTATGAAATTATCCGGTTCCGGCGCCACACGAGTTGGCTGCCTTTTGCAACTGCCCTTTTTTTTTTTTTTTTTTTTTTCTTCTTTTCTTCTTTTATCTTCCTTCTTCTTTCTACACCTTTCACGCTATATATATCACGGACACACAGCTCGCCCCAAAGGTCTCCCAAGTCGGCGGACGGAGCCACTGTTTACAGCAGGAGACAATACAGCAGGGAAGAGCTAGCTAGCACTCAACCGCCACCCGGTGCTAACGGAGAAACTCGACATACCGGGGAACGGAAGCGAAAACGACGCGGGTGCCGGGCTGGAGTTTAAGCGGCATGCAAGAAATATAAGACAGAATAATAAAGAGCGATGGCAAGAACCAAGCAGACCGCCCGTAAATCTACTGGAGGAAAAGCCCCCAGGAAGTAGCTAGCCACCAAGGCTGCTCGGAAAAGCGCTCCAGCCACCGGCGGAGTGAAGAAGCCTCACCGTTACAGGCCCGGTACCGTGGCTCTGAGAGAGATCCGTCGCTACCAGAAATCCACAAAGCTGCTCATCCGTAAGCTGCCCTTCCAGCGCCTGGTGAGGGAGATCGCTCAGGACTTCAAGACCGGCCTGCGCTTCCAGAGCTCCGCCGTCATGGCTCTGCAGGAGGCCAGCAAGGCCTACCTGGTGGGTCTCTTCGAGGACACCAACCTGTGCGCCATCCACGCCAAGAGGGTCACCATCATGCCCAAAGACATCCAGCTGGCCCGCCCCATCCGCGGAGAGAGAGCTTAGACTTTCTGCTGCACATCCACCAACCACAATGCTCCGCACTGTGTGTCTATATATATATATATACTATATATATATATATATATATATATATACTGTATATATATATATATATTTATAGTAATATGTACATATGTATACTAGCTGCTCTTGTTTTTTCTTGCCTTCTGATTGTTGCTCTGAGTGTTGCTATCCCTGTGCTGTTGCAATCCTGGAATTTCCCCATTGTGGGACTAATAAAGGCTTATCTTATCTTATCTTAAATGAGTAAAGCTAGGGTCACTAAACTTGGTACACAGGTTCACCTTGGGATCCTGACCTCTGCCTATGAGTTTGAGGTCAAAAGCTCAAAGGTCAAGGTTTGCATTTCATTTGCACTATTACTATGAAACAAATAAAGCTAAGTTCATCGTAAGATTCTGGCCTCTGCCTATGGGTTTGGGGCCAAAAGGTCAAAGGTCAAGGTTAGCATTCCATTTGCACTATTACTATACAAAGAGTACAGCTAGGGTCACAAAACTTGCTACACAGGTTCACCTCAGGGACTTGGCATTTACACCTTTCTCTGGAGGCAGATCGTAGATCCACAGGGGTACTTTTGTTGTGTTGCAGTGAGGAATGTCAAAGCTGGTCATACTGTTGGTCTTCCATGGATGTGAAAAGTGCTGCCAGTGCATCCAAATCACGTGGCTGCTTTAGGACGAGGTAGCAGCAAAATGCACGCAGCATTGCCATTTCAACTTGTGTTGAAAGTGCGGATTCAAAATAATAATAATAAGTGTAATCTAGAAAACTTCATTTGTTGTTTGTGGCCCTGTAGCTGTCTAAGGATGCATTCAGACAGCCACTGTTTGGTCCGGACCGAAGGACCAAATAGTGGCTTCCGTGGATAGTTCAGTTTGTTTGGTGCCGTCTGAACACACGTTGGAACTCTGGTGCGCACCAAACAAGCGAAGTCTGGACTCCCTGAAAACAGGGGTCTCGGTTCTCTTGCAAATGAAGTCTGGTGCACTCTGCTTGCAGTGTGAATCCAAATGGAGTATCCAGCGGACCAAAGGGCCGAAGTGCCCCTCGGCGTTTGTGTAACTATAGCGACACATAGTCTGAGAAGAGGAAGTGGTGTTTACCTTAGTACATTTTGGGTAGAAAATAACAATAAAGACAACTGCGTGAATCCCAGAAATCCTTTTACCGGTGAAAGCCGAGGAGAAAAGTTAAAAAATGTCTCGTTTGTGGTGGACAAACAACCTGGCTGAAGGGAATGGATTTCTGTTTTTGGTCCTGGCCAATTGATGAGCCTGATTTTTTCTTCTTCACTGAGAATTTTTCTTCCTGGTCAGTGGTTTTTTCAGCTACAGTGCCCCAAACGAGCAGTTTTTGTAACTGTGTGACGTTGTCCAGGCAGTTTGGTTCGCTGCAGCGTGAATGCAAACCAAACCAAACAAAGGTGTGAAAATTCTCGGCATTCCCCGGCCAGTTGAACCAAGACCCCCGGACTATCCTGGTCTGAATGCAGCCCAAATTTCACAGTATTGTTGCATTTGTTTATGTTGAGCTGAGCTGTCTAAATGGAGGGGGGGGGGGGGTCACATGACTTGCAATCAGCTGACTGCCAGTTGCTGGCTGGAGTTTAAAACGCGCTGAAGCCATGGTGCAAGGAAGGCCATTTTCAGAAGACTCCAGGTGCTGGGGGATGCCATTCGCAGGGAGGCTACGGGTAGTGATGGGCAGATGAGGCTTTCTTGAAGTGGTGAAGCTTTTCATCAATTTGGTTCATATGGACGAAGCCTCATGTGAAACTTCATTTGCTCTACTAAGCCATCTACTGGACAAAAAGTATGCAACATGCAGGGGGGTTTTTTTGTTTTTTTTTTTATTTAAGTTTTTGTAAAGGGTATACATGTCATTACAGCATTGCATTGTTTACATATTCACCACATGTTCCCTTTTTTGTTTTTTGACAACATTGGAAGAATAATTATTACAACACCCCTTTTTTAAGTGAAAGAAAAAGAGAAATTAAAGAAAGAACAAAAAAAACAAGAAAAACAAAAAAATAAAAACAAAACAAAAGAGAAAAAACAAAAAAAATAAAAAATAAATAAAAATATAAAAGAGCATCCGAGTAGCGTTGGAACAAAGAGAGGTGCCATTATTTTTATTTTATTTTATTACTTATTTTGTACCCGTAGGTAGATTTGTTTTGCAGTCTGGTGACAAACCACCAGCTGCCGGTCGCTGCGTGCGCAAGCGCCCCTTAACTCCTTAACCTGCATGTTTTTGTTTTATTGAAATGGTATTTGTCAAAGATTAGATCTAATGGAAGACACATATGCGATCCAGGGCTGCCAAAAGTTCAAGAACCCATCCATGTCTTGTCTCAGTGCGAATGTCAACTTTTCCATCGAGTAAATGTCATGAATCACGTTAATCCAATCTTCAGGTGTAGGACAGTCCTTCAACATCCATTTTTTGGTTAGAGCTTTATTGCTTGCCAATATTAAAACCGTGAATAAGTATTTTTCTCCTCGTCTTTCCAGTGAATACGGTAATAAACCCAAATACAAAGTTACAAAAGAATAGGGGACTGTTATTTTGAATATTTTCCCCAATATTGTCTGTACATTGGTCCAATATTGGTGGATAACAACACCTGTGCTGTGTGATCCTGTGCTGTTGCAATCCTGGAATTTCCCCGTTGTGGGACTAATAAAGGCTTATCTTATCTTATCTTATCTTATCTTAACTGGGCATGACCAAAACACATGAAAATGATTTGCAGTCTCTTCACCACACAAGCGCCAACAATTCAACCCCTTACGAGTAAATTTGTTTTGTGCAGGTGTTCTGAAAAATCTTACCAAATTTTTCCATCCAAATTCTCTCCACTGCAGGGATGAAGTACTTTTCCATTGTTGTTTATTTAGCTTTTCCCATATTTCCAGTTGTAAAGTGAAATTCCCCTCTTTTTCCCATCTCTCTTTTATATATGATGTGTTGTCTCCTTTTAAGTCTTGAAGACCTTGGTATATTTTAGAGATGTATCTGATCCCTTGGATCCCTTTATATGCCATTAAGAAGACCTTCAGAACACCTGACTGGGCCCTTTCCAAAACCTCCTTTTTAAGTATATTGTTTATGTGGTGTCTAAGCTGGAAGAACCTGTAAAGGTCTTGATTTATTAGACCTTGTTTTTTCAAATCTTCAAAACTTCTTAAAATTTGCCCTTTAAAAAAATCGTAATATTTTATCAGTCCGTTCTCTTTCCACTTTTTAAATCTAGTGTCTGTTTTATTAGGAGTAAAGTCTTGATCATAGGCAATCCATTGCAGAAATCGATAGGGTTCTTTAGTTTGATTCTCTCTGACTATCTTAAACCAAATTTTTAGTGGGGTCTCTATCCACGGGTTAGTGTTATTCAAAAGTTTAGGTAAAGCATTGTTCCCTATTATCGCCTGTAGGGGGATGTCACTTGTTATTTGGCATTCCATCTCCTTCCATTGTGCAGTGTAGACTGGGTTACATATCTCTACTAAAGTTTTAATTTGTGCGGCTTTAAAATAGTCCCTGATATTTGGCAGTGCGAGCCCACCTTTGTCTTTGTTTAGCTGTAGGGTTCTATATCTGATTCTAGGTCTCTTGCCCTGCCATATGAATCTTGAGATTCTTCTGTCCAGTTCTTGCCATGTTTTTTTGGGAGGTTCTACCGATATTGTTTGGAAAAGGTATAGAAGACGTGGAAGTATATTCATTTTGACTGCTTCAGTTCTTTGTGCAGTACCTAAGAATGGTATCATATTCCATCTTGCTAGTGTCACCATGGGGTGAGATGCCGGCTCGGCGCTCAGCCCATGCTCCTTTTATCCCTGCCTCTCATTGGGCAGTGCCTCAGCTGGTTCCCAGCTGTCAGTGTCACGGGACGGCTGGGGCCAATTAATCCTCATCAGCTGGGGCGCTGTTAATGAGTATAAAGAGGAGCAGCTTCGATCATTCGGGGCTGCGACATAAGCACTGCTAGGCTGAAGCCCCTTCGTCTGGTGTCAGCCTCAACTCCCCTTGCAGCATTCCGGTGTTTGTATCCCGCTGTGAGTATGCACGTCTTGTTACCCCCACGTCCGGTACAAGCTACCTACCCCTGCGCTGTGCAGCCTGAGAATGTACGTCTGTATGAGTGTCTGTGCTCTCCTCATCCCTTCCCCTTTACCCTGAATAAAATATCACGACTCACTGGCTTGCCCCTGGCTCTGATTGCCCGGCTCCCTAGAGCCGGATATGACAGTATGTCGCAGCCAGAAGAGTTGCCGGCGGCCGTGAGTCGCTGTGGAAATGTACCTTTCTGTCCGGGTGTCAGCGCTGCTAGCATGCCGTTTCCCAGGAGTCACTTCCGGCGCCAGGGCGACGAGCTGAGGTCCATCTCGGAGGCTGTCGACGGGACGTTCTTCACCCTGCACGACGCCTCCAACGTGAGACGCTGGCATCCGGGCCGTGCTGAGGAACTCCTGGACTGTCACCCTCACTCTCTGTACCATCTGGAGGACAGTGCCAGGATAGACGCTGCAGGTACACAGCGAGAGAAGCTCCACGGGGTGGATGGAAATCCCGGCAGGGAGTCGAAGTGGGCGACGTCTTTCCCCGCTTCGGAGTCCCGTTCCTGCCGCAATTCCAGTCCGGGAGTTCGCGCCAACCAGAGGACTTCCCCCGACCTGCGCCACGTCACTCGGGATTCCCTTCAAGGAGCCGCAGCTGACAGCAGTTATGTCTGGGGTCGAGTGGCTGTCGCGAGCTCTACTGTGTTTCCTGTCACCACCTTCAGGCATGTGGCGGCGGCAGTGAGATTGATGGTGAGGACTTCAGGGCTACGAAGCTTTCCCGTGCTCGACGCCTCCCTCGTCTCGATCTCCGATCTGGAGCGGCGAATCCTGGGTTTCCCCCTCGCTTCGTCCCCTGGGAGTAGTCGTCATCACATCGCCGAGTCACCTCTGCACGAACCTCGTCCGGATCCAGTTCTGGGTCATCGTCAGGACCGTTCCTCCCACGCAGCTGTCATCCCTTCGCCTCGTCAGTGTGGAGATTCTACAGCCTCGTCCCCTGAGCCTCGTTCCCCCGCTGTCATTCCTGGACATTCGGGCTGGCTCACCCCGGCTGTTTCCCCCTCCTCCTCGACGCGCTTCCTGACCGCTGTGTGTGCCTGGAATTCCGGCCTGGTGAGCTCTCTGCTGGAGACAACGCGAGCGACCCTCAGACGAATTCCCGGGGGGTCCTCCGTTATCGCCGGGCGGGGAGAGGAAGAAGCAGATTCCACTACAGCAGGCGATGCTCAACCTCCAGGGGGCAGGCAAGTCATTGTTTTTTCACACCTGCTTAATGATTTGCTCTGTCACATCCCTGGAGGAGAAGTTCAGGGTTCGCAGCTCCCTGAACTCTCCCCACCTGCTGTAACCTGTATTCCTAATCCCGCATCCTCTGTGTCTCTCTCCGCCGAGCGGTCCCCGGCTCCGGGTCAACGTGGTGGGATATGGAGAGGGCCTGTGGTTCCGCAGCTACATTGCGGACGGAGGAGGGGGACTGACTGCTGCGTGGAGTCTACGCTGACGACTGAGCGTCCCTGGGTCTCCACGGAGGAGCGGTTCGGTCCAGCGGGACGAGATTCTTCTGGCTTCACGCCGAGTGGGTCGTCGGCGGGGTTACCTGCGCTGGAGGGATCTCAAGCTGCGCTGACCATCGTGCTGGCTGCGGGGCCCGACGCGGCTAGATGGGAGCCTGACAACGACCTCCTGACGACGGATCCTGGATCTTCGCAGTCCTGGACGGCGTCAGAACCCGAGATCAGGCGAGTGCTCTCCTTTCTTTTCTCTCTTTTTATCCTTGAGCACTTCAGCCTATCTCCAGGGGAGACGAGCAGGGTGCAGCCATCCGCTGCGTCTGAGCTCGTCTCACCGGGTTCTGGCGCTGCCGGTGATCCTGATCCCGGTTCTGTTTTCTCTTCTGAGCCTTCTTCCAGGGTCACCGGCGAGGAGTTGCTGTTCCTCGTGGTGCTGGAGGGTCCGGGTTCAACGTTGGAGGTCGGTTCTGGTGCAGTGTCCAACGTGGGTTCACCCAAGACCCAATCGGGGTCCAACGTGGGTTCGCCTGGGGCCCGATCGGGGTCCGACGTGGGTGCTGCCCCAGTGTTGTCCAGGTCCGGTGAGGAGGTGGCCGTTTCCCTGAGGCCCGCCGCCCTCGTCATCGGCTCTCCCCTGAGCCTCTTCCACCGGGTTCCGCTCTGACCCTTCGTCCGTCTCAACGGTCCTGGTGGTTGAGTGATGCGGTCGACGACCCGACCCGCAAAACTTTCGGTTCGGCGATCTGGTTTCCCCCCACTGGTCTGTGTTTGCCTTTGGGCGGCCTGGTTCGGCAGCCGTTGGACTGGATTCCTGGGATCTGGGCCCAGAGTTCGCCGTCCGAACATTTCTCTTCCCCGGGTTGCCAACTGGACAATGGGCGGGGAGATTACCAGAACAATTCCGGCCGTTTTGGACTCTGCCTGCCGTCTCCTCGGGTGTCCTTTACTTCTTTTATTATTATTGAGGTCACTCGGGTGTAGTTTCTTTGTCCATTAGGGGAATATATGTTTTTGTGCTGTGTGTTGTTATTTTTATTAACCATACTCAGCATTTTTATCCTATTGTTATCCTGTTACCCTGTCACCTTTTTTTCCTCTTGGTGACTCACCTTATGTATCGCGCTGTGTATTGCATTTTCTTATCTTTACTCAGCGTTTTCATTCATCCTTACCTTAGCCTTGGCCTCGTCGGTGCATCATGGAGTATGCGTGTGGTTTCCTGTTCAACCATACTCTGTGATCACCCCATTCTGTCTTATTATCCTCGTGGGGGGCCTTCCCTGGCCCCGACTTTAACATTGACTGTGTTTGTTATTGTTTGAAGTAATGTGTTTCATTCCCACTTAACCGTACTTCATTATTACCCATTTGTCCTTGTCACCTCTGTTTCTTTAGGTGATCTTTTATATATTCAGTGCTGTGTGTTTTGTTTTCTTTAGTATCCATGCACAGCGTTTTTCATCATTTTTTGTCCTGACCTTTGTCTTGTTGGTGCATTATGGAGTAGTGTGTTTTGTTCCCCTTAACTATACTCTGTGATTGCTTTATTCATTCCTGCCACCTTTTTGGTGGGTTTTTGGTTTTCTTTTTTTTGCCCCGATCTATACGTTATTTGTATGCTGTCTGTAGTCGTATTTGGTATTTTCCCTACCTGTGTCCTAACTCAGTTTTCTCCCTAACTGTGCTCTGGGTTAATCCTTTTCCCTGTGTTGTAGGGTATTGTATTTGGGTTTTTTTTTCTCTGCCCTGCTGCCCTACATTGGTCTATTGTTTTTTTTTTTTTTTGTCCTTCCCTTTGCATCTTCCCCTCCGGTCCTGCCTCCCTTCCGCCCACCCTAGGTGGGGAGGGGGGGGGGCTGGGATGTTCCTGGTCGTTCGGGAGCCCGACCGTGAGGGGGAGGCTCTGTCACCATGGGGTGAGATGCCGGCTCGGCGCTCAGCCCATGCTCCTTTTATCCCTGCCTCTCATTGGGCAGTGCCTCAGCTGGTTCCCAGCTGTCAGTGTCACGGGACGGCTGGGGCCAATTAATCCTCATCAGCTGGGGCGCTGTTAATGAGTATAAAGAGGAGCAGCTTCGATCATTCGGGGCTGCGACATAAGCACTGCTAGGCTGAAGCCCCTTCGTCTGGTGTCAGCCTCAACTCCCCTTGCAGCATTCCGGTGTTTGTATCCCGCTGTGAGTATGCACGTCTTGTTACCCCCACGTCCGGTACAAGCTACCTACCCCTGCGCTGTGCAGCCTGAGAATGTACGTCTGTATGAGTGTCTGTGCTCTCCTCATCCCTTCCCCTTTACCCTGAATAAAATATCACGACTCACTGGCTTGCCCCTGGCTCTGATTGCCCGGCTCCCTAGAGCCGGATATGACAGCTAGATCAGATTTTATTTTTGCCACCAGTGGATCATAGTTTAGTGTTATAATTTTGTTGAGTTGTTTCGGGATATTGACCCCCAGATATTTCATAGATTCCATCTCCCAGTTAGTTTTGAGTTTGCTTAGTAAATATTGATTTGGGTCATAGTTGAATGTTAAAACTTGGGTTTTATGCATGTTTAATTCATACCCCAATAAATCTCCATACTCTGAAAAAACTGAGATTAGTTCTGGAAAAGAGGTGTCCGGCTGTGCCAGGTATATTAAAATGTCATCAGCAAAGAGTGCTATTTTATGTTCCTTCTGACCAAGTGTAATACCTTGAATTTTTTGATTCTATCTTATCCATTGGCTCAGAGGTTCTATGAAGATTGCAAAGAGCAGTGGAGACAAGGGGCAGCCCTGACGACATCCTCTTTCCAGCTCAAAAGATGATGATAATTTACCGTTAATCCTTATTTTAGCTGTTGGTTTTTTATATAATGCCTGGATAGTTCTAATGAAGTTGTTATGAAAATTGAAACTGGATAAGATTCTATATAGGAAAGACCAGTCAACCGAATCAAATGATTTTTCAGCATCTAATCCCAATATGGCTGCATTTAAGTTATATTTTTTTTATATGATGAATTATGTGTAAAGTGCGTCTAATGTTGTCTTGTGTCTGTCTTTGTCTTATAAAACCTGTTTGGTCTAAATGAATTAAGTCTGTCAGTATATTTTCTAACCTTTTGGCAAGGATAGTGGTAAAAAGCTTATAGTCCTGATTTAACACACTGATTGGTCTGTAGTTGGAGCAGTCTAGTTTATCCTTTTCAGGTTTAGGTATGACTGCAATGACCCCTTCTTTCCAGGAGGGGGGGATTTTCCCTGTGTGGAGGACATAGTTAAATGTTTTCAGGAGGAGAGGAGATAGTTGCTGTTTAAAGGTTTTGTACCATTCTGCTGTATAGCATCTGCTCCTGGGGATTTGTTAGCTTTAAGTTTCATAATTGCTTTTTCTAATTCTTTAGGTTGTATTTCTGACAGTAGTGTTTCATTTTGTGACTCAGTAAGTTGGGAAAGGTTTAATGTGTTTAGGAAGGCTTCGGATGCGTTTTTATGTTTTTTGAGGGAGTACAAGTTCTTGTAGTAGTTCTCGAAGCTTTTAAGAATATCCTGAATTCTAAATTTTATTTCCTTTGATACTGGGTCTCTGATTTTGTAGATTGCTCTCTCCGTTTGTTGTTTCCTCAATTTATAGGCTAGTAATTTTGCCGATTTGCTACCTGTTTCATAGTATTTTTGTTTCAGAAATGTAAGTTTCTTCTGGATTTCTATTGTGTAGATCTCATTTATTTGTTTTTTAATTTCCTTAATTTTGAGCGAGTCATTAGAATGAGTGTTGTCTTTGTGCTCTTTTTCTAGGTTCTTAAGTTCTGACTCTAATGTGGTTAGTTTTTCTTGTCTCAGTTTCTTTTGGATTGCCAGTTTTGCAATAATCTTTCCCCTTATTACAGCTTTGCATGCGTCCCACAGTATTAAAGGGGATACTTCTCCATTATAATTTTCTTCCAAATATCTGAGAATATCTGATTCCAATTCATCTTTCAGTGGTCCTTTCAGGACATTTGAATTTAACCTCCAAGAAAATGTATTTGTGTATTTTTGGATACTTAAGTCCATATAGATCAGACTGTGGTCAGAGAGATCCATCAGTCCTATTTTACATGTTTTTACTCTTCCAATGTCTCTATTAAACATAAAAAAAATAGTCGATCCTTGAGTATGATGAATGTGGTGCTAAGTAAAATGTATAGTCTTTTACACTGGGGTTGAATTCCCTCCACACATCACAGATTCCCATTTCTTTTAGTAGCATCCGAGTTTTCCTACTTTGAGTGTTATTTTGATGTGGAGAATTACCTGATGCATCCCAGTATGGATTCAGTCTTAGATTGAAGTCTCCACCACACATCACTAAACCTTGGGCTTTAGTTATCATTAGGTCAAATACATTTTTATAAAATTTCCAGTTAGCCCCTGGAGGTGCATATACATTTAGCAGGGTGATATCTTCTCCCTCTAGCCACCCAAGTACCATACTGTATCGCCCTTCTTTATCTTACATTTTCACTGTTATGCAGATGACACACAATTATACCTGTCAATGAAGCCAGATGATACTAATCAATTAGCCAAGTTAGAAGCCTGTCTTAAGGAAATCAAAGTTTGGATGACTTGTAATTTCCTGCTATTAAATTCAGATAAGACTGAAGTCATTCTTGTTGGTCCAAAAAACCTTAGAAATTCCTTTCCAAATCAAACTTTCAGTTTGGATGCAGTTACTCTTTCTCTTAATAGCTCTGTGAGGAACCTTGGAGTTATTTTTGATCAGGATTTGTCCTTCAATTCACATATTAAATTTGTTTCTAAGACTGCCTTCTATCATTTGCGTAATATTGCCAAGATTAGGAGCATCTTGTCTCAGAGTGATGCTGAGAAGCTGATCCACGCTTTTGTTAGCTCGAGATTAGATTATTGTAATTCTTTATTATCAGGCTGTCCTAAAACATCTTTAAAAAGTTTTCAGCTGATCCAAAATGCTGCAGCAAGAGTTTTAACAGGTACTAGAAAGAGAGATCATATCTCTCCGGTTCTGGCCTCCCTTCATTGGCTTCCCATAGAGTTTAGAATTAAGTTTAAAATCCTTCTTCTTACTTACAAAGCTCTAAACAATCAGGCTCCTTTTTATTTAAAAGATCTGATACTACCGTATCATCCTAACAGAGCACTACGCTCCCAAAATGCAGGTTTACTTGTAATACCTAGAATCTCCAAAAGTACAATGGGAGGCAGAGCCTTCAGTTATCAAGCTCCTCTCCTGTGGAATCAGCTGCCAATCTGGATTCGGGAGTCAGACTCGATCTCTGTTTTTAAGAATAGGGCTAAAACCTACCTTTTTGATATAGCCTACAATTAGGGAGGGATCATGTGTTTCTGAACCCTCCCTTAGTTATGCTGCTAATAGGTTTAGTCAGCCGGGGGACCTCCAGTAATGCACTGGGCCTCACTCCTTTCCTCACTCTCTATGAAATATTTTTTTTTTGCTGGTCATTAACATTTGTTTGTTCTCTCCCATAGATTGAGTCCCCATCGTGCTGTTTGCTCTCTACATGTCTGTTCTTTTCTTCTTCTCTGTCCCCTCACCCCCCAGCCAGTCGCAGCAGATGACTGCCCCTCCCTGAGCCTGGTTCTGCTGGAGGTTTCTTCCTGTTAAAAGGGAGTTTTTCCTCTCCACCGTCGCCAAGTGCTTGCTCACAGGGGATCGCCTGATTGCTGGGGTCTTTCTGCAACTGTGGGGGTCCTCCCTACAGTTGATAGTGCTATGAGATGACTGTTGTTGTGAAATGGCGCTATATAAATAAAGTTGAATTGAATTGAATTGAATCTTTGTGTTCTGATTTTTATTCAAATATAATTTTGGTTGAGATCAATGTCACTACTCCCCTCCTCCTCCCTGACTTATATGAAGATGAAGAGATCATTTTAAACCCTTGTCTATTAAGTTTAGTGTGCTCCACGTCTGTTAGGTGGGTTTCTTGTAAAAATATTATTCCTGCTTTGTCTTTTTTCATTTTGCCTAGAATCTTGGATCTTTTAACTGGATTCAGGATCCCTTTTACATTATATGACATTATTTTGGTTACACCCTGTTTCTCCATTGTGTTGTCTTATTTAGTATAACAGTGTGGTGGCCCTCTTTTATGCTACTCAGAAACTGAAAGAACATTAAGAACATAAAAAAACATTAAGAACATAGTATATAAAACTTTAAAACACAAAACTGACAAAAGATCTTCCTGAGCTGAGGTCTTTTTAGTGACCTTAGAAGAACCATGATGGTGTGTTGGCTCTGAGGGAAAATCCTCAGATTCCGTTGCATGCTGAGGGCCCTCTCTTACCCCTGTAAGTTGTCCCATGTTTTTAACGTGAGTTTCAGATCCCAATCCAAACTCGTAATGATTTTTTTTTTTTATGCCTATACCCTATGAAATTGTGTGCACCCTCCCACCACCATCACAGCAAACATTCACGTTAATACAGTATTTGTTAGTGTGGAGAGTTCAGAATCAGAATCAGAATCAGGTTTATTGCCATTGTTCATGTAGTACACAAACTAGGAATTTGTCTCGGTGCAATGCTGCAACATTTAACATGATAAGATAAAAGAAATAAACTATACATGCAATAAAGTGTAGAATAAGAGTAAGTGATACTGGTCAGCAGTTAAAATATATTAGCGAGCAGCAGATACTGTGGAGAACTATATAGTGCAGTCGGTAATGCAGGAAGAAAACAGTGATGATTGACATGAGTCTGGTTGAGCTGCTGTACATAGTGCACGAGAGTCAATAAGTCACTTAGTGTTCAGCAGTCTGATGGCAGAGGGGAAGAAGCTGTTCATGTGACGGGAGGTTTTAGTCTGGATGGACCGAAGTCTTCTACCAGAGGGGAGGGGGGCAAACAGTACGTGACCAGGGTGTGAGGGATCGGCTATGATCCGGCCAGCACACCTCCGGGTCCTGGAGATGTACAGATCATGGAGAGATGGGAGCTTGCAGCCGATCACCTTCTCAGCAGTGCGCACGACGCGCTGCAGCCTTAGTCTGTCCCTGGCAGTGGCTCCTGCGTACCACACGGTTATGGAGGTGGTGAGGATGGACTCGATGATGGCTGTGTAGAACTGCACCAACATCTTGATCTTGACAACATTCATGTGGTTCATTGTCACATTTCTATTTTAACAAGTTTTTTTTTGTTTTGTTTTTTTTAAAGACTTATTTGTTTCTAATATTATGACTGTTCCATGAAATGTTTTACCACTTGCAGATTCTGCATCTCCTTTAATGTTTGTTACCTTGTAGGAGGGGGGTTGGATGTGCAGATTGACTAAAAATATCGTTATTCCCTCCTGTAAACGGCCAGTTTTTCCTTATAGCCCTGGCGCTGGGTTTCCCGCTGCTGGCCCGTGGATTTTGAGGGTCTCTGTGTGGACCACGTTTGAGCCTTGATTCTTTCGATCAGGTCTGCTGCGGGTTTATACACCGTTACCGGGAGCCCTTTTTCGCCATATCTGTGGTTGCTTCTTCCGCCGAACATGCAGGTTTTTTAATGGCATTATTGGTTTGTGGTCATTTCAATAAATGTACTGTCCTTTAAGAAATATCAATGATATTCAGGGAAAAAAGAAATAATAAAACTGGGGTGACTACAGTGAATGTGCTTGTGTTACTTGGTGTACTTGTGCTACTTATCCATTTTTATTTAGAAATAATAACTTTTCAACAGTCTTTGGACTAAGACTATTTCATTTTTTTTAGATTATTTTACTGGCTTTTGAGAATATTCTCTCACAGGGCACAGAGGATGCAGTTGTGCAAAGGAAAGCTACTGCAAGTTTGTACAGTGTAGGGTAGACATGTTTCTGTCTTTCCCAGTACATACACCTCTGTTGTCCTTATTCTCATGCAGGGCACAATAGTGCCTCAGCATAGATGATGTGTTATTGTTGTATCCAAGCTCTATGAAACACAACAGACACTTCACCTTGCAAATAAAAATAAATCTAAAATAAATTACAAGAGTGGCATGGCTCAGCTGGGACTTGAACGCCAGCTTCCCAGTTGTGAGGCAAATGCTCTACCTCCAGGCCACCATTCCAGTTACAAGAAATATCCACTATTTGTAAAAAAAAAAAAAAATGCACCAACTTAATAAATGTAAATACCTTCTTGGGAAAAATGAGATCAAAATGTTCCCAAATGGGAGGAGTCTGTCTTTTTAGTGCTGGCTCCATCTGAAAATGAAGATTCACTGTGACAAATCCCATACAACAGGGATGGACAACTCCCCCCCCCACCATCCACTGCAGCCCGCCAGTCCATTTGCAAAAATCAATTATTTATTTATTTCATGTTTGGAACCACATTCTTAACTGCAATTATAGAGTCCGCCAGCAGAGGGAGCACAAATCGAAACCTCGTGCTGCTCTCTGCAAGTGATAGAGCAGAGAGTAAAAGTGAGGGAACCAAGCCATTGTTGGGAGCAGCAGTGACAGTGTGCACTGGAGTGTTGTCAAGTATGTTGCCTGCTAAGACCGCATTAATAGGCTGTAAACAGCACTAAATGTACAAAGTAGGCTGCTTTTAAACAAGAGTTGTCATAATGGCCCAAGCAGGGGCGTACTGAAGACCTAAACGTAGGAGCTGTGAGTTTACAGGAGTTTTAATAAAACACAAAACTTACAGGGCTTGAGGCAAGGCAGGATACAAGACAAGAGTAGTCCAAAATAGCACAACGGCTAAGGCGTATGGAAATGCCGGCGAAGACGTGGAATGCATGTCAGGACTAGCAGAATAAAGCGTGGGGCACACACTGAAAAACCAGGGAGAAATGAGATGGGGATCTCCTATCTGAACACTGAGAAGGACGCTGCGCTGAACAGTGGCACAGCAGTCCTTAAATAGGACAAAAGGAAATAACAACAGATGACAGGTGTGGGTAACATGAGCGAGGATGATTAGACCAAATTACTGACAGCTGTGTGAACTTGAGCTATAGAGGAAGTAATCCCAACATGCTGTCAAAATAAAAGCACAGGAGGGTACGGTGAAAAAGGAACTGACAGTAAATACAAAATGAGAAGCAGACCAGAGGATACAAAAGGAGAAAAATAACCACCAAGGTGAGGATAAGATAAATACAAAAAAAAGAGATGCAATTAATATAATATACATGGAAACCAAAATACAAAAGGAGAGGTGAGGGTGAAGATGAAGATAGGCTCATGTCCACACAGGCAAATAATAATTATGATATAAAATTGATGGTCATGGATGCATAATATCAAAGACAAAAGAATAATAACTAAACTAGGAACAGAAACAAATGGCAAACTCCATCCATCCATCCATCCATCTTCTTCTACTTAATCCTTTTCAGGTCATGGGGGGTGCTGGAGCCTATCCCAGCATCTTTGGGCAAGAGGCAGGGTACACCCTGGACAGATCACCAGTCAAATGGCAAACTCAAATAACAAAATACATCCAACCAACCAGAATGAATACTAAACTAAAGTGGGAATTTACAGAAAATAATCAGGATGAAAAAGCATGAGCACGGCTCTCCACCCGTGCTCAGCAGCGTGACAAGAATAAATTGTACAGCTGAGGAGCTGTAGCATTTATTCTTGTTTGGTGAAGCCCTTGCCAGCAATAAAAGTTCAAAGACTGGATTTTTTTTGTTGTTGTTCATTTATACCAGTGGCTCTTAAACTTTTTTTTTAATTCCCCATTTTGGGGAGCCAGACATTACTGAGCCCACACAGCTATTCCTCTGCCCATCCACACCCACAATGAATCCATGTGCAAGCAAAGCCTCGTCATATTTCCTTTTCTTCTTGGCTTCTTTTGTTGATTATCATCCAGAATTTCTCTTTGCTCATCATTTTGATGGAGAGTTTTAAAAATTAGGTCATGATATAATTTTATCCATCCATCCATCCATCCATCCATCCTCTACTGCGGGGCTATTCAATTACAAAATCAGTTGGGCCACAATTTGAAATTAAGACTGGGCCACACATGTTCAGCAATCTGTTGAATATGATAAATTTCAAACCAACACAGATCAAAATGATGAAAAATATGCACTTTTTATTTTAAATGTGCACTTGGCACATGACAAAGGCACATCAGAAGTGCATAAAAGCACAATAACAGTGCTGGGGTTGAGCAGAACTTGAAGTAGTAGAAATATTTTTACTCCTGAACAGCAATTAAATAAATAGAATGAAAAAAATTAAATTCTGTAAATAACCATTATGGTCACATCTTACTCAGGCATATCTCAAAGTGCATAAAACTCTGTGTGCACTGTTAGTAGCATTAACATATGTTTCCCTTTTGAAATAAAATATACTACATCCTGGTCATAACCAGTGTTGGGAGTAACGTGTTACAAAGTAACAAAGTACTGTTACAAAGTAACACGTTACTGTAACGCCACTACTTTTGCAGTAACGTGCTGTGTAACGAAATTACTGTTTAAAAATTCAGTAATGCGTTACAGTTACTGAAATTTGATCAGATGCGTTACTTGTGTTACTCGTTTTATTATAGATATTTTAGCCCAAACAGATGATCATACAACTTGCAATTGCTAGACACCCTCCTCATCAGCTGCCAACTGGGGATCAGTACACAGTTTCGGTTGCTATTGGCGGGACAGCTGCCATCCCCAGCGCCACCAGCGGCCTCAAGACACTGGAGGTTGTCACGCCAAAGGCAAAGGCAAGCAAATAAATATAAACTGACCGTGCCGTAACTGACGCAGCCGTCACAGTCTCCTCTGCGGGTCCGTTTCCTGTTCTGCCCCAGTTGACATCACAACCCTGTGGGAAGAAATGCCGTGGCGGTGGCGACTTCTCATATCGAGCCCTGATCACCTGTTGTCCCAGCGGTAAGTAGCCCCTAACAGCTCCTACCTCTGTGGTTAAACATAAGTGTTTCTTGAGCAAGAAGCTCACATTTAATGTCCACATTAAATGCATTTAAAGTTTTCTTTCGCACGGAGAAAAAGTGACTGTGATTTGTTGCAGTAAAGAACAGCTTTTTCTAAGCGGTGAACTTTCATTTATCTGTGCTTTCTTTTATTTTACCTCATTTGTTTACATGCTGTTGTGATATGCAATTATTTCATGGAATCCTCTAAATATGCATTTTTAATGGGCTGGTCCAGGGGTGTCAAACATATGGCTTGTGGACCAAAAACGGCCCACCAGGGGGTCCAAAATTTTCTCTGTGAATTCACAGCTTTATTCCTTGTAGATTTTTGACTTTCTACTGATTACAATAGTTTGTGTAAATCTGAGACTTTTCTCTCGTCAGTTTTCTTTTTCTTCTTTTTTCTAACGAGAACAAGGGGCCTTTGATCTTGCTGTGTGTGCAAGATGATTTAAGTCTGCATTTAAAAGTAATGTGAAAGTTACTTTTCCAAGTAACTAGTTACTTTAATCATGCAGTAACTCAAAAGTAACTCAGTTACTTTTGAAAAGAAGTAACTAGTAACTGTAACTAGTTGCTATTTTTTAGTAGCTTGCCCAACACTGATCATAACTGACCTTGGCACATCACAAAGGACATTTAGCTGAATCAAAAAAGAACTGTCAAACACTTCAGTGCACAAACACCCCAAGAACAGATTGATAACATTAACAAACATTGCACATCCACTATTGTGGTTTGTTTTCTTTTAAATCACCACGTGTGAGTAGGAATCTCAGGGTATATGCTGCCCAGATCGCCAGTCCATTGTAGGGCAGATATAATTTTATCAATAATTTTAATTCTGATATGACATTGAGTAGCTTTTATTTTTTATTTTCAGTTTTAATTGTCAAACTTTGAACTTGGCATTAAATAGTGCCCCCGCCCCTGGGTAGGTTTACATGTAAATCTGAAAAAAAAAAAATGTGGCCCTCACTACCACTAAAGTTGCCCATCCCTGCCAATCACAGTCAAAGATCTGACAACACAAAAATGTGAGGGACGGGGATTTCCACCATAGCTGCTCATTTTATTTCATGCTGTGTGCCAAATCATGAACCCAGTCACATGGTATGACCAGCAAGCAAGGCTTCAGACATCATCACATACATCATCAATACACGCCTCGATACGCGCTTTGCAAAATATTTCCTGGATTCACTCAGCGCATTCTCCAGAGCACTGTGCGGCAAGTCCCATCACTGCGGGAGACCTGTGGGAGTGTGTGCTTACCCGTTCCAGAAACTGCAGAGTTGGCTTTACACAATAATTCAGAATAGTCTCTATTTAATAGTTGACTGTTACAGTATTATAGTAGAAAAATATTTACCTATGCGTAAAAGTGGGATGGGCAGGCGTGTCATGTATGTCATTTTACAAAACGGAAAAAGTGGTTAGATCAGCTGATGATAACTTAAGATAACGTAAGGTAATGTAATGTAGTGATGTTATGACGTGGTGACGTGTTGCATATATAATGTGTTGTGGAGAAAGAAGGCAGGCGAGGCAACGAGCTGGACAACACAGAAACTTTATTCCTTCTCCATCATTCACAGCAAACGAGAATCCCGGGTGTCTGTGCATTCCTCTTTTATCTCTTTATTTCCATGCATCGAGACCCGGAACTTCTGACCATACACGTTGTATGAACAAAGAATTGTGTGGCACATTAACATAACATGATGCCAGTGCTGCTACAACACCTTTCTTCTCTCCGCGGCTCAGGAATCTCTTGCTTTCCCCCGTGGGGGGAGGGGGGCACATAGAACCAACAGTCCTGTCTGATGCCCCCCGGTGACACCTCCTCATTCGATCCATTGTCCTCCTCTCCCCTTGCCCTCTCTGGGTGGAGAAACCCCCCCACCCCATGCCCCCACAGTGTAAATGCAGTCAAAACCTCTTTACACAAGAGGGGCATAGTCTGGCCTAGGCTCTTTTACACCCCAGGGTATACCCGGGTTTAATTTGGGTGGGGGTTAATTTGGCCTGTTACACCTGTATGCCATAGATCCTCTCTGTCTGAGATGTATTGCTACACTCATATCTATAACAATGATAAATCGTGCTCTGATCTTACAACCAGTTCAAAATCAGTTTATCCCTTGTTTTGGTCCTCATTTAAATTTAGTTTTCAAATATGTCTTATTATTCCAAATTGATAAGCATACCAGTAGAGGGACACTGCATCTCCTATTTGCATACTTAGTCATTAATAATTTCCTGTATTTCATTATTATTTCCTCCGCCAAGGAGGTAATGTAATTGGGGCGGTTTGCCTGTCTGTCTACTGTTAGCAGGATTACACAAAAACTGCTCAATGATTTTGATGAAATTTTCACCAGAGGTGGCCCTTGGCCTAATGATGAACCCATTCGGTTTTTGGAGGCAATTCAAGAGTGCATACCTCCACCAAGGCCCCATCGTCTCGCAAGGTGTTAGCATGATTATACAATAACTGCTGGATGGATTTGGATTAAATTTGTGCCTGAGGTGGAACTTGAGCTACAGATGAAACCATTAGATTTTTGTCACAATCGGGGCACGGCTAGGGACCGTGCCCACGTTTTATGTTCAGTTTAGTCTTTGCTTTTCCACAGTATTATTTTTTTTTTTTTGACTTATTTTGTACCCGTAGGTAGATTTGTTCTGCAGTCCGGCGACAAGCCACCAGCTGCCGGTCGCTGCGTGCGCAAGCGCCCCATATCCCTAACCTGCATGTTTTTGGCATGTGGGAGGAAACCGGAGAAATCCCGGAGTAAACCTACGCAACACGGGGAGAACATGCAGACTCAACACAGATCACTGTTGGCCGGGGGCAGGGATCGAACCTACGATCTCATGATCCCTGCGATCCCCCGGCTGAGGGTAAACTGTGCTGCCGCAGTGCTAACCACTGCGCCCCCGTGCAGCCCATTATTATTATTCTGATTATCATTATTATTATTATTATTAAGCACCCCTGTGCTCCCTGATCATTGTCTGTCTTATGTCATCCACTGCTGTCTGTGTTTTATGGTTGTCTTTTTGCATTTGGTTACATTGTTTGATCCCTGTATATTTTTACTGTTTAGTATTATTGTCCTTGTTGTCTTTAGTCATGTTTTGTCATTCCCTGTCTAAGTTCATGGTTGTGTGTGGATCTGCTTACCTATTGTCTCCAGTTCCTCATGTTTCTGTATCCATAGTCACTCCTCCTCATGTGTGCACCTCCTGCCTTGATTGTCTGCCCAGCTGTCTCGCGTGACGTTCATGATTAGTTACCCTATTTACATGAGTCTTGGATTGTGCTCTGTGTTGCGTCATTTGTTGTCTCTACCCTACTATGTCATGTCAGGCAACTGGTTTGCTTGCTACCAGATAACCATGAAAACCAGTACTACCTGTCTCATGGGTTGGGCCGTCGGCAACTCAACCAGCAACCCCGCCCTTCCAAGGGCGTGGAGGGTGAAACTGGGCATCCTGGCAGAACTAAAAACAATATCTGTCACAGGTCTGTGGTGGACTACTCCCAGTTACATGGGGTGAGACTGGACATCCTGGCAGATAAGCACATCTGTCACAAGGTCTGTGGTGGACTTTTGCCAGTCAGTGCATCGTGACATGCACTACACAAAGAGCAGAAATAAACAAACCTATCATCTGGTCAGTCACTGCAACAGATACTGGAGTCAGTTTGTCTTGGCCTGTCCTTGTCACTGATAATACCTCTACCTGCCAAGAATGTGCTGCTAGTCCAGCAAAAGCTAGCGGTACTCAAATACTTTGCAAGCAGTTTCATGAAATGTTCAGTGAGAAAGCAACTCATACTGGCTCAGACGTCACCCGGGTTAACAAGGTCAGGAGTTCCTGGCAGTGGAAGGCGAAGGACAGAGCTGCGTGGAGGAATCTGATCAGACCTAAATGAAACAGTCATTGTCACCCCCAACGGACTGTTATGACCCTGCTATGACCCACATCCATGTTATTGCATATTTGTGTGAGTTTTGCCCAGCTTAGTTTTCAGCCCATGCTCTGCTTTGCTTTGTTTTTGAGTTAGTGTTTGGAAATTAAATCATTATTGCACCTGAGCCTGTCTGCACCCTTGAGTCCTCTCTTGTCACCCTCATTGCCTGGGAGGCAGTATATGACAGTTCCGGAGGTGATCCATGAGCCCATACCTTCACCAAGGCCCTATCTCACAGTGTATGGAGGGACAAATGGATGGATGAAGGGAGGGACAGAGCCTTGGCAGAGGTGTGCGCTCTCTGAGTGGCTTCTAGTTTTTTAAGCCTTGATTTGAAATTTGTAAGCATGTTTTTTTTCCAGGAAACATTAAAATTGACCTAATTTATATTGAGGTTTTTCGGTGTGTCTCTGATGCAGCTCTTTAAAATGTTTTTCATGAGGTTAAACTTCCACCAAAGGCATCCTGTGTGTGTGTGTGTGTGTGTTCACTTTTAAGCAAAGATTTTGCCAAATTACCCACTACCTAAAATATTCTTTATCAAGCTCCAGACATGTGTTTCCAATGTTCTTTAAATATACAGCCTGCCTGCACGCACGCACGCACGCACGCACACAGACACACACTCTCATAGACTCAAACACATAGTACTTCCCTTGAAAGACAGTTGAAATGAAACCCCTCCCTTATTGTTTTTGAAACAAAGCTCAATCTGTCTTTCTTTTAATTCAGACTACAGACGAAAATGAAATAATGGCAAAGTGGAGAAAATTTTTCCTGCCAAATTTTCCCATTGTTCTCAGCAATCCTCCGTTAAGAACATCTGTATTTGACACAGGTTAACTACATAAGATTACATTTTTCAATGAAAAGGTCTTCTAATGATATGGTAATTAGTACTCCTTCTGGAAGTATTTTGGGGTCCTTTCAGACAATCCAGGGAGGATTAAATGATGATGGGGAACAATGAATGTAATGGACCCCCCCACCCCACCCCCCATACTTGTCTGACAGGGGTGCATGTAAGAACTTGGTCTGATGTATTCAGATCGTCAACCTGCCGGGTCCCTTGCACATCCTTCCTTATTAGCCACCCTAAGGCAACAGATGGGAAGACTTGAGTCTGAGAATTGGATTCAACTCACACATTGGACCATTTCATATGGCTGCGAACACTGTACGAACAATTTCTGGACCATTTTGTACGGCTTTCTTAAGGCAGCCGTAGGAGAATCCAGTGTTCGTAGACCATTCGTAAGTTGGTGGCCAGGTCGATGGTCTTGTCCAAGCTTTCTACGAGCCCCCCACGAAAACCCCTGATCGTAGGGCGGCCATATGAATGCTATAGGAATAACATAAGAACTATACAAGATGTTGGCTGTAAGTATAACAACTTAAGTTGCTCGGCTGCACGGTGGCGCAGTGGTTTAGCACTGTGGCAGCACAGTTTTACCCTCGGCCGGGGGATCGCGGGGATCATGAGGTCGTGGGTTCGATCCCAGCCCCCGACCAACAGTGAGCTGTGTGGAGTTTGCATGTTCTCCCCGTGTTGCGCGGGTTTACTCCGGGATTTCTCCGGTTTCCTCCCGCATACCAAAAACATGTAGGTTTAGGGCGCTCGCGCACGCAGCGACCAGCAGCCGGTGGCTTGTCACCAGACTGCAAACCAAGTCTACCTACGGGTACAAATAAGTAACAAAAAAAAAAAAAAAAAAAAAAAAAAAAACTTAAGTTGCTCTTGAGGGCCCTTTACAGCGATTGTAGGAAATGCTGTACTGTGGAGGATGGAATCAGACAAGACATGTGCTGACAACACAGAACTTTATTCACCGCCAACAAACAGAACAGACAGACCCTGGGTACAGAAGTGACCTCCTTTATCTGCTTTATTCCCGCCTTTGGCACCCAGGGTAAACACATTAACGTACGAGTCACAAAGCATGTACGCACAAACATACACGTCACAGAGCATGGCTTAATACAATACTTTTGTGCCCTGGCGTCCTCAGGTGTGAAAAGTGTTCTTACCCTTCACACAATGCATCCACACCTGGCACAGCGGGGGCGAAGGCACATCTTTATCTAGTTTCATACCCCCTAGCGCTCTGGTGCCCTTTGCTGGCTCCTCTCACTTCTTCCCCCATTACCATCTCTCAACTCCTTCCGCCCCCAACACCCCAAAGTCCTGGGTGGAGTACCATCTCCTATTGTGTCACCACACAGCCCCCCCACCCCCCGAACACCCAGAAGGGGTCCTTTACCGGAGTGGTGGCTCAGTTGTTAGATCATCCGCCCCACACCCGGGAGGCAGGGGTTCAAATCCCGGCTGGGTCATGCCAAAGACCATATAAAAGTGGAACTTCCTGCCGTCCAGCTTGGTGCTCAGCAATAATGGATGGAGGAGGGAAATCTGTGGTGGCGCCTTGCATGGCAGTGGCCCTCTGATTCTACACTTGGGGTGTGTGTGACTGACACTGTAGATAGGTAAAACACAATCTCGTTCTGCTGTACATGATTGGTTGTACAGTTGAATGACAATAAAGGGTGATTTAACTCTTTGGTCCTTTGGGCTTGAGCAAGCGCCCATAACAGCTGTAGCGTGGAGCCGCCGGGCCGGTCGAAGCGCCTTCCTGTCAAGGTGGGTAGGAGGAAAAGTTGGTCTCTGGAGGGGGAAAGGGTGGGGAGGGGAAAGAGTTAGTTTCTTGAAAACAGTTCTCTGTTGGGGGAACACAAACCTGCAGATCCACCGTAGGTGGGCGCCTGCGCCAGGGAACTTGCACCAGCACCACCTGCTCATCTGCCAACACATAAGCGGGCTTCTGCTTGTCTATGCAGATGATTTCCTTACGCCCCCCCCCCCAAGTCTAACACAAAGTGTTTCGCTCCTGTTTCCAACACTGAACAGGCCGTCATACGGCGGACGCAGCAGGGTTCTGTGGGCATCGTGCCTGAAGAAAACTAATTTGGCATTGTCCAAATACTTTGGAACAAAGTTGTGGGGAAAACAATGGTGCGCCGGGCCCGGAACGCTGGCAGCCCCTGTACCGGTAAAAAAGTGTGCAGGCGGATCGGTAAAGGGCGTGGGGCTGTCTGGCAAAAATTACCCCGGGATCTGCAACGGCTGAGAAAAAACGAGTTCTGCCGGGGAAGCTGCTAAATCTTCCTTAGGCACGGAGCATAACCCCAATAGGACCCAAGGCAGGCGGTTGACCCAGTTGTCATCCGTCAGCAAGGCTCTGAGCGCTGCTTTAAGAGACCTGTGAAAACGCTCGCACAAACTATTAGCCTGTGGGTTGTATGCGGTGGTGCGGTGTATTTTGACCCCCAGGCTGTCGGCCATTGCAGACCAGAGTTCCGAAATAAATTGCGGACCCCTGTTGGAAGTGATGTCCAACGGGGTTCCCAATCGTGCGACCCATGCTGACAAAAATGCGCGGGCGACCTCGGCAGACGTGGTGGAGCTCAGCGGAACCTCCTCTGGCCAATGCATAGTGTGGTCCATGATTGTTAAAAGGCGTGTGAACCCCTGCGACGTTGGAAGGGGACCCACTAAATCCAAGTGTACATGGTCAAACCTCCTTGCTGAAATTTGAAAAGGCTCGAGGGAGGCTTTGGTGTGCTTGTCCACCATAGCCCATTGGCACGTGACACACACTGCAGCCCATTCTTTCATATCCCTGTGTAAGTGAGGCCAGACAAATTTGGACCCCACCAGTTTAACTGAGGCTCACATGCCGGGATGTGAAAGGGAGTGGACGGACTCGAAAACGCAGCAGTGCCAAGAGCTCAGAACCACCGGGCAGGGGTGGCCAGTGGAGATGTCGCAGAGCAAGGGGGGCACCCTTCTTGTACCACCCTGATCTCCAGTTTTAATCTGGTAGCTGTGGACTGGAGCGTGCAAATGTCTGCATCCCCGGTTTGGTCGGTGGCCATTGCAGAAAAATCGATACCCACGTAGACTGGAAAGATCAGCGCATGTGACAGACAGTCCGCCACAATGTTAAATTTACCGGCTACATGTTGGATGTTAGTCTTGAATTCCAAAATTGCGGCCAAGTGCTGTTGTTGCCGAGCCACCACGGTTCTGAGACTTTGGATATCGCATAAGTCAGTGGTTTGTGATCGACAAACGTGGTAAGCTCGCGACCTTCAAGCCAGAACTGAAAATGATACGTAGCCAGGTGGAGAGCCAACAACTCTCTGTTGAAAGCGCTCTACTTACGCTCATTGTTACACAAAGTACGACTGAAAAAGGCAAGGGGCTGCCACGAACTGGAGATGTACTGCTCCACCACGGCTCCTACCGCGACATCCGATGCATCTGTGTTGAGTGCTATTCAGGCTGATAGGGCTGGGTGAGCCAGCAAAGCCACATTGGCAAGTGCCGTTTTAGCGCCTGTGAAAGCCTGGACCCGATCGGGGGTCCAGTCAGTGCTATCCGTGGGTTTCTTCTTTTTGAGCGTGCTGTACAGCGGTTGCAGCAGCTGGGCTGCATGGGGGAGGAAGCAGTTGTAAAAACTGACCATCCCCAAAAATTCCTGCAACGCCCTCACGGTCTGCGGACATGTAAAATCTGACACTGCGCGAACCTTATCCGGCAGTGGGGCTGCGCCCTCTGGCAAGATGCAGTGGCCCAAGAAGTCGATTACTGGCAGCCCAAACTGACACTTTGCCAAATTAACAATCAGCCCGTGCGCTTCCAACCATTGGAAAACTTGTTTGAGATGGGCGAAGTGCTCTTCCTCTGAAGCGCTAGCCACCAAAATGTCGTCTAAGTAGACGAAAACGAACAGCGAGTCATGGAGCACCACGTCTATCATCCTTTTGAAAGTTTCTGCAGTGCCCTTTAACCCGAACAGCATGCATAAAAACCCGAAAAGATCGAAGGGAGGGCAGCGCGGTGGCGCAGTGGTTAGCACTGCGGCAGCACAGCAACTCACCCTTGGCCGAAGGGTCCTGGGTTCGATCCCAACCCCCGACCAACAGTGATCTGTGTGGAGTTTGTATGTTCTCCCCGTGTCTGCGTGGGTTTACTCCAGGATTTCTCCGGTTTCCTCCCACATGCCAAAACCATGCAAGTTAGGTTAATTGGCATCAAAATGGGGATTCTAAATTGTCCTTAGGTATGACTGTGAGAGTGAATGGTTGTCTGTCTCTGTGTGTTGGCCCTGCGATGGACTGGTGATCTGTCCAGGGTGGACCCTGCCTTTCATCCAGTGATGCTGGGATAGGCTCCAGCCCCCCCGCGACCTGAAAAGGATTAAGCAGAAGAAGATGAATGAATGAATGAAAGATCGAAGGGAGTTATTACCACCATTTTGGGAACGTCCTCTGCGCAAACCGGGACCTGGTAATACCCGCAGACCAGATCCACTTTCAAGAAAGTGCGCGCCCTGGCCACATGCTCGGAAAAATCCTGGATGTGCAGGATGGGGTAACGGTCGTGTTCCGTGGCATTGTTCAAGCGTCAGAAATCACTGCACGGCCGCCACGACCCATTGGACTTGGGCACCGTGTGCAGCGGGGATGCCCAAGGGCTGTTGGAGCACCTAACGATGCCTAAGCATTCTAAGTTAGCAAAATCCTTGCATGCGATGGCTAGTTTAGCCGCATTCCAGGTGGCGAGGGCACGCAAAAATGGGCGGACCTTTCATGGTGATAAAATGCTCGACCCCATGCCTGGTTACCGTAGCGGAAAAAGTGGGCACTGTGAATGCTGGGAACTTGGAACGCAAACGCTGGTACTTACCCCCTGGAGCTAGAACATTTGCATGTGTTGGTGGCCCAACTCCCTGAGCTATGCAGGGCAGGGAGGAAAAAGATACAGCATCCACTAAACGTCTGTTGGCAACATCAACAAGGAGACCATAAGCGCACAGAAAATCAGCACCTAAGATGGGGACCGAACATGCAGCTACCACAAAGTCCCACTGGTAATTGCATCATTTATCATCTGATCATTTATCCTTGTTCCTTACCCCCAAGTATGTACCACTCATCAACCGGGTGAAGCCATCAGTGAGGACCATCAAAGTGTGGCCAGAGGGGGTTGACTCTGTACTCCAGGAGAAGTTTAGGAACACAGACTGGAGTATGTTCACCTCTCAGGCTACCTGTGGCTCCCACATAAACATCAACTCTTACACCCACTCAGTCCTGGACCATATCAACACCACTATTGACAGTGTCACCACGGAAAGACAGATCACCACGTACCCAAATCAGAAGCCATGGATGAACAGAGAAGTGCGGCTTCTGCTAAAAGCACGTAACAATGCCTTTAGATCTGGTGATGCACAGGCCTACAGTTCATCCAGGGCAGATCTGAAGAGGGGCATCAAGAAGGCCAAGCACAGCTACAAGCTGAAGGTGGAGGAACATTTTGGGGACTCTGACCCCCGACGTATGTGGCAGGGCATTCAAGCTATCTCTGATTATAAGCCCAGCAACTCCATACCTATAGCCATGACTGTGCCCTTTCTCAATGAGCTAAATGACTTCTATGCTCGTTTTGACAAGGACAACAACAAAAAGAACATCAATTTCCCACCCTCTGATGACCTCCACCACCTCACACTCACCCACACCAACGTCCGTAATGCACTGAGTCATGTCAACGTACGTAAGGCTGCTGGCCCTGATGGCATTCCTGGGCGTGTGCTGAGGGCATGCGCTGAGCAGCTGGCAGGGGTCTTCACAGACATCTTCAATCTGTCTCTGGCCCAGGCCGTGGTACCAGCGTGCTTCAAGACCACTTCAATAGTACCAGTGCCGAAATATTCAACACCATCGTGCCTAAATGACTATCGCCCTGTGGCACTGACGCCCATAGTCATGAAGTGCTTTGAGCGACTGGTCTTGGCACAGCTCAAAAAAGGCCTGCCCCCTACACTGGACCCTCATCAGTTCGCCTACCGGAGCAACAGGAGTACAGAGGATGCGGTTTCTACAGCGCTACACTATGTACTCTCACACCTGGATGACAAGAACACCTACGCAAGAATGCTGTTTGTTGACTTCAGCTCAGCATTCAACACAGTTATCCCCTCCAAGTTGCTCACTAAACTTGGGGACCTGAGAATCAGTACCTCCACCTGCAACTGGATCATGGATTTTCTGACCAACAGACCCCAGCATGTTAGGTCAGGCCCCAACCGTTCTTCCGTCATCACACTCAACACTGGTGTACCACAGGGCTGTGTGCTCAGCCCATTCCTCTACTCCCTCTACACCCATGACTGCAGGCTTATGTATGGATCCAATTCCATCATAAAGTTTGCAGATGACACCACGGTGATTGGACTCATTAGGGACAACGACGAGTCAGATTACAGGGCAGAGGTTGAGCACTTGGCTACTTGGTGCGCTGACAATAACCTGCTCCTTAACACCAGCAAAACCAAGGAGCTCATAGTGGACTACAGGAAGGAGAGGGAAGAGACACATGACCCCATCCATATCAATGGCATAGCTGTTGAACGTGTCCCCAGCTTCAAATTCCTGGGGACCCACATCTCGGAGGACCTGTCCTGGTCAGTTAACACCACCAGCCTGATCAAGAAGGCCCATCAGCGCCTCTTCTTCTTGAGGACACTGAAGAAGAACCATCTGTCAACTGACATCCTGGGCAACTTCTACCGCTGCGTGATAGAGAGCACCCTGACCAACTGTATCACAGTCTGGTATGGGAGCTGCTCTGTCGCTGACCGCAAGGCGCTGCAGCGGGTGGTGAAAACCGCCCAATGCATCACAGGGACTCCACTTCCAGTTATAGAGGACGTCTACAGGAAAAGATGTCTGCGCCGGGCATGCAGCATTCTTAGGGACTCCAACCATCCTGCTCATGGACTGTTCCAGCTTCTCCCCTCCAGAAGACGTTTCAGAAGCCTTCGGACTAGAACCAGCAGGTTTAGGAACAGTTTTTTTCCAACAGCTGTCACGTTATTGAACTTAGTTTCCCGCTGACTCTCTTACCATCATCTCTTACCATCCTCACCTGTACATAACTGCATAACTACATAACTACATCTAACTTATTGCACATTATTTGCACATAACAGTACTCTTAACTTTCTGCACTGCTGCATATATTTGCATATATTTGCTTAAATGGCACATACTGTTAATTACCGTATATACTGCACTGCTGTCCTTTGCACTTCTGATTGGATGCTAAACTGTGTTTCGTTACCTTGTATTCATACATGTGTAATGACAATAAAGTTGAATCTAATCTAATCTAATCTAATCCATGCAAACATACAGTCACCAACCTTTCTCCAAACGTACTGATGTGGGATCCATTGGCGGCCATTTAAGCCAGGGCACAGCCTTCTGCCAGCCTGTCTGCGCTGACCGCCAAAATGAGGCTCTTCTGGGAGCCAGAGTCTACCAGAAAACATCTCCCTGAACTTTTGTCCTCGATGAAGAGCAGCTTCTCCATTTCGCCAGCGGTCGCAGCTGCTACTGACCACTGGCTCTCCTGTTTCCCGGCTTCTTGAAGCGGCACGGCGGCAGACAACATTGCGCTTCTGCGCTGAAACAGCGGTGATAAAAACACAGCATCCCGTTCCTGTCTCTCCTGGTGGCTGTCCTGGCCACTACCATCAGCTCCTCAACCTCGCTGGGTTCCACTGGGGCTCCCAGTCTCACTGCCTGAACACTGAGAGCCTTGTTTGCCAGTATGATGCGGTCTGCCTCCTCTGCCAGTGCGCGGTAGTCTCTGGCCGCCAGCAGCGGTGAGTTAGCGAGGATTGCTCGCGCCAAAGCCGGTAGTTTCCTGAGGAAGAGGTGGGCAAACGGGAAAGATCCATCGTCCGTGCCCATTAGCGCAAGCATGCTCTCCCTCAGTTCCCCAGCTGATCTGTCTCCTAACTCTGAGCGGGTGAGGAGCTTTTCTGTCCTCTCTCTGTCCAAAAGGGTATAACGGTGCAGCAGCAGCCACTTGAGAGTGTTGTATTTTCCTTGGGCTGGTGGGACTCAGAGTAGACTCATGACTCACTGCGTGGGGTACGCGTCCAGCACAACCACCACATGGTGGTACTTCGTGTTGTCTGTTGAGACTCTACGGAGGGCGAACTGGTCCTCCACATGTATAAACCAAGCAGCCGGGTCGTGGAGCCAAAAATCCATGAGTCTGACTGCAATGGCACTTGTCAGTCCCTCCAGGATTTCGCGATGTTGTGATCGTACCAATTCACATGAAATCAGCCAATCAGTGCAACTATTACACAACCTTGCAATTTTTTTTCCAATCACCACAACTTTCCCGCAATTTTGGCCAATCCTTGTCAACTTCCTCCAATTTCACCTGTCAAATTTGTCAAACTGGTGCTGAAATGGTCAGTCTCACTAATCAAATGCATCCGTTCACTTCCGTGTTTACAGTGAGTAGTGAGTTTATAGTTTACAGTGAGAAACGGAACACATCAGTAAACAGACTGTGTGATTTAAAAAAAAATACTCACCCGTGAGGTTTTCAACACCGTCCCTTCCTCCGTCTCCCCCAGCCTGCCCGTGGACGCCTCGCCACATCTCTGTCCTGACCACGTGTACGAAGCACTGGGTTTGTGTTGAAAAACATGCGCCTGCCCAAAAGCACCCCGTTGCAGGAGCGCGTGTGAGGAGAGTGCACTACACTACAGCGAGTTTTTGAACATTTACACATCTCTAGCAGCAAAATCATTACTACATCTGGTCAATGGGCTTTAAAACTGTGAATCTCAAATATTTAGGAATCCAAATTATGCCTAAGCTAGAATCAGTCGCCAGTGTCAACTATGAAGCCTTAATGTCAGATATCAATGAGTTAACTCAGAGATGGATGTCACTACCAATGTCGATGATCGGGAGAATCAATATACTTAAAAGTAATATTTTACCTAAAATACTTTATTTATTTCAATACATTCCCTTACCACCACCTTTAGATCTATTCTCAAGAATAAAAAAAAAGTTAGTGGAATTTATATGGAACAACAGGAGGGCTAGATTACGTTTGTCTTTATTATATTTACCATTTGATCGTGGAGGTCTGAAATGTCCAAATTTTATGTTGTATTATTGGTCGGCACAACTGAGGTCTATGACATATTATTTTTCATCAAATGATCTCCCTCACTGGACTGAAATGGAATCATACAATTTACCTTTACCTCTTCCCATATTCATATACTCAGATTCGGCAAAAAAATTACAAAAACAAGTTAAAAATCCATTTGTAAAGCATATGATCAAAATATGGTGTGAAGCTAAAAACTATTTAAAAGAACCACAGTTATTGTCACAATTTAGTCCAATATGGGGTAATCAATATTTTAAACCAGGGAGAGTGGACGCTGTATTTAAAGTATGGAATTTAAAAGGGATACAAAAGATTTAGGATTTATATTTGCCATGTGCAGAAAACATAATGTCTTTTGAAGAGCTGAGGATCAAATTTAATCTCAATAGAACACATTTTTTTAAATATCTTCAACTTAGAAACTTTATTCGATCAAATCAAAATAAAGCTCTCACTCGACCTATTTATTCATCCTTGGAAAAAATGATGATGAAAGATAGTAAAAGAAAGGGTATTATTTCAGAGTTTTATAACTCATTGACACTATCTTCAAGTGAAAATTCACTGAAAAGATTAAACTACTGGAAAGAAGATCTGCAAACTGAAATTTCAGAGGAACAATGGGAATTGGCTTGTACAGAAGCTCAAACCAAATCAATAAATGCACGCCTTAAATTGATACATTTCAAATGGTTAATGCGGATGTATGTTACACCGGAGGAGTTAAATAGATATAACAAAAATATACCAGATACATGCACAAAATGCATGGAAAGTAAAGGAACCCTATTTCATTGTTTATGGGAATGTAGATTAATAAGAATGTTTTGGGAAGAGGTGAGGGTAACAATTGAAAAAATAATCTCAAAACAAATCATATTGAATCCTAAACTGTTTTTGTTGGGTCTGTACCCAGAAAAGCATAATTTTAATAAAAGTGAAAGAACATTCATAGACCTCAGTTTGCTTAATGCCAAAAAATGTATTGCACTATTATGGAAAAAGACTCATAGACCAGATGTGACTCAGTGGTTAAGACAGATGTTAACAAACCTTCCATTAGAAAGAATAACATATATACTGAAATCAAAGGAAATTGTGTTTGAGAATATATGGAGACCTTTTATTGATTATGTAAAAAATTTAAACATAACTCTTGAAGAAGAAGGTGAATGATGTGTGTGGACCTTGTAAATTCCAAACTGGTGAACATAATATGTATACTTATGTATTGGATTGTCTAGACTAAACAGAGGAGCATTGTTGAAGACTTGATTTTGTTGGTGGTTGTTGGTGTTTTTAGTGCATTTTTTTTTTTGTAGTACTTTAGTGTTAGTGTTTGATTGTTTGTATCATGTTTGTTAAAAAAAAAAAAAAAGGTTCAATAAAGATATTGTGGAAAAAAAAAAAAAAACTGTGAATCTCTGGTGTGGAAGGACAAATGCCCCCCCCCCCCGCCGTCCCGCTGTAAATGAAAGATGTGTATGAAGACCGACATGCAGCAGCCAGACAGGTAGGCACGGAAAGAGAGAATATTCTCTGTATTTTTTTCCAGAAAAACACAAGACTCCAATAGCCAATACCGAGCAACAGAATAAATTATTTACTTTTTCCTCTCTGCTCGCTACCGAGTGGTTGGGGACTGTAGGGAACATCAACTTCACATGAAGGTGCTGCCAATAATTTCCAAATCTCTACTCTTTAACATGCATTCAATGCAATTTAGTTGTTGTAATGGATATTGTGTTAATGTTTGTATTTGCTGTTGCACAAGTTTTTCTGTATAGCAGAAGTTTCTGCTTAATTTACAAATCACTATAATGACAATCCTGTGCTTTTCTTGTATTGTTTTATAGAATATCACTACAGTAAACTGGAAAAAAGCATCCATCCATCCATCCATCTTCTACCGCTTTTCCGGAGGTCCGGGTCGCGGAGGCAGCAGTTCAAGCAGAGAAGCCCAGACTTCCCTCTCCCCGGCCACCTGCTCCAGCTCTTCAGAGAAGATACCAAGGCGTTCCCAGACCAGCTGGGAGACATAGTCTCTCCACCGAGTCCTGGGTCTGCCCCGGGGTCTCCTCCCAGTGGGACGTGCCTGAAACACCTCAAGTGGGAGGCGTCCAGGAGGCATCCTAATCAGATGCCCAAACCACCTCAACTGACTCCTTTCAATGTGGAGGAGCAGCGGTTCTACTCCGAGCCTCTCCCGGATGACTGAGCTCTTCACCCTATCTCTGAGGGTGAGTCCAGCAATCCTACGGAGAAAGCTCATTTCAGCCGCTTGTATCCGCGATCTCGTTCTTTCGGTCATTACCCAAAGCTCGTGACCATAGGTGAGAGTAGGAACGTAGATTGACTGGTAAATCGACAGCTTTGCCTTAGAACTAAGCTCCCTCTTCACCACAACAGACCGGTACAACGTCCGCATCACTGCAGATGCTGCTCCAATCCGTCTGTCGATCTCTCGCTCCATTTTCCCCTCACTCGTGAACAAGACCCCAAGATACTGAAACTCCTCCACTTGGGGCAGGAGCCTGTCCCCAACCCGGAGAGGACAATCCACCTGAAAAAAGCATCTGCTTTAAAATTTGGAACTCTTCCCACAATTTTAGAGCAATAAACACTCTAAAAACATCACAACTTTTATGGCAACTTTTTAAAAAAGCTCCCTCGAATTCAGGCTTTTTGGCCCACAACAATCATAAAAACACCCCCCGAAATCCTGGAGGGACTGACTTGTAGCGGTGGGAGACTCCAGAGTTGCTCGGTCCATTTTCCATTTCACGTCTCTAGGTCACTAATGTGAAGGATGGAATCAGACGAGGCACGAGCTGACGACTCCGAACTTGATTCACCTCCAACAAATAGAACAGACAGACCCTGGGTACCGAAGTGACCTCCTTTATCCACTTTATTCCCGCCTTTGACACCCAGGGTAAACACATTAACATGCGAGTCACAAAGCATGTACACACATCAGCATACACATCACAGAGCATGGCTTAATACAATACTTTTGTGCCCTGGCGTCCTCAGGTGTGAAAAGTGTCTTACCCTTCACCCAATGTATCCACACCTGGCACAGCGGGGGCGAAGGCACATCTTTATCTAGTTTCATACCCCCTAGTGGTCTGGCGCCCTTCACTGGCCCCTCTCACTTCTTCCCCCATTACCATCTCTCACCTCCTCCCCCCCCCCCCCCAACACCCCAAAATCCTGGGTGGAGTGCCATCTCCTATTGTGTCACCACTGTACAAATCCCTGTTCATACGGAGGTTTGTACAATGTGCGTAAGGCGGTAGTGAGACACTCATAAGGCAGAAGTATGTCATCCATGCTGACAAAATGTGCCAAAAGCTGTATGATCTTCCTACTAATGACTTGAGAGTGCTGTCAGTTCCACAAAAATTTTCATAAGATGGTAGTAAGTATGCCGTAGGAAGATTCCAAGGCACCCTTACAAAGAGCGTGAGAACTCTAGGGCCATCGTATGACAGAAGAGCACCTCATTTGTCAAGAATGCCTCAAGTTGCTCTTGCGAATTGAACAGCAGCTGTAAAGAACTATGCCCCCTCCACGAATGTCTGTGAACTCCAGAATTTGTAGGAACTGGGAGATTCTTACGAACCCATCGTTCGTAAAAATCTTTGTGGCTGTAGCTTTAAGTCGCCTATACAAAGACTTGAGACTTGACTTGGGCTTGAAAAAAAGGACGTGAACGTCTCTGGCCAAGGTTATGTTTTCATCGACATTTGTCTATTTGTTAGTAAGCCTGTTTACACAAAAATGGAAAGGACTGGAGAATGGTCAGATTGGTTTGACCTGATAAAAAAGGCAACGACTCACATAACCACTCATTACTCTCAAAATATGCCGACGAGTGTGTCTGAACACACAAGACAATCTGGGGGTCCAACCCAGTGCTGTCAGAGCGTACCGTATAAAGTTTGCAGTGAGTGTGTGACTGAGTTTTATTTTTAATGGAAAACACTTTAACAGAGTTTAATGCACACATACAAAATGTACCAAAACATTATCATGAAATGTAATCCATGAATTTGCACAAGCAATATTAGCAACATGTGTTTCAGACTTCCATGGAGTCTGAACGTCACCGTTTTCCCTGCAGGCATTTTGTTTTTCCATGCTCTCCCTCTCTCTGTACATCTAGGTTACCTTCTCACGACACTGCGGTCAATCAAACCGCCTTCCCTCTGTGGCCCGGCTGCAACCCTGATTTTACCCTCCCAAACACACACGCACAAACACATTCACACACACTCTCAGCCTCTGTAGCCTTGTAAACCCAGGTTGTTTTTTCCAGCAGCAGTAATATTTTATGAGAGGGGAATAGAGGCTGCTCGGGTCACGACATGGGCTTGCCGAGTGTGTCTGTATGCAAATGTTGTGAGAAAATGGTGGAAAATGTCTAGTTTTGCTCTAAAACAGCAAGTCAGGTTTGATTTGACATGCACTGCACTAAGAAGCTTTCTGGAGCTCACCTTTGTTGCAACATCGTTCCCACCTTTTTTTTTTTTGAAGGATACACCAGTGTTTTCATATGGAAGGGAAGACTTGGCTGACATTTTTTTCCAAAGTCTTTGCGACCAGAGGTTCCTTTCTTTTCTCCATGTTTCAGTTAAGGCGGTTTCCTTGTTATAGTTCTTTTCCTGTTGCATTGGTAAAAAGATTGCTGATGTAATGTGCTGAAACTCTGGCAACACATCTGACATTGGTTACATGAGAGTTGTGCCTAAATGGAAAGCTTTTTTTTTTTAAGACCCTCCTACTCTTAGTTTTAAAATCTGATGACACGCTATATTTATTTTTCCCCATCATCCAAATTTATAAGTAAAGCTGTCAAAACTCCCATGGTCTTTTTTTTTTCATTCTTAATAAGACTGGTGCAGGAAGACCCAGAATTGTTCAGCTGCATAAAGACGGGTCTTCAAATGATAGAGTATGAGCAAAATTTCCCAACACACCAATGTTTGTGTGATGGAAATAGAATATTAGATTACCAACAAAAAAGTCCAGAGCACATCAGAAGCTTCTGCCAGCAGCTGTGAGCATTTAAAGATCTCACTCTCAGCTCCAAGAGGGCAAAATATTAAATTTTCTCTCTCTGAATTCCCTGCCCTTGATCCTTCTTTGCTTTATGACAGGCCATAAAGTTTGGAGCCAAAACTTGCTGGGTTCTTTTATATAGAAAACACTAAAATGGCAAACAAGAGCTGATCACGAACAAGGCTGAAAGGAAAGGAAAGGTGCGTTATATATCAGCAGAAATGTAGTTATAGTCTCTTTCCCCCCAGCATAAATTGGTTGACAAGATGAATTTGCCAAATGTCTGGAAAAAATGTCTGGATTTGGTTGAAAAGTGAAAGATGAAAAGCAGATTTTTGAAGGCTGTTGAAAAGATGTCTCTGTAGGGTCTAAATTTGTCTAAAAAGTGAAAAGCTGTCTTCATATAGACATCTGTAATGGACTTTTGTTACATCGACATCATTGATTCATTCATATTCTTAACAGCTAAATTGTTTTCAGGCCACGGGGGACTGGGGTCTATCCCAGCATCTTTAGTGAGAGGTAGAGGACACACGGGACAGATCACCAGTCCTTCACCGGGCCATGCTTGGGCCATAGGCCAAGGGTGGTTTAAAAACTAGCTGAGCAGGTTCTTTACAATTGCCCACTGGAGCTATCTGGGTGGTAGTGGCTCAGGAGGTAGAGCAGGTCATCCAGTAACCAGAGGGTTGGCAGTTTGAATCCCACTTTCCCCACCCTGCTGTTGTGTCCTTGGGCAAGACACTTTTCCCACAGGTGACACTGGTGTATGAATGTGAATCAATGCCGGGTGGTTGTTAGAGAGGCCGTTGGCATGGATTGGCAGCCATGTTTCTGTCAGTCTGCCCCACTTCATCTGTGGCTACGGAGGTGGCTTACCAATACTGGTGTCTGTGGAGTGAATGGATGATGGACTCATTGTAAAGTGCCTTTGGGTGTCATGGAAAGTGCTATATAAATGCGATCCATTATTATTAACAGCAGATCTTAAAATCTAAAATGAGCTAAAAAGGACTAGATAAATACTAAGATAAAACAAACAAAAGTAGGTTAAACAATAACAAGGAGGCGAGGACACAGCCACTCTCCAGAACTAGTTCCACTCTGCGATGGAGGACACACTGTGAGCAATATGTTCATTCACTCAAATGTAAATTTATCACGGTTGAAGGTGTTATGTCTGTAAACGAGTGGCCACGGAGGCAGTGGCTGAACTAAATGAAGGTTTTATTCACAGCAAACTAGCAGCACATGGCACAAACAGAATATAGCTACAATATATGCTAATCTAACAGGGATACAGGTTGGCATATTGGCTAGAGGCGGCGCGCCAAAGAGGACGACTCCCGCCAACAGTCCCCTTAAGTAAGCACGGCGTGATGACATCGCCCTGCCTGCGTCCTCACGTCTGTGCTGCCTATTGTTAATATGTCAGTATCATGAATGAATGAATGAATGAATGAATTTATTTCGGATAGTACAGTACAGGTTAAAAGAAACTGTATAATATAACAACAAGGTCAAATTAGACAAAGACTCCTCTTATTATACAATTCCACGTGAGTTATCCGAAATGGGTGATGGCTGAAGCCGCAGCTTATATTGCCCACCCATATTCCATCCAAGAATTCAAAAGAGAAAAAAGAGAAAACAAGACAAGAGCGATTACAATTTAAAACAAAGCTAAGACAAAATGTGACTGAGAGAAAAAGAAAAGAAAACTAAGCTAAGTTAAGCGGTTACTATTCAAAACAAATCTAAGACAAAATGTCACAGAGAAAAAAAGAAAAAAACAAAAAACAAAAAAAACCACAACACAGGCTGGATATGTCAATCCTTATGTGATTTTACATGTCGTCTTGTAAATATGTTTGGAGTATTTCTTCCTTTAGTTTTTGTTTAAATTGTCCAAGCGTTGTACATGATTTTAATTCAGGTCCAAAATCGTTCCATAATCTGACTCCTTGCACTGAAACACAGTGTTGCTTGGTGGTTGTTCTCACTGTAGGCTTTTGAAATATACATGTTCCTCTGAAGTGATATCGTTTCTCCCTTGTTTGGAACAACTTTTGGATATTTGCGGGCAGTGATAAATTCTTCACTTTGAACATTATTATTGCGGTTTTAAAGTCAACCAGATCTTTCAACTTGAGAGTTTTTTGTTTGAGACAAAGTGGGTTTGTTGGTTCCCTGTAAGCTGCTTTGTTTATTATTCTAATAGCTCTCTTTTGAAGCATAAAGAGTGGATATATGTTTGTTTTATATGTATTTCCCCATACTTCATTACAATATGTCATGTATGGGAGTATTAATGAATGATACAAGGTGTATAGTGTGGGTTGATTCAGCAAATATTTCACTCTGTGTAATATTGCAATTGATTTGGATACTTTACCTTTAATATAATTAATATGTGACTTCCAACACAGTTTGTTATCAATTATTACTCCAAGGAATTTAGTTTCAGATACCCTTTCAATCTCTACACCATTTACATTGAGTTTGGGTACTGGGTTGTTGTGATGGTTGTTAAAGACTATAAATTTTGTCTTACTTAAATTGAGCGTTAATTTGTTTGAATCAAACCACAGTTTAAGCTTTCCTAATTCCTTTCCGAGTGTATCCAGAAGTTGTTCCAAATTGTTTCCACTGCATAGCAGATTAGTGTCATTGGCAAACAATATTAAGTCCATTTTTTCTGAAACTTTACATATATCGTTTATATACATATTGAATAATAATGGTCCCAAAACTGAACCCTGTGGGACTCCACAGGTGACCTTCAGCAACTCTGAGTTTTTGTTGCTAACACATACATACTGATATCTATTCTTTAAGTAACTACTTAACCAGGATAGTGCTACCCCTCTAATACCATAATTTTGTAGTTTCTTTAATAATAAATTATGTTCTACTGTATCAAATGCTTTTTTAAGATCTAGGAATACTCCAACTGAATACTCTTTATTTTCAGTGGCTGTTGATATTTTTTCTGTAAATTCCATTAGGGCATATGCAGTTGTCCTCTTGTGTCTGAACCCATATTGCTGCTCACATAATAAATCATTCTTCAGTATGAAGTTGTCAATTCTCTCATAGAATATTTTTTCAAGTATCTTGGAAAATTGCGGTAATAGTGAAATTGGTCTATAGTTTGAGAGTTCCCCTCTGTCGCCCGTCTTGTATATCGGAATTACTTTAGCTATTTTCATTGCATTGGGAAATATACCTGATTGGAGAGACAGGTTGCAGATATACGTCAGTGGTTTTACTATGCATTCGATAACAGTTTTGACTAGTAGCATGTCAATACCATCACAGTCAGTAGATGTTTTACTTTTGAACGATTTAACAATTTCAATGACCTCTCTTTCGTCTGTGTTCTTTATGAAGATGGAGTCTTTTACAGCAGTGTTATTGCATATTGTATCACCTGTAGGCACCGTAGTGGGTGTTTCTCGGGCCAGTTTAGGTCCAATGTTAACAAAAAAATTATTAAATTCATCTGCAGGTGAAGCTATATTGAGACTCTGAGTCGTTTTATTATTTTTTGGAATATTAGTTGGGTAGCTTGTATTTCTGCTTTTATTTCCAAGGATACTGTTGAGTATTGTCCATGTATTTTTAATATTGTCTTTGTTTTTCGCCAGTTCTTTACTGTAATAGTCTCTTTTACTACATCTTATTATATATGTTAACTTATTTTTGTATGTTTTATACCGCTGCTCTGCTTCTTTTGTTCTTTTCTTTAGGAAAGCTTTATATAATAAATTTTTCTTTTTACACGCCTTTTGTAGTCCTTTGGTTAACCATGGCTTATCAGCAAATTTGTGTTTAAGCTTTTTTTTTAACTAATGGGCAGTTTTTTTCATAAACAGTCATCGATATACAGTGCAACACCACCACCCTTTTTTTGAGATCTGTTAATATAAAACATCTGATATCCCTCTATTGCCATCAGGGGAGCCTGCTCTTCATTAAGCCAGGTTTCAGAGACTGCAATAGCTGTGAATTTTCTGTCTAGCTGTTTTAAATAGTCCTGAATCTGTGGAAAGTTTTTGTTAAGACTTCTGCTATTGAAGTGTATTATTGACAGTTTACCATCTAGTTGCACTTGACTTTTGAATTGTTTTTCAGTGTAATATTCACAGTGGTTATGAATATTATTGAAAAAGTGGTTATCAGGATCAATATCATTCTCCATCTCTTGTGGTTTATGTTCAGCATAATGGTATATTTTCAGAGTTTGAGTTTCCTCATTCTGTGTCAGATGACTTCCTCCAACTGGGGATAATTGATGTCTACTCGAGTCGGTCATAAGTTTTTGTTTATTTTGCTTATTATTTTTTTAAAGTACTTTGGCATGGTGTGTCAAAAGAACTATTCTTATCGTGTGTATGAATATGGATTATCATTGGCTCATAATTTTCTTAATCAGTGTTCATCTGTATTTATCTAAGTCAGTAGCATCTCTGATCATTATACTCTTTGCTTGCTCAGGTGATCCATTTAGTTTAATCCAAATTCTACAATTTCTTGTCCAGGTTGCTTGTATCTTATTTTGTTTTTTAGCATCCGTGCCTGTCGTGCTAATTCAGCGTTTTTTTTTTGTCAGGTGTTCATTTAGGTAAACTTGAGTTTCCTTTAGCTTTCTGGCCTGCCTCAGTATGTTATTCTTTACCCTTCTGTTCACAAAGCGCATCACAATTGATTTCTTTGTTTTGTTATCTTTCTTCGGTAGAGCATAACAGGCTGAGATTGCATTGGCTTCTACCTTAATGTCTCTATTATTAAGGAACTGAAGCACTTGATTTTCTAAGGACAATGACTCACTCATGGGTGCATCTTCACCACTCAGTCCTGTTGCGGCATGGGCGTATGACTGATATCTGATGTCTAGTCCACTTATAACTAGGTCATCTATACGAGAACCTTGTTCAAGATCCTCGACGCGTTGCTCCAAAAGACGCCCGTGTTGCTCCAGGTCCATAATTTTTTTGTCTTTTTCTTGGATTATTAAATGTAGGGTTTGTACCTGTTCTATTAGGCCTATTATTTTGTCCTGCTGGCTAGTCAATTTGGCCAATTCATCTGACATAAAGTTCAGAGATTTTTTGATTTCTTCCATTTCCTCTTTCTTTGGTGGCATCTTACTGACCTGTGGATAGAGATAAACAGAGAATCCGGCTAGGCCTCAACTAGCCCGGCCGTTGCTGGACTCGCCGCACCGAGCTCCTGCAAGCTCCTCCGCCGCACCGAGCTTCTGCACAGCTCCTCTGCCAAGTAACACTGCACAGCTCCGCAGATCACCGCTGCCGATCGTCGCCGCCTGCCGCCGTCTGCCTGGCCAGTTATGCCGCACACCGCCGGCGCAGCCACCGATCACCGCCGCCGATCACCGCCGCTCGCCGCTGTCTGGCTGGGTGGCACCTCCGCTAGGCCCCGTCTCCGAGCGCCGTCAGTCTGGTAGTTCCTCAGCTGGGCCTCGCAACTGGGTTCCGACTCAGGCCACTGTCCTGCTGGGTCCAGGTGGCCCCCGTCTCTCACCAACGTCGCGCCCGAGCTCCCAGCCGCCGCCTCGGTTGGTTCGGTTGGTTCCTCCGGTGAGCCCTCACCGGGGACTGAGCCGCTTCGTGTCGGAGTTTGGTCGGCGCCCTGGGGCCAGCGTTAAGCTAACTAGCGTTAGCTTGGCAATCGCTTCGGGCAGAGCGCAGCAGTTCTACCCGATTAAAGGGGCATTCCAACGGGATTCTGACGGAGGTGGAAATTCAGCTCGTGGGTGTCCGTCACGAGCGCCGATCGCTGTAGGTTGGTTATTTTAATGGCAAAAAGCAGTGGCTTAGTCTCAGCACTGAGAAAGTGTGGCCATCCCGGTCGCCATCTTGGAAAAAAAAAAAAATTTAAAAAAAAATCATACATTCAACTCCCCCTTGCAAAAGCCAAAAATATAATGAACATTTCACATCACAGCAGCTTTTTTTCTTTTTTTTTTTTTTTACAACAAGCAGAGAAAATAGAACCTGGGTCACCGGGTAGACTGCTGGTTAACCCTGCATGGTTGAGTGGGTTTTTCTGCCACGGTGTTGTAACCATGCTCTGCCTAAACATTTCAAAACAGAGTCATTTTCAACAGTTCACCTTCAGGGGTCTCAGTCGAGCCCGCAGTGGGCGTGGTCCTGGAGGCGCCAGCCACAGCGGACCTGGATGCCATCTTGAACCGTCGGTCATCTGGAAAGCGGCTGGCCCCAACCGTGCAGTGATCTGCCTTGGCGGGGACAGGAACATCGGCAGGCCGTCTGGGCATTCGGCTCAGCAGACCCGAACCCAATCGAGCCCTGTGAGCAGCGATCTGATCGGCTGTACTCTGCACTGCTGCTCTCTCGTCCCTGATGCTGGTTGCTGCCGTGGCGGTGTGACTCTCACGCTGGCAGCAGGACGTATCCCGGTTGGCATTGTCCCGCTGGATTCTGCTGGGCCACGAACTCTCTATCCCACAGCACTGCGGCAGCTCCTTGCTGCTGACACCAGGCACAGATAATGGATGAGTCCGGTTTCTGCCTTTTTTCCTTGCTGCCCTCTCCTTGCAGTGTCAAGCTCATAGTGGCTGTATCCCCGTCCGGGCGTGTTGCGCTCTCAACATCAGCGTTCCAGCAGAGCTCAAAGTTGTCACAGATGGTAAAACCCAGTTTATAAAACAGGTCACAACCCAGGATATTATCCCCGTGTGCAGCACTACAAAATGAACACCAGGAGGACTCTTGACCCGTAGGGAACCACCAGCAATATGGTCCCTACTACGCTGATGTGTGAGTACCCGTAGACATACAACTCCTCCAGATTCTTCTCAATAGGATGGTTAGGGAAAAATCTCTTTACAGTAACCCAATTCAGCACTGACCTCACGGCAGTAGTGTCCAGCAGCAACGGCAAGTCGGCGTCATCCAACTTTACCATGCACCACATGTATACCAAGTCTCTGGAGTTCACAGCGTGGATAGTGATCACCGGTGGGTCTTTTTGGCTGGGTGACTGGTCTGATGTCCGTTATGATGATCGGCACACCTTGGCAAAGTGATTGAGCTTGCCGCAGCATCTGGGTTGCTGCCTACCGGCTGGGCAGGATTATACTCGCCCTCAGTGCCTCGGGGAGCCGCAGTTACTGCCCGAATGGTGTCCCATGATGTTCCGTTTCCCCGTAATGTTCACCTCTGCGTCCTCCAAGTGAGTCACATTGTTAATGGGTACTTCTGCTGGGGTAACTACATAGCTATCGAGAATTGTTGTTGTGGCTCACCTAGTTGTGGTGTTAGCTTGTTGGCGGCCTTCAACTGGAATGCCAACCCCACTGCCTTCGCCAGCGGTAGGTTGTTGGGCACCCTGATAAGCTTCGCCCACAGCCACGGGTTGCTGGTGTGCGCCACTAGCTGGTCCCACACTATTTCCTCCTCTAGTTGCCCAAACCTGCATCAGCTCACCAGACAGCGGACTCCGGCTTGTCCAGCCATGTTGCTTTCCGACCGGGGTGCCAGACATGTGTCTATCTTCAGGAAAAACATCAAGTTTTCCTGCAGAAGATCCATTTTTCTCCTTGTTGCCATTGTTATGTCTGTAAATGAGTGACCACGGAGGCTGTGGCTGAACTGAATGAAGGTTTTATTAACAGCAAACTAGTAGCACATGGCATATACATACAGAATATAGCTATATGCTAACCTAACAGGGATACAGGTTGGTGTATTGGCTAGAGGCGGAGCGCCAACAAGGACGACCCCCGCCAACAATCCCCTGAAGTAAGCGTGGGGAAAATAACATCACCCTGCCTGCACCCTCACGTCCGTGCTGCCTATTGTTAATTTGTCAGTATCTAACAGAGGGGTGCTGCTCTCTGGTATCATGATACTTACTCAAGGGCAGATTCAAGGATTCAAAGGATTCAAAGATTTTATTTGTCAATATGACGATATGTACAGGACATACAGGAGAATTGAAATGATGTTTCTCTCGCTCTTCAGTGGAGTGTACAATATAAAAAAAAGGAATAAGGCTGGAAAAACAACAACAGCAGTCTATGTACAGTAATGCTACCCATAGTCCAAATGGTGACTGCCACAGGCGAGGGCAACCCCTCAGAGCACCAGTAAACATCCAGAGAATAGACATTGAGATGGTGACATCCTACAAGTACCTGGGTGTTAATAAACTGGACTTGTCACACAATACCGACGTGCTCTACAAGAAGGGACAGTGCAGGCTGTTAATCCTGAGGAGGCTCAGGTGTTTTGGTGTACAAGGGGTGCTCCTGAAGACCTTCTACGACTCGGTGGTGGCATCAGCCACCACATTTGGAGTGGTTTGCTGGGGCAATGGCATGACAGCAGCCGACAGGAAGAGACTGAATAGACTGACCAAGAAAGCTAGCTCTGTCCTGGGGAAGTGCCTCAACCCAGTGGAGGAGATAGGAGAGAGGAGGATTTTTTTGATTTTTTTTTTGATTTTGTATACTTTATTGATCCCCAGAGGGGAAATTGAGGGCATCCATGAAGGGATGGATGAAGCAGCCACGGTACGGCGCTATCCCTTAACCATTCACACACACATTCACACCTAGGGCCACTTTAGAGTCTCCAATTAACCTAACCTGCATGTTTTTGGCCTGTGGGAGGAAACCGGAGAAATCCCGGAGTAAACCCATGCAGATACGGGGAGAACATGCAAACTCCACACAGATCACTGTTGGTCAGGGGCTGTGATCGAACCAGGGATCCCATGGCCAAGGGTGAGTTGCTGTGCTCGCACAGTGCTAACCACTGCGCCACCGCACCGCCCGAGGATGGTGGCTAAGCTGTCATCTCTGCTGGAGTCCGAGTCCCACCCTATGCAGGACACGCTGAACGCACTGAGAAGCTCATTTAGCAGTAGGCTGCACCATCCTAGATGCGCGACTGAGAGGTTTCGCAGGTCCTTCCTATCTACGGCTGTCAGACTTTATAACCTAAGCAGGGCTGTTCGTAGAGGTCATAAAAAAACTTACGACCTAATAAGTACTGAATGCACAAAATGTAACAAACTTGCACAATAATGGTCCCCTAGGCTGATTCAAATACGAAATATGCTGTATGGGTATATATTCATACTATGTGGGGTAACTGAATAGACCGTTATGTTGTTTATTCCATCTAGCTACAATGCTCCGTGCTGTGTATATTTCTGTGTACATATGTATATTCACTGCTCTTATTATCCTATCTTCTAAATTATTGCTCTGAGTGTTGCTATCCCTGTGCTGTTGCAATTCTGGAATTTCCCCATTGTGGGACTAATAAAGGCTTATCTTATCTTATCTTATCTTAAAAGATAGACCCAGACCTCCCATAGTGCGAATAAAGATAAACGATAAACTATATACAGAAAAATCCTATATAGAATCCTATATACAGAAAAGTAGAGCAGTAACACTTGTAGTACCAAGTTCAATGCAGTAGTGTAGGTGCAGACAGCGACAGACAGGACTGCACATGATCAGTATTGCAATGACAGACAGCAGCAGATATGGCATTTATCCAAATGGTTGCAGTAAAGTGCAGAGACATACAGCAGCAATGTATTACTGTTGGTGTGCCAATCTTTCTGTGCCAGCAGCTGAGGTGGTTATTGTGCGGGTGAGTGTGTTATGATGGGAGGGGTTGGTGGTGGTGGTGGACAGAGTTCAGGGTCCTGATGGCCTGATGATGGCCTGATGAACACAGCTGTTTAACAGTCTTGTGGAGTGGGCCCAGAGGCTCCGGTACCTTTTCCCCGAGGGCAGGGGGCTGAAGAGGGAGTGTGAGGGGTGGGAGGTGTAGCCTGCAATGTTGATGGCTCTATGGGTGAGGCGGATGCAGTAGATGTCCGAGAGGGGAGGCAGAGGGGCACTGATGATCTTGCTGGCTGCTTTCACTGTGCGTTGTAGAGTCTTCCAGCAGGAGGCGGTGCAGCTTCCATACCACACTGTGATGCAGCTGGTGAGGATGCTCTCAATCGTGCCCCGGTAGCATAAGCACATGATGTGGGGTGGGACTTGTGCTCTCCTCAGTTTGTAGAGGAAATGGAGGCGAGTTTGAGCCTTCTTGGCCAATGATGTGGTGTTGTTGGACCAGGAGAGGTCCTCAGAGATTTGCACCCCCAGGAACTTGGTGCTGTTCAACCTCTCCACAGCTGCTCCTTCGATGATCAGAGGGGGATGCTGTGTGTGTGTCCCTTCCTGAAGTCAACCACAATCTCCTTGGTTTTTCCCATGTTCAGGGAGAGGTTACTGTCTTTACACCACTGAGCCAGTTGGCTCACCTCATTTCTGTGGTTAGCCTCCTCGTTGCTGGTGATGAGGCCCACCACCGTCGTGTCATCCGCAAACTTGATGATGTGGTTGGTGTTGTAGGCTGGTACACAGTCATGGGTCAGCAGGGTGAAGAGCAGCGGGTTTAGCACACATCCTTGTGGGGCCCCTGTGCTCAGTGTGTTGGTCTTTGGTGTGTTGCTGCCAACCCGCACATTCTCTGGCCTCCCTGTGAGAAAGTCCAGCACCCAGTTACAGAGAGAGGTCTTGAGTCCCAAGTGTCTGAGTTTTTGTATTAGGTGTTGGGGGATGATTGTGTTCAATGCTGGACTGAAGTCCAAGAACAGCATTCACACGTAGGAGTTTGTTGAGTCCAGGTGGGTGAGGGCTGGATGGAGAGCAACAGCGATGGCATCTTCTGTGGATCTGTTTGACCTGAATGCAAACTGAGATGGGTCGTGGAAGGGAAGGAGGCTGGACTTGATGTTGTGCATGACCAGCTACTCGAAGCATTTCATTATGATGGGGGTCAGTGCTACAGGCCGGTAATCATTGTAGCTGGATGGGACGGGCTTCTTTGGGACTGGTATTATGGTGGCAGTTTTGAAACACGTGGGGACAACAGCTTGAGTCAGGGAGATGTTAAAGATGTTGGCCAGGACATTCTTGACCTCGTCTGCACTGTCCTTCAGAACGCAACCCGGTATGTTGTCTGGAGCAGCTGCCTTGCGTGGGTTGATGCTGCAGAGGGTCCTCTTCACGCTAGCCGGATCCAGACTTATGGCCTGCTAGTGTGGAGGAGGAATGGTCTTCTGTGCTGATGGGCTGTTTTGTGCTTCAAAGCGGCCAGAGAAGACGTTTAGGTTGTTGAGCAGTGTGATGTCACTCGCACAGGTCTGATGTGGAGGTTTGTAGTTGGTGAGGGTCTGTATGCCACGCCAGAGAGAACGTGCATCTCTGGTGTTGCTCAAGTATCCGGATATTTTCTTGCTGTGCTGTCATTTTGCCTCCTTGATGCCATGGGACAGGTTGGCCCTAGTTGTTGTTAGTCCTGCAGTGTCGCCGGCCCTGAAGGTTGTGTCCCAAACCCTCAGGAGCCTGTGGACCTCTGCTGTCATCCATTGCTTTTGGTTGGCACGAACAGTGATGGTTTTGCAGTGAGTGACATCATCAATGCATTTAGCTATGTATGCTACAACAACCTCAGTGTACTCCTCTAGGTTTGTGTGTCCATTGTGAGTGGCTGCGTGCTTGAAAGTGTTCCAATCTGTAGTGCTGAAGCAGTCTTTCAGAGCATCAGAGGCCCCCTCTGGCCACACACATACCTGCTTTTTTATTGGTCTGATGGCTTTCACTCGGGGTTTATATGCCGGCCTCAACAAGATGGTGATGTGATCAGAGAGACCCAGGTGTGTGTGTGTGGGGTGGGGTGGGGCTCTGTACGCTCTCTTGTGAGTTGTCTATACCAGGTCCAGCAAATTTTCTCCTCTTGTTGGGAAGTCTACATGTTGGTGTAGCTTTGGTGGGAGGGCCTTTAAACCTGCATGGTTGAAGTCTCCTGCTGTGATGAGGAATCCGTCTGGATGCGCTGTTGTGTCTCACTGATGGCCTGATAGAGTTCATTTCGTGCTTTGCTCCTCTCGCCGATTCCAGTGGGCGGGGCATACATGGCAATTCTTACTTTTCTTCACCTGCAGCACCCCACACCAGCTCTGGTCTTCGTGGTCATAGGTGGCTCATCCTCTCCCTCCAACAGACTTGTCTCTTTTGGTTGTGCTTTACAACGTCACTCTGTGTCCCACACACTCCCATCAGGCAAGAGGGAGCCATGTCATCTGCAGGTGTTGGTCTACTGTGTTTTATCGTCCAAAGTCAGTGCAGTCATCTACCAGTAAATTTTAGAGCGCTTCATGCTTCCCTCTGCTGAAAACCTTGAGGAGATACTGATTTGACTTTCCAGCAGGACTTGGCACCTGCCCACACTGCCAAAAGTACCAAAAGTACCAAAACCTGGCTTAATGACGATAGTATCACTGTGATTTATTGACCAGCAAACTCTCCTGACCTAAACCCCATAAAGAATCTATGGAGGATTGTCAAGAGGAAGATGACAGACACCAGATCCAACAATGAAGATGAGCTGAAGGTCACTATCAAAGCAACCTGGACCTTCATAACACCTCAGCAGTAACACAGGCTGATCACCTCCATGCCACACCACACTGATGCAGTAATATGCAAAAGGAGCCCTGACCAAGTATTGAGTGTGTACATGGACATACTTTTCAGTTAGTCAACATTTCTATTAAAAATCCATTTTTAAAATTAATTTTATGTAATATTCTAATTTTTTCAATTCAATTCAACTTTATTTATATAGTGCCATTTCACAACAACAGTCATCTCATAGCACTATCAACTGTAGGGGGGAGCCCCCACAGTTGCAGAAAGACCCCAGCAATCAGGCGATCCCCTGTGAGCAAGCACTTGGCGACGGTGGAGAGGAAAAACTCCCTTTTAACAGGAAGAAACCTCCAGCAGAACCAGGCTCAGGGAGGGGCAGTCATCTGCTGCGACTGGCTGGGGGGTGAGGGGATAGAGAAAAAGAAAGAACAGACATGTAGAGAGCAAACAGCCGATGGGACTCAGTCTATGGGAGAGAACAAACAAATGTTAATGACCAGCAAAAAAAATATTTCATAGAGAGTGAGGAAAGGAGTGAGGCCCAGTGCATTTACTGGAGGTCCCCCGGCTGACTAAACCTATTAGCAGCATAACTAAGGGAGGGTTCAGAAAACACATGATCCCTCCCTAATTGTAGGCTATATCAAAAAGGTAGGTTTTAGCCCTATTCTTAAAAACAGAGATCGAGTCTGACTCCCGAATCCAGATTGGCAGCTGATTCCACAGGAGAGGAGCTTGATAACTGAAGGCTCTGCCTCCCCATTGTACTTTTGGAGATTCTAGGTATTACAAGTAATCCTGCATTTTGGGAGCGTAGTACTCTGTTAGGATAATACGGTAGTATCAGATCTTTTAAATAAAAGGAGCTGATTGTTTAGAGCTTTGTAAGTAAGAAGAAGGATTTTAAACTTAATTCTAAACTCTATGGGAAGCCAATGAAGGGAGGCCAGAACCGGAGAGATATGATCTCTCTTTCTAGTACCTGTTAAACTCTTGCTGCAGCATTTTGGATCAGCTGAAGACTTTTTAAAGATGTTTTAGGACAGCCTGATAATAAAGAATTACAATAATCTAATCTCGAGCTAACAAAAGCGTGGATCAGTTTCTCAGCATCACTCTGAGACAAGATGCTCCTAATCTTGGCAATATTATGCAAATGATAGAAGGCAGTCTTAGAAACAAATTTAATATGTGAATTGAAGGACAAATCCTGATCAAAAATAACTCCAAGGTTCCTCACAGAGCTATTAAGAGAAAGAGTAACCGCATCCAAACTGAAAGTTTGATTTGGAAAGGAATTTCTAAGGTTTTTTGGACCAACAAGAATGACTTCAGTCTTATCTGAATTTAATAGCAGGAAATTACAAGTCATCCAAGCTTTGATTTCCTTAAGACAGGCTTCTAACTTGGCTAATTGATTACTATCATCTGGCTTCATTGACAGGTATAATTGTGTGTCATCTGCATAACAATGAAAATGTATACAGTGCTTTCTAATAATGTTACCTAACGGAAGCATATATAAACTAAAAAGAGTAGGGCCTAGCACAGATCCCTGTGGAACTCCATGACTAAGCTTTGAGTTGAAAGAAAACTCATTATTTACATGAACAAACTGGAACCTATCAGATAAATACGATCTAAACCATTGCAATGAAGTTCCATTAAGTCCAACATAGTGTTCTAATCTATCAAGTAGAATATTATGATCGATAGTATCAAAAGCTGCACTAAGGTCTAAAAGGACAAGTACAGAAACCAGTCCATTATCAGATGCAATGAGGAGGTTGTTAGTGACCTTCGCTAAGGCTGTTTCAGTACTATGATGGATTCTAAACCCAGATTGAAACTCTTCAAGTAAACCATTTCCCTGCAGGTGGTCAAATAATTGCGTAGCAACAACTCTTTCTAAGATTTTTGAAATGAAAGGGAGATTAGAGATTGGTCTATAGTTAGCTAAAGCTCCTGGATCTAGCGTTGGCTTTTTGAGTAAGGGTTTAATTACAGCCGTTTTAAAAGCCTGCGGTACATGGCCTAAAGTTAATGAAGAATTGATTATATGAAGAATAAAGCTACCAATAAGTGGGAAGACTTCTTTAAATAACCTGGTAGGAATAGGGTCTAAAAGACAAGTTGAAGGTTTGGATGAGGAAACTATTTTGTCTAACTCACAAAGGTCGATTGGAGTAAACTCATCAAGACAGACATCAACAGAAGGAGTTGTAGTAGTTACAGTATTTAAGTTAACTGTGGAAAGAATCTGATTGATTTTATCTCTGATGGATGAAATTTTATTATTGAAAAAGTTCATAAAGTCCTGACTAGTAAGCTCTAAGGGAATGCTAGGATTGACAGAGTCCTGACTCTTTGTCAACCTGGCTACAGTACTGAAAAGAAACCTGGGATTATTCTTGTTCTCTTCTATTAATGCAGAATAATAACTCGTTCTAGCTTTTCTAAGAGATTTTTTATAAATTAAAAGATGATTTCTCCAAGCTAAATAGATTTCATCTAAATTAGTAGAGCGCCATTTTCTTTCTAATTGACAAGTCTTCTGTTTTAAGGTACGAGTTTCTGTGTTGAACCAAGGAGTTAGAAATCTCTGATTAGACTTTTTCTTTTTTAAGGGGGCCACCAAGTCTAGAGTCTGATGCAGAGAAGCTGTAACACTATCCACCATGTTATCAATTACAGAAGGAGCAAGCTGTCTATAGCTTATTTCCGTTGTGTTGACACATGGCATAGAGGAAACAATCTGCATAAATTTGGAAACAGCATCATCTGAGAGGCATCTACTGTAATAATATTTTTCTTTAGGAGCCAAATAGTCAGAAATAGTAAAATCAAAGGTTAACAGACAATGGTCTGACAGTACAGGGTTATGAGGAGACACTACAAGATTTTCTATTTCTATGCCATATGTCAAAACAAGGTCCAATGTATGGTGGAGGTAATGAGTAGAATTTCCTACTTTCTGAGAAAACCCAATCGAATCTAATATTGAATTGAATGCCACATTAAGGCAGTCACTATCTACATCCACATGTATATTAAAGTCCCCTACTATAATTATTCTATCAGATTTCAGCACTAAATCAGCTAAGAAATCAGCAAATTCGGATAAAAATTCTGAGTAGGTTGATGGGGGACGATAAACTATGGCAAATAAAATTGGGTTTAACCTAAAATTGCTAAAGTGCCCAATACTGAGGACAAGGCCCTCAAAGGAATTATAACATGTTTTTTGCTTTACATTAACTAGTAATTTGGAATGGTAAATTGTTGCTACTCCTCCTCCACGCCCAGAGCTTCTAGGATTTTGACATTTTAAATAACCAGAGGGAGTTGGTTCATTTAAACCAACATAATCCTCTTGTCCTAACCAAGTCTCTGTAACGGAAATTAAATCAATCTGATGATCAATTAACAAATCATGGACTAACAGAGACTTGGGAGTTAGAGACCTAATATTTAATAAACCACATTTAATTTTTAAATTATGAGGAGGAACAGAGGCCAAATCATTCAATTTAGGGGCTTTATGTTTAATTTGAGTTTTACCAATATTTTGCTTTATCACTTTGGGATGCTTATATATTATATTTTTATTTACTTTGGAGGGAGCAGACAACGATTCTCTGATGGGGAAGTCAGGGGCTAAGCTGAGGGGTGGCGGATGAAGAGGAGCTGCAGAGAGGCGTGTAAGACTGCGACTCTGCTTCCTGGTCCCAACTCTGAGTAGTCAGGGTTTTGGAAATTTGGATAAAAAGATGCCAGATTGTTAGATAAATGAGAAGCACCATCCAAAGTGGGATGAATGCTGTCTCGTCTCATAAGACCAGGTTTTCCCCAAAAAGAGCTCCAATTGTCAATGTAGCCCACGTCATTTTTAGGACACCACACAGACAGCCAGCGGTTCAGGGATGATGAGCGGCTAAACATGTCATCACTGGTCAGATTGGGGAGGGGCCCAGAGAATACTACAGTGGCAGACATTGTTTTGGCAAACTCACACACCGATTCTACATCAAGTTTCGTGACTTCCGACTGCCGGAGACGGATGTCATTAATGCCGGCGTGAATAACAATTGTGGAATATTTACAGTTACTTTTAGCCAGCATTTTCAAATTTGACTCGATGTCGCCTGCTCTGGCCCCAGGAATGCATTTGACTATGGCCGCTGGAGTCTCTAGGTTCACGTTTCTGACTACAGAGTCGCCATGATCAGAGTTTTTTTCCTCAGCGGGTGTGTCGCTGAGCGGGGAAAAACGATTAGAAACGTGAACAGGTTGGTGGTGAACCGGGGCTTTGCGACTAGGCTTCCTTCTCACCGTCACCCACCCAGTCTCCTCGGTGCTGAGGAGAGCCGAGGGACCGCTGACAGGGGGGCCTAAGCTAGCTAGCTCCGCTGCAGCTAATGGGCGTCCGTCAAGATTAACTGGCACAGACGGTGTTTCAATGCAGCGGAGCCGGGATTCCAAATCAGACAACCTCGCCTCGAGCGCCTCAAAAAGACAACATTTATTACATTTACCGTTATCACTAAAAGAGGCAGAGGTGTAGCTAAACATCTGACAGCGAGAGCACACCAGAGGAGGAGAGGAAGGAGAGCTAGTAGCCATAGCTAGTGGCTAGAGAGCAAACCACAAAGCAAACCACACAGGCAGACAGCAAAACAGGAAGTGACGATACGTTACCACAAGGAAGTGACCTTTTTGTTTTTGAGAAACTGAATTTGGGGTTTTCATGAGCTGTAAGCCATAATCATCAAAATTAAAAGACATAAACACTTGAAATGTATCACTGTGTGTAATGAATCTATATTATGGGAATTTCATTTTTTGAATTGAATTACTGAAATAAATCAAGTTTTTGATGACGTTGTGGGACACATATGTTTTTTATTTGTTTTGTTTGTTACTTATTTGTACCCGTAGGTAGATTTGGTTTGCAGTCTGGTGACAAGCCACCGGCTGCTGGTCGCTGCGTGCGCGAGCGCCCTAAACCTACATGTTTTTGGTATGCGGGAGGAAACCGGAGAAATCCCGGAGTAAACCCACGCAACACGGGGAGAACATGCAAACTCCACACAGCTCACTGTTGGTCGGGGGCTGGGATCGAACCCACGATCTCATGATCCCCGCGATCCCCGGCCGAGGATAAAACTGTGCTGCCACAGTGCTAAACCACTGTGCCACCGTGCATATGTGGGTTTCATATGCACAAACGTATATCACCTTATGCTTCATATGTATATCACTGTATGCTTACTGTATGCTTCACGACTCAGATGAACAAAGGACTGAGCCTCCTCGGAGATAACAGGAGGATGTGAAATATGGTCTTTGGTATGCAAAGAGATGGCCGTGGGGGATTTCAGAATCAGAATCAGATTTATTGCCATTGTTCGTGTAGTACACAAACTAGGAATTTGTCTCGGTGCCATGCTGCAACATTAAAGACATGATAAGATAAAGAGATAAACTAAAAAAACTAAAAAACTAAAAACATGCAATAAGTGTAGAATAATAAGTAATAATAATAATAATAATAATAATGAGTAATACTAGTCAAAGCAGTTTTAAATAAATTAGCAAGTAGCAGATAATGTGGAGTACCACATAGTGCAGTCGATAATGCAACAGAAAAACATTGATGAATGACATGAGTCTGGTTGAGCTGCTGTACATAGTGCACGAGAGTCAATAAGTGTGGGCTGCACGGTGGCGCAGTGGTTAGCACCGCGGCAGCACAGTTTACCCTCGGCCGGGGGATCGCGGGGATCATGAGATCATGGGTTCGATCCCTGCCCCCGGCCAACAGTGATCTGTGTGGAGTTTGCATGTTCTCCCTGTGTTTGCGTGGGTTTACTCCGGGATTTCTCCGGTTTCCTCCCACATGCCAAAAACATGCAGGTTAGGGAGTTAAGGGGCGCTTGCGCACGCAGCGACCGGCAGCGGGTGGCTTGTCACCGGACTGCAGAACAAATCTACCTACGGGTACAAAATAAGTCCAAAAATAAAAAAAAAAAAAAAAATAAGTCACTTAATGTTCAGCAGTCTGATGGCAGAGGGGAAAAAGCTGTTCATGTGCCGGGAGGTTTTAGTCTGAATGGACCGAATTCTTCTACCTGAGGGGAGGGGGGCAAACAGTATGTGACCAGGGTGTGAAGGATCGGCTATGATCCGGCCTGCACGCCTCCGGGTCCTGGAGATGTACAGGTCCTGGAGAGATGGGAGCTTGCAGCCGATCACCTTCTCAGCAGTGCGCACGACGCGCTGCAGCCTTAGTCTGTCCCTGGCAGTGGCTCCTGCGTACCACACAGTTATGGAGGAGGTGAGGATGGACTCGATGATGGCCGTGTAGAACTGCACTAACATCTTGGTGGGTAGCTTGAGCTTCCTCAGCTGCCGCAGAAAGAACATCCTCTGCTGGGCCTTTTTGATGAGGGAGCTGATGGTTGGCTCCCATTTGAGGTCCCGGGTGATGGTGGTGCCCAAGAAGCGGAAGGAATCTGCAATGGTGATGGGAGAACCCGTGATGGTGAGGGGGGGCAGGGTGTTGTGACTTTCCTGAAGTCCACAATCATCTCCGCTGTCTTCAGAGCGTTCAGCTGCAGGTTGTTGTGGCTGCACCAGGACACCAGCTGGGCCACCTCTTTCCTGTAGACGGACTCGTCGCCGTTGGAGATGAGCCCGATGAGGGTGGTGTCGTCCGCAAACTTGATCAGCTTAATAGACTGGTGGGAGGAGGTGCAGGAGTTGGTATAAAGGGAGAAGAGTAGGGGGGAAGTACACAGCCCTGGGGTGATCCGATGCTGATGCTAACAGAGTCTGAGACAGACTTCCCCAGCCGCACATGCTGCCTCCGGTCCGTCAGGAAGTCGGTGATCCACCTGCAGAGGGAGTCAGGCACTCCGAGCAGGGACAGCTTGTCCTGGAGCAGAGCGGGGTGGATGGTGTTGAATGCAGAGCTGAAGTCCACAAACAGGATCCTGGCGTAGGTTCCCGGGGAGTCCAGGCGCTGCAGGATGGAGTGGAGGGCCAGGTTGACTGCGTCGTCCACAGACCTGTTGGCACGGTAGGCAAACTGCAGCGGGCCCAGGAGGGGAGTGGTGATGGACTTGAGGTGGGACAGGACCAGGCGCTCAAAGGACTTCATGACTACAGAGGTGAGCGCTACAGGTCTGTAGTCGTTAAGTCCAGTAATCCGTGGCTTCTTGGGGACAGGGATGATGGTGGAGGATTTGAGGCAGGTCGGCACATGGCATTGTTTAAGGGAGGTGTTAAAAATGTCTGTGAAGACAGGAGCCAGCTCTTTCGCACAGTGTCTCAGGGTGGAGGGAGACACGCTGTCCGGACCGGGGGCCTTGCTCGGGTTCAGTCTGGAGAACTGTCTGTGCACGTCCTGCTCACTGATGACAAGGGCAGTCTGATTTCCTGATTTTCCTGATTTCCTGGCTGCCAGTGACTTTGGGGTGGGGGTGGTAAGATCTGAAAGGGATGCATTGTTATTTGGGATTAAATGCATTGTGACTGGAGCTTTGAAGCTCCTGGGGTATAAAAAGGGGATGAAGGTCTGGGTTTCTCTCTCTTTCTGTATTGCTGATGTTGGAGAATGTGAATAAACCTGACTCATGAGATAAACTCTGTCTCGTCCTTTCACATTTCCACACTGGTGACCCTAAGACGATGAGTGAAAGAAATTCCACCGAAACAGCCGGGTCAGGAGCTCCCAGCCAGGCGTATGCCACTACCATCCAGCTACCGGACTTTTGGCGAGACAACCCGTGCTCCTGGTTCCTCTTGGTCAAAGCACAGTTTGCCCTCCGGGGGATAATGGTAGATGAGACGAAATTCTACCATGTAATTGCCAAGCTCGACAACCGCACGTCTCGGCGCGTGCAGAGCCTTTTGGTGAAACCGCTGGCCGACGACAAATACGGCGTGTTGAAGGCTGCGCTCATCCAGCGCTTCACTCTCTCAGCCCAGGAGAGAGCAGAGAGACTCCTGGCTCTGAACGACTTGGGAGATGGCACTCCCGTTGACCTGATGGAGGACATGCTGAGATTGAGGGGCTCAGACGGTGACGATTTCCTCTTCACCCACATTTTCCTGAGAACCCTACTGTCGGCCACGAGAGCAACCCTGGCCGGTTCGCCGTTGTTGGCCCAGCGGGACTTCTGCACGCTGGCCCAGGAGGCGCACCGGATTCTCAACGCCAGCAAACAGCGCGCGGCCACCGCAGCAGCGACGGGGTGTGGTGCGACAGCCGGAGACGGCGAGGGGCCAGAGATGGCGGTAGCAGACCCACCGACGACGGCGGCGGCGGGGGCCAAGGATCGCGGAGGAGACACCCTCCCGTGGGCTGCACGGTGGCGCAGTGGTTAGCACTGTGGCAGCACAGTTTTACCCTCGGCCGGGGGAGCGTGGGGATCATGGGTTCGATCCCAGCCCCCGACCAACAGTGATCTGTGTGGAGTTTGCATGTTCTCCCCGTGTTGCGTGGGTTTACTCCGGAATTTCTCCAGTTTCCTCCCACACGCCAAAAACATGCAGGTTAGGGATACAGGGCGCTTGCGCATGCAGCGACTGGCAGCTGGTGACTTGTCACCAGACTGCAAAACAAATCTACCTACGGGTACAAATAAGTAACAACAACAAAAACACCTCTGTTTCTACCATCGCCGCTTTGCAGAGAAGGCACACAAATGTATACCACCGTGCCATTTCAAGTGCTCGGGAAACGCCAAGACCGGGGGTCGGTAGCAGCTGTGGCCCTCGGGGAGGAGAACAAGCTGCTCTACTTGAAGGATGCGCGCTCGGGGAGACATTTCCTCGTGGACACAGGCTCCCAGTTGAGTTTCATCACACCTTCCTCCGCTGACCGGCTGGCGCCTTCCAGTGGTCCCGGGGTGTCAGCAGCAAACGGCTCGGCGATTAAGACCTTTGGCGAGAGGACTCTGCTTCTGTCCCTACACGGCCGTACATTTGAGTGGACTTTTGTCATAGCTGCAGTGAATTTCAATATGTTAGGGGCTGATTTTCTGTGCTCACATGGTTTGTTGATTGATCTTGCTAACAGGCGCCTGGTTAATGCACTCTCTTTTTATTCTATTCCCTGTACAGCTCGAGTGGCCCCGCCAACAGCACAAGCCAACGTCACAGCTGCAAGTGGTAAGTTCCACACACTGCTCACTCAGTTCCCAGCACTCACAGTCCCAACATTTTCGGCGGCTGTGGCTAAACACGGGGTGGAACATTTTATTACTACCACCGGACCGCCCGTTTTTGCAAAAGCCCGGCGCTTGGATTCAGCTAAACTGACCATAGCGCGCAAGGAGTTCGCCAACCTGGAAAAGTTGGGCATCATCAGGCGTTCGAAAAGCCCATGGGCTTCGCCGCTTCACATGGTCCCTAAAGCTGAAGGCTAGTGGCGACCTTGCGGGGATTTCCACAGGCTGAACAACGCTACAGCGCACGACCGCTACCCAATCCCGCATATCCAAGATTTTTCAGTTCATTTGGTGGGGGCGCGCGTTTTTTCTAAGATAGACTTGGTACGCGGTTACCACCAGGTCCCAGTACGCGCTGAGGACATACCCCAAACAGCGGTAATAACTCCGTTCGGTCTTTTCGAGTTTTTGTGCATGCCGTTTGGGCTTAAAGGCGCGGCGCAGACGTTCCAACGCATGATGGACGCGGTGTTGCGCGATCTCCCCTTCGTGCTTGTCTACCTGGACAATATTTTGGTAGCCAGGGCGTCCGAAGACGAACACGAAAACCACCTTACGGCAGTTTTCCGGAGGTTGAGAGAGCACGGGTTAATAATCAACCCAGCGAAGTGTCAGTTCGGGGTGACGCAGATTGATTATTTGGGGCATCGCGTCTCTCCAGAAGGAGCGGTTCCTCTGCCTGACAAAGTGCGCGTGATAACAAATTTTCCCCAGCCACAAACGGTCAAAGCGTTACAGGAGTTTTTGGGAATGGTGAATTTTTATAACCGTTTCCTCCCCCGCGCAGCGCAGCTCATGCAACCATTATATGCCGCACTAAAAAAACAAAAACCCACAAATAAAATCGAATGGTCTCCGGAGCGAGAGCGCGCATTCTCTGAAGTCAGAACAGCCCTGGGAAACGCTGCGTTGTTAGACATCCAGACCCAACGGCCCGCATAGCGCTCACTACTGACGCGTCAGATGTGGCCATAGGGGTGATCGTGGAGCGGCATGTAGCCGGGGCTTGGCAACCGCTCGCCTTTTTCAGCAGGACCTTGTGCGATAGTGAACGAAAATACAGCACATTCGACAGGGAGTTGTTAGCTCTCCACTTGGCCATTCGCCACTTCCAGTTCTGGCTGGAGGGACGCCGTTTATTGATCACAAGCCGCTGACTTTAGCGATGGCCAAGGTTTCAGAACCGTGGTCAGGCCGGCAGCAGAGACAGCTGGCCGCGATCTCAGAGTTTACTACCGATATCCAGCATGTGGCGGGTAAACTTAATGTAGTGGCAGACTGCCTCTCGCGCGCCGTGGCTGCTCCAGTCCGTGTGGGGGTAGATTATGCAGCCATGGCCGCGGATCAGGTTAGCGATGCGGACGTGCGCGCGCTCCAGTCTGGACCAACAGGGTTAAGACTGGAGAACAGGGTGCTGCAAGACGGTATGCCCCCCCTAATCTGCGATGTCTCCACTGGGCGACCGCGTCCGGTGGTACCCGCCGTGTGGCGCCACCGCGTTTTTGACTCGATTCACTCTCTGGCGCATCCGGGAGTGCGCGCGTCGGTCAAAATGGTGGGAGAGAAATTTGTATGGCCAAGCCTGCGCAAACAAGTTAGGGAGTGGGCTGCAGCCTGCATGGCCTGTCAACGAGCCAAGGTTCATAGACACACAAGAGCTCCTTTGGAGCCGTTTCACATCCCGGCTAAGAGGTTCGATCATGTTCATGTGGACCTCGTAGGCCCCCTTCCGCCGTCACAGGGGTGCACACACCTTCTGACAATGGTAGACCGCACCACGCGCTGGCCGGAAGTGGTCCCACTGGCGTCAACCACAGCCAAGGAGGTGGTGCGCGGGTTTTTAACAGCATGGGTAGCGCGTTTTGGAGTCCCGTCGGACGTTACGTCCGACAAAGGCCCTCAATTTGTTTCAGAACTTTGGTCAGCAATGGCCTGCAGCCTGGGGGTAACGATCCACCGCACAACCGCGTACAATCCGCAGGCTAACGGGTTATGCGAACGTTTTCACAGGTCATTGAAAGCGGCTCTCAGAGCATCGCTTACGGATGCAAATTGGGTGGACAGGCTACCATGGGTTTTATTGGGGTTGCGTTCTGCACCTAAAGAGGATTTAGAAGCCTCCCCAGCGGAGCTAGTTTTTGCGCAGCCACTTCGGCTGCTCGGGGAGTTTCTCCCAGATAATCCTGCGCCAGAATGTTCCCCGGCTCAGTGGTTGCAGCGTGGCACGGAATCAGGCGTGCTGCCTGGCCCCGTTCACCACAGTTTTCCGCGCGTTTTTATATCTAAGGCTTTAAAAAATGCGGAGTTTGTTTTTGTCAGACACGATGCCCATCGCCCGCCGCTACGACCACCTTATGATGGGCCATTTAGAGTGCTGGAAACAGGGGATAAGCATTTTTTGCTAGATTTGGGGGGCAGGAAGGAGAAGATTGGCATTAACAGGCTCAAACCCGCCTTTGTGGTGGCGGACGATGACGTGCTGTTGGCCAGGGCTCCTCGGCGCGGCAGACCCCCTAGAGAACATCCCTCAGAACACCCACAGGGATTGACTAACAATTCTCACCCTCAGACAGCAGTCCCCCAGCAGGATGGCACCATGGAAGTGTTGAAGCCTGCTTACAGCAGATACGGGAGGGGACTGAGGCCCAAGCAACACGTGGGCTGATGTGTAATGATTTTATCATGACAGGCTGACTGTTATTCTGTTGTTACATCTTAGACGTTTGGGGGGGGGGGGGTCATGTGGGACACATATGTGGGTTTTATATGCACAAACGTATATCACCTTATGCTTCATATGTATATCACTGTATGCTTACTGTATGCTTCACGTCTCAGATGAACAAAGGACTGAGCCTCCTCAGAGATAACAGGAGGATGTGAAATGTGGTCTTTGGTATGCAAAGAGATGGCCGTGGGGGATTTCCTGGCTGCCAGTGACTTTGGGGTGGGGGTGATAAGATCTGAAAGGGATGCATTGTTACTTGGGATTAAATGCATTGTGACTGGAGCTTTGAAGCTCCTGGGGTATAAAAAGGGGATGAAGGTCTAGGTTTCTCTCTCTTTCTGTATTGCTGATGTTGGAGAATGTGAATAAACCTGACTCGTGAGATAAACTCTGTCTCGTCCTTTCACATTTCCACAACGTTTTAATTTATTGAGATACAGCTGTATATGCTACTATTTAACTTTACCAAGTCGTGTTTTGGTCAAGACTGTCAGACAGTCGCTGAAAAGGCACTCTTTATTTCTTAGAAATAGAAGTTAGATTCTGTAGGGATATTTTCCCAATCCTAACATAACTTTAGCGATGAACTTTTTTTTTTTTTTACTTAATTTAAATTTTCAATAAATGCTGACCAAATGTTTGACCAGTGTGTTAGCTGTACTTTACTATATGCAGTTATATGAGATAGAATTAAACCCACAACACCAGTTATTTAAATCTTTTTAGTAAAATAATGAATTCATTTTACATAGCTTCAAAAAAAATAAGCAATACTAAAATACAAAGGTCAAAATAGCAATGCAATTGTGCTGAATGTCTTTAATTGCAAACCAAAAGCTGTAAATGGCAAAAATGGATGCACAGTAACCTGAGTTACATCTAGCAAATATGTTCAGTTTCTTGTACTGAAAAAAGAACTTTTTTTTTTCACTGTTTGCATTTTAGCTTTCTTTTATTTAAGTTTTTGTAAAGGGTATACATGTCATTACAGCATTGCATTGTTTACCTTTTCATCACGTTCCCTTTTTTTTGTTTTTTGACAACATTGGAAAAATAATTATTACAATACCCTTTTTTTAAGTGAAAGAAAAAGAGAAATTAAAAAAAGAACAGAAAAACAAACAAAAAAACAAAACAAGAAAAAAAAGAGCAAAATAAATAAAAGAGCATCTGAGTAGCGTTGGAACAAAGAGAGGTGCCATTATCGTCGGCCTCCGTCGGTCTATGATGACCATGGAAGAGAATCCTAAACGTCTACTCTGCTGGAACAGCACCGCCTGTGGCTGAACAGGCCGATGCGCGAATGGCAGTCCCTGTCACACAGGTCGCACTTGTGGGTGGTCTCCGTGCTGCTGGGTCTGTGGCGGTTCTTCCTGCGGGTCCTTTTTTCATCTGCTGCAGCAGTCAGTCTCTCTTCATCCGCCTTGAGCTGTCTGGTCAGGGTGCCTCTCCATTTGGAGCGGTCCGTTGCAAGGTCCTCCCAGCGCTCTGTGTTGATCTCCAGGGCCTTCATGTCTCTCTTGCAGACGTCTCTAAAACGCAGCTGTGGGCGGCCAACGTCTCTCTTGCCAGTCGCCAGTTCTCCATAGAGGACGTCTTTGGGGATTCTGCCATCCTCCATACGGTGAACGTGGCCTAGCCAGTGAAGTCTGCGCTGTCTGAGTAGAGTGAACATGGAGGGAAGGCCGGCGCGGGACAGAACTTCTGTGTTGGGCACTTTGTCCTGCCAGGATATGTCCAGGATGTGGCGAATGCAGCGCAAGTGGAAGGAGTTCAGTCTCTTTTCCTGCCGGGCGTATGTTGTCCACGTCTCACTCCCATAGAGCAGTGTGCTGATGATGCAGGCGTTGTACACTGCCATCTTCGTCTTGACAAAGAGTTTGGGATTCTCCCACACTCGTGTGGTGAGGCGAGCGAGTGTGAAGGCTGATTTTCCAATCCTCTTGTTGATCTCTGTATCAAGGGAGAGGTTGTTGCTGATCGTGGACCCCAGATACGTGAACTGATTCACGACCTCCAGCTCGTAGTCGTCAATGGTGATGGTTGGTGGTGCTTCCGTGCCTTGCGCCAAGACTTTAGTCTTCTTCAGGCTGATGGTAAGCCCGAAGTCCTTGCATGCCTGGGAGAAGCGGTCCAAAGGGTCTGAAGCTCCTGCTGTGTGTGGGTTGTGACTGCAGCGTCGTCTGCGAACAGCATGTCTCTGATTAGAGCCTCGCGTACTTTGGTTCTGGCTTTCAGGCGGGCGAGGTTGAAAAGCCTGCCGTCAGATCTTGTGTGCAGGTAGATTCCCTCTGTTGCTGTGCTGAAGGCATGCCTCAGGAGCATAGCAAAGAAAATCCCAAAGAGGGTTGGCGCAAGTACACAGCCCTGTTTCACTCCGCTGCGTATGTTGAAAGGCTCTGAGACGTTGCCATCATGCTGCACTATCCCCTGCATGTTGGTGTGAAACGATTCAATGAGGCTTTGCAACTTTGGTGGGCATCCTATCTTTGGCAGGATCTTGAAAAGGCCCTCTCTGCTGACCAGGTCGAACGCTTTGGTGAGGTTGATGAAGGCGACGTACAGGGGCATGTTCTGTTCTCTGCATTTCTCCTGGAGTTGGCGGATGGAGAATATCATGTCTACCGTCGATCACTCAGCGCGGAAGCCACACTGAGACTCGGGGTAGACATGTTCGGCAAGCTTCTGTAGACGAACGAGAACAACTCGTGCGTAGACTTTGTCAACAACGCTGAGGAGGGAGATGCCCCTGTAGTTGTTGCAGTCGCTTCTCTCCCCTTTGTTTTTGTAGAGGGTGATGATCTTAGCGTCCCTCATGTCCTGTGGTACGGCACCTTCCTTCCAACACTGGCAGAGGACGTCATGCAATGGCAGCAGTAAGGCGGTCTTGCAGTGCTTGATCAGGTCGGGGGGTATGCCGTCGTTGCCGGGTGCCTTGCCAGCGGCCAAGCTATCAATGGCCTTGCTGAGTTCGTCGATGGTTGGCTCGGCGTCAAGTTCGTCCATGGATGGCAGGCAGTCGATGGCATCAAGGGCTGACGGTGTCACGGTATTCTGTCTGGAGTAGAGGTCGGAGTAGTGTTCCACCCATCTCTCCATCTGCTTGTTCTTTTCTGTGATCATCTCCCCAGTGGAGGATTTGAGGGGGGCCGTCTTGCTCTGAGCCGGACCAAGTGCTTTCTTGATGCCATCGTACATACCACGGATGTTCCCTGTTATGGCAGCGGTTTGAATGTCTTGGCTGAGCTGAGTCCAGTACTCGTTGGCACAGCGCCGAGCAGTCTGCTGAACTTTGCTTCTCGCAGCCCTGAGAATCTGGAGATTCTTCTCGTTTGGGTACTTCTTGTACTCAGCAAGTGCTGAGCACTTGGCTTCAATGACGGGGGTCATCTCGGTCAACTTGGCATCAAACCAGTCCTGTGACTTCGAGGTCTTCCTCCCAAAGGTAGCCAAGGCTGTGCGGTGGATGGTGTTTCGCAGCTCTTCCCACTTCTGCTTTGCAGATTCTCCTTCTTGTGGTACACCAAGTTCCTTCTCAAAGGTGGAGGCAAACTGCTCAACAAGTTCTGGTTGAGCCATCTTGCTGGTGTCAATCCGTGCCTTTCCAGGTTGTCTAGCACGATGGAATTTCTTCAGCTGCAGCTTGACCTTGCAACACACCAATGAATGGTCTGTGTCGCAATCTGCACTCTGGAACGAACGGGTGATTAGCACGTTCTTCAGTGAGGTGCGCCTGGTCAGGATCAAGTCCAGCTGGTGCCAGTGCTTTGAGCGTGGATGTTGCCAGGAAACCTTGTGTTGGGGCTTGGTCTTGAAGAACGAGTTTGTGATGCACAGATCGTGATATGTGCAGAACTCGAGCAGCCGCTGTCCGTTGTCATTCATTCTGCCCACGCCAAAAGGTCCAAGACAGGAGGTCCAGGAGTCGTGGTCAGCACCCACTCTGGCATTGAAGTCTCCAAGGAGAATGAGTTGTTCAGAGTTGGGGACGATCCTGACAGTTGTTGTGAGATTCTCGTAGAACTCGTCTTTTGCCTCTGGTGTGGCTGTCAGTGTTGGGGCATACACACTGACGAGGGTGACTGGGCCTTGAGTGGTGTTCAGGCGGAGGGTGAGGAGTCGTGCAGAGCCAGTGCTGCTCGGTTCCACCATCTTCAGCAAGGTGTTCTTCACTGCAAAGCCCACTCCGTGTTCCCTGTGTTCGTCACTGCCCTTTCCCTGCCAGTAGAACGTGTAGTCCTTCTCTCTCAGTGTGCCTGCGTCAGCCAACCGTGTTTCCTGGAGAGTGGCGATATCCACTCCCAGTCTCTTCAGCTCATTATTGATGATGGCAGTCTTCCTGGTGTCGTTGATGTCCTTGAGGTTAGCAGCGAGTCCTGTCATCATAGTGCGGACGTTCCAAGTTCCCAGTTTTAGAGTTGGTCTCTTTTATTTTATTGTCTTGCCTGGTGCGAAAGTTCTCAGCCTGCTGTTCGGACTTCTCCTCATCCCCATGCACCCAATGAGGAAAGCAAGCTGTGGCGGGACATCACCTTATTGGCTGGGGGCTGCCCAGCTTGAGGCGGGTGGTAGCTGTCCAGTGAGATCCGATGATCCCTCCCACCGTCGGGAATAACCCCTGGCGCCGAGCTCTACGCCAATTGAGCGGTGGCTTATAACCGGTAACTGTCATTCCCCGTGTTTTGTCTACGCCAAAGCCGAAGCTGGAGTGTCCTCTCCAGTGATCCGGTGTTCTACCTTCCAGCGTTGGGTGTTGGTAGGATTCAAGCCTGGGCAGGAAGATATGGAGGATAAGATGTTGCCCATGCAGCATGTCCCCCCTCTCCACGTCACTGATGAATCCAAAGGAACAGCAGGGCTGCTACAGTTTGGCACCAGCGCCGTTGCAGGAGCTGCCAGAACGATGTTGAGCACAACATAGAACTGCCTTAGGGGCTCCAACTCCGGATTTTTCCTCAGGGTTGACTCCCAAAGCCTTTCCTGTGACCGGGTATGCCGCAAGGCAGCGGAGGTTTGAAATCAGGGTTTACCTTCCCCTAGATGGGCTACCTTCCCAGGTTGACGAGCCACCATCTACCCGAAGCATCTGGTTTTAAGGCGCCAGAGATCCGCCCTCGCCCCTTCTCCCATTAGTAAAAGCAGTTCCGCCGGGCTTAGAGACTAAACCACACGGGCAGGCTAGGAGTTGGACTTAGTTGTCAGAGGCTTTTCGAGACGCACGCCATAAGGAGCATTTTATGAGCACTGGGAGCTTAACCTCAGTGCCGCTCCTGGCTATGAACCTTGGACAACCTTGGAACCTATTGAAATGGTATTTCAACCTATTGAAATGGTATTTGTCAAAGATTAGATCTAATGGAAGACACATATGCAATCCAGGGTTGCCAAAAGTTCAAGAACCCATCCATGTCCTGTCTCAGTGCAAATGTCAACTTTTCCATCGAGTAAATGTCTTGGATCACGTTAATCCAATCTTCAGGTGTAGGACAGTCCTTCAACATCCATTTTTTAGTTAGGGCTTTTTTACTTGCCAATATTAAAACAGTGAATAAGTATTTTTCTCCTCGTCTTTCCAGTGATTCTGGTAGTAAACCCAAATACAAAGTTACAAAAGAAAAGGGGACTGTTATTTTGAATATTTTCCCCAATATTGTCTGTACATTGGTCCAATATTGGTGGATAACTGGGCATGACCAAAACACATGAAAATGATTTGCAGTCTCTTCACCACACAAGCACCAACAATTCAACCCCTTACGAGTAAATTTGTTTTGTGCAGGTGTTCTGAAAAATCTTACCAAATTTTTCCATCCAAATTCTCTCCACTGCAGGGATGAAGTACTTTTCCATTGTTGTTTATTTAGCTTTTCCCATATTTCCAGTTGTAAAGTGAAATTCCCCTCTTTTTCCCATCTCTCTTTTATATATGATGTGTTGTCTCCTTTTAAGTCTTGAAGACCTTGGTATATTTTAGAAATGTATCTGATCCCTGGGATCCCTTTATATGCCATTAAGAAGACCTTCAGAACACCTGACTGGGCCCTTTCCAAATCCTCCTTTTTAAGTATATAGTTTATGTGGTGTCTAAGCTGAAAGAACCTGTAAAGGTCTTGATTTATTAGACCTTGTTTTTTCAAATCTTCAAAACTTCTTAAAGATTGCCCTTTAAAAAAATCATAATATTTTATCAGTCCGTTCTCTTTCCATTTTTTAAATCTAGTGTCTGTTTTATTAGGAGTAAAGTCTTGATCATAGGCAATCCATTGCAATAATTGATAGGGTTCTTTAGTTTGATTCTCTCTGACTATCTTAAACCAAATTTTTAGCGGGGTCTCTATCCACGGGTTAGTGTTATTCAAAAGTTTAGGTAAGGCATTGTTCCCTGTTATCGCCTGTAGGGGGATGTCACTTGTTATTTGGCATTCCATCTCCTTCCATTGTGCAGTGTAGACTGGGTTACATATCTCTACTAAAGTTTTAATTTGTGCGGCTTTAAAACAGTCCCTGATATTTGGCAGCACAAGCCCACCTTTGTCTTTGTTTAGCTGTAAGGTTCAGAATCAGAATCAGAATCAGAATCAGAATGAACTTTATTGCCAAGCACGTTTACAAGTAAACATACGAGGAATTTGACTTGACATTGGGCGCGCACGAAAGGCGCATCCCAATGACGCAGCAGCCATGACGAGGCGCCTGTCATACAGGAGGGTAAAGAGGGCAAAGGTCAGGGAAAACACAATAGGCAGAGAGAAAAAACATAGTTATCAAAATAACGCTCATATAAGCTCAAATGAGCCACATTATGATTACACAGAAAAAAAACCTCTATGCACAATTAGCAGACAATAGATCACACATTAACAAGCGATGAGAGAGACAGTGTATGTGTGTGAGTGTCAGTATATGTGTGTTGTATGCAGTGTGTGTATCAGTTACTGGAGGACAGCAAAAATCCTCCCTCAGCAACGTTTAGATGTTATGTCTTTAGTGTCCTAAACATAGATATTCCATGCCAGTCACATGACGCTGTCCTTGAGAGTTCAGATTACCGCACACCAGGTCTCTTGCCCTGCCATATGAATCTTGAGATCCTTCTGTCCAGTTCTTGCCATGTTTTTTGGGAGGTTCTACCGGTATTGTTTGGAAGAGGTATAGAAGACGTGGAAGTATATTCATTTTGACTGCTTCAGTTCTTTGTGCAGTACCCAAGAATGGTATCATATTCCATCTTGCTAGATCAGATTTTATTTTTGCCTCCAGTGGGTCATAGTTTAGTGTTATAATTTTGTTGAGTTGTTTCGGGATATTGACCCCCAGATATTTCATAGATTCCATCTCCCAGTTAGTTTTGAATTTGCTTAGTAAATATTGATTTGGGTCATAGTTGAATGTTAAAACTTGGGTTTTATGCATGTTTAATTCGTACCCCGATAGATCTCCATACTCTGAAAAAACTGAGATTAGTTCTGGAAAAGAGGTGTCCGGCTACCCCAGGTATATTAAAATGTCATCAGCAAAGAGTGCTATTTTATGTTCCTTCTGACCAAGTGTAATACCGTGAATTTTTTGATTCTGTCTTATCCATTGGCTCAGAGGTTCTATGAAGATTGCAAAGAGCAGTGGAGACAAGGGGCAGCCCTGACGACATCCTCTTTCCAGTTCAAAAGATGATGATAATTTACCGTTAATCCTTATTTTAGCTGTTGGTTTTTGTCAGAAAAATTATGTGTATGCATATTATCATTTTTATATAATCCAATCAAGTATATATAACTGTATGTAACTGTCTGCTGAAAAATACTAAAACTGTCTGTGTATTAGAAGTTTTGTACATGATGCATGAAGATTGAAGTTGTTTTTTCTTATTTTAATTATGTTGAAATTCCAGTTCTCCTTTCATGGTAGATTTAGCTTAAGGCACATGATGACCTGGGCTGCACAGTATGACCTGCCCTAAGAAACTGTTACTCCTTAGAGCACAAGGTGGACTCTGATAAAGTGAAACTGTTCCTTTTTCTTTGATGTCAGCATATTTCATCATGATTGTATAAGGGAGTATATGATAGATGTTTCTGTTTGATCATGCAAACTGCTGTGTATAAATTGTCTGAACTCTGATGATTGTCTTTAGTACTGATCTCCTGTAACCAGGATTTGTGCTCCTTGCATTGCAAGTAAACAAAAGCTCATGAGAAATAGAATTTTGTGTCTTGAATCTTTATTGAGGTAACAAACTAATATACAATCACTTTTATGAGTTTCTAGATTCCTGACATACGTGGTGCCGTGACCCAGATGGACAACAGGCTAGAGGGTGCCAGAAGCGACGCCTTCTCTGGGTTGAAATCCGTGCGCACGGTCTGACCACTGGTCAGCTTTGGAAACCCGCCTTCTGGGAACTCCGGAGGAGGACCGGCGCCCTGGCTCTCCCTAGTTGACGTCCATCCTCGATAATAAAGAGAAAGAAGCTAGCAGTCATAAAGTAAGTGACGTCTTTTGTTATTAAGTGTAAGGATACAGTGAGTTTCCTATATTACGGTCAGGGACCATAAAAGTCAGTATACACTCAATACGTTACAAGAATCTCCTAATCCATCCTGAGTGAGTAATGTAACAAAGAGCCACAAGAACCTTTTTTTTAAAAATCAATAAGTGAGTGTCGCTCATAAGTCTGAAAAGAGTGTAATGGTAGAAAAAAAATGGTCGGGGACCATAAGTAAGTTGCCAGGTTTTGAATACATGTAATGGTAATATAGCGGCGACTATATTTTTCCTGACAACAAGGATAAAAGGTTGTGATACCTGGTCTGGGACCAAAAAAGAATATCGGGTCGTCTGGGACGTAATGGTAGTGTGTTGAACCGAAATAACACACTTTTCCTGGTAAAATACTTTAATTCCTGTGGAATTAACAAAGGCTAAAAATGGGTAATTGCGCAAGAAAAACAGAAAACAAGAAAAAATCTAAACAAAAGAAAAAAGAAGAAATGGCATGTCGAACAGTTAAAAATTATAATTACCATTTAAAGGAAAAAGAGCAAATAAAGGATCCTGAAAAATATTTAAATAAATGGGAAAAAGATTATTCTTTCAAACCTACACTGAATGTGGATGAATGTGCAGTCCTAGTATCAACTGTAAAACTTATAACTAAAGGCAATAAGAAAGGGAAAAGTAAGCTAAGTTCTGAACTTAAATGTGCCAATCTCTGGGCAATGGCGGCTATAGACGCCAAAGCCAAATCAGATCAAGGGAGAAAAAATGATGAAAAAGAAAAAAAAACAAAAAACCAAGGTATAAGAGTCAAAACAGCGAGGAGCCCTTAAGTCACGGGGAGGAGGAAGCACATCCTCCCCTGTCTCACTCAACTTCTGATCCTAAGGAGGGTCCTTATAATGCATTAATGAAAGAGGCCAGAGAAGTTGAACAAAAGTATCTCCCTCAAAACAGTGAACACATATCAGCTTTTCCGGTGATTGTCAAATCTGTAAAGGTGGAAGAGGGAAAGCCAAAACAAGACAGGCTGTATTTTAAACCTTGGACCCCCCAAGAAATAATTCAGGCGGCCAAGAGCATACCAAATCCTGAAGAGGATTTGACCAGGTGCATTCGGGAGCTTAAAGATTTGTTGTTAATACACTATTTAGGTCCCTCAGAAATGTTTAAAATACTGAGAACTGTGTGTGGTGAAAAAGTGAATGAATATATAAATGAACATTTTGATCCTGATTATGAAGACAAAATTGCTGGGGTAACATTTTTAAAGGACACGTTGATGCAGAAGAAAAAGTTAAAAGTAGGACAGTTCCACTGCTCCTGAGCAGTGTAGAGGGTGAGGAAGAAGTGTTTGTTGCACGGATGGTGCAAGGTGGGGCTAGACCCAAGACAGGCAGGTCAATGCAAGTGAATGATGGAAATCAGGATGTTTGTTTTAATTGTGGCAAACCTGGTCACTGGGCCCGTGACTGCAGGTTTGGCCAAAGAGGTGGATTTGGAGGCAGGGGACCAAGTAGAGGTAGAAGAAGATTTCAGAATGATCAGAGAGGCAGGTTTCAGCAAGGCAGAGGAGGTAGAAATCAAAATGATTATGGAAGTGAGAATAGACAAGGACCCTCAGACCGAAGAGCATGACTAACCGACTGTGACAAACTCTCTTCTGAGGACAAACAGACAATACTGGACCAACAGAAAAGACTATCTGAAGTGTTGACAAGGCCTAATGAGACTTTGGACTTGACTATGTACAGCAGTGCGTTGTTTGCCCCTACAATATGGTTACTAGTGAATGGAAAGGAGGTTGAATTTCTTTGTGACACAGGAGCCACACGCACTACTGTTCGCAAAATCCCCAAAGGTGCTAAATTTACTGGAAGAACTATTAAAGTTCAAAATGCAGGAGGTGGAACAACAACTGAGAGCCTTTATGGCCCAATTACATTAACAGACTCCTCCACAGGCAAAGTATGTATTTCAGAAGTGGTTGTGGCACTCTCCTGCCCAGTAAATTTACTCGGGAGAGATGTATTATTCAAACTTGACATTACATTAGGCCCAAATTTAAAAAATAAAAGAAGGATGACTACACTGATTTAAAGGACTCTGATTTTACAGATGTGATGTTTATATGATTTTGCACTGCGGGATACATTTATAATGGTGTAACAACATCATATTTCAGAAATGTGATAGCAATGAGGAATGTGCTTCTCCTGATTCAGCGGTGGCCAAGCTGGGTCAGGGTGAACTACATTGCACTCCATAATTTACCAAGGAATGTATGAAATAGGGGCATTCCTTGTAAAACATTAAATCAAATTCTAATTGGGCAAAACGTCCGCCTTTCCTTTGACTGAAAGGGTGTGACACAATATTTCAAATTCAACCTATCTGTGTTCAACTGGACAAACCGATCTTATTTATCAATGCTGAAGCATATCAAAAATGCACAGATAGTTATTTTCTTTTCTTAAGTAGAATTTGTAAACTATTTCAAGAGATGTCACAAAAAGAAGCTATAATTATTGAAATCTTATTTTTGAAGGAACTGGGCTACCTGCAAATTTTATTTAAAATTAAAATTGTTAGCACACTTCCTTTCAGTAAAATCAAACAAATACCCTGTAACTTTGCTGCATGTGAGTCTCCATGTATCAAAACAGGGGGTATCAAAGAAATTAATTAACAAATAATTAGCAATCCTCAGAAAAATAGATAATGCATAAAAAAAATTATCAATAAATGATTGATGATGAATTCAATTCAACTTTATGTACATAAGCGCTTCTCATTTCATTTTCTGTAGTACCCAGGATAAACATATGGCTACAGTTATAACTAAAATACATGCTGGGCAATACAGACCACTTTTTATTATTCATGGGATAATACAAATAAGAAGATCATGCCCTCTATTATGTTGTGAAGGGGGTTTTGCAGCAGGACAACCATTCCATATTGTTACCAGCTAGACTATTGTCGTACACTATAACCTTGTTGTCACAGCCACACCTTAAGCTTGTACCAAATTCCTTGTGGTTATTTACTGATGGCTCATTTAAAAAAAAAAAAAAAAAAAAAAAAAAAGAGGGCAACAGAGGAGCGAGCGGTGGTTCTCTCTCCCATCAGCAAGGGGGGGGGGGGGGTGAACAGCAGCTCTCTCTCTCTACTTAGCAAGGGAAAAAGCGAGCGACAGGCTTGCTTAGTAAAAAATAGAAGTGTGCTTATGCTGTAACAATGTTGTCTGGGGTCCTGATTGTGTAAAAATTCCACAACCTGCATCACCTCCAACAGCTGAACTATTGGCTACTAACCTGAATGTAACTTATCTGTACAGACAGTAAATATGCTTATAACGCATGCCACCTGCATACTGTTACCTTGAATCTGCGGGGGTTTGTCACCTCCACAGGAAAACCAGTAAATAGCAATTATTGCAGCTACGTAATGTTTTGATGCTACCACGTTATGTGGCAGTTATTCACTGCCCTGCCCACACTAATGGCACTGACTTGTTTAACTGCAGTAATCGCTTGGCTGATAACGCTGCTCACTGTACTGCTATTAATCTTTTAGGAACCATCTGTTTTATTAATGATATTGATGTTTTAAAAGATTGTTAAAATAATATGGACCTTCCTCCTGTTTCATATGTAAATAATTAGATATACATTTGGCTTGCCTGACGAAAATTTGCTCTGCCACCCACATTATATAAATGAGCTGTCCTGGTGGCACATGGCCAATCATGTGCCAACAGGAGGGAAATCAATGAATGATGAGGATGTTGGAAAAACTGTCCTAATATTTTGAAAGAAGTAACAAAAACATGCCAAAAGTGCATCATTTGTTTATAAAATAATGCTCAAGGCGCAATGGAAAGCTACAATATTGCTTGGTGTTGACTAACACCTTCACAAAGTGGACAGAAATTTGTCCCACATCCTCAGCAAATGCCGCATTTGTGTGTAAAACTCTAGTAAATTATGTTTTTCTGTTTTTGGGGTTCCAGAACTGATTTATGCAGATAATGAAACTCATTTTACAGCACAAACAGTTCAAGACTTAATCCAAGCTGTAAGATCAAATTTCATAGTATCTACCACCCACAAAGTACAGGTTTTGTAAAAAGAAAAATGGTACAATCAAACAAAGGCTGGAAAAAAAACTATACATGGAAAGGGTATTACTTGGCCAGAAGCCCTGAAATTAGTCAGACTAACCATTAACTCTATACTAGACCTAAAGACAGGATTATCACCTTTTGAATGTGTTTTTCACTCACTCCTCATGTATTACCTGACCTCTCACCACTAACCACGCCTAACAAATACACAGATCTTGGTGAACATCTCAGGGAATGTTTTGATCCTGTCAGAAGCTCTCTGTCCTCCACAGAAAAAAGCGGATAACCCGTTGCAACTTGGAGGCTATGTAAAGAACCACCACCGACAACACTGGACACTCCCACTCCCACTGCAGTATGTATTGCTGAATGACCATCTTGGATTCACGTTAAAAGACTACGGGTGCCTATAAGGGAACTAACTAACTTGTTTCCCTGAGTAAGTCCAGTTACAAAGGGGGCGTGTCCTTTTAAGGACAAGGCCGTCTCAACCCTGGTGAAGAAAGAGGCCCGGAGGGGTACTCTCTCAGGTGGAAGCATGGCACCAAAATTATTGATGACTCTGTGTTCAGCACTTCTCCTGACAGTGGGGTGGTAATCTCTTTCTGATTCAAGGACAAGGAACCCACGAAGCACGGACAATGAACAATACGTGGATTATATGCATAACTTGTGGTACCATGGTGGTTTCAGTGAGAGGACTGGGAATCAATACTTCTTGCTATGTGTGTTCATTGCTACCCCATTCACACAAGACTGCAATACCCATGATCCCTGCTCCACTGAGTGAAGAGGAAACACCCGGAGCGACAATAGCGATGAACTCTCTGTTTAATACAAGCAGTAATGTTGGACATTGGTTGGTGGGTAAACTATCTGGAAAACAGAGAATTAGTGATTTTAAAGGTATTATGAAGTACTCTTTTTCCAATGTATGGCAGTGCTCTAGCTATACACCACATAAATGCATTAGCATGGACAATGGAAAATCTGACTGTATTAATGGAGCAAGGATTCACAACTTTAAATGAAGAACAAAAATTAGCCATTTGAATGATATTTTACACTTACAGCATGGGTTAGATGAAGATAAAGGTTGGGGCTTCTGGGATTGGTTTCAAAGTAGAACTTGGTGGCAGATTCTTTTGAAATAGTTAACCCCATTGATTGTGATATTAATCTTATTCTGTGTGCTTTTCATGTGTGTCATTCCCTGTATAAGGTCCATAATAAATAGAGCTCTTGCTCAACACACTTTCATGTTACAATCTGTTATGCTCCAAAGAGAAGTCCCTGTGCAATATACTGCCTTGAGACAACAACGTAATGGTGACTGTGATGACAGAACCACTGTTTAGATTTGGAAGTGATGCTCAATGAACGTCAATGTAGAAAATCATGAGAAGATACATTGTACTGATGATTGCATGTGATTTAAATTGATAAAAATGATAAACAGGAGGGAATGTCAGAAAAATTATGTGTATGTATATTATCATTTTTATATAATCCAATCAAGTATATATAACTGTATGTAACTGTCTGCTGAAAAATACTAAAACTGTCTGTGTATTAGAAGTTTTGTACATGATGCATGAAGATTGAAGTTGTTTTTTCTTATTTTAATTATGTTGAAATTCCAGTTCTCCTTTCATGGTAGATTTAGCTTAAGGCACATGATGACCTGGGCTGCACAGTATGACCTGCCCTAAGAAACTGTTACTCCTTAGAGCACAAGGTGGACTCTGATAAAGTGAAACTGTTCCTTTTTCTTTGATGTCAGCATATTTCATCATGACTGTATAAGGGAGTATATGATAGATGTTTCTGTTTGATCATGCAAACTGCTGTGTATAAATTGTCTGAACTCTGATGATTGTCTTTAGTACTGATCTCCTGTAACCAGGATTTGTGCTCCTTGCATTGCAAGTAAACAAAAGCTCATGAGAAATAGAATTTTGTGTCTTGAATCTTTATTGAGGTAACGAACTAATATACGATCACTTTTATGAGTTTCTAGATTCCTGACAGTTTTTTATATAATGCCTGGATAGTTCTAATAAAACTGATAATGAAAGTTCTAATGAAACTGGATAAGATTCAATATAGGAAAGACCAGTCAACCGAATCAAATGCTTTTTCAGCATCTAATCCCAATATGGCTGCATTTAAATTATATTTTTTTATATGAGAAAAAAGAACATTTTAAAATTGTGATAAGAAAAAACTCAAATTTGACAAAGTGATACATTTTATCAACAAAGTTGAAATGAAGGTTTGCTTGAAAAAAGACATTTGAGTAGTCCGATGTCAAACTATTTACCAAATACTTTTCTGTCCATTGGCTAATGTAATCGTAAATTTTGTTATAGTGCGTGCCCATAGAACCAAGTCTTCCTGTCTGAAACAGGGATCCCAGTCAGGCTCTACAGACCCAAATGTAGGCTGTGTTTGAAAGTGGAACACAGAGGTGTAGCCTAGATGTAGGCAGTCACATGTTAGACTTAGACAAATATAAAAGGAACTAAATGGCACTAAGATTTATTTGACTGTGTGAATATTAATTACAGAATACCTAATTATTGAAAATTAATGGGACATCCAATATTAGTGACTGTTTCAGATCCTTGTTTATCTGTCAGATCACTTATTTGTCTGATCTTTTATCACTTATATTCATAATAGTGAATCTTCACTTTAGGGAATGGCAGTTGTTCAGTCATCATTATTATTTTAGTTTCTATCACTGTTCAGTGATGGAGTTCAGTGGAATATTGAATTTCTTCTGTGTATCATCAATAAACTCATGCAGTATTATAACAGGACATGTTTACAAATATTTGAGACCCACTGTAGTGCATCAGTTCACAGTTTAGCAATATTTTGTTATTACAAGTTTTTTTTAAAACTGTAATCAACTGAATTAACTACAAAACAGCCAACATCAATAAAGTACATCTATCTGTTATCATTCACAGCAGAAGGACTCGTCTGACTACAGCCGCTGCATCAGTGTTGCTCATTTATCAGTAAATATTTAACAAAAAATCATTTATTTCATTATTTGGGTGTTTTTGCGTCCCGCGTTTGGTCATTAAGTCATTCTGGCCATTCCGCTCCACAATCATGGCGTATTAACTTTTTAATTTTTAGATACTCACATGGGAGGGGGGACTGGCAGTGCTGCAAAGTACAGTGGTACCACACAGGTGAAGCAGAAGCAGGTTCTCCCGTCTACTACTGACTGGGCAGGCTGGGCGCACCTCCAGCGAAGGACCGTGGTCTGCCTGGTTAGGCTGCTGCTTCTGCCAGCATGTTCTGTATTGATACACCGGTGTTCTTTGTCAGACCCGGGTCCCCACTGATGCTCCGCCCAGTCTGCTCGTGCACCTCATGTTCTCCACATACGCCGAATTATCCTTTAGATCTACACAATCACGGCAACTTCAGTATCATCTTTTTCTAGTCAAATTTGTCAGTTTTCACTTCCTTGTTTTGTCCAGGGAACGCTGTGGTGACTGACAGGTTTGCAGCTCCTCGTGTTCTCTATGGCGAATAATATCCATTAGGCCTACGCAATCGCAGCAGCTTTGTGGTCTATATTTTGACTGAGCGGCTCCAAACTCGTGGATGCACACCTCAGCAGCAAAGCACTTCTGAAATCTTTGTTTGACAAGCGCTGTGGTGACTGACAGGTCGTGATGCTGTGTTGTCCAATCAGCACGGTCGTGATGCGCCGTATTCTCCAATGAGCACGGAGTCAATCCGAAGCCCCGCCCACACTTATTAAAGCCAGGGGGATGAAGACATAGAGCGGTCACACAGTGGTGGCTAAACCTTTATTGATAAAAGTTACATGTTTTGACTGAGTGACTCCATATTCGGGAATAGACATCCTCATAGTCTCAGCAAATCATGTTTAAAATCTTAGGCCAGTGTGATAAACACTTAAGATAAAATAAGATAAGAAAAGATAAACCTTTATTAGTCCCACAACGGGGAAATTCCAGGATTGCAACAGCACAGGGGTAGCAACACTCAGAGCAACAATCAGAAGGCAAGAGAAAAAAACAAGAACAGCTAGTATACATATGTACATATTACTATAAATATATATATATACACACAGACACACTAGAGAGAATAATATGTAGATATATAAACACACAGTGCGGAGCATTGTAGCTAGATGGGATGAAACAGCACAACCGTCTACTTAGTTATCCTATATGGTATGATTATGCACCCATACATATTCTCACCCTCCAAAGCAACCGGTATTTTCCTAGTTGTATATCGGAGGGGACCATTGTGTAAGTCTATTGCATCTTTTGCATTCAAAACTATTAGGTTGTTACGTCTTTTTTGCTATCTCTGCGAGCAGCCCTGCTTAGGTTATACAGTCTGACAGCTGTTGGTAGGAAGGACCTATGAAACCTCTCAGTTGTGCACCTGGGATGATGTAGTCTGCTGCTAAATGAGCTCCTCAGTGCGTTCAGTATGTCCTGCATAGGGTGGAACTCGGACTCCAGCAGAGATGACAGTTTAGCCACCATCCTTCTCTCTCCTATCTCCTCCACCGGGTCAAGGCGCTGCCCCAGGACAGAGCTAGCTTTCTTGATCAGTTTGTTCAGTCTCTTCCTATCGGCTGCAGTAATGCCACTGCCCCAGCAGACCACTCCAAAAGTGATGGCTGATGCCACCACCGGGTCGTAGAATGTCTTCAGCAGCGCCCCTTGTACACCAAAAGACCTGAGTCTCCTCAGTAGGAACAGCCTGCTACTTTGAGAGATATCTGAGGAACACACACACACACACACACAGATACCTTGAATTTATAGATAGATACACTTTGCAATATTCAAAACATTGTCCATTCCTATAGAAATGAACACACAAAGCATCCCTTATATTTGTCATGTTTACTTTATAGTCAGCCCATGAGCAGAATGCAACACCAGAGAATACACTCACAACACTGAGAAGCACAATTTAATTGTTTTTATTGAATTTCAAAAAGGAGCACAGCTAGAAAAAAATGTCACTCACCAGAGGAAAACACGGCCTGCGGAGAGAGACAGAGCTGTTAGTGGGAGAAAGGAGACAAGGAAGTGGAAAACACAAATTAGATTAGATTAGATTAGATTAGATTAGATTCAACTTTATTGTCATTACACATGTATGAATACAAGGTAACGAAACACAGTTTAGCATCCAATCAGAAGTGCAAAGGACAGCAGTGCAGTATATACGGTAATTAACAGTAAGTGCAATTTAAGCAAATATATGCAAATATATGCAGCAGTGCAGAAAGTTAAGAGTACTGTTATGTGCAAATAATGTACAAGAAGTTAGATGTAGTTATGTAGTTATGCAGTTATGTACAGGTGAGGATGGTAAGAGATGATGGTAAGAGAATCAGCGGGGAACTAAGTTCAATAACATGACAGTTGTTGGAAAGAAAGAAATTGGCCACTTATGTGAGCCGGGTAGAGAGCCCGACAGAATATACCCAGAGAGAATAAACGAGCCAGCAGGATGACGCTGGTGGGAGATGAAGGGGAATGAACTGGGCAGTCCGACTGGGTGGAGATACACAGCTGCAACAGGAGTGAGGATGATGAGGCAGGTGAGCGCACAGCAATCCCTGTAGACACACCGCTACAGATGGCAGCAACCGGAAGAGAGGAGAGGAGAGAGAAGAGTTTAACTTTCAGAAAACTTCTCTGAACAAACAACACTTGCTCGTTGTACTCGAGGCAGTTTACCCAACGACCCAGCACTCAAGCTTCCACTAGATGGTCCTTATAGGCGCTGGCGAAGAGGAGACAGCAGGTGCATCTACTCACGCAGGTGGAGTAATCACCTGCGGAGCCGGGGAAACAAGACGGAGGGGGCGCGCGCTCACCTGGATATGACAATATTTGCTCCATTTTCAATGTTGATGTTTTGGGACATCATAAAGTTATTGAATTAAGCCTTTACAGTTGTAATAGTCAGATGGGTTGTGTTGTGGCGCCAGGATGCAAATGAGTGCTATTCACAGAGAGAAAATTATGAATCAGTTTGTAAAATCACTGGATTGAAAATGTACTTGTACATGTACAGACTGGATCCTGGGGTCCACTTGGGGTGCTCACTTGGTCAGGGGTCCACTTGACCTGTATCCGTTGTAGACAGTACCGCGGCTTCTAGCCCATGTTGCTTAAATGACACGCCCACTGTGTCAACGGCTACCCTTCACAGAGGAGGAGATGATGAGGGAACTATAGACCACCAGTCTGACCAGTTTGTTCTTGAAGATGACCCATCATTATGGCCTAAGCACCTGACAGACAAAGAGTATTGCTATTTAGTTCAGAGATGGCCTGTTTAGTATTTGTTGTATTTATCCTAATTTTTTGTGTGATATATTCTCCCTAGTGTCTACATAGTACAGAGGAGGGAGCACAGTGGATGCCTCTGCAAACTGGACCAGCAGCAGACCGTGAACAGGACCCTGCTGGCAGATGTGGGGATGAGGGAACAAACAACAGATCTTCCATGTGAATTGTTATTTTTTTAATAATACACAAGGGTCTGCATTTAATGCATTTGTTAAGATTTGAGGTTAGTAATCCATCGTCTTGGCAGTTGTCGGGGGCAACAATGACTGTTTCATTTAGGTCTGATCAGATTCCTCCACGCAGCTCTGTCCTTCGCCCTCCGCTGCCAGGAACTCCTGACCTTGTTAACCTGGGCAACGTCCGAGCCGGTGTGAGTTGTTTTCTGACTAACCATTTCATGAAACTGCTTGCAAAGTATTTGAGTACCGCTAGCTTTTGCTGGACTAGCGGCACATTCTTGGCAGATAGAGGTATTATCAGTGGCAAGGACAGGCCAAGACAAACTGACTCCAGTATCTGTTGCAGTGACTGACCAGATGATAGGTTTGTTTATCTCTGCTCTTTGTGTAGTGCATGTTACGATGCACCGATTGGCAAAAGTCCACCACAGACCTGTGACAGATGTGCTTATCTGCCAGGATGTCCAGTCTCACCCTGTGTAACTGGGAGTGGTCCACCACAGATCTGTGACAGATATTGTTTTTAGTTCTGCCAGGTTGCCCAGTTTCACCCTCCACATCCTCGGAAGGGTGGGGTTGCTGGCGGGGTTGCCGACGGCCCGACCCATGAGACAGGTAGTATCGGTTTTCATGGTTATCCAATAGCAAGCAAACCAATGCCTGACCTGACATGAAGGCTAGTAATCCACTTCAATACAAAAACAGGATGTCACTAGATAATTAAGTTACTTGAGCTGCAAATGTGCATACTGTTAACGCCCCCCCCCCCACACACACACACACCACCACCACAAACATCATTGCAGTTGGTTTGGTGACATTTTTTCAAAAACCAATGGAATTATTCTTTTATTTTTGCCATGGAAATTTTCATCTTCATTCTTCTGAATGGCATTTTCCACAAAATTTTATGACTTTCTCAGTAATCTGCAGTTTTTTTTCTGGTAACTTTGGCCTTTTTCCCCTGATATAGTGTCACTTTAAGCTTCTTTGTTTTTCCACAGATGTAATTCCTGATACCTGAATGATATCCTCATTTGAAGACTTCTGAGGACAAGAAGTTTCAGGTAGGATGTCTTTAAGGCCTGATTGAATGAAGGATTGAATGAGTGAATGAATGTGAATTTCATTCGGTAATGAACATACAATCAAAACAATTAAAAATATGTAGGACACATAAGAGCAATCGAAAGGGTGTAGGCTGAAGCTAGTGCTTATATAGCGCCTACCCTGTTACAATTTTAAAATCAATAACATAAAAATTTAAGTCATACCCAAAAAAGTGAAAAGAAAGTGTTGAACAAAGAAAAAGTAGGGCCCCATTTCTGTCTTTGCCTTAGGCCCCAAATGGACTAAAGATGCGTTCAGACCAAACACGAACGGGTGGCGCGAATCCATACAAAGTCAATGGAAAGACGCGAGCACACGCGAAATACGTCTGAGGGATAGCGCTAGCTCTGACATTCTGCTGTCACTGAAGTAAAAGTATGAACATTGGAGAGTAAACTAGTTTGAAAATGAGACTGACACTCACCTGGCAACAGAAGGACTCGGAGCTCGCCTCTTTCCATTGACTTTGTATGTATTCGCGCCACCAGTTCGTGTTTGGTCTGAATGCACCTTAAGTCCGCCCCTGACGGCAGTGCCATCTAGTTGGAGGGATTTCTGTTATCAAGTATAACAATGGATGTCCACAGCAATCAAGACGTAAGTGCTTAGTGTGAATTAACTGTTTTGTTTTACTTTAATATTTAGTTTACGGTGTCTTGATTTGAACATAGAACTTATTTATTCCCCATTTCATTGAGCACTCTCTGAAAGACGACTAATTTATTTAGCAAGACAATCACAAACTCTGAAACTGTAGTGGAAACTTCCATCAGTTGTCTTGTCAACATTTTATTTTCTGTTAGTATTGAATTATCCACTTATCTCCTGGTTGTTTTTATTGGGTCCGTGTCTGTAATAAAGGATCTCTATCTACAGTATCTACAGTTTTCAGAGTTCAAGCTGTGAACTGCTAAGCTAACTGCCAGGTTTACTAAGCTAATGGCATTTGTCCTGTCATGGTATGTTATGTATCCTATGCCATGGGGATTTTCCTTGACTGTACTATTTGCTATCAGTCATTCTCCTCATGGTGGAATTGTTTATTTTGTTGGATAAGACATCTATTATTTTTAATTCTTTATTAAATAGGTGTGTTTTGCAGACTTACAGTCATGTGAAAAAATTAGGACACCCCTTTAAATATTCAGTTCTTTATTAATAAACTAGTACATACCCATCCATACCCGTCCATGATGTGCATACGTGCATACCCGTAGAAACCAAGTATAAGCAAGTATTTCTGAATGCCCATTGCTGAAGGGTCTCCTCCTGTCTCAGATGGCTGTGTTGTTCACAGTCATGCCTGCAGCGTACTGGTGGAACCTGAGGTGTTTCATGTTCACGGCATCCTTTCTGACATTCAGCAGTTCTCCTCAATCTATTGCTCTCCATCTGGTGGGTCTTCTTCTTCTTCGTTCAGACCACTGGTTGAGGGATAGGTGCGTCGTAATTTCAGTTCATGGGCACGATCCTGAAAATAGAACTGAGCAAAAAGTGGCTTTCGACCCTGTTCAAGAAAGCCCGTGCATGTGTAACGGATGCCAACTAGCACTGTTCGGCGTAGAACGTTAGTAAACCTCCCTCCCGAAAAAAGCCTCATACAGTATCGGTAGCGCTGAGCTATCGGTCGGACCTTTAGCTCAGCGCGATCGTGCTGTGCCTCCCATGCTCGAACTGTGTAGTTGACTGGTAGGTCGCGGGTTCGTGTCCCGAGTGGGGCGAACTGCGCAGGATGATCTCAGTCACAATGGTGCCGTGACCCGGATGGGAGTGAGGTTTAAGGGGGAGAGTGTAACGGATGCCAACTAGGACTGTTCGGCGTAGAACGTTAGTAAACCTCCCTCCCGAAAAAAGCCTCATACAGTATCGGTAGCGCTGAGCTATCGGTCGGACCTTTAGCTCAGCGCGATCGTGCTGTGCCTCCCATGCTCGAACTGTGTAGTTGACTGGTAGGTCGCGGGTTCGTGTCCCGAGTGGGGCGAACTGCGCAGGATGATCATCCTGCGCAGTTCGCAGAAAATGGCGCTCTACTAATTTAGATGAAATCTATTTAGCTTGGAGAAATCATCTTTTAATTTACAAAAAATCTCTTAGAAAAGCTAGAACGAGTTATTACTCTGCATTAATAGAAGAGAACAAGAATAATCCCAGGTTTCTTTTCAGTACTGTAGCCAGGTTGACAAAGAGTCAGGACTCTGTCAATCCTAGCATCCCCTTAGAGCTTACTAGTCAGGACTTTATGAACTTTTTCAATAATAAAATTTCATCCATCAGAGATAAAATCAATCAGATTCTTCCCACAGTTAACTTAAATACTGTAACTACTACAACTCCTTCTATTGATGTCTGTCTTGATGAGTTTACTCCAATCGACCTTTGTGAGTTAGACAAAATAGTTTCCTCATCCAAACCTTCAACTTGTCTTTTAGACCCTATTCCTACCAGGTTATTTAAAGAAGTCTTCCCACTTATTGGTAGCTTTATTCTTCATATAATCAGTTCTTCATTAACTTTAGGCCATGTACCGCAGGCTTTTAAAACGGCTGTAATTAAACCCTTACTCAAAAAGCCAACGCTAGATCCAGGAGCTTTAGCTAACTATAGACCAATCTCTAATCTCCCTTTCATTTCAAAAATCTTAGAAAGAGTTGTTGCTACGCAATTATTTGACCACCTGCAGGGAAATGGTTTATTTGAGGAGTTTCAATCTGGGTTTAGAATCCATCATAGCACTGAAACAGCCTTAGCGAAGGTCACTAACGACCTCCTCATTGCATCTGATAATGGACTAGTTTCTGTACTTGTCCTTTTAGATCTTAGTGCAGCTTTTGATACTATTGATCATAATATTCTACTTGATAGATTAGAACACTATGTTGGACTTAATGGAACTTCGTTGCAGTGGTTTAGATCTTATTTATCTGATAGGTTCCAGTTTGTTCATGTAAATGATGAGTTTTCTCTCAGCTCAAAGCTTAGTCATGGAGTTCCACAGGGGTCTGTGCTTGGCCCTACTCTTTTTAGTTTATATATGCTTCCGTTAGGCAACATTATTAGAAAGCACTGTATACATTTTCACTGTTATGCAGATGACACACAATTATACCTGTCAATGAAGCCAGATGATACTAATCAATTAGCCAAGTTAGAAGCCTGTCTTAAGGAAATCAAAGTTTGGATGACTTGTAATTTCCTGCTATTAAATTCAGATAAGACTGAAGTCATTCTTGTTGGTCCAAAAAACCTTAGAAATTCCTTTCCAAATCAAACTTTCAGTTTGGATGCAGTTACTCTTTCTCTTAATAGCTCTGTGAGGAACCTTGGAGTTATTTTTGATCAGGATTTGTCCTTCAATTCACATATTAAATTTGTTTCTAAGACTGCCTTCTATCATTTGCATAATATTGCCAAGATTAGGAGCATCTTGTCTCAGAGTGATGCTGAGAAACTGATCCACGCTTTTGTTAGCTCGAGATTAGATTATTGTAATTCTTTATTATCAGGCTGTCCTAAAACATCTTTAAAAAGTCTTCAGCTGATCCAAAATGCTGCAGCAAGAGTTTTAACAGGTACTAGAAAGAGAGATCATATCTCTCCGGTTCTGGCCTCCCTTCATTGGCTTCCCATAGAGTTTAGAATTAAGTTTAAAATCCTTCTTCTTACTTACAAAGCTCTAAACAATCAGGCTCCTTTTTATTTAAAAGATCTGATACTACCGTATCATCCTAACAGAGCACTACGCTCCCAAAATGCAGGTTTACTTGTAATACCTAGAATCTCCAAAAGTACAATGGGAGGCAGAGCCTTCAGTTATCAAGCTCCTCTCCTGTGGAATCAGCTGCCAATCTGGATTCGGGAGTCAGACTCGATCTCTGTTTTTAAGAATAGGGCTAAAACCTACCTTTTTGATATAGCCTACAATTAGGGAGGGATCATGTGTTTCTGAACCCTCCCTTAGTTATGCTGCTAATAGGTTTAGTCAGCCGGGGGACCTCCAGTAATGCACTGGGCCTCACTCCTTTCCTCACTCTCTATGAAATATTTTTTTTTTGCTGGTCATTAACATTTGTTTGTTCTCTCCCATAGATTGAGTCCCCATCGTGCTGTTTGCTCTCTACATGTCTGTTCTTTTCTTCTTCTCTGTCCCCTCACCCCCCAGCCAGTCGCAGCAGATGACTGCCCCTCCCTGAGCCTGGTTCTGCTGGAGGTTTCTTCCTGTTAAAAGGGAGTTTTTCCTCTCCACCGTCGCCAAGTGCTTGCTCACAGGGGATCGCCTGATTGCTGGGGTCTTTCTGCAACTGTGGGGGTCCTCCCTACAGTTGATAGTGCTATGAGATGACTGTTGTTGTGAAATGGCGCTATATAAATAAAGTTGAATTGAATTGAATTGATCTCAGTCACAATGGTGCCGTGACCCGGATGGGAGTGAGGTTTAAGGGGGAGAGTGTAACGGATGCCAACTAGCACTGTTCGGCGTAGAACGTTAGTAAACCTCCCTCCCGAAAAAAGCCTCATACAGTATCGGTAGCGCTGAGCTATCGGTCGGACCTTTAGCTCAGCGCGATCGTGCTGTGCCTCCCATGCTCGAACTGTGTAGTTGACTGGTAGGTCGCGGGTTCATGTCCCGAGTGGGGCGAACTGCGCAGGATGATCTCAGTCACACATGCCCGTAGAAACCAAGAAGCCAGAGCTCCCGGAGAAAATCAGTGCTTTGCTTGGCATTTTACACAGTTCTGCACACATGAAGGAGAAGCCTTCATCTGTGCAGCAGATGAGACACACCTGAATTCACAACTATTGTGGGGAGCATGGAATAAAGAGACTGAATTGTGTTTAAGTCAGATTTATTCAAGCATTCATCTCCAGCCTCTTTCTTCCTGCTTATTGGAGAGAACAGGCTGGGGATGGATGCTTGAATAAATCTGACTTAAACACAAGCGGGGCTGCCTGTAGACATTAATACACACATTTCACTGTTCTCACTGTGTCTGTCAAATGCAAATGCCATACCCACTGCTGTGAATGCCCTTTCATGCATTGTCTGTAACTGGTATAAATACCGCACATATTCTGTAACTCACTCTCTCTTTGACTGCTGCTGCTGACACACACATCTTGTGTCTCTTTGCTGGAGAGCCTGAGGACACACACCAGCCCGCCCGCACAAGGGCTGGGGTGGAGTTCCTATGATGGCGGTGTGATTTAATAAACCTGCTTAAAACCTCTCATCGCTGCCCTTATTTTATCATCCGCTTCAACTATGACCTAATTACTCTGCTGAGCAGTCCTGACAATCTTTTACATGGTGTACAACGGGAACCTTCATGTGGTAATGTGTCATCACTTCCTGTGTTGCTGACTGTCTGTGGTTAGCTCTCCTCATTCTCCCGAGGATTTTGCCTTTAATTGTATTTTAATCACTTTTTTCCATCTACCGTTAGCTCTCACTTCTGTTTATCAAGCCTCTTGCACCTGTGTGCGCACTCAGTGTCATCTAATCACCCTCTTTAGCCTTCTGTTCACCTTTCATCGGTGTTTGTGTTAGCCACTAGCTATGGCTACTAGCTCTCCTTCCTCTCCTCCTCTGGTGTGCTCTCTCTGTCAGATGTTTAGCTACACCTCTGCCTCTTTTAGTGATAATTATAAATATTAGACCTAATACAGGAGGTACAAGCCCTACATTCAATAATAAAAGAAAAAGACAAAAAAATTATGGACCTGGAGCAACACGGGCGTCTTTTGGAGCAACGCGTTGAGGATCTTGAACAAGGTTCTCGCATTGATGACATAGTTATAAGTGGACTAGACATCAGATATCAGTCGTACGCCCATGCCGCTACAAGACTGAGTGGTGAACATGCTTCCATAAGTGAATCAATGTCCTTAGAAAACCAAGTGCTTCAGTTCCTTAATGATAAAGACATTAAGGTAAAAGCCAATGCGATCTCAGCCTGTTATGCTTTACCGAAGAAAGATAACAAAACAAAGAAATCAATTGTGATGCGCTTTGTGAACAGGAGGGTGAAAAATGACATACTGAGGCAGGCCAAAAAACTAAAGGAAACTCAAGTTTACCTAAATGAACACTTGACAAAAAAAAACGCTGAATTAGCACGGCAGGCACGGATGCTAAAGAAACATAATAAGATACAGTCAACCTGGACAAGAAATTGTAGAATTTGGATTAAACTAAATGGAACACCTGAGCAAGCAAAAAGTATAATGATCAGAGATGCTACTGACTTAGATAAATACAAATGAACACTGACTATGAAACACAGAGTGAGGAAACTCAAACTCTAAAAATATGCCACTATGCTGAACATAAACCACAAGAGATGGAGAATGATATTGATCCTGATAACCACTTTTTCAATAATATTCATAACCACTGTGAATATTACACTGAAAAGCAATTCAAAAGTCAAGTGCAATTAGATGGTAAACTGTCAATAATACACTTCAATAGCAGAAGTCTTAACAAAAACTTCTCACAGATTCAGGACTATTTAAAACAGCTAAACAGAAAATTCACAGCTATAGCAGTCTCTGAAACCTGGCTTAATGCAGACCAGGCTCCCCTGATGGCAATAGAGGGATATCAGATGTTTAACATTAACAGATCTCAAAAAAAGGGTGGTGGTGTTGCACTGTATATTGATGACCTATATAGATGTAAGCTTGTAAATGAAATGTCCTCAGCACTACCAGGGATTCTGGAATGTGTTACTGTTGAGATTGACCTAGACAAAACAAAAAATCTAATCATAAGCTGCATATACAGAACGCCGGGAACTTGCATTGAGACATTCAGAGATAAATTAGTCGAGCTGTACAATAATATTACTAGTAAGAAAATGGTAGCAATTTGTGGAGATTTCAGTATTGATCTACTTAATCCACATCAACAAAATGTAGTTACAGAGTTCATGAACTCTATGTACAGCATGAGTCTATATCCCACAATAACACATCCCAGTAGAATCACAGCTCACTCTGCTACACTTATTGACAACCTGTTTGTCAATGTTCTCGACAAGAAAATAGAAAGTGGATTATTGATAAATGATATAAGCGACCACTTGCCAATCTTTGCACTTATCCATGGCCACACGGGGCCCAACCCAGAAAAAATCTCAAAATCGTTCAGACACAAATCACCAAACGCAATCAGTTCTTTTAAAGAGGACTTGCTGAAGCAAGACTGGACAGAAGTCTATGTATCAGATGTAAATGAAGCCTATGACACATTTACAAACATTGTAACCACTCTTTATGAAAAAAACTGCCCATTAGTTAAAAAAAAGCTTAAACACAAATTTGCTGACAAACCATGGCTAACCAAAGGACTACAAAAGGCGTGTAAAAAGAAAAATTTATTATATAAAGCTTTCATAAAGAAAAGGACAAAAGAAGCAGAGCAAGCGGTATAAAACATACAAAAATAAGCTAACATATATAATAAGATGTAGTAAAAGAGACTATTACAGTAAAGAACTGGAAAAAAACAAAGACAATATTAAAAATACATGGACAATAATCAACAGTATCCTTGGAAATAAAAGCAGAAATACTAGCTACCCAACTAACACTCCAAAAAATAATAAATCGACTCCGAATGTGAATATAGCTTCACCTGCAGATGAATTTAATAATTTTTTTGTTAACATTGGACCTAAACTGGCCCGAGAAATACCCACTACGGCGCCTACAGGTGATTCAATATGCAATAACACTGCTGTAAAAGACACCATCTTCATAAAGAACACAGACGAAAGAGAGGTCATTGAAATTGTTAAATCGTTCAAAAGTAAAACATCTACTGACTGCGATGGTATTGATATGCTACTAGTCAAAACTGTTATCGAATGCATAGTGAAACCACTGACGTATATCTGTAACCTGTCTCTCCAATCAGGTATATTTCCCAATGCAATGAAAATAGCTAAAGTAATTCCGATTTACAAGACAGGCGACAGAGGGGAACTCTCCAACTACAGACCAATTTCACTATTACCGCAATTTTCCAAGATACTTGAAAAAATATTCTATGAGAGAATTGACAACTTCATACTGAAGAATGATTTATTGTGTGAGCAGCAATATGGGTTCAGACACAAAAGGACAACAGCATATGCCTTAATGGAATTTACAGAAAAAATATCAACAGCCATTGAAAATAAAGAGTATTCAGTTGGAGTATTCCTGGATCTTAAAAAAGCATTTGATACAGTAGATCACAATCTATTATTAAAGAAACTACAAAATTGTGGTATCAGAGGGGTAGCACTATCCTGGTTAAGAAGTTACTTAAAGAATAGATATCAGTTTGTATGTGTTAACAACAAAAACTCAGAGCTACTGAAGGTCACCTGTGGAGTCCCACAGGGTTCAGTTTTGGGACCATTATTATTCAATATGTATATAAATGATATATGTAAAGTTTCAGAAAAAATGGACTTAATATTGTTTGCTGATGACACTAACCTGCTATGCAGTGGAAACAACTTGGAACAACTTCTGGATACACTCGGAAAGGAATTAGGAAAGCTGAAACTGTGGTTTGATTCAAACAAATTAACGCTCAATTTAAGCAAGACAAAATTTATAGTCTTTAACAACCATCACAACTACCCAGTACCCAAACTCAGTGTAAATGGTGTAGAGATTGAAAGGGTATCCGAAACTAAATTCCTTGGAGTAATAATTGATAACAAACTGTGTTGGAAGCCACATATTAATTATATAAAAGGTAAAGTATCCAAATCAATTGCAATATTACACAGAGTGAAAAATTTGCTGAATCAACCCACACTATACACCTTGTATCATTCATTAATACTCCCATACATGACATATTGTGATGAAGTATGGGGAAATACATATAAAACAAACATATATCCACTCTTTATGCTTCAAAAGAGAGCTATTAGAATAATCAACAAAGCAGCTTACAGGGAACCAACAAACCCACTTTTTCTTAAACAAAAAACTCTCAAGTTGAAAGATCTGATCGACTTTAAAACCGCAATAATAATGTTCAAAGTGAAGAATCTATCACTGCCCGCAAATATCCAGAAGTTGTTCCAAACAAGGGAGAAACGATATCACTTCAGAGGAACATGTATATTTCAAAAGCCTACAGTGAGAACAACTACCAAGCAACACTGTATTTCAGTGCAAGGTGTCAGATTATGGAACGATTTTGGACCTGAATTAAAATCATGTACAAAGCTTGGACAATTTAAACAAAAACTAAAGGAAGAAATACTCCAAACATATTTACAAGACGACATGTAAACTCACATAAGGATTGACATTTCCAGCCTGTGTTGTGTTGTAGCTTAGTTTTTTCTTTTTTCTCTGTGACACTATGTCTTAGATTTGTTTTTGAATAGTAACCGCTTAACTTAGACTAGCTCAGTTTTCTTTTTCTCTCAGTCATATTTTGTCTTAGCCTTGTTTTAAATTGTAATCGCTCTTGTCTTGTTTTCTCTTTTTTCTCCTTTGAATTCTTGGATGGAATATGGGTGGGCAATATAAGCTGCGGCTTCAGCCATCACCCATTTCGGATAACTCACGTGGAATTGTATAGTAGAAGGAGTCTTTGTCTAATTTGACCTTGTTGTTATATTATACAGTTTCTTTTAACCTGTAATGTACTATCCGAAATAAATAAATTCATTCATTCATTCATTCATTCATTCAATTCATTCAAATAATGGTAAATATAATAAATGTTGTCTTTCTGAGGTGCTCGAGGCGAAGTTGTCTGATTTGGAATCCCGGCTCCGCTGCATCGAAACACCGTCTGCGCCAGTTAATAACGACGGACGTCCCCTAGCTGCAGCGGAGCTCCCTAGCTTAGGGCGGCCTGCTAGAGGTCCTCTAGTCCTCCTCAGCAGCGAGGAGACTGGGTGGGTGACGGTGAGAAGGAAGCCTAACCGCAAAGCCCCGGTTCACCACCAACCTGTTCATGTTTATAATCGTTTTTCCCCGCTCAGCAACACACCCGCTGAGGAAAAAACTCTGATCATTGGCGGCTCTGTAGTCAGAAACGTGAGCCTAGAAACTCCAACAGCCATAGTCAAATGCATTCCTGGGGCCAGAGCAGGCGACATCGAGTCAAATTTGAAAATGCTGGCTAAAAGTAACTGTAAATACTCCATAACTGTTATCCACGCCGGCATTAACAACGTCCGACTCTGGCAGTCGGAAGTCTCAAAACTTAACGTGGAATCGGTGTGTGACTTTGCCAAAACAATGTCTGCCTCTGTAGTATTCTCTGGATCCCTCCTCAATCTGACCAGTGATGACATGTTTAGCCGCTTGTCATCCTTCAACCACTGGCTGTCTGTGTGGTGTCCTGCAAACAATGTGGGCTACATGACATGTTTCAGGACCCAAGAGACAGACACAGACACGAGCAGGTACAAATAGTTATTCTTTATTATTAAGTGAGAGTGAGTGTAGTGCAAGTGTGAGTGCAGATATAGCGGCCTGGTCACCGGGGCTGAGCGATACAGATGACGACCTGGCAACCCTGGAACACACAAGCAGAAACCGTTAAGGCTGTTCAGCACAAAAGGACAAGTGCAGGTGTGGAGCTTACTTGAGGTTGTCACTGATTGTATCTTGCTGTTTCCCGATGTCCGTGAGCTGTGGTGGTGCTGGTGCTTGAGGCTGTGATGGCGATAACTCCAGTAACTGTGGTGGTGTTCGTGGCGAGAGCAATGATTGCACTGACAGCTGTGACGATGACGGTTCCCGTAGCCGTGGAGATGATAATGTCTGTAACCGTGGTGACAATGACTCCTGTGACTGAGGGAGTGACAGTACCTGTAGCTGTGGTGACGAGAGTTCCTGAAGTAGCGATGGCCAGGAGGAGCTCCGGGGAGGAGAGGGAAATTCTCCGTCAGTTGGAGATTCCGGTCCGCCGCCTGGGAGGTCCACCTGTGCACATGGGTAAAGGTTTGGCGTTGAAAAGCAAATGGTTTTCTTACGTGGTGAGTCTTGTCGTGGCGTTCCTGACTTGGCTGTGAAACGAAGCTCTGGCTCATACTCGGTCGAGGTAGACGACTCCGTGCCGGGCTGTCAACGACGCTGGCTTTTAATAGCCGCTGATTAACACCTGCTGGTCTGTGCGCAGCTGGAGCTGATGAGCGGGATGACGGCCCAGCGGCTGTCATGACAGTACTCCCCCCTCTAGCAGTGCCTCCAGGCACCTGCCCAATCTTACCTGGATTCGCCCGATGGAAATCGCGGATCAACTGCTTATCCAAGATCAACGCCGGGCGAATCCAAGAACGATCCTCCGGTCCAAAACCCTCCCAGTCCACCAAATACTGAAGACCACGACCCCGCCTGCACACGTCCAGGATGGCAGTCACGCCCCAGGCTGGATGGCCATCGACCATCCTTGGGGGGGCAGGCGCCGCAGGGGCTGGGCACAGAGGGTCCATAACGTACGGTTTAACCTGGGAGACATGAAAGGTGGGGCAGATGCGCATGGAAGGGGGGAGAGACAAGCGCACAGACACAGGGTTGACAATACGTGAGATGGTGTAGGGGCCAATGAAGCGCTTAGTGAGTTTACGCTTTTCGGCCGGTACACCAATATTCCGGGTGGATAACCAAACCTTCTGACCCACCTTGTAGTCCGGGGCAGGTCTCCTGTGACGGTTGGCCACCTGGATGTTGCGTTCAGTGGTCCTCAAAAGGGCTCGGCGGGCGATGGACCAAACTCGCCGACAGCGCTTAATCTGGGCCTGGACAGACGGGACCGCTACCTCCTTCTCCTCCTCCGGGAATAACGGTGGATCAAATCCAAAAGTGGCCTTGAAAGGAGAGACGCCCATGGCCGTAGAGATCATGGTATTATGGGCGTACTCAATCCAGGGAAGATGTTTGCTCCAAGAGGAGGAACAGGAGGAGATAACACAGCGCAGCGCGGCCTCAAGCTCCTGGTTAGCCCGTTCGCACTGGCCATTACTTTGAGGATGGTACCCAGAAGAAAGGCTAGCTGTGACTCCCAGCGCTGCGCAGAATGCCTTCCATACTTGAGAGACAAACTGTGGTCCCCGATCTGACACTATGTCAGCGGGGATGCCATGGAGGCGAACCACATGCTGAACAAGGAGGCCCGCCGTTTCCTGAGCCGAAGGCAAGCCCCGAAGAGGCACAAAATGGGCCACCTTCGAAAAACGGTCCACAATAGTCAAGACAGTGGTGAAAGTATCAGAAGAGGGCAAACCAGTCACAAAATCCATGGACACATGAGACCAGGGGCGGGAAGGAATGGGCAGGGGATGCAACAGACCCGCCGGGGGAGAAGATGTCGTTTTCCCTGTGGCGCACTGAGCGCAAGCCCGGATGTAGTTCACCACGTCCTTTCGTAGCCCTGGCCACCAGAAGGTCCTCTGGAGCAGGTCCACAGTCCGGCCTACTCCCGGATGACAAGCCAACTTGGAGGCGTGACCCCACTCAATCACCTGACCCCGAATAGAGCATGGAACAAACAAGCAGCCTGCCCCCCCCCCCCCGGGTCTGGTTCCGTCTTCAACGCTCTCCGGACCTTGGTACAGATACCCCAGGACAGCGCGCCCACAACACAGGAGGGTGGTAGGATGGGTGCGTCCTGATCCTCGGAAGATGGTGCGTCAAACTGTCGTGAGAGGGCATCCGGCTTACCGTTCTTGCTTCCTGGCCGATAGGTGATGGAGAAGTTAAAGCGGCCGAAGAAGAGAGACCAACGAGCCTGACGTGCGTTCAGCCGCTTCGCTGTCCTGAGATATTCCAGGTTGCGGTGGTCAGTCCATACAACGAACGGCTGAGCGGCCCCCTCAAGCCAATGTCTCCATTCCTCCAGGGCGAGCTTCACTGCTAACAGTTCCCTGTCCCCAATGCTGTAGTTCCTCTCTGCCGGTGACAAGCGTCAGGAGAAATATGCACATGGCCGAATCTTGCCGTCCTCAGGAGAACGCTGGGAGAGTACCGCTCCCACCCCCGAATCAGAGGCATCCACTTCCACCAAGCACTGAAGATTCGGGTCCACCTGAGAGAGAACACGGGCCGAAGCAAACTCATCCTTTAATTTCTTAAACGCCCTGGCTGCCTCCTCACTCCAGCAAAACGGGGTCTTAGGGGAGGTGAGCGCAGTCAAAGGGCGAGCCAGGTTCCCAAAACTGGGCACAAAACGGCGATAAAAATTAGCAAAGCCCAGAAATCCCTGGAGCTGTTTCCTAGAGGATGGAGTGGGCCAATCCACTTCCGCCTTAACCTTGGCCGGGTCGGGAAGCACCTGGTTCCGGGCGATGATGAACCCAAGGAAAGAGGTCTGGTTTGTGTGAAATTCACACTTCTCCGCTTTGACAAAGAGTTGATTCTCCAGGAGGCGCTGTAACACTCTGCGCACGTGCACCTGGTGCTCTTCCAGAGTGCGGGAGAAGATCAATATATCATCTAGATACACAAACACAAAGGAGTTAAGGAAATCCCGCAGCACGTCGTTAATTAGCCGCTGGAAGACAGCCGGAGCGTTGGTCAACCCAAACGGCATTACCAGGTACTCAAAGTGGCCGCTTGGGGTCCTGAACGCCGTCTTCCACTCATCCCCCTCTCTGATGTGCACCAGGTGATAGGCATTGCGGAGATCAAGCTTAGTAAACCAATTCGCCCCCTGGAGGGAGTCAAAGGCAGTATTCATCAAAGGCAGAGTGTATTTATCTTTAATAGTGATTTCATTAAGCCCCCGGAAGTCGATGCAAGGGCGTAGCACATATGTTTGGTTCATATTTCCCACAAGAGTGTGGCACATATGTCTGGTTCATATCTCCCACAAATGTATAGCTTATGTGGATTGGGGCTTCACGTCTGGAGGAACAAGAGTCTGGATCGACTGGAGCTGACAGGAGGTGGCGAGGAGGTGTGAAGTCGGGCCCTCGTCTCAGAGAAGAGGCCCTGGGAGGTTTCCCGGAACACCAGAGAATAAGAGACAATGGTGAATCTTCAGAGACTTGCGTTGTGATTGAATGTTTGCAGAAGCACCATGTGACTTGAGTTCTTAATCCCCCGGAGGTATAAGAGTGAGCTGTAACATTATTCTGCCTCTTCTTGCTTTTGAGAATGTTGGATGATTGTGTTCTGCAATAAAGCCGAACCTGAGGAATACACTCATGTCTCGTCATTGAACACATCTTCCACAGTTTGTTAAATATTAGTTCTCTAACTCCCAAGTCTCTGCTAGTCCATGATCTGTTAATTGATCATCAGATTGATTTAATATCCCTTACAGAGACTTGGTTAGGGCAAGAGGATTATGTTGGGTTAAATGAATCAACTCCCTCTGGTTATTTAAACTGTCAAAATCCCAGAAGTTCTGGTCATGGAGGAGGAGTAGCAACAATTTACCATTCCAAATTACTAGTTAATGTAAAGCAAAAAACATGTTATAATTCCTTTGAGGGCCTGGTCCTCAGTGTTGGGCATTTTAGCAATTTTTTTTTTCCACAATATCTTTATTGAACCTTTTTTTTTTTTTTTTAACAAACATGATACAAACAATCAAACACTAACACTAAAGTACTACAAAAAAAAAATGCACTAAAAACACCAACAACCACCAACAAAATCAAGTCTTCAACAATGCTCCTCTGTTTAGTCTAGACAATCCAATACATAAGTATACATATTATGTTCACCAGTTTGGAATTTACAAGGTCCACACACATCATTCACCTTCTTCTTCAAGAGTTATGTTTAAATTTTTTACATATCAATCATACATAATCAATAAAAGGTCTCCATATATTCTCAAACACAATTTCCTTTGATTTCAGTATATATGTTATTCTTTCTAATGGAAGGTTTGTTAACATCTGTCTTAACCACTGAGTCACATCTGGTCTATGAGTCTTTTTCCATAATAGTGCAATACATTTTTTGGCATTAAGCAAACTGAGGTCTATGAATGTTCTTTCACTTTTATTAAAATTATGCTTTTCTGGGTACAGACCCAACAAAAACAGTTTAGGATTCAATATGATTTGTTTTGAGATTATTTTTTCAATTGTTACCCTCACCTCTTCCCAAAACATTCTTATTAATCTACATTCCCATAAACAATGAAATAGGGTTCCTTTACTTTCCATGCATTTTGTGCATGTATCTGGTATATTTTTGTTATATCTATTTAACTCCTCCGGTGTAACATACATCCGCATTAACCATTTGAAATGTATCAATTTAAGGCGTGCATTTATTGATTTGGTTTGAGCTTCTGTACAAGCCAATTCCCATTGTTCCTCTGAAATTTCAATTTGCAGATCTTCTTTCCAGTAGTTTAATCTTTTCAGTGAATTTTCACTTGAAGATAGTGTCAATGAGTTATAAAACTCTGAAATAATACCCTTTCTTTTACTATCTTTCATCATCATTTTTTCCAAGGATGAATAAATAGGTCGAGTGAGAGCTTTATTTTGATTTGATCGAATAAAGTTTCTAAGTTGAAGATATTTAAAAAAATGTGTTCTATTGAGATTAAATTTGATCCTCAGCTCTTCAAAAGACATTATGTTGTCTGCACATGGCAAATATAAATCCTGAATCTTTTGTATCCCTTTTAAATTCCATACTTTAAATACAGCGTCCGCTCTCCCTGGTTTAAAATATTGATTACCCCATATTGGACTAAATTGTGACAATAACTGTGGTTCTTTTAAATAGTTTTTAGCTTCACACCATATTTTGATCATATGCTTTACAAATGGATTTTTAACTTGTTTTTGTAATTTTTTTGCCGAATCTGAGTATATGAATATGGGAAGAGGTAAAGGTAAATTGTATGATTCCATTTCAGTCTAGTGAGGGAGATCATTTGATGAAAAATAATATGTCATAGACCTCAGTTGTGCCGACCAATAATACAACATAAAATTTGGACATTTCAGACCTCCACGATCAAATGGTAAATATAATAAAGACAAACGTAATCTAGCCCTCCTGTTGTTCCATATAAATTCCACTAACTTTTTTTTTATTCTTGAGAATAGATCTAAAGGTGGTGATAAGGGAATGTATTGAAATAAATAAAGTATTTTAGGTAAAATATTACTTTTAAGTATATTGATTCTCCCGATCATCGACATTGGTAGTGACATCCATCTCTGAGTTAACTCATTGATATCTGACATTAAGGCTTCATAGTTGACACTGGCGACTGATTGTAGCTTAGGCATAATTTGGATTCCTAAATATTTAAACTGATTTACAACATTGAATTGATTTACCTCAGGGGCTGGGTAATTTCTCTGGGTCTCATTTAGCATTAATATTGAAGATTTAGTTTTATTTATTTTATATCCTGATATTTCCCCAAAATTCTTTATTAAATTCAACAAGGTTGGAATTGATTTTTTTAGATTCGACATAAACAAAATTATATCATCGGCGTACAGGGAGACTTTATGTTCTGTTGGTCCAACTTTAATTCCATATATTTGTGAATGTAAACGTATCGCTATCGCTAAAGGTTCAATTGCCATAGTAAACAGTAAAGGTGAAAGTGGACAGCCTTGTCGACATCCTCTATTGATTTTTATTGGTTTTGAAATATTGTTATTTGTTAGGATTTCTGCTGTAGCATTATTGTATATTATTTGAACCCATTTTATGAAATTATTTCCAAGTCCAAACCTTTGTAGGACTTCAAAAAGAAAGGGCCATTCAACTCTATCAAAGGCCTTTTCGGCGTCCAATGATAGGAGAGCTGTATCCGGTGCTTCTTTATTAAAATAAATAATATTAAATAGTCTTCTTACATTATGGAAGCCTTGTCTACCCTTTATAAAGCCATTCTGATCTCGATTAATAATATTTGGTAAAATTTCTTGTATTCGTCTTGCTAAAATTTTACAGATTATCTTAAGGTCGGCATTTAATAGGCTTATTGGTCTCATATTTTCACATTTATTAGAGGGCTTACCTGGTTTTGGCAGCAGTATAATTAAGGCATTATTTATGTATGATGGTAAATTATTATTTTGAAATGCTTCTAAAACCATTTCCAAAAAAGGTTTTATTAATTTATTCTTAAATTTTTTATAAAGGTCAACTGGAAGACCATCTGGTCCTGCACTTTTTCCTGATTTCATATTATCAATGGCTAGCCCAACTTCTTCTTGACTAATTTTAGACTCCAATATCTCCCTGTTTTCATTTGGAATACACGGTATAGATAGTTCGTTCAAAAACCCATTTAGTTTTGTTAAATCAGGTTCATTTTTGGTATCATATAATTTTTCATAGTAATCTCTAAAGGCTCTATTAATTTCTAAAGGATCTATAACTACCTGTCCGTTACTTATAATACTGGTTATTGGTGTTTTAATTTCCAATTGTTTAATCTGCCATGCTAATAATTTTCCTGATTTTTCACCTTGTTCATAAAAAGATTGTTTCAATCTTAGAAGACTCGAGGCAGCTCTATTCGCTGATTTTTTGTCGTATTCAGCTCTCAAAATCAGTAATTCATTCTCCAACCTTGGATCTCTTCCTGCATACACTTTTTCCTGAAGACTTTTTATTTTATGTTCCAATTTAGCTCTTTCCTCTCGAGTCTTCTTAGATTTTGATCCTGTATAACTAATAATATGTCCCCTAATAAAAGCTTTGAAAGCCTCCCACTTTACACATGCTGATGTTTGTGTAGTATTGATGTCAAAGAACTCATCTATCTGTTTTTCTATATACTTGACAAATTCCTCATCCTGAAGCCATTTATGCTGAAATTGCCATCTGCCTGATTCCTTTGTCAATTTTTTATCTACATATATTAGACAACAGGGTGCATGATCAGAGATCACGATGTTATCATAAAAGCAGTTTTGAATCTTGGACCTTAATTCTGTGGAAATCAAAAAATAATCAATACGTGAGAATGTCTTGTAGGTACTGGAATAACAAGAATAGGCTTTAACTTGTGGTTTCATTTCTCTCCATATATCTAACAATCTCAATTCTTTCATAAAATGATTAATAGTCATCCTACATCCAATGTGCGTACAATCCAGTCCTGTTGATCTATCCACACCTGGATTCAATGTACAATTAAAATCCCCTGCTATTATATGTTGCCCTGTAAGTGATGATAAGATGAGAAATAAATTAGCAAAGAACTTCTGATCATCTATATTGGGACCATATAAGTTCACAAGATTTATATTTTCTAATAGCAAAGAACCTTGAATGATTACATATCTTCCAAATTTGTCTCCAATTACATTTTTCACTTGAAAAGGAACTGATTTATGTATGAGAGTCATAACTCCCCTGGCTCGGGATGAAAATGAAGAGGTGAATACACTTCCCTGCCATCTACTCCTAATTCTTTTAACATCCTCCTCTATCAGATGAGTTTCTTGTAAAAACACAATTCTTGAACCCATGTCCTTTATTTTATTCATAACTTGTTTAAGTTTTTTTAAATTTTGTAGACCTCTGCAATTCCATGAAGTTAAATTAAGATTAACACTTTGGTCCATGATCAATAGAGAGTTTGGGATTACCTTGCAGTGTAAACATGCTCATACAGAGAAGCAAAAACATGAGTGGTTGAACATTCATCCTACAAACTACACACAAACAAATTTCCCCTTCCCACACTTGTGGCAAACCCCCCAAAATCAAAAGAAAAATTCTGTCTCCCGATATAGCCATCGACCGTTCCACACCCACGGGGAACAGCCTAAGCCACTCCTTCTTCATCCTCCCAATCACCCTAACTCTACTGCTTTTAATGACGTAACATTAACTCTCCTCTGTAGTTTTCCAACTTAACTCCAAAATTTTTAACAACTTTGTACATCATAGTTTTTTTTTTTTGTTTGTTTTGTTTTTGTTTTGTTTTTTTAATATATAATACAATCTATATTTTGTAAACTTACTATTTACTTCAAGTCAGTCAGATGCCTGTGCAAATGCTTAATTATTCTACCTTATATTTTGTTCATGCTTAGCTCCCACCAGTCTCTTCTTCTTCTTTGATCTTCTTGATGAACTCCTGCGCCTCCTCTGGGGTCTTGAAGATGTGGGTTCTGCCCTCATACGTGGTCAGCAGTCTCGCAGGATAGATTACACCATGACGAATCCCAAGGTTGCGCAGCTCCTTACGTACGGGATCAAACTGCTTCCTCAATTGCTGGATTCCTGTGGCCAAATCTGGGTAGAACCGCACCTGCTGGTCCTGGTGTTTAATCTCTCCTTTAGCACGTGCAGCATTGAAGATCTTCATCCTGTCTCTGTTGCTAAGAAACTTCATAATTAAGGTCCTCGGCGGTCCCTTATCTCTCCGTGGGCCAATACGATGTGCTTTTTCCAGAACCACTGCTGATTGCAACTCCTCGCTGCCCAGCACCTCCGGAATCCACTTTTCCAGAAAGGAACATACGTCCCGACCTTCTGATTCCTCTGGAAGACCCACCAGCCTCAAATTATTCTGTCTCGACCGAGATTCCAAATCCAAAATATTATCTTCCAGAGATTTTTTTTTTTTTTTCAAAGTGCGCACCTTTAATTGAAGACGGGTGACGTCATCTTCAGCACTAGCGAGACGGAGCTCCATCTGCGCCGTTCGTTCTACACAGTCACCCAATTCCTTTCTTATTCCTTCCAACGCTGTCATAATCCCATCAAATCTAGAGGAAAAGTCCGCTCTCATTGAACTCATGGCAGCCATCAGCGCATCTGCGCCTCCCCGCACAGACATCGCACCGTTGCCAGCCTCCTCCGCCATATATGGAGTTTTGTTTGCTGCGTCACAGACCTGAAAGTCCGTTAATTTGGACTGTTTCGGCGGCTCGCTTTTTCCTTTTCCTGGTTTTCCAGCCTTAGGCTTCGCCGACATATCCTCGCCCAAATGCTGAGATACGTTCTGTCCCAAATGAGAGAGTTATTTGCCGATTTTTTTTCTCCAGGAGCAGAGCAGAGCAAGACACGTCCGTCCTACGTGGCAGCCATAACCGGAAGTCAGGCATTTTAGCAATTTTAGGCTAAACCCAATTTTATTTGCCAAAGTTTATCGTCCTCCATCAACCTACTCAGAGTTTTTATCTAAATTTGCCGAATTCTTAGCTGATTTAGTGCTGAAATCAGATAGAATAATTATAGTAGGGAACTTTAATATACATGGGCAGCGCGGTGGCGGAGTGGTTAGCACTGCGGCAGCACAGCAACTCACCCTTGGCAGGGGGATCCTGGGTTTGATCCCAGCCCCCAACCAACAGTGATCTGTGTGGAGTTTGCATGTTCTTCCCGTGTCTGCGTGGGTTTACTCCGAGATTTCTCCGGTTTCCTCCCACATGCCAAAAACATGCAGGTTAGGTTAATTGGCAACAAACTGGGGATTCTAAATTGTCCTTAGGTATGACTGTGAGAGTGAATGGTTGTCTGTTACATCCTAATTTTTAAAACTGCCTTGACTAGTACTACTCATTATTACTAGTATTATTATTATTATTACTTATTATTACTTATTTTTCTACACTTATTGCACGTTTCTAGTCCTTTAGTTTTTTAGTTTATCCCTTTTTCTCATTATGTTTTTAATGTTGCAGCATGGCACCGAGACAAATTCCTAGTTTGTGTATCACATGAACAATGGCAATAAACCTGATTCTGATTCTGATTCTGATTCTGTTTCTTTGTGTTGGCCCTGTGATGGACTGGCGATCCGTCCAGGGTGTACCCTGCCTCTCGGCCAAAAGATGCTGGGATAGGCTCCAGCCCCCCGCAACCCGAAAAGGATTAAGCAGAAGAAGATGGATGGATGGATGGATGGATGGATGGATGGATGGACTTTAATATACGTGTAGATGTAGATATTGATTGCCTTAATTTGGCATTTAATTCAATATTAGACTCGATGGGGTTTTCTCAGAAAGTAGGAAATTCTACCCATTATCTCCACCACATGTTGGACCTTGTTCTGACATAAGGCATAGAAATAGAAAATCTGGTAGTGTCTCCTCATAACCCTGTACTGTCAGACCATTATCTGTTAACCTCTGATTTTACTATTTCTGACTATTTGGCTCCTAAGGAAAAATATTACTACAGTAGATGCCTCTCAGATGATGCTGTTACCAAATTTAGGCAGATTGTTTCCTCTATGCCACGTGTCAACACAACACAAATAAGCTATAGACAGCTTGTCCTAATTTCTTCACACAACTGTATATCAAGTTTTAGATTCTGTCATAAACTGCATAAAGTATCAAACATTATTTAAAAGATGCTGATTTGGGTTAATACAGATCCAAAAAAGGTATTTTAGTACAATATTATGTGGATGAACAATGTTTGTGAAATTCTGTGATTATTTAGACTCATCAGGCTTTCTTGTTCTCCTAGATATCTGCACAGAATAATCCAGAAAGGGAGATCCTTGCCAGATGTGAAGAGGTGAAGCTGCTGCAGTAACTCCATGGCCCCTTCTGCAGCTCACCTTTATTCCAGCCTGCAAAGTGTAGCCAGGCGAGAACATTTCAACCGAGCAGTTCTCCATGAAGGTAAAGTGTGGAAACACTCCCTCAGAAAAACAAAGATCCGTGCTTTAAAACGAGCTCAAACAGTAGAATTATTTCCATCCGAATAATGAATTTGTTTGTGACCACAGACTTGATTTAGATATGTGCTGTTTGTAATTTACATTTTGGAATTGTATGAAAAATCACATTGAAATTTCATTGTATTAAATTTCAGAAAACACCATTCACAGATGTGGCTTAGATTGCCGACCACAGTCACATCTCCACTGCCATTCAGTCGAGTTGAGAAAATCAGGTTTCATCAAACGTCTTTTTTGTGATAACCAGCCAGCTATAACCACACCCACCATCCCAAAAGCCACCTGCATCAACTCCAGTGGCATCAGGACCACAGACAGGACCCCCCCATCCCATAAATGGTGACCGCATGGAAAACGCCCCCGCCTTCAGGTTCCTGGGTACCCACATCTCCTCTGACCTCTCCTGGACTGTCAACACCAAGGCCCTGGTGAAGAAAGTCCAGCAGCGGCTGCACTTCCTCCGTGTCCTGAGGAAGAACAACCTGGACCAGAAGCTGCTGCTGGCCTTCTATCACTGCTCAGTGGAGAGCGTGCTCACATACTGTCTGGCTGTGTGGTACGCCAGCTCCACGGCTGAGAACAGGAAGGCTGTGCAGAGGGTCATCAAAACCACCAAAAAAAGTGATCAGCAGCCCTCTGCCCTCCCTGGAAGACATCTCCAGATCCTCCTGTCTCAGAAGAATCAAGGCCATCACAGGAGACCCTTCACATCCTGCCCACCACCTGTCTGACCTGCTTCCCTCTGGACGACAGTTCAGATTGATCAGGTCCCACACCTTCAGACTGACAAACAGTTTCTTCCCCTGGGCCATCCGGACAGCAAACAGTCAGAGGCCCCACCCCCTCCCTCCGAACGCTCACATGCACAGAACTGAGGACCTTTTAATTATCACAGTAATCACACCTGTCTTCACACTGCCCACTTTCATGTATATTGACCCATGTGTGAAATCACTACCATAGCTGTGTATATTTCCATAATCCACTCAGTAGCGCAGCGGTTAGCACAGTGGCAGCACAATAAGAAGGTCATGGGATCGATCCCATCCCCTGACCAACAAACTGATAAATAGGCTCACCCACTCGCTGATGTCGCTACCAAAAGAGAATCCTTCAGACAGTCATGCTATCCGGGGTATGAAAATGGTTTGCTAGCAGCTCCACAACGTCTTCAAAAGAGTCCGAAGCTCTGAGTGTGTGCAGGACTCACTGGCCCTCAATACCCAGGTTGTGAACAAGTAGCGCACATGCTCTTAGCTTCTCAAGCTTACCCAGGTCAAGCGCGGTGATGTACATTTGGAAAGCCTCAAACCACATCGGCCAAGGCACCGGCGGCTCGCCTGGGAGCTCGAGGAAGGGGCGAAGTGGTGTGATACACGCCTGATGAGTTAATCCTTGATCGCCAAATGTTATGTATGGTAAAATATCTTGGGTGAAGGATGAGGCAAGATGGTTGAATGAGCACAGCTTTATTGATGCTGAGGAACAGCGGTAACATGGTAGGCACCTGACAGAGGGAGAGACTTCATGATAAGGTGGCGGAACACAACATCACACCCTGTATTGCCTGCTTTGTGGAAACTCTCATCTGTCATGAAATCCTCTGACTATTTCCCCAAATTCTGCAGCTGAAGCTACTGCAACAACTTGTTGGGTGAACACACAAACTCCTGAGATTCCAACACCAAAAAGGTGAGCGATAGATCGCAACTCAAGATTGGTGTCAAGTCTCCACAAGCAAGCTGCCATATGCAGCTCTACTGGCCAGTCCCTCCAGGATTCCGCAGGACGTTTTTATGATTGTTGTGGCCCAAAAAGCCTGAATTTGTGGGAGCTTTTTTAAAAAAAGTTGAGATAAAAGTTGTGATGTTTTGAAAGGATTTTTTTTGCACTAAAAGTTGTGAGAAGAATTAGCACAGGATTGTCAAAAAATTTCCTATTAAACAGTGATTTGTAAATTAAGCAGAAACTTCTGCTACACAGAAAAACTCTTTTGTGCAACAACAAATACAGACTAACACAATACCCATTACAACAGCTAAACTGCATTGAATGCATGTTAAAGAGTATAGTTTTGGAAATTATTGGCAGCATCTTCATTTGAAAACTCCCTAACCGCAGCGGTCCCCAATCACTCAGTACCGAGCAGAGAGGGAAAAGAAATAATTTATTCTGTTGCTCTGTATTGTCCATCGGAGTTTGTGTTTTTCTGAAAAAAAAAAATTGTTGAATATTTTGTCTCTTTCCTTGTTTAACTCCTACCTGTCTGTCTATCTACTGCACATCTTGACACTCACCTGTTTCATCAGATACTCATCTTTCCTTTAATGGTAGGTGGGGCTGTCCTTGGGGGTTTGCTGGGGCACACATTGGTCCATGTCCAGACCGGAGATTCACAGCTTTAAAGCTCATTGACAAGATGCAGTAATAATTTTGCCTCTAAAGACGGATAAAATGTTACAACACTGGCTGTAGTGTTAGATTTGCTCGTTTTGTTTGTGGTTTTACAGCGTCTCTTCTCATGCATGCTTCCACAACAGGGTGCTTTTAGGCAGGTGGACTTTTTTCAACACAAATTTGGCACTTCGTACATGTGATCAGGACAGAGACGTAAGGAGATGTCCACCGGCAGGCCGGGGGAGACAGAGGAAGGGACGTGTTGGAAAACTCACGAGTGAGTGTTTTATAAAATCACACACTGTTTTTTGCTGATGTGTTCCATTAACACTCACTGTAAACACGGATATGAGCGCTGTGCAGCGACACATCTGACTGGTTACACTGAGCATTTGCATGCTACTCAGGGACAAATTTGATTGGCGAAATTGGCAGAAGTTGATGAGGACTGGCCAAAATTGCGGGAAAATTGCGGTGATTGGACAAAGTTGCAAGGTCACACAATAGATGCGATAATGGCTTGATCTTGCGTGAATTGGCGTGATCACAACATCGCGAAATCCTGGAAGGACCGACTGGCACTGCTGGGTGGTATCTCGTATCCTGTCGTGTCAGCAGAGGATGAAGACTGTCACAGAGATGATAGAAGTTTGTTCTTCTCATTCTGAAATTGAGCAGCCAATCTCTCTCTGTCCAGTTGCTATAAATATGTTTCTGCCAAGACTGGCACCCTGGTTGGGTCCAGGTGATCCTGTGAAAAATGAGGAAAAAAAATGTAAATATATTAATACATTATTTTTTTTCCACAATATCTTTATTGAACCTTTTTTTTTTTAAACAAGCATGATACAAACAATCAAACACTAACACTAAAGTACTACAAAAAAAAAAAAAAAATGCACTAAAAACACCAACAACCACCAACAAAATCAAATCTTCAACAATGCTCCTCTGTTTAGTCTAGACAATCCAACACATAAGTATACATATTATGTTCACCAGTTTGGAATTTACAAGGTCCACACATATCATTCACCTTCTTCTTCAAGAGTTATGTTTAAATTTTTTACATAATCAATAAAAGGTCTCCATATATTCTCAAACACAATTTCCTTTGATTTCAGTATATATGTTATTCTTTCTAATGGAAGGTTTGTTAACATCTGTCTTAACCACTGAGTCACATCTGGTCTATGAGTCTTTTTCCATAATAGTGCAATACATTTTTTGGCATTAAGCAAACTGAGGTCTATGAATGTTCTTTCACTTTTATTAAAATTATGCTTTTCTGGGTACAGACCCAACAAAAACAGTTTAGGATTCAATATGATTTGTTTTGAGATTATTTTTTCAATTGTTACCCTCACCTCTTCCCAAAACATTCTTATTAATCTACATTCCCATACACAATGAAATAGAGTTCCTTTACTTTCCATACATTTTGTGCACGTATCTGGTATATTTTTGTTATATCTATTTAACTCCTCCGGTGTAACATACATCCGCATTAACCATTTGAAATGTATCAATTTAAGGCGTACATTTATTGATTTGGTTTGAGCTTCTGTACAAGCCAATTCCCATTGTTCCTCTGAAATTTCAGTTTGCAGATCTTCTTTCCAGTAGTTTAATCTTTTCAGTGAATTTTCACTTGAAAATAGTGTCAATGAGTTATAAAACTCTGAAATAATACCCTTTCTTTTACTATCTTTCATCAACATTTTTTCCAAGGATGAATAGATAGGTCGAGTGAGAGCTTTATTTTGATTTGATCGAATAAAGTTTCTAAGTTGAAGATATTTAAAAAAATGTGTTCTATTGAGATTAAATTTGATCCTCAACTCTTCAAAAGACATTATGTTGTCTGCACATGGCAAATATAAATCCTGAATCTTTTGTATCCCTTTTAAATTCCATACTTTAAATACAGCATATTAATACATTATTAGTTCAAATTACTCATGTAAAAAAACAAAAATGGAAAAAACTGAAAGCTATATAAAAAAAACCTGATCATGTTTCGTTTACTGAGTTGAAGTAAAGGTGTCCTATATGCTGTAAAAATGCAGGCATGCATCTGGCCAGAAGAGCTGTCAATAGTTCCCTTAAGTTTTCAGTGGCAATTAGCAAGGATAGAAAATAAAAGTGGGTATACTACGAGTATCTCTTTCTTAAAGTTCTAGCAGCAATGCCTGGTGAATAAGACATGCAGTGGTTAGTCCCGATGATACAGTACTATGAAGGACCTGAGCTCAGCTGACCAGAGTTCAGCTGGGCTGTAATGAATATATTGTCATGGTCCGGTAGTTCCCCATTCTCTTCTCAGGCCACCATATGGCCTCCGGGCTTTTATTGTGACAGCATCTCGGTGGGGCTTCCGGCTGTCAGAGCCGAGCTCCGCAGGGACGGCTGGAATCCAATCAGCTGATGACGTTCTCATTAGCTGATTAATCTGTCAGCCCTATTTAGGGGAGTAGCTTGGTTTACTCTGGGCTGCAACCTCGTCAAACATCCCTTCGTCAAACATTCCCTCGCCTATCATTCTTCACAGTAAGTGTTTCCCTGAGACTCTGTATCTTGTGTCTTAGTCTTAGCATCAGTTGTGTTTTTGCCCCTCGTGGCTCATTATTTTGTTATTTGTCCTTTGTTAACCCCTTGCACTCCAGTCAATTTTCCTAAAAACGCCAAAAAATAATGTGCCCAAAGTAAATCGAAAGCTGTTCTTCAACCCTTTGCAGCATCTTCATGGGGTTTGTCTCATTTAAAAGAAAACACTTTGAATTTTTTGGCAAAAAAAACATGATCTCTCTAAGTGCTCCGGCCACTGAGTTACAGTCATCTAAACATAGTGAACTTGAAGAAAATAAATTTGGCCTGGGTGTGTTTTTGGATACAAATACTTGCAAATAACACACAGCTTCAGATCCGGGCTGGAAAATGCAACAGAAATGTAGAACCAAGTGTTATCCAGCTGAGGTCCAAATTTTGTAACAATACCACAAAAAATGAATATATTACACAGCTTTTTCCTCAGGTAGTTCCCAGGTGTTTTGGAACTGTGCCAAATTGTGCCAAATGGCACAGTTTGGAAAAACGTCTGTAACTTTTGAATGCTTCAATATAGAAGCTTCATTTTGGGCTCTAATGAAAGGTCACACTCAGGGCTGTGTGTGTGTGTGTGTGTGGGGGGGGGTTTGTCCCCCCCCCGCTTGCTACAGAGGATGGACTTCGGCCATCGCTACACAACGGATTAGCCTCATGTGGTGATGTGGGACAGCAGCGCAATCACCGCGGCTTTCCCTCCCCCTCGCTGCAGAAGAATAGCAGGGGTGGGGGGGCGTTCACAGTCTGTACGCGGCGAACAACCCCTTGTACAGCGGCGCACGAACTGCACCGCGAAGCACAGTTGTAATTTATCGATCGGTCAAAAGTCATTTTGGATTACAATTTTCAGGGATAAAAAATAATTTGGCCTATAACACCTTACCTCTTCACAGCCACATTGTCCTGGCCAACTTCTCTTCCTCATTGTCAGACGAACGCGACGCTGGTCCGCTCGTGGTTCTGGTATCGTGACCCGGTCAAAACATAATTCCGTTATTGTGGTTTTGTGCTTCCATGATTGCGGTTTTTGGCGAACGATTTTTCAAAACAAATAACAGTAGTAATTAAAAAAAGACTGGCGAAGGCGTGTGTGTCACTCAGCCTTCGTCGTCAGCCTCCGTCGGTCTATGACCATGGAAGAAATCATAATGTCTCATAACGTCTAATCCTTTTTTGATCCGCTCCAGCAGTCAGTCTTCACCCAGCCTTAAAAAAAACAGCTCACGAACTTCTCTGCTTCAATTGGCTCACTGCATTCACAGCAGGCGGGTCCTTCTGGCTAGGTTTTCAGTCATTGGTTCTTCAAGGTTTCAGAAACCCAATTCAAGGCTCTTATTAGTCGAATGAGAGGTCAATCAGATGAACTAATCTGTTCACGGCTGTGTCTGCAGCTTTTATTTTCAGTGCGTGCTTGGACGCCACTACATCACCATCACCACCTACATCACCATCTACACTATGCGTCCTAGAGCACACGAGAGCGCCCTCGTGCACTCTCGTGCGCTCTAGGACGCAGAGACTTGCCCATCCGCGGTACAACGGAGCGCAAGAGGTTAATAAATTATGCAAACTCATCGGCTGGCTTTCAGCGTCTCATTGATGGCTCGTGAGAACCATCACTGACAGTAGGTCGCAGCCAGAAGGAGACACCGGTCACCATGAGTTTGCTGTGGTGCTTGTGTTTTTCCCCTTCTCTGGGTGCTCATATTTTCCGTTAGCATGTCTGCTTTCGAGCGTGGGTATTGCCCCGATTGGTTTGAGGAGATAGATGGCTTCCTGGCCGAAGCCCGTCTCCTTATGCCCACCTACGCTGCACACGAGCCCCTGGGTCTCGCGCAGAGGACATTATTAAAGTATCACCTTACCTCCTTTCCAGAAGGGAAGGAGAGAGTGGCATGGATTGTGGCGCAACGTGAACTGATAGAGAGAACGGCCGTGAAGGCGGCCAAGGAACCCTCGGCTCCTTCCCCATATACAGCCGTCCCGACAAGGGAGGAGATCCACAGACTGGAGGGAAACTCCGGCAGGAGGCCGGCGGTGAGACATCTCCGCTCCTCGCCTCAGGATCCAGCTCCTGTCACCCGTCCAGCCCAGGAGTGGTGGTTTCCTGACCCAACCTTCGCCTTGCCCTCTGTCGGTAGACGTCATCACAAAGCCCGTGTAAAGCCTCAGCAAGAACTTCTTCCGGATCCAGTTCCAGGCCGCCGTAGGAACTCTGCCTCCCAGCCAGCTGTTTCTCCTGCGTCACGACAGGAGGAAAACCCAGCAGCCTCCGCCTCCGGGTCATCTGTCCCTACTGTTCTGTCAGCTCCTCGTTCCCGGATCACCTCGGCTGTTACTCCCTCCTCCTCGATGCTCTCCCCAGCTGTTGTGAGCTCCACAAGTCCTGCTCCTGCGATGCCCATCATCGATCCTATTCAAACGGCTCCTCCTCGACTTCCTAGGGGCCCTCTGTCACCGTCCAGCAGGGGGAGGGAAGAACCAAGCCCACTGCAGCAGCTTCCACCGGCCCTCAGCGGAGCAGGCAAGTGCGTTTTCATTCTTTTCCTTCACTGGGTGAATTACCTTGTCTGACTCCTGGGGGTGGAGTTCGGGGCTCACAGTCCCCTGAGCTCCCTCCACCTGCTGCAGTGATTAATTATGAACCTGCTTCCTTTGTGTCTCCTTCCCCTGAGTGTTCTTTGGTGCCAGGTCTACGCCGTCAGACGAGGAAGGAGCCTGTGGCCCTGGAGTACCTGGTTCCAGCCCCGCAGCCATGTCATGGGCAAAGGAGGAGGGCGGACTGCAATTTGGAGCCTGCGCCAACGAGCAAGCATCCCTGGGTCTCCACGGAGGGACAGTCCGACCCGGCAGGTCACGGATCCCCTGCCACCACACCGTGCTGGCCCTCGCTGTGGACGTCGGCGTCAGGGAATCCCTGGACTGTGGACACCATCATGCCGGTTGCGGAGCCCGCCGTAGCCAAGTGGGAACCAGAGGAGGACCTTCTACTTGCTGAACGTGGATCGCCAAAGTCCTGGACGGCGGCAGAACTCGAGATCAGGCAAGTGCTCTATTTTGTCTTTCTCCTGTCTATTCTGGAGCATTTTTGCCTGTCTCTCGGGGAGACAAGCTGGGTGCAGCCGTCCGCTGCATCCGAGCTTGTCTCGCTGGGCTCTGTCGCTGCCGGTGATCCTGATCCCGGTTCTCTTTCTTCTCCTGAGCCTTCTCCCATGGTCACCAGCGTGGAGTCGATTCCGGTTGCTGTTCTGGAGGTTCCGGGTTCGGGTTTGGCGGCTGTCCCTGGTGCTGCGCCGGCCCAGTCAGAGTCCGTCGTGGGTGCAGCTCTGACCCAATCGGGGTCCGTCGAGGGTGTGGTTCAGGCCCAATCGGGGTCCGTCGTGGGTGCAGCTTTGACCCAATCGGGGTCTGTCGTGGGTGCAGCACGGTCCCGCTTGGGATCCAACGGAAGTGCAGCGCCAGTCCATGTGGGGTTCAGAGAAGGAGCTGCAGACCCTTCGCTGATCGATGCCGGACTGGTCCCTTTCCCTTCCCCCGTTCCCTTTTCCCTTCCTTCGGGGGCCGCTGGGATTCCCCGTTATCGGCTCTCCCTCACTATTCCTCTCTATAGGGAAGCCGTCTCCGAGTTCTCCTCTGCGGTCCTGGTGGCTGAATGACGCGGGTCGGCCGCCTGGGAGATTGCTTCGCCCGTTTGGCGTTCTGGGTCGGTCACCCAACAAACTTAACTCTCTGTTCGGCAATCTGGTCCGGCTGCCAGAGGTACTGTTTTTCCTGGCCTGGGACTGGGGTAGGCCGCCCAAACTTTTCCTTTTTCTCCTGCCAGCGATCTTGACGCTGGACGCAGGAAGACCCCCTGAACTATTTGTTTTTGTGCTATTGTGCTCTGCCTGCTGTCATCCCTGTGTTTTTTTTCTCTGCCTGCTCTTCTGTAATTTTAGGGATGCGCTGGTGTTTTGTAAGTGAACTGTGTATTTTGCCGCTCTCTAGCGCGTTTTTTTTTTTTCCTCTCCTCAGTAGTCTGAGGGTTGTTTCCTTGTTGCCTATGCCTGTTATCTGGACTATTTTGAACTGTATTTATCGCTGTTCTGTAGCATGAGTTTTTTTTTTTCTCCCTGGTACTATGGGGTACGCTGCATTTTTGTGCCTGTATTTGAGTTTCCTGTTTTCTCTGTGGGTTGTGAAGATGGTTTTTTTTTCTCTCTCCTGTGACTCTATTGGACTGATTATGGTGTTCTGTTTATAGCCATTTGAGTTTTTTCTCTGTCCTCTCCTCATAGTTTTTTTTTTTGGGTGCAGTGTATGTGCCTGTATTTTTTGGCCCCTGTATTCCCTACACAGTTCTGATTGTTGTAGCCTGTTGGAACAAGACTTTCGGTCGGCCTCGAAGAGATTCTGGCAAACTGTCCAGCGGCTCAGGAGGGGGAAGCAGCTCCCTGTCCACACTGTTCAATTCAATTCAATTCAACTTTATTTATATAGCGCCATTTCACAACAACAGTCATCTCATAGCACTATCAACTGTAGGGAGGACCCCCACAGTTGCAGAAAGACCCCAGCAATCAGGCGATCCCCTGTGAGCAAGCACTTGGCGACGGTGGAGAGGAAAAACTCCCTTTTAACAGGAAGAAACCTCCAGCAGAACCAGGCTCAGGGAGGGGCAGTCATCTGCTGCGACTGGCTGGGGGGTGAGGGGATAGAGAAGAAGAAAAGAACAGACATGTAGAGAGCAAACAGCACGATGGGGACTCAATCTATGGGAGAGAACAAACAAATGTTAATGACCAGCAAAAAAAAAAATATTTCATAGAGAGTGAGGAAAGGAGTGAGGCCCAGTGCATTACTGGAGGTCCCCCGGCTGACTAAACCTATTAGCAGCATAACTAAGGGAGGGTTCTGAAAACACATGATCCCTCCCTAATTGTAGGCTATATCAAAAAGGTAGGTTTTAGCCCTATTCTTAAAAACAGAGATCGAGTCTGACTCCCGAATCCAGATTGGCAGCTGATTCCACAGGAGAGGAGCTTGATAACTGAAGGCTCTGCCTCCCATTGTACTTTTGGAGATTCTAGGTATTACAAGTAAACCTGCATTTTGGGAGCGTAGTGCTCTGTTAGGATGATACGGTAGTATCAGATCTTTTAAATAAAAAGGAGCCTGATTGTTTAGAGCTTTGTAAGTAAGAAGAAGGATTTTAAACTTAATTCTAAACTCTATGGGAAGCCAATGAAGGGAGGCCAGAACCGGAGAGATATGATCTCTCTTTCTAGTACCTGTTAAAACTCTTGCTGCAGCATTTTGGATCAGCTGAAGACTTTTTAAAGATGTTTTAGGACAACCTGATAATAAAGAATTACAATAATCTAATCTCGAGCTAACAAAAGCGTGGATCAGCTTCTCAGCATCACTCTGAGGCAAGATGCTCCTAATCTTGGCAATATTACGCAAATGATAGAAGGCAGTCTTAGAAACAAATTTAATATGTGAATTGAAGGACAAATCCTGATCAAAAATAACTCCAAGGTTCCTCACAGAGCTATTAAGAGAAAGAGTAACTGCATCCAAACTGAAAGTTTGATTTGGAAAGGAATTTCTAAGGTTTTTTGGACCAACAAGAATGACTTCAGTCTTATCTGAATTTAATAGCAGGAAATTACAAGTCATCCAAACTTTGATTTCCTTAAGACAGGCTTCTAACTTGGCTAATTGATTAGTATCATCTGGCTTCATTGACAGGTATAATTGTGTGTCATCTGCATAACAGTGAAAATGTATACAGTGCTTTCTAATAATGTTGCCTAACGGAAGCATATATAAACTAAAAAGAGTAGGGCCAAGCACAGATCCCTGTGGAACTCCATGACTAAGCTTTGAGCTGAGAGAAAACTCATCATTTACATGAACAAACTGGAACCTATCAGATAAATAAGATCTAAACCACTGCAACGAAGTTCCATTAAGTCCAACATAGTGTTCTAATCTATCAAGTAGAATATTATGATCAATAGTATCAAAAGCTGCACTAAGATCTAAAAGGACAAGTACAGAAACTAGTCCATTATCAGATGCAATGAGGAGGTCGTTAGTGACCTTCGCTAAGGCTGTTTCAGTGCTATGATGGATTCTAAACCCAGATTGAAACTCCTCAAATAAACCATTTCCCTGCAGGTGGTCAAATAATTGCATAGCAACAACTCTTTCTAAGATTTTTGAAATGAAAGGGAGATTAGAGATTGGTCTATAGTTAGCTAAAGCTCCTGGATCTAGCGTTGGCTTTTTGAGTAAGGGTTTAATTACAGCCGTTTTAAAAGCCTGCGGTACATGGCCTAAAGTTAATGAAGAATTGATTATATGAAGAATAAAGCTACCAATAAGTGGGAAGACTTCTTTAAATAACCTGGTAGGAATAGGGTCTAAAAGACAAGTTGAAGGTTTGGATGAGGAAACTATTTTGTCTAACTCACAAAGGTCGATTGGAGTAAACTCATCAAGACAGACATCAATAGAAGGAGTTGTAGTAGTTACAGTATTTAAGTTAACTGTGGGAAGAATCTGATTGATTTTATCTCTGATGGATGAAATTTTATTATTGAAAAAGTTCATAAAGTCCTGACTAGTAAGCTCTAAGGGGATGCTAGGATTGACAGAGTCCTGACTCTTTGTCAACCTGGCTACAGTACTGAAAAGAAACCTGGGATTATTCTTGTTCTCTTCTATTAATGCAGAGTAATAACTCGTTCTAGCTTTTCTAAGAGATTTTTTATAAATTAAAAGATGATTTCTCCAAGCTAAATAGATTTCATCTAAATTAGTAGAGCGCCATTTTCTTTCTAATTGACGAGTCTTCTGTTTTAAGCTACGAGTTTCTGTGTTGAACCAAGGAGTTAAAAATCTCTGATTAGACTTTTTCTTTTTTAAGGGGGCCACCAAGTCTAGAGCCTGATGTAGAGAAGCTGAAACACTATCCACCATGTTATCAATTACAGAAGGAGCAAGCTGTCTATAGCTTATTTCCGTTGTGTTGACACATGGCATAGAGGAAACAATCTGCATAAATTTGGAAACAGCATCATCTGAGAGGCATCTACTGTGATAATATTTTTCTTTAGGAGCCAAATAGTCAGAAATAGTAAAATCAAAGGTTAACAGACAATGGTCTGACAGTACAGGGTTATGAGGAGACACTACCAGATTTTCTATTTCTATGCCATATGTCAGAACAAGGTCCAATGTATGGTGGAGGTAATGAGTAGAATTTCCTACTTTCTGAGAAAACCCAATCGAGTCTAATATTGAATTAAAAGCCACATTAAGGCAGTCACTATCTACATCCACATGTATATTAAAGTCCCCTACTATAATTATTCTATCAGATTTCAGCACTAAATCAGCTAAGAAATCAGGAAATTCGGATAAAAATTCTGAATAGGTTGATGGGGGACGATAAACAATGGCAAATAAAATTGGGTTTAACCTGGAATTGCTAAAGTGCCCAACACTGAGGACCAGGCCCTCAAAGGAATTATAACATGTTTTTTGCTTTACATTAACTAGTAATTTGGAATGGTAAATTGCTGCTACTCCTCCTCCACGACCAGAACTTCTGGGATTTTGACAGTTTAAATAACCAGAGGGAGTTGATTCATTTAAACCAACATAATCCTCTTGTCCTAACCAAGTCTCTGTAAGGGAAATTAAATCAATCTGATGATCAATTAACAGATCATGGACTAACAGAGACTTGGGAGTTAGAGACCTAATATTTAATAAACCACATTTAATTTTTAAATTATGAGGAGGAACAGAGGCCAAATCATTCAATTTAGAGGCTTTATGTTTAATTTGAGTTTTACCAATATTTTGCTTTATCACTTTGGGATGCTTATACATTATATTTTTATTTACTTTGGAGGGAGCAGACAACGATTCTCTGATGGGGAAGACAGGGGCAAAGCTGAGGGGTGGCGGATGAAGAGGAGCTGCAGAGAGGCGTGTAAGACTGCGACTCTGCTTCCTGGTCCCAACTCTGAGTAGTCATGGTTTTGGAAATTTGGATAAAAAAGATGCCAGACAGCTCCCTGTCCACACTGTATGGTGCGGATGGGGCGCTGTTGACTTCGACTGGGGATATCATCGGGCGGTGGAAGGAATACTTTGAGGATCTCCTCAATCCCACTGATACGCCTTCCACAGAGGAAGCAGGGCCTGTGGACGAGGGGGACGACTTGCCTATCACAGGGGCTGAGGCCACTAAGGTGGTTAAAAATCTCCTTGGTGGCCGGGCTCTGGGGGTGGACAAGATTCGCCCTGAGTACCTCAAGGCCCTGGATGTTGTCGGGCTGTCATGGTTGACACACCTCTGCAACATTGCGTGGAGGTCGGGGGCAGTGCCTTTGGCATGGCAAACTGAGGTGGTGGTTCCTCTCTTCAAGAAAGGGGACTGGAGTGTGTGCTCCAACTTTAGAGGGATCACACTCCTCAGCCTCCCTGGGAAGGTCTATGCCAAGGTACTGGAGAGGAGAGTCCAGCCGTTGGTCGAACCTTGGATTCAGGAGGAGCAATGTGGTTTTCGTCCTGGCCGTGGCACATCGGACCAGCTCTTTACCCTCTCAAGAATTCTTGAGGGTTCGTGGGAGTTTGCCCAACCAGTTTACATGTGTTTTGTGGACTTGGAATCAGAATCAGAATCAGAATCAACTTTATTGCCAAGTATGTTTACACATACAAGGAATTTTACTTATCACTAAGGTGCACTCGTTATCTAAGCGCTCCCTAATGACGCGGCAGCCATATAAGGCGCCTCATACAGTGGGGGGTAAAGAGGGGGAGGGGGAGGGGGTGACACATTGGGCAGAGAGAAAAAACAAAGTTATCAAAATAGTGCTCGAGTGAGCAAGATTGTGATCACATAGAAAAAAACCCTCTAATTGCACAATTAGCAGACAATATACAGATCCACACATTAACAAAGCAAGAGCAAGAGAGAGACCAGTGTGTGTATGTCAGTCATATGATATCAGTGTGAATGCAGTGTGTGAAGTATCAGTTACTGGTGGACAACAAAAATCCTCTCTTAGGCAACGGCTAGATGTTATGTCCTTAGTGTCCTAAAACATAGATAACATGTCCACAGAGTTCATCTCTCTTCAGTTCATGCCAGATGGTAAAATTCCATGTTAGTCACATGGCTGTCCTTGGAGAGTTCAGATTGTTGCACATCAGCATTGTTTGGGTTAGAGAGAAGCCAAGCCAAAACTCCCTTCTGCTTTATCTCTTCTCCTGGAGGAATGAGTTCTCCCAAGGACGCCGAATCAAGGCCTGATGAGCACAGTTCACTTAGAGCATAGAAATTTCCTCTCTCATGCGATTCTGTGCCGCACAATTTAACATTCACAGGCTTTAAAATCATTCCCTGGAGAGCACCCAGCGACTCCAAGATGTTTCCCACCTTTCCAATTCAGTTCGCCATTGCTGCTATCAGTGCTCTCCCCAGCTGGTCGAATTTTTGAAGGAGCTTCGCCGGGTCCACATTTTGATTAGCTCTTCCAACTTCTTTAATTTCCGATACACCAGGAAAACTCCAGAGCCAAACAGCAGAAATCCTGTGATCATGAAGCCAAAACAGGTAGATGTCTTCCACATCTTCAATCGAATCACACAGACACATGAGTTCCAATTGTCCCATGAGTCTCTCCACTTGGGCTTCCCCTGGCCCGATTTTCTGTTTAAAAGTGGTGTCAATTGCATTAAAGCCCAGCTCACCAATTCCATAATTTCCGTTTGAGTCGAGATGCAGCAGAAGAAGAGCGAGACACAGACAGGACACAGCAAGCTGGGATCAGTAAAGGGAGGAGGAGAAGGGAGAGGAGAAGAAATGCGTCTGCTCTCTCTGATAGCCAGAAGAAGAGATGTGTTTTGTGGACTTGGAGAAGGCATTCGACCATGTCCCTCATGGTTTTTTGTGGGGGGTGCTTTGGGAGTATGGGGTTTCAGGCTTGTTGTTACGAGCTATTCGGTCTCTGTACAGCTGTTGTGAGAGTTTGGTTCGTATTCCCAACACTCGATCGGACTCATTCCCAGTGAGAGTCGGACTCTGCCAGGGCTGCCCTTTGTCACCAATCCTGTTCATAATTTTTATGGACAAGATTTCTAGGCACAGCCAGGGAACGGAGGGGGTCATGCTTGGTGACCACAGGATCTCATCTCTGTTGTTTGCAGATGATGTTGTCCTGTTGGCTTCATCCAGCAATGACCTACAGCTCTTGCTGGGACGGTTTGCCGCTGAGTGTGAAGTGGCTGGGATAAGAATCAGCACCTCCAAGTCCGAGTCCATGGTCCTCAGCCGGAAAAAGGTGGATTGTCCTCTCTGGATTGGGGACAGGCTCCTGCCCCAAGTGGAGGAGTTTAAGTATCTTGGGGTCTTATTCACGAGTGAGGGGAGAATGGAAGCAAGAGATTGACAGACAGATCAGAGCAACATCTGCAGTGATGTGGACATTGTACCCGTTTGTTGTGGTGAAGAGGGAGCTGAGTTCTAAGGCAAAGCTGTCGATTTACCAGTCAATCTACGTTCCTACTCTCACCTATGGTCACGAGCTTTGGGTAATGACTGAAAGAACGAGATTGTGGATACAAGCGGCTGAAACGAGCTTTCTCCGTAGGATCGCTGGACTCACCCTCAGAGATAGGGTGAGGAGCTCAGTCATCCGGGAGAGGCTCAGGGTAGAACCGCTGCTCCTCCACACTGAGAGAAGCCAGTTGAGGTGGTTTGGGCATCTGATCAGGATGCCTCATGGACGCCTCCCACTTGAGGTGTTTCGGGCATGTCCCACTGGGAGGAGACCCAGGGCAGACCCAGGACTCGCTGGTGAGACTTATGTCTCCCAGCTAGTCTGGGAATGCCTTGGTATCCTCTCTGAAGAGCTGGAGCAGGTGGCTGGGGAGAGGGAAGTCTGGGCTTCTCTGCTTGCACTGCTTCCTCCGTGACCCGGACCTCCGGAAAAGCGGTAGAAGATGGATGGATATACACTACCGTTCAAAAGTTGGGGCCACTTCGAAATTTCCTTATTTTTGAAAGAAAAGCACTTTTTTTTCAATGAAGATAACTTTAAACTAATCAGAAATACACTCTATACATTGCTAATGTGGTAAATGACTATTCTAGCTGCAAATGTCTGGTTTTTGGTGCAATATCTACATATGCGGCGGCATGAAAAAATATAAGCAGCGATGCTGTGGTTTTAAGTAGAGCTTTATTATCATACCGCCGTCACAAGCTCCGCTCCCGGCGCCGTGCATGCGTGTCGGGAGCGAGCTCAGCGGCTCTCAGCAGAAGGAGGACACAAGAGCTGTGTCCAGCAGCAGCAGTTGCAGAAGTGGAATTGAGAGGATGAGTTACAGAACCTGTGCAGTATTTATACCCAACTCAAACAATACAGCAAAGCAGATTCACAGCAGTTGGTCTGATCAAAGGGACTGCAGAACAGGCATGAGACATTTGCATTTGTAAGACCTACATAACAATAGGCAGATGCAGCCTCTGCTCCAGCTTGCAGGACAAAGAGGTTACAAGGCACATCTACATATTGAACTGTCTCTAGGTCACAGTAAGGACAGGATGCATGAACACTATACATGAATGGCACATTACATCACAATACATGCATGGCACATTGCATCACAATACATGCGTGGCACATTGCATCACAATACATGCATGGCACATTGCATCACAATACATGAATGGCACATTACATCTCAGTAGTGCAGCGGAAAAAACCAAGAGAAGAGAGCTGAGTGTCCTTAATCTGAATCAGAATCAGAATCAGAATCAGAATCAGAAAAGATTTATTGCCAAGCACATTTACAAGTAAATAACAGGTAAATATACGAGGGATTTGACTTGACACTGAGAACGTCATGAATGACATTATCAATGACGCGGCGGCCATGGAGGCGCCTGTCAACAGGAGGGGAACAGGAGCAATGGGGGAGAAAGGGGGGGTAAACACAATAGGAGAGAGAAAAAAGCATTGTTTATCAGAATATAGTTCATATATGACCGATATTATGATTACAAGAAAAAAACTCTCAATGCACAATTAGCAGACCATAGAATCCACACAATGACACAAAGAGAGCAGTGGATGAATCTTCAAGTCAGTATAGTGTATCAGTGTGTGTGTGTGAGTGAGTTGAGTGCAATCAGTGACAATCAGTTGGAGGACAAACAAAAGTCTCTTCCCGCAGCAGATGTTATGACTACAGTCTGAAGCAGAGGGCACATGTCCTTGAGCACGGCAGATGGAATGGTTTGCCAGACGGCTGTCCGTGAGAGTCAAATGCTGCCCGCCAGTGTTATGAAAACAAATATACTGTAAATTATCTGGAGGACTGAGTGCTGAGGGCGCCGAAAGAAACAGGTCGAATAGCACTGACTTCAGAGAAAAAACTTTCTATTCTCTTACAGATTCAGTGTTCCAATCCTTCATTATGGCCAGGCATTGAAATCAATTCATGGACGGCTCTCAGCGTGATCGTGATGTAATCCATCTTCCTGTACAGTTCTCCATTAGCCGCTGTCAGAGTCCTGCCCAGTTGGTCAATTTGATGAGTGAGCCTCGCCGGGTCCGCTTTTTGATAGGCTCTATCCATCTTCTTCAATTTGCGGTACACCAAAACAATCCCAGATCCAATCAGTAGAATTCCGATGACCATTGCTCCGAAAAGGTATAAATCTGTTGTGGGGGTTAACCGAACCGCCACACACGCTCCCCCCCAGAGGGCACGGCAGGGGGCCGAGACCTCGATAATCCCTCTATGGGAGCGAGCTGTGTGAGAAGCTCACTGCAGGCGGAGGGGGAGGGAGGAGGGGGGTAAGTGCCGGCAGGGGGATGGTGAACTCGTCTGAGCCGCGCAAAAATTGCTTGTGGGTCCGCGATGTCGAAGGGCTGTCCCGTTGAACGTGCAGAGGTCCACAAGAAGAAAAATTAGTCTCTGGCTCCTCTCGTGGCCATGAAGAAAACAGGAGCGGCGAGGCTGCGTAGCGGCTGTAAGAAAAAAAGAAGCAGAGGGACTCGGCTTGTTGGCTTTAGGTGCAGGAGCAACCCTAAAACCCCCCAGGAACAGCTGACGGCTGAAATCCCTTATGTGCCGTGGCTGAGACCATTAAAAAAATCCAGTGGCGAGCTGCGTGCTTGCTTCAGGTGAACGGGCAGCCCTGAAGGTTCCGAGGGTGGCGATCGGCCGTTTTTCTCGGGCATGTGCAGCGGCGGAGGACGATGGCGGTCTCTGTAGCCGTAATTGCCCTGTGCGTGGTGCGCTGTCCTTGTAACTCCCCGGTGCGTGTGCCGGGGTTCCGTGCGTGGGTGGGCCAGCTGGAGAGGAGAACCAGGGTGCAGAATCTTGGTGGGGATCGGCGCAGACGGCGCCGATAAAATCCGGATTGATCTGTGGCTGCAGATTGGCCATGGTGCGTTGGAACGGTGGGAGGAAATAGACGATCTTTTGTCCCTCAGGCTCGTGCAGATGCGTTGGAGGGGTGGGAGGGAATAGACGATCTTCGGCACCGCTCGGCCGTGGTGCGTTCAGGTCCACGTGTTGCGTTCTCCGCCGGCCATGGAGGACGCCGTCGTGGAGAGGGGACGAGGTGCCTGCACTCTCGTGTGGAGGAAATGCGAGCGCGGCCGGCCCAGCGTGGATGTGCCGATCTAGGCGTGCAGATCCCACCATGGAGTTTGCTGCGGCTTTCCCGGTCGTGGGTGATGTCCTGAGAGTTCACTGAAGCAGAAGGCAGCTGCTGCGTTCGCTTGTCATCGGAGCATCACTGCCGGGTGCTGCGTTCGCCGGCAGCGTGTTTCTTTCAGCGTCGGGTCACCAGTGCGGCGGCATGAAAAAATATAAGCAGCGATGCTGTGGTTTTAAGTAGAGCTTTATTATCATACCGCCGTCACAAGCTCCGCTCCCGGCGCCATGCATGCACGCCGGGAGCGAGCTCAGCGGCTCTCAGCAGAAGGAGGACACAAGAGCTGTGTCCAGCAGCAGCAGTTGCAGAAGTGGAATTGAGAGGATGAGTTACAGAACCTGTGCAGTATTTATACCCAACTCAAACAATACAGCAAAGCAGATTCACAGCAGTTGGTCTGATCAAAGGGACTGCAGAACAGGCATGAGACATTTGCATTTGTAAGACCTACATAACAATAGGCAGATGCAGCCTCTGCTCCAGCTTGCAGGACAAAGAGGTTACAAGGCACATCTACATATTGAACTGTCTCTAGGTCACAGTAAGGACAGGACGCATGAACACTATACATGAATGGCACATTACATCACAATACATGAATGGCACATTGCATCACAATACATGCATGGCACATTGCATCACAATACATGAATGGCACATTGCATCACAATACATGAATGGCACATTACATCTCAGTAGTGCAGCGGAAAAAACCAAGAGAAGAGAGCTGAGTGTCCTTAATCTGTTGTGGGGATTAACCGAACCGCCACACATAGGTGTATAGAGGCCCATTTCCAGCAACTATCACTCCAGTGTTCTAATGGTACAATGTGTTTGCTCATTGCATCAGAAGGCTAATGGATGATTAGAAAACCCTTGTGCAATCATGTTAGGTCTGCAATGCTGTAATTGCTGCAAATGGAGGATTCTTTGACGAAAGCAAAGTTTGAAGGAAAAAATTATTATTTCAAATACAAATCATTATTTCTAACCTTGTCAATGTCTTGACTATATTTTCTATTCATTTTACAACTCATGGTGGTAAGTAAGTGTGACTTTTCATGGAAAACACAAAATAATTGTCTGGGTGACCCCAAACTTTTGAACGGTAGTGTTTATATAGTATATATAATATAATATAATATATATATATAAGCACTCAACTAACTAATCCACCTTATTCCTAGGCCCCCATGATGCCTTGTGTGAATTATGGACACAACTTCCGGTGCTAGTTTAGAACGTATGGTTGTCACTGAAACGGGACACTTTTCATTGTTAAAAAACAATGACTTCGGCATCAGAAATGGGGGAACACGGCTTTTTGCACCTCAAAAACAATAATATAATCATACCACTTCCCACGACGGTCAAGGGATAGGAAGATGACCTTAAAAAGTGGCCTGGCAGACTGTAGCTCCGTTTGTTAGCTCCGCTGCTAAGATGCTAACGCTGTAAACAAATAAAAGCTCTGAGATATATCAATGTCTCCACTGCAATAAAGTTGGATGCATTTTGTTAAAAGATGGTGGACATAATCAGATTTACCTCAGAGCAGACGTAGAATCTAGTCAGAGCCACAAAGAACCACAATACCGTGCTTGGCTGTTTTAATGTCGGGGTAAAACCGACAGCTGCAGCTGTCGGTTTTACCCTGAAATTAAAATTCTCCTGCTGCTGTCATGTCCTAAATGCTTGTTATTTAACTTAACACGTGCAGACCTTTTCTGACAATTGTTCAAAATTTTATTGATATATATTTTGTGATAATTTAAAAATTAAAGCATGCTGAAGGTGCTAGTTGGTATTTCGTTCCAAGGCAATGCAACGAATGCAAAAAACTAAAAAAAATAAATAAATTAACATCTTTCTTAAACTGTTAAGCCTTAGGAAGCAAACGGTTACTATTGTGATCTGTCCGGGGATGTGCCCTGCCTCTCGCCCAGAGATGCTGGGATAGGCTCCAGACCCAGAAGGATTAAGCGGAAGAAGATGGATGGATTTTACTTCATGCAGCCTTCATTCTGGTGACATATATAACACACAAACATCAGATCTGTGACATTCATACAAGTGAAAACTTGTACCTGGTGCTCTTGTGTCTGTCCTGTGTCTGTACCACCGGTCACACCAACAGTCCTTTTTCGTTTTCAGTGCATGATCTACACATTGCTGGTGAGAAGCCTCCATTTATACAGTCTATGGCACAACCCCAAGCACCAGCAATAAGTACCAGAACTACGCCAAAACATTCAAAAAATGCAAAAACTACAAGTGCTGAAATTAGCTGCCACTTGAGTGCAAAGCACGTATGTGGACTATACATTAAAATGAATTTGAAAAACTTTTAAAAACCCTATTTTAAATGCCCCACTACTCCACTCTTGCTGACTGATTTAACACGACTTCAGCCGAAACCGGAAGTTCCGCCCATAATTGTTTCTACAGCAGCACCCCCAGGAATAAGGTGGATAAATTAATTAATGCATTTAACAATATCATATCATAATAATGTAATTTTACTGTTCTGTTCTTTTATCCCTTGCTTACTGTTATGTCTGTAATTGAGGGTGACTGATGAGACTTAAGGTGGAACTGGACAAGACTTTATTATAGACTCACAGGTTATACAGAAGCACTCCTGCTAGGCTGAGAGGTGGTCAAAGAGACTGCCCCCCCTTCCTCACAGCCCTCTTATACCCCCAGGTGGCGGTGGAACTGGAAGGTGAAGCCACCACCCGTGTCACACTAATAAGTCCTAAGAACAACACTACACCCCTCCCCCTTCAAAAACGTCCAAAACACACATACAATCCAGACCCTCCCCAATTTCGAACCCGAATCACAGACTAAAAGTGAACAGAAATATCAGGGCCTACCACATTCATGTCAGGTCAGGCATTGGTTTGCTTGCTACCGGATAACCATGAAAACCGGTACTACCTGTCTCATGGGTCGGGCCGTCGGCGACTCATCCGGCAACCCCGCCCTTCCGAGGGTGTGGAGGGTGAAACTGGGCATCCTGGCAGAACTAAAAACAATATCTGTCACAGGTCTGTGGTGGACCACTCCCAGTTACACGGGGTGAGACTGGACATCCTGGCAGATCAGCACACCTGTCGCAAGGTCTGTGGTGGACTTTTGCCAGTTGGTGTATCGTGATATGCACTACACAAAGAGCAGAGATAAACAAACCTATCATCTGGTCAGTCACTGCAACAGATACTGGAGTCAGTTTGTCTTGGCCTGTCCTTGCCACTGATAATACCTCTGTCTGCCAAGAATGTGCCGCTAGTCCAGCAATAGCTAGCGGTACTCAGTTACTTTGCAAGCAGTTTCATGAAATGGTCAGTCAGAAAGCAACTCATACCAGCTCGGACGTCGCCTGGGTTAACAAGGCCAGGAGTTCCTGGCAGCAGAGGGCGAAGGACAGAGCTGCGTGGAGGAATCTGATCAGACCTAAATGAAACAGTCATTGTCGCCCCTGACAGACTGCTATGATGATGATGATGATGATGATGACCACATTCATAAAAAACAACTAAGGCTAGGGGAAGACAGGTGGACTACTGTCCCACCCCCACATGGCTAGAAGGATTATTCCGCCGTGTCTGCTAGAATATAGTCCTTTAAACATAAAATTGCAGTGCTCCTAAAATAAATAACATAAAACAATCCCCATAACAGAACATATATACAAACTAGCAAATCCCATACAAAATTTGGATAATTCTCATTTCAACATCATGCATCAAACACATCAGTATAACTGCTATAACCCAGGCAATTTACTGTACATACTAACAACATGCATTGAACACATTGCCTCCCAACCATCAGTCTGCCCCAGTAGAGGACCCCCCCCCGCCGTAAAACCATCAGACGGCTCCCCTCCGGAGCACCTTCTTTTCTTTACGCCCAGAGGTGGCCCGTGCCGCTGTCCAAACACCTCCTTCTCCATCTTGGCGCGCCGCAGCTCATTGGGATGACGCCATGACCCATCAGACAGCTGAAGGTAGCCATCCTCCCGAACGGCCACCACCTGCAGCCACCCACTCCTCCTGTCGCTTGCGCTTTCTACGAACCCCTCTCGACTGGGCCTCCTCTCTGGGTCGGACCACATCAGCGACCCCTAAAGGAGCCCGACTTGGCTTCCAGTGTCCCTGAGTGGCACATCATTTTACTGTGCCAGCCGGTCCTGCCCCGCTCGCTTTCATTTCAGACGCTGGCGAAGCTGTTGTGACCCCTTGCTTCTTGGTACCTGCCAAGTGAATTCCGGAAGCAGAGTGGGTCAGCCACTGGGTTCCACCTGCCGTCATGGGTGTCCTACTGCGTCGCCCAGTTCCCTCAGCTAGGGGGGGCTGTGTAGCGGTACGGGTGGGGGATTCTCCACCCAGAGAACGCAGCTGGGGAAAGGAGGAACAATGGACTGAAGGAAGAAGTGTCACCGGGGGGTCTCAGTCGGGACAGTAAGGACTATTTGCCCCCCAGGGAAAGCGAGAACACCGGAGCCGCTGAAAGAAGAAGGATGTGAGAAGCGGTGACGGTGTGATGTTATGTTCATGTTCCACACAGGTCTTTGTTCCAAACAATGCATTATGGTCTGAAAGTCCGGGTCTGAATGCATGGAATTAAAGGTATAAAAGGAGAATGCACAGAGACCCGGGTGAGCTTTTTCTGTACTGAATGTTGGAGAAGGAATAAAGTTCTTGTGTTGTCCAGCTCATTGCCTCGCCTTCATCCTTTCTCCACACCAGCTTACTTATATGATAATAAATACAACAAACCATTATTTGGATATCCCATTATCACAGTGCTGCAAGAGCTGTAAATAGTACCAATATGGCACCTCACTTTGCCATCAAAATGTTAGCCATGAGGAGTCTAGCCCATTATATATCTCTGTGGTTACGCCATCGTCCACTGGTGTCAGCAAGCTGCAGCTCAATACCAATGATTGGAACAAAACAAATGACTTGGTGAACACAGCTTTATTGATGGAACTGTAGATGTGGTAAGACGGCAGGCACCTGGCAGAGGGCACCGATCAAAGAGGCCACAATATGGATGCCCTGTGCTTTATATAGAGTGTGGAGTGTGTAAATGAAGAGGCGTATTCATTTCAGACGATTTATTACACACTCACATCTCACAAGTAAAGAACAGACTGACTGGTCACATCAAGCATTCCTCTTTCTATATCAAGTCACACTTCACAAGGTTCAAGGCACTTCCTCATCACAGCATGACATCTACACTACACTTCATTCAACCCCCTCTCACCCACTTGGGCATTGTTCTCCCATGTGTATTCATTGTCTCTGTCTAAGGTGTGAAATAACCTGAGGCCCACACTGCACCCCCCAGCATCTTAGATAGAACAATAGAACATCAGTCCACATGCTGTTTCGGCTTCAGTCTCCTCCCATATCTGCTGTAACTGGGGTTTACTGCCTCCGTGGCGCTGCTGTGCCAGTGGGAGGCTGCTGGGAGTGTGTCCGACTGCGGATGAGCCGTGGAGGGGGGGGGGTGTCACTCTGTCCGTGTGGCTGCTCTGATGAATCGTTCCCCTGGGGAGGTCTCCGTGGGGGTCTTCCACGCCGAGGGGCCCTCGCCAACAGCACTTGCTCATCCGCCACTACAAAGGCTGGTTTGAGTCTGTCTATGCCAATTCTCTCCTGTCTACCCCCCAAGTCTAGCACAAAATGCTTATCCCCTGTTTCCAACACTCTGAACGGTCCATCATAGGGTGGGCGCAATGGAGGGCGGTGGGCATCGTGTCTGACGAACACGAGCTTCGTGTTCTTCAAAGTTTTAGGCACGAAAGCACACGGAAAACTGTGGTGGGCAGGGCCCGGCAGCGTGCCTGTGTTTGCGCTACACTGCAAAAGCTGAGACAGGTTGCTGCCCATCGCGGGATTGTCCGGTAGAAATTCCCCGGGCAGCCGTAGGGGCTGCGCAAAAACGAGCTCTGCCGGGGAAGCTTCCAAATCCTCTTTTGGCGCAGAGCGCAACCCCAATAAAACCCACGCCAGCCTGTCCACCCAATTTGCATCTGTCAGTGAAACCCTGAGTGCTGCTTTCAGTGATCTATGAAAATGCTCGCATAAACCATTGGCCTGTGGGTTGTACGCGGTTGTGCGATGAATTGCAGCACCCAGGCTGCGGGCCATCGCGGAACAGAGGTCGGAAACAAATTGTGGGCCCTTGTCGGACGTAATGTCCGAGGGGACTCCAAAACGCGCCACCCATGTTGTTAAAAAAGCGCGTGCTACATCCGCGGACGTGGTTGCTGCCAGCGGGACTGCTTCTGGCCAGCGCGTGGTGCGGTCCACCACTGTCAGGAGGTGCATGCACCCCTGTGATGGTGGGAGGGGGCCCACGAGGTCCACGTGAACATGGTCGAACCTCTTAGCCAGTACCGGAAACGGCTCCAAGGGAGCCTTCGTGTGCCTGTGTACCTTGGCTCGTTGGCACGCCACGCAGGCTGCAGCCCACTCTTTTACTTGTTTGCATAGGCTCGGCCACACAAACTTCTATCCAACCATTTTGACAGACGCGCGCACTCCTGGGTGCGCCAGAGTGTGAACCAACTCAAACACGCGGCGGCGCCACGCGACCGGGACTACCAGACGTGGGCGTCCCGTGGAGACGTCGCAGATTGGGGGGGGGGCGCCATCTTGCAGCACCCTGCTTTCCAGCCTTAACCCTGTTGGTCCAGACTGCAGCGCGCGCACGTCTGCATCGCTAATCTGCTCCACGGCCATGGCTGCATAATCTATCCCCACGTAGACTGGGGCCACCACGGCGCGTGAGAGGCAGTCTGCCACCACGTTCAGTTTACCCAACATATGCTGACTATCGGTAGTAAACTCCAAGATTGCGGCCAGCTGTCTCTGCTGCCGGCCCGACCACGGTTCTGAAACCTTGGCCATCCCGAACGTTAGTGGCTTGTGGTCTACGAACGCGGTGAAGTTGCGCCCTTCCAGCCAGAACTGGAAGTGGCGTATGGTGAGAAGGAGAGCCAGCAACTCTCTGTCGAACGCGCTGTATTTACGTTCGCTGTTGCGCAAAGTTCTGCTGAAAAGTGCGAGCGGCTGCCAAGCCCCGGCTACGCGCTGCTCCACGACCGCCACTATGGCCACGTCTGAAGCGTCGGTGGTGAGCGCTATCTGGGCCGTCGGGTCCGGATGTGCCAGCAGTGTGGTGTTTGCCAGGGCTGCTTTAACTTCCGAGAATGCCCGCTCTCACTCCGGGGTCCATTCGACTCCATCCGCGGGTTTCTGTCTTTTGAACGCGGTGTACAATGGTTGCATGAGCCGCGCCGCACGGGGAAGGAAACGGTTATAAAAATTCACCATCCCCAAAAATTCCTGCAGTGCCCTGACCGTCTGAGGCCGGGGAAAATCTGCCACGGCGCACACTTTGTCGGGCAACGGGATCGCTCCTTCTGGAGAGACGCGGTGCCCCAAAAAATCAATCTTCGTCACGCCAAACTGGCATTTCGCAATCAACCCGTGCTCCTCCAACCTCCGGAAAACCATCCTGAGGTGGGTTTTGTGTTTGTCTTCGGACGTACTGGCTACCAGGATATCGTCCAGGTAGATGAACACGAACGGGAGGTCACGCAGCACTGCATCCATCATGCGCTGGAACGTCTGTGCTGCGCCTTTTAACCCGAATGGCATGCGCAGGAACTCGAATAAACCGAACGGAGTTATTACCGCTGTTTTGGGTACGTCCTCCGTGTGCACTGGGACTTGGTGGTAACCGCGGACCAGGTCTATTTTAGAAAAAACACACGCTCCGGCGAGGTGAACGGAAAAATCCTGTATGTGGGGAATTGGGTAGCGGTCGTGTGCTGTGGCGTTGTTCAACCTGCGGAAATCACCCCACGGTCGCCACGCTCCCTCAGCCTTAGGGACCATGTGTAGCGGGGATGCCCATGGGCTGTTTGATCGCCTGATGATGCCCAACCTTACAAGGTTGGCGAACTCCTTGCGCGCTATGGCCAATTTAGCTGCGTCCAAGCGCCGAGGTCTTGCAAAAACAGGCGGCTCGGTGGTGGTGATAAAGTGCTCCACCCCGTGTTTAGCGACGGCTGCCGAAAACGTCGGGACTGTGAGTGCTGGGAACTGAGTGAGCAGTGCGTGGAACTTACCGCCTGGAGTTGTGACGCTGGCTTGTGCTGTTGGCCGGGTCCCTCGAGCTATACAGGGGAGAGATTCAAAGGACAGTGCATTAACCAGGCGCCTGTTAGCAACATCCACAAGTAAACCATGTGCACACAGAAAGTCAGCGCCCAGGAGCGGGAAACACCGTGCTGCTATGATAAAAGTCCACTCATACGAGCGGCCATGTAGCGATAAGGTCAGTGTTCTCTCACCGAACGTCTTAATCTCCAAGCCGTTTACTGCCACCATTCTGGGGCCGCTAGGTCCTGCCAGCCGGTCAGTGTAGGACGGCAGGATGACACTCTTCTGGGCTCCGGTGTCGACGAGGAAGCGTCTCCCTGAGCGCGAGTCCGTCACGTAGAGCAGCTTGTTCTCTTCACCTGCAGTCGCAGCTGCTACCGACTGCCGGCCTTGGCGTTTCCCGAGCGCTTGAAGTGGCACAGTGGCGCGCATCTGCGCGCGTTCCCTCCGAAGCGGCGGTGGTAGAAACAGAGCGTGTCTTTCTGGTGCTCCTTGGCCCCCGTTGCCGCTACCGTCGGTGGCTCCTCGCCTCCCCTGGTCGTCTTGCTGGGCTCCGCTGCCGCCGCGTTGACTGTGATCGCCCTGGTGGTGAGGATGATCCGGTCTGCCTCCTGGGCTAGCGCACGGTAGTCTTGCACGGCCAGCCATGGCGAATTGGCCAGAACCGCTCTTGCTTCTGTTGGCAGGTTCCGGAGGAAAAGGTGGGCAAACAGAAAGTGCCCGTAGCCCGTGCCCATCAACACCAGCATCTTCTCCATCAGGTCTACGGCCGACCCATCTCCTAACTCGGTTCGCGCCAGGAGCCTCTCTGCTCTCTCACATTCCGAGAGTGTGTATCGCCGGATGAGCGCATCCTTGAGCGCCTCATATTTGCTGCTGGCTGGTGGCTGATCGAGCAGGCTCACTACCTGCTGGGCTGTGTGGGAGTCCAGCGCTGCTACCACATGTTAGAACTTGGTGTCGTCTGCTGTTACTCCCCGGAGGGCGAACTGGGCCTCGGTGTGGTGGAGCCAAGAGCGCGGGTTGTGCTGCCAGAAATCCGGTAGCTTGACTGAAACTGCACACGCGTTGCTGGGGGTTCCAGTCCTGGCTGTCTGCGGGTTGGTTTCAGCGTCTCTGGGGGTTCCCGACCGGGCCGGCTCCGGGGTTCTTGCCTCGTGTGCCATAATACGTCTTGGGTCACCAGTGTGGAGTGAGTAAATGAAGAGGCATATTCATTTCAGACGATTTATTACACACTCACATCTCACAAGTAAAGAACAGACTGACTGGTCACATCAAGCATTCCTCTCTCTATATCAAGTCACACTTCACAAGGTTCAAGGCACTTCCTCATCACAGCATGACATCTACACTACACTTCATTCAACCCCCTCTCACCCACTTGGGCATTGTTCTCCCATGTGTATTCATTGTCTCTGTCTAAGGTGTGAAATAACCCAAGGCCCATAAGAGCAGTGCGGTGACTTGACTGGGAAGTGCACATCACCACGCTGCACTTCACAATAAGATGCTGATTATCGTACATAAGCAGATGCTCTACCTCTAGGCCACCACTATAGTAGATATATTGGACAAAGGATGTTGAAGATGGAGCTGCCAGACAGGAGGAAAAGAGGAAGACCACAGAGAAGGTTCATGGATGTCCTGAAGGAGGACATGGAGAGGGTTGGTGTTACAGAGGAAGATGAAAGGATAGATAGATAGATAGATTAGTTTATTTGACAGGGACAGTGCAATAAACATAGACAATTAATCAATGACAATCAATCTGATGTGTTGCACATAGAGTGTATAGCTATTAGCTAATTTGCAACTCTTGTCCCTGGATGGGCTTTAGAAAAGAGAATCAAGTGAAGAAAAGAAAAAAAAACAACACAATAACCACATACATCAATGCAAAAAGATTATAAATACACAATTATAAATATTATAAATATTATAAATACACAAATATAACAACCTGACTCACATTTGCCTATTTCAGGCCTCCCTCCCTTCGTCACTCACTATAAACAAACACATTCATTCCTTCCCTTCATTCACTCTCACTTTGCAGACAATCAATTCATACATGAGTACATTCTTGTTTATTTTTCAGCCAGTTTTTAACCTTTTTAGTGAATGTTTTAAGGTCCGTTATTATTTTAATTACATTTGGCATTGTGTTCCAGATGTGACTGCCCTTTATAGAGAAAGCTGTTTGTCCAAATGTGGTTCTGCGGTGGAATATTTTACAGTTATTGTTAACAGAACTCCTGGTGGCTCTGCTGCTGTCCTGTCTTTGGACGAAACCAGCAAGTGGCTCGGGTGCTGATTTATGGAAACGTTTGAACGTTAATTTCAGAAAACAGAGGTCAATGAAACTCTCAAAACTCAATAGGTTGTATTTTTTTTAAAACATTACAGTGATGCCACCTAATGGGCTTTTTGTCCAAGATTTTTAGGGTTTGATTATATAATGAACCTATATGTCTTATTGTGGAAGGGGTTGCTTGAGCCCAGACTGTCAAACAGTATGATATATGAGAAAAAACCATAGAATGCATATACAGTACAGCTGCTTCGTAAGGTATGTAATATCTAATTAATTTAAAGCAGTTCAGATTTTTTTTTTACTGTTTTTGAAATTTTCTTTATATGAAGATTAAATTTGAGTTGAGGATCTAGTACAATGCCAAGGTATTTGAATTCTGTAGCTAAACTGATGTCATGATCATGTATATTAACTTTAAAATGTTGCAGGTTACATTTTTTGATTGAAAAGCACATTGAGACTGTTTTCTGAAGGTTCAGCAATAGATGGTTCTGGAGGAGCCACTCTTGGACATCAACCATACTTGTAGACAGTACATCTGCAGCCTGTGCTGGAGTCTTGGCAGCTGTGTAAATAACTGCATCATCTGCATAAAGTTGGCATGTTGCAGCTGAGCAGTGTAACGGCAAGTCATTAATAAAAATGCTGAAAAGTAAAGGACCAAGAATGGACCCTTGTGGGATACCCATGCGGTTGTTTAAAAATGAGGATTTATCCTGGTGAACTTTTACACACTGTTCTCTATTCTGGAGATAAGATGCAAACCATTCCCATGTATCTGGGGAGAAGTTAAAAGATACCATTTTGGATAAAAGCAAACTGTGGTTTACAGTATCGAAAGCCTTTTTGAGATCTAGAAAAACAGCTCCTACCACATTACCCCTGTCCAAGGACTGTTTGACGTTTTCAATAAGGCAACAATTTGCTGTTTCTGTTGAGTATCCTGGTCTAAAACCAAATTGATGTGGATGAAGAAGTTGACTGTCTTGTAAGTAGTCTATCAGCTGTGTAGCTACAACTTTTTCAAGAACCTTAGACAGGACTGGTAAAATAGAGATTGGGCGGTAATTGCATATATCGTCTTTACTGCCTGATTTATGAACTGGTATGACGACAGCTTTTTTCCAGCCAGATGGAAATGTACTAGACCTAATGGAGAGATTAATGAGATGAGTCAGTGGTTTGATTAATATTTTGCTGTGCATTTTGAGAAAGGAGGTGCTCATATTGTAGATATCATTAGTTTTTGAGTTTGACAGTGTTTTAACAATACCAGCAATTAACTCCTAGGGAAAGATAGGGAGAGTTGGAGGCAGATGATCCGCTGTGGAGACCGCTAAAGGGAGCAGCCGAAAGAAGAAGTTCCAGCTTACTTATATGATAACAATAAATGCCACAAACCATTATTTGACGTCCCATTATAATGCTGCAAAAGCTGTCGAGAGAACTTTATCCAGTGCCAATATGGCGACCAAATTTGCCGTCAAAATGTTAGCCGTGAGCTCTCTAGTCTATTTTATCTGTGATTCCAAGGTTTCTCAGCGACGGCAACAGGTGTCGCTGCCGTGAGGTTTGTTCCTGGCCGGATCCTGTAGCAGACTTTTTCTGAACCATGAAACGGGCGTTTAGACTTCTGCTTCCCTTCACTGCACCGATTTAACCACCAAATTGAAACTGGCCCAGCTTGATTGTCCTGCCGTGACACTTCCACGCAATAACCCGGACTGATCCAGGGACACAAACACCCGCGACTTTGCACCAACGTCGACTCACGGTTGGTAAGTTTAGTTAGCTAAAACAAGCTAAGTTGAGTTTATTATTGCCGTTTGTACACCACAAGGGTTAATGTGTTATTACTGTAAAGAAATAAATACAGCAGTGTGAAGTAGTGTGTTTTACTGAGTTACAGAACATGGATTTCACTCTGTGAATGTGACTAGTGGGAGAACAGAAATTACTGTTAGACCGTCCTCGGGGTTAGGGTTAGATCTGATGTCGTTTTCTGGTTACAGTTATTTATGAAACGGTGGAAATTCACTTCGGTTATCATAATACCAGCTGCAGGACAGATGTGCTCCTAACAGACGGGATGGATTGTTGTGTTAAAGGGGTCGTGGACTGAAAACTGGTGCCTGCAGGTTTTAACTGGCTCAGATGACTGGGCACGGAATTAGGCAAAAATGTCCAAAACAGTCAGTTCTGTTAAAAGAAAAAAAATACAGCCTTTATCTTGTTTTTCTGTCCCACAAACGTTTTTGACTGTTCTGTGGAAATATAGAGGGATTGCACGTGACGTCAGTGGTCACGTGCCACATTGTTTTTTCTGCCATTTTGGACGGCATATAGCGTGGACCCTGTTTGAGAATAATAATAATTCCACTAGCACCCACTCAGTCTGACGCAACACGGTGTTGTTCGTTTTCCATAACGACTGAATACCACCTTAAGTGAGTGAGATCTTTACAGCAAGGCGGCTGAAGCTCCCATGACATCGTTTGTATGTGACAAGAAAAACACAAGGTGGATATGGAGTCGAGCCTGCTGCTGGCTGGCTTTTTGTCGGAGTAAAGGCAAAAAAGGAGAGCCAGAGAAGGCTACAGGCGGTGAGACGAAACACTGGAAAAATACTGGGAGAGTTCAGGAAGCCATGGAGCAGCGGAAGACGTGAGAATACGAACTAGATCACATATGAAGGTAAGCTAATGATTGCTAATGCTAGTTAGCACTAATAAGTCCCCTGTACTACATTGTAATCACGGGAGGTTACCGCTATTAGGTGCTAAAATATGTATACTGTGTGTGTGTTTCAGATGGCTCTCTTGTGGCAAAATTATCACTTCAAACCATCAGTTTGGCCGTTCAGCCGATTTCCCGAGGTAGGATGTCACCCCAGCTTCATGAACGGCAGCGATTGCAGAGCTTCAGAATGTCTGCAGAAACGTTTAGCTTCCTGTGCTACAAATTGCTCTGATCTGTGTGAAAATCATGGAGAGACTGTTGACACATCATGGGATGTCACTGCTCCAGCCGGTGGTGTCGAGGCAAAAAGTGATCAGCTGCCAAAAATTGATCGGCAGGTGCCATATTATAGTTACGGGGTTATATTAGCCATAAAATATATGTTTCAACAGGTAAACAGTACTGACTTAAGTATAATAAAATATATTTAACAGTTCTGATGCATTTTAACGAAAAAAAAAATTCATCTACGATTAAAAGCAGTTAAAATAATGCAGTCACAAAGTTACATGGAGAAATACATGGATTTACATGTAGATACTGTATAAATATATATTATATGTGTGAATAATGTACTATATACTCCTTTTGTATTGCACTAGGAATTTTTACAATAAACTTTTGTGCCTTTTGCAGATATGTCTCCACTTTTGTTTATGTTGGATTTGTGAAGGTAACCAAGATTTAGTGACATAAATTAAATGATAAAAGATCGGAAAAGCTGTCTAAATAATGCAGCAGTTTGAGAAATCACTTTTGGTTTGGTGTAAGTCTGTCAATAGAATTATGAACCATAAAGCAGTTTGTGTTAAAACATGTTAAATCCCATTAAACCCTAACTCATTATTAGGAAATCCAGATGCTAATATGGCCCAGAATTCCTCCATCTACTGGTACTGTCACTAAAGTGTGCAGCGTCTTCTGCACTGGCACATCCAACAATACAGTCTTCAGTAAATCAAATAAATTGTTGCTGGTTACTTTTTCTTAAAAATGAGCCATTATTTTCAACGTCACTGATAAATGTTTGGTTTGTACTGTTGACTTTTCCCACCGGTCTCTTAACAGACAAATAGAAAATCATGATGCAAACACATAAGTCACTAAATTGTTTATTACAATCAGCAGCAAAATCCAGATTATTTAGAATGTGCAAAATTCAAACTTTAAACTGTAAAAATACTCAGAATGGGTCACACATGCCGGCCATTCTCAAGGTGGCCCAGTACACCAAGGAACGCTTGACTGAAGGCAGCAGCATTCTGAGCCGACTCCTTCCTTCACAAGGTAGTTTCATGGGATCCAGGTCAAGTGGACCCCTGACCAAGTGAGCATTCCCAAGTGGACCCCAGGATCCAGTCTGTACATGTACAAGTACATTCTCAATCCAGTCATTTGTAAATACGAAGGAGAACAACAACAAGAATTTGTGTAAAACTGTTGAAAAGACTTTTCCTGGTCACCAAGAAGTGTAAATATATATATATATAAGATAAGATAAGATAAGCCTTTATTAGTCCCACAATGGGGAAATTCCAGGATTGCAACAGCACAGGGATAGCAACACTCAGAGCAACAATCAGAAGGCAAGAAATAAACAAGAGCAGCGAGTATACATATGTACATATAAATATAAATATATAGACACACGATGCGGAGCATTGCAGCTAGATGGAATAAATATGCAAACACATAAACACACAGTGTGGAGCATTGTAGCTAGATGGAATGAAACAACATAACCGTCTGCTTAGTTATCCTACATGGTATGATTATGTACCCATACATATTGTCACCCTCCATAGCTACCGGTATTTTCCTAGTTGTATACCGGAGGGGACCATTGTGTAAGTCTATTGCGTCTTTTGCATTCAATACTGTTAGGTTGTCACATCTTTTTGCTCTCTCTGCGAGCAGCCCTGCTTAGGTTATAGGTTAGGTTATATAGCTTGTCCTCCATCTTCTTCCTGAAGCTGTCCTCGCCTTCTCTGATCTTTCTCCTCAGCTCCCTCTGTACGGACTTCAGCATCTCCCTGTTCCCCGACCTGAAGATCCTCTTCTTCTCTCTCAGAAGTGTTTTTATCTCAGGGTTGATCCAGGGTTTGTTGTTTGAGCAACACTGTATGGTCTTGGTGGGAACGGTGTTGTCCACACAGAAGCTGATGTAGTCCGTGAAGGTGTGAGTGAGGCTATCGATGTCCTCACCATGTGGATCGCAGAGCTGCTCCCAGGCGGTGGTTTCAAAACAGCCCTTTAGAGTGTCCATTGCCTCCTCAGACCATAACTCCACTGTGCGCATGGCCGGAGGTTGTCTGTGTACTAGGGGTTTGTACACCGGCCGGAGATGAACCAAGTTGTGATCCGATCTCCCGAGTGGGGGGAGTTGTGATGAGGTGTACGCCTCCTTAGTGTTTGCATAGAATAAGTCCAGTGTTTTATTGTCTCTAGTGTGGCATGTGACATACTGGGTAAACGTGGGTAGAATGGGAGATAGTGAAATATGGTTGAAATCGCCTGAGATGAGGAGAAGAGCATCTGGGTGTTCTGTCTGCAGCCTGCTGGTTACTGAGTGGATGACGTCACGCGCTGTCCCAGCATTCACCGTCGGATTTGCATAAATAACAATGCAGATCACGTGTGAGTGTTCCCTCGGGAGATATGTAGGCCGCATGCTAACAGCTAGCAACTCGATGTCTTTGCTGCAGTGCTGGTGTTTAACAGTGATGTGTCCCGGTCTGCACCAGTTGTTATTAACATAGATCATCACTCCACCGCCCCTTGCTTTGCCACTGTCTGGTGTTCGGTCTGCCCGTATCACGTGGAAACCCTCCAGCTCAATGTTAGCATCTGCTACTAGTTCAGATAGCCACGACTCGGTAAACAAAAAGAGGGAGCATTCCAGGTATAAGCTGTCATAGCGGGAGATAGCCGCTAGCTCATCTACCTTTGCCAATATAGAACGTACATTCCCCATAGCAACGGATGGGAGGGTGGGTCTGTACCTTATACTCCTTGTCCGCCGTCTAACACCAGCCCGACAACCACGTCATTTTCGCCTTATTTCTCCCGGTACGTCGAGTTTTTCCGTTAGCACCGAGTGGCGATTAAGTGCAAGCAGCTGTTCCCTGCTGTACCGTCTCCTGCTGTAAACAGTGGCTCCGTCCGCCGGCTCGGGAGACATTTGGAGCGATCTGTGTGTCCATGATATATATATATAAGTGTATATATAAGTATATATATATATATATATATATATATAAGTGTGTATAAAGTATAAAGTGTGTAAAGAAAAAACTCAGAATTGAGCCACTGCTGCAAAAAGGCAGCCGACTCGTGTGGCGCCGGAAGTTTGTATGTCGTCGGCCTCCATCGGTCTATGATGACCATGGAAGAGAATCCTAAACGTCTACTCTGCTGGAACAGCACCGCCTGTGGCTGAACAGGCCGATGCGCGAATGACAGTCCCTGTCACACAGGTCACACTTGTGGGTGGTCTCTGTGCTGCTGGGTCTGTGGCGGTTCTTCCTGCGGGTCCTTTTTTCATCTGCTGCAGCAGTCAGTCTCTCTTCACCCGCCTTGAGCTGTCTGGTCAGGGTGCCTCTCCATTTGGAGCGGTCCGTTGCAAGGTCCTCCCAGCGCTGTGTGTTGATATCCAGGGCCTTCATGTCTCTCTTGCAGACGTCTCTAAAGCGCAGCTGTGGGCGGCCAACGTCTCTCCTGCCAGTTGCCAGTTGTCCATAGAGGGCGTCTTTGGGGATTCTGCCATCCTCCATACGGTGAACGTGGCCTAGCCAGCGGAGCCTGCGCTGCCTGAGTAGAGTGAACATGGAGGGAAGGCCGGCGCGGGACAGAACTTCTGTGTTGGGCACTTTGTCCTGCCAGGATATGTCCAGGATGTGGCGAATGCAGCGCAAGTGGAAGGAGTTCAGTCTCTTTTCCTGCCGGGCGTATGTTGTCCACGTCTCACTCCCATAGAGCAGTGTGCTGATGATGCAGGCGTTGTACACTGCCATTTTCGTCTTGACAGAGAGTTTGGGATTCTCCCACACTCGTGTGGTGAGGCGAGCGAGTGTGAAGGCTGATTTTCCAATCCTCTTGTTGATCTCTGTATCAAGGGAGAGGTTGTTGCTGATCGTGGACCCCAGGTACGTGAACTGATTCACGACCTCCAGCTTGTAGTCATCAATGGTGATGGTTGGTGGTGCTTCCGTGCCTTGCGCCAAGACGTTAGTCTTCTTCAGGCTGATGGTAAGCCCGAAGTCCTTGCATGCCTGGGAGAAGCGGTCCATCAGGGTCTGAAGCTCCTGCTGTGTGTGGGTTGCGACTGCAGCGTCGTCTGCGAACAGCATGTCTCTGATTAGAGCCTCGCGTACTTTGGTTCTGGCTTTCAGGCGGGCGAGGTTGAAAAGCCTGCCGTCAGATCTTGTGTGCAGGTAGATTCCCTCTGTTGCTGTGCTGAAGGCATGCCTCAGGAGCATAGCAAAGAAAATCCCAAAGAGGGTTGGCGCAAGTACACAGCCCTGCTTCACTCCGCTGCGTATGTTGAATGGCTCTGAGACGTTGCCATCGTGCTGCACTATCCCCTGCATGTTGGTGTGAAACGATTCGATGAGGCTTTGCAACTTTGGTGGGCATCCTATCTTTGGCAGGATCTTGAAAAGGCCCTCTCTGCTGACCAGATCGAACGCTTTGGTGAGGTCGATGAAGGCGACGTACAGGGGCATGTTCTGCTCTCTGCATTTCTCCTGGAGTTGGCGGATGGAGAATATCATGTCTACCGTCGATCGCTCAGCACGGAAGCCACACTGAGACTCGGGGGGGGACACGTTCGGCAAGCTTCTGTAGACGAACGAGAACAACTCGTGCGTAGACTTTGCCAACAACGCTGAGGAGGGAAATGCCCCTGTAGTTGTTGCAGTCGCTTCTCTCCCCTTTGTTTTTGTAGAGGGTGATGATCTTGGCGTCCCTCATGTCCTGTGGTACGGCACCTTCCTTCCAGCACTGGCAGAGGACGTCATGCAATGGCAGCAGTAGGGCGGTCTTGCAGTGCTTGATCAGGTCGGGGGGTATGCCGTCGTTGCCGGGTGCCTTGCCAGCGGCCAAGCTATCAATGGCCTTACTGAGTTCGTCGATGGTTGGCTCGGCGTCAAGTTCGTCCATGGATGGCAGGCAGTCGATGGCATCAAGGGCTGACGGTGTCACGGTGTTCTGTCTAGAGTAGAGGTCGGAGTAGTGTTCCGCCCATCTCTCCATCTGCTTGTTCTTCTCTGTGATCATCTCCCCAGTGGAAGATTTGAGGGGGGCCGTCTTGCTCTGAGCCGGACCAAGTGCTTTCTTGATGCCATCGTACATACCACGGATGTTCCCTGTTATGGCAGCGGTTTGAATGTCTTGGCTGAGCTGAGTCCAGTACTCGTTGGCACAGCGCCGAGCAGTCTGCTGAACTTTGCCTCTCGCAGCCCTGAGAATCTGGAGATTCTTCTCGTTAGGGTACTTCTTGTACTCAGCAAGTGCTGAGCGCTTGGCTTCAATGACGGGGGTCATCTCGGTCAACTTGGCATCAAACCAGTCCTGTGACTTCGAGGTCTTCCTCCCAAAGGTAGCCAAGGCTGTGCGGTAGATGGTGTTTCACAGCTCTTCCCACTTCTGCTTTGCAGATTCTCCTCCTTGTGGTACACCAAGTTCCTTCTCAAAGGTGGAGGCAAACTGCTCAACAAGTTCTGGTTGGGCCATCTTGCTGATGTCAATCCGTGCCTTTCCAGGTTGTCTAGCACGATGGAATTTCTTCAGCTGCAGCTTGACCTTGCAACACACCAATGAATGGTCTGTGTCGCAATCTGCACTCTGGAACGAACGGGTGATTAGCACGTTCTTCAGTGAGGTGCGCCTGGTCAGGATCAAGTCTAGCTGGTGCCAGTGCTTTGAGCGCGGATGTTGCCAGGAAACCTTGTGTTGGGGCTTGGTCTTGAAGAACGAGTTTGTGATGCACAGATCGTGATATGTGCAGAACTCGAGCAGCCGCTGTCCGTTGTCGTTCATTCTGCCCACGCCAAAAAGTCCAAGGCAGGAGGGCCAGGAGTCGTGGTCAGCACCCACTCTGGCATTGAAGTCTCCAAGGAGAATGAGTTGTTCAGAGTTGGGGATGATCCTGACAGTTGTTGCGAGATTCTCGTAGAACTCGTCTTTTGCCTCTGGTGTGGCTGTCTGTGTTGGGGCATACACACTGACGAGGGTGACTGGGCCTTGAGTGGTGTTCAGGTGGAGGGTGAGGAGTCGTGCAGAGCCAGTGCTGCCCGGTTCCACCATCTTCAGCAAAGTGTTCTTCACTGCGAAGCCCACTCCGTGTTCCCTGTGTTCGTCACTGCCCTTTCCCTGCCAGTAGAACGTGTAGTCCTTCTCTCTCAGTGTGCCTGCATCAGCTAACCGTGTTTCCTGGAGAGTGGCGATATCCACTCCCAGTCTCTTAAGCTCATTATTGATGATGGCAGTCTTCCTGGTGTCGTTGATGTCCTTGAGGTTAGCAGCGAGTCCTGTCATCATAGTGCGGACGTTCCAAGTTCCCAGTTTTAGAGTTGGTCTCTTTTGTTTTATTGTCTTGTCTGGTGCGAAGGTTCTCAGCCTGCTGTTTGGATTTCTCCTTATCCCCATGCACCCAATGAGGAAAGCAAGCTGTGGCGGGACAACACCTTATTGGCTGGGGGCTGCCCAGCTTGAGGCGGGCGGTAGCTGTCCAGTGAGATCTGATGATCCCTCTCACCGTCGGGAACAACCCCTGGCGCCACGCTCTACGCCAATTGAGCAGTGGCTTATAACCGGTAACTGTCATTCCCCGTGTTTTGTCTACGCCAAAGGCGAAGCTGGAGTGTCCTCTCCAGTGATCCGGTGTTCTACCTTCCAGCGTTGGGCGTTGGTAGGATTCAATCCTGGGCAGGTAGATATGGAGGACAAGATGTTGCCCATGCAGCATGTCTCCCCTCTCCACGTCACTGATGAATCCAAAGGAACAGCAGGGCTGCTACAGTTTGGCACCAGCGCCGTTGCAGGAGCTGCCAGAACGATGTTGAGCACAACATAGAACTGCCTTAGGGGCTCCGACTCCGGATTTTTCCTCAGGGTTGACTCCCGAAGCCTTTCCCGTGACCGGGTATGCCGCAAGGCAGCAGAGGTTTGAAATCGGGGTTTACCTACCCCTAGATGGGCTACCTTCCCAGATTGACGAGTCACTATCTACCCGAAGCATCTGGTTTTAAGGCGCCAGAGATCCGCCCTCGCCCCTTCTCCTATTAGTAAAAGCAGTTCCGCCGGGCTTAGAGACTAAACCACACGGGCAGGCTAGGAGTTGGACTTAGTTGTCAGAGGCTTTTCGAGACGCACGCCATAAGGAGCATTTTATGAGCACTGGGAGCTTAACCCCAGTGCCGCTCCTGGCTATGACAACCTTGGAACCTTGGCGCCGGAAGTTCGTAAGGCATACATATATATGTAAGATAGCAACTAAGCTGAGCCGGAGAAGGTTTTGGCTCCGTTTCTGCTTTCAAAAGACTTTTCTTCTCCACCACTGCTGCTTGTCACCACTGGCTGCCCCCAGATGAAAATCCACAGAATAGGTATGTGGGACTAGAATGTTCTGAATGAGGCTTTAGAAAGCTCTGAATCAGTGTGTAAATCACTGGATTGAAAATGTACTTGTACATGTACAGGCTGGACCCCGGGGTCCACTTGGGGTGCTCACATGGTCAGGGGTCCGCTTGACCTGTTACCGTTTCATGCTCTCTTGCCTCACTGAGAAGCAACTGGATGTGCTGCTGGTCCTGGTTCAGCAGATCTTCAGCCTGCGGTGGGACTCTAGAATGAAAGTACACACAACTTAAGTATATGCACAGCACAGAAGTGCAACATTTTAAAAAACTACTTTTTAACCAGGATTAACACTAGCTTATTTCATCAGATGTTGTTGACACGAGCGCAAAATACAAGCAGAGCACGGAGTTAGCATTGATGGCTAACTAGCTAGCCTATTGTCTGCATACAGGAGACAACGGTGGTGTTTGTTCAAAGTGAGCTTTCCACCACTGGGATAAATAATGGCAAAGATGCATAATATCACATCACTCACCATCCTCTATCACTGTTTTCAACAATGATGATGTTGTGGTCGGGTCTACGCCACTCTGCCTCCTGTCTGCCTTCGCCGGTCTGTGGCCATGAATTCTTTTCAAGTCACACCATCCAGCTCCCTCCAGATTTCTTTAATCAGCTACCAAGCACAGAACAGTCTGCACCTTGTCGTTGGACCACGGTGTTGATTTGTGTGTAGTCATTTATCTCATAGATTACACTCACTCACGCTTGCTGTTGGTGATTTGACTGTTTGTTGCCATCCAAAATGGCGCAGTAAACAAAAGACACGTGACCCGTGTGACGTTCGTGCAACCCCTCTATAGTCACGTTCAGAAAAAGCCAACTCACCTCCGTCCTTAAGACCAGCCCACTGCTCTATTATTGGCCCGCCTAGCTGTCTGTCATGTACTGTATGTCCATCATGTTGATGGTGGGTGCTAAAGGTAGCCCCTGAGCTATTACCCCAAGTTAATACCAGGAAGCTTGAACCAAGCGTGGCTTATAATGTTATTTTCTTCAAATCTTAGTCACCCTAATGGCCACCCCGTAACCACCTGGTTCACTTTGGCCCATCTCAGAGTGGTTTTGTCATGATTCCACGGCAGATCGCCCAGACAGGCACACCAGTCACTGTAGTGGTCCGGGACCAGGGCTACTGGCTGATGTTATGCATAACACCGGTATGGGCGAGCCACCGCGGAATCACAACGAAACCACTGAGAGATGGGCCGCAGTGACACGAGGCACACCGCCGAACCAGGTGATAAGATAAGAAGCCTTTATTAGTCCCACAATGGGGAAATTCCAGGATTGCAACAGCACAGGGATAGCAACACTCAGAGCAACAATCAGAAGGCAAGAAAAAAAACAAGAGCAGCGAGTATACATATGTACATATAAACATAAATATATAGACACACAGTGCGGAGCATTGTAGCTGGATGGAATAAATATGTAAATATATAAACACACAGTGTGGAGCATTGTAGCTAGATGGAATGAAACAGCATAACCGTCTGCTTAGTTATCCTACATGGTATGATTATGTACCCATACATATTGTCGCCCTCCGTAGCGACCGGTATTTTCCTAGTTGTATACCGGAGGGGACCATTGTGTAAGTCTATTGCATCTTTTGCATTCAATACTATTAGGTTGTCACATCTTTTTGCTATCCCTGCGAGCAGCCCTGCTTAGGTTGTACAGTCTGATAGCCGTAGGTAGGAAGGACCTGCGAAACCTCTCGGTTGTGCACCTAGGATGATGTAGTCTGCTGCTAAATGAGCTCCTCAGTACATTCAGTGTGTCCTGCATAGGGTGGAACTCGGACTCCAGCAGAGATGACAGTTTAGCCAGCATCCTTCTCTCTCCCATCTCCTCCACTGGGTCAAGGCACTGCCCCAGGACAGAGCTAGCTTTCTTGATCAGTTTGTTCAGTCTCTTCCTATCGGCTGCTGTAATGCCACTGCCCCAGCAGACCACTCCAAACGTGATGGCTGATGCCACCACTGTGTCATAGAATGTCTTCAGCAGCGCCCCTTGTACACCAAAAGACCTGAGTCTCTTCAGTAAGAGCAGCCTGCGCTGTCCCTTCTTGTAGAGTGCGTCAGTATTGTGTGACCAGTCTAGTTTATTGTTCAGATGAACACCCAGGTACTTATAGGATGTCACCATTTCGATGTCTGTTCCCTGTATATTTACTGGTGCTGTGAGGGGTTGTCCTTGCCTGCGGCAGTCCACCACCAGCTCCTTAGTTTTCCTCGCGTTGATCTGGAGGCAGTTCCAATGGCACCAGTCCACAAAGTCCTGGATAAGTCCTCTGTATTCAGCTTCATCTCCGTTGGAGATGAGGCCAACGATCGCAGAGTCATCAGAGAACTTCTGTAGATGGCAGTGTGTTGTGTTGTGTGAGAAGTCCGCAGTATAAAGGGTGAACAGGAAGGGAGCCAAAACCGCTCCCTGGGAGGCCCCCGTGCTACCGATGATCGTGTCAAGACACACAGTCCTGGGTTCTCACAAACTGTGGCCGGTTTGTGAAGTAGTCCAGGATCCATGATGACAGGTGCTGGTCCACCCCTGCGCACAGCAGCTTGTCCTTCAGGATCATCGGTTGGATGGTGTTGAAAGCACTGGAGAAGTCAAAGAACATGATCCTGACCACATTCCCGGGCTTCTCCAGGTGGAACAGAGAACGGTGAAGGAGGAAGATCACCGCATCCTCCACCCCAATGCCATGCTGGTAGGCGAACTGGAGTGGATCCATCGCTGGTCCCACCAGGGGGCAGAGGTGAGCAAGGAGCAGTCTCTCCAGGGTCTTCATCATGTGGGACGTCAGGGCCACTGGTCTGTAGCTGTTCAGATCTTTGGGGTGGGAAGTCTTTGGTACAGGTACCACACAAGATGTTTTCCACAACTGTGGTACCCTCCCCAGCTTCAGGCTCAGGTTGAAGATGTGCTCCACAATCCCACACAGCTGGTCTGCACAGGACTTGAGGAGCTTTGCACTGATGCTGTCTGGTCCCGACGCCTTCCTCGCCTTGATCTTCCTCAGCTCCGTCCTTACCTGGGTCTTGGTGAGGGTCAGGTTGGGGGGCTGTGTGTTGGGAGTGGGGGGGTGATGGTGGAGTGGGGAGTGGGCAGCAAGACTTGATGTCTTCAGAGGCAGCAGTGGTTGTTGTGCAGTCGGGGGGAGGGCGGTTGGTCAAACCTATTGAAAAACAGATTCAGATTGTTCGCCCACTTCCTGCCCCCCATGGCCTGGGGGGAGGTATTCTGGAGCCCAGAGATGGTTTTAAGGTTTCTCCAGACTCCACCAATGTCGCTCTGTTGCAGCTTATCCTCCATCTTCTTCCTGAAGCTGTCCTTGCCTCCTCTGATCTTCCCTGATAGCAGGGATGGCTATTAGGGTGACTAAGATTTGAAGAAAAAATCAGTATAAACTGTGCTTACAGCAGATGTCCTGGTAACAGTGTTAGCTTGTGGGTTAATAGGGTACCCTTTAGCCTTTAGTTGGCCGTGTGAGCCACAAGCTGTTACAGGGTAGGCGAAGCCTTTGGTTCGCTGCAATCAAAATGTCCCGAGACCAGATGCTGCTGGCTGGAGGTTGCTGGCTCCCCCACAGTCCTCTGTGCATCCGCGCTGCTCTCGTGGGCAGCCTAATCGCTCCAGCTTTCAGCTGGTCATGAGAGCAGAGTGGCGTCCCACAGAGCCACACTGCCCTTTGAGATCCCTTGAGTCAGTACTTCGCCTCAGGTCACGGGCCAGGTTGCGGCGATCGGGGGAGCCACAAGTGCATGGTGCTGGTGATTTGTTGTGGAATCATGGCAAAATTATTGGGAGACAGGCCGGACTGACACGAGATACACCATCGACTGTGGATCAGTGAACCAGAGCACTGCTCATCTGAGCTGGGAGGCTAGAAGCTAGTCAGCTATAATGGCTAACTGACGTAAGAGGGAGGGTGGAGTTGAAATGGTGAAGGATGGTTCTTAAAGTGGCAGGCCTTAAATCAGAGCGTTTAAAGAAAGCCAGGAAAAATAAAAAACAAATTTGCTTCAGTAACACTGGTCAACACTAAATTTATTTAAGTTTTTCTTTAGCTGATTTAGGACAATTTTGATGTACTGAATCCAAAAATCACATTGGTTTTGCTCAATCAGGTCAACTTTTTGAACTATGGCCACATGTTTTTTACGTTTTTGTTTACATGTACGGGTATTTTTGCTTTATATGATGCAAAATTCTTTTTTATTATTTCTTGAAATTCTCTGAATTTTGAACAATGTTGACGTAACATTCAGTTTACAGGTACTTGCCTTTATCAGTGTCTACTATTCAATTTACAGTACAACTGTACAACTGCTTACAACTTGGCATAAAAACCTGATCTGATGGAGAGAAACGGATGTCATTTTCAGATTCAGCGATGCAGAATTGTCTTAAATCAGCTGAAAAAACACAGACAACTTACAAAAAAATTATTATTATGTTGTGTAATTGAAAAAAATTAAGAAAATGTGAACAGAATATGTCATAAACATTTCATGTCTGAGCTATTAAAATGTGGAAAAAAGTGCAATGACCTCTTTTAACACAGTTTTGCAGTTGCTGTAAATCGGGCAATACAAAATGACTCAACTTACTTTCAGTATGCACTCTTATGACACAAGACATCCTGAAACACTTGAGACACAACCCAGTGATATACAGACGTGGACAAAACTGTTGGCACCCCTCAGTTAATGAAAGAAAAACCCACAATAGTCACAGAAATAACTTGAATCTGACAAAGTGGTAATAAATAAAAATTCTGTGAAAAATTAACCAATGAAAATCAGACAATGCTTTTGAATTGTGGTTCAACAGAATTATTTTAAAAAACAAACTCATGAAACAGGCCTGGACAAAAATGATGGTACCCTTAACTTAATATTTTGTTGCACAACCTTTTGAGGCAATCACTGCAATCAAATGATTTCTGTAACTGTCAATGAGACTTCTGCACCTCTTAGCAGGTATTCTGGTCCACTCCTCATGAGCAAACTGCTCCAGTTGTCTCAGGGTTGAAGGGTGCCTTCTATAGACGGCATGTTTCAGCTCCTTCCACAGATGTTCAATAGGATTTAGATCAGGGCTCATAGAAGGCCACTTTAGAATAGTCCAATGTTTGGCTCTTAGCCATTCTTGGGTGTTTTTAGCTGTGTGTTTTGGGTCATTATCCTGTTGTAAGACCCATGACCTGCGACTGAGACCAAGCTGTCTGACACTGGGCAGCACACTTCTCTCTAGAATACCTTGATAGCCTTGAGATTTCATTGTACCCTGCACAGACTCAAGACACCCTGTGCCAGATGCAGCAAAGCAGCCCCACAACATAACAGAACTTCCTCCATGTTTCACAGTAGGGACAGTGTTCTTTTCTTGGTATGCTTCATTTTTGCATCTGTGAACATAGAGCTGATGTGCCTTGCCAAAAGGTTCCAGTTTTGTCTCGTCTGTCCATAGGACATTCTCCCAGAATCTTTGTGGCTTGTCAACATGCAGTTTGGCAAATTCCAGTCTGGCTTTTTTATGATTTGTTTTCAACAGTGGTGTCCTCCTTGGTCGTCTCCCATGAAGTCCACTTTGGCTCAAATAACGACGGATGGTGCGATCTGACACTGATGTACCTTGACCTTGGAGTTCACCATGAATGTGTTTAGAGGTTGTTCTGGGCTCTTTTGTTACCATTCATATTATCCTTTTCCTCCTGCGGCCACGTCCAGGGAAGTTGGCTACAGTCCCGTGGATCTTAAATTTCTGAATAATATGTGCAACTGTAGTCATAGGAACATCAAGCTGCTTGGAGATGGTCTTATAGCCTTTACCTTTAACATGCTTGTCTATAATTTTCTTTCTAATCTATTGAGACAGCTCTCTCCTTTGCTTCCTCTGGTCCATGTTTAGTGTGGTACACACCATGTCACCAAACAGCACAGTGACTACTTGTCACCCTTTAAATAGGCCGACTGACTGATTACAAGTTTGTAGACACCTGTGATGTTAATTAGAGGACACATCTTCGTTGAACATGTCCCTATGGTCACGTTATCTTCAATCTTTTCTAGGGGTACCATCATTTTTGTCCAGGCCTATTTCATGAGTTGTTTTTTTTTTTTTAAATAATTCTGTTGAACCACAATTCAAAAACATTGTCTGATTTTCATTGGTTAATTTTCATAGAATTTTTATTTATTGCTACTTTTGTCAGATTCAAGTTATTTCTCAAATCAAATCAAATCAAACTTTATTGTCATATTGCTGTACATACAACTGTAATGCAGGCAAGATGAAATTGCGTTTCTCTCGGCATCCATATAAATAGAAGCAGCATGATTTAAGACACACTCACACATAGCTTCACCCCCCCCCACCCTCACCCCCCCATCCATTCACACATCCCTGAGACATACTTGGGAAAAACCTAACTAACTATAATATACAAATAATATACAAAATGTCCGTAGGTGCAGTAGTGTGTATGAGAGATTCCGGGTCAACTGTTCAGCATCCTGACAGCTTGTGGAAGGAAGCTGTTGATCAGTCTGGTGGTTCTGCCTCTGATGCTCCGGAATCGTTTTCCAGATGGAAGAAGTTCAAAGTGTTTATGCAGAGGGTGAGAACGGTCCTTGACAATGTTCAGTGCCCTGCTCCTACAACGGTTCTGAAAAAGTTCTTGGACAGAGGGGAGGGAGACTCCAATTACCCTCTCAACCCCCTTGACTATCCTCTGCAGGGCTTTTTTGTCTGACATACTGCAGCTGGAGTACCATGTAGCAGTGCAGTATGTCAGAACACTCTCCACCACACCTCTGTAGAAGGTCCTGAGGATGCAGATGGGGAGAGAGGCCTGTTTGAGTTTCCTCAAGAAGTGCAGTCTCTGCTGAGCCCGCTTCCTGATCCCCAAGAAATTCTTGCTCCAGGTCAGGTCCTGCGAGATCTGCACTCCGAGGAACTTGATGTTCTCCACTCTCTCCACTAAACGGCCGCCGATGCTGAGGGGGATGTGCTCAGGCTGTGACTGCCGGAAGTCAATAATCATCTCTTTCGTTTTGTCCATGTTGATTACCAGATTGTTCTCCCTGCACCAGCCCTCCAGGTCTCTCACTTCTTCCCTGTACATTGATTCCTCATCCCTCTGGATAAGTCCCACCACCGTGGTGTCGTCTGCAAACTTAATAATCTGGTTCCCCTCATGTCTGGATACACAGTCATGTGTTAGAAGTGTAAACAACAGTGGACTGAGTACACAGCCTTGAGGGGATCCAGTGCTCAGCGTGACAGAGTTGGAGATGTTGTTTCCAACCCGGACAGACTGAGGTCTCTCAGTCAGGAAATCCAGGATCCAGAGACATGTGGCGGTGTTCAGACTGAGAAGGAGTAATTTCTCCATCAGTCTCTGGGGAATAATGGTGTTGAATGCTGAACTGAAATCAATGTACAGGAGTCTAGAATAAGTGTCTTTCTGGTCCAGGTGGGTGATGACAGAGTGTAGGGTGGTGACTATAGCATCCTCCGTGGAGCGGTTTGAATGATATGCAAACTGGAGCGGGTCGTGTGATGCAGGGAGGCAGGCTGTAATGTGTGGTTTGACAAGCTGTTCAAAACACTTCATCACAATTGGTGTCAGTGCAACAGGACAATAGTCATTCAAACAGGACACAACTGGTTTCTTTGCCACCGGTACAATGATAGAGGTCTTGAAGCATCTGGGAACGATGGCCTGACTCAGGGAGATGTTATAAATGTCAGTCAGGACATCCGCCAACTCGCTCGCGCAGTCTCGGAGCACACGTCCCGGGATGTTGTCCGGACCTGCAGCTTTGCGTGGGTTGACTCTGGTTAGGGTCCTCCGTGTGTCCGCTGTGTTGATGGTAAAAGCTGGTCCGACCGATGGTGGGGGTGGGCCAGCCCTCCCTCTGATTGTCGAGTTTGATGCTTCAAAACGTGCAAAGAAGTCGTTAAGCCTGTCTGGAAGTGAAGCGTCATCATCATCGACCCCCTGCCTAGACTTATAGCCCGTCAGTGTCCGAACTCCCTGCCACATCTGCTTGGTGTTCCTAGTGTCACAGAGGTGTCCCTGGATTTTCTCCGCATAGGCGCACTTTGCCGCCTTAATTCCCTTTGAGAGCGCAGACCTGGCTGAGCAGAGGGCGATCCTGTCCTTTGCTCTGAAGGGTGCATCCCTGGCTGTAAGCAGCGAGCGCACCTCTGCAGTCATCCAGGGCCTATGGTTACCCCGCATAGTGATGGTCTTCACTGTAGTGACATCCTCTGTGCACTTCGCGATGTAGCTGGTGACTGTTTCAGCATACTCCTCCGCATCTGTCTTGTCTTCCTGGGAGGCTGCTATTTTGAAGACCTCCCAGTCTGTGTGCAGAAAACAGTCTTTCAGTGTAGAGGTTGCACTCTCTGGCCAAATTCTGATTTGTTTCACTGCTGGCCTGCTGCGCTTCAGTAAATTTTTGTAGGTAGGCAGCAGCATCACGGATATGTGATCAGAAAGGCAGAGATGGGGGCGGGGTATCGCCTTATATGCATCTGTGTTTGTGTACACTAAGTCCAACATATTCTCTCCTCTGGTCTTAAAAAGTCTACACATTGTTTAAACTTGGGGAGCACAGTCTTTAAGCTGGTGTGGTTAAAATCCCCCGCAACCACCACAAAACTGTCCGGGTGTGAAGTTTGGATTTCACTAATCACATTGTTCAGTTCCCCGAGTGCCTTCTTAGCATTAGCTTTAGCGTTAGCGCTCGGCGCTATGTAAACACCAGCTACAAACACGTTGCTGAATTCCCTCGGCAAATAATATGGCCGACAATTTACAATAAGGAACTCCGCCAACGGAGAGCAGTGTTTAGACACTAACGTGGCATTGACGCACCAGTTCTTGTTAACATAGATGCATAGCCCACCCCCCCGGCTCTTACCGGAGCTCGCCGTTTCCCTGTCGGCACGGAACATCGTCATATCTTCCAGTTGAATGGCCTCGTCAGGAATGTTGCAGTGGAGCCATGTCTCAGTGAACGCAAGCACACAGCAGTCTCTCCACTCTCTCCGGGTTTCTCTCAGCAGACGCAGCTCATCCAGCTTGTTTTCGAGGGAGCGGACGTTAGAGAGAATGAGCGACGGTACCACTGGTCTGGAGGGGTTAGCCTTTAGCCTAGCATGGATCCCGGCCCTTTTTCCACGCTTTTGCTTGCGTTCGCTCCGCTTACGCCTCCTCCTCTCTCGGGTAGCTTCCAGCGGGGACTCCGCCAGAATTCCATGCTGGCGTAGAATGTCCAAATCACAACCGATCGCTGCGATTCTTGCAGCGTGCAGTACCTTGATGTTTAATAAGGTCTCACGGTTGTAAGTTTTACAGAATGTACGTCTGGGAAGATCAAAACACTCAAAACTCTCACACTCGCTGATGCCAAGAGGGGCCGCTGCATCCATGCGTTCTGTGACCATTGTGGTTTTTTCTTTCATTAACAGAGGGGTACCAACAATTTTGTCCATGTCTGTACATGTCACATTTGGTCACCATCATCGACAGTTAGATCATCTGTGATTTAAACACATTTTGTATTTTTCAAACATTGCATATTATAAAAAATATTAGCATCTTTTTATATCATGTTTTTAAAGTGTTTTTCCTCACTTCCTGAGGGCCAGATTCACATCTAAACCTTCCATGGGAAGGGAGGGAGGGCGTATTTTTTCCTGCAAAGTGGCTACACACTCTTGTTCAAATACCAGGTTTTTGTGATGTAAACAAATTAGACCAAGAAAAATCATTTAAAAACTTTTTCCACCATTAATGTGACCTATAACCTGTACAACCCAATTGGAAAACAACTGAAATCTTTTAAGGGGAAAAATAAAAAACGTAGAATAACCTGGTTGCATAAATATGCACACCCTGTTATAACTGGGGATGTGGCTGTGTTCAGAATTAACCAATCACATTCAAACTCATGTTAATGGGAGTCAGCACACACCTGCCACCATTTAAAGTGCCTCTGATTAACCCCAAGTAAAGTTCAGCTGTTCTAGGAGGCTTTTCCTGACATTTTTGTAGTCACATCTTAGAGCACAAGCCATGGTCTGCAGAGAGCTTCCAAAGCATCAGAGGGATCTCATTGTTCAAAGGTATCAGTCAGGAGAAGGGTACAAAAGAATTTCCAAGGCATTAAATAAACCATGGAACACAGTGAAGACAGTCATTATCAAGTGAAGAAAACATGTTACAACAGTGACATTACCAAGAACTGGACGTCGCTCCAAAATTGATGAAAAGATGAGAAGAAAACTAGTCAGGGAGGCTGCCAAGAGGCCGACGGCAACATTGAAGGAGCTGCAGGAATTTCTGGCAAGTACTGGCTGTTTAGTACGTGACAACAATCTCCTGTCTAGGGTGGCAAGATGGAAGCCTTATCTTAGGAGGAAAAACATCCAAGCCCGGCTACATTTTGCAAAAACACATTTGCAATCTCCCAAACGCATGTGGGAAAATGTGTTATGGTCCGATGAAACCAAGGTTGAACTTTTTGGCCATAATTCCAAAAGGTATATTTGGCACAAACACAACACTGCTCATCAGCAAAAGAACCCCATACTTACAGTGAAGCATGGTGGTGGCAGCATCAAGCTTTGGGGCCATTTTTCTTCAGCTGGAACTGGGGCTTTAGTCAAGGTGGAGGGAATTATGAACAGTTCCAAATACCAGTCAGTGCTGGTACAGAACCTTCAGGCTTCTGCTGGGAAGCTGAAGATGAAGAGGAACTTCGTCTTTCAGCACAATAATGAACCAAAGCACACATCTAAATCAACAAAAGAATGGCTTCACCAGAAGAAGATCAAGGTTTTGGAATGGCCCAGCCAGAGTCCAGACCTGAATCCTAACATCTGTGTGGTGATCTGAAGAGGGCTGTGCACAGGAGATGCCCTCACAATCTGACAGATTTGGAGCATTTTTGCAAAGAAGAGTGGGGAAATATTGCCACATCAAGATGTGCCACGCTGATAGACTCCTACTCAAAAAGACTGAGTGCTGTAATAAAAGCCAAAGGTGCTGCAGCAAAGTATTAGTTTGAGGGTGTGCATTTTTATGCATCCAGGTTATTGTAAGTTTTATATTTTTTATTTTTCCCCTTAAAAGGTTTCAGTTTGTTTTTCAATTGGGTTGTACAGGTTATATTGTCGGCCTCCGTCGGTCTATGATGACCATGGAAGAGAATCCTAAACGTCTACTCTGCTGGAACAGCACCGCCTGTGGCTGAACAGGCCATTGCGCGAATGGCAGTCCCTGTCACACAGGTCGCACTTGTGGGTGGTCTCCGTGCTGCTGGGTCTGTGGCGGTTCTTCCTGCGGGTCCTTTTTTCAACTGCTGCAGCAGTCAGTCTCTCTTCACCCGCCTTGAGCTGTCTGGTCAGGGTGCCTCTCCATTTGGAGCGGTCCGTTGCAAGGTCCTCCGAGCGCTCTTTGTTGATCTCCAGGGCCTTCATGTCTCTCTTGCAGACGTCTCTAAAGCGCAGCTGTGGGCGGCCAACGTCTCTCCTGCCAGTTGCCAGTTCTCCGTAGAGGGCGTCTTTGGGGATTCTGCCATCCTCCATACAGTGAACGTGGCCTAGCCAGCGGAGCCTGCGCTGTCTGAGTAGAGTGAACATGGAGGGAAGGCCGGCGCGGGACAAAACTTCTGTGTTGGGCACTTTGTCCTGCCAGGATATGTCCAGGATGTGGCGAATGCAGCGCAAGTGGAAGGAGTTCAGTCTCTTTTCCTGCCGGGCGTATGTTGTCCACGTCTCACTCCCATAGAGCAGTGTGCTGATGACGCAGGCGTTGTACACTGCCATCTTCGTCTTGACAGAGAGTTTGGGATTCTCCCACACTCGTGTGGTGAGGCGAGCGAGCGTGAAGGCTGACTTTCCAATCCTCTTGTTGATCTCTGTATCAAGGGAGAGGTTGTTGCTGATCGTGGACCCCAGGTACGTGAACTGATTCACGACCTCCAGCTCGTAGTCGTCGATGGTGAGGGTTGGTGGTGCTTCTGTGCCTTGCGCCAAGACGTTAGTCTTCTTCAGGCTGATGGTAAGCCCGAAGTCCTTGCATGCCTGGGAGAAGCGGTCCATCAGGGTCTGAAGCTCCTGCTGTGTGTGGGTTGCGACTGCAGCGTCGTCTGCGAACAGCATGTCTCTGATTAGAGCCTCGCGTACTTTGGTTCTGGCTTTCAGGCGGGCGAGGTTGAAAAGCCTGCCGTCAGATCTTGTGTGCAGGTAGATTCCCTCTGTTGCTGTGCTGAAGGCATGCCTCAGGAGCATAACAAAGAAAATCCCAAAGAGGGTTGGCGCAAGTACACAGCCCTGTTTCACTCCGCTGCATATGTTGAATGGCTCTGAGACGTTGCCATTGTGCTGCACTATCCCCTGCATGTTGGTGTGAAACAATTCAAAGAGGCTTTGCAACTTTGGTGGGCATCCTATCATTGGCAGGATCTTGAAAAGGCCCTCTCTGCTGACCAGATCGAACGCTTTGGTGAGGTCGATGAAGGCGACGTACAGGGGCATGTTCTGTTCTGCATTTCTCCTGGAGTTGGCGGATGGAGAATATCATGTCTACTGTCGGATCGCTCAGCGCGGAAGCCACACTGAGACTCGGGGTAGACACGTTCGGCAAGCTTCTGTAGACGAACGAGAACAACTCGTGCGTAGACTTTGCCAACAACGCTGAGGAGGGAGATGCCCCTGTAGTTGTTGCAGTCGCTTCTCTCCCCTTTGTTTTTGTAGAGGGCGATGATCTTGGCGTCCCTCATGTCCTGTGGTACGGCACCTTCCTTCCAACACTGGCAGAGGACGTCATGCAATGGCAGCAGTAGGGCGGTCTTGCAGTGCTTGATCAGGTCGGGGGGTATGCCGTCGTTGCCGGGTGCCTTGCCAGCGGCCAAGCTATCAATGGCCTTACTGAGTTCGTCGATGGTTGGCTCGGCGTCAAGTTCGTCCATGGATGGCAGGCAGTCGATGGCATCAAGGGCTGACGGTGTCACGGTGTTCTGTCTGGAGTAGAGGTCGGAGTAGTGTTCCACCCATCTCTCCATCTGCTTGTTCTTTTCTGTGATCATTTCCCCAGTGGAGGATTTGAGGGGGGCCGTCTTGCTCTGAGCCGGACCAAGTGCTTTCTTGATGCCATCGTACATACCACGGATGTTCCCTGTTATGGCAGCGGTTTGGAAGTCTTGGCTGAGCTGAGTCCAGTACTCGTTGGCACAGCGCCGAGCAGCCTGCTGAACTTTGCTTCTCACAGCCCTGAGAATCTGGAGATTCTTCTCGTTAGGGTACTTCTTGTACTCGGCAAGTGCTGAGCACTTGGCTTCAATGACGGGGGTCATCTCGGTCAACTTGGCATCAAACCTGTCCTGTGACTTCGAGGTCTTCCTCCCAAAAGGTAGCCAAGGCTGTGCAGTGGATGGTGTTTCGCAGATCTTCCCACGTCTGCTTTGCAGATTCTCCTTCTTGTGGTACACCAAGTTCATTCTCAAAGGTGGAGGCAAACTGCTTAACAAGTTCTGGTTGAGCCATCTTGCTGGTGTCAATCCGTGCCTTTCCAGGTTGTCTAGCACAATGGAATTTCTTCAGCTGCAGCTTGACCTTGCAACACACCAATGAATGGTCTGTGTCGCAATCTGCACTCTGGAACGAACGGGTGATTAGTACGTTCTTCAGTGAGGTGCGCCTTGTCAGGATCAAGTCCAGCTGGTGCCAGTGCTTTGAGTGCGGATGTTGCCAGGAAACCTTGTGTTGGGGCTTGGTCTTGAAGAACGAGTTTGTGATGCACAGATCGTGATATGTGCAGAACTCGAGCAGCTGCTGTCCGTTGTCGTTCATTCTGCCCACGCCAAAAGGTCCAAGACAGGAGGGCCAGGAGTCGTGGTCAGCACCCACTCTGGCATTGAAGTCTCCAAGGAGAATGAGTTGTTCAGAGTTGGGGATGGTCCTGACAGTTGTTGCGAGATTCTCGTAGAACTCGTCTTTTGCCTCTGATGTGGCTGTCAGTGTTGGGGCATACACACTGACGAGGGTGACTGGGCCTTGAGTGGTGTTCAGGTGGAGGGTGAGGAGTCGTGCAGAGCCAGTGCTGCTCGGTTCTACCATCTTCAGCAAGGTGTTCTTCACTGCGAAGCCCACTCCGTGTTCCCTGTGTTCGTCACTGCCCTTTCCCTGCCAGTAGAACGTGTAGTCCTTCTCTCTCTCAGTGTGCCTGCATCAGCCAACCGTGTTTCCTGGAGAGTGGCGATATCCACTCCCAGTCTCTTCAGCTCATTATTGATGATGGCAGTCTTCCTGGTGTCGTTGATGTCCTTGAGGTTAGCAGCGAGTCCTGTCATCATAGTGCGGACGTTCCAAGTTCCCAGTTTTAGAGTTGGCCTCTTTTGTTTTTTTGTCTTGCCTTGTGCGAAGGTTCTCAGCCTGCTGTTCGGACTTCTCCTCATCCCCATGCACCCAATGAGGAAAGCAAGCTGTGGCGGGACAACACCTTATTGGCTGGGGGCTGCCCAGCTTGAGGCGGGCGGTAGCTGTCCAGTGAGATCTGATGATCCCTCCCACCGTCGGGAACAACCCCTGGCACCGCGCTCTACGCCAATTGAGCGGTGGCTTATAACCGGTAACTGTCATTCCCCGTGTTTTGTCTACGCCAAAGGCGAAGCTGGAGTGTCCTCTCCAGTGATACGGTGTTCTACCTTCCAGCGTTGGGCGTTGGTAGGATTCAAGCCTGGGCAGGAAGATATGGAGGACAAGATGTTGCCCATGCAGCATGTCCCCCCTCTCCACGTCACTGATGAATCCAAAGGAACAGCAGGGCTGCTACAGTTTGGCACCAGCGCCGTTGCAGGAGCTGCCAGAACGATGTTGAGCACAACATAGAACTGCCTTAGGGGCTCCGACTCCGGATTTTTCCTCAGGGTTGACTCCCGAAGCCTTTCCCGTGACCGGGTATGCCGCAAGGCAGCAGAGGTTTGAAATCAGGGTTTACCTTCCCCTAGATGGGCTACCTTCCCAGGTTGACGAGTCACCATCTACCCGAAGCATCTGGTTTTAAGGCGCCAGAGATCCGCCCTCGCCCCTTCTCCTATTAGTAAAAGCAGTTCCGCCGGGCTTAGAGACTAAACCACACGGGCAGGCTAGGAGTTGGACTTAGTTGTCAGAGGCTTTTCGAGACGCACGCCATAAGGAGCATTTTATGAGCACTGGGAGCTTAACCCCAGTGCCGCTCCTGGCTATGACAACCTTGGAACCTTGGCGCCGGAAGTTCGTAAGGCATACATATATATGTAAGATAGCAACTAAGCTGAGCCGGAGAAGGTTTTGGCTCCGTTTCTGCTTTCAAAAGACTTTTCTTCTCCACCGCTGCTGCTTGTCATTAATGGTGGAAAATGTTTTGAAATGATTTATCTTGGTCCCATTTTTTTTTACATCACACAGGGATGGCAATTTTCCGCCGATTTATTTTCAAATTGATCATTTCTGTGAATTGTCTAAATCCGTTGAGAAAATTTTAGGGGGGGTAAGGTACCTTATTGTTACCGATTTTAGCGAAAATCAACACGATTACATAAGCGCTCGGCGCTTCCCCGGAAGTCGTCTCCCGCGATAACCCGGATGTGTTGTGTTCAAGCTACTGCTGTATTGCAGTAGCTTGACAGCCCTGCGATTGGGTAGTTGCAAACGATTGGACCAATCAAATGGCTCGTTGTATGCTTTTTCAAAGATTCATGGCGGCGTGTTCTCAGGGATGTGATTTTCTGCTAATTTGCCGAATTCCGCTTTATTTTATCTTCCAGTAAGATAAAGTACGTTAAGTACGTTAGCGGCTTGTTTTCCACGAACGCAGTGAAGCTGCGCCCTTTCAGGCAGGACTGGAAGTGGCGTATGGCCACTTCCGGTAATCGGTATGGCCAAGTGGAGAGCCATTAACTCTCTGTTACTGGCGGCGTACAACGGCTGTATGAGCTGGCCTGGCGCGAGGGAGGAAACAGTATTAAAAGTTAACCATCCCCTTTTATGATTCCAAACAGTTTGAAATTGACAGTGCACAGTGGACATTGACTCATAACTTTTGAATATTTCTAAGACTTGGCTACATCAGTGATTGTGCAAAATGAACTGCTCAAGTCTCAATGGAGATTGAAACTGGTGATCTGAAATGAATGCTGAAATTATAAAAAGTAATGCTGGAATTTTATTTCTATTATGGAACAGATAAAATTAACTCATTTTGATCAAGTGTTAAAGCATGTGATGGATAATGCTTGTTGGAATATTTTAGGAATGCTATCTTCTTGGAACATAAGTCAATATTATACATTAATAAGTGGCATTCAGCTGTTTGTTTTGTCATTTAAGCACAGTTCTGGTACTTAAAAATCATAAAAACCCAGGAGCTTCGGGGGGCTTTGCCCCCCTTGCCCCCTACCCCACCCCACCAGGGCTCTGCCCCGGACCCCGCTGGGGGACTGGGTCCCCCAGACCCCCTGCTGAATTTTCAGATAATTTCCCCAACCCCAAATCACATCGCTGGTTCATGTTGGAATTCTGAGCTTTCGGTGTTGTTTTCAGCGGAATTATGAGATTTTTATCGAAGGATCAGGAGTCATCAGTGCTAGAAATAGACAAAAGTGTCAAAAATAAGTTCCGATGGAATTGGCTTGAGAGAAAAGTGACGATAAAGGTGGAAATTGGCTCAAAGTTCGACGAGGTAACAGAAACACACAGAAAAGGAGATGAAGTTCAAAGTTCAGAGACTGACACAGCTTGCTGCCAAAAGGAATAAAGTTTCACATTAGAAGTGACTTGGTGACCAGTGTAAATAGTGTAATAAACTCTTATTGAACTGTTAAATATGTTGGACTAAAGACAGTGAGACAACATTGAAGAAAAAGTAAGTTAACTTTTCATTAAATTTAATGATTTATCTAAGTGTAGTATTTCATTTTTTTTAATCATTTTTTTCGGTCTAAATTACTTCTGTTTTACTGAAAACCTGCCAGCTTCAGGGGGGCTGCGCCCCCCGGCCCCCCCCCATAAGTCAATTGACCAAATTAGATTTCAGCTGAAATCAGAATTTCCTGTTGCCATCCCTGATCACAAAAACCTGGCATCTGAACAGGGGTGTGTAGACTTTTTATATCCACTGTATATTGAACCCATTGGCATTTACGAATTTCAATTTAAACATACATGGTGATGGGTCTCATAATCTTACTAGACTTCTGAATTGTCGAGTTGTCACATATATTGACCTTTATTTTGAGATGACTTTTTGACACGTTCTCGGCATGCGTAATTGCAGAACTCTTGCCCATAAAATGAAAGTGCCTCCACAATAATAATCACACCAAATTAGTTTTTAGAATCAGAATTCAGAATCAGAATCAGGTTTATTGCCATTGTTCATGTAGTACACAAACTAGGAATTTGTCTCGGTGCAATGCTGCAACATTAAACATGATAAGATAAAAGAAATAAACTATACATGCAATAAGTGTAGAATAATCAGAATCAGAATCAGAATCAGAATCAGCTTTATTGGCCAAGTATGCACAACACATACAAGGAATTTGACTTTGGCTAAAAACTTGCTCTCGTTGTTCAGGTGAAGGATTTAAATAAGGATTCAATGACAACCACAGTATGTACAGTAAATTACAGTCTGTCCACGTTTCTATAAAAGGATGCAAATATATACAGGAAGAGTAAGTGATACTGGTCAGCAGTTAAAATATATTAGCGAGCAGCAGATACTGTGGAGAACTATATAGTGCAGTCGGTAATGCAGGAAGAAAACAGTGATGATTGACATGAGTCTGGTTGAGCTGCTGTACATAGTGCACGAGAGTCAATAAGTCACTTAGTGTTCAGCAGTCTGATGGCAGAGGGGGAGAAGCTGTTCATGTGACGGGAGGTTTTAGTCTGGATGGACCGAAGTCTTCTACCAGAGGGGAGGGGGGCAAACAGTACGTGACCAGGGTGTGAGGGATCGGCTATGATCCGACCAGCACGCCTCCGGGTCCTGGAGATGTACAGATCCTGGAGAGATGGGAGCTTGCAGCCGATCACCTTCTCAGCAGTGCGCACGACGCGCTGCAGCCTTAGTCTGTCCCTGGCAGTGGCTCCTGCGTACCACACGGTTATGGAGGTGGTGAGGATGGACTCGATGATGGCTGTGTAGAACTGCACTAACATCTTGGTGGGTAGCTTGAGCTTCCTCAGCTGCCGCAGGAAGAACATCCTCTGCTGGGCTTTTTTGATGAGTGAGCTGATGGTCGGCTCCCATTTGAGGTCCCTGGTGATGGTAGTGCCTAGGAAGCGGAAGGAATCAGCAGTGGTGATGGGAGAGCCTGAGAGGGTGGGGGGGGCAGAGGGGTAGTGACTTTCCTAAAGTCTACAATCATCTCCACTGTCTTCAGAGCGTTCAGCTGCAGGTTGTTATTGTTGCACCAGGACGCCAGCTGGGCCACCTCTCTCCTGTAGGCGGACTCGTCGCCGTTGGAGATGAGCCCGATGAGGGTGGTGTCGTCCGCAAACTTGATCAACTTGACAGACTGGTGGCTGGAGGTGCAGGAGTTGGTGTAAAGGGAGAAGAGTAGGGGGGAAAGTACACAGCCCTGGGGTGATCCGGTGCTGATGCTAGTAGAGTCTGAGACAGTCTTTCCCAGCCGCACATGCTGCCTCCGGTCCGTCAGGAAGTCGGTGATCCACCTGCAGAGGGAGTCAGGCACGTTGAGCAGGGACAGCTTGTCCCGGAGCAGAGCGGGGTGGATGGTGTTGAATGCGGAGCTGAAGTCCACAAACAGGATCCTGGCGTAGGTTCCCGGGGAGTCCAGGTGCTGCAGGATGGAGTGGAGGGCCAGGCTGACTGCGTCGTCTACAGACCTGTTGGCTCGGTAGGCAAACTGCAGCGGGTCCAGGAGAGGGGTGGTGATGGACTTGAGGTGGGGCAGGACCAGGTGCTCAAAGGACTTCATGACTACAGAGGTGAGCGCTACAGGTCTGTAGTCATTAAGTCCAGTGATCCGTGGCTTCTTGGGGACAGGGATGATGGTGGAGGATTTGAGGCAGGACGGCACGTGGCATAACTTAAGGGAGGTGTTAAAAATGTCTGTGAAGACAGGAGCCAGCTGTTTCGCACAGTGTCTCAGGGTGGAGGGAGACACGCCGTCCGGGCCGGGGGCCTTGCGCGGGTTCAGTCTGGATGGGTTATGTGCAACCTGGTTTAGGTTATGTGGCCGCCTTTTTTGGTACCCTAAGTCAATTTAAACTGTTCAAAAAAGAAACAAATCAGGATAACAATTAATTCTGCAATGATTATTTGATTAAAGAAATTAATTACAGAAATTAATGAAATAATTTGATTGTACACAAATTGCCTATACACTCTTTTCCTGTAAAAATTCTGAAAATATGATTACAATTCAACGATTTTATTTTGCAATACTACTGTACATACAGGACATACAGGAGAATTTAAATGGTGTTTCTCTCTCTCTTCAGTGGTGTGTACAGTATAAAAAGGAATAAGGCTGGAAAAACAACAACAGCAGTCTATGTACAGTAATGCTCCTATAGTGCAAATGGCGACAAAAGATGGACTCCGACCTTCCATAGTGCAAATAAAGATAAATGATTAATGATGATGAAACCCAGCAATCTTATATACAGAAAAGTAGAGCAGAAATAAGACTCGTAGTACCAAGTTCAGTGCAGTAGTGTAGGTGCAGGCAGTGACAGATGGGACTGCACATGATCAGTATTGCAATAACAGACAGCAGCAGATATGGTATTTGTGCAGATGGTTGCAGTGAGGTGCAGAGAGGGGCTCCGATACCTTTTCCCCAAGGGCAGGGGGCTGAACAGGGAGTGTGAGGGGTGGGAGGTGTCGCCTGCGATGTTGATGGCTCTATGGGTGAGGCGGGTGAGGTAGATGTCTGGGGGGGAGGGGGCAGAGGGGCAGCGATGATCTTGCTGGCTGCTTTTACTGTGCGTTGTAGTGTCTTCCAGCAGGAGGCGGTGCAGCTTCCATACCAGAATCAGAATCAGAAAAAGATGTATTGCCAAGTACATTAACAGATCACTGATAACATACGAGAGAATTTGACTTGACACAGAAAATGAACCTGCATTTCCAGTGACACGGCTGCATCTGGAACGCGCCTGCCAACAGGATGGTACAGATAAGAAATCATACAATGGGAAGGAGCAAAAAAATCATTGAATTCAGAATATTGACCGTAAGTAATCAATATTATGATTACAAAGACAAAAAAAGCCCACGATGCACATTCAAGACCAGAGTTCACAGGACACAAGGAGAGCAGTGAATGTTATCTTGTTGTCAGTTTCTGGGTCAGTATGGATGCAGTGTTGAAGCAGTGTTGTATCAATCAATAAGAGCACAAGGACACTTTGGCAGAAGATGTTTTGTCTGGCTGCAGCAATTGTCCTTGGCAATTGTCCCAAGCAGCTACTGTCTGGAGGCCGTGTGCTCAGTGTTTTGAAAAACAAAGACTGGGGATTATCAGGAGGATTTTTGTAAGGCGAAATTGAGCCAAATAGAACTGATCACAGAGAAAGAACTTTATTTTCTTCTGCAGATTCAGTGCTTAATCCTTCATTGCGGGGCTTTGAGTCTGTCGTGGATAGACTTAAGCGTAACCATGATGTAATCCACCTTCCGAGACAGTTCTCCATTTGTTGCTATCAAAGTCTTCTCCATTTTTTCAATTTGATGGATGCACCTCGCGTGGCCAGCATTTTGATAGGTTGTATCCATCTTCAGCAATTTGCGGTACACCAGGACAATCCCAGTTCCAATCAGAACGATCCCAGTCACCATTATTACGAAGATATACAAATCTTCAATATCTTCGATAGAGAGATTACTCAGGCACAAGATCTTCCAAACACTTGTCACCTGTAAATAGCCCGCTGGAGCCGTCCCTGTGGGGCAAACAGCTTCCCCTGGAGCACTATTCCTTGTTGAAAAAATAGTGCCATGAAAAAATACCACACCATGATGCAGCTGGTGAGGATGCTGTCAATGGTGCCCTGGTAGAATGAGCACGTGATAGGGGGTGGGACTCATGCTCTCCTCAGTTTGTGGAAGAAATGGAGGTGAGTTTGAGCCTTCTTGGCCAGTGATGTGGTGTTGTTGGATCAGGAGAGGTCCTCAGAGATGTGCATCCCCAGGAACTTGGTGCTGCTCACCCTCTCCACAGCTGCTCCATCGATTATCAGAGGGGGATGCTGTATGTGTCTCCTCCTGAAGTCGACCACAATCTTCCTGGTTTTTACACGTTCAGGAAGAGATTATTGTCTTTACACCACTGGACCAGTTGGCTCACCTCATTTCTGTAGTTGGCCTCCTCGTTGTTGATGATGAGACCCACCACCATTGTGTCATCTGCAAACTTGATGATGTGGTTGGTGTTGTAGGCTGGTACACAGTCATGGGTCAGCAGGGTGAAGAGCAGCGGGATGAGAACGCGCCCTTGTGGGGCCCCTGTGCTCAGTGTGATGGTCTAGGAGATGTTGCTGCCAACACGCACGTTCTGTGGCCTCCCTGTGAGAAAGTCCAGCACCCAGTTACAGAGAGAGGTTTTGTGTCCCAAGTGTCTGAGTTTTTGTATTAGGTGCTGGGGGATGATTGTGTTGAATGCTGAACTGAATCCAAGAACAGCATTCGCACGTTGGAATTCTTTGAGTCCAGGTGAGTGAGGGCTGGATGGAGAGCAGTAGCGATGGCATCTTCTGTGGATCTGTTTGACCTGAATGCAAACTGAGATGGGCCGTGGGAGGGAGGGAGGATGGACTTGATGTTCTGCATGATCAGCCGCTTGAATTATTTCATTATAATGGGGGCCAGTGCTATGGGCCGGTAATCGTTGTAGCTGGATGGGACGGGCTTCTTTGGGACTGGTATTATGGTGGCAGTTTTGAAACATGTGGGGACAACTGCTCGAGTCAGGGAGATGTTAAAGATGTTGGCCAGGACATTCTTGAGCTCCTCTGCACAGTCCTTCAGGACGCGACCCGGTATGTTGTCTGGAGCAGCTGCCTTGCATGGGTTGATCCTGGTCCTCTTCATGCTAGCCGGATCCAGACTTATGGCGTGTTCATCTAGAGGAGGACTGGTCTTCTGTGCTGATGTGCTGTTTTGTGCTTCAAAGCGGCCGAAGAAGCCATTTAGGTTGTTGAGCAGCGTGATGTCACTCGCACAGGTCTGAGGTGGAGGTTTGTAGTTGGTGAGGGTCTGTATGCCACGCCAGAGAGAACGTGCATCTCTGGTGTTGCTGAAGGGGCTGGATAGAACCTTGCTTAAGGTTCTCAAATATGAAAATTTGCCACTCTGTTTTTGAATGATAAGTTAATTATTTGTTTGACGAATCAAGACATTTGATGAGGCCACCTTGAGCTCTGCTTTTGCACAGGTGTACCTTGGGGTGGTTGCACAAAACATTGGATAAACTTGGATATTTGAATCATTTACACAATATTAATATTTCATTTTTATATTTCGTGGTTATTTTTGAAACTGAGTTATCATCTGTACATAGCATTTCTAATTTTACCTGTATCAGTGTCTCTTAAATACTGTAATTTACTGTAATTGTGACTTGACACTTTATACTGTACATATTTACAATTCAGTAATTATGGGCCTCCTCTAAAATCAAACCTTTCAGCAGAAAGAGGGATTTTACTTAAACTGTTCGAGTTAAACTACTTGAGGGTTCTTTGACATCTTTTTTTATTCCATGGATTATAACCGTTACTGCTGCAGCACGATGCACAAAAACCTCAACATTCTGTCCACCGTTTTCTATGACACAACCTCAACACCATGTGTTTTGCCTGTTGTTTTTGCAGAAAAGCACCTAGAGCCTGATGAACCAAAGATGCATCAAAGCAGGACAGAGAAGCCACTGTGTTCATATCAAATGAGTAATTCAGAAACAACAGCTGCATGGATCTGGAGCAGAAGGGACTAAGATGGCATTAGTATGCTGGAGAATGGGAATCTAGAAATGATGGAGAACAAGGAGAAAAGGTAAAAGCATGCAAACATGTACAGGCAGATGCCTGAGCTGCCCCTGTCCAGACCATATCTCAGCACCAAATATTCAACAGGAACAACAAAGCTGACATGAAGTTTCCTAAATGTGTCTTATGCCTTTACCAGTATTTTACCCAATCTCCGATGCCCTCATTGTCAAACACTAAATTTTCCGCCTGCTCATCATTAATATGTATGAGCCCAGTGTCATATTAGTTGTTTTTCTTGGTGAGGCACAGTAAGGCCAAGTAATGACCAACAACGAAGCTACTGCTAGCTGCTAACACTAATAATTTACTGATAAGTAAAACTTCATTGGCATTTGTGCAAAAAGCAGGACAGCAACAATCCCCAGTGCCAACAGTACTGTCACCAGTACAGTTGTAAAACGCAAAACGTACACATCTTCTTTCAAGAGCATATTATCAATGCAGTAACAACCTGCAGTTATTCAATATTATTATCTTATATATATATATATGTATATGTAAAGGGGATTCTGCAGTGTAGGTAGGTATGTATGTATGTGGCAAACTTTGTCCCCCTACTAACTGAGAAGCCACTTTACCGCAGGCCCTCACCTTTTGCATGGTGATGCTACAACATCTGAAGAGTGCACCTAACAAGTCTCACTGACCGCTTCACCGAAAATTGATCATATCGGTTGCATTTGAAACTTTATTCTTAAATGCAGCTATAGTGTCCGCCAGCAGAGGGAGTGCTAATCGAAACCTCGGTGACGCTCTGTGTGAGTGGTCGAGCAAGAGAGCGAGTGAGGGAGCAGTGTGCACTCGGAGCAGGAGTAAAGTTAACATTAACAGGCTGTAAACAGCAGTAAATGAACTTGGTAGGCTGCTTTTAAACAACAATAACTGCGACAGCTCTTCAGTAGTGATGGCCAGCTGGAGCCTCACTGAAGCTCTGAGGCTTTCAATGGCGTCTGGTGGCCATCATGCGTGTTCTTACATACTGTTAGTATTTTATTGGTGTTTTACATAATTTTCCCTTTGTTTTGACCCACTGTTATTATCATGGGCTTTCCTATAATTTATAAATGCAACATTTCCCAGCTTCAGTTTTTTTACTTCACCTTTCCATAATGCTGGTGTCCAAAACTCCACAAACACAATATTATAACTGATCCAACAATAGAAAAAGGACTTCATGGGATTCCATGGACCCTTCTGCAGGGTAGCTGATTAAGATGGGAATGACTGAAGAGACTGAGTACAAATTAGCCACTTAACATCTCAGCAGATGTCTAAAATGTTTATTCGTGCAACAAGTTTCTATACAATAACCTTGCTATTGCTCTTTCTGTATCATCATGCATCATTCAACTTTTTTCCTGTACATTTGCAACTTTTTGTCCTCAATTTGCAATTTTTTTTCTTGTAAATTTGCAACTTTTTCTCCAACATTTGCAACTTTTTTTTCCTGTAAATTTGCAGCTTTTTTCTTGTTGATCTTAAACTTTTCTTTTAACCCCTTATCATTCCAGTCAATTTCCCTGAATTTAGCATATACAAAGAAATCAAATTCATTCTTCACTGAGTGGCAGTAGAAAATCTGAAACATCCCACCTGGTGGAACACTGGAATTTTAAGAGATTAAAGGGAATGAGCGCAAAGGCGGTGATTAGTTTCTGTCACGTTACGCCCCAAACACGCCTCTGAATAATTAAGAGCACTAGGGCAGCATCTTTGCACCTTGCGCCCAGCATGAAAGTCATTTTTGCATTGCTCTAATAGAGAAATGAACTTGGAAATATCCACAAACATGCTCCACGCCTCAGACAATTGATTCTGAACTGCGCTGCTGTAATATGGACCATTGTTTTAATATTCTCAGGAAAATATTTCAAACTAGTATTCCTAATACTAATATGAAGAATAATAGAACAACAGCATTTGCACCATGCATGCATGAAGGATATGTCAATAAAGGGAATACATTTTGGTATGGCATAGATGACCAAATCTGTAAACGAGTGAAGAGCAATTGAGCACACAAATATGCAGCAGTGCAGGCATAGAAGGCCTTTGTACAGCTTTGGCAGAGTGCTGCGTTGGTCTTGTGTGCCCGCCCTGCTGCATAGTTTATGTGCTCAATTGCTCTTCACTCACTTACAGATGTGGTCTCCTCCCTTTGAAAATCCACCTGCGTGTCAGAGCATGCAGACACGAAGAAAGCAGTAGAGGGAATGACGAGATGAAGTATAATCTGCCTGTCACTCAAAATTGTGTCAGTAATTCACAGCTCATCTCCTGATTATTGTTTTTTCTTTTTCTGGATCCAGCTTTTGGTTTCCAGTCTCAAACGTTGGTGCTCATCTTTAGCTAATCTGAATAACAGAATTTTGTTCATGCTAATCAGAACTTAAAGCCTTAATTCGACTTCGTTAACTTGTACTCATTATTGCAGCCCTGCAGGTGAGCAGGTGAGCACTGCTCCAGAGCGAGGGCTTCTCCATCTCTGGAACACGGCGGGCCACAGTGAGCAGCTCGGTCCCGAGAGAGTCCTGCTGCGCGCCGCTGTCGTGCAGGTGTCACTGGGAGAACACCATGGGATTCTGCTGGCACAGGGTCAGTGCGGGTTTACAGCCGAGCCGCTGTTGACGGACCTGCTCCATTTATGTCTTGAACCATTTTCCACCCAAAGGTGTTGCTTCTTTTCTGTTGTTTCTGTCCCCCAGGTGGACACGTGTTTTCATTTGGAGAACTTTTGTGGAGAGAGTCGAGCATCCCGCCGTCAGCTCCGGTGCTGGAGGTCTCTCTGGTGGGGAAGACGATGGTACGCATCGCTGCCGGGGGCTTCCACTGTGGAGCGCTGAGCGAGCAGGGAAGCGTCTTCATGTGGGGGGAGAATACTGCCGGGCAGTGTGGGCTGACTGAGAGAGGCGCGGTCGCTAACATCACAGGTTGGTTTGGGCCTTCCGTCATTTGTTAGTTCCTTGTGTTCCCACTAGTGGTGCTTATATCCCTCCCAGTGCAAACTGGTTGAAAAAAATGTTGAAAAGACAGCTTTGCCAACTGTCTAAAAAATGTCCAGATTTGGTTGAAAAGTGAAGGATGAAAATCTGTCTTTTTAAGGTTTGTGAAAAAAGGCACCATGTAGTAACAAACGTGACTGAATCTTTTTTGGGTTGCGTGAGTGGGGCCACGCCTGTACAGCATCTTTGTGCAAGAGGCAGAGGAGATCAGGATGGATCAGCAGTCCATCACAGCGCCTGGTGTTCCCACACAGTCTCCCGTCCAAGCACAGACCAAGGTGGACCCTGCTCAGCCCTCAAGCTCACACGAGACCAGGGGTGTGTGGGGACTCCCAGAGCCCCGAGTGTGAACATCACTAAAGACACAACATGGAGAGAAATTTGGAAAACGTATTCAAATGGTGCTTTTTAAGTGCACAGTAGCATGAGTGCTGGTTTCAGATTGGTCCAGATACAGGCGCATGTCGGTAAATTAGAATATCATCGAAAAGTTAATTTATTTCAGTAATTCAAAGAGTTTCATTATGAGAAACATAAACAAATGAGTTTCTTAAAAAAACCTGAATATCAGTCCCTCCAAGATTTTACGACGTGAGCACGTGAATTCACACCAGATCAGCCAATCAGCACAACTATTTGACAACCTTGCAGCTTCGTCCAATCACTGCGACTTTCCCGCAATTTTGGCCAATCCTCGTCAACTTCAGCCAATTTCTCCAATCAAATTTGTCCCTGAGCAGCACACAAACGCTCAGTCTAACCAGTCAAATGCGTCGCTGCGCTGCGCTCACTTCTGTGTTTACAGTGTGTATTAACAGAACACGCCAGCAGAAACCAGAGTGTGATTTTTAAAAAACACTCACCCGCGAGTTTTCCCACACCGTCCCTTCCTCCGTCTCCCCCGGCCCGCCTGTGGATGTCTCACCACGTCTCTGTGCTGACCGTGTGTACGAAGTGCCAAGTTTGTGTTGAAAACCGTCCACCTGCCTGAAAACCACCCCGTCACAGGCACGTATGGAGGGAGGGACGCCATCAAACCACAAGCAAACGAGCAGATCTACCACTACAGCCAGCGTTTGATCATTTTATCTCTATTTAGAGATAAAATCGTTACTACAGCTTGTCAATGAGCTTTAAAGCTGTGATCTCTGGTCTGGACACGGACCAATGCGCGCCCCGCCCTGCCAAAGAGCCCCTCCTCCCATTACAACTCCAGGTAAATGAAAGATGAATATCTGATAAGACAGGAGTCAGGCATGGAAAGAGAGAGAATATTCAGTATTTTTTTCAGAAAAACAAAGACTTTGATAGACGATACAGAGCAACAGAATAAATGATTTCTTTGTTCTCTGTGCTCAGTTAGTTGGGGACCGCTGTGGTTAGGGAGTTTTCAAATGAAGATTTCGCTATAATTTCCAAATCTCTACTCTTTAACATGCATTCAGTGCAGTTTAGCTGCTGTCATGGATGTTGTGTTAAAGTCTGTATTTGCTGATGCACAGAAGAGTTTTTCTGTATAGCAGAAGTTTCTGCTTAATTTACAAATCCCCGTTTAATAGGAATTTTTTGACAAGCCTGTGCTTTTCTTGTGGTGTTACATAGAATATCATTGTAGGAAACTATGGAAAAAAACTGCTTTAAAATTTATAATTCTTTCCACAACTTTTAGTGCAAAAAAACCCCCAAAACTCTCAAAACATCACAACTTTTATCACAGCTTTTTAAAAAAGCTCCCACGAATTCAGACTTTTTGGGCCGCAACAATCATGAAAACATGCATGAAATCCCAGAGGGACTGATTTCTTTCTTCACTTTTAACAACGAGCCACAGTGGTTGTGAAGTGTGTTGGGAGTTTTGAGAGACAGACGCCCGCCACCGTCACCAAATGCTAAAAAAAAACAATTTTGAGGATAAATTTGGGCCAAATCCTGTGGCTTAAACAGCCCAATTATTGGACTGTTTTTTTTTGGGGGGGGGGGGGGTTAATATCATCTAGGACTGTGCAGTATGACAAAAATTTCATATCACAATATAAGTCACCTTATATCACAATATATATTATCGGGGTGAGGCTGAAAAGTTCATAGTGGTCAAATTTGACCAAATGTAGCTTATTTTTCAACATTTTTGTATTTTGTGTACTTTATTAATCCCAGAGGGAAATCAGGGCATCCACGTGGGTGGATGAGGCAGCCACGGTGCAGCGTCAGCCCCTTCACCATTCACACCTAGGGCCGCTTTAGAGTCTCTGGCTAACCTAACCTGCATGTTTTTGGCCTGTGGGAGGAAACCGGAGGAAACCCACACAGACATGGGGAGAACATGCAAACTCCACACAGAAGGGTCACCGATGGTCAAGGGGTGGGATCGAACCTGCGACCTTCTTACTGTGCTGCCACAGTGTGAACCACTGCGCCGCCAAGTCTCCCCTTCAGTCCACGCACTTCTTCCATCAGTGTTGCAGTGCTCGGATCCCTGCGGTTGGAAAATAAACCACATTTGGTCAAACTTGACCACTATGAACTTTTCAGCCCCCATCGTACTTCCTATGCCGGTGCCAAGCCTGGATAAATGGGCAGGGTTGCATCAGGAAGGGCATCTGGCCTAAAAATCCTGGCCAAATCTACATGCACATCATCACGATATAAGGTGATGGTCCACTGTGGTGACCCCAAAAGGGAACAGCTGAAAAAAAAAATGATCAGGCACAGCCCAATTTTCATCAACTGTTTTCTGGATAAACGTGGTCGGTACTAGACGGACTAAACACAGTCCAGTTTTCAACATCTATCTGTGGGCTTAATTAAGGCTTGGACTGATGGACCTGATTTAGGCCAGAATACAACATCTAAATTATGGCTTGTGCTGGGGGTGGGGTCTTTCTTCCCAAAAATGACTCATTTCATTAAGTCTTTGTTTCCTTTTTTTCTGTTAAGACTTTCATAATTTCAGTCACTCCCCGCTTCCTTACCTACTTTCACTACCTTTATTTTTCTTGAGAATATTTTCAGTTTATATTTCCTTCTTTTGTTCCATGTTGAAAGTTGAAGAAACCAAGTCATGTTGTGGATCACATTTTTTCACCGTCATATCATGTCTTTTAGCCACTAGCTGAGTTGTATTCCTTATAATTTAACTTGCCTTTTGCCAGTTTCAGAACCTTGCCAGGTCACTGTGGTGGACAGTGAGGTAGTTCCTCCGGCCGTGGTTCGGGTGATGGACCTGGCCTGTGGACGGGAGCACAGCTTGGCCCTGTCGGACCACAACGAGCTGTGGGCCTGGGGCAGTGGCTGCCAACTTGGCCTGGTCACCAGCACCTTCCCAGTATTGAGACCACAGAAGGTAATTTTGACGCCTGTCCTTGGCATACAGTGGATATGAAAAGTCTACACACCCCTGTTCAAATTCCACGTTTTTGTGATGCAAAAAAAAAATGAGACCAAGATGAATCATTTCAAAACTTTTTCCACCATTAATGTGACCAATAACCTGTACAACCCAATTGGAAAACAAATTGAAATCTTTTAAGGGAAAAATAAAAAACTAGAAAAGTACTCAGAGAGCACATACCTTTGCCGAGGCTCCTTACGTCTGTCATGGATCACCTCCAAAATGTAATGGGTTTGTGTGCAGGCCTATAGCCACTTCTGGTGAAAAGTGCATCAAAGTCTGTCCATTAGTTTTGGAGTATTGTTGCAAACACACTGTGAGAAGATAAGAGCCTTGGCAGAGGTATGCATTCTCAGATCATTACCAAAATGTAATGGGTTCAGCTGTAGCCCAAAAACCACCTCTGGTGAAAATTTCATCCAAATCCATCTGGTAGTTTTTGTGTAATCCTGCTGCACAAATACAAACAAAGACCTTGGTGGAGGTATGCACTCTCAGATCATCACCAAAATCTAATCATCTGTTCCCCGTGCCGTGACACACCTTTCCTGAAAATTTTATCAAAATCCGTTCATAACTTTTTGAGTTATGTTGGTAACAAACAAACCAAAAGACAAACCAGCGCCACTAAAAACATTACCTTCTCCCTTGGCAGAAGTAATAAAAAACTGGGATAGGCTCCAGCCCCCCCACGACCCGAAAAGGATTAAGCGGTAGAAGATGGATGGATGGAACCTGGTTGCATAAATATACACACCTGTAAATTAATACTTTGCTGCAGCACCTTTGGCTTTTATTACAGCACTCAGTCTTTTTGGGTCAGAGTCTATCAGCGTGGCACATCTTGATGTGGCAATATTTGCTTACTCTTCTTTGCAAAAATGCTCCAAATCTGTCTGATTGTGAGGGCATCTCCTGTGCACAGCCCTCTTCAGATAACCCACAGATGTTCGGATTCAGGTCTGGACTCTGGCCGGGCCATTCCAAAACCTTAATCTTCTTCTGGTGAAGCCATTCTTTTGTTGATTTGGATGTGTGCTTTGGTTCATTATCGTGCTGAAAGATGAAGTTCCTCTTCATCTTCAGCTTCCTAGCAGAGGTCTGAAGGTTTTGTGCCAACACTGACTGGTATTTGGAACTGTTTATAATTCCCTCCACCTTGACTAAGGCCCCAGTTCCAGCTAAAGAAAAACAGCCCCAAAGCATGATGCTGCCACCACCATGCTTCACTGTAGGTATGGTGTTCTTTTGCTGATGAGCAGTGTTGTGTTTGTGCCAAATATACCTTTTGGAATTATGGCCAAAAAGTTCAACCTTGGTTTCATCGGACCATAACACATTTTCCCACATGCATTTGGGAAATTTCAAATGTGTTTTTGCAAAATGTAGCTGGGCTTGGATGCTTTTTTTTCTAAGATAAAGCTTCCGTCTTGCCACCTTAGATGGGAGATTGTTGTCACATGTACTAACCAGCCAGTACTTCATAGAAGTTCCTGCAGCTCCTTCAATGTTGCTGTCGGCCTCTTGGCAGCCTTCCTGACCAGTTTTCTTTTGGTCTTTTCATCAGTTTTGGAGGGACGTCCAGTTCTTGGTAAAGTCATTCAGTGTTTCCTCTGGCTTAAAGACCTTGGCGCGGTGGCAACATATTTTTCCCGGGGGCGGGGGGGAGAAAACACATGACACAGTTGTAACCGGAATATGTATTTATTTCTTTTTTAATTTTGCACAATAACTCTGTATTTGGAACTTACCGTTTGAAGTATTGTACAACCGATGCTTGAATGTTGGAATATTGGGCCAGTTGGGGTCCCACCCAGACGTCCTGTGTTTAAACTTTTTACTGGTGTCATCCTTCTCTCCTTCCTCTGCTCTCACCTCTCCTGGACCCTCTGCCTGAACACTTTACTCTCCTTGGCTCCTCTCTTCTGTCTCATCTTGCCCTCTCTGAGCCCTGACTAATTCAGGTTCTCTGTCTATGGTGGAATACAAACAGGTTAGAAGATATCAAGTGTCATGTTTTGTCCTGCAGGATTTTTTTTTCCCTTGTCCTGTCAGGCAGCTAGGCAAACAGAACAGGGATCTGTCACCTATATTGTGCCAAAATAGATTTACTTTGCCAAGAGGAGCTTATACAGTACCTGTGTATTGTATATTGTTGTAAACTCCTCCTGTAATAACTTTTAATACTTTATTTTAATTATTTTACCCATGGAATACCCAACAGGATGGGGAAGAGGGAAAGGAAGTGTGTGGAGGGGGGAAAGAAAAGGGAGGGGAACAGACAAAAAACCAAACCAACAACTAAAACAAACAAAAGACAAACTGCTTCTTCCACCGAGGATGTCTCAGCACGAGTCTGGTTTCCGCACCTGTTAAAGGAGAGACACTTGTGCGTGTATGTCTGCGTGCATGTATATGAGAACGCACACAAAATAAGTGTGTGCATGTGAGTGGTTTGCCAGGAAACATACGAAGCGGCGGGCCGGTCGCAGCAGCTCTCCCCCCAGGATCCCCGAACAGGCAAGGCAGTGCCACCAACCCCCACAGGGCACAAACGTCCGAGGTCAGCAAGCCCCAGGAAAGCCAGGCATCCGCCCCCGGAGGGACGATCAAGGGAGGCCAGGCTGCTCGGTGGCCGGCGCGGTGAGCCCACACCTCTGACCCCCACCCCCCCCGGTGGGGCCAACGCCCACCCCTGGGCCCCAGGCACCAGGAGGCCAGCGACCCCATCCCCCGGGGCGGAGACCGGCTCGCAGCGCGAGCCCCCCCCAGGCACCCCCACAGTGGGCCCGCCCCAGCGCCTCTGTCGCACACCCCAGGGACCCCCATGCCCAAAGAAGTCCCCCCGCCCAGGGGAGCCCACATTACCGAGAGGCACTACCCTCCCTTAACCCAGCACCTCCCGACTCAGAGACACACCCCTCCCCACACCTTCACACCCACATGCTCCCATGCACACCCATATGCACTAACTCCCTCTCACTCACCCAGACCGACCCATTCTCTCTCACTCCTGTACCCATTTAAACTCACCCCTCATTCACCCTTGTTTCATAAGGCGGCTGCGAAGCAGCTTCAGCGAGCCTGAACATGCACCAGTGCCCGGCAGTGCCAGGCAGTGCCAGGGAGACCACCGGTGCAGGCCACAGAAGCAGACCCCCCACCCCTGGCGTCCACCTGAGCGACCAATCAGCAGACTACCGCAGGTGCCCTGAGCTGCCACCCGACATGCAAAACGCCGCACAAAACTGACCCACCATCACCACCTCCATTCATCACCCCCTCACTCTCACTTACGCTCATATTCAGCCCCCCTCTCACTCCCTTGGTTGTATCTATACATTCAGTAGTACCCAGGGATTTTGACAACATGATAGGTCCCAGGCTCCCCACCAGGCCCTCACGCCCCCAGCAGGAGCAGGGCAACAGGGGTGGGAGAAGACCCCCCCCCCCCCGCACAAAACATGGTGGGTGTGTGTCGGTTATTTGATGTAATTATGTGTAAATGTGTGGACTACCAAAGTGCAATTAAAATTGGGAGGATAGTGACTGGAGCACCGCTAGCCACTGCGACGGGCAGCAGGGCCCCCATCCCCCCAAGCCCTCAATGTTTAAAATGCAATTAAAAATTGAGGTGAGTGCAGCCCCACTGCGTAGCAAAGGTATCCCCTTCGCCGACATAGTGCAGAACACCCCCCACCCCAAAGCCCTAAACTGATCAACAGCTTCCTTCCACAAGCTGTTAGGATGCTGAACAGTTGATCAGAATCAGAATCAGCTTTATTGGCCAAGTATGCACAACACATACAAGGAATTTGACTTTGGCTAAAAACTTGCTCTCGTTGTTCAGGTGGAGGATTTAAACAAGGATTCAATGACAACAGAGTATGTACAGTAAATTACAGTCTGTCCACGTTTCTATAAAAGGATACAAATATATACAGGAATATATGCAGTTATTTACTCAGACTATCCACACTTTGCAGAAATATATGAAAAAATATACAGTCACACAGTATTTCAGTGTGAACTCAGATTCAGTGATATAATGTGAATGAAGTAAAAAGCAGTGTGAGAGTTATGTGCAATGTAAGAATGGATGAAAAGTCATGAGTACAGCAACAGGTAGGACTAGGTGAATGTTAGGAGTTCATCAGAGTGATGGCTTGAGGAAAGAAACTGTTCCTGTGACGGGTGGTTTTGACCTTCAGTGATCTGTAACGACGACCAGAAGATAGAAGTTCAAACAGTTTGTGGCCGGGGTGTGATGGGTCAGCACAGATGTTTCCCGCCCGTTTCCTGGTTATGGACCGATATAAGTTCTCAATGGAGGGTAGGTCGGTACCAATGATCCTCTCCGCAGACTTAACGATCCGCTGCAGTCTGGTCTTGTCCTGTTTAGTGGCAGATCCAAACCAGACAGTGATGGAAAAGCAGAGGACAGATTGGATGATGGTGGTGTAGAAGACAACCAGCAGCTCCTGAGGCAAATCAAACTTCTTGAGCTGACGCAGAAAAAACAACCTCTGCTGGGCCTTTTTCCGGACAGTGTCAATATGGGAGGACCACTTCAGGTTCCGGGAGATTGTGGTACCCAGAAACTTGAAGGAGTCCACAGTGGACACTGTGCTGTTGAGGATGGTGAGTGGGGGGAATGAAGGGGGGTGTCGCCTGAAATCCACAGTCATCTCCACCGTTTTGGCTGGGTTAAGTTCAAGATGGTTCTGGCTGCACCAGAGGATCAGCTGCTCCACCTCCCGCCTGTATGCAGACTCATCATCATCCCGGATCAAACCGATGACTGTGGTGTCGTCCGCAAACTTCAGGAGCTTCACCGAAGGGTCCTCTGAGGTGCAGTCGTTGGAGTAGATCCGGAATCCTTTACACATACACTACCGTTCAAAAGTTTGGGGTCACCCAGACAATTATTTTGTGTTTTCCATGAAAAGTCACACTTATTTACCACCATGAGTTGTAAAATGAACACACACATGAACAGCTTCTTCCCCTCTGCCATCAGACTGCTGAACACTAAGTGACTTATTGACTCTCGTGCACCATGTACAGCAGCTCAACCAGACTCATGTCAATCATCACTGTTTTCTTCCTGCATTACCGACTGCACTATATAGTTCTCCACAGTATCTGCTGCTGGCTAATATATATTTTAACTGTTGACCAGTGTCACTTAATCTTATCCTACACTTTATTACATGTATAGTTTATTTCTCTTATCTTATCATGTTTAATGTTGCAGCATTGTACCGAGACAAATTCCTAGTTTGTGTACTACATGAACAATGGCAATAAACCTGATTCTGATTCTGATTCTGATTCTGAAAATGAATAGAAAAAATAGTCAAGACATTGACAAGGTTAGAAATAATGATTTGTATTTGAAATAATAATTTTTTCCAGATACTCAACCTGCTCAAAGGAAGGTCAGTTTTATAGCTTCTCTAACCAGCTAAACTGTTTTCAGCTGTGCTAACATGATTGCACAAGGGTTTTCTAATCATCCATTAGCCTTCTGACGCAATGAGCAAACACATTGTACCATTAGAACACTGGAGTGATAGTTGCTGGAAATGGGCCTCTTTACACCTACGTAGATATTGCACCAAAACCCAGACATTTGCAGCTAGAATAGTCATTTACCACATTAGCAATGTATATTAGATATTAGAGTGTACTGTATTTCTGATTAGTTTAAAGCTATCTTCATTGAAAAAAAACAGAGCTTTTCTTTGAAAAATAAGGAAATTTCTAAGTGACCCCAAACTTTTGAACGGTAGTGTATTACTGCACTTTATGGACATTATGTATACAGATGTGGGCAAAATTGTTGGTACCCCTCTGTTAATGAAAGAAGAACCCACAATGGTCACAGAAATAACTTGAATCTGACAAAAGTGGTAATAAATAAAAATTCTATGAAAATGAACCAATGAAAATCAGACAGTGCTTTTGAATTGTGTTTCAGCAGAATTATTTTAAAAAACAAACTCATGAAACAGGCCTGGACAAAAATGATGGTACCCCTAGAAAAGATTGAAAATAATAAAATAATAATAATAAAAAATAAAATAATAACCCTATTTAAAGGGTGACAAGTAGTCACTGTGCTGTTTGGTGACATGGTGTGTACCACACTAAACATGGACCAGAGGAAGCAAAGGAGAGAGTTGTCTCAGGAGATTAGAAAGAAAATTACAGACAAGTATGTTAAAGGTAAAGGCTATAAGACCATCTCCAAGCAGCTTGATGTTCCTGTGACTACAGTTGCTCATATTATTCAGAAATTTAAGATCCACGGGACTGTAGCCAACCTCCCTGGACGTGGCCACAGGAGGAGACGGATAATATGAATGGTAACAAAAGAGCCCAGAACAACCTCTAAACACATTCATGGTGAACTCCAAGGTCAAGGTACGTCAGTGTCAGATCGCACCATCCGTCGTCGTTTGAGCCAAAGTGGACTTATTTATTTATTTTATTTGTTTATTTGTCAGGGACAGTGCAATGAACATAGACAAAAAAAAAATCTGATGTGTTGCACAAAGAGTGTATAGCTATTAGCTAATTTGCAACTCTTGTCCCTGGATGGGCTTTAGAAAAAAGAAACAGGTAATAAGAGAGAAAGATAAGGAAAAAACAAAATGAAAACAGAATAAACAATAACCACATACATCAATGCAAACAAAATTATAAATACACAGTATAAAAACCTGGTTCACATTTGCCTGTTACAGGCCTCCCTCAGTCACTCACTGTAATCAAACACATTCATTCCTTCCCTTCATTCACTCTCACCCTGCAGACAATCATTTCATACATGGGTACATTCTTGTTTATTTTTCAGCCAGTTTTTAACCTTTGTAGTAAATGTTTTAAAATCCGTTATTATTTTAATTTCATTTGGCATTGTGTTCCAGATATAACTGCCCTTTATAGAGAAAGCTGTTTGTCCAAATGTGGTTCTGCGGTGGAATATTTTACAGTTATTGTTAACAGAACTCCTGGTGGCTCTGCTGCTGTCCTGTCTTTGGATGAAACCAGCAAGTGGCTCTGGCGCTGATTTATGGAAACATTTGAAAATTAATTTCAGAAAACAGAGGTCAATGAAACTCTCAAAACTCAATAGATTGTATTTTTTTAAAATATAACAGTGATGCCACCTAATGGGCTTTTTGTCCAAGATTTTTAGAGTTTGATTATATAATGAACCTATATGTTTTATTGTGGAAGGAGCTGCTTGAGCCCAGACTGTCAAACAGTATGATATATGAGAAAAAAACCATAGAATGCATATACAGTACAGCTGCTTGGTATGGTATGTAATATCTAATTAATTTAAAGCAGTTCAGATTTTTTTTTACTGTTTTAGAAATCTTCTTTATATGAAGATTAAATTTGAATTGAGGATCTAGTACAATGCCAAGGTATTTGAATTCTGTAACTAAACTGATGTCTTGATCATGTATATTAACTTTAAAATGTTGCAGGTTACATTTTTTGATTGAAAAGCACATCATGGGAGACGACCAAGGAGGACACCACTGTTGAAAACAAATCATAAAAAAGCCAAACTGGAATTTGCCAAACTGCACGTTGACAAGCCACAAAGCTTCTGGGAGAATGTCCTATGGACAGACGAGACAAAACTGGAACTTTTTGGCAAGGCACATCAGCTCTATGTTCACAGACGCAAAAATGAAGCACACCAAGAAAAGAACACTGTCCCTACTGTGAAACATGGAGGAGGTTCTGTTATGTTCTGGGGCTGCTTTACTGCATCTGGCACAGGGTGTCTTGAATCTGTGCAGGGTACAATGAAATCTCAAGACTATCAAGGTATTCTAGAGAGAAATGGGCTGCCCACTGTCAGACAGCTTGATCTCAGTCGCAGGTCATGGGTCTTGCAACAGGATAATGACCCAAAACACACAGCTAAAAACACCCAAGAATGGCTAAGAGCCAAACATTGGACTATTCTAAAGTGGCCTTCTATGAGCCCTGATCTAAATCCTATTGAACATCTGTGGAAGGAGCTGAAACATGCCGTCTGGAGAAGGCACCCTTCAAACCTGAGACAACTGGAGCAGTTTGCTCATGAGGAGTGGGCCAAAATACCTGCTGAGAGGTGCAGAAGTCTCATTGACAGTTACAGAAATGGTTTGATTGCAGTAATTGCCTCAAAAGGTTGTGCAACAAAATATTAAGTTAAGGGTACCATCATTTTTGTCCAGGCCTGTTTCATGAGTTTGTTTTTTAAAATAATTCTGGGGCGGGTGGTCTGGACACAAATATTACTATAAATATATATATATATATACACACACACACAGACACACAGTGCAGAGCATTGTAGCTGGATGGAATAAATATGAGTATATAAACACACAGTGCGGAGCATTGTAGCTAGATGGAATAAATATATAGATATATAAATATAAACACACCCAGTGCAGAGCATTGTTGCTAGATGGGATGAAACAGCACAACCGTCTACTTAGTTATCCTACATGGTATGATTATGTGCCCATACATATTCTCACCCTCCATAGCGACCGGTATTTTCCTAGTTGTATGCCAGAGGGGACCATTGTGTAAGTCTATTGCATCTTTTGCATTCAAAAAAATGCAAAAAAAAATGCATTGTTGACATTTTCATCACGTTCCCTTTTTTTTTTTTTTTGACAACATTGGAAAAATAATTATTACAACACCCTTTTTTTAAGTGAAAGAAAAAGAGAAATTAAAGAAAGAACCAAAAAAACAAGACAAGAAAAAACAAAAAACAAAAACAAAACAAAAGAGCAAAAAAAATAAGAGCATCTGAGTAGCGTTGGAACAAAGAGCGGTGCCATTTTTGAAATGGTATTTGTCAAAGATTAGATCTAATGGAAGACACATATGTGTTCCAGGGTTGCCAAAAGTTCAAGAACCCATCCATGTCCTGTCTCAGTGCGAATGTCAACTTTTCCATCGAATAAATGTCCTGAATCACGTTAATCCAATCTTCAGGTGCAGGACAGTCCTTCAACATCCATTTTTTAGTTAGGGCTTTTTTACTTGCCAATATTAAAACAGTGAATAAGTATTTTTCTCCTCGTCTTTCCAGTGATTCCGGTAGTAAACCCAAATACAAAGTTACAAAAGAAAAGGGGACTGTTATTTTGAATATTTTCCCCAATATTGTCTATACATTGGTCCAATATTGGTGGATAACTGGGCATGACCAAAACACATGAAAATGATTTGCAGTCTCTTCACCACACAAGCGCCAACAGTTCAACCCCTTATGAGTAAATTTGTTCTGTGCAGGTGTTCTGAAAAATCTTACCAAATTTTTCCATCCAAATTCTCTCCACTGCAGGGAAGAGGTACTTTTCCATTGTTGTTTATTTAGCTTTTCCCACATTTCCAGTTGTAAAGTGAAATTCCCCTCTTTTTCCCATCTCTCTTTTATATATGATGTGTTGTCTCCTTTTAAGTCTTGAAGACCTTGGTATATTTACCTCCGCCAAGGAGGTTATGTTTTCATCGGCGTTGGTTTGTCTGTCTGTCTGTTTGTCTGTTTGTTTGTTTGTTAGCAAGATAACTCAAAAAGTTATGAACGGATTTTCATCAAATTTTCACAGATTGTCAGAAATGGGGTATCCTACAGATGACTAGATTTTGGTGGTGATCCGGATCACCGTCCAGAAGAAAACCGCCATTACGGAAAATGCGATTTTCGTCAATAACTACTGAACCACTAATCCTATTATTGTGAATCCAATTGCTAGTCATATGTTTTCATGGTCAAGGAATCTGAAAACGTACACACAAACACTGTATGGGGGGAACTGTGGTGCTTGGCAGAGGTCTGCGCTCTCCGAGTGCTTTTCTGGTTTAGAAATGTATCTGATCCCTGGGATCCCTTTATATGCCATTAAGAAGACCTTCAGAACACCTGACTGGGCCCTTTCCAAATCCTCCTTTTTAAGTATTTTGTTTATGTGGTGTCTAAGCTGAAAGAACCTGTAAAGGTCTTGATTTATTAGACCTTGTTTTTTCAAATCTTCAAAACTTCTTAAAGTTTGCCCTTTAAAAAAAATCATAATATTTTATCAGTCCGTTCTCTTTCCACTTTTTGAATCTAGTGTCTGTTTTATTAGGAGTAAAGTCTTGATCATAGGCAATCCATTGCAGTAATCGATAGGGTTCTTTAGTTTGATTGTCTCTGACTATCTTAAACCAAATTTTTAGCGGGGTCTCTATCCACGGGTTAGTGTTATTCAAAAGTTTAGGTAAGGCATTGTTCTCTATTATCGCCTGTAGGGGAATGTCACTTGTTATTTGGCATTCCATCTCCTTCCATTATGCAGTGTAGACTGGGTTACATATCTCTACTAAAGTTTTAATTTGTGCGGCTTTAAAATAGTCCCTGATATTTGGCAGCGCGAGCCCACCTTTGTCTTTGTTTAGCTGTAGGGTTCTATTTCTGATTCTAGGTCTCTTGCCCTGCATATGAATCTTGAGATCCTTCTGTCCGGTTCTTGCCATGTTTTTTGGGGATGTTCTACCGGTATTGTTTGGAAAAGGTATAGAAGACGTGGAAGTATATTCATTTTGACTGCTTCAATTCTTTGTGCAGTACCCAAGAATAGTATCATATTCCATCTTGCTAGATCAGATTTTATTTTTGCCATCAGTGGATCATAGTTTAGTGTTATAATTTTGTTGAGTTATTTCGGGATATTGACCCCCAGATATTTCATAGATTCCATCTCCCAGTTATTTTTGAATTTGCTTAGTAAATATTGATTTGGGTCATAGTTGACTGTTAAAATTTGGGTTTTATGCATGTTTAATTCGTACCCCGATAAATCTCCATACTCTGAAAAAACTGAGATTAGTTCTGGAAAAGAGGTGTCCGGCTACCCCAGGTATATTAAAATGTCATCAGCAAAGAGTGCTATTTTATGTTCCTTCTGACCAAGTGTAATACCTTGAATTTTTTGATTCTGTCTTATCCATTGGCTCAGAGGTTCTATGAAGATTGCAAAGAGCAGTGGAGACAAGGGGCAGCCCTGACGACATCCTCTTTCCAGTTCAAAAGATGATGATAATTTACCGTTGATCCTTATTTTAGCTGTTGGTTTTTTATATAATGCCTGGGTAGTTCTAATGAAGTTGTTATGAAAATTGAAACTGGATAAGATTCTATATAGGAAAGACCAGTCAACTGAATCAAATGCTTTTTCAGCATCTAATCCCAATATGGCTGCATTTAAATTATATTTTTTTATATGATGAATTACGTGTAAAGTGCGTCTAATGTTATCTTGTGTCTGTCTTTGTCTTATAAAACCTGTTTGGTCTAAATGAATTAAGTCTGTCAGTATATTTTCTAACCTTTTGGCAAGGATAGTGGTAAAAAGCTTATAGTCCTGATTTAACACACTGATTGGTCTGTAGTTGGAGCAGTCGAGTTTATCCTTTTCAGGTTTAGGTATGACTGCAATGACCCCTTCTCTCCAGGAGGGGGGGATTTCCCCTGTGTAGAGGACATAGTTAAATGTTTTCAGGAGGAGAGGAGATAGTTGCTGTTTAAAGGTTTTGTACCACTCTGCTGTATAGCCATCTGCTCCTGGGGATTTGTTAGCTTTAAGTTTCATAATTGCTTTTTCTAATTCTTTAGGTTGTATTTCTGACAATAGTGTTTTATTTTGTGACTCTGTAAGTTGGGGAAGGTTTAATGTATTTAGGAAGGCTTCGGATGTGTTTTTATGTTTTTTGAGGGAGTACAAGTTCTTGTAGTAGTTCTCGAAGCTTTTAAGAATTTCCTGAATTCTAAATTTTATTTCCTTTGATACTGGGTCTCTTGATTTTGTAGATTGCTCTCTCCGTTTGTTGTTTCCTCAATTTATAGGCTAGTAATTTTGCCGATTTGCTACCTGTTTCATAGTATTTTTGTTTCAGAAATGTAAGTTTCTTCTAGATTTCTATTGTGTAGATCTCATTTATTTGTTTTTTAATTTCCTTAATTTTGAGCGAGTCATTAGAATGAGTGTTGTCTTTGTGCTCTTTTTCTAGTTTCTTAAGTTCTGACTCTAGTGTGACTAGTTTTTCTTGTCTCAGTTTCTTTTGAATTGCCAGTTTTGCGATAATCTTTCCCCTTATTATAGCTTTGCATGCGTCCCACAGTATTAAAGGGGATACTTCTCCATTATAATTTTCTTCCAAATATCTGAGAATATCTGATTCCAATTCATCTTTCAGTGGTCCTTTCAGCACATTTTAATTTAACCTCCAAGAAAATGTATTATTTGTGTATTTTTGGATACTTAAGTCCATATAGATCGGACTGTGGTCAGAGAGATCCATCAGTCCTAATTTACATGTTTTTACTCTTCCAATGTCTTTATTAAACGTAAAAAAAATTGTCAATCCTTGAGTATGATGAATGTGGTGCTGAGTAAAATGTATAATCTTTTACACTGGGGTTGAATTCCCTCCACACGTCACAGATTCCCATTTCTTTTAGTAGCATCCGAGTTTTTCTACTTTGAGTGTTATTTTGATGTGGAGAATTACCTAATGCATCCCAGTATGGATTCAGTCTTAGATTGAAGTCTCCACCACATATCACTAAACCTTGGGCTTTAGTTATCATTAGGTCAAATACATTTTTATAAAATTTCCATTTAGCCCCTGGAGGTGCATATACATTCAGCAGGGTGATATCTTCTCCCTCTAGCCTACCAAGTACCATGCTGAATCTCCCTTCTTTATCTTTGTGTTCTGATTTTTTTTCAAATATAATTTTGGTTGAGATCAATGTCGCTACTCCCCTCCTCCTCCCTGACTTATATGAAGATGAAGAGATCATTTTAAACCCTTGTCTATTAAGTTCAGTGTGCTCCATGTCTGTTAGGTGGGTTTCCTGTGAAAATATTATTCCTGCTTTGTCTTTTTTCATTTTGCCTAGAATCTTGGATCTTTTAACTGGATTCAGGATCCCTTTTACATTATATGAGATTATTTTGGTTACACCCTGTTTCTCCATTGTATTGTCTTATTTAGTATAACAGTGTAGTGGCCCTCTTTTATGCTACTCAGAAACTGAAAGAACATTAAGAACATAGTATATAAAACTTTAAAACAAAAAACTGACAAAAGATCTTGCTGAGCCTTGAGGTCTTTTTAGCGACCTTAGAAGAGCCTTGCTGGTGTGTTGGCTCTGAGGGAAATTCCTCAAACTCTGTTACGTGTTGAGGGCCCTCTCTTACCCCTGTAAGTTGTCCCATGTTTTTAACGTGAATTTCAGATCCCAATCCGAACTTGTAATGATTTTATTTTATTTTATTTTTTTATGCCTATATCCTATGAAATTGTGCGCAACCTCCCACCACCATCACAGCAAATGGTCACGTTAATACAGTATTTGTTAGTGTGGAGAGATCATGTGGTTCATTGTCACATTTCTATTTTAACAAGTTGTTGTTTTTTTTTTTTAAAGGCTTATTTGTTTCTAATATTATGTCTGTTCCATGAAATGTTTTACCACTTGATACTTGCTGATTCTGCATCTTCTTTAATGTTTGTTACCTTGTAGGAGGAGGGTTGGATGCGCAGATTGACTAAAAATATCGTTATTTTCTCCTGAAAACGCTCAGTTTTTCCTTATAGCTCTGGAGCTGGGTTTCCTGCTGCTGGCCCGTGGATTTTGAGGGTCTCTGTGTGGACCACGTTTGAGCCTTGATTCTTTCGATCGGGTCTGCTGCGGGTTTATACATCGTTATCGGGAGCCCTCTTCTCGCCATATCCGTGGTTGCTTCTTCCGCCGAGTTGTAGAGACACGTCTCATCCCCGTAAAAAACCCGCAGCTTCGCCGGAATTGGAGTTTGAAAGCGCAGTTTCTTCTCTCGTAGTACCTTTTTAGCGTTGTTGTATTCCCGATGCTTTTTAAGGACCTCCGGGGCGTAGTCGTGCTCCACAAAAACTTTTCTCTCTTGGTGCATAAATCCTTTTTTCTGCCAAGCCAGTCTCACAACCTCTTCTTTTATTCTGGAGTTGGAGAACTTCACCACCACCGATCTTGGTGGCACTTCCGCCGACGGCCTTGGGGCTAATGTTTGGTGCGCCCTTTCTATCTTCAATTCGGTTGGATTGGGGAATTTCCAACTTCTCTCTCAGTATGGATTCCATGCATGCAGCTATTGTGGTGAAACTGTCCTCGACTCCTTCTTTCAGACCATGAATTCTTATGTTGTCTCTTCTTAGTCTTCCTTCTTGGTCGGTTAGCTTAGCCTCCAGTCTTGACTGTCGTTTGAGTAGTTCCAGCACCGTTTCTTCCAGCCCTTTTATTCTTTCCTCTGCTTTCATGATTCGGTCCTCAGCCCGGTCCACTTTGCTGTTTGTCCTTTTTATTTCGTCTTTAATTTCACGAAATTCGGCCCAACACTCTCGGCGAAATTGTCTTAATTCTTGAAGTAACATTTTTAAGCTAACCGTGTTGCTAGCTTCATCCATTTCCTCTGCTTCTGAGTGGATGTCCTCCATGTCAGATTCTCTGGCCGATGCGTGTCTTAGCCTGGCAAATGTCGATCTCTTCTGTTTTCCTTTAGGCATAATGACTTTGTCTTTTGATTTTCACTCTTCCAAAAATCCGTTAAATCTGATTTTCACGGATCGGGTCTGGGAGCTTCAGCGTTAAGCTGCTATCACCATGGTGTCCAGACCGGCGAAAAAAAAAAAGTACTACCTCCATTTTAAATGATGACTCCCACCCTTTGCACTGCCACTTTCAGCTTCTTCCCTCCAGACGGAGGTTTGCTGTCCCAAAAAGTAAAACCCAGCGCTACAAAAACAGCTTTGTTCCTGCTGCTGTTAAAGAGTTGAACAAGATATAACAATATATTGCACATAATTTAGTTACCTATTTATTAATTTCATTTTATATTTACTTATTTTTGTAGGTTTTTTGGGGGGTTCTAAATCTTTTATTGGGTTTTAGACTTTGGAGTTTTTAACCTCTTTGACTAGTCTTTAAATTTTTAATATGACCCTTCTGTCTTATCTCTTTGTTTTTTTCTCTTATCTCTTTGTCTTATGTCCTGATTGATGGAGCCTTGAGTATTTTTATCATGTTTATTGTCAGCTTCATGTGTGCCTGTGTTTTGTGTTGAATGTAATTGTGGCTTGTAAATATGGATGTCACCAGACTGCAAAACAAATCTACCTACGGGTACAAATAAAGTAACCTGAACCTGAAAAAAAGGAACAAATTTATGAGACAAAGTTGCAAGATTACAGTAAAAAGTGGCAAATTTATGAGAAACTTCCAAAATTACAGGAAAAAGTTGGCAAATATGCAAGAAAAAAGACACAATTTTACAAGAAAAGCTAAGAAATTTATGAGGAAAAAAAATCACAAATTATGAGAAAAAGTTTACAGGGAAAAAAGAAGCAAATTTGTGAGGAAATAAATTGAAAATACTGTCGGGAAATGGGTAAAGTCCATGTGGGAAAACACAGATGGGGCCAGCATGGAACCTGCAGACAGACCCACATGGACCCATAAGACAGCCCAGATTTAACCTTTGGTGGGGCCCACATGGATGTGCTGGCTGGGTGGGAAGAGAAAATAAATCCTGTTCAGAGTTGAATATTGACACCCCCCCCCCCAAAAAAAAAAAAAAAAAAAAAAGTGAAAACGTGTTCAGTTTCCTCATCACAAGTGTTGGGTGTCATTGGTAGCTCTGAAGTTTCTTTGCTATTTTTGTACAAATTGCTTTTATGTTTCTGCTGATGGGAAAAAATAGACATTTCTGTATGTATGATGATAAATCTGTTAATGATTTTCTATTTAACCTCCTCAAATTAGAATTCTACTCGCAGTTACTTGATTGGTGCCAATCATATTTATTTCCCTTCTCTGCTTGTGTCATAGGTGGAACACCTGGCAGGTCGACATGTTATCCAGGTACATTCTCAGATATCTTGTTACTGCACTGTGAACAACACATTTTCTGGTGTCATTGAAAATACACCCGTTTTAAATCATTTCTTGCAGGTGGCTTGCGGGGCATATCACAGCCTGGCTCTTGTTCGCAGCCTGTCTCAGGACTACAATACCCAGACTCCTCCGAAGAAAAGGGAGAGGGGCCAGTCTCCTCACTACTCAATGATGGAGAGGGAGGAGGTTTCTACAGCTGATGATGCTCACTACTGTCCACTCGGAGTGGAGCTCACTGAAATTATGAAAGGAGGGGTAAATACTAACAAATATAAGAATTTATATTGGATGGAATAGGAGGAAATGGGTAAAATGATTTTGATTTGGGAATGCCATTCAACATGAACAATAAAATGACAACCCAAAGTCTGGGATCTGTTAACTCCTGCATCTTTTCCTCTCATGTGTGTACTGTTACAGTGGTGGTACTCGGAGTAAACAGTTGCTGTTTCAGATAACACCAGCACATTTACAAAGAATTCAGATAAGTCAAAAGTTGAAGCTCCTGACTGCTCTAAACCCTCATTTGATGGCACTTTGCTTCCCTTCATGGATTGCTTTGTTTAAACAGAGTACCCTCACCCCAACCAGTCTAGACAAAAGCTACGGTCACAATGATTTTTATAAACTATGGGTTTGTAAGAATCTCCCAGTTCCTATGAATTCTGAAGTGCCTTGGGATCTTCCTACATCATACTTGCTGCCATTTTATGAAAATTTTTGTGCAACTCACGACACTCTGAAGTCATTACTAGGAAGATGTTAGGCTTTTGGCACATTTTGTTGGCACAAATGTCACATGAATGACATAATTCCACCTCGTGAGTGCCTCACTACTGCCTTATGCACGCTGTACGAATTTCCGTATGAACGGGGATTTGTACAGCATTTCCTACAACCGCTGTAAGGGGCCCTCAAGAATAACTTAAAAGACCCTGACAACTGAATCAGTAAATGCGTTTTGAGTCTACCAGACCAGACAAAACTCATCAAAAACATTTTGATGATCCCCAAGACTTTTAGGAAAATACTCTGTGGACTGACGAGACAAAAGTTGAACTTTTTGGAAGGTGTGTGTCCCATTACATCCAACTTAAAAGTAACACAGCATTTCAGAAAAGGAACATCATACCAACAGTAAAATATGGTGGTGGTAGTGTGATGGTCTGGGGCTGTTTTGCTGCTTCAGGACCTGGAAGACTTGCTGTGGTAAATGGAACCATGAATTCTGCTGTTTACCAAAAAATTCTGAAGGAAGATATCCAGTCATCTGTTCGTGACCTCAAGCTGAAGCGCACTTGGGTTCTGCAGCAGGACAATGATCCAAAATACACCAGCAAGTCCACCTCTGAATGGCTTAAGAAAACCAAAATGAAGACTTTGGAGTGGCCTAGTCAAAGTCCTGACTTGAATCCGAATGAGATGTTGTGGCATGACCTTAAAAAGGCAGTTCATGCTCGAAAACCCGTCACTGTGGCTGAATTACAACAATTCTGCAAAGATGAGTGGGCCAAAATTCCTCCACAGCGCTGTAAAAGACTCATTGCCAGTTATCGCAGACACTTGATTGCAGTTGTTGCTGCTAAGGCTGGCCCAACCAGTTACGGTGCATCCGGAAAGTATTCACAGCGCTTCACTTTTCCCTCATTTTGTTATGTTACAGGCTTATTCCAAAATGGATTAAATTCATTTTTTCCCCTCAAAATTCGGCATACACAATACCCCGTAATCCATCCATCCATCTTCTACCGCTTTTCCGGAGGTCCGGGTCGCGGAGGCAGCAGTTCAAGCAGAGAAGCCCAGACTTCCCTCTCCCCAGCCACCTTCTCCAGCTCTTCAGAGAGGATACCAAGGCGTTCCCAGACTAGCTGGGAGACATAGTCTCTCCACCGAGTCCTGGATCTGCCCCGGGGTCTCCTCCCAGTGGGACGTGCCTGAAACACCTCAAGTGGGAGGCGTCCAGGAGGCATCCTGATCAGATGCCCATACCACCTCAACTGACTCCTTTCAATGTGGAGGAGCAGCGGTTCTACTCTGAGCCTCTCCCGGATGACTGAGCTCCTCACCCTATCTCTGAGGGTGAGTCCAGCAATCCTACAGAGAAAGCTCATTTCAGCCGCTTGTATCCGCGATCTCGTTCTTTCGGTCATTACCCAAAGCTCGTGATCATAGGTGAGAGTAGGAACGTAGATTGACTGGTAAATTGACAGCTTTGCCTTAGAACTCAGCTCCCTCTTCACCACAACAGACTGGTACAATGTCCGCATCACTGCAGATGCTGCTCCACTCCGTCTGTCAATCTCTCGCTCCATTTTCCCCTCACTCGTGAATAAGACCCCAAGATACTTAAACTCGTCCACTTGGGGCAGGAGCCTGTCCCCAACCCAGAGAGGACAATCCACCTTTTTCCGGCTGAGGACCTTGGACTTGGAGGTGCTGATTCTCATCCTAGCCGCTTCACACTCAGCGGGAAACCGTCCCAGCAAGAGCTGTAGATCATTGCTGGATGAAGCCAACAGGACAACATCATCTGCAAACAACAGAGATGAGATCCTGTGGTCACTAAGCGTGACACCCTCCATTGCCTGGCTGCGCATAGAAATCCTGTCCATAAAAATTATGAACAGGATCAGTGACAAAGGGCAGCCCTGGCGGAGTCCAACTCTCACTGGGAATGAGTCCGACCGAGTGTTGGCAATACGAACCAAACTCTCACAATGGTCGTACAGAGACCGAATAGCTCGTAACAACAAGCCCGATACCCCATACTCCCGAAGCACCCCCCCCCCCCCCCAAAAAACCACAAGGGACGCTGTCAAATGCCTTCTCCAGGTCCACAAAACACATGCAAACTGGTGGGGCAAACTCCCACGTACCCTCAAGAATTCTCGAGAGGGTAAAGAGCTGGTCTGATGTGCCCGGACGAAAACCACATTGCTCCTCCTGAATCCGAGGTTCGACCAGCGGCCGGACTCTCCTCTCCAATACCTTGGCATAGACCTTCCCAGGGAGGCTGAGGAGTGTGATCCCTCTAAAGTTGGAGCACACCCTCCCGTCCCCTTTTTTGAAGAGAGGAACTACCACCCCGGTTTGCCATGCCAAAGGCACTATCCCCGACCTCCACGCAATGTTGCAGAGGCGTGTCAACCATGACAGCCCAACAACATCCAGGGCCTTGAGGTACTCAGGGCGAATCTCGTCCACCCCCGGGGCCCAGCCACCAAGGAGATTTTTAACCACCTTGGCGACCTCAGCCCCTGTGATAGGCGAGTCATCCCCCTCGTCCACAAACCCTGCTTCCTCTGTGGAAGGCGTATCAGTGGGATTGAGGAGATCCTCAAAGTATTCCTTCCACCGCCCGATGATATCCCCAGTCGAAGTCAACAGTGCCCCATCCGCACCATACACAGTGTGGACAGGGAGCTGCTTTCCCCTCCTGAGCCGCCAGACAGTTTTGCCAGAATCTCTTCGAGGCCGACTGAAAGTCTTGTTCCATGGCCTCACCGAACTCCTCCCATACCCGGGTTTTTGTTTCAGCAACCACCCGAGCTGCACTCCGCTTGGCCTGCTGGTACACCTCAGCTGCTTCAGGAGTCCCACAAGCCAACCAAGCTTGATAGGGCTCCTTCTTCAGCTTAATGGCCCCCCTCACCACTGGTGTCCACCACTTGGTTCGGGGGTTGCCACCACGAGATGCACCGACCACCTTGCGGCTGCAGCTCTGGGCCGCCGCTTCAACAACAGAGGTGGAGAACATGGCCCATTCAGACTCCATGTCACCAGACTCCCTCGGAATGTGGTTGAAGTTCTTCCGGAGGTGGGAGTTGAAGACCTCCCAGACAGAGGCCTCAGCCAGACGTTCCCAGTACACCCTCACTATACGTTTGGGTCTACCAGGTCTGAATGGCTTCCTCCCCTGCCAGCGGATCCAACTCACCACCAGGTGATGATCAGTTGACAGCTCTGCACCTCTCTTTACCTGAGTGTCCAAGACATACGGTCGCAGGTCTGATGACACGATAACAAAATCGATCATCGACCTGCGACCTAGGGTGTCCTGGTGCCAGGTGCACATATTGACACCCTTATGCTTGAACATGGTGTTTGTTATGGACAAACTGTTGTTAGCACAGAAGTCCAATAACTGAACACCACTCGGGTTCAGATCGGGCAGGCCATTCCTCCCACTCACCCCCTTCCAGGTTTTACTGTCATCGCCCACGTACGCATTGAAGTCCCCCAGTAGGACAATGAAGTCTCCAAGAGGAGCACCCTCCAGCACCCCAGTCAAAAGACTCCAAAAAGGGTGGGTACTCTGAAAATTATTTGGTGCATAGGCACAAATGATGGTCAGGACCCGTTTCCCAACCCGAAGGCACAGGGAAGCAACCCTTTCATCCACCGGGGAAAACTCCAATATAAAGGCAGCAAGGTGGGGGGGGATACAAGAATACCCACCCCTGCTCGTCGCCTCTTGCCCGGGGCAACTCCAGAAAAGGCCAAGCTCCAGCCCCTCTCCAGGAGACTGGTTCCGGAACCGGAGCTGTGTGTTGAGGTGAGGCCGACTATATCTAGCCGGTATCTCTCAACCTCGTACACCAGCTCAGGCTCCTTCCCCATCAGAGAGGTGACATTCCACGTACCAAAAGCCAGTTTAGAAAGCTTGGGATCAGTCCACCAAGGTGTCCGCCTTTGACCGCCACCTAATCCACATAGCACCAGACCCCCGTGATCCCTCCTGCAGGTGGTGAGCCCACTGAAGGGCGGACCCATGTAACTCCTTCGGGCTGAGCCCGGCCGGGTCCCATGGGTGGAAACCCAGCCACCAGACGCTAGCCATCGAGCCCCTCCCCCAGGCCTGGCTCCAGGGTGGGGCCCCGGTAACCCCATACCGGGCGGGGTACACTGAATCCTTGATATAGAATTTATGATGAGAGTCTGTTGGATCGCTCTTAGTCTGGCTCTTCACCCAGGACCAGTTTGTCTTGGGTGACCCTATCAGAGGCAAATTGCCCCGGACAACATAGCTCCTGGGATCACTGGGACATGCAAACCCCCCCACCACGATAAGGTGACGATCCATGAGGGGGAATACCCCATAATGACAATGTGAAAAAATTTTTTTTTTGAGATTTTAGAAAATTTATTAAAAATAAGAATTCACATGTACGTACATAAGTATTCACAGCCTTTGCCATGAAGCTCTGAATTGAGCTCAGGTGTATCCTGTTTCCACTGATCATCCTTGAGATGTTTCTACAGCTTAACTGGAGTCCACCTGTGGTAAATTCAGTTGATTGGACATGATTTGGAAAGGCACATGCCTGTCTATATAGTAAGGTCCCACAGTTGACAGTGCAGAGCACAAACCAAGCATGAAATCAAAGGAATTGTCTGTAGACCTCCGAGACAGGATTGTCTCGAGACACAAATGTGGTGAAGGGTACAGAAAAATTTCTGCTGCTTTGAAGGTCTCAATGAGTACAGCGGCCTCCATCATCCGTATATGGAAGAAGTTCGGAACCACCAGGACTCATCTTAGAGCTGGCCGGTCATCTAAACTGAGCGATCGGCGGAGAAGGGCCTTAGTCAGGGAGGTGACCAAGAACCTGATGGTCACTCTGTCAGAGCTCCAGAGTTCCTCTGTGGAGAGAGAATTTTCCAGAAGGACAATCATCCCGGCAGCAATCCACCAATCAGGCCTGTATGGTAGGGTGGCCAGACGGAAGCCACTCCTTAGTAAAAGGCACATGGCAGCCCACCTGGAGTTTGCCAAAAGGCACCTGAAGGACTCTCAGACCATGAGAAACAAAATTCTCTGGTCTGATGAGTCAAAGATTGAACTCTCTGGCGTGAATGCCAGGTGTCATGTTTGGAGGAAACCAGGCACCGCACATAACTATGCCAATGGAGGTGGCAGCATCATGCTGTGGGGATGTTTTTTAGTGGCAGGAACTGGGAGACTAGTCAGGATAGAGGGAAAGATGAATGCAGCAATGTACAGAGACATCCTGGATGAAAACCTACTCCAGAGCGCTCTTGATCTCAGACTGGGGTGACGGTTCATCTTTCAGCAGGACAACAACCCTAAGCACACAGCCAAGATATCAAAGGAGTGGCTTCAGGACAACTCTGTGAATGTCTTTGAGTGGCCCAGCTAGAGACCAGACCTGAATCCAGTTGAACATCTCTGGAGAGATCTGAAAATGGCTGTGCACCGATGCTTCCCATCCATTCTGATGGAGCTTGAGAGGTGCTGCAAAGAGGAATGGACCAAACTGCCCACAGATAGGTGTGCCAAGGTTGTGGCATCATATTGAAAAAGACTTTGAGGCTGTAATTGCTGCCAAAGGTGCATCAACAAAGTATTGAGCAAAGGCTGTGAATACTTATGTACATGTGATTTCTTAGGATTTTTATTTTTAATACATTTGCAAAAATCTCAAATAAACTTTTCGTGTTGTCATTATGGGGTGTTGTGTGTTGAATTTTGATGAAAAAATGAATTCAATTCCTTTTGGAATAAGGCTGTAACATAACAAAATGTGGAAAAAGTGAAGCGCTGTGAAGACTTTCCAGATGCACTGTCTTTGGTTTAGGGGGCAATCACTTTTTCACACAGGGTCATGTAGATTTGGAATTTTTTTCCCTTTAATAATAAACACCTCCATTTAAAAACTGCGTTTTGTGTTTACTGGTGTTATTTTTTGTCTAATATTTAAATTTGTTTGATGATCTGAAACGGTTAAGTGTGACAAACATACAAAAAAAAAGTGAGAAATCAGGAAGGGGTCAAACACTTTTTCACACCACTGTATATATGTTTAGAAGAAAAATGCTGAATTCAGTTGTCAGGGTCTTTAATATGTTCTTGAGGCATACTTACGGCTGCCCTGTGATGAGGGGATTTCGTGGGGCATTCATAGAAATCTCAGACAAGACCATCGACCTAGCCACAAACTTACCAACAGTCTACAAACGCTGGATTCTCCTACGGCCGCCTTAAGAAGGCCGTATGAAATGATCCAATAATTATTCGTACGGTGTTCGCAGCTCTTCCTGAGGGTATTTTTTTTTTTGATTTTGTATACTTTATTGATCCCCAGAGGGGAAATTGAGGGCATCCACCTGGATGGATGAAGCAGCCACGGTACGGCGCTATCCCTTAACCATTCACACACACATTCACACCTAGGGCCACTTTAGAGTCTCCAATTAACCTAACCTAAGATAAGATAAACTTTATTGTCCCTCAAGGGGAAATTTGTCTTGGGCTTGACACCCGTGCTGCAACCACACAATCCACACATACACAATGGATGTAGTACACAATAAATGAAATAAAACCCAATAAATAATGCAAGTACATACATACATAAATATATAACAGCAGTCATTAAGAACAGGAGTTACAAGTGTCCCTGACCTATTTATCTGAGTTTAAAAGTTTTACTGACGTCGGGATAAATGAGTTCTTGTATCTATTGAAGCTGCACTTGGGGACTCTGTATCTCCTCCCTGAGGGCAGCCGCACATATTCATTGTTTAGTACATGGCTCATGTCACTGATTATTTTTTGAGCTTGTCTACAGGCTGCCTGGTCGTGTAAGATCTGCATGGGTAAATACTCTTTAACTCCAATAATTTTCCATGCTGTATGAATTAAACGCAACACTCTGTTCTTTAGTTTCACAGAGAGGTTGCCAAACCAAGCTGTAATGCTGTATCTAATACAGCTCTCCAACACAGCCTGGTAAAATACTAGCATAATCCTTTTATCAACACCATGTATTCTTAATCTACGCAAGAAATGCAGCCACTGTTGTAGTCTACTGCAGAGGTAATCAATATGTGTGCTCCAGGTTAATGAATTGTCAATAAATACTCCCAAATATTCATAGGAACTAGCCTGTGTTATAGTGTGGTTGTGGATGACCACAGGCCTGTGGTCACCAACTCCCCGAGGGTCAAACACCATCTCCTTTGTTTTATCAGTATTCAAAATGAGATGACTGTCATCACACCAATTGACAAACCTCTGAATTTCTATAAAATAGCTTGACAGATCATGAGTCTTTTGAAGTAGTGATAAAATAGCAGTGTCATCAGAAAATTTAATAATTTGATTGCCTGGATAGACACTTCTGCACTCATCAGTGTACAAGGTGAACAAAAATGGTGAACTAACACAGCCTTGGGGAGCTCCTGTGCTGAGGGTTCTAGATTTAGATAAAGTTCCATTTACACTAACTTGCTGTTTATGATAAGTTAAAAAATATAAAAAGGTGTGGCTGCAGTGTTACCTTTTAAAAAATTAAAAGGTGTGGCTGCAGTGTGTTAAAAGCTGAACTAAAATCAACCAATAAAAGACATGCATATGAGGTTGTCTCCTCCAAATGTTTAAACACAGAATGAGTTAAGGTTAAAATGGCATCCTCTGTACTTCTGTTATTTTTATAAGCAAACTGCAGAGGATCCAAAAGTCCTCCAAAATTAGTTTTCAGAATGTCAATGACAATCTTCTCGAGGCACTTCATTACCAGTGAGGTCAGTACAACAGGATGATAGTCATTATTCTCTTTGCAGCTTGTTTTTTTTTTGGTACAGGAATTATAATAGAGCTTTAACAAATTACTGGGACAGAACACGTATCTAAAGACTTCTGGTAGATGGGACTCCAGGCTTCTGCTAGCTCCTCACTGACTTCAGTAAGCGCTCAGAGATCCCGTCTGGTCCAGATGCCTTCCTGGGGCACATACGCAAGAAAAATCTTTCCACAACATGCTGGTCAACTATAATTTTTGCAGAGCCTGAAACTGGTATAGCGTCCAGAGCAGCTTTTTGTTCATGAGAAAAATCTCTAGTCTCAAATCTGCAAAAGAAATTATTCAATTCATTTGCCTTTTCTTCCTCATTCATTACATTAATGCAGCTTTTGGATGGAGTCATCTTTGTCATTACTTTAACTGAGTCCCACAATTTCCTAGAACTTTTTCCTAGGCATTCAGATTCAAATTTCTTCCTCGTCTCATCTCTAGCTGTTCTTAGTTTGTAATTAATTTCTTTCTGTATATTTTTCACACTTAACATGTCCCCATTCTTAAAAGCAATATTTTTCTGTACTATGCACCGTTTTAATTCCTTGGAAATATAAGACTTATTATTGGGGTACATAGTGATTACTTTCTGAGGTAAAACATTTTCTTTACAGAATTTTATGTACCCAGTTATGGTATCTGTGGCCTCCTCCAACTTCAAGTTATGGAAGAGTCCCCAGTCGGTACAAGAAAAACAATCTCTCAAAGTTTCTATACCTTCATTGTCCCATATGAAGATTGTCTTTGTCTGCTTGTTTTTGGCCTGTGGGAGGAATCCGGAGAAATCCTGGGGTAAACCCACGCAGATACAGGGAGAACATGCAAATTCCACACAGATCACTGTTGGTCAGGGGCTGGGATCGAACCAGGGATCCCATGGCCAAGGGTGAGTTGCTGTGCCGGTGCAGTGCTAACCACTGCGCCACCGCACCACCCACCCCTATTTGTGACCATAGCTAAAAGTGACTAAAAAGGAAGATAGTCGTACAGGTGGAGGAGCTTGCCTCTGGCAGCGAATGAACTGTGGGACTTCACCTGGTGTTTGATAGGTCATTATGATTGGGAGCTGGTTAGGGATGCACAATAGTTTTTTGCGGATATGTCAATAGTTTGAAAGTATTTATTGCCGACACCAATATACTGTGCACATATTTTTTCCCACCTATTTACAGTGGGGTAAAAAAGTATTTAGTCAGCCACCAATTGTGCAAGTTCTCCCACTTAAAAGATGAGAGAGGTCTCCAATTTTCATCATAGGTATACCTCAACTATGAGAGACAAAATAAGAAAAAAAAATCCAGAAAATCACATTGAAGGATTTTTAATGAATTAATTGGTAAATTCCTCGATAAAATAAGTATTTGGTCAATAACAAAAGTTCATCTCAATACTTTGTTATATACCCTTTGTTGGCAATGACAGAGGTCAAACGTTTTCTGTGAGTTTTCACAAGGTTTTCACACACTGTTGCTGGTATTTTGGCCCATTCCTCCATGCAGATCTCCTCTAGAGCAGTGATGTTTTGGGGCTGTCGCTGGGCAACACAGACTTTTAACTCTCTCCAAAGATTTTCTATGGGGCTGAGATCTGGAGACTGGCTAGGCCACTCCAGGACCTTGAAATGCTTCTTACGAAGCCACTCCTTTGTTGCCCGGGCGGTGTGTTTGGGATCATTATCATGCTGAAAGACCCAGCCACGTTTCATCTTCAATCCCCTTGCTGGTGGAAAGAGGTTTTCACTCAAAATCTCACAATACATGGCCCCATTCATTCTTTCCTTTACACAGATCAGTTGTCCTGGTCCCTTTGCAGAAAAACAGCCCCAAAGCATGAGGTTTCCACCCCCATGCTTCACAGTAAGTATGGTGTTCTTTCTCCTCCAAACACGACAAGTTGAGTTTTTACCAAAAAGTTCTATTTTGGTTTCATCTGACCATATGACATTCTCCCAGTCCTCTTCTGGATCATCCAAATGCTCTCTAGCAAACTTCAGATGGGCCTGGACATGTACTGGCTTAAGCAGGGGGACACGTCTGGCACTGCAGGATTTGAGTCCCTGGCGGTGTAGTGTGTTTCTGATGTCGCCTTTGTTACTTTGGTCCCAGCTCTCTGCAGGTCATTCACTAGGTCCCCCCATGTGGTTCTGGGATTTTTGCTCACCGTTCTCGTGATCATTTTGACCCCATGGGGTGAGATCTTGCGTGGAGCCCCAGATCGAACGAGATTATCAGTGGTCTTGTATGTCTTCCATTTTCTAATAATTGCTCCCACAGTTGATTTCTTCACACCAAGCTGTTTACCTATTGCAGATTCAGTCTTCCCAGCCTGGTGCAGGTCTACAATTTTGTTTCTGGTGTCCTTTGACAGCTCTTTGGTCTTGGCCATAGTGGAGTTTGGAGTCTGACTGTTTGAGGTTGTGGACAGGTGTCTTTTATACTGATAACGAGTTCAAACAGGTGCCATTAATACAGGTAGCGAGTGGAGGACAGAGGAGCCTCTTAAAGAAGTAGTTACAGGTCTGTGAGAGCCAGAAATCTTGTTTGTAGGTGACCAATTAATTCATTAAAAATCCTTCAATGTGATTTTCTGGATTTTTTTTTTCTCATTTTGTCTCTCATAGTTGAGGTATACCTATGATGAAAATTGGAGACCTCTCTCATCTTTTAAGTGGGAGAACTTGCACAATTGGTGGCTGACTAAATACTTTTTTACCCCACTGTACATCTCCTTTATCTTACAGTGATGATTACTTGGCAGATAAAGACGCAAAATAAGACAACTACCTCAACTTAATATGAAAATAAATGGTTTCATCCTAGAATTTGGGAGGGGGGGCTAGAATTGTTTTTGAATTTTAAGTAAATGTTTGATTCTTGTGATCAGGGGGTCTTCATGCTGGAAAAATGAGAAGTGGTTCAAACGTCTTCTTCTACTCGTCCTTCTCCTCCTCTCGGCTGCTCTCTTTAGGGGTCGCCACAGTGGATCATCTGCCTCCCTGTCTTTTTCTCAGTGCCACCATCTCCAACCCATTCATCATAGCAGGTCTCACTCCTGGCTTGTAAATCTTCAATTTCAGTCTTGCTACTCTCCTCCTGTCACAAATCACCGCTGAGACTCATCTCCACCCACTCCACCCTGCCTGCACTCTCTTCTTCACCTCTCTTGTGCATTTTCCATTGTTTTGGATGGTTCAGGTTCAGGATCAGGTTACTTTATTTGTACCTGTAGGTAGATTTGTTTTGCAGTCTGGTGACATCCATATTTACAAGCCACAATTACATTCAACATAAACACAAACACAGGCACACATGAAGCTGACTATAAACATGATAAAAATAATCAAGGCTCCATCAATCAGGGTATAAAAAGACAAAGAGATGAGAGAAAAACCAGAGATAAGAGAGAAGGGTCATATTAAAAAGTTAAAGACTAGTCAAAGAGGTTAAAAACTCAAAGGTCTAGATTAGATAGATACTTTATTTCGAACAAAAAAGTATAACAAAAACAAAACGAATGACAAATGCAATAAAGTAACAGTATACAGTGTTTGAAAGGGAGAAGGAAGAAGTGAACACTTAATTCCATCTCCTCTTTTCCATAAATACACCCATGTGAATTATATACAAATTACCACCTTTAAGACCCCAAGTAAACAATTTACTGTATTAAATATCAACATTAACACCCATCCATCCTAATATACATTGATGTCCATGCATCAAAACTAGCCTCAAACAACACAGATATACATAGTGCTGTCCCACCCACCATTCCATAGTGTCCCATAATGTCCCAGAGTGAACATAGTGAATCGTACATATAAATACTACCCTTCTAACATATATCCTTTCAGCAAATAATGTTTATACCTCTTTTTGAATTGATTTCTGTTTGTACATAGTTTCAGTTCCGGCTCCAGACTGTTCCACAAATCCACCCCACAGACAGATATGCACAGACTTTTCTTGGTTGTTCGTATCTTGGGTTTTGTAAAGTTTAAGTCTCCTCTCAAATTATGATCATTGTCTCTTTTTTTAAAATATATTTTGTATATTAGTTGGGAGTTGATTAATTGCCCTGTACATTACTTGTGCTGTCTTACATTTAACTAAATCGATGAACTTTATGACATGTGACTTTAAAAACAACGAATTGGTATGGTCTCTATATCCTACATTGTTTATTATCCTTATAGCTCTTTTTTGTAATGTGCATATTGACTGTAGGTTGGTCTTGTAGGTGTTTCCCCAGACTTCTACACAGTAGTTAAGATAAGGTAAAAACAGTGAATTGTACAGTAAGACCAATGATTTATAGTCCAAGATGGGTCTAAAACCCAATAAAAGATTTAGAACCCAACCCATGGTTGACTTCATGTATTTACTCATCGTGATATGCACTACACAAAGAGCAGAGATAAACAAAGCTATCATCTGGTCAGTCACTGCAACAGATACTGGAGTCTGTTTGTCTTGGCCTGTCCTTGCCGCTGATAATACCTCTGTCTGCCAAGACTGTGCCGCTAGTCCAGCAAAAGCAAGCGGTACTCAATTACTTTCAAAGTCAAAGTGCCTTTATTGTCATTCCATTGCTAATAAACAATGCAACGAAATTGAGATACTGCTCCCTAAAAACAAACTATCACACTCACAGTTCACATTTAACATTCTTATAATTACAAGTCCAGCAAAAGCTAGCGGTACTCAATTACTTTGCAAGCAGTTTCATGAAATGGTCAGTCAGAAAGCAACTCATACCGGCTCGGACGTCGCCTGGGTTAACAAGGTCAGGAGTTCCTGGCAGCGGAGGGCGAAGGACAGAGCTGCGTGGAGGAATCTGATCAGACCTAAATGAAACAGTCATTGGCGCCCCTAACAGACTGCCATGATGATGATGATGATGATGATGATGACCTTTACTTCCTCTACTCCTTTCATCTTTACCTTTACACCTGCCTCTGTCTTGCTTCTACTATGTTCAGTGTGGCTGATCAACTTTATGTCTCTGTAGTTACTACAGCTCTGAGTATCACCCTTGTTCTTGATAATTGGTACCAAAACACTTCTTCTGCACTCTTGAGGCATCCTGTCACTCTCCAAGGTTGTGTTAAAAAGTCCACTGACATCTCTCCTAAACGTCTCCATACCTCCACAGTTGTGTTATCAAGGCAAGTTGCCTTTCTACTCTTCAGCCTCTTCATAGCTGCCCTCACTTCTGCCTTGCTAATCCTCTGCATTTCCTGATTCACAAAGCTTTCTTCTCTCTCTCATTTTCTTTATTCATCAGCTCTTCAAAGTACTCCTTCCACCTTCTCAATACACTTGTAATTTTAGTACATTACCATTTCTGTCCTTAATCATCCTAACCTGCTGTACATCCTTTCCAGCTCAATCTGGCCAATCAACAGTCCAAATTATTAGGGCTAATGGAGGAAGTCCGGGAGCTGAAATTGACAGTTAAGGAAAGAGACAAAAAAAAAAAAAATCACATCGAGGATCTTGAACAATATACTTGTATGGATGATTTAATCATTAGTGGACTAAAGATTAATTATCAATCATATGCTCATGCTACAGCATGAGAGGTGAGGAGGCTCCCCCGAGTGAATCAGTCTCCTTGGAAAACCAGGTGCTGAAGTTCCTTGAAAGCAGAAACATAAAGGTTGATGTAAATGCAATTTCAGCCTGCCATACTCTACCCAGAAAGGATAATAAAACAACGATATCAATTGTGATGCGCTTTGTGAACAGAAGAGTAAAACATGACATACTGAGGCAAGCCAGAAAGCTACGGGGAACAGAAGTTTACCTAAATGAACATTTAACCCCTTGCACTCCGGTCAATTTCCCTAAAAACGCCAAAAATTAACGTGCCCAAATTAAATCAAAAGCTGTTCTTCAACCCTTTGCAGCATCTTCATGGGGTTGGTCTCGTTTAAAAGAAAACACTTTGAATTTTTTGGCAAAACAGTCATAATCTCTCTAAGTGCTCCGGCCACTGAGTTACAGTCATCTAAACATAGTGAACTTGAAGAAAATAAATTTGGCCTGGGTGTTTTTTTGGATACAAATGCTTGCAAATAACACACAGCTTCAGATCCGGGCTGGAAAATGCAACAGAAATGTAGAACCAAGTGTTATCCAGCTGAGGTCCAAATTTTGTAACAATACCACAAAAAATGAATATATTACACAGCTTTTTCCTCAGGTAGTTCCCAGGCGTTTTGGAACTGTGCCAAATTGTGCCAAATGGCACAGTTTGGAAAAATGTCTGTAACTTTTGAATGATTCAATATAGAAGCTTCATTTTGGGCTCTAATGAAAGGTCACACTCAGGGCTGTCTGTGTGTGTGTGGGGGGGGGGGTTGTCCCCCCCCCCTCGCTACAGAGGATGGACATCGGCCATCGCTACACAACGGATTAGCCTCATGTGGCGATGTGGGACAGCAGCGCAGTCACCGCGGCTTCCCCCCTCGCTACAGAAGAATAGCGGGGGTGGGGGGGCGGCGTTCACGGTCTGTACGCGGCGAACAACCCCTTGTACCGCGGCGCACGAACTGCACAGTTGTAATTTACCGATCGGTCAAAAGTCATTTTGGATTACAATTTTCAGGGATAAATAATAATTTAGCTTATAACACCTTACCTCTTCACAGCAGCAGAGTCCTGGTGAACTTCTCTTCCTCACTGTCAGACGAACACGACGCTGGTCCACTCGTGGTTCTGGTCTCGTGACCCGATCAAAACATAATTCCATTATTGCAGTTTTATGCTTCCATGATTGCGGTTTTTGGCGAACAATTTTTCCAAAACAAATAACAGTAGTAATTAAAAAAAGACTGGCGAAGGCATGTGTGTCACTCAGCCTTCGTCGTCAGCCTCCGTCGGTCTATGACCATGGAAGAAATCATAATGTCTACTCTGCTGGAACCAAAACAAAATAAGCACCGCCTGTGGCCGAACATTCTGATGCACGAATGGCACTCCCTGTCACACAGGTTGCATTTGTGGATGGTCTCCGTGCTGCTGGGTCTGTGGGGTTCTTCCTGTGGGTCCTTTTTTGATCCGCTGCAGCAGCCAGTCTTCACCCAGCCTTAAAAAAAAAACAGCTTGTGAACTTCTCTGCTTCAATTGGCTCACTGCATTCACAGTGTTGGGAGACGGGTCCTTCTGTGGCTAGGTTTTCAGTCATTGGTTCTTCAAGGTTTCAGAAACCCAATTCAAGGCTCTTATTAGTCGAATGAGAGGTCAATCAAATGAACTAATCTGTTCGCGGCTGTGTCTGCAGCTTTTATTTTCAGTGCGCGCTTGGACGCCATACACCACCTACATAACAATCTCCATCATGCGTCCTAGAGCACACGAGCGCACCCTCGTGCGCTCTCGTGCGCTCTAGGACGCAGAGAGTTGCCCGTCCGCGGTACAACGGAGCGCAAGAGGTTAACAAAGACCAATGCTGAAATAGCACGGTAAGCTCGGATGCTGAAAAGACAAAACAAGATACAGGCAACATGGACAAGAAACTGTAGATTCTGGATTAAACTAAATGGAACACCTGAAGAAGCAAAGGCCGTAATGATAAGAGATCTCACTAACTTAAATCACTCTATAAAAGCAAGCTCTATAAAGCAAGAAATCTCTGTGTGTGTGTGTCTGTCTGTCTCTGTGTGTGTGTCTGTCTGTCTGTCACATTCATAGGACATCATAGGACGGCCTATGATCTCTGCCTGAACATCATAGGACGTCCTATGAACTCAGCCATCATAGGACACAGACAAATGTTCAGGTTACTTTATTTGTACTCGTAGGTAGATTTGTTTTGCAGTCTGGTGACATCCATATTTACAAACCACAATTACAGTCAACATAAACACAAACACAGGTACACATGAAGCTGACTATAAACATGATAAAAATACTCAAGGCTCTATCAATCAGGCTATAAAGACAAAGAGATGAGAGAAAAACCAGAGATAAGAGAGAAGGGTCATATTAAAAAGTTAAAGACTAGTCAACGAGGTTAAAAACTCAAAGGTCTAAAACCCAATAAAAGATTTAGAATCCAAATAAAATCCTACAAAAATAAGTAAATATAAAATGGAGTTAATAAATAGGTACCTAAATTATGTGCAATATATTTTTACAACTTGTTCAACTCTTTGATAGCAGCAGGAACAAAGCTGTTTTTGTAGCGCTGGGTTTTACTTTTTGGGACAGCAAACCTCCGTCTGGAGGGAAGAAGCTGAAAGTGGCAGTGCAAAGGGTGGGAGTCATCATTTAAAATGGAGGTAGCCATCCTCTGTACCTGTCTGGTGTACAAGTACAAGGATGTCAGGCTCAGCTGTGACTCACCAAGCAAACGACTGGACCATCTAACTACCTGATCCAAGGATTTGGATTTCCCCTGTTTCAGTTTTATCTGACCAAACCATGACACTAAAGAAAAGGATAAAACAGATACAATAAAAGCCCGATAAAACATTGTCATTATGGTTCGGTCAATTTGGAAGCGTGCAAGTTGAGATTGAGATTGAGATTCAACTTTATTGTCATTACACATGTATACAAGGTAAGGAAACGTGACTTGGCATTTGGGCACGCTCTGCAGAGCGCATCCAAGGCCAGGGCAGCCGCTAGGCGCCAGTCAAGTTCCCTCAAACAATGCAAATGTTGCTGACCCTTTTTGCACACCCTTTCACAGTTCTCTTCAAAGTTTAAATTACTATCAATAATCATCCCAAGATATTTGTAGGATTGTACACATTCGGTGGTCTGGCCTTTTAGTACGGTGACTTTGTGCCTGGGAGTTTTCCTCCTAAAGTCAATAATCATATCTTTAGTTTTTGTCGTATTCAGCTGCAGGTAGGAATCCTCACACCAGTGAACAAAATCATCAACTACTGGGCCGTGGCCACTCTTCCCATCCTGGAGGAGACTGACAATGACTGAATCATCAGCATACTTTATAATGTGTCTGTTGTCATGTCTGCTCCGACCCGTTTGTGTACAGGATGAAGAGTAGTGGTGACAACACACACCCCTGAGGAGAGCCAGTAGAAGAGCACTTTAGGTCAGACAATGTACCATTGACCCTTACTCTCTGTGTCCTGTTGGTTAAGAAATTCAGAATCCAACCCACCAGATTATTGCTCAAATCAAATTGTTGCAGGAGCCTTTCAACTAAAATATGAGGTTGTATTGTATTAAAGGCGGAAGAAAAGTCCACAAATAAAAGCCTGGCATGTGTCCCATTAAAATCCAGATGTTTAAAAAGCATGTTAAACAGAGTGACAGTGGTGTCCTCCACTCCTTTGTGAGGCCTATATGCAAACTGCAAAGGATCCAGTGCATGTTCAGTCTGCTTTAGGACCTCACATCTGACCAGTTTTTCAAAAATTTTCATTAAAATTGAAGTCAAAGCAACTGGTCTAAAGTCGCTTACCGTTTTAGGACAGCTGGATTTTGGAACAGGAATAACCACGGCATCTTTCCAGATCTTAGGCACATGTTGTGTCTGTAAGGACTTATTGAAAATGTAATGAAATACAGGACTCAGTTCATGTGCACAGGACTTTACCAAGCACCCACATATATTATCAGGGCCCTGACTTTTGTTCACTTTTACAGCGCAGAACTCCCTTTTAATATCCTGCACCTCAATATTAAAGTGCCGATTGTCTTTGAGTTTCTGTTTCAAATCTTGGGTTTCTGTGCTAAAATCAAAGGAGTCAGAAAAACCATAAAAGCAATTAAGAGCATTAGCCAGCTCTGTGTCTGAATTAAAACCATCTCAGAACACACGATTACTGCGCTCTGTGCTCTGAAGGCCTGCAATAGTTTTCATACTGGCCCAGGCCGAACCAAGTTTCTTTGTTGCCATCTTGCTTTCCAATTCTGATTTATAATTCTGTTTTGCTTTTAAAATTTCGGACTTCAGCTCTTTTGTGGCAACCTGCAGCTCAGAAACAGACCCCTGTTTAAAGGCAAGTGCTTTCCTCTGTAAGCAGGATTTAACTGATTTTGTAACCCATGGCTTGTTGTTGGGATATATTTTGACACGTTTATGTGGAACGATCATATTTTTACAGAAAGCCATGTATGAGCATGTGACGTCCACCAAAGAGTCCAAATCATCCCCGCAGGACAGTGTGAAAACCTCCCAGTCCGTACAGTTAAAGCATTCCTGAAGGCAGTGCACTGAATCCTCTGTCCACACATCTACACTCACCGGCCACTTTATTAGGTACACCTGTCCAACTGCTCGTTAACACTTAATTTCTAATCAGCCAATCACATGGCGGCAACTCAGTGCATTTAGGCATGTAGACATGGTCAAGACAATCTCCTGCAGTTCAAACCGAGCATCAGTATGGGGAAGAAAGGTGATTTGAGTGACTTTGAACGTGGCATGGTTGTTGGTGCCAGAAGGGCTGGTCTGAGTATTTCAGAAACTGCTGATCTACTGGGATTTTCACGCACAACCATCTCTAGGGTTTACAGAGAATGGTCCGAAAAAGAAAAAATATCCAGTGAGCGGCAGTTCTGTGGGCGGAAATGCCTTGTTGATGCCAGAGGTCAGAGGAGAATGACCAGACTGGTTCGAGCTGATAGAAAGGCAACAGTGACTCAAATAACCACCCGTTACAACCAAGGTAGGCAGAAGAGCATCTCTGAACGCACAGTACGTCGAACTTTGAGGCAGATGGGCTACAGCAGCAGCAGACCACGCCGGGTGCCACTCCTTTCAGCTAAGAACAGGAAACTGAGGCTACAATTTGCACAAGCTCATCGAAATTGGACAATAGAAGATTGGAAAAACGTTGCCTGGTCTGATGAGTCTCGATTTCTGCTGCGACATTCGGATGGTAGGGTCAGAATTTGGCGTCAACAACATGAAAGCATGGATCCATCCTGCCTTGTATCAATGGTTCAGGCTGGTGGTGGTGGTGTAATGGTGTGGGGAATATTTTCTTGGCACTCTTTGGGCCCCTTGGTACCAATTGAGCATCGTTGCAACGCTACAGCCTACCTGAGTATTGTTGCTGACCATGTCCATCCCTTTATGACCACAATGTACCCAACTTCTGATGGCTACTTTCAGCAGGATAATGCGCCATGTCATAAAGCTGGAATCATCTCAGACTGGTTTCTTGAACATGACAATGAGTTCACTGTACTCAAATGGCCTCCACAGTCACCAGATGTCAATCCAATAGAGCATCTTTGGGATGTGGATGAACGGGAGATTCGCATCATGGATGTGCAGCCGACAAATCTGCGCCAACTGTGTGATGCCATCATGTCAATATGGACCAAACTCTCTGAGGAATGCTTCCAGCACCTTGTTGAATCTATGCCACGAAGAATTGAGGCAGTTCTGAAGGCAAAAGGGGGTCCAACCCGCTACCATAGCACAGGTCCAATGTCTTTTTTCGCCTGGGTGGGCAGGAGACATACTGATAAAAGTTTGTAAGTGTCTTCTTTAAAGAAACATGGTTAAAATCCCCAAGAATAAAGTTTGGCGCCTCTTGGGATATTGATTGCAGCCGCTGGACCACATCAAAGACGGTGCTGGAGGCGGAGTCAGCGTCTGCCCTCGGGTGAATGTACACAGTCATGATGAAAAGTTGGGGGAACTCGGAAGGCAGATAAAGAGGGCGTAGCGATACGGACAGCAGCTCCACATCGGGTGTACAGATGTGCTCTCTGATCGTGACAGATGCGCAGTACTGTTTATTAATATATAAACATACGCCACCCCCCTGACGTTTCCCAGTTACCTCTTCCTGCCGATCCGAGCGAAATGGGGCTCCAAAGCCATCAATCCACAGGTCCGCGTCCCGGTCATGCGCAGTAAGCCACGTCTCCGTGTAAGCCATGACACAGCAGTTCTTGAAGTCCTTCTGGTTGTGTACATTCCCTTGAATTTCATCTACTTTATTCCTCAGAGATTGTACGTTCCCCAAAATCATGGAAGGGAGAGGAATGCTATTTAACTGACGTCTCCTCAGGCGTAATTTCACGCCTCCACGCCTTCCGCGCTTCCTCCTTTTGTCCCTCTTTTCATCACTGTGGCCATGAACGTCTCTTAAAGTCCGGCAGTTGCGGCATAGACTCAATCACAGATGCTGCATTATCCGTGTTTAAATGAGGTAACATGTCCCTGGAATATTGTATTCTCCCCGGCATGATCGCGATCGCACTTACCACAGAGACACAGAGCCGGTGGGAAAGAAGCAGCAGTGCAAAAATGGGGAGGAAATCCATATTGATGGAACCAGGGAACTCTTCGTTATACAGTCCACAAACATTCCAGGACAAAAATGACACAGAGAATTTCATTAAAACACATTAAAGTGCGTAAAAACGGACACACAGACGACGGGACTTTTTTCACCAGCTGCTGGTCGCTGCGTGCGCATGCCCCCTTTTGTGTATTTGTGATGTCATACAGACCATGTGTCTTTGAACTCAAACATCATCACGCTACAAAAGGAAGAAATCTTTGTGTGTATCTGTCTGTGTGTGTGTCTGTCATGTTCATAGGACATCATAGGACGGCCTATGAACTCAGGCATCATAGGACACAGACAAATGTGTCTTTATGATGTCATATAGACCATGTGTCTTTGAACTCAGGCATCATAGGACACATAGACAAATGTGTCTTCATGATGTCATATAGACCATGAACTCGGCATCATAGGGCACATAGACAAATGTGTCTTTAGGATGTCATATAGACCATGAACTCAGGAATCATAGGACTTGCGATGCCTATATGATGGCACATAGACAAATGTGTCTTTATGATGTCATATACATCAAGCCCACGGCACATAGACAAATATGTCTTTATGATGTCATATACATCAAGCCTGCCTTCATGTCTTTATGATGTCCTATACAGTCACAGACATCAGGCAACATGTCTTTATGATGTCATATACATCAAGGCTGCCTTCATGCCTTTATGATGTCATATACAGTGAGTCCATGCTGGAAAGCCTCTTTTTGCTCAGATCTAGTTTCATGATCTTGTCCATGAACTGGAATTATGATGCACCCATCCCTCAACCAGTGGTCTCAATGAAGAAGAAGAAGATCCACCAGATGGAGAGCAATAGAATGACAACTGCTGCACATCAGAAAAGATGCCATGAAGATTAAACACCTGAGGTTCCAGCAGTACATCACACCTGTCTGAGACACCCTTCACCAGCATAGGGTACGACAGACTTTAAAGCACGTTTCTAGGACATCATAGGACGGCCTATGATCTCTGCCTCACCATCATAGCACATCCTATGAACTCAGGCATCATAGGACAACTCGCCATGCCTATATGACAGAAAATGTGTAATCTTGACGAATGCCACTCTACACTACAAATGTGTAAAATGCCAAGCAAAGTGCTGATTTTCTCCAGATGCCCCGGTTTCTTGGTTTCTACGGGCATGTGTGGGCCTTCCTGAACAGGGTCGAAAGCCACTTTTTCAGGATCGTGCCCATGAACTGGAACTACGACGCACCTATCACTCAACCAGTGGTCTGAACGAAGAAGAAGACCCACCAGATGGAGAGCAATGGAATGAGGAGAACTGCTGGATCATCGACTTCCTGACGGACCGGAGGCAGCATGTGCGGCTGGGAAAGACTGTCTCAGACTATACTAGCATCAGCACCGGATCACCCCAGGGCTGTGTACTTTCCCCCCTACTCTTCTCCCTTTACACCAACTCCTGCACCTCCAGCCACCAGTCTGTCAAGTTGATCAAGTTTGCGGACGACACCACCCTCATCGGGCTCATCTCCAACGGCGACGAGTCCGCCTACAGGAGAGAGGTGGCCCAGCTGGCGTCCTGGTGCAGCAATAACAACCTGCAGCTGAACGCTCTGAAGACAGTGGAGATGATTGTAGACTTCAGGAAAGTCACTACTCCTCTGCCCCCCCTCACCCTCTCAGGCTCTCCCATCACCACTGCTGATTCCTTCCGCTTCCTAGGCACTACCATCACCAGGGACCTCAAATGGGAGCTGACCATCAGCTCACTCATCAAAAAAGCCCAGCAGAGGATGTTCTTCCTGCGGCAGCTGAGGAAGCTCAAGCTACCCACCAAGATGTTAGTGCAGTTCTACACAGCCATCATCGAGTCCATCCTCACCACCTCCATAACTGTGTGGTACGCAGGAGCCACTGCCAGGGACAGACTAAGGCTGCAGCGCGTCGTGCGCACTGCTGAGAAGGTGATCGGCTGCAAGCTCCCATCTCTCCAGGATCTGTACATCTCCAGGACCCGGAGGCGTGCTGGCCGGATCATAGCCGATCCCTCACACCCTGGTCACGTACTGTTTGCCCCCCTCCCCTCTGGTAGAAGACTTCGGTCCATCCAGACTAAAACCTCCCGTCACATGAACAGCTTCTTCCCCTCTGCCATTAGACTGCTGAACACTAAGTGACTCTCGTGCACCATGTACAGCAGCTCAACCAGACTCATGTCAATCATCACTGTTTTCTTCCTGCATTACCAACTGCACTATATAGTTCTCCACAGTATCTGCTGCTGGCTAATATATATTTTAACTGTTGACCAGTATCACTTAATCTTATCCTACACTTTATTACATGTATAGTTTATTTCTCTTATCTTATCATGTTTAATGTTGCAGCATTGTACCGAGACAAATTCCTAGTTTGTGTACTACATGAACAATGGCAATAAACCTGATTCTGATTCTGATTCTGATTCTGATTCTGCTGCACATCAGAAAGGATGCCGTGAACATGAAACACCTCAGGTTCCACCAGTACACTACAGGCATGACTGTGAACAACACAGCCATCTGAGACAGGAAGAGACCCTTTAGTGCACAGGTGTCAAACTCATTCCATGGAGGGCCAAGACCCTGCAGGTTTTACCTCCACCCAGTGTCTTCAACAGGTGATTTCACTGAATTTCTTCCCACTGATTGCTGATCAGTGAAAACACCTGCTGAAGACACTGGGTGGAAGTAAAACATGCAGGGTCTTGGCCCTCCATGGAATGAGTTTGACACCCCTGCTTTAGTGGTCTGAACGAAGAAGAAGAAGACCCACCAGATGATGTCTATATGACGGCACATAGACAGAGCACATGACTCCCTACAAGACATACTGTATATATAGACACAGGTAAGCAACATAACACAGAACAGTGACAGGCAGGAGAAGTAACAAGCGGGGGCAAACAGCCCCAGATGGCAGGGCATATTTTGTGTGATTTTTATGTTTTGCTACATACAAAAGCCATCACATGTGATTGCCACTTAGTGCTGTGTTGCTATACCAACTGCCCTGTAACTGGCAAGAATTCTGTTCCAGTGCATCCCCTCTACGGGCATGCACGGGTATGCACTAGTAAATATAGATGAACACCATCCATCCATCCATCTTCTACCGCTTTTCCGGAGGTCCGGGTCGCGGAGGCAGCAGTTCAAGCAGAGAAGCCCAGACTTCCCTCTCCCCAGCCACCTGCTCCAGCTCTTCAGAGGGGATACCAAGGCGTTCCCAGACTAGCTGGGAGACATAGTCTCTCCACCGAGTCCTGGGTCTGCCCCGGGGTCTCCTCCCAGTGGGACGTGCCTGAAACACCTCAAGTGGGAGGCGATGAACACTGATCAAGAAAATTAAGAGACTACAGTAATCCATATCCACACATGGCAAGAACAGTCCTTTAGTGACATAACATGATAATGTACTTAAAAGAAAAAAACAACAACTCATGACTGAGTTTAGTAGACGTCAATCATCCTCAATTGGAGGAAGTCATTGAACCCAGAGAGAGGAAATTCAGACACTGAAAATATTTCATTATGCTCAACATAAAACTACAAGAGATGGAGAATGATAATGATCCTGATAACCACTTCTTCAATAATATTCATAATCACTGTGAATATTACACTGAAAAACAATTCAAAAGTCAAGTGCATGTAGATGGTAAATATCAATAATACACTTTAACAGCAGAAGTCTTAACAAAAACTTTCCACAGGTTCAGGACTATTTAAAACAGCTGGATAGAAAATTTACAGCTATAGCAGTCTCTGAAACTTGGCTCAATGAAGAGTAGGCTTCTTCGATGCCAATAGAGGGATATCAGATGTTTCATATTAACAGATCTCAAAAAAAGGGTTGTGGTGTTGCACTATATATTGATGAATTGTATAGGTGTAAACTGCAATGGAATGTCCTTTGCACTACCAGGGATTGTAGAATGTGTTCCTGTTGAGATTGGACCAAGATAAAACAAAAAATCTAATTATAAGTTGTATATATAGAATGCCAGGAACTTGCGTCAAGACATTCAGAGATAAGTTAGTAGAGCTGTACAATAATATAACTAATAGGAAAATGGTTGTAATCTGTGCAAACTTCAATATTGATTTACTAAATCCATTTCAACAAAATGTAACTACAGAGTTCATGAATTCTGTGTACAGTATGAGTCTATATCCCACAATAACACATCCCAGTAGAATCACAATCCACACTACTACACTTATTGACAATCTGTTAACATTATTGAAAAGAAAATAGAACGTGGATTATTGATAAATGACATTAGTGACCATCTGCCAGTCTTTGCACTTATCCATGGCCACACGGGGGTCAATACAGAAAAAAACTTTCAAATATTTCAGATATAAATCACAAAATGCAATCAGTTCTTTTAAAGAAGACCTGCTGAAGCAAGACTGAACAAAAGTTTATGTATCAGATGTAAATGAAGCCTGCGATACATTCATGAACATTGTAACTGCTCTTTATGAAAAAAAGTGTCCATTAGTAAAGAGAAAGCTTAAACAGAAATTTGTCAACAAACCATGGTTAACCAAAGGATTACAAAAAGCGAACCATAGATCATGTTCAACCAAGATGTGTCCTCTAATTAACATCACAGGTGTCTACAAACTTGTAATCAGTCGGCCTATTTTTTTTTGTAACTTTGATTTTTATTCATTTTTTATCATATATATTACATTCAGATCACAGTCTCTATATTTAAAAAAAGGGAGCTAGAAGAGAAAAAAAGAAAGGGGGGGGGGACAAATGTTGGAGCATCAAGTTTTTAGTTTCCATCTCTTAATTCTTCTGGTTTTTCCAGTGTCTGGTTATTCTTTCAATTTCTGTCTCGTTGTTGCACTTTGTAGTGTGTCCATTTCCACCATTTTTTTTCATATTGTCCTTGCATTCTTTGTCGATATGTTAGTTTTTCCATTAAACGTATATCCTCAACAATGTCAGTCCATTGCTCTTGGTCAGGAAGAACTTCTGATCGCCATTTTCTTGTGATTGTTTTTTTTACATGCAATCAGCAATATTTTAACTAGATATCTGTCCTCAGCCTGTATTACATTGTCTCTTTTAAGATCACATAAATACATCAAGTTACAGTTCATTGGTATATTATATCCTAATATCCTCTGTATTGTCACATGTATAGATTTCCAGAATGGTGAGATTTTGCAGCATTTCCAAAACATATACGAGTGGTCTGCATTTTGAGCCCCACAGCCCCTCCAGCATATAGATTTGGTATTTGTGTATTTTCTTTGGATCTGTGGTGTAATGAAATAGTGAATCAGGTTTTTCCATCCAAATTCCCTCAATGTCCTTGAACTTGATGTGTGTTGTGTTTTCCATCTTTCTTGTCAGTTTTCTTCTGTTATGTTTAAATTTAGCTCTTTCTCCCATTTCTCCTTTATATAGTTACTTGAATGTTTGTTTGCCGTAAGTTTCTGATGTAGCTTTGAAATAATTCTTATTTTATTTCCTGCATACGAGCTTAAAATGAATTGTATAATCTCGTTCACATCTGTGTGAAGGTTATGCCTAATCTTCCTCATATAATAATCTCTCATCTGCAGATATCTGAAGAATTCAGATTTTTCTAGTTTAAATTTTCTTCTTATGTTTACAAAACTCCCGAAATCTTTTTTTCCCATATTGCCCCATGCTGTGATTCCCTTGTTCACCTGATTTTTGTATCCCCTATCTTGCTTTGCCGGTTCAAACTAACTGTCAAATGCTACCCTTTTCAACAGTTTTATGTCCTCCTTTATATTATACTTTTGTACTATTTTATACCACAGTTCCAAAGTAAATTTAGTGATTGGGTCTATTTGTTTGATTTGCTTATATGCATCCTTATCCCCTATTATGCTTTGTACTGGGAGTCCCTCAATTTCCTTTTCCATTTCTTTCCATTTTGCCTCGTATCCTCCGTCGCACCAACATATGATATATCTTATTTGTGCTGAGTAGTAATATTCCTTTAGACTCGGTAGGCCCATGCCTCCTTTCTCTTTTGGTAATTGGAGAGTTTTATATTTCACTCTTGGCTTTTTACCTCCCCAAACAAATCTCAATATCATCCTGTCCCACTTTGAGAACTGGGCACCAGGAATCTCTGTTGGTAGAGCTTGGAAGAGGTAAAGCAGTCTAGGTTGTATGCTGATTTTATCTTAATTTTTGAATTCAGATCCATATTTAAGATTGACCATCTATCAATATCTTTTTTTATTTCTTGTTCTAGCCTATCATAGTTTGCTTTATAGAGTTTGCTTAAATTTTTAGGTATGTCCACTCCAAGGTATTTTATTTCTTTTTGTTTCCAGTTTAGTTTGATCTTATCAGTTATCTGGTTTAAAGGGTTATAGTGGAATGTCAGTATTTGTGTTTTTGTTATGTTTATCTTGTATCCTGATAATTTTCCAAAATTTTCTATCAAGTCCATCATTTCCATTATTGATTCATCTGGTTGTTCAAGGTAAACTATAATATCGTCTGCAAATAGCCCAATCTTGTGTTCCGCTCCCTTTATTGTTACACCTTTTAATTTCTTATTTTGTCGCATTGCTTGAGCCAGTGGCTCTATGAACAGAGCAAACAAGGTGGACGATAGGCAGCATCCCTGCCTAGTTGATCTTTGTGTATTTACTTTGTCAGTTAAGCTACCGTTTATCTTGATTCTTGCCACAGGTTTTTGATACAGTGTCTTTATGCATTGCACTGACTTTTCGTTAAATCCAAAGCGTTCCAGCACATTATATAGGAACATCCAGTTAACCCTATCAAATGCTTTTTCTGCATCTAAACTCATTATTACTGCACTTTTCTTTTCTTTATGTATTTGATTAATTATGTGTATTGTTCTCCTGATATTATCATGTGTTTGGCGTCCCTCTATGAAACCAGTTTGATCATCCTCTATCAGTTCCGTCAAGAATGTCTTTATTCATTAACAGATAATTGTTGTATATATTTTATTATCCACATTTAATAAAGAGATTGGCCTATAGTTTCCCCATTGTTCCCCATCTTTCCCTGGCTTTAAAATAACTGAAATAATGGCTTCGTTCCATGATGGAGGTATTTTGTTGTTGTTTAATGTCCAATTAAATGACTTTAGTTGCTGTGGTGTGAGTTCTTCTATAAACAGTTTATAAAACTCAGATGGGTATCCATCACTACCTGGTGATTTACCATTTTTTAGTGACTTAATCACATCTTTAATCTTTTGTTTTGTTATTTCTGCTGTTAGCTTTTCATTTTGTTGGTTTCCCATTGATGGCAAGTCCAATGTGCATAGAAATTTTTTAATATCCTTAACATTTGTCTCTTCAGGTTGTGAGTATAGTTCTTGATAGAATTTATGGAATATTTCTTCGATGTTTTCTGGGGTAACTGTGGTTTTATTTGTGGTGGGGTCCTTAATCTTATATACATTATTCACTGTTTGTTGTTTTCTTAACCGTTTTGCCAGCAGTTTTGTGGCCTTTGGCCCCGTTTCATAATATTTTTGTTTTAAATATCTATTTTTCCTTTCAATTTCATCTATTTTTATTTCATTTTTATTTTTTCTTCCTTAATTTCTTGATATATTTTTGGGTCATTTGTGTTTTGATGTTTACGTTCTAATTCCCTCAGTCTCTCACATCTTTGTTCATATGATTCCAGTTTAGACTTTTTTGCTTTTCCTGATTCAACAATTAATTTACCTCTTAACACGGCTTTTAGTGCATCCCATAGTATTGTTGGATCCACTTCTCCATTATCATTCTCCTCGATATACTCATTTATGTTTACCTTTATTCTTTCTTTCATTTTCTCATCATTTAATAGTTTTACATTAAGTTTCCATGTTGTTTGTCGTTTTCTATTGTTTAAATATATTTCCATGTATATAGGATTACGATCTGATATTTCTGCCCCTCCAATCCGACAGTTTCTCACCCTGTGTCTGTCGCCTTCATTCATAAGGAAGTAATCTATTCTAGAGTGTACTTTATGGATTGCTGAATAATGTGTATAGTCTTTTTTGAGTGGGTGCAGGTCCCTCCATATGTCTACCATACCCATTTCTGCCAGTGAGGTTCTTATGAACTTTGTTACATGTTTTTTTTTGTCTTCTTAACACTTGTTGTGTCAACTTCATGATCCATGACGGCATTTAAGTCTTCTCCACAAATTAGGACTCCTTCACTGTGTGTTGCTATGAGATCAAATAGATGTTGAAAAAAAACCTTGTCACTTTCTGGTGGGGCATAGATGTTCACTAATGTGATCTGCATACCATCTATTCTTCCCTTTATTATTATATATCTGCCTTCTTTATCCTGGATTTCTTGTTCACATTCAAATTGTATTTTATTTGAAATTAGTATCATAACCTCCTTTTAGTTCCTCCCTTAAATGAACTGTAGTAGGAGTTCTTATAGCCAAATCTCTTTAGTTTCTCATGTTCTGTCTTGTTCAAATGTGTCTCTTGCATAAATATAATTTCGGCTTTTTCCTTCTTGAATTTTCTAATGATTCTTTCCCTTTTAACAGGTGAGTTCAGACCATTCACGTTTAATGTCATTATCTTAAGATTTTTAACCATATTCATGTTTTTCCATTTTTTTAACTTGTGCTCCTAACCCCTTTAACAACAAAACTAACACATATATGTACAAAAACACATTAACGAATCTCGACCTCCGTACTTTGGGCCTTTCTTCTGCCCACTGGTCCCTGTTGGTGGGTGGAGGGAATGCCCTCACCGAGTGAGGGGCCCTCCCTAGACCTCTAGTTACTATCCAAGTAATAGTCATTAGTCTAGAAATGTCCAACAAAAATCACTTTAACCTCTCCTAGCCGTTTGTTTCTCTTTTACCTTGTCTTCTTGGCCTTCATTTCTTCTGTGCCCTTCTTAATCTTTGTTATAATCTAGGCTTTCCGTTGAAAGCCTTGCAGTTTTTCCTGGGCTCGGTGCGCCACGTCCGTCCCCCGCCCTCTGCCGCTCACTCGCCTCCACTCCGGCTGTCTCGATGTGTTCCGTGCCGCCGCTGCTCCAGCCGCTTCCTCTGGTACGCTCACCACAAAGCCTAGCTCCATCATGTCCCGCGCTGCCTCTCTGGCCGTGTTGTAGGTTTTCACGCTATCCTCCCAATGAATTCTCATCTTCATTAGCGGCATTTGGAATCTAATTTTTTTCTCTTTCAGCATTTTTTTAATGTTGGCATATTTCTTTCGCTGCTGCACAATTTCTGTCGGGTAGTCATGGTCAAAGAATATGTGTTTGTCGCCAACTCATATCTTTTTTTTCCACGCTTGTGTCAGGATTCTTTCCTTTACGTCATATTTATAAAGTTTACCACAACTGACCTGGGTGTAGAGTTTGAGTTCGGTTTCTGTGCCAAGGCTGTGTGCGCTCGTTGGATCTGCAGGTCTGTTTCATCGGGCAGCTCAAGCTCTTTTTTAAAGAATTGATCTATGAATTTCGTCATCGAGTTGCCTTCAGTGCCCTCCGGAATCCCGAAGATGCGTATATTGCTCCGCCTGGACCTGCTCTCCAGGTCGGTTATTTTTTCCTGCATCCTCTGCGTTTGTGCCGACAGGGTCTGCAACTGCTCGTTTGCCTTGGTCTTCCAGTCTTCCAAATCTGATATTCGAGCCTGTGCTTCTGCCATACATGCCCGTTGAGTGCGCAGTTCCTCCATGGTTTCTGCTAGCTTGCAGTCCATTTCTTTTTGGAGACCCATAATTTCCTCCTTCATCTCTTTTTTCAGTTCTTCCTTAAGAGCCGTTAAATCCTGTTGGAGTTGTCGCTTGAAGTATTTTATGTCCTTACTTATATTGGCGAAGCCAGTGTTCATAACATCGAGGTTGGCGTCCTCCATTTTCTCTGTTGTAGTCACCTCGTTTTTTTGGGCCTCGTGTTCAGCGATTTCTCCAGCGTTGTTGAAGAGGGATTCTTTAGTTTTACCCTGCTTTTGTCCGTGTGCCCGGGTTCTTTGTGTTTTCATCCCTTGGTTTATTGATCTATTTATGTCGAGTTGGCCATTTACCAAAGATTTTTAATCCGACTAGGAAGAGCTCTCGGTTTAAGCGTTATGCCTCTCCGCCATCTTCCCGGAATTCCCCAGTCAGTCGGCCTACTTAAAGGGTGACAAAGTCACTGTGCTGTTTGGTGACATGGTGTGTACCACACTAAACATGGACCAGAGGAAGCAAAGGAGAGAGTTGTCTCAGGAGATTAGAAAGAAAATTATAGACAAGCATGTTAAAGGTAAAGGCTATAAGACCATCTCCAAGCAGCTTGATGTTCCTGTGACTACAGTTGCACTTATTATTCAGAAATTTAAGATCCACGGGACTGTAGCCAACCTCCCTGGACGTGGCCGCAGGAGGAGACGGATAATACCAATGGTAACAAAAGAGCCCAGAATAACCTCTAAACACATTCATGGTGAACTCCAAGGTCAAGGTACATCAGTGTCAAATCGCACCTTCCGTCGTTGTTTGAGCCACAGTGGACTTCGTGGGAGACGACCAAGGAGGACACCACTGTTGAAAACAAATCATGAAAAAGCCAGACTGGATTTTGCCAAACTGCATGTTGACAAGCCACAAAGCTTCTGGGAGAATGTCCTATGGACAGACGAGTCAAAACTGGAACTTTTTGGCAAGGCACATCAGCTCTATGTTCACAGACGCAAAAATGAAGCACACCAAGAAAAGAACACTGTCCCTACTGTGAAACATGGAGGAGGTTGTGTTATGTTCTGGGGCTGCTTTACTGCATCTGGCACAGGGTGTCTTGAATCTGTGCAGGGTACAATGAAATCTCAAGACTATCAAGGTATTCTAGAGAGAAATGTGCTGCCCACTGTCAGACAGCTTGGTCTCAGTCGCAGGTCATGGGTCTTGCAACAGGATAATGACCCAAAACACACAGCTAAAAACACCCAAGAATGACTAAGAGCGAAACATTGGACTATTCTAAAGGGGCCTTCTATGAGCCCTGATCTAAATCCAATTGAACATCTGTGGAAGGAGCTGAAACATGTCTGGAGAAGGCACCCTTCAAACCTGAGACAACTGGAGCAGTTTGCTCATGAGGAGTGGGCCAAAATACCTGCTGAGAGGTGCAGAAGTCTCATTGACAGTTACAGAAATTGTTTGATTGCAGTGATTGCCTCAAAAGGTTGTGCAACAAAATATTAAGTTAAGGGTACCATCATTTTTGTCCAGGCCTGTTTCATGAGTTTGTTTTTTAAAATAATTCTGTTGAACCACAATTCAAAAGCATTGTCTGATTTTCATTGGTTAATTTTCATAGAATATTTATTTTTTACCACTTTTGTCAGATTCAAGTTATTTCTGTGACTATTGTGGGTTTTCCTTTCATTAACAGAGGGGTACCAACAATTTTGTCCACGTGTGTATAATGAGATGTAGACAATTGGAGAAAAACAGATAACACTAAAAATACATGGACAATACTTAACAATATTCTTGGAAATAAAAACAAATACAAGCTACCTAACCAATCTTTCAAAAAAAAAAAATAAGACTTATAAAGCGTGTAAATGCAGACTCACCTACAGATGAATTTAATAAATTTTTTGTTAATATTGATCCTAATTTGGCTCAAGAAATACCCATTATGGCACCTACAGGTGATACAAAAAGCAAAAACATTGCTATAAAAGACTCCATCTTCATAAAGAACACAGATGAGAGAGAGATCATTGAAAGTGTTAAATTGTTTAAAAGTAAAACATCAACGGTTTGTGATGGTATTGACATGCTTTTAGTCAAAACTATCATCAAATACTTAGTGAAGCCACTGACATATATCTGTAATCTGTCTCTCCAAACCGGTATATTTCCCAATGCAGTGAAAATAGCCAAAGTAATTCCGATATACAAGATGGGTGACAGGGGAATTTTCAAACTATAGACCTACTTCACTATTGCCGCAATTTTCAAAAATGCTCGACAAAATATTCTGTGAGAGAACTGACAACTTTATAATAAAGAATAATTTATTGTGTGAGCAGCAATACGGGTTCAGACACAAGAGGACAACTGCATTTGCTCTAATGGAATTTATAGAAAAAATATCAACTGCTGTAGAAAATAAAGCGTGAATTCAGTTGGGGTATTCCTGGATCTTAAAAAAGCATTTGATACAGTGGATCATAAATTACTGTTATCACTCTATAAATCACTATAAATTCAAGAAATCTGGTGTGTCTGTCACAATCATAAGACATCATAGGACGGCCTATGATGTCTGCTGGCTGTCCTATGATGTTCCTATGAGGTCGGTGATCATAGGACCGCGATGTCTACATGACGTCACATAAACCGTAGTCTATATGACGTCAGATAAACTTAAGGCTGAAGTTCCTAGGATCTCGGAAGGATGTCTATATGACGTCATACAGATTGCAGGACACACTAAAAGACATACACATAGACACAGGTAAGCAACATAACACAGAACAGTAACAAGCAGGAGAAGAAGTAACAAGCAGGGGCAAACAGAGACGGCAGGGCATGGTTAAAGAAAACGGCATGGCCGGGGCTGCACAGATAATCACACACAGGGCTCCGGTTTCCTCCCACATCCCAAAAATATGCAAGTTAGGTTAATTGGCATCAACTGGGGATTCTAAAATTGCCCTTAGGTATGACTGTGAGAGTGAATGGTTGTCTGTCTCTCTGTATTGGCCCTGTGATGGACTGGCGATCTGTCCAGGGTGTACCCTGCCTCTCGCCCAAAGATGCTGGGATAGGCTCCAGCCCCCCCACGACCCGAAAAGGATTAAGTGGAAGAAGATGGATGGATAGGTGGATGGGACCAGAGGGGAGACAAGACCAAGGCAATAATGCTAATGATGATGATAATAATATGGGCTGGGACCCATGCCCTGGAGACAAGGAATATCACTATATATACCTATCTAGATCTATATATCTGTCTATCACTCTTCACTCTATAAATTCAAGAAACGTCTGTGTGTCATGATCATAGCACATCATAGGATGGCCTATGATGTCTGCATGATGTCCTATGCTGATCCTATGATCTCAGGCAACATAGGACTCGCGATGACGTCATATAGACAATAGGACTGGCTACCTATGATGTTGGCATGATGTCCTATGCTGCCTTCCTGGATGTCTTTATGATGTCATAGAGACCATCACTCACGATGCCTGCCTTGATGGTAGCAGAACAGAAATCATAGGAAGGTGTTTCAAGAGCCCATACCTATGGAAAAATGTTGAAACTACAGTGGGGTAAAAAAGTATTGTCAGCCACCAATTGTGCAAGTTCTCCCACTTAAAAGATGAGAGAGGTCTCCAATTTTCATCATAGGTATACCTCAACTATGAGAGAAAATGAGAAAAAAAAAAATCCAGAAAATCACATTGAAGGATTTTTAATGAATTAATTGGTAAATTCCTCGGTAAAATAAGTATTTGGGGACTTCCGGTTATGGCTGCCACGTAGGACGGACGTGTCTCGCTCTGCTCTGCTCTGCTCCTGGAGAAAAAAATCGGCAAATAACTCTCTCATTTGGGACAGAACGTATCCCAGCGTCTGGGCGAGGATATGTCGGCGAAGCCTAAGGCTGGAAAACCAGGAAAAGGAAAAAGCGAGCCGCCGAAACAGTCCAAATTAACGGACTTTCAGGTCTGTGACGCAGCAAACAAGGCTCCATATATGGCGGAGGAGGCTGGCGGCGGTGCGATTTCTTCTGCGGGGAATGGCGCAGATGCGCTGATGGCTGCCATGAGTTCAATGAGAGCGGACTTTTCCTCTAGATTTGATGGGATTATGACAGCGTTGGAAGGAATAAGAAAGGAATTGGGTGACTGTGTAGAACGAACGGCGCAGATGGAGCTTCGTCTCGCTAGTGCTGAAGATGACGTCACCCGTCTTCAATTAAAGGTGCGCACTTTGGAAAAAAAAAATAAATCTCTGGAAGATAATATTTTGGATTTGGAATCTCGGTCGAGACAGAATAATTTGAGGCTGGTGGGTCTTCCAGAGGAATCAGAAGGTCGGGACGTATGTTCCTTTCTGGAAAAGTGGATTCCGGAGGTGCTGGGCAGCGAGGAGTTGCAATCAGCAGTGGTTCTGGAAAAAGCACATCGTATTGGCCCACGGAGAGATAAGGGACCGCCGAGGACCTTAATTATGAAGTTTCTTAGCAACAGAGACAGGATGAAGATCTTCAACGCTGCACGTGCTAAAGGAGAGATTAAACACCAGGACCAGCAGGTGCGGTTCTACCCAGATTTGGCCACAGGAATCCAGCAATTGAGGAAGCAGTTTGATCCCGTACGTAAGGAGCTGCGCAACCTTGGGATTCGTCATGGTGTAATCTATCCTGCGAGACTGCTGACCACGTATGAGGGCAGAACCCACATCTTCAAGACCCCAGAGGAGGCGCAGGAGTTCATCAAGAAGATCAAAGAAGAAGAAGAGACTGGTGGGAGCTAAGCATGAACAAAATATAAGGTAGAATAATTAAGCATTTGCACAGGCATCTGACTGACTTGAAGTAAATAGTAAGTTTACAAAACATAGATTGTATTATATATTAAAAAAAACAAAACAAAAACAAAACAAACAAAAAAAAAAAAACTATGATGTACAAAGTTGTTAAAAATTTTGGAGTTAAGTTGGAAAACTACAGAGGAGAGTTAATGTTACGTCATTAAAAGCAGTAGAGTTAGGGTGATTGGGAGGATGAAGAAGGAGTGGCTTAGGCTGTTCCCCGTGGGTGGGGAACGGTCGATGGCTATATCGGGAGACAGAATTTTTCTTTTGATTTTGGGGGGTTTGCCACAAGTGTGGGAAGGGGAAATTTGTTTGTGTGTAGTTTGTAGGATGAATGTTCAACCACTCATGTTTTTGCTTCTCTGTATGAGCATGTTTACACTGCAAGGTAATCCCAAACCCTCTATTGATCATGGACCAAAGTGTTAACCTTAATTTAACTTCATGGAATTGCAGAGGTCTACAAAATTTAAAAAAACTTAAACAAGTTATGAATAAAATAAAGGACATGGGTTCAAGAATTGTGTTTTTACAAGAAACTCATCTGATAGAGGAGGATGTTAAAAGAATTAGGAGTAGATGGCAGGGAAGTGTATTCACCTCTTCATTTTCATCCCGAGCCAGGGGAGTTATGACTCTCATACATAAATCAGTTCCTTTTCAAGTGAAAAATGTAATTGGAGACAAATTTGGAAGATATGTAATCATTCAAGGTTCTTTGCTATTAGAAAATATAAATCTTGTGAACTTATATGGTCCCAATATAGATGATCAGAAGTTCTTTGCTAATTTATTTCTCATCTTATCATCACTTACAGGGCAACATATAATAGCAGGGGATTTTAATTGTACATTGAATCCAGGTGTGGATAGATCAACAGGACTGGATTGTACGCACATTGGATGTAGGATGACTATTAATCATTTTATGAAAGAATTGAGATTGTTAGATATATGGAGAGAAATGAAACCACAAGTTAAAGCCTATTCTTGTTATTCCAGTACCTACAAGACATTCTCACGTATTGATTATTTTTTGATTTCCACAGAATTAAGGTCCAAGATTCAAAACTGCTTTTATGATAACATCGTGATCTCTGATCATGCACCCTGTTGTCTAATATATGTAGATAAAAAATTGACAAAGGAATCAGGTAGATGGCAATTTCAGCATAAATGGCTTCAGGATGAGGAATTTGTCAAGTATATAGAAAAACAGATAGACGAGTTCTTTGACATCAATACTACACAAACATCAGCATGTGTAAAGTGGGAGGCTTTCAAAGCTTTTATTAGGGGACATATTATTAGTTATACAGGATCAAAATCTAAGAAGACTCGAGAGGAGAGAGCTAAATTGGAACATAAAATAAAAAATCTTCAGGAAAAAGTGTATGCAGGAAGTGACCCAAGGTTGGAGAATGAATTACTGATTTTGAGAGCTGAATACGACAAAAAATCAGCGAATAGAGCTGCCTCGAGTCTTCTAAGATTGAAACAATCTTTTTATGAACAAGGTGAAAAATCAGGAAAATTATTAGCATGGCAGATTAAACAATTGGAAATTAAAACACCAATTACCAGTATTATAAGTAACGGACAGGTAGTTATAGATCCTTTAGAAATTAATAGAGCCTTTAGAGATTACTATGAAAAATTATATGATACCAAAAATGAACCTGATTTAACAAAACTAAATGGGTTTTTGAACGAACTATCTATACAGTGTATTCCAAATGAAAACAGGGAGATATTGGAGTCTAAAATTAGTCAAGAAGAAGTTGGGCTAGCCATTGATAATATGAAATCAGGAAAAAGTGCAGGACCAGATGGTCTTCCAGTTGACCTTTATAAAAAATTTAAGAATAAATTAATAAAACCTTTTTTGGAAATGGTTTTAGAAGCATTTCAAAATAATAATTTACCATCATACATAAATAATGCCTTAATTATACTGCTGCCAAAACCAGGTAAGCCCTCTAATAAATGTGAAAATATGAGACCAATAAGCCTATTAAACGCCGACCTTAAGATAATCTGTAAAATTTTAGCAAGACGAATACAAGAAATTTTACCAAATATTATTAATCGAGATCAGAATGGCTTTATAAAGGGTAGACAAGGCTTCCATAATGTAAGAAGACTATTTAATATTATTTATTTTAATAAAGAAGCACCGGATACAGCTCTCCTATCATTGGACGCCGAAAAGGCCTTTGATAGAGTTGAATGGCCCTTTCTTTTTGAAGTCCTACAAAGGTTTGGACTTGGAAATAATTTCATAAAATGGGTTCAAATAATATACAATAATGCTACAGCAGAAATCCTAACAAATAACAATATTTCAAAACCAATAAAAATCAATAGAGGATGTCGACAAGGCTGTCCACTTTCACCTTTACTGTTTACTATGGCAATTGAACCTTTAGCGATAGCGATACGTTTACATTCACAAATATATGGAATTAAAGTTGGACCAACAGAACATAAAATCTCCCTGTACGCCGATGACATAATTTTGTTTATGTCGAATCTAAAAAAATCAATTCCAACCTTGTTGAATTTAATAAAGAATTTTGGGGAAATATCAGGATATAAAATAAATAAAACTAAATCTTCAATATTAATGCTAAATGAGACCCAGAGAAATTACCCAGCCCCTGAGGTAAATCAATTCAATGTTGTAAATCAGTTTAAATATTTAGGAATCCAAATTATGCCTAAGCTAGAATCAGTCGCCAGTGTCAACTATGAAGCCTTAATGTCAGATATCAATGAGTTAACTCAGAGATGGATGTCACTACCAATGTCGATGATCGGGAGAATCAATATACTTAAAAGTAATATTTTACCTAAAATACTTTATTTATTTCAATACATTCCCTTATCACCACCTTTAGATCTATTCTCAAGAATAAAAAAAAAGTTAGTGGAATTTATATGGAACAACAGGAGGGCTAGATTACGTTTGTCTTTATTATATTTACCATTTGATCGTGGAGGTCTGAAATGTCCAAATTTTATGTTGTATTATTGGTCGGCACAACTGAGGTCTATGACATATTATTTTTCATCAAATGATCTCCCTCACTGGACTGAAATGGAATCATACAATTTACCTTTACCTCTTCCCATATTCATATACTCAGATTCGGCAAAAAAATTACAAAAACAAGTTAAAAATCCATTTGTAAAGCATATGATCAAAATATGGTGTGAAGCTAAAAACTATTTAAAAGAACCACAGTTATTGTCACAATTTAGTCCAATATGGGGTAATCAATATTTTAAACCAGGGAGAGCGGACGCTGTATTTAAAGTATGGAATTTAAAAGGGATACAAAAGATTCAGGATTTATATTTGCCATGTGCAGACAACATAATGTCTTTTGAAGAGCTGAGGATCAAATTTAATCTCAATAGAACACATTTTTTTAAATATCTTCAACTTAGAAACTTTATTCGATCAAATCAAAATAAAGCTCTCACTCGACCTATTTATTCATCCTTGGAAAAAATGATGATGAAAGATAGTAAAAGAAAGGGTATTATTTCAGAGTTTTATAACTCATTGACACTATCTTCAAGTGAAAATTCACTGAAAAGATTAAACTACTGGAAAGAAGATCTGCAAATTGAAATTTCAGAGGAACAATGGGAATTGGCTTGTACAGAAGCTCAAACCAAATCAATAAATGCACGCCTTAAATTGATACATTTCAAATGGTTAATGCGGATGTATGTTACACCGGAGGAGTTAAATAGATATAACAAAAATATACCAGATACATGCACGAAATGCATGGAAAGTAAAGGAACCCTATTTCATTGTTTATGGGAATGTAGATTAATAAGAATGTTTTGGGAAGAGGTGAGGGTAACAATTGAAAAAATAATCTCAAAACAAATCATATTGAATCCTAAACTGTTTTTGTTGGGTCTGTACCCAGAAAAGCATAATTTTAATAAAAGTGAAAGAACATTCATAGACCTCAGTTTGCTTAATGCCAAAAAATGTATTGCACTATTATGGAAAAAGACTCATAGACCAGATGTGACTCAGTGGTTAAGACAGATGTTAACAAACCTTCCATTAGAAAGAATAACATATATACTAAAATCAAAGGAAATTGTGTTTGAGAATATATGGAGACCTTTTATTGATTATGTAAAAAATTTAAACATAACTCTTGAAGAAGAAGGTGAATGATGTGTGTGGACCTTGTAAATTCCAAACTGGTGAACATAATATGTATACTTATGTATTGGATTGTCTAGACTAAACAGAGGAGCATTGTTGAAGACTTGATTTTGTTGGTGGTTGTTGGTGTTTTTAGTGCATTTTTTTTTTTTTTTGTAGTACTTTAGTGTTAGTGTTTGATTGTTTGTATCATGTTTGTTAAAAAAAAAAAAAAAAATGTTCAATAAAGATATTGTGGAAAAAAAATAAGTATTTGGTCAATAACAAAAGTTCATCTCAATACTTTGTTATATACCCTTTGTTGACAATGACAGAGGTCAAACGTTTTCTGTAAGTCTTCACAAGGTTTTCACACACTGATGCTGGTATTTTGGCCCATTCCTCCATGCAGATCTCCTCTAGAGCAGTGATGTTTTGGGGCTGTCGCTGGGCAACACGGACTTTCAACTCCCTCCCAAGATTTTGTATGGGGTTGAGATCTGGAGACTGGCTAGGCCACTCCAGGACCTTGAAATGCTTCTTACGAAGCCACTCCTTTGTTGCCCGGGCGGTGTGTTTGGGATCATTGTCATGCTGAAAGACCCAGCCGCGTTTCATCTTCAATGCCCTTGCTGATGGAAGGAGGTTTTCACTCAAAATCTCACGATACATGGCCCCATTCATTCTTTCCTTTACACGGATCAGTTGTCCTGCTGCCTTTGCAGAAAAACAGCCCCAAAGCATGATGTTTCCACCCCCATGATTCACAGTAGGTATGGTGTTCTTTCTTCTCCAAACACGACAAGTTGAGTTTTTACCAAAAAGTTCTATTTTTGTTTCATCTGACCATATGACATTCTCCCAATCCTCTTCTGGATCATCCAAGTGCTCTCTAGCAAACTTCAGACGGGCCTGGACATGTACTGGCTTAAAGGGGACACGTCTGGCACTGCAGGATTTGAGTCCCTGGCGGCGTAGTGTGTTACTGATGGTAGCCTTTGTTACTTTGGTCCCAGCTCTCTGCAGGTCATTCACTAGGTCCCCCCGTGTGGTTCTGGGATTTTTGCTCACCGTTCTCGTTATCATTTTGACCCCACGGGGTGAGATCTTGCGTGGAGCCCCAGATCAGGGAGATTATCAGTTTCTTGTATGTCTTCCATTTTCTTTTTTTTCCACAATATTTTTTATTGAACCTTTTTTTAACAAACCTGACACAAACAATCAAATACTAACACTAAAGTAAATTAAAAATAAATGTTCTAAAAACACCAACAACCATTAACAAAAGAAAGTCAAACAATGCTCCTCTGTTTAGCCTAGGTAATCCATTACATAAGTATACATATTATACATTCACCAATTTGGAATTTACAAGGTCCACACACATCATTCACCTTCTTCTTCAGAAGTTATGTTTAATTTCTTTACATAATCAATGAAAGGTCTCCATATATTCTCAAACACATTTTCCTTTGATTTCAATATGTATGTTATTCTTTCTAGTGGAAGGTTTGTTAACATCTGTCTTAACCACTGAGTCACATCTGGTCTATGAGTCTTTTTCCACAGTAGTGCAATACATTTTTTGGCATTAAGCAAACTGAGGTCTATGAATGTTCTTTCACTCTTATTAAAATTATGCTTTTCTGGATACAGACCCAACAAAAACAGTTTGGAGTTCAATATGAATTGTTTTGAAATTATTTTTTCAATTGTTACCCTCACCTCTTCCCAAAACATTCTGATTTTTCTACATTCCCATAAACAATGAAATAGGGTTCCTTTACTTTCCATACATTTTGTGCACGTATCTGGTATGTTTTTGTTATATCCATTTAACTCCAATGGTGTAACATACATCCGCATTAACCATTTAAAATGTATCAATTTAAGACGTACATTTATTGATTTGGTTTGAGCTTCTGTGCAAGCTAATTCCCATTGTTCCTCTGAAATTTCAATTTGCAGGTCTTCTTTCCAATAATTCATTCTTTTCTGTGAGTTTTCACTTGAGGATAGTGTCAATGAGTTATAAAACTCTGAAATAATACCCTTTCTCTTACTATCTTTCGTCAAAATTTTTTCCAAGGATGAATAAGTAGGTCGGGTGAGAACATTATTTTGATTTGATCGAATAAAATTCCTAAGCTGAAGATATTTAAAAAAATATGTTCTATTAAGATTAAATTTGACCCTCAGTTCTTCAAAAGACATTATGTTATCTGAACGTGACAAATATAAGTCTTGAATCTTTTGAATCCCTTTTAAATTCCATAATTTAAATACAGCATCCGCTCTCCCTGGTGTAAAATATTGATTACCCCATATTGGGCTAAATTGTGACAATAAGTGTGGTTCTTTTAAATATTTTTTGATTTCACACCATATTTTGATCATATGCTTTACAATAGGATTTTTAACTTGTTTCTGTAATTTTTTAGCCGAGTGTGAGTATAAGAATAAGGGAAGAGGTAAAGGTAACTTGTATGATTCCATTTCAGTCCAGTGAGGGAGATCATTTGATGAAAAATAATATGTCATAGACCTCAGTTGTGCTGACCAGTAATACAACATAAAGTTTGGACATTTCAGACCTCCACGATCAAATGGTAAATATAGTAAGGGCAGACGTAATCTAGCCTTCCTATTGTTCCATATAAATTCCACTAACTTTTTTTTAATTCTTGAGAATAGATCTGAAGGTGGTGGTAAACGAATGTATTGAAATATAGTATTTTGGGTAAGATATTACTTTTAAGTATATTAATTCTCCCGATCATCGACATTGGTAGTGACATCCATCTCTGAAGCAACTCATTAGTATCTGTCATTAAGGCTTCATAGTTGGCACTGGCGACTGATTCTAACTTAGGCACAATTTGAATTCCTAAGTATTTAAACTGATTTACAGCATTGAATTGATTTACCTCAGGAGCTGGGTGATTTCTCTGGGTCTCATTTAGCATTAATATTGAAGATTTAGTTTTATTTATTTTATATCCTGATATTTCCCCAAAGTTCTTTATTAAATTTAACAAGGTCGGAATTGATTTTTTAAGATTCGACATAAACAAAATTATGTCATCAGCATACAGGGAGATTTTATGTTCTGTTGGTCCTACTTTAATTCCATATATTTGTGGATGTAAACGTACTGCCATCGCTAAAGGTTCAATTGCCATAGTAAACAATAAAGGTGAAAGTGGACAGCCTTGTCGACATCCTCTACTGATTTTTATTGATTTTGAGATATTGCTATTTGTTAGGATTTCTGCTGTAGCATTATTGCATATTATCTGAACCCATTTTATGAAATTATTTCCAAGTCCAAACCTTTGTAGAACTTCAAAAAGAAAGGGCCATTCGACCCTATCAAAGGCCTTTTCAGCGTCCAATGATAGGAGAGCTGTATCCGGTGCTTCTTTATTTGAGTAAATAATATTAAATAGTCTTCTTACATTATGGAAGCCTTGTCTTCCCATTATAAAACCATTCTGATCTCGGTTAATAATATTTGGTAATATTTCTTGTAGTCGTCTTGCTAAAATTTTACAGATTATCTTAAGGTCTGCATTTAATAGGCTTGTTGGTCTCATGTTTTCACATTTATTTGAGGGTTTACCTGGTTTTGGCAACAGTATAATTAAGGCATTATTCATGTATGGTGGTAAATTACTATTTTGAAATGCTTCTAAAACCATTTCCAACAATGGTTTTATTAATTTATTCTTAATTTTTTTATAGAGGTCAACTGGAAGACCATCAGGTCCTGCACTTTTTCCTGATTTCATATTATCAATGGCTAGCCCAACTACTTCTTGACTAAATTTTGACTCCAGTATCTCCCTATTTTCATTTGGAATACACGGTATAGATAATCCGTCCAAAAACCCATTTAGTTTTGTTATGTCAGTTTCATTTTTTGTATCATATAATTTTTCATACTAATCTCTAAAAGCACTATTAATTTCTAAAGGCTCTACAACTGCCTGTCCGTTGCTTATAATACTGGTAATTGGTGTTTTAAATTATAATTGTTTAATCTGCCATGCCAATAATTTTCCTGATTTTTCACCTTGCTCATAAAAGGTTTGCTTCAATCTTAGAAGACTCGAGGCAGCTCTATTCGCTGATTTTTTGTCATATTCAGCTCTCAGAATCAGTAATTCGTTCTCTAATTTTGGATTACTTCCTGCATACACTTTTTCTTGAAGAATTTTTATTTTACGTTCCAATTGGACTCTCTCCTCTCGAGTCTTCCTAGATTTTGAACCTGTATAACTAATAATATGCCCCCTAATAAAAGCTTTGAAAGCTTCCCACTTTACACATGCTGATGTTTGTGTAGTATTGATATCAAAGAACTCATCTATCTGTTTTTCTATGTACTTAACAAATTCTTCATCCTGAAGCCATTTATGCTGAAATTGCCACCTACCTGGAACCTTTGTCAATTTCTTATCTACATATATTAGACAGCAGGGTGCGTGATCAGATATCACGATGTTATTATAGAAACAATTTTGAATCTTGGACCTTAATTCTGTGGAAATCAAAAAATAGTCAATACGTGAAAATGTCTTGTAGGTATTAGAATAGCAAGAATAGGCTTTGACTTGTGGTTTCATTTCTCTCCATATATCTAGCAATCTCAATTCTTTCATAAAATGATTAATGGTCATCCTACATCCATTGTGCGTACAGTCCTGTCCTGTTGATCTATCTATACTGGGATTCAATGTACAATTAAAATGCCCTGCTATTATATGTTGCCCTGTGAGTGATGCTAAAGTAAGAAATAAATTAACGAAGAAGTTTTGATCATCTATATTGGGACCATATAAGTTCACCAGATTTATATTTTCTAATAACAAAGATCCTTGGTTGATTAGATATCTTCCCAATTTATCTCCAATTACATTTTTCACTTGAAATGGAACTGTTTTATGTATGAGAGTCATAACTCCCCTGGCTCGGGATGAAAATGATGAGGTGAACACACTTCCCTGCCATCTTCTCCTTATTCTTTTTACATCCTCCTCTATTAGATGAGTTTCTTGTAAAAACACAATTTTTGAACCTATGTCTTTTATTTTATTCAAAACTTGTTTAAGTTTTTTTAGATTTTGTAGAGCTCTGCAATTCCATGATGTTAAATTAAGATTAACGCTTTGATCTATGATCGATAAAGAGTTTGAGATTACCTTGCAAAATAAGCATGCTCATACAGAGAAGCAAAAATATGGATGGTTGAACATTCATCCCACAAACTACACAAAAACAAATTCCCCCTCCCCACATTTGTGGTAATCCCCCCAAAATAAAAAAAAAAATTCTGTCTCCCGTTATAGCCAGTGTCTGTTCCTCACCCACGAGGTTCAGTCAAACCACTCTCTCTTTCTCCTCTCAATCACCCTGACTCTGCTACTTTTAATGACATGACAGTAACTCTCTTCTGTAGTTTTTCCAACTTAACTCCAAAATTTTATAGCAACTTTGTACATCATAGTTTTTTTTAATATAATACAATCTATATTTTGTAGACATGCTATATGTTTCAAATCAGTCAGATACTTGTACACATGCTTAAATATTCTACCTTTATATCTTGTTCTTGCTTCATGCTTAGCTCCCGCCAGTCTCTCCTTGGATCTGCTTAATGAGTTCCTGCGCCTCCTGAGGGGTCTTGAAGACATGGGTTCTCCCTTTATATGTGACCAGCAGTCTTGCTGGATCAATCACTCCGTGACGAATCACTCCGTGACGAATCCCGAGGCTGCGCAGCTCTTTACGGGCGGGGTCAAACTGTTTCCTTAATTGTTGGATTCCTGTGGCCAAATCTGAGTAGAACCGCACCTGTTGATCCTGGTATTTGATTTCTCCTTTAGTACGTGCTGCGTTGGAGACCGTCATCTTGTCTTTGTAGTTGAGGAACTTCATAATCAGCATCCTCGGTGGTGTCTTCTTATCTCTCGGTGGGCCGATTCGGTGTGCGCTCTCCAAGACGACCGATGACTGTAGATTTGCGTTGTTCAGCGCCTCTGGAATCCACTTTTCCAAAAAGGAACATGCATCCTGTCCCTCCGTACCCTCCGGGAGGCCCACCAGCCTTAAATTATTCCGTCTCGACCAGGATTCTAAGTCCAGGACGTTATCTTCCAGACGTTTATTTTTTAATTCCAATGTTTGGACCTTTAATTGTAGGCTGGTGACGTCATCTTCAGCGTTGGAGATCCGGAGCTCTGCCTGCGATACTCGTTCCATACAGTCGCTTATTTCTTTTCTCATGCCTTCTATCGCTGCTATAATCCCATCAAACTTAGACGAAAAGTCTGCTCTCATAGCGCTGATAGCAGCAAGGACCGCATTCGTTCCCTCGGCAGTCACCGCTCCGCCGCTAGCTCACTCCTCAGCCATGGTCCCTGGAGATTTTCCTGCTTCGTCACGAGTGTGGAAGTCTGTTAACTTGGATTGTCTCAACAAATCAGCTCTTCCTCCTCCTGATTTCACAGCCTTGGTTTTTACCATATCCGCGCCTAAACGCTAGGATAGGTTTTTGTTCCAATTGAGAGAGTTTTAGCCTATTTTTTATTATTAGGAGCAGAGCAGAGTGAAACATGTCTTCCTACGTGGCCGCCATAACTGGAAGTCCATGTCTTCCATTTTCTAATTATTGCTCCCACAGTTGATTTCTTCACACCAAGCTGCTTACCTATTGCAGATTCAGTCTTCCCAGCCTGGTGCAGGTCTACAGTTTTGTTTCTGGTGTCCTTTGACAGCTCTTTGGTCTTGGCCATAGTGGAGTTTGGAGTCTGACTGTTTGAGGTTGTGGTCAGGTGTCTTTTATACTGATAACGAGTTCAAACAGGTGCCATTAATACAGGTAACGAGTGGAGGACAGAGGAGCCTCTTAAAGAAGAAGTTACAGGTCTGTGAGAGCCAGAAATCTTGCTTGTTTGTAGGTGACCAAATACTTATTTTCCACCATAATTTGCAAATAAATTCTTTAAAAATCAGACAATGTGATTTTCTGATTTTTTTTTTCTCATTTTGTCTCTCATAGTTGAGGTATACCTATGATGAAAATTGAAGACCTCTCTCATCTTTTAAGTGGGAGAACTTACACAATTGGTGGCTGACTAAATACTTTTTTACCCCACTGTATTTGTCTAACAGAAAACAAGAGGATATGTCAAGCTGCAGAAGATCAACAAGGTGAAGAACATTTTGCTAAATTTCTCTTGGACCTTGGGGAAGGAAAAATTTGAGTAGTTACAGAACAGGGCAAGTTTGCAATTGAACTCGATGAAAGACTAACGATTCCAGGTGGCAAACTGGAAGACATTGTCAGTTGGGTGTATGAAGACATGCAAGTCAATGTTTCAAATCCAAGATGGTTATGTGAGCGTGTCATATTATGCCCGACGAACTCTGAAGTTGACACAGTCAATGAGTACATGACAAAGATTTAAACTTTAAACTCAGTATTTAAACTTTGTGTAAATGGTGTAGAGATTGAAAGGGTATCTGGAATTAAATTCCTTGGCATAATAATTGATAATAAATTGTGTTGGAAGTCACATATTAATTATATTAAAGGTAAAATATCTAAATCAATCACAACACTACATAAAGTGAAATATTTGCTGAATCAACCCACATTATATACTTTGTATCATTCATTAATACTCCCATAATGACATGTTGTACTGAAGTATGGGGAAATACATATAAAACAAACGTGTATCCAGTTTTTATGCTTCAGAAGAGAGCTATTAGAATAATAAACAAAGCTGCTTACAGGGATCCAACAAACCTGATTCGTCGGCCTCTGTCGGTCTATGATGACCATGGAAGAGAATCCTAAACGTCTACTCTGCTGGAACAGCACCGCCTGTGGCTGAACAGGCCGATGCGCACCGGTGTTCTACCTTCCAGCGTTGGGCGTTGGTAGGATTCAAGACAGGGCAGGAAGATATGGAGGACAAGATGTTACCCATGCAGCATGTCCCCCCTCTCCACGTCACTGATGAATCCAAAGGAACAGCAGGGCTGCTATAGTTTGGCACCAACGCCGTTGCAGGAACTGCTAGAACGATGTTGAGCACAACAGAGAACTGCCTTAGGGGCTCCGACCCCGGATTTTTCCTCAGGGTTGACTCCCGAAGCCTTTCCTGTGACCGGGTGTGCCGCAAGGCAGCGGAGGTTTGAAATCAGGGTTTACCTTCCCCTAATTGGGCTACCTTCCCAGGTTGACGAGCCACCATCTACCCGAAGCATCTGGTTTTAAGGCGCCAGAGATCCACCCTCGCCCCTTCTCCTATTAGTAAAAGCAGTTCCGCCGGGCTTAGAGACTAAACCACACGGGCAGGCTAGGAGTTGGACTTAGTTGTCAGAGGCTTTTCGAGACGCACGCCGTAAGGAGCATTTTATGAGCACTGGGAGCTTAACCCCAGTGCCACTCCTGGCTATGACAACCTTGGAACCACTTTTTCTTAAATTAAAAGCTCTCAAGTTGAAAGATCTGGTTGACTTTAAAACTGCAGTAATAATGTTTAAAGTGAAGGATCTATCACTGCCCGCAAATATCCAAAAGCTGTTCCAAATAAGGGATAAACAATATCATTTCAGAGGAACATGTATATTTCAAAAACCTTCAGTGAGAACTACCACCAAGCAACACTGTGTCTCAGTGCAAGGAGTCAGATTGTGGAACGATTTTGGAGCTGAATTAAAATCGTGTACAACGCTTAGACAATTTAAAGAAAAACTAAAGGAAGAAATACTCCAAACATATATACAAGATGACATGTAAAATCACATAAGGATTATCATATCCAGTCTGTGTTGTGCTGTTGCTTAGTTTTGTTTTGTCACGTTTTGTTTTGCAATTACTTTTTTTTTTTTTTTGACTTCTTAGATGGAACATGGGTGGGCAATATAAGCTGCAGCTTCAGCCATCACCCCTTTCGGATAATTTGTGTTGAACTGTATAATCTGAGGAGTTATTGTTTAATTCGACCTCATTGGATTTTTTCCCCCTGGTATATTGTTCTGTTCCTTTCTTTTAATCTAATCTAGCCAAAGTAAAGATTCATTCATCATTCATCTCTCTGTCTAGCCAATCAATACGAGTCCTTTTCTTCTTCCTGAGTGTCCAGCCTCTCATACAACTCACTATATGCCTTTTCCTTTGCCACCTCTCTCTTTGCCATGCACCTAGATTCCAAATAGTCCTGTCTACTTTCTTCATCTCCCTGACTATCCCACTTTTTCTTTGCTAACCTCTTCCTTTGAACACTTTCCTGTACCTCCTCATTCTACCACCAAGTCTCCTTGTCTTCCTTCCTCTGTCCACTGGATACATCACATGCCCTTCTACCCGTTTCCCTCAATACTTTTGCTGTACTTTCCCAGTCATCTGATAATTCTTTCCTACCACCCAGAGCCTGTATCAACTCCTTCCTGAACTCTGTGCAACCTTCTTCTTTCTGTAACTTCTCCCACTTAATCTTTAGCTCTGCCTTTACTCTTCCTCTTCTTGCTTTCCAAAGTCATCCTACAGACTACTATCTGATGCCATCTAGCTACATTCTCCCCTCCCACCACCTTGCAGTCTCCTATCTCTTTTAGATTTCTCCTTCTGCATAAGATGTAGTCCACCTGTGTGCACCTTCCTCCACTCTTGGAACAAGTCGCCCTATGTTCCTCTCTCTTCTTAAAGTATGTGTTCACCACAGCCATTTCCATCATTTTAGCAAAATACACAACCATCTGTCTTTCCACATTTCTCTCCTTAAGACCATACCTACCCAGAACCACCTCATCATCTCTGTTCCCTTCACCTACATGCCCATTAAAGTCCACTCCAATCACCACTCTCTCCTCCCTGGGAACACTCTCTACCACTTCATCCAACTTACTCCCGAATTCCTCTCTGTCTTCTACCTGACATCCAACTTGGGGGGGGGGGGGGCATACACACTGACAACATTCAACATCACACCTTTGACTTCTAGCTTCAAAGTCATGATTCTGTCTGACACTCTCTTTAATTCAATTCAATTCAATTCAACTTTATTTATATAGCGCCATTTCACAACAACAGTCATCTCATAGCACTATCAACTGTAGGGAGGACCCCCACAGTTGCAGAAAGACCCCAGCAATCAGGGGTCTTTACCTCCTGAACACTCTTCACATACTCTTCCTGCAAGATTACGCCTACTGCATTTCTCTTCCTATCTACACCATAGTAGAACAGTTTAAATTCACTTTCAATGCTCCTAGCCTTGCTTTTCTTCCATCTGGTTTCTTGAACACACAGTTATCTACCTTTCTTCTCTCCATCATATCAGCCAACTCTCTGCCTTTACCATTCATAGTCCCTACATTTAACGTCTCAACTCTCACCTCCACACTTCTACCTTTCCTTTTCTCTCTCTTCCTCCTAACATGCCTTTCCCCTCTCCTCCTCCTTGATGTTTGACCAACAGTAGCCCAATTTCCACCGGCACCCTGTCAGTTAACAGCACTGGTTGTGGTCGTTGTTAACCTGGGCCTCAACCAATCAGGTATAGAAGTATCATTCATCATGATCCACATGTTTGGTTTTACACCAGATGCCCTTCCTGACACAACCCTCTGCATTTACCTGGGCTTGGAACTGACACTCAGAGTACCACTGGCTTATGCGCCCCCAGTATGTTTTCTAATTAAATTGAAAAGAGCCCCACAAAACTGTCAGGGATTGCCTTGATGACTTGGAGCTGGCTGTGTTTCACACTGGCAAGAAAAAGTTAGCAAACACAAATACATTTTCACAGTTAGGAAAAGCAGAATAAATGTATGGAATCAAATGCAATGCAGTGAATACCAAAACTAAAAAAGTTTATCCATTGTTCTCTAACTAATTTTTCAGCAATTCATTGATCAAAAGCTTCAAGCATAACCTGCTTTCCAGCAGATAGTAATAACCTGTGCCTTGTTATCCATGTTTTACTTGCAGACTTTAGTTTGTTTAGTTGAAAGAATATTCAGCTGTGTTAACAGTGAAAGTTTGTCACAGGTGGTGTCTAAACTGCTGATAAATGTAACTCCCAGAGCTTCTTCAGCTTCTAAAACTTAGGTTTTAAATTTAATTTTCCTTCACTTTAAGAGTTATCTGAAGTTTCCAGTGTTAAATTTAATTAAAAATAGCCGAAAATAAACAGCTTTCAGTAGAAACTCGTCAATCTATAATTGCTCTGAGACAAGGAGGATATTGTCTGTGAGATATAGCCAAGAAGTTAAAGATGTATCCAAACTAATCTTAGTGTTGTATGAGTTATATTTTGGGTTGGCTTCAAAGCTTGTCATTTCCTTGATCTTGTACCACAGGTGTGATATGGTTCAGTTATGTTCTGCTTTGGTTTGTATTCACAGACGTCTCCCAGGAGACGAGGTCCAAGACGAAGGCTCCATCCCGGGGAGACATCAGCTTGCAGCAGCCCTGGCTCTGGAGGCATTTCAGGCTCAGAAGACGCCACCTCAAACACTAAACAGTACAGTGTCATATACATGTATTTTGTCCTTTTATTATTTTTTACATGCACAATTATTAACTTCTCATCACTGGAAAAACTCAGGACATTTCCAGATGGAGCCAGACCTGAGCTGGAGAACCACACTGACTCTATTACAGAGACGGACGGCAACCTTAAAACCTACCTGCTGTCCGGGTGGAGAGCCAATAAAAATTCATCTTTCACTGATGAGCTGGAACTGCAGAATATCCTCGAGAAACTTTCTGGACAGTCTTTAGAGGCACAGCACACCAGGACAGGAGACACTGACTCACTGAGCAGCCATACATCAGGTCAGTTAAAATTTTTACCCCTCAGCTTCTAACAGGCTGAAGGTCCTCATCTCGCCAGGCAGGTGGGCAGTGTCAGCACCTACCCTGTGAACACGATAACTAGAGAAAGAAATGACATAGGCTTTTCAAATTGATACCATAGTTGTAACTATGAAAAATCCCTGATGAGTTTGAATTTGGGTGACCTCTGGCCTTTGGGTTGGGGTCAGAGGTCAGTTTTTCTCTAAATGTTGTGAATGCGATAACTACAGAAAGAAATAATGTAGGCTTTTCAAATCGATATCAATTTTGTATCTAAGACGTCTTGAACAATTTAGACCCTGACCTCTGACTATGGGTTTGAGGTCAGAAGTCAACCTTAACATTCCCTTTACACTATTCAATTCAGCTTTATTTATATATCGCCATTTCACAACAACAGTCATCTCATAGCTCTTTCAACTGTAGGGGAAATCCCCCACAATTGCAGAAAGGCCCCAGCAATCAGGCAATCCCCTCTGAGCAGCCCTTGGCGATGGTGGAGAGGAAAAAGTCCCTTTTAGCAGAAAGAAACCTCCAGCAGAACCAGGCTCAGGGAGGGGCAGTCATCTGCTGAGACTGGCTGGGCGGTGAGGGGATAGAGAAGAAGAAGAAAAGAACAGACATGTAGAGAGCAAACAGCACGATGGGGACTCAGTCTATGGGAGAGAACAAACAGATGTCAGTGACCAGCAAAAATATTTTATTGAGAGTGAAGAAAGGAGTGAAGCCCAATGCATTGTTGGAGGTCCCTCGGCTGTCTAAACCTATTAGCAGCATAACTAAGGGAGGGTTCAGGGGCACATGATCCCACCCTAACTGTAGGCTATGTCAAAAAGGAAGGTTTTAACCCTATTCTTAAAAACAGAGATCGAGTCTGACTCCCGAATCCAGATTGGCAGCTGGTTCCAAAGGAGAGGAGCCTGATAACTGAAAGCTCTGCCTCCCATTGTACTTTTGGAGATTCTAGGTATTACAAGTAATCATGCATTTTGGGAGTGTAGTGCTCTGTTAGGATGATAGGGTAGTATCAGATCTTTTAAATAAAAAGGGGCCTGATTATTTAGAGCTTTGTAAATGAGAAGGATTTTAAACTTAATTCTAAACTCTATGAGAAGCCAATGAAGGGAGGCCAGAACTGGAGAGATGTGTTCTCTCTTTCAAGTACCTGTTAAAACTCTTTCTGCAGCATTTTGGATCAGCTGAAGACTTTTTAAAGATGGTTTAGGACAGCATGATAATAAAGAGTTACAATAATCTAATCTAGAGCTAACAAAAGCGTGGATTAGTTTCTCAGCATCACTCTGAGACAAGATGTTCCTGATCTTGGTAATATTACGCAAATGATAGAAGGCAGTCTTAGAAACAAGTTTAATATGTGAATTAAAGGACAGATCTTGATCAAAAGTAACTCCAAGGTTCCTCACAGAACTATTCAGAGAAAGAGTAACCGCATCCAGACATAGGCTACAGTCACACTGCAGGTTTTTAATGCCCAATTCTGATTTTTTTGCACAAATATGACCCATATCTGATTTTTTTTTTAATGACTGTCTCAACAACACAGATCCGATTTTTTCACACCAGACCCAGGCCACTTTCATATGTGGTCCTAATTCCGAATCGTATCTGATATTTTCCAAAGCCACCTCTGTCTGAACAGTCATGTTGCATTTCATCCGACTTTTTCCTCATTGAAGTGAGACAGACGCTACAATTCTGTGGTGGCGGATGCCGCAGGCATGGGAGACACAGCTGATTTGTGCTCTCTTTTTAATCAGTCTCCTTCCTTTTATCACTGGATTGTAATTTTTTGTCGGCTCAGACTGCACAATAACTTCAAAATTGTGGGTGGGGGGGAGTTCGGGGCTGAAGCCATAGACATTACATGTGCACAGTAACGGCACATTTATAAATAAAAAGTGGTCATCTGGCATGTAGAGGAATGAAGGTGGCCTCATTTATTTTGTGCATAAACATTTCTGAATGTTTTTTTAACATTTATTTTGCTGCGCTGCATCAAAGGTGAAGAAGTTCTGTCCCCTCAATTGTTCGGTGCTCATATTTACTTCCTCAAACACAGCGCTGTATCTGACATGTTTTCTTCTGTGCATGCAGGTCACTTCATAGCTGGAGATTGTTCATACTCCAGTCTGATGGGGGTCGCATTTAAATTATAATGTGAATGCCCACACAAAAAAATCGGATCTCAGCAAAAAATCAGAATTGAGCATCAAAACCTGCAGTGTGATCATAGCTTAAGAGTTTGATTTGGAAAGGTATTGCTAAGGTTTTTTTTTGACCAACTAGAATGACTGCAGCCTTACAAGTTATTACAAGAAATTACAAGTCATCCAAGCTCTGATTTCCTTAAGACAAGCCTCTAATTTGGCTAATTGATTACTGTCATCTGGCTTCATTGACAAGTATAATTGTGTGTCATCTGCATAACAATGAAAATGTATGCAGTGCTTTGTAATAATATTGCATAGCAAAAGCATTTTTTTTGTTACTTATTTGTACCCGTAGGTAGACTTGGTTTGCAGTCTGGTGACAAGCCACCAGCTGCTGGTCGCTGCGTGCGCGAGCGCCCTAAACCTACATGTTTTTGGTGTGCGGGAGGAAACTGGAGAAATCCCGGAGTAAACCCGCGCAACACGGGGAGAACATGCAAACTCCACACAGCTCACTGTTGGTCGGGGGCTGGGATCGAACCCACGATCTCATGATCCCCGCGGTCCCCCGGCCGAGGGTAAAACTGTGCTGCCACAGTGCTAAACCACTGCGCCACCGTGCAGCCCACATACATAAACACATATATGCATACATTACGGACATATAATCACATAAGCACATTTAGTTAGCCTTTAACACAAAACCAGTTAGTAAAAACATGTTCACATTTAAGTTTGTCACATGGAGCATACGTGGAATTAGTACCAGGGAGAAGAGGCTAAAAGTTTTTAATCGAATGAAGGATCTACAGGCAGACTTTGTCTTATTACAGAAAACACATGTTTCTAAGTCGTCTGTAGATGCGCTCACCTCCCCAGAATTCTCCCACATGTACTCAGCCGGCTTTAATTCTAAACAAAGGAGGGTAACTGTATTGGTAAACAGATGAATACTCTTTGTTGTGAATAATACCATAGCAGATCCGGAAGGTAGTTTTACAATATTAAAAATCTCAGTTCAAAATTTGGATCTATGTATTGCAAGCGTTTATGGCCCAAATGTTGACGACCCATCCTATTTTCTTCACTTCTCTTTCTGAGCACTTGGACACTACACTCATAATCGGAGGAGATGTCAACCTGGTATTACACCCTGCAATCGACAGGCTCAGTGCATCAGGCAATTATTGAAACTGGCAGGCTACTGATACTCTCAAACAATACATAAATGATTTTGGTCTTTGTGATGACCTTTGCGTCTCTTCACCCAACTCTTCAGGAATACACATTTTTTTCCCATCAGTTCATAGTTCACATTCACGTTTAGACTTCTTGTTAGCCAGTAACTCTATTGTGAGGGACATCACAGACACTGAAATATGTTCAAATCAAGCTATTAGCGATCACCATCCAGTATGTCTTACACTAGTAAATAAATATAAGGAAAACTAGGAGCTGGGAATTTAATACATCACTACTAAAAGAGAAAGACTTTATTACATACTTTAATAAAGGGTGGAAATCATATCTGGAATATAATGATGTGCCAGGATATATATATATGAGAGTGAGTGAGGGAGTGCATGTGGGTGCATATGAGAGCATGAGGGTGTGAAGGTGTGGGGATGGGTGTGTGCGAGTCAGGAGGTGCTGGATTGAGGGGGTGGTGCCTCTCGGCTATGTGGGTTCCCCTGGGTGGGGGGCTTCTTTGGGCATGGGGGTCCCCGGGGTGTGCAGTGGTGGCACTGGGGGGGCCCGGGCCCTGGCTTCCTGGGGCCCAGGGATTGGCATTGGCCCCACTAAATGGGGGGGGGTAGCGGGCCCGGGGGTGTGGGCCTGCTGCACTGGCCGCTTGGCGGCCTGGCCTCCCTCAATCGTCCCTCTGGGGGCGGATGCCTGGCTTTCCTGGGGCTTGCTGACCTCTGGCATTTGTGCCCTGTTGGGGTTTGCGGTGCTGCCTTCCCTGCTCAGGGCTCCCGGAGGGAGAGCTGCTGCGACCGTCCCCCCTCTTTGTATGGTTCCTGACAAACCACTCACATGCACACACTTACTGTATTTCGCGCGCGCTCTCATGTATACACACACAGACGCACACGCACAAATGTTTAACAGGTCCACACAAATGTTTAACAGGTCTGGTATCCACACCTTTAACAGGTGTGGATACCAGACTCGTGTTGAGACATCTTTGGTGGAAGAATAGATAGATAGATAGATAGATGTACTTTATTGATCCCAAACTGGGAAATTACAGTGTAACAGCAGCATGACAGTAGACAACCAAATGACAGAAACACATGCATGATAGACAAAGGGATTACCCATAGAAAGTAAAACTAACACAACTATAAAACCTATATACAGTACATCATAGCGTAATATATGATGACCCATATAAATACATGAATCATCCCGTTGCACAGTGAAGGACTATCAAGAGCAGAGTGAAATGTGAGGTACCAGTTAGACTGTAAGGTGCAGTGCGGCAGCATAGTTATGACCAGAATACAACATCATAGTGAGTTATTGTACAGTGAAATGGCATGCGGAAGGAAAGATTTCCTGTACCTGGCTGTTCAACAGCGAAGCTGTAGTAGTCTACTGGGAGAAAGTGCTTCACTGTCTGTCCAGTGTGTGGTGGAGGGGGTGATCAGGATTGTCCATGATGGATCACAGTTTATTTAGTGTTCTCCTCTCCACTACAGTCTCGAAGGTCTCCGGTCTGAGACCAATTACAGAGCCAGCCCTCTTGATAATCTTGTCAAGTCTGTTGGTGTTGCTGGCCGTGATACTGCTACCCCAACAGACAGCAGCAAAGAAGATGGCGCTGGCGACAGCGGTCTGGTAGAAAAGCTCCAGCATCCTGCTACACACGTTGAAGGATCACTTCCTCAGGAAGTAGAGTCTGCTCATCCCTTTCTTATACACAGCATTTGTGTTGTATCTCCAGTCCAACCCGCTGCTGATCCTGACACCCAGATATTTGTAGTCCTCAACCCCCCCCCCCCCCCCCAGTCTGCAGTGGCTGAGAAGGCGTCCTCCTCTTCCTGAAGTCAATCACCATCTCTGTGGTCTTGCTAACATTCAGCCTCAGGTGATTCTGCTCTGTCCACTCCACAAATCTGTTTACCAGTGTCCTGTGCTCCTCCTCTTATACACTCCACAACAGCTGAGTCGTCAGAGAATTTCTGCAGGTGGCATGACTCCATGTTGTACTGAAAGTCAGTGGTGTATAAGGTGAAGAGAAAAGGAGAGACACAGTACCCTGTGGAGCTCCTGTATCACTAGCCAGTACGCCAGACAAGACATTGCCCAGCTGGACAAACTGTGGTCTGCCTGTCAGGTAGTCAGTAATCCAGGAGATCACAGAGCTGTCAACCCCCATCACCCGCAGCTTCTCATCCAGCAGCAGTGGCTGGATGGTGTTAACGGCACTGGAGAAATCAAAAAAAGTGATTCTCACAGTATCTCCTCCACCATCCAGGTGCAGATGGGCTCATTGCAGCAGGTAGATGACGGTATCTTCAACAACTAATTGGGGCTGATATGCAAACTGCAGAGGGTCCAGCCATGTCTTCACCTGCGGCCTCAGGTGGGCTAAGACCAGTCTGTCCCGGACCTTCATCACATGAGATGTGAGGGCAACTGGTCGATAGTCATTCAGATCCGATGGACATGACTTCTTGGTGACAGGAACCAGGCATCCTGCCTTCCACAGCACTGGTACTCTCTCCAGACTCAGGTTGTACAGGTGTTTTAGTACCGGAGCTAGCTGGTTGGCACAGGTCGTCAGGGTTCTGGCAGAGATGCCATCAGTGCCCGGCACCTTCCGCTGGCAGAGTCTCTCCAGCTGTTTCTTTACCTGGTCTGTAGTCACAGTGATGTGAGGGAGGGTCCTGATGCCCCCCGAGGAGGGGGGAGATGGAGAGAGGTGCTGCACAGGAGGGTGGGTGGGGAGGGGGGTGTGGGGGTCTGGTTGTGTTGCTGGGGTGACAGACTGAGTTGAACCTATTAAAAAACAGACTCAGTTCCTCAGCTCTCTCCTGGCTCCCAGATGGCTGCCTGACTCTCCCCTTGCACCCAGTTATTTGTTTCATTCCCTCCCACACATCTTTAGTGTTGTTTTGCCTGAGTTTATCCTCCAACTTCCTCCTATAATTGTCCTTGCACCTCCTCAGCATCTCTCTCAGCTCATGCTGCACTCCCCTCAGCTTCTCCTTGTCTCCAGCCCTAAAAGCTCTCTTCTTTTTGTTCAGAAGTGCTTTCAGGTCACTGGTGACCCATGGTCTGTTGTTGGAGAAGCAGTGTACAGTCTGAGCTGGCATGGTCATGTCTTCACAGAATCTAATGTATTCTGTGATGCAGTCGGTCATATTGTCTATGTCCACCCTATGTGGTTCACAGAGTACACTCCAGTCTGTCGTCTCGAAGCAGTCCTGCAGTGCATCAGCAGCCTCCTGTGTCCACCTCCTCACAGTCCGTGTATAAGCAGGCTGCCTTTGCACAAGGGGAACGTACTTGGGTGTTAACATGTCCATGCAGTGATCTGATTTACCAATGGGGGGTAGAGCTGTTGCACTATATGCATCTCTGACGTTGGCATACAGTAGATCCAGTGTTTTGTTTTCTGTAGTGGGACAGTCAACAAACTGGTGAAAGTTTGGTAATGTTTTTCCCACCGAGACATGGTTAAAATCACCTATGATGGCCATGAATGTGTCTGGGTGCTTCTCCAGTAATGTGGCAGTAGTGGAGCTGATGACGTAACAGGCCACCGCTGCGTCAGCTGACGGAGGGACGTAGACGATAATAATTAAGGCACACTTCATTTCTTGCGGCATATAATAAGGTCTCATATTAACAGCCGGCAGTTCAATGTCCAGGCTGCAGCACTTTTCCTTCACATAAATATGTGCATAAAATTTTGTGTCGTCTGCTGTTATACCCGCCAGTGCTTCTTGCCAGAAGTCTGGCAGCTTGACAGTGACGGCGCCTGTGTGGGCCGTCCCTGATGTGTCCGCCGGGTGAGAGCGCCTTTCTTCAGCTCTCACGGCGGGGCTGGTGCTCGGTTGAGCCCTCTTATTCTGCTTCTGCACTGAGATGAGACTTGTTAGAGGAGCGAAGCTGATATTAAACTTTGGTTTATAAATCACATCGCCTCGTTATTCCAAGCTCTTCTACACTGGTGCTGAGGTCTTATGTAGGTCTTTCAAATGCAAATGTCTCATGCCTGTTCTGCAGTCCCTTTGATCGTACCAACTGCTGTGAATCCGCTTTGATGTATTGTCTGAGTTGGGTATAAATACTGCACAGGTTCTGTAACTTGCTCTCTCATTCTGATTCTGCAACTGCTGCTGCTGGACACAGACTTTGTATCCTCTCTGCTGAGAGCCGCTGGGAGCGCGCATTCACGGCACCGGGAGCAGAGCTCGTGACGGCGGTATGATTAATAAAACCTGCTTAAAACCACAGCATTGCTGCTTATTTTTTCATGCCGCTGCGCTGGTGTTGAGGAGTTGGAATTAATAAGTGTTCACTTCTTCCTTCTCCCTTTCGAACAGTGTATACTGTAACTTTATTGCATTTGCTATTTGCTTGTTTTTTGTTATATTTTTTGTGTTCGAAATAAACTAACTGTCTGTCTGTCTGTCTGTCTGTCTAGGATGACACTGAGGCGGCATGAGAAAATAAGCAGCGATGCTGTGGTTTTAAGCAGGTTTTATTAAATCATACCGCCGTCACAAAGCTCCACTCCCGGCGCCGTGCATGAGCGCCGGGAGCGAGCTCACGGCTCTCAGAGAGGCGGACACGTGTGTGTCTACCTGTTGCAGGATCAGAGTGAGAGAGAGAGAGAGTTACAGAGTTGCGCCTTAAATACTTGACCATAACAATACATGAAAGAGACATACCCCACAGTTAGAATGATCAAAGGTATAACAGAACAGGCAGGAGGTATTTGCATTTGTAAGACATACATCACAATGGGCAGATTAGCTAGACCTCGCTCTAGGTGCAAGACAAAGAGGCTAACAAGCACATCTACATATTGATCTGAGTCTCTAGGTCACAGTAAGGACAGGACGCATGAGTACAATGGATGAAAGGCAATAATTAACATCCAGGGGTGAGACAGAAGAAACTCGTCTACCTGTAGACATTAATACACCAAAGCACATCTACATATGTAAGATGCTCAGAAAAAGCACAGTAAGGACAAGCCATATGCACACTATACAGAATGGCGCATTACATCACAACACATGCATGTTTGCATCATAAATACATGAATGGCACATTGCATCTCAGAAGTGCAGCAGGAAAACAGAGAAAAGAGGGCTGAGTGTCCTTAGTCTGTTGTGGGGTTAAAACGAACCGCCACAACACCACCTTTCATTCACAAGAAGCACCAATCTTCCTCCTCTCTTTTTCCTGCTGCTTATCACATCTCTGCCCCCCCCCCCCCATATAGTCTTGAAGCCAGGTATCGCTACGTTTACATCCGGGATCTGTAAGTGTAACCACGTCTCCGTAAAACACGATACTTCACTCACGATACTCCTTTTGTGTCCTGACCAGCGCTGTAAGCTCATCTGTTTGGTTTCCGAGCAATCGTACATTCCCGGTGATAACCATCGGTACAGCCGGCTTATGCTTCCTCCTCCTCCTCCTCCTCACCTTAGCTCCAGCCCTTCGTCCATGGCGTCTCCTCTTTAGCTCATCCAGGATGAGGTTCAGGTTACTTTATTTGTACCCGTAGGTAGATTTATTTTGCAGTCTGGTGACATCCATATTTACAAGCCACAAATTACATTCAACATAGACACAAACACAGGCACACATGAAATTGACTATGAACATGATAAAAATACTCAAGGCTCCATCAATCAGGGTATAAAAAGACAAAGAGATGAGAGAAAAACCAGAGGTAAGAGAGGAGGGTCATATTAAAAGTTAAAAACTAGTCAAAGAGGTTAAAAACTCAAAGGTCTAAAACTCAATAAAATATTTAGAACCCAAGTAACATCCTACAAAAATAAGTAAATATAAAATGGAGTTAATAAATAGGTACCTAAATTTTGTGCAATATATTGTTACAGCTTGTTCAACTCTTTGACAGCAGCAGAAACAAAGCTGTTTTTGTAGCGCTGGGTTCTACTTTTTGGGACAGCAAACCTCCGTCTTGAGGGAAGAAGCTGAAAGTGGCAGTGCAAAGGGTGGGAGTCATCATTTTAAAATGGAGGTAGCCATCCTCTGTACTTGTCTGGTGTACAGGGATGTGAGGCTCAGCTGTGACTCACCAAGCAAACGACTGGACCATCTAACTACCTGATCCAAGGATTTCCTCTGTTTCAGTTTTATCTGACCAAACCATGACACTAAAGAAAAGGATAAAACAGATTCAATAAAAGCGCGATAAAACATTGTCATTATGGTTCGGTCAATTTGGAAGCGTGCAAGTTTTCTCAAGCAATGCAAATGTTGCTGACCCTTTTTGCACACCCTTTCACAGTTCTCCTCAAACTTTAAATTACTTTAAATTACTATCAATAATCGTCCCAAGATATTGGTGCTGCTGCCCGGAGTGTAAACAATGCGTCCGCCCCCACCTACTGTATGTTGAGCTCCATTGCCCGAGGAAGAGAAAAAACTAAAGAAAGACCGGGCTAAAATAGAAAAAAAGTTGGTCCAGTCTTAATCCGAGTATTCCTGCTGAGCCCTGGTTAATAAGAGACACACTATATACAGGAATAAGCAGATAAAAACACAAAGACTCAAGAAAGAGTTGCTGCTGGTACGGCCGCCCTGTCTCCGGCGCCATTAAAAAATAAAAAAAAGAAGAAGAAGAAGCAGTCTGTCTTCTATTTGTTTTAGTTGTTGGTTTGTTTAGTCTTTTTTGACTGTTCCTCTCCCTTTTCTTTCCCCCTCCACACACTTCCTTTCCCTATTCCCCATGCTGTCGGGTTCTCCATGGGTAAAATAATTTAAAGTATTAAAAGTTATTACAGGAGGAGTTTACAACAATATACAGTACATAGTTAGGTACTGTATAAAGCTCCTTTTGGCAAAGTAAATCTGTTTTGACACAATAAGGGTGACAAATCTCTGTTCTGCTTACCTAGCTGCCTGACAGGACAAGGGGAGGATAAAAACAAAAAGAAAACACGTTATAAATTTCCACGGTTAAGCGGATGATAGACAGTTATGCCTGTCAATGAAACCAGAAGACAGAAACCAATTGACAAGGTTACATGCATGTCTTAAAGACATTACAACCTGGATGAACCACATCTTTTTACTACTTAACTCAGAGAAAACTGAAGTTATTATAACTGGCCCAAAAAACATCAGAGACTCTGTCTCTGATCAGATATGTAGCTAAGATGGTTTTACCCTAGCCCGTAGCACCACTGTCAGGAATCTTGGAGTCATTTTTAATCAGGATTTGCCCCTTAATTCACACATCAAACAAATCTCTATAACTGCTTACTTCCACTTATGAAATATTGCTGAAATCAGGACCATCCTGTCACAAAGTGATGCAGAGAAACTAGACCATGCCTTTGTCACTTCTGGATTAGATTATTGCAATTCACTGTTGTCAGGTTGTCCTAAAAACTCTCTAAAAATTATCAAATTAATTCAAAATGCTGCCGCTAGGGGATTAACGGGCACTAAAAAGAGGGCCCATATTTCTCCCATATCAACCTCCCTTCACTGGCTCCCTGTTGAATCCAGAATCAAATTTAAAGTTTTTCTTTTGACATATAAAACCATACATAATCTATCCCCCAGTTATTTTAAAGAATTGATTGTACCCTATTATCCAAACACATTATTACGCTCTCAGCATGCAGGACTCCCAGTAATCCCTAAAGTCTCTAAAAGTACTATGGGGCGGGGGGGAATAGGGCTTTCAGTTATCAGGCCCCTCTTCTATGGAACCAATTACCAGCCTAGGTCTGAGAGACAGACACCCTTTCTGCCTTTAAGACAAAACTGAAAACTTTCCTATTTGACAAAGCTTTTGAATAGACGTCCCATATGTTATTTGTTTGTGACTAGCAGTGTAACGGTACTGTGCATCCTGTTCCACTGCTAGCTGTGTGCGTAGTGCTGTAGTCTGCATCAGTGGGGCCCACTGCACATGCATTTGATTGTGTGTACGAGCTATGTGACAGCTGGCTAGCTAGATCTGATACCGTGTTTTAACTGGACGTCATTCACAAGTGTATATTAGATTTTGCATGTCATAGTTTTGAATTTTATTACTAGTATCTACTATGTCCACTTACAGTATATATTGTAACACTCTGCTATTCAATAGAGAATATTACAAAAAACAAGGGGTGAAATGATTCCACTCTAAACAAGCTTTTATGGTTTTGTGGATTATTATTGAAGCTTAAAGTGAGCAAAATATTAATGGCACAACAAATAATTTCACATAACTTAATTTCCACCCCCACCATTTATTTACAACTGTTAGTTCTTTTTTATAGCTCAAATATTGGCTTTCAACGGGCCATAACCAAGTCCCACAAATGTTCGCTGGCACAAAAAAGGGAGAAAAAATGAAATGTTCAAATAATGTCCCCCCCAGAATAAATAGGCTGTCACTGTCTGAATAGTCACAAAAACCCCTGAGCTCAGTCAACATGCAGATGAGAGAAAATGAATGAGGAGAGAGACAAGAAGGGAACGCTCTCACCAGCCTAAAGTCCCACCGCCCCTCACTCCGGTTGCGCTGTGGATTACCCTACGGCCTGGCGTCCTCCTTCCTGGGCCAACCACTTCCTGTTTCACGGCGTGGACGCGCCGACACCCGCAGGTCCCACGTGAATGTTGCAAACACTACGAATTAATGACCGTGTCCTTCAGACCTCACTATCTACCTCGAGAATTTGCTCAGATTACGGTTATTTTAACCTATGTACCAGGTCCTGATTTTAGCAGAGCTGCAGAGCACATAGCTGACTGTTATAACAGAGCTGTCAATCAGACTGGAGAGCAGCCTGTGCTTTTACTGGGGGATTTTATCAGATGCGACATCACCACGTATTTGCCCAATCTGAAGCAATATGTCACAATTCCCACCAGAAAGGAAAACATGTTGGACTTGTGCTATGGTAATGTCCCTGGTGCATACATCTCCAAACCACGCCCACCTCTTGGACGTTGAGATCACATTGTCATTCTGCTACTGCCAAAATACAGACCACAACTGAAAACAGGTAAATCCATAAAAAACCCCATCAGAGTCTGGAATAAAGACGCAGCTGAATCACTGAGAGCTTGCTTTGAAGTGACAGACTGGGATCTGTTCTTCAATGGCTGTGGCAGTGATTTTAACATGGTGACAGATGTGCTGACCTCTTACATCTTATTCTGTGAGGACACCGTTACTCCCACCCACCATATAATAATGCTCCCAAACAATAAGAAATGGGTTACAAGGGACATGAAAATCTGCCTGGTCCAAAAGAAAAAAGCTTTCCTACAAGGAGACAAGCTGAGGGTGAAGGAACTGCAGAAAGATTTTGGGAGGATGGTGAAGCCGGCTAAAATAAATTATAAGAATAAGGTGGAGCAGAAATTAACATCAGAAAGTGCAAGAGAAGCGTGGCAGGGTTTAAACATCATGATGGGCAGAACCCCAAAACCTGCCATGGTCAGCTGCCCAGACCCAACTTCCTTTGCAGAACAGCTTAACTTCTTCACCCGTTTTAATACCAGCAGCACACCGACCACCTGGACCTCCCCACCTTCCATCTCCCACCATGAACCCCTTATCATTGAGGAGCAACTTGTGACGTCCATCCTACATAGGGTCAACCAACACAAAGCCGCTGGTCCTGATAGGCTCAGAGGCAGAGTCCTCAAAGAATGTTCCATTCAGCTAGGTGGAGTCCTCACCAGACTTTTTCAGCATCTCTTGGATTCTGGATGTGTCCCTGATCAGTGGAAGGAATCTACCATCATTCCAATCCCCAAAAAGACTCACCCTAAGGACCTGAAAGACTACAGACCAGTGGCCCTGACCTCTGTGCTCTGTAAATGTATGGAGCGAGTGGTGTGTGACTTTTTGACTAACATGTTGTCACGCAAATTGGATCCCCTCCAGTTTGCCTATAAGGCAAAACGGGGTGTAGAGGATGCATGTCTTACACTTCTAGACACTGTCACCAAACAACTGGATTCTACACACCCACACACACAGATTTTGTTTATGGACTTTTCTTCTGCTTTTAACACTGTACACACAGGTACCTTGCTACATCACTTGACAGACCTCCAGGCTCACCCAGCATTGATTTTATGGATTCACAGTTTTTTATATGACAGGCCACAACAAGTGTTTTTAAATGGTTTTACATCTAGCAAGTTGATTTTAAACACAGGTCTTCCTCAAGGTTGTGTTTTCTCTCCAGTTCTGTTCTCTGTGTACACAAATAACATCTCCTGTGACAGTGAAGGAATGACTTTTTAAATATGCAGATGACATGGTCTTGGCGGCCCATCTGACAGACAGTACTGCACTGACCCACTATCAGCAGGCAGTCAACGATCTAGCTCAGACTTTTAATTAAAACTCTCTGGAGTTAAACACCACAAAGACTAAGGAGTTGTGCTGTGGGATCAAAGAGAAACTTTCAGCTACTCTCTTTACACCCCTCAGTATCCAGGGTCAGGCTATTGCGCAAGTTCAAGTTTTTAAATACTTGGGAATAGAGATGGACTGTAGCCTGTCTTTTGCCCACCATGTTGACTCTGTTTATAAAAAAGCACAACAGCGCCTCCACCTGTTGAGGAAACTGAGGACTTTTAATGTCAGCAGACACATTTTAACTCTGGTTTACACTTCATTAATTGAATCCATCCTTTCTTTTAACATTTCATCCTGGTACAGCTCCCTCTTCATCAAGCACAAAACAAAGCTGTCCTGTATAGTTAATCAGGCTAGAAGCATCATTGGCTCACCACAGACACCGTTGTCTGAACTGGATCAGCGCTCTGTGATCAGGAACGCCACCCTGATCACAGAGGAACCATCTCACCCCCTCCATCACTCTGTTCAGTTGCTGCCATCAGGCAGACGATAGAAAGTTCCACTGGCCCATAAAAACATTTACAAGAAATCTTTTATTCCTTCTGCACTAACAATCCTGAACAAAATCAAATAGTTATCATAGCTATCAGTGTTATCAATATTAGTTATCAGCATTTATCTATTAATCACTATTAATTTTTAATAGTTATTAATATTTTCTGCCACATGATTTTATTTGCTGTTTCCTTTTTAACCATGTTTACTTTTTTAAACTGTTTTTATCCTGTGAGTTTGAACATGTTTATGAGAGTGTTGAAGGTGTAGTATTGTTGTAGCCGTGTCGAAGAAGAATTTCTGTCACTGACTGGGACAGACAATAAAGTTATCTATCTATCTATCTATCTAGCCTCCCTGCGGTCCGACGCTCCTTTGGTTGCTCCTGTAGTCTCAGAAAGGCCTCTTGCTCCGCTCCTCAGTGAGTCTGCGGCTCACTGAGGGCGTGTATGTCTGTGTAAGTCCGTGTCTCGCCGCGACTTCCGCCTTCCTTTTAAAGCTGCTCCCAGCTGCTGGAAATCAGCTGATAACCCCTCCCATGACCAGCTGACGTTGTGACAGGTTGATTATATTTTCAACATACATACATGCGTTTTGGTAGTGGAACATGCCAAAGATGCACAAGCAATGAAATGGAGCTTTTTAAATATTGCATCATATCATTTATGATACCTAGGCTCTCCCTTTACGTGGTTGCCATTCTCTCCATAAAAAGGGTGATGCAGTAAAATATGTGGCAGTGCTTCTATATATATATATATATAAAACAAAAACTGCTATTTGTGCTGACTGCATAGCGTTGGGCATTACACCACCAGGTTCAGCTACAGATGTGTCTGCCCGCGGTGCTTCCCATGAGATTCTTCAGTTAGCTTAATACTCCTGAAAAAAGCCAATAAAAATGCTGTCATCTTAGGTCAAATTAGCTTTGATAGAATTGGCACGTCGTACCTGTCTGCCTGCATGTTGTTAGTTATGTTATGAATACTGTGCCCCCCCCACCCCAACCAGTGGTGGCAGAAGACTGCCCGTCCTGAGCCGGGTTCTGCCGGAGGTTTCTTCCTATAAGGGAGTTTTCCTTCCCACTGTCGCCTGGTGCTGCTCATACTGGACCATTTGATCGTTGGGGATTTTCTCTGAATTATTTATGATTTGTGCTGCTGTATCTAGTGCCTGGAGATGACTTTTGTTGTGACTTGGCACTATATAAATAAAGTTGAGTCAAATTGTCCATTTATTCTGATTTGTGGCTGCGGTTTTCATTCATTCTTTGATACCTTGATTTTTCAAGTGTTTGATTTGTTTTCTTTGTAACTTAAATATTTGCACAGCTTTTTCCCTTCCTATTTTTTAAAAATGATTTTCTCTCCTTTCCTTGTAATCAGACGACAGCTGCGTTTCCTCGACTCCCTCCATGGATCTGCTGGCCTCCAGCTACAGAGATGAATCATATGCTAAAAGACAAGCTAACAAGTAAGAATAACTTCTGTTTGCAATGAAGCCGTCAGGGTTTTTCAGAAGTTAAAGAGTGTTCCAAACCAATTTTAAAGCAGATTTGTCTTCTCATGCAGACAGACACTAAAACGTGACAGTGCTGTGACTCTCACCGGCAGTATCTTAGCAGCTTCTCATTTGAAATTGTGTCCTGCAGCAACAGTGGACTTTCTTGGTCCTACTCATCTTCCTCCCCGGCGTGTTTGGAAGAAGTCCGGCTCTGTTTGGAAAAGGAGAAGAAGTCACTGCTGAGCCAGAAGAGCTCCAGTCTCACAAATATACACCAGAAGGCAAGAGCAGCGGCGAGCAGGAGAGGCTCACATCCTGGCACACCTACCCATGGTACGAATGGTGGGGTGTGAACGGCTTGGCTTTTCTTTCAGAGGACACCTTTATTTTACTGTGTTCAGTGTTAGAAGAGAAGATTCCTGTCCTGTGAGTCTGCAGACTGATTTAGCTTTTCAGTGAGATTAGAAGTAGTTGTTCACTAGTGCTTAAGCCCCACAGAACTGGTACTGGGTCCAGCAGAGTGTAATTCACACACTGGGCTTTGTCGCCATCTAGTGGGTTAACCCTAGTACTACAAGTTAAATCATCAACGGGACTTTGTTGTGCACTTCAGGAAAGTTTCAAAGATGTGTGACTGTGTAGTTTACGTTCATGACTCAGCAGATTATGCCCACGTGTAATAGAGAGCCTAAGTCACAGCCCCTCTTCTTCCACATATGGAACCTTCAATAGGAAAAATTCTCCATTAAAATGAATGGCCAGAGCAAAATTATCTTTTGATCCCGATCAGATTTTGCCCCGAGTTACACATGAGATGTTTGTCAGTTTAAAAGATAATTTTCCACGTAATTGAAGTTGTCAGCTGTCGTATAATAACAGAGTAATATTTAGTTTTTGTGAAAACGATTAATGGACTCCCATCTCCCACCATCCCACATCACCAAACACAAGCAAACCTCACCTCCCATTTCCTGACTGATGAAAGATCCAAAGAGGAGAAAACCAACACAAAGGTATTGTTTTGGATTGTGAGAGCTGCAGCTGATCCGGTCCTCCTGTCTCACTCGTCTGAGACAGGAGGACACCCTTCACCAGCATAGGGTACGACAGACTTTAAAGCACGTTTCTAGGACATCATTGGACGGCCTATGATCTCTGCCTCGTCATCATAGCACGTCCTATGGACTCAGGCATCATAGGACGACTCGCTATGCCTACATGATGGCAAATGTGTAACCTTGACGAATGCCAGTCTACACTACAAATGTGTAAAATGCCAAGAAAAGTGCTGATTTTCTCCGGGTGCTCCGGTTTCTTGGTTTCTACGGACATGCACGGGTCTGCCTGATATCCTATGATGTTCCTATGATGTTGGTGTTTATAGAACCGTTTACTGGACATCTACATGACGTCACATAAACGGAACTATCAGATAAACCGTAAGGCTGCTGTACCTATGATCCCAGAAGGATGTCGACGCCATACAGAGCACAGGAATTGCTACAGTACGACACACTTCTTTAAACCACACCCATTCGAAGCAGTACATCATGTCTGTGTGTCACAGATCATAGGACGTAGGACATCTTCAAAGATCAAATGCAGGCGTGCCTCACGATAATAGGACTCACTATGACATCATCAACTATCATAGGACTCACTGACACCATCAAAGATCAAAGTCAGGCATCACTGAAGGAGTGCTGACATGCTTGCTTATACCCTTTCTTATACCTGCTTTCTATAGGCATGCAGAAATACTTGCTTATACTTGGTTTCTATGGGTATGCGAGGGTATGTACTAGTATCTTAACCACTTGCGCTCCGTTGTTCCGTGGGTGGGCAAGTCTCTGCGTCCTATGACACATGAGGGCGCGCGAGAGCGCGCTCATGCGCCCTCGTGCGCATGACGCATGATGGTGGTGATGGTGATGTAGTAGCGTCCAAGCGCCACTCAAAAAAAAAAACTGCAGAGACAGCCGCGAACAGATTAGTTCATCTGATTGACCTCTCATTCGACTAATAAGAGCCTTGAATTGGGTTTCTGAAACCTTGAAGAACCAATGAATGAAAATCTAGCAAGGAGGACCCGCCTACTGTGAACGCAGGAGCCAATTGAAGCACAGAAATTCTGGCTGGGTGAAGCGATATTTACTGCTGCAGAAGGACTCTGTACGAATCTCCTACAGACCCAGGCTCACTCAGCAGCATGGAGAACACCCACAAGTGGGACCTGCACTCATTCCAGCAGAATAGACGGAGGCCGACGACAAAAGTCGTAAATCATTCGCCAAAACGGCAATAATGGAATTATGTTGATCGGGATCCACGAGCGGAGCAGCGTCGCGTTCGTCTGATGCGTGGGAAGAGCTGTTCGCCGCGACTCTGCTGCTTTGAAGAGGTAAGGTGTTATAAGCTAAATTATTATTTATCCCTGAAAACTGTAATCCAAAAATGACTTTTGACCGATCGGTAAATTACAACTGTACTGCGCACGAAGTACGTGCGCCACGATAAACGGTTCATTTGCCGTGTTCGGACCGTGAAGGCCCCCCCCCCCCCCCCCGCTGCAGAAGAGGAGCGGGGGGGGGCACGGTCCGAACGCCCCCCCGGTCCGCGGAAGGAAGCATATCAGTCTATTCCATCATGTAGCGATGGCCCTCTTCTGTAGCGGGGGGGGGGGGGCGTTCACGGTCCGTTCACGGTCCCCCCCCCACACACACACACACAGTAGTGGGGGGGGGGGAGCCGCTGTGAAAGCATGCAAGGAGTGTAATCCGTCATGTAGAGGGCCGAATTTGGTCCTTGGTAGCGGGGGGGGGGGAACGACCCCCCGCCCACACACACACACACAGACACAGCCCTGTGTGACCTTTCATTAGAGCCTAAAATGAAGATTCTACATTGAATTATTCAAAAGTTACAGACGTTTTTCCAAACTGTGCCATTTGGCACAATTTGGCACAGTTCCAAAACGCCTGGGAACTACCTGAGAACAAAGCTGTGTAAAATATTCATTTTTTGTGGTATTGTTACCAAATTTGGATCTCAGCTGGATAACACTTGGTTCTACATTTCTGTTGCATTTTCCAGCCGGATCGGACAGCTGTGTGTTATTTACAAGCATTTGTATCCAAAAAAACACTGTGTCCAATTTTTTTTTCTTCAAGTTCAGTATGTTTAGATGACTATAACTCAGTGGCCAGAGCACGTAGAGAGATTATGTTTTTTTTGCCAAAAAATTCAAAGTGTTTTCTTTTAAATGAGACCAACCCCATGAAGATGCTGCAAAGGGTTGAATAACAGCTTTCGATTTACTTTGGGCACGTTATTTTGGGGCATTTTTAGGAAAATTGCCCGGAGTGCAAGTGGTTAATATGGAAGAAATATGAGCCTTCTTTTTAGTGCCCGTTAATCCCCTAGCTGCAGCATTTTGAATTAATTGGAGAATTTTTAGAGAGTTTTTAGGACAACCTGACAGCAGTGAATTGCAATAATCTAATCCAGAAGTGACAAAGGCATGGACTAGTTTCTCTGCATAAGTTTGTGACAGGATGGGCCTGATTTTAGCAATATTTCGTAAATGGAAGTAAGCGGTTTTAGAGATTTGTTTGATGTGTGAATTAAAGGACAAATCCTGATTAAAAATGACTCCAAGATTCCTGACAGTGGTGCTAGGGTAAAACTGTCTCAGCTACATATCTTATAAGAAGGGGAGCGGAGGGGGGGGTACAGGGCACTGGTAGACAGATTTGTGGAGTGGCTCAAGCAGAATCGCCTGAGACTGAATGTCAGCAAGACCAGAGAGATGGTGATTGACTTCAGGAAGAAGAGGACACCTTCACAGCCATTGCGGATTATGGGGGAGGCTGTGGAGGTAGTGGAGGACTACAAATACCTGGGTGTCATGATCAGCAGCGGACTGGACTGGAAATCTAACACCGATGCTGCGTAAAAGAAAGGGATGAGCAGACTCTACTTCCTGAGGAAGTTGAGATCCTTCAACGTGTGCAACAAGATGTTGGAGCTTTTCTACCAGGCCGTTGTCGCCAGCGCCATCTTCTTTGCTGCTGTCTGTTGGGGTAGCAGTATCAGGGCCAGAGACACCAACAGACTTGACAAGATTATCAAGAGGACTGGCTCTGTAATTGGTCTCAGGCTGGAGACCTTTGAGACAGTGGTGGAGAGGAGGACATTGAACAAACTGTGATCCATCATGGACAATCCTGATCACCCCCTCCACCACCCACTGGACAGACAGCGGAGCACTTTCTCCAGTAGACTGCTACAGCTTCGCTGCCGAACGGTTAGGTACAGGAAATCTTTCCTGCCACATGCCATTTCACTGTACAGTAACTCACTATGATGTTGAATTCTGGTCATAACTATGCTGCCATACTACACCTTACAGTATAATTGGTACCTCGTATTTCACCCTGTGCCTTATAATCCTTCTCTGTACAGTCAGTACTATCCATTGACTCATAAGGATCATCTATTTAACCCAGTAGTAGCCTATGTTGTATATAAAGTTATGTGGGTTTTTTTGTACTTCCCAAGGTAACTCCTTTTCTACTTTGCTGTGTGTATATTTCTGTTGGGTGGGTTGTCTGTGTCATGCTGCTGCTACACTGTAATTTCCCAGTTTGGGATCAATAAAGTACCGACTGACAGTCTCTGATGTTTTTCAGACTAATTGCAGTAGCTTTATTGTTCTCCCATCACCTGTGTGATGGGACAGGATTTCGCCGAGCTGCCCTCTCTAAGCATCACAGAGTATGAGCTAGAAGCAGTCCATGAGTTTGTCTGTCTGGGCTCTACAATTTGCGACAACCTCGCCGTTGACACTGAACTCAACAGACGCGTCGGCAAGGCAGCAACAACACTGGCAAAGTTGACAAAATGCTTTTGTGAAAACAGAAAGCTGACAGAGCACACTAAGGTGCAGATCTACATGACGTGTGTTGTGAGCACACTCCTTTACAGCAGCGAAACATGGATGCTGTGTTTACACCAGGAGAGACGACTTGGCACCTTCCACATGTGCTGTCTGCAGCGCATCCTGTGTATTTTGTGGAGAGACCGCATTACCAACAGCACAGTGCTTGAGAGGGCAGGAGTTCCTCCATGTTTGTCCTCCTCAAACAGAGACACTTGTGCTGGCTGGGCCATGTCACCCGCATGGAGAATGGACACATCCCTAAGGATCTCCTTTACGGAGAACTGATGTCTGGAAAGAGGCCGACCGGAAGACCTCAGCTGCGCTTCAAAGACACCTGCAAATGGGACCTCAAGGCATGTGTCATTGACACCAACACCTGGCAGGCAGTAGCTGCAGACAATTCCACCTGGAGGCACCGAGCGTGGACAGGACTCCAGCAGTTCAAGAGCACACTGACACGGCAGGCAGAAAAGAAGAGACTCAGCCACCAGCAGACAGACCCGCCTCAGTGTTCATTTGCGTGTGCTGCAGCCGGGACTGTTGTTCCTGCATCGGACTCTACAGTCACAGCAGACGCTGCACTCACCTAGATATGCAGGGCGCTACTCTATGATTCTACGGGATCAACAGATGCCTACAGTACTACTGCCTGTCTGAGTTAAGTAGTAGAAAACTGTGGTTCATCCAGGTCCTAATGTCTTTAAGACATGCATGTAACCTTGTCAGTTGGTTCCATGCCTGTATGTCTGTTTAGGCGAGGAACACCTCAAAATACCCTTGGAGCTTAAGGGGTTACCACAGTTTGTAGTATTGACAGTTAAATTTTCAAATTTTCAAATTAACAATTATCCGTACTTATCCTAAAATGTGTTAAGAAGTGCTGATAAGAATGAGTTTGGCTACAGTATGAGGGAGGGCTGAAAAGTTCATAGTGGTCAAATTTGACCAAATGTGGTTTATTTTTCATCCACAAGGATCCAAGCACTGCAACGCTGATGGACCAAAGGGGAGACTGTGTTGAAAAATAAACCACATTTGGTCAAATTTGACCACTGTGAACTTTTCAGCCCCCCCTCATATGCAGATTGTTTTTTACAGTAGTTCTTTTAACTTGAGAATATATCAGAATGTGCAACTACAGATTCTGAAACTTAATTGTATTTTTGTCAGTTAACGCTATCGGCAGCATCAGTGACGTGTTTTTACCCTTCAGCCTCTATGAAGAGGTATTGTCACAACCCCGCCAGGCGGCTGGTTGGCGCTGGCGTCAACACCTACCTTGTGGATGCAATAACTGGAAAAAGAAATGATGCAGGCGTTTCAAATCCATGCCATAGCTGAATCTAAGACAAATCTTTGACGGCTTAGACCCTCACCTCTAACTAATAATTTGGGGTCAAAAGGTCAAAGGTCAAGGTTAGCATTCCCTGTGCCGTGTTACATTAGAACAAGTCACCAAACTTTACACACCGGTTCAACCTGTGACCCGGAACTCAGACTATGGTTTTGGGTTTTCAAGGTCAAGGTCAAATTGCCATCTGAAACATATCTCAATAACAAAGAAAGCTAGGGGCACTAAACTTGGTACACATGTTCACCTTGAGACCCTGACCTCTGACTTTGGGTTTAGGGTCAGAAGGTCAAAGGTCACGGTTAGCTTCCCCATGCCCTGTTGCTATAGAACAAATAAAGCTAGGGTCACCAAACCTTCTACACAGGGTCACCCTGACATTTGCCTGTGGTTTTGGGATTACAAGGTCAAGGTCAAAATGCCATATAAAGAGACAGGCTGAGGGGTGTCACTGGCAGCAGTGTTTTAGTATTTATACGGAATTTTAAAGGGTTAAAATGAACAATTTTATTTTCTAACCTACTGAAAACAACTCACCCAAATTCCAAGTCAAAATATCTTCATTTAGAGCATTTATTTACAGAAAATGACAACTGGCCAAAACAACAAGGATGTTGCTTTTAGATTTGCTTTTAGATCACATAATGCAAGAAAACAAATTCATGTTCATTCTTAAATATGACAATACTTGTATTGTGACTGAGGAAAAACTCAGGAAGATGTATTTGTGGAATAACTGATTTTTATTTACAGCTTTCATGTGTCTTAAATGATCACCGAATCAGCGTGTCCTAAAGTAGATTGATGTGTCCTTTTGTTGGAGTTTAACAGATACTCAAACATGTTGAGATGCTAATTTAGGAAAGATTTTGTAGTGGTCTCTTATTTTTCCAAAGCTGTATGAATAAAGTATTTATTGCCAGCACAAAGCCTCAGATGGTAGCTGGACGTGGCGATTCAGTGATCTGAACTACACTATATGGACAACAGTTTTGTGCCACACTTCTAATCACTAAATTCAAGTGCATCATTCCACGGAAATCTTGTTGTTTCAGCTTACCAGGGCATTTTGGACCATTCTTGGTGGGAACAGTGTGGTAAAGATCCATTTCTGTTCCAGCAGGACTTTGCTTCAGTGCACAAAGCAAGGTCCATAAAGGTGTGTTTGAGTTGGTTTGATGTGGAAGAACTCGACTGGCCCGCACAGAGTCCTGAACTCAAGCTCATCCAACACCAGGCCCGCTGGTCCAACATCAATGTCTGACATCACAAATGTTCTGGATGAGCAGGAAAAATTCCCACAGACGCGCTCCAACATAACGTAAAAGGTCTTCACAGAAGAACTGAAGCGGTTTTAGCTACAAAATTGGGATGAGCTCCATATTAATGCCTTTGGATACAGAGTGGGATCAAATATCACAAAGTGTTTGTCCATACAGCACAACTTTGCTAACTACAGTTCTATATTTGTGTTTTTCTTCGAGGGTCCCCTCGGAGTCGGCGCCCTTGTGTGTGCAGGCCGTCCTCTGCTGGTGGGGGGCAGGCCGCAGTACCAGCAGACGGGGCAGGAGACGGCCTGCCGTCGCTGGAGACTGAGGTGTGGAGCTGGGGTCGGGGGTCTGAGGGCCAACTCGGTCATGGAGACCAGCTCGCCAGGTCTGGACACACACATCCATGAATGCTTGTATATATTCTCATACACACAAATGTATGTCTTCTTCACTGCTGATGAGGACATTTTTCCTTTGAATAAAACGCATCTGTTAGAATAAACTTCAACTCTGTGCGTGTGTGTGTGTGTGTGTGTGTGTGTGTGTGTGTGTGTCCAGACTGCAGCCGCTGTGTATCAAGTATTTAAATGGCGAGGAGGTGATCCAAGTTGCTGCCGGCTCACACCATTCGCTGGCTCTCACTGCTCAGTGCCAGGTAACAAACACACCCGGATACCCTCTCTTTGATGTCACATAGATCTAACAGTAGAAAAAAATGCTCTCTGTGCCTAAGTTGAGCTTTTTTTTTTTTAAACATTTGGGGCCATATCACAACAGTCCAGTCAACAGTCTATTGTCTGATTTGCAAAGCTCATTTATGGGTGTGTGCAGGTCGCTTTCGTTATTACGGCGGTGCAGAAAACAGTCTTTGCACTGGAGAAACGTGCGGCGGTGCTGTTCTGCACTCTCATGATTATTCCGAGGTGTGTTTTGGGTGTAACCTGCAGCAACCCAACCAAATTTGGTCTTTTCATCGCCTTAAGGACACAGGCACGCATGATCAAAGGTGAATTACTGTTCTGGTGGCGTTTACCTGTGAGGACAAGCAGTTGTGTGCTTGCTGACTGCACTCGTCCACAAATTTAAAATAAAGGCCTGAACATAATCAGTGTGGCTGCTTGGCATTAAGCTAGGAACTAAAGCCAGGAGCTTATTTTAGGGAGAAGGAAGAGGAGGAGGAGATCATTTAACAAGTATCTCATCTTAAATCATCTTGTCTGTGCACGCGCTTTTGTGCGTTTTGTGCTTGCTGCATGTATATTAGTTATGACAGGCCACAGGCCAATCCCCGTTGTGCAACATGAAGACATGTATGGGTTTGAAGCTTTGCAGAAAAGACGAGGATCTCCTGAATAATTTCGTCAACCCACACACCATGTTTTTTTTCCCTCTGTGAAGTGAAAAACTGTCTGCTGGTTCTTCAAATGTTTTGGAATATATTACAGGGTGTGTGTGGATAGTTTGTATTTAGCTGTCTTCACATTAAGACAGTTAACAGAAAAACACCTGAGTATGTGAGTTTTGCATTAACCTGGACAGGATACACACACGTGAATGGACACAAGCTCGAAGGAGACACACGTACGCATGCACCCCCCCCCCCCGTTCATTCAATCATTTCCCTAAAAATCAATAAAAGAATGCCTAATCCATAGGCTATACTCCTACTGTAAGTCCATGATGATATGAAAATGGGGATGGAATAAAAAACTATTCAATGTATCATCATCTATAAATTCAAGGTATCTCTGTTTGTGTGTGTGTGTGTGTGTGTGTGTGTGTTGCTCAGATATCTCTCAAACCGTTCGTCACACTGGCCTAAGATGTTAAACGTGCTTTGCTGAAGCTATGAGGATGTGTATCCCTGAATATGGAGTCACTCAGTCAAAATATGTCATTCCTGTCAATAAAAGTTTAGCCACCGCTGTGTGACCGGATTGACTCCGTGCTCATTGGAGAATACGCCGCATCACGACCGTGCTGATTGGACAACACAGCATCACGACCTGTCAGTCACCACAGCGCTTGTCAAACAAAGATTTCAGAAGTGCTTTGCTGCTGAGGTGTGCATCCACGAGTTTGGAGCCGCTCAGTCAAAATATAGACCACAAAGCTGCTGCGATTGCGTAGGCCTAATGGATATTATTCGCCATAGAGAACACGAGGAGCTGCAAACCTGTCAGTCACCACAGCGTTCCCTGGACAAAACAAGGAAGTGAAAACTGACAAATTTGACTAGAAAAAGATGATACTGAAGTTGCCGTGATTGTGTAGCTCTAAAGGATAATTCGGCGTATGTGGAGAACATGAGGTGCACGAGCAGACTGGGCGGAGCATCAGTGGGGACCCGGGTCTGACAAAGAACGCCGGTGTATCAACACAGAACATGCTGGCAGAAGCAGCAGCCTAACCAGGCGGACCACGGTCCTTCGCTGGAGGTGCGCCCAGCCTGCCCAGTCAGTAGTAGACGGGAGAACCTGCTTCTGCTTCACCTGTGTGGTACCACTGTACTTTGCAGCACTGCCAGTCCCCCCTCCCATGTGAGTATCTAAAAATTAAAAAGTTAATACCGCCATGATTGTGGAGCGGAATGGCCAGAATGACTTAACGACCAAACGCGGGACGCAAAAACACCCAAATAATGAAATAAATGATTTTTAGTTAAATATTTACTGATAAATGAGCAACACTGATGCAGCGGCTGTAGTCAGACGAGTCCTTCTGCTGTGAATGATAACAGATAGATGTACTTTATTGATGTTGGCTGTTTTGTAGTTAATTCGGTTGATTACAGTTTTAAAAAAAACTTGTAATAACAAAATATTGCTAAACTATAAACTGATGCACTACAGTGGGTCTCAAATATTTGTAAATGTGTCCTGTTATAATACTGCATGAGTTTATTGATGATACACAGAAGAAATTCAATATTCCACTGAACTTCATCACTGAACAGTGATAGAAACTAAAATAATAATGATGACTGAACAACTGCCATTCCCTAAGTGAAGATTCACTATTATGAATATAAGTGATAAAAGATCAGACAAATAAGTGATCTGACAGATAAACAAGGATCTGAAACAGTCACTAATATTGGATGGCCCAGTCATTTTCAATATTTAGGTATTCTGTAATTAATATTCACTCAGTCAAATAAATCTTGGTGCCAATTAGTCCCTTTTATATTTGTCCAGGTCTAACATGTGACTGCCTACATCTAGGCTACACCTCTGTGTTCCACTTTCAAACACAGCCTACATTTGGGTCTGTAGAGCCTGACTGGGATCCCCAGACAGGAATATTTGGTTCTACGGGCATGCGCTAGTCATTATAATTAGAATAATGAGGAACAGCAGTGTGGAACAGTGTGGAAGTGCGGCACATGTGGGGAGGCGTGTCAGTCTGAAAATTTTTGTTCCATCCACATTTTCGTTTTCATCAGACTTATCAGGCATTAATGTGTTTATTTTTAGGGCAATAAATGAATGAATAAGGGGTGTGCTGTGTTTTACTTTTCACCGTCACTCCCCAGAGAGACAGGAGATGCGTCCACATCTGCCTCGGCTGTACAACCCCAGGTTTCCAGCCGGGCCGAGGCCGCCTGCACCGTGCTTATGTCACAGTTCTCTCCCAGCAAGTTCCCCAGCTGCCACCCATCAGCCTCTGGCAGGGGCCGAGAGCAGGTTTTCATCATGGCGGGGGTCGGCGGCAGACAGGAAGTCATGCCAGAGCTCCACCTTCCCTCCCAGCCTGGAGGGGCGGGGACAGAAAGCTGCAAACCTTGGCTGCCCCCCCCCCCCCCGACAGGCGAGACCCTCGGTCAGCAAAAGCAATAGAAGAGCGAGCACTCCATCTTCCCATCGGCCGGCAGCGACTTCCACGCTATCAATGAAAATTGGTGAAAATTTACACAGGCGTCATCCTCTTTTCCTGAAGTTTGAAACACATTAATGTCTGTGTGTTTCATTTGTGTGCACTACATTAAATTATTCAGCTGATTTTTCAGCCCGTTTGTTCTCTCTAAAATAACTAACTGGGCAACAACTGTGATTGATGTTTTTCTTATTACTAAGCAGCGATAATGTCCCTCTGTGCATTAAAGGATGGGCAGGAGCGCTTTGGATAGATGATCTAAAACACATAATTATTCCGGCCTCTTGTGCCCAGTGGAAAATTAGTTTCTGAGCTGTTATGATAAGGAAATGAACTTGGAATCGCCCATAAACACGTTCTGCATCACTGACGACTGACTGCGTTCTTGTAATACAACCCTATGAGTGTGCTGGAGAGGACTTGTTCTGGACGGACAAACGTCACCTATATATCATTAATAATCAATTTCAAAATGTGAGATGGTGATTTTATCTTTCTGATAGTTATTATCCTGGAGAGGACATAAAATGTCTTTGGACGGTCAAATTGTTGCTTCACAAATTTTGTTCTAAAGTCCTCAGTGGGTGAATGATTTTCTTCAGACAAACTTTGTTTTACTCTTGAGTTACAGCGTTGCTTGAAGTTTGTGAAGCCTTTAGAATTTTCTACATTTCTGCATAAATATGACCTAAAACATCATCAGATTTTCACACAAGTCCTAAAAGTAGATCAAGAGAACCCAGTGAAGAGACAAAAATATTTGACTTTATTTATTTATTGAGGAAAATGATCCAATATTGCATATCTGTGAGTGGCAAAAGTTTGTGAACCTTTGATTCCAGTATCTGGTGTGACCCCTTTTTGCCGCAATAACTGCAAATAATGTTTCCAGTAACTGTTGTTCAGTCCTGCACATCAGCTTGGAGGAATTTTCGCCCATTCCTCCGTACAGAACAGCTTCAACGTTGGTGGGTTTCCTCCCATGAACTGCTCACTTCAGGTCCTTCCACAACATCTCAGTTGGATTAAGGTCAGGACTGTGACTTGGCCATCCCATAACATTAAATTTATTGTTCTTTAACCGTTCTTTGGTAGAACGACTTGTGTGTTTAGGATCGTTGTCTTGCTGCATGACCCACTTTCTCTTGACATTCAGTTCAGGGACAGATGTCCTGACATTTTACTTTAGCATTTGCTGGTGTAATTCAGAATTTATTGTTCCATCAATGATGGCAAGCTGTCCTGACCCAGATGCAGCAAAACAGACCCAAACCATGATACTACCACCACCATGTTTCATAGATGAGATAAGGTTCTTATGCCGGAATCCAGTGTCTTCTTTCTCCAAACATAGCGCTTCTCATTCAAACCAGAAAGTTCTATTTTGGTCTCATCTGTCCACAAGACATTTTTCCAACAGCCTTCAAGCTTGTCCACGTGATCTTTAGCAAACTTCAGATGAACAGCAGTGTTCTTTGTGGAGAGCAGTGGCTTTCTCCTTGCAACCCTGCCATGTACGCCGTTGTTGTTCAGTGTTCTCCTGATGGTGGACTCATGAACATCAACATTAGCCGATGAAAGAGAGGCCTTCACTTGTTTAGAAGTCACCCTGGGCGCCTTTGTGACCTCAGCGACTATCACACGCCTCGGCCTTGGAGTGATCTGAGTTGGTCGACCACTCCTGGGGATGGTAACGATTGTCTTAATTGTACACAGTCTGTCTAACTGTGGATTGGTGGAGTCCAAACTCTTCAGAGATGGTTTTGTAACCTTTTCCAGCCTGATGAGCATCAGCAAGGCTTTTTCTGAGGTCCTCAGAAATCTCCTTTGTTCGTGCCATGGTACACTTTCACAAACATGTTGACAGATCTTTAAATAAAAGAGTCTTTAAATAAAACAGGGTGTCCACTCACACCTGACTGCCATCCCATTGTTTGAAAACAGCTGACTCTTAATTTCACCTTCAAATTACCTGCTAATCCTAGAGGTTCACAGACTCCTGCCACTCACAGATATGTAATTTTTTGATCATTTTCCTCAATAAATAAATGACAAAAGTAAATTATTTTTGTCTCATTTATTTAACTGGGTTCTCTTGATCTACTTTTAGGACTCGTGTGAAAATCTGATGATGTTTTAGGTCATATTTATGCAGAAATGTAGAAAATTTTAAAGGCTTTCAACTTTCAAGCACTGCTGTATGAACTATCACAGATCACCAATGGGAAACACCTTTAGTAGTACATATTTGCAGGAATATATTGTAATAATATTGATATAATGAAGATGAAATAAGGAAAACTAAACAAAAGGCCAAAAACAGGATTTTTAGAACATTTTCCCTCTGATTAATGTGAAAATTGGGCTGCAGCTTTAGGTAAAGCAAATAAAATTGATACTGTGTTGAAAAATTTCACAAATAACAGGACTTAAACTGGGTTTTTTTGGGGGGGGGCATTTTACATGAAATGAAGCAGATAACGAGCTCCATTGGAAACCTAAGTATTGATGCTCTTATAAAACAGCAAAACAAGGAGTCTGCACCAGCGAACAAGCATCCAGTTACAGAATCCTTGACGCGTTGATGGACTCCAGTCATTCACGCATCGTCAGCAGAGGTGGGGGAGACGGTGGTGTTGACATGGGAACCGCTCATCATTATTGTGAGCCAGGAAGGGGAAGAGTATTATTTTTTTTAACAGTTTACTCACGCACACATCACACATTATCAACAACATGAATGAATGAATTTTTATGTTTATTTAGTTGATGATACCATGTGGAAATGGGGAAAAAACAGAACAAAATGTGTACATGAAGTGGACTTCTTGTGAATCGCTTTTGGTTCTTCCTTTTGATGAATTCAGTGTTTATACATCCTTTAAATTATTTGAACATCTTGAAACATGAGCACATTTGGTGAAAAATGCTGGCGCTGCATGAAAACCCAATCATGCTGTGATGAGAAAAGGGTTAAGTATTCGGATTTCAGGGGATGCTCCGAGTGCTGCCAAATTGTTAATGCAGAAACGCAAACAAACGTTCACACACATCCTGTGTGTGTGTTGCAGGTGTACTCGTGGGGCAGCAACATGTGCGGGCAGCTCGGTCACATCAACAGTCCTATCACCGTGCCTCAGCAGTTGAAGGTAAAGGTTGTCTCAGTTGACATCTGGTCTTAAAACCGTCTCAGTACTTCCCTCTGTTCTGTTTCTGGCCACCACAGCTGTCTGAAGGTCTTCGTGTTTGGGACTTGTCCGCCGGTCAGAGCCACTCCCTGCTCCTGGCTGATGGAGACTGTGTACAGCCAGTCCTGCTGTACTGTGGCCAGCAACAAGACTCTGTGCCGCTGCAGAGTGGGAGGTCACAGCAGAGTCCGAGCTCTACCCAGAGGTCACCCAAGAGGGCAGAGTGTTACACTGTCACACCCACGCTGCTGCCCTTTTGCATCGAGGTTTGTTGGTTGGAAACACAGACTGGTGTTTTTTGTTGTTAGTGTGTAATTGTTACATGAACTCTAGCCTGTTGTTCCTTGTTTATCTCTGTGCATAGATGGGCTTCATGAGCAGTGTGTACAGTGGAGGTCAGAGATGTGCAGTGTTGGCCAACCACAGGATAGGCTTTATCTCAGCTATTCACGAGCTGGCCTCCAGAGAGAGGCAGTTCTACTGCTGGATGAGCAGCGTCAGGAAGCTCCTCCTCACACCGCTGCACAACAGAGGTGGGCGGCTGTCTGCAGCCTCCATCTTTCTTTATTATACGTAAGACCAAAACATATCTAGGTTAACAGTATTGCTTGTCTCATTCACAGAGAGAGTGTGTCCGGCATTGGGCGAGCAGTGCACTCGCCTCTTCTTGTCTCTCTGTGACGTTTTTGTTAAACTGAGCACCCTGATTGGTCAACATGCCACGTCCCTCACCTACTTCCTGCATGACCTGCAGAGTCCTGATGTCACAGCCCTCCCTTTGCTGACACACACAGCGTATTTCCTGGACACGTACAAAAGGTAAACTTTCAGTACCCTAAAAAATAGTACAACAGCAGTACAGGCATTTTTGTTACAGTTAAACCTATTGTGTCTTGTATGTAATTTATTTCATTTATTAATGTGCACACATATAAAAGGCAGTGAATTAGAGAAAGCAGATGATAGGGTGCCAAGAGAGGAAGTGTGGTACTGTATGAGAAAGTCAGGCGTGGCAGAGAAGTATGTGAGGGTGGTGCAGGACATGTAGGAGGACAGCGAGACAGTGGTGAGGTGTGCTGTAGGAGTGACAGATGGATTCAAGGTGGGGGTGGGGTCACATCAGGGATCGGCTCTGAGCCCCTTCTTGTTTACCATGGTGATAAACAAGCTGACAGGCGAGGTCAGGCAGGAGTCACCGTGGACCATGACGTTTGCAGATGACATTGTGATCTGTAGTGAGAGTAGGGAGCAGGTGGAAGTGAACCTGGAGAGGTGGCGGTATGCTCTGGGTAGAAGAGGAATGAAAGTCAGTAAATGGCATTCACTTATATAGCGCTTTTATTCTCATCTCTAGATGACCAAAGCACTTTACAGACCCTGCAGTAGAAGCAAAACAGAATACATGAGTGTGAATGAGAGGGAGGCAGGTGCAACGGTGAAGATGGAAGGAGTAGAGGCAGTGAAAGCAGATGAGTTTAAAGATCCACTCCGGCAGCTCTAAAACCACCTCAAAAACTAATGTCCAGTGGATATAAAAAGTCTACACACCCCTGTTCAAATGCCAGGTTTTTGTGATGTAAAAAATAAGACCAAGATAAAACATTTCAAACCTTTTCCACCATTAATGTGACCTATAACCTGTACAACCCAATTGAAAAACAAACTGAAATCTTTTAAGGGGAAAAATAAAAAAAACTCACAATAACCTGGTTGCATAAATATGCACACCCTGTTATAACTGGGGATGTGGCTGTGTTCAGAATTAACCCAATCACATTCTCATGTTAATGGGAGTCCGCACACACCTGCCACCATATAAAGTGCCTCTGATTAACCCCAAATAAAGTTCAGCTGTTCTAGTAGGCTTTTCTTGACATTTTTGTAGTCACATCTTACAGCACAAGCCATGGTCCACAGAGAGCTTCCAAAGCATCAGAGGGATCTCATTGTTCAAAGAGATAAGATAAGATAAGATAAGCCTTTATTAGTCCCACAATGGAGAAATTCCAGGATTGCAACAGCACAGGGATAGCAACACTCAGAGCAACAATCAAGAAGACAAGAAAAACAAGAGCAGCGAATATACATATGTACATATAAACATATAAATATATAAACACACAGTGCGGAGCATTGTAGCTAGATGGAATAAACAGCATAACCATCTGCTTAGTTATCCTACATAGTATGAATATGTACCCATACATATTGTCACCCTCCGTAGCGACCGATATTGTCCTAGTTGTATACTGGAGGGGACCATTGTGTAAGTCTGTTGCGTCTTTTGCATTCAATACTATTGGGTCGTCACGTCTTTTTGCTATCTCTGCGAGCAGCCCTGATTAGGTTATACAGTCTGACAGCCGTAGGTAGGAAGGACCTGCGAAACCTCTCAGTTGTGCACCTAGGATGATGTAGTCTGCTGCTAAATGAGCTCCTCAGTGCATTCAGTATGTCCTGCATAGGGTGGGACTTGGACTCCAGCAGGGATGACAGTTTAGCCACCATCCTTCTCTCTCCTATCTCCTCCACTGGGTCAAGGTGCTGCCCCAGGACAGAGCTAGCTTTCTTGATCAGTTTGTTCAGCCTCTTCCTATTGGCTGCTGTAATGCCACTGCCCCAGCAGACCACTCCAAAAGTGATGGCTGATGCCACCACCGTGTCGTAGAATGTCTTCAGCAGCGCCCCTTGTACACCAAAAGACCTGAGTCTCCTCAGTAGGAACAGCCTGCGCTGTCCCTTCTTGTAGAGTGTGTCGGTATTGTGTGACCAGTCTAGCTTATTGTTCAGATGAACACCCAGGTACTTGTAGGATGTCACCATCTCAATGTCTGTTCCCTGTATGTTTACTGGTGCTGTGAGGGGTTGTCCTTGCCTGCGGCAGTCCACCACCAGCTCCTTAGTTTTCCTCATGTTGATCTGGAGGCAGTTCCGATGGCACCAGTCCACGAAGTCCTGGATAAGTCCTCTGTACTCAGCTTCATCTCCGTTGGAGATGACGCCGACGATCGCAGAGTCGTCAGAGAACTTCTGTAGATGGCAGTGTGTTGTGTTGTGTGAGAAGTCCGCAGTATAAAGGGTGAACAGGAAGGGAGCCAAAACCGTTCCCTGGGGGGCCCCCGTGCTACCGATGATCGTGTCGGACTCACAGTCCTGGGTTCTCACAAAGTGTGGCCGGTTAGTGAGGTAGTCCAGGATCCATGATGATGGGTGCTGGTCCACCCCTGCGCACAGCAGCTTGTCCTTCAGGATCATCAGTTGGATGGTGTTGAAAGCACTGGAGAAGTCAAAGAACATGATCCTCACCACATTCCCGGGCTTCTCCAGGTGGAACAGAGAACGGTGAAGGAGGAAGATCACCGCATCCTCCACCCCAATGCCATGCTGGTAGGCGAACTGGAGTGGATCCATCGCTGGTCCCACCAGGGGGCGGAGGTGAGCAAGGAGCAGTCTCTCCAGGGTCTTCATCATGTCGGATGTCAGGGCCACTGGTCTGTAGCTGTTCAGGTTTTTGGGGTGGGAAGTCTTTGGTACAAGTACCACACAAGATGTTTTCCACAACTGTGGTACCCTCCCCAGCTTCAGACTCAGGTTGAAGATGTGCTCCACAATCCCACACAGCTGGTCTGCACAGGACTTGAGGAGCTTTGCGCTGATGCCGTCCGGTCCCGACGCCTTCCTCGCCTTGACCTTCCTCAGCTTCGTCCTCACCTGGGTCTTAGTGAGGGTCATGCTGGGGGGCTGTGTGTTGGGAGTGGGGGGGTGTTGGTGGAGTGGGGTGTGGACAGCAGGACTCAGTGTCTTTAGAGGCAGCAGTGGTTGTTGTGCAGTCGGGGGGGAGGGCGGTTGGTCAAACCTATTAAAAAACAGGTTCAGATTGTTCGCCCACTCCCTGCCCCCTGTGGCCTGGGGGGAGGTATTCTGGAGCCCAGAGATGGTTTTAAGGTTTCTCGCTATATCAGTCAGGAGAAGGGTACAAAAGAATTTCCAAGGCATTAAATCTACCATGGAACACACAGTGAAGACAGTCATCATCAAGTGGAGAAAATATGGCACAACAGTGACATTACCAAGAACTGGACGTCTGTCCAAAATTGATGAAAAGACGAGAAGAAAACTGGTCAGGAAGGTTGCCAAGAGGTTGACAGCAACACTGAAGGAACTGCAGGAATTTCTAGCAAGTACTGGCTGTTTAGTACATGTGACAACAATCTCCCATCTAGGGTGGCAAGGTGGAAGCCTTATCTTACAAAGAAAAACATTTAAGCTCAGTTACATTTTGCAAAAACACATTTGAAATCTCCCAAACGCATGTGGGGAAATATGTTATGGACCGATGAACCCAGGTTGAACTTTTTACTGCTCATCAGCAAAAGAACCCCATACCTACAGTGAAGCGTGGTGGTGGCAGCATCATGCTTTGGGACTGTTTTTCTTCAGCTGGAACTGGGGCCTTTGCCAAGGTGGAGGGAATTATGAACAGTTCCATACCAGTCAGTGTTGGCATAAAACCTTCAGGCTTCTGCTAGAAAGCTGAAGATGAAGAGGAACTTCATCTTTCAGCACGACAGTGACCCAAAGCACACATTCAAATCAACAAAAGAATGGCTTCACCAAAAGAAGATTAAGGTTTTGGAATGGCCCAGCCAGAGTCCAAACCTGAATACGATCGGACATGTGTGTGGTGATCTGAAGAGGGCTGTGCACAGGAGATGTCCTCACAATCTGACAGATTTGGAGCATTTTTGCAAAGAAGAGTGGGAAAATATTGCCACATCAAGATGTGCCACGCTGATAGACTCCTACTCAAAAAGACTGAGTGCTGTAATAAAAGCCAAAGGTGCTGCAACAAAGTATTAGTTTACGGGTGTGAATATTTATGCAACCAGGTTATTGTAAGTTTTTTATTTTTCCCCTTAATAGATTTCAGTTTGTTTTTCAATTGGGTTGCACAGGTTATACAGGTTGTAGAGGGTTGTATTACTGAGCCCATTTGGTAGAGCATCCGCCCCACACCCGGGAAGCCAGGGTTCAAATCCCAGCCGAGTCATGCTGAAGACCATATAAAAAAGCAGGCCTTGAGAGTGAATGGTTGTCTGTCTCTCTGTGTTGGCCCTGTGATGGACTGCCCATCTGTCCAGGGTGGACCCTGCCTCTCGCCCAAAGATGCTGGGATAGGCTCCAGCCCCCCACGACCCGAAAAGTATTAAGCGGAAGAAGATGGATGGATGGATGGCTTTCCATGGCAGCGACCCCTCTGATTCTATATATGTGTGAGATTAACGCTGTAGATAAGAGAAACATAATTTTGTTCTACTGTATATGATTGGCTGTATAGCTTTAAATGACAATAAAGATGGCTTATCCTTACCCTTGTAGGTCACATTAATGGTGGAAAAAGTTTTGAAATGATTTATCTTGGTCTCATTTTTTACATCACAAAAACCTGGCATTTGAACAGGGGTGTGTAGACTTTTTATATCCACTGTATATTTCCCCAAATAGTATATTCAAGTCAAAGCCAAAGTGCCTTTATTGTCATTCCATTGCTAAAAAACAATACAACGAAATTGAGATACTGCTCCCTAAAAACAATCTATCACACTCACAGTTCACTCATGCATTTAACATTCTCATAATTACAACAATAAATAATGCTTGAAACAATATTACCTAAAAGTTTAATACAATATGTACATCCATCATCCATAGCAATAATAAAATAATAAAAACATACTGAGCGATAAATATATAAGGCCAGCTTATACACACAAGGTTATTGCCACAAAATAACCTAAAATAACCTAAAATAATATCAGCAGTCTGTACGTGTTGCATAAATCCGTTCAAAATACATACTGCTGCTGGGAAAAAACTATGATTAAACCTGGTAGTCCGGGTTTTATGGGATCTGTACCGCTTTCCTGAGGGGAGCAAGTGAAAGAAATCATGGCCTGGATGAGCACAGTCTTTAATGATGGCAGTAGCTCTGTTGAGGTACCGAGACCTGGAAATCTCTTCCAGAGAAGGGAGAGAACAGCTAGTGATTTTTTGGGCAGTCTTGATCACTCTCTGGAAGGCTTTGTGGTCTGCGGCTGAACAGCCCTCATACCAAACCGTGATGCCATATGACAGAATGCTCTCAATAGCAGAGCGATAAAATAAAACCTGCAACTGTGCGTTCAGGCCATTCTTCTTGAGGAGCCTCAGAAAGTGTAGACGTTGTTGAGCCTTTTTTATCGTAGCTATGGTGTTAACTGCCCAGGTAAGGTTGTGAGAAATATGAACACCCAGAATCTTAAAAGCCTCCACCCTCTCCACACGCTCCTTGCCTATATATAGAGGAGGCGGCTCACTGCTATGCTTCCTAAAATCAATAATGAGTTCTTTTGTTTTTTTTAATGTATTCAATATCAGATTATTATCTGAGCACCATCTCACCAGTTTCTGGACCTCATCTCTGTATGCAGACTCATCTCCTCCTGATTTGAGCCCCACTACTGTTGTGTCATCTGCAAACTTCACTATAATGTTTGTGGGATGTACAGGTGTGCAGTCATATGTGTACAATGAATACAGAGTGGGGCTCAACACAGAGCCCTGTGGCGAGCCTGTGTTAAGCATGACTGTAGAGGAGGAATGGGGTCCGAGTCTAACAGTCTGTGTTCTGTTTGTTAGGAAGTCCATAATCCAGCAACAAGTGTGAGTAGGGAGACCAAGCTGAAGCAATTTGGTGATGAGAATGTTGGGAATATTGTGGCTTTTTGTCCATAAAAAAAACTCTCATTGCCTTAGAACTGCTTGGAAAAAGCTTTTACATCTTCCAACTATTTAAACATGTGTGGATGTATGAATATTCTAATTAGCTCCACCCATACTTCCACCCACCAGTAGCTGGAAGAAGATGACATTGTACAAAGTCCTGAGAAGGTGATCCAACTTGAGGAAGTAAAAGTCGTAACAAGGTTTCCATAGGTGAACCTGTGGAAGAATCATTCTCGGTGGAGCGGAGAGTCACTGCCCCGCCTCGTGCTGAGGCTGGAGGGCTCCTCACCAGTCTCTGGTTGCCCACTCACCATCTTGCTCCAAAGGAGGCGAGCCAGCGGGCGGGCGCACCGGCCCGCTGGCACCCAGCAAGTAGATTGCTCACTGGAGACTAACTCTCTCGCCCTCAGCGAGCGGTCTGCTCGGACCACGGGCCCCCGGCGAGCTTGCTTTCTCAGCGGATGCTGGCCCGCTCGCCTCCTTCACTCCCACATGGGAGAGTGGGCAACCAAAGACCGAGGAGCCCTCCAGCTTCCACACGGGGCCAGGCAGCGACTCTCTGCTCCACCGAGAATGATCCTTCCGCAAGTTCACCTACAACGATACTCATCCCACCCGTTGCGCGACACACCCCAGGACCATCTCCCTTGGCATGCAGGGGAAAATGCAGGCTGCAAACCCGTGTCCTCTCTGGTATTTTAGCAGGGACACTGAGGTTTTTCCAAATAAAATTAATCATTGCTGTTCTTGCTTACACAGCCAAAAACTGAACATGTATAATCTGCCATCTTTCCCAACTTGTAAAAGCTCCTGCTGCTCCTTGGCTCCTCCCTCTTCCCCCGAGGCGGTGAACTCAGGTCTGTAGCCATGCTCAGTGCTTAGCCTGATTGGTAATAACATTAACCAGTCAGGCTAAGCAGGAATACTTGTATAGCTAGCTAAACGCTCTGTCCAAACTTGCATTTTTTTGGGGGGGTGGAGTGTAAGCCTTATTCATGCTGCATTTCCCCTCTGGTCCGTTTTGGTCTGCATGCGCTTTGGATGAGCCTGGCGCACACGCGCCGTTGTACATGCTCACTTTTTTTCATCTACCAGGCCAAGCAGTTGACACATGCACACAACTGTTATTTGTAGTTTCACCCCAGCCCTATGGGTAGTGCAAATGCGCTAACATGCCAGTTTGTTCACCGGCTATAAACACAAGAGCGACACACATTTTTTTTGTAGCAACAACAATGGCTTCATTTCAAGGAAAAAGGAGGAACTACCATTTTATAGTGCCCTTCTCCGCTCAAGCTGCTGCTGCTGCAAAAGAATTCATGTATTTTTATTCTCGTCTTTTGCCTCCTCGCTGTCTTCCTCGTCTACTTTGTCTTTGTATGCTGGGTTGGTAGCGCCACCTCGTGAATGGAACGTTCAGTCTTGCGCATGTTCTGTCAACGCGTTCAGGTTGTGGGCAGGCCACGTGGTCATAAAATTTGGGCTGCACGCGGTCATCCGCAGTAGAGCCCTGCATGCACTAGCAGACTGGAGATGATGACGTAAATTTCGTCACACGGGGTTTCCAGTTGCACGTACACGGACAGCGGAGGTGCAGCGTGAATCCAGCTTTAAGTGAAACTTCACAGAAAAAAACAGATATGAGGCATTTGAGTGATTTCACTCTTGATATGTCTTGTAAGTCACAAAAAGCATGTTACAGACATGTTAACAACAGAAAAAAAACTTGATTTTTGGTGGAGTGTCACTTTAAATACCTGGGGTCAACCATCCAAAGCAGGGATGGACAACTACAGTATGTGCCATGGAGGATCATTCCACTGCAGATTTTCTGTTCCACCCAGTCTCTTCAGCAGTTGCTTTCTCTAATTAGCAATCCTTGAAGCTCGTCAGTGCAAACACCTGCTGAAGAGACTGAGTGGAACAGAAAATCTGCAGTGGAATGGCCCTCACTGCCCATCCCTGATCCAAAGCAATGGAAAATGCACAAGAGAGGTGAAGAAGAGAGTGCAGGCAGGGTAGAGTGGGTGGAGATGAGTGTCAGGGGTGATTTGTGACAGAATGATAGCAGCTGGAGTGAAAGGGAAGATTTACAAGACGGTAGTGAGACGTGCTATGATGTATAGTTTGGAGACGGTGGTGATGACAAAAAGACAGGAGGTGGAGCTGGAGGTGGCAGAGTTGAAGATACTAAGATTTTCATTGGGAGTGACTAGGAGGGACAGGATTAGAAATGAGTATATCAGAGGGACAGCTCAGGTTGAGCGGTTTGAAGACAAAGTAAGAGAGGCAAAACTGAAGGTACGTGTCCACCTAGGCATGCGTTTTCACACTTCCCATTCATTGTATATGTAGCACGCCCCACATGCACTCTGGTAGCGTTGCGTCAACAATCTTGAGCTGTCGCATGGAGGTGCCCACTCCTCCTCTTCCTGAATCCCTGCGCAGATGCGTAATATGCAAACAAGGAGCAGGAGCGTGGAGCCGATCACTTCCTGGAGCTTTTAAAATAGTGGTTGTTAGTAAAAAGTAAACACTCTTGTTTAGTTTTCAGCCTATCTGTCTTGTAGCTTTTTTGAAATAAATAGTTTAAGAACTAAGTTTAGACCATCCATCCATCCATCTTCTTCCGCTTAATCCTTTTCAGGTCGCGGGGGGGCTGGAGCCTATCCCAGTGTCATTGGGCGAGAGGCAGGGTACACCCTGGACAGATCAGTAGATTCAAAATTGAAAGATTTTATTTGTCAGTACTACTATACGTACAGGACATACAAGAGAATTGAAATGGCGTTTCTTTCTCTCTTCAGTGGTGTGTACAGTATAAAAAAGAAAAAGGAATAAGGCTCGAAAAAACCAACAACAGCAGTCTTTTTTTTTTTTTCCTGTGCAGTAATGCTACCTGTAGTGCGAATGGCAACAAAAGATAGACTCAGACCTCCCACAGTGCCAATAGAGATAAACAGTTAATGATGATGAAACCCAGCAATCCTATATACAGAAAAGTAGAGCAGTAATACCTGTAGTTGCAGTTCATTGCGGAAGTATAGGTACAGATAGTGATCTATAGGACTGCACATGAGCAATATTGCAATAACAGACAGCAGCAGATATGGCACTTGTGCAAATGGTTGCAGTTAAAGTGCAGAGACGTATAGCACCAGATGTATTACTGTTGGTGTGGCCAGTCTTTCTGTGCCAACAGCTGAAGTGGTTATTGTGCGGGTCAGTGTGTTACGGTCCGGGGTGGGGGGGGTGGGCAGAGGTCAGGGTCCTGATGGCCTGATGAACGAAGCTGTTTAGCAGTCTTGTGAAGCAGGCCCAGAGGCTCCGGTACCTTTTCCCCGAGGGCAAGGGGCTGAAGAGGGAGTGTGTGGGGTGTGAGGTGTCGCCTGCAGTGTTGATGGCTCTGCCGGTGAGGCGGGTGAGGTAGATGTGTGAGAGGGGGGTCAGAGGGCCACTGATGATCTTGCTGGCTGCTTTCACTGTGTGTTGTAGTGTCTTTTGGCAGGAGGTGGTGCAGCTTCCATACCACACCATGATGCGGCTGGTGAGGATGCTCTCAATGGTGCCCTGGTAGAATGAGCACATGATGGGGGGTGGGACTCGTGCTCTCCTCAATTTGTGGAGGAAGTGGAGGCGAGTTTGAGCCTTCTTGACCAGTGACGTGGTGTTGTTGGACCAGGAGATGTCCTCGGAGATGTGCATCCCCAGGAACTTGGTGCTGCTCACCCTCTCCACAGCTGCTCCGTCTATGATCAGAGGGGGTGCTGTGTGTGACCCCTCCTGAAGTCCACCACAACCTCCTTGGTTTTTCCCACATTCAGGAAGAGGTTATTGTCTTTACACCACTAGACCAGTTGGCTCACCTCATTTCTGTAGTTGGCCTCCTCGTTGTTGATGATGAGGCCCACCACCGTCGTGTCATCCGCAAACTTGATGATGTGGTTGGTGTTGTAGGCTGGTACACAGTCATAGGTCAGCAGGGTGAAGAGCAGTGGGCTGAGAACGCACCCTTGTGGGGCCCCTGTGCTCAGTGTGATGGTCTGGGAGGTGTTGCTGCCAACCCGCACGTTCTGTGGCCTCCCTGTGAGAAAGTCCAGCACCCAGTTACAGAGAGAGGTTTTGAGTCCTAAGTGTCTGAGTTTTTGTTTTAGGTGCTGGGGGATGATTGTGTTGAATGCTGAACTGAATCCAAGAACAGCATTCGTATGTAGGAATTCTTTGAATCCAGGTGAGTGAGGGCTAGATGGAGAGCAGCAGCGATGGCATCTTCTGTGGATCTGTTTGTCCTGTATGCAAACTGAGATGGGTCGTGGGAGGGAGGGAGGATGGACTTGATGTTCTGCATGACCAGCCGCTTGAAGCTCTTCATTATGATGGGGGTCAGTGCTACAGGCTGGTAATCATTGTAGCTGGATGGGACGGGCTTCTTTGGGACTGGTATTATGGTGGCAGTTTTGAAACATGTGGGGACAACAGCTTGAGTCAGGAAGATGCTTAGATGTGGGCCAGGACATTCTTGAGCTCCTCTGCTCTGTCCTTCTGGATGCGACCCGGTATGTTGTTTGGTCCAGTTGCCTTGCATGGGTTGATCCTGGTCCTCTTCATGCTAGCCAGATCCAGACTCATGGCCTGCTTGTCTGGAGAAGGAGTGGTCTTCTGTGCTGATGTGCTGTTTTGTGCTTCAAAGCGGCCAAAGAAGCCATTTAGGTTGTTGAGCAGTGTGATGTCACTCGCACAGGTCTGATGTGGAGGTTTGTAGTTGGTGAGGGTCTGTATGCCACGCCAGAGGGAACGTGCATCTCTGGTGTTGCTGAAGTGTCCGGATATTTTCTTGCTGTCCTGTTGTTTTGCCTCCTTGATGCCACGGGACAGGTTGGCCCTAGCTGTTGTTTGTCCTGCAGTGTCGCCGGCCCTGAAGGCTGTGTCCCAACCCCTCAGGAGCCTGTGGACCTCTGCTGTGATCCATGGCTTTTGGTTGGCACGAACAGTGATGGTTTTGCAGTGAGTGACATCATCAGTGCATTTAGCTATGTGTGCTACAACAACCTCAGTGTACTCCTCTAGGTTTGTGTGTCCATTGAGTGGCTGCATACTTGAAAGTGTCCCAGTCTGTAGTGCTGAAGCAGTCTTTCACAGCATCAGAAGCCCCCACTGGCCACACATGTACCTGCCTATGAATATGAAAAAAAAAAACGCTAACAAGACAGAAATGATAGAAATGAGTTTTTTTCTGTTTATTATGTACAGGAAGTGCACCTGATTTGTGCCACTTCAGTGTGTGCTCTTATTTTGAAGGGAGTGATTGTGTTTCTGGTTTTGTCTCATGTTATGGAGGCAGCTTAACTGTGGTTGTGTGTAACTTTAGCTCAGCCCCTCCCCATTTTTCCTCGCTGTAATTGAGTTATGAAGTACATAAAGAGCAGGTAGAATCAGTTACGACTTGGTCATTATTTCGAAGCCCCCACCATTTTCTTTTTGCTGCTGCTGTATTGTTTTCTCTCAAAGACAAGCTCTTGTCTTACATTTTTCACAGAAAATACAGAATTGCAATTTGCTTTAATGCCACAGTCATTAACGAAGCATAGCTGTGCAGCATATTTAGTTTGTTACAATAAATAAGACGGGAATAAATAGCTGCTTCACAACTAATTCTAATGAATTCAGTCTTGAAAAACCTGTTTTGACGCTGGTCTGGGACTGTCTGAAGCCTCCAAAATAAAAGTAAGAAAACGGCACACCAGTAAACTGATTGCAATATTCTAAAGATGTTTGATATTGTTTTACTGTATCTTGAAAATCCCTGTTGACGTTATTTTCTGACTTTGCAGATATTGTTCTTCAGTTGGTGACTTCCAAGTAATGGATGGATTCCAGTTGCTTCATCAGCTCTCAGTGTAAGATACCTGTGTTCTCCTGACAGCCACTTTGACCTTATTCTGCCTTACAGACAACAGACATTGATGACTTTGCTCATGCTGAATATTATGGCTACCCTCATATTTATTTATCATTCTTTCAGTCATTCATGGATTTTAAATGTGATGTTTGCATTGTCTACCTTTTCTTCTAATGACACGATTGCAACAAAGATTAACTGCCAATGCCAAATATAGTCACTGGCTACTTTTAATAGATACACCTTGCTATTACTGGGTTGGACACCTGTTGTTTTTCGATCTGCCTTAATTCTTCATGGCACAGATTCATCAAGGTGCTGGAAACATTTCTCAGAGATACTGGTCCATATTGACATGCGACCTCACACACTTGCTGCAGATTTGTTCACTGCACATCTATGGTGCTCCTTGCACACATCCATTCTTTCATGTTTCCAGCCAACTTCTCACCCTACCACTCACAAAAACTGGCCAGGCAACATTTTATCAATCTTCTGTTCAGCTGAAAGTCGTGGCACCAGTTGAGGTCTTCTGCTGGGCCGTCTACTTCAAGGGTCAGTGGCTTGTGCTCTTCTGTATACCTCAGTTGCAATGAGTTGTTATTTGAATTACTGTTGCCTTTTTGTCAGCTGACCTCTGACCTCTGGCATCAATGAAAGCACCAAGGTGCTGATGCCTCAGTGCCTGTGGCGTGGTAGCATGGGGGCTGTAAAAAGTCACACTGCCACCTCTAGTGTAGTGAGCTGGCATAGTTATTACAATACCCTTTTTTCGCAGCTGCATTGATGGTAAAGGTGAGTTAAATTTGTGTTTATTTTGAAAACAAGGACTTATCTGGAAATTGTGGGAAGTAAAAAGTCAAGAAAATATGGCGATACAATGATACAAACCTTTAGTTCCAGTTGACTGAGTGGGTGAGCTGAAATGCTGCTGACAGACAGACAGACAGGCATACGGTAATCACTCCATGTGTCTGTATATGTTTGTCTGTCTATGTTGCCTCTGCACCAAGGCATAAAAATACAGAAACATGAGTAAAATTAGGTGGACAAGGAAAAATGTTGGAGTAACAGACTTTATTAATTGAATGCATGTATGGATGTACACAATGCTGTGCAATAACAGGTAAACATATCAAAATTTCCATAAGTATAAGCATAATTATGAATATTAAATCAGAACAGTTTGGAATGTTTCACACTTACAGTGGTGTGAAAAAGTGTTTGCCCCCTTCCTGATTTCTCATTTTTTTGTATGTTTGTCACACCTAAATGTTTAAGATCATCAAACAAATTTAAATATTAGACAAAGATAACACAAATAACACAAAATGCAGTTTTTAAATGAAGGTGTTTATTATTAAAGGGGAAAAAAAAATCTAAACCTACATGGCTCTATGTGAAAAAGTGATTGCCCCCTAAACCTTATAACTGGTTGGGCCACCCTTAGCAGCAACAACTGCAATCAAGTGTTTGCGATAACTGGCAATGAGTCTTTTACAGCGCTGTGGAGGAATTTTGGTCAACTCATGTTCACAGAATTGTTGTAATTCAGCCACATTGGAGGGTTTTCGAGCATGAACCGCCTTTTTAAGGTCATGCCACAGCATCTCAATTGGATTCAAGTCAGGACATTGACTAGGCCACTCCAAAGTCTTCATTTTGTTTTTCTTAAGCCATTCACGGGTGGACTTGCTGGTGTGTTTTGGATCATTGTGCTGCTGCAGAACCCAAGTGCGCTTCAGCCAGAGGTCATGAACAGATGACCGGACATTCTCCTTCAGGATTTTTTGTTAGACAGAAGAATTCATGGTTCCATTTACCACAGCAAGTCTTCCAGGTCCTGAAGCAGCAAAACAGCCCCAGACCATCACACTACCACCACCATATTTTACTGTTGGTATGATGTTCCTTTTCTGAAATGCTGTGTCACTTTTACACCGGATGTAATGGAACACACACCTTCCAAAAAGTTCAACTTTTGTTTCATCAGTCAACAGAGTATTTTCCCAAAAGTCTTGGGAATCATCAAGATGTTTTCTGGCAAAACTGAGATATGCTTTTATGTTCTTTTTGTTCAACAGTGGTTTTTGTTTTGGAACTCTGCCATGCAGGCCATTTTTGCCCAGTCTCTTTCTTATGGTGGAGTCATGAACACTAACCTTAACTGAGGCAAGTGAGGCCTGCAGTTCTTTGGAGGTTGTTGTGGGGTCTTTTGTGACCTCTTGCATGAGTCGTCGTTGCACTCTTGGAGTAATTTTTGTCGGCCAGCCACTCCTGGGAAGGTTCACCACTGTTCCATGTTTTCACCATTTGTGGATAATGGCTCTCACTGTGGTTCACTGGAGTCCCAAAGCTTTAGAAATGGCTTTATAACCTTTTCCAGACTGATAGATCTCATTTACTTTATTTCTCATTTGTTCCTGAATTTCTTTGGATCACAGCATGATGTCTAGATTTTGAGGATCCTTTGGTCTACTTCACTTTGTCAGGCAGGTCCTATTGAAGTGATTTCTCGATTGAGAACAGGTGTGGCAGCAATCAGCCCTGGGTGTGGCTGGAGAAATTGAACTCAGCTTTCTAAAGATGTGATAAACCACAGTTAATTTATGTTTGGGGGGGGGCAGCAGCAATCACTTTTTCACACAGGGTCATGTAGGTTTGGATTTTTTCCCCCTTAACCCCTTGCACTCCGGTCAATTTTCCTAAAAATGACAAAAAATAATGTGCCCAAAGTAAATCGAAAGCTGTTCTTCAACCCTTTGCAGCATCTTCATGGGGTTGGTCTCATTTAAAAGAAAACACTTTGAATTTTTTGGCAAAACAGTCATAATCTCTCTAAGTGCTCCGGCCACTGAGTTACAGTCATCTAAACATAGTGAACTTGAAGAAAATAAATTTGGCCTGGGTGTTTTTTTGGATACAAATGCTTGCAAATAACACACAGCTTCAGATCCGGGCTGGAAAATGCAACAGAAATGTAGAACCAAGTGTTACCCAGCTGAGGTCCAAATTTGGTAACAATACCACAAAAAATGAATATATTACACAGCTTTATACTCAGGTTGTTCCCAGGCGTTTTGGAACTGTGCCAAATTGTGCCAAATGGCACAGTTTGGAAAAACGTCTGTAACTTTTGAATGATTCAATGTAGAAGCTTCATTTTGGGCTCTAATGAAAGGTCACACTCAGGGCTGTCTGTGTGTGTGTGTGGGGGGGGGTTTGCCCCCCCCCTCGCTACAGAGGACGGCCATCGGCCATCGCTACATGACGGAATAGACTCATATGGCTATGTGGCGACCGCTGCGCAGTCACTGCGGCTCCCCCCCACCCCCTGCTACAGAAGAGGAGCGGGGGGGGGGGGCGTTCACGGTCCGGACACGGCGAGTGAACCGTTTATCGCGGTGCACGCACTTCGTACTTCGTGCGCCGCACAGCTGTAATTTACCGATTGGTCAAAAGTCATTTTGGATTACAATTTTCAGGGATAAATAATAATTTAGCTTAGAACAGCTTACCTCTTCACAGCAGAAGAGTCCTGGCAAACTTCTCTTCCTCACTGTCAGACGAACGCGATGCTGGTCCGCTCGTGGTTCTGGTCTCGCGACCCGATAAAAACATAATTCCATTATTGCGGTTTTGTGCTTCCATGATTGCTGTTTTTGGCCAACGATTTTTCAAAACAAATAACAGTAGTAATTAAAAAAAGACTGGCGAAGGCATGTGTGTCACTCAGCCTCCGTTGGTCTATGACCATGGAAGAAATCATAACGTCTACTCTGCTGGAACCAACACAAAATAAACACCGCCTGTGGCCGAACATGCCGATCCGCGAATGGCACTCCCTGTCACACAGGTTGCATTTGTGGATGGTCTCCGTGCTCCTGGGTCTGTGACGGTTCTTCCTGCGAGTCCTTTTTTGATCCGCTGCAGCAGCCAGTCTTCACCCAGCCTTAAAAAAAACAGCTCGCAAACTTCTCTGCTTCAGTTGGCTCACTGCATTCACAGCGTTGAGGAGGTGGGTCCTTCTGGCTAGGTTTTCATTCACTGGTTCTTCAAGGTTTCAGAAACCCAATTCAAGGCTCTTATTAGTCGAATGAGAGGTCAATCAGATGAACTAATCTGTTCGCGGCTGTGTCTGCAGCTTTTATTTTCAGTGCCCGCTTGGATGCCATACACCACCTACATCACAATCTCCATCAGGATCTCCATCATGCGTCCGAGAGCGCACGAGGGCACCCTCGTGCGCTCTAGGATGCAGAGACTTGCCCGTCCGCGGTACAACGGAGCGCAAGAGGTTAATAATAAACAACTTAATTTAAAAAGTGCATTTTGTGTTTACTTGTGTGATCTTTGTCTAATATTTAAATTAGTCTGATGATCTGAAACATTTAAGTGTGACAAACATACAAAAAAAAAAAAAGAGAAATCAGGAAGGGGGCAAACACTTTTTCACACGTGTAATGAATATTGAGAGTTTCTTGAATAATCTTGCAAAAAAATTAAGTTTGTCCAAACATTAACTTATTGAAATACAGTATCAGTTTCTGGTATAAACAGTAAACATGTAATATTGTTACTGAACTTCCAGCCTGATCTCTTCACAGCTGCTCTGACTGCTGACCCTCAGGTTCACCACTGTGGACCTCAGAGGGACAAAGAGGAAAGAACAATGGCATAAAAATGGGATTATTTTTACAGATGTGATAGAAAAAATACAGATGTCATGTTTCTCCTCAGCTCAGTAAATTGCTTGATTTAGTGAGTGAATCATTTTAAAGTGAGTGAATGTCACACAGTGGTGTTTTTATGTAACTGACATTAGTAATAAGACTTAAAAAAAAATCAACTGAACTTTAGAGAAAACTATTTAGAAAGCAATTAGAAAACAGATTGAATTAATGGAACCAAGTATTCCCCATACAGGAAAAAAAAAATCAGACATTGGAAAAAAAAAATGTGACTTAAGCTTTAAGAATCACCTATTGCAGCTGTAGGAGTTATTGGTGTTTTAATATTGAAATCACTGCATAATTTAAGCCCAAAACTTAATCCGCGCAGGCATCTGCTGCAGTGGTCTGCTGTGGAGAGACAGCCAGATCAAAGTGGCCAAGGGTAGGTCGGTCTCGGCAGAGCAACAAATACGATTCTCTACTGGCAAATATCACTTTTCCACCGGTTGGCCACTTTAGTCCAGTGGTTGAATACAGTTGTCATACAGTTGTTGAGTACAGTCATACAGTTGTTACTCCCCGAGTAACTGTATGAGAAACAAATATAAATAATTACAACACAAACGTTTGTCAAAGATTTTATTTACATTTGCTTAATTTTGGACAGGCATCAACACGGTCATCTAACCAACCCGACGAATGTTTTTGAGGTAAGGAATGTTGGGACTTGTAGTTTTTAGTGAACTGAAAACTCCAGGAAGAAAATACCTCATCCTTCCTCTGCAAAACTAAATGGCAAAACCAGTGTGAAAACAATCCATGTGATAAATAAATGGTGTAGTTGCTGAATACGTGGTTGTTTTTTTTTTCAGTAAGTGCTATTTTAGCGCCTCGGAAGAGCAGCCTCAGATACACCTCTGCTCTCAGAAGACACTGGCACAATAGCCTATACATGAACTCTTTTTAGACCGTTATGTTGTTTTTGTTTCCCTGATGCCCCTTCTTATTTTATATGGACCCGCTTGTGTGTCTGAAATAAAGATTAATAGTAATATGACCGCTATTTATCTCTCAGCTAGAGATCAACTGTGACACGAAGTCATCCATGTGCTGTAAGAAAAAAAAGTCGCACTGCCGCCTCTAGTGGCCCGGCATAGTTATTGCAATACAGTTTTCCTGGCTTCGTTGACGGTAGAGGTGAGTTAAATTTGTCTTTATTTCACAAGCAAAGCCTTATTTCGAAATTCTGGCAAATTAAAAGTTGAGAAAATATGGCCATACAGTGATACAAGCCTTTAGTGGCACTTAATTTTGACTGGGTGAGCTGAAAAGCTGGAAACAGACAGATGCAACCACACACACACACAGAGACTATATTAACTGATTACTGTATGCCTCTGTTTTCACCGAGGCAAAACAAGACATTTAGGCCCAGAAAACTGTATATTTTCAGTTTTTCAGGTCATTCTCTGTTGTGTGTCATAATCCCGTTGACCAGCAGTTTCTGAAATACTCAGACCAGCCTATCTGGCAACAGCAGGTTCACCTTGGGATCCAGACCTCTGACTATGGGCTTGGGGTCAAAAGGTCAAGGTTAACATTCCCTATGCCTTATTACTGTGCACTGAGTAAAGTTAGGGTCACCATACTTGGTACACAGGTTCACCTCAGGATCCTGACCTACAACTATGGGTTATACAGTATCTCACAAAAGTGAATACACCCTTCACATTTTTGTAAATATTTTATTATATCTTTTCATGGGACAACACTGAAGATATGACACTTTGATACAATGTAAAGTAGTCAGTGTACAGCTTGTATAACAGTGGAAATTTGCTGTCCCCTCAAAACAACTCAACACACAACCACTAATGTCTAAACTGCTGTCAACAAAGGTGAGTACACATCTAAGTGAAAATGTCCAAATTGTGCCCAAAGTGTCAATATTTTGTGTGGCCACCATTATTTTCCAGCACTGCCTTAACTCTCTTGGGCATGGAGTTCACTAGAGCTTCACAGGTTGCCACTGGAATCCTCTTCCACTCCTCCATGATAACATCACGGAGCTGGTGGATGTTAGAGACCTTGCACTCCTCCACCTTCCATTTGAGGATGCCCCACAGATGCTCAATAGGGTTTATGTCTGGAGACATGCTTTGCCAGTCCATCATCTTTATCCGCAGTTTCTTTAGCAAGGCAGTGGTCATCTTGGAGGTGTGTTTGGGTTGTTATCATGTTGGAATACAGCCCTGTGGCCCAGTTTCCAAAGGGCTACTTCAGTATGTCACAGTACATGTTGGCATTCATGGTTCCCTCAATGAACTGTAGCTCCTCAGTGCTGGCAGCACTCATGCAGCCCCAAACCAGGACACTCCCACCACCATGCTTGACTGTAGGCAAGACACACTTGTCTTTGTACTCCTCACCTGGTAGCCGCCACACACACTTGACACCATCTGAACCAAATAAGTTTATGTTGGTCTCAGCAGACCACAGGACATGGGTCCAGTAATCCGTGTCCTTAGTCTGCTTGTCTTCAGCAAACTGTTTGCGGGCTTTCTTGTGCATCATCTTTAAAAGGGGCTTCCTTCTGGGGCGACAGCCATGCAGACCAGTTTGATGCAGTGTGCGGCATATGGTCTGAGCACTGACAGGCTGATCCCCCCCCCCTTCAACCTCTGCAGCAATGCTGGCAGCATCCATACGTCTATTTTCAAAAGACCACCTCTAGATATGACACTGAGAACATGCACTCAGATTCTTTGGTCGACCATGGCGAGGCCTGTTCTGAGTGGAACCTGTCCTGTTAAACAGCTGTATGGTCTTGGCCACCGTGCTGCAGCTCAGTTTCAGGGTGTTGGCAATCTTCTTATAGCCTAGGCCATCTTTATGTAGAGCAACAATTCTTTTTTTTTCAGTTCCTCAGAGAGTTTTTTGCCATGAGGTGTCATGTTGAACTTTTAGTGACCAGTATGAGAGCGATAACACTAAATTTAACACACTTGCTCCCCATTCACACCTGAGACCTTGTAACACTAAAGAGTCACATGACACTGGGGAGGGAAAATGGCTAATTGGGCAGAATTTGGACATTTTAACTTAGAGGTGTACTCACTTTTGTTGACAGCAGTTTAAACATTAATGGCTGTGTGTTGAGTTATTTTGAGGGGACAGCAAATTTCCACTGTTACGCAAGCTGTACACTGACTACTTTACATTGTATCAAAGTGTCATATGTTCAGTGTTGTCCCATGAAAAGATATAATAAAATATTTACAAAAATGTGAGGGGTGTACTCACTTTTGTGAGCTACTGTATACTTTGTTGTATATTCATGGATGATAGGTTTATCATAATTTGTTTCTGTCACAGTAATTATATTGAAAAGTTGAAAACTGCTCTCCGTCTGTAAGTATTGGGATCTTCAAAGAAAACAGAGGCGGGGCATATTGCACTCGCCTCAGCGTGCTGTTGTCATACAACCGCTTGGGATTGTTTCACAATATTCTGAGCCCCAAAAGTAGTACTCAGGACACCACTTGTGTATTAATGTTAAACCATAAAGCACATCCTGAACACATGACCACAACATTATAGTAGAGGTTAGTTGTAACAGTTTCTTGGTCTCTCTGTTTTTCCTGTCCAGTGACTGTTTAGGCTTTCAGAAGAATATGCTGACTCAGCTCAGTGTACCAGATGAGGCTGTCAGCGGCGATGTTGATCTGGTTTCAGTGTTTTATTGTCCGCTGCAGCAGCTCCACCAGTACAGCCGGGCGCTGTATAAAATGGCAGCCTGTTATGATGTGGTGAGGACACAAAAGTCTAATCTGTTTGTTTCCACTTTTATTCAGCACTATATTGCTCTTGTTTTTTCTTGCCTTCTGATTGTTGCTCTGAGTGTTGCTATCCCTGTGCTGTTGCAATCCTGGAATTTCCCCGTTGTGGGACTAATAAAGGCTTATCTTATCTTATCTTATCTTATTGATGTTCCTTCTTTTTTCTTTCACTTTCCTCACATATTAGGGCTGTGCGATATGACCGAAATTTCATATCATGAAACTATATAACTATAACTATAACTATATAACTATAACTGTATAACTGTATAACTGTTAACTATATAACTACCCTTATATCCCAATAACTATATACACTACTCACAAAAAGTTAGGGATATTCAGCTTTCGGGTAAAATTTCAGGATGTACCTACAATGCACTATAACTTTTACAGGTGAACTTAATTTGACCTTCTCTAACCTTTTGAATGCACATGTCCAGCTGTTCAATGTTTCAGTACTTTTTGCATAACTTGCTGTTCTCTAACAAAGTGCTTAGTGGCAAAATTCACAACAGGTGTTTGATCCATGAATCGACCAATAAATTTTCTGGTTCAATTAGAATTAGTACTTAAACAGTCCCCTTCATCATGCTGTTCACATTTTGACATCATGAGACAAAGACGACACCTAACAACTGATCAACAGCACGCCACCATTGCGAGGCTTCAAACAGGATGTTCTCAGAGGGAAGTGGCCACTGAGCTTAAGAGTGTCACAGAGTGTCATCAGCACGGTGCAACAGAGATGCAGAGAGACTGGAAGAGTCACAGAAAGGCATAGAAGTGGATGTGCTTTGGCCACATCCCACACTAATGACCGCTTCATTGTGAACAGTGCCCTGCGGAACCGGATAATGAAAGCCACTCAACTACAGGCACATTTAAGGGAGGTGAGAGAAGTGTCACATCAGAAACATTCGAAACCATTTACATCAGCGTGGTCTACTGCTAGACGACTTGCAAGGGTACCTGACCAGGCCATCAGGCACAGGCATCATTGTCTTGCATGGGCCAGGGAGCATTTACGCTGGACAAGGGACCAGTGGGCCTTAGTGCTGTTCTCCGATGACAGTCGATTCACGATGAGCAGAAATGATGGCCACCAACAATGTTGGAGACGTCAACAAGAGCACTATGCATCAGCCACTGTTGTCACGTTACAGTCTGGGCAGGTGTGTCTAGTCAGTACAGAACTGCCCTACACCTTGTGAATGGTACAGTGACAAGCCAATACTACCTGAATAACATCATTAATCCAGTCATTGTGTCTCTGCATGAACAACACAGGCCTAATTTCACCTTCATGGATGACAATGCTCCAGAATGGCTGCTGGAGGCTGGGGTATCTCAAATGGAGTGGCCTGCACTCTCTCCAGACCTGAAGGCCAAAGAAAACCTATGGGATCAGCTGGGTCGCTGTATAGAGGCTCGTAACCCTGCACCCCACAACCTCAATGACCTGAGGGCTGCTCTTCCAAGAAGAGTGGAATGCCATGCCTCAGCAGACAATAAGTCGACGTGTGAACAGCATGAGACATTGTTGTCAAGCTGTAATTGATGCTGAAGGGCACATGACAGGTTATTGGGACATTGACATGTTTTGTTGTGGTATACCCACCACTGTTGTTGGCTTTGTTTCAATAAATTGTTTGAGATGAGAAAATCACCATTGCATGCTTCTATTAAATGCTCTGCTTTCATTATATAATATCACTGTAGCGTGAACTTTTTACATTTTCCATAAATTTCACCCAAAAGCCAAATAACCCTAACTTTTTGTGAGTAGTGTAAGTTTAATGAGAAAAAGTTTGACGCATTCAATACTTATTTCCCCTGCTGTATGTGCTGCTATCACGCAGTTTTGCAGCTTTAATATAATTTTTCAGACAAAACTAGGAAATTTAGCAGTAATTTAAAGTAAAGAAACGATAGTCTGACACACTAATAATGTTTCCTATTCGCGACAACTTAGCATCATCATTTAGCATTTGCTGTTTCATAATGATAAGAGAGAGATGGTGTTAATGTTACTTACCTCCAGTTAAAACGGGGTTAGAGGACTATCCTCTCTGATGCAGCACGGTGGGAAACTCCCTGACAAACAGAAGTAGCAGCTGTTTGACCAAACTATTTTGGAGTTAGCTGCTGTGCTAACCACCTTTGCTGAAGAAACGAGGGATGTGTATTTTAAATCCCAATATAAACGATAGACTTTTTAATGAAACGTTTTTATCTCGTCATCTGATACATATCGTCATATCGGACAGCCCCATCACAGATTATGTCTTCTGAGGTTGTGTCACTCTAAATACCTTCTTCTTCTCTATATTTTCTCTCTTCCTCTCCTCAGTTAACCGTTGAGTATCAGTCCCTCTATCAGGGCGGCAGTCAGTATGAGCTGCTGTTGTCATCCCTGCTGAAAAAGAAAAAGGAGGCTGAAACCACCTTCGTCTTCTGGAAGACTCATTCTGGCAAAACCACTGTGAGCACAACACTGTGGAGTTATTTTATTCTGCAATTAGAAAGGCACTCAGAGAGGGCATACCTCGGCCCAGGCTCCTCCTGTCCCTCATGGATCACCTCCAAACTGTAATGGGTTTGTGTGTAGGCCTAGAGCCACTTCTGGTGAAAATTGCATCAAAGTCTGTCCAGTAGTTTTGAAGTATTGTTGCTACCACTCTGTGAGAAGATCAGAGCCTTGGTGGAGGTATGCATTCTCAGATCATTACCAAAATGTTACAGGTTCTTCTCTAGCCCAAGAACCACCTCTGGAGGAAAATTTCATCCAAATCCATCCTGTAGTTTTTGTGTAATCCTGCTGCACAAATACAAACAAAGCCCTTGGTGGAGGTATGCACTCTCAGATCACCACCAAAATCTAATCATCTGTTCCCCGTGCCGTGACACACCTTTCCTGAAAATTTCATCAAAATCTGTTCATAACTTTTTGAGTAATGGTGCTAACAGACAGACAAAGCAATGCCACGAAAAACATGAGGTGCTCCCCTGGCAGAGGTTCCGCTGATGAAGACGGAATGTGTCCGACTTCATCCGAGACCTGAAACGGATCACCATCAAATTAAACTGTAGTTATTGTGGTTTATGACACTATTGGTCATCTGGATTTTTGGATGTGAGGTGGGTGTGTTTTTGTTTTAATGGGGCTCATATTTATGACGATGCCGTGTTTTTAGACATTTGTTGGGTCTGGGAGCACCAACGTTGTGAGTGATATTTATCTGCAAACATGTTGCAAACTTGGGGAAACTTTCACACAACAACAATAAGCTGTTTATAAGTCATGATAAGCAGAAGGAACAGCTTAAGGTAAATGTAGTGAAGAACAACGTTTAGGATATTATTGGCCACAGACAGACTAGACGTATATTGTTTTAAAAAAAGGTTTCCAGAAATGAAGAACTGCAGTGATCTGCTGAGGCGAAATCACATTTGATTTTTAAAATGCTTTTTCTGGAGTTCAGCTTGTTTTCTTCTTTGTCAAAATGCTAAAGCGGTTGCTTGTGAATGCAACATGAAGATCGGGCTTCGTCTGTCTGTGTCGCATGTTTGGGTGGGTATTAGATGGCTGACTGTAACGGCAGAGGGAGCACGACGGCGAAGAGAGCAGGGCTCCCGACACAGCATGTCCACCCGGGCTGTCTGCCGGCTCCCATGTGGGTTTGGCCGCATCTCTGTTTGCCCACATGGACTTTACCTCTTTACCTATTTTCAACTTATGTTCTCATCAATTTGCTGTTTTGTAAATTTCTGACCTTTTTCCCCCCAATTTGATAAATTCTTCTTGAAAATTTGAAACGCTCGTAAATTTGCAACTTTTTTGTTACTGTAAACGTACAACTTTTTCTCATAAATTTGTTACCTGAAGCGATTGCTAAGCTAACGCTAGTTAGCTTAATGCTGGCGCCAGCCATTCCACCTAACACCAGCCTGAATCAAAGCCCAGCTGCGAGGCCCAGCGGAGATACTACCAGGCAGGCGGCTATTTGTTGACGGGGCTCAGCAGAGTTTTCACCCAGGCAGACGGCGGTAGGCGGCGGTGCCCAGCGGAGGACTTACCGTGACTGCAGCGGCGGTGTGCGACGAGACTACCCGAAGCGATTGCTAAGCTAACGCTAGTTAGCTTAATGCTGGCGCCAGTCATTCCACCTTACACCAGCCTGAATCGAAGCCCAGCTGCGAGGCCCAGCGGAGATACTACCAGGCAAGCGGCTATTTGTTGACGGGGCTCAGCAGAGATTTCACCCAGGCAGACGACGGTAGGTGGCGGTGCCTAGCGGAGGACTTACCGTGACCTCAGCGGAGCTCGGTGGCAGCGGCGGTGTGCGACGAGACTCGGTTGGAGGAGCGGGACGGGAGACCAGTTACGGCGGCTATGAGCAACGAGACCAGCAACGGAAGGGGCTAGTTGGCTAGCTGAGGCCCAGCTGGATTCGAGGACGATCGGATCAGATTCTGGCGATATAAGCAGAATTTATTTTACTATCCACAGATTTTCTTTTTCCTTCTTTCCAAGAAAGACTGAAGATGGCTGCCACCGGATTAAAAAGTGGGCTGATGGGCACCACTAATAAGCCTTCTCTACTTCTCTACTTCCTCTTCGTTTTGTCTTTGTGTGTCTGGACCTGCAACAAGAAGGATTTTCCGACAAACTCAACCAAAGGTGAAGTTAAAAAGTTTTATCTGTTTGGATTTGGTCTTGGACATCTCACCCTACACTCTATGTGGTCTTTAAAAGCCCTGAGCAAAAACTTCCAAATTAAGGCAAACATGGCTGTTAAGCAAAAATCACAATATGGCAGAGGATATACAGTTAAAGTTCTGTTAGTTCTGCTACTTCTGGCAGGAGATATTCACCTTAACCCTGGACCTGCCACTATTAAACAGCAGACCACTGGGTTAGCACAAAACCGAGCTGTACAAAAGCAAAAACAACATTTATTTTTCCAAACTGTTAATCATGCACGAGTTCTTTGGGACACCAAGGCTAAACCAAAGGGGATCCTCGGTGGTCATTTAAACATACGGAGCATAATCCCCAAAAGAGATGAGATTTCGGTGTTGCTGTTGGACTCAAATCTGGACTACCTTTGTCTCTCAGAAAGCTGGCTACACAGGAACATAGACACTAATATGATCGATATTGTGGGCTACCAGTGTTTTAGAAAAGACAGGCAGGTAGGGAGGGGAGGAGGTGTTTTAATTTACATCAAAGAGAAATATAAATGTCAACTGGTTGATTTGAATACTTCACTTGAATGTTTAGCTGTTAATGTATGTCTCTCTCCGGTAATGAATTTCAACATTGCAGTAGTGTACAACCCACCGTCACACAACTCTTCCTTTTATAATGAATTAAGTGATCTGGTTAAACAACTTGAGAAGAACAGAGAAACAATAATTCATGGTGACTTTAATATCAACTGGTCTGATAAAAAAGACAAACAAAAACTGAAAAGCCTCATGACTAAATTTAATTACCAGCAAATCATCAAAGGACCCACCAGGATAACCAAACAATCCAGAACACTTATTGACATGGTATTTACTAATAAACCAGAACGAATAACCAGAACCTATAATCTTGTAACTGGTCTCTCAGATCATAACATGGTTCTTGCTGTCAGGAAACTTACTAAAAAGCGACTACAGTATTTTGGGGGAGTCGATATTGACAAATCAAATTTTATTATCCCCAAATCAAAAAATGAGGAGTTTGAACATTACTTAGAGAATCAAAATTGGGAGCAGCTCATGTCAACATGTGAAGTAGATGATTGTTGTAATTTTATAACTGCAACAATCACAAAGTCTATAGAAAAATTTTCAAAGCAAATTAAAAGTAGACAACAGAAGATTAGCCTACCATGGTTAAATAATGAAATAAGAAAACTTATGAAGAGACGAGACTATGCACTGAAAACATCACTAACCTCCAAACTACAAAATGATCACCTTGTGTATAAAAGCTTAAGAAATAAAGTGGTACATGAGCTGCGAAAATCAAAAATATCTTATTACAATAAACTGATAGATCATGCAAAGGGTAACAACAGTTCCCTATGGAGGCATTTAAATAACTTAACTAATAAAAAAAACGATCAGAAGGGGGTAAAGGAACTTAGAATCAATGGCAAGACCGTCAGTGACAAGGCTACTTTGGCAAATGAATTTAATTCACACTTTGTGGGCTCTGTGGAAGACTTAACAAAAATTTTTGTGCTGCCAAATGTGCTCAACAGCACAAATTCCATACTTCCAACAGATACTTTTCACATCAATGAGGTAAATGAGAAGTTAATTGCTGGTATTGTTAAAACACTGTCAAACTCAAAAACTAATGATATCTACAATATGAGCACCTCCTTTCTCAAAATGCACAGCAAAATATTAATCAAACCACTGACTCATCTCATTAATCTCTCCATTAGGTCTAGTACATTTCCATCTGGCTGGAAAAAAGCTGTCGTCATACCAGTTCATAAATCAGGCAGTAAAGACGATATATGCAATTACCGCCCAATCTCTATCTTACCAGTCCTATCTAAGGTTCTTGAAAAAGTTGTAGCTACACAGCTGATAGACTACTTACAAGACAGTCAACTTCTTCATCCACATCAATTTGGTTTTAGACCAGGATACTCAACAGAAACAGCAAATTGTTGCCTTATTGAAAACGTCAAACAGTCCTTGGACAGGGGTAATGTGGTAGGAGCTGTTTTTCTAGATCTCAAAAAGGCTTTCGATACTGTAAACCACAGTTTGCTTTTATCCAAAATGGTATCTTTTAACTTCTCCCCAAATACATTAGAATGGTTTGCATCTTATCTCCAGAATAGAGAACAGTGTGTAAAAGTTCACCAGGATAAATCCTCATTTTTAAACAACCGCATGGGTATCCCACAAGGGTCCATTCTTGGTCCTTTACTTTTCAGCATTTTTATTAATGACTTGCCGTTACACTGCTCAGCTGCAACATGCCAACTTTATGCAGATGATGCAGTTATTTACACAGCTGCCAAGACTCCAGCACAGGCTGCAGATGTACTGTCTACAAGTATGGTTGATGTCCAAGAGTGGCTCCTCCAGAACCATCTATTGCTAAACCTTCAGAAAACAGTCTCAATGTGCTTTTCAATCAAAAAATGTAACCTGCAACATTTTAAAGTTAATATACATGATCATGACATCAGTTTAGCTACAGAATTCAAATACCTTGGCATTGTACTAGATCCTCAACTCAAATTTAATCTTCATATAAAGAAAATTTCAAAAACAGTAAAAAAAAATCTGAACTGCTTTAAATTAATTAGATATTACATACCTTACGAAGCAGCTGCACTGTATATGCATTCTATGGTTTTTTCTCATATATCATACTGTTTGACAGTCTGGGCTCAAGCAGCCCCTTCCACAATAAGACATATAGGTTCATTATATAATCAAACCCTAAAAATCTTGGACAAAAAGCCCATTAGGTGGCATCACTGTAATGTTTTAAAAAAATACAACCTATTGAGTTTTGAGAGCTTCATTGACCTCTGTCTTCTGAAATTAACGTTCAAATGTTTCCATAAATCAGCACCCGAGCCACTTGCTGGTTTCGTCCAAAGACAGGACAGCAGCAGAGCCACCAGGAGTTCTGTTAACAATAACTGTAAAATATTCCACCGCAGAACCACATTTGGACAAACAGCATTCTCTATAAAGGGCAGTCACATCTGGAACACAATGCCAAATGAAATTAAAATAATAACGGACTTTAAAACATTCACTAAAAATGTTAAAAACTGGCTGAAAAATAAACAAGAATGTACTCATGTATGAATTAATTGTCTGCAAAGTGAGAGTGAATGAAGGGAAGGAATAAATGTGTTTGTTTATAGTGAGTGACGGAGGGAGGAAGGCCTGAAATAGGCAAATGTGAGTTATGTTATATGTGTTAAATGTGAGTCAGGCTGTTATATTTGTGTATTTATAATATTTATAATATTTATGTTAAGTGTGAGTCAGGCTGCTATATTTGTGTATTTATAATATTTATAATATTTATAATTGTGTATTTATAATTTTTCTGCATTGATGTATGTGGTTATTGTGTATATTTTTTTTTTTTCCCATCTTTACTTGATTCTTTTTTCTAAAGCCCATCCAGGGACAAGAGTTGCAAATTAGCTAATAGCTATACACTCTATGTGCAACACATCAGATTGATTGTCTTTGATTAATTGTCTATGTTTATTGCACTGTCCCTGTCAAATAAACTAATCTACTACTACTTACTTTTTCCTTGTAAATTTGTGATTTTCTTGTTATTTGTGAGTTTTTTCCCAATGAATTTGTGACATTTTTCTTCTAAATTTGGAACTTTCTCAAACATTTCCAACTTTTTTTTTACTGTAAACTTAGAGCTTTTCCTCATAAATTTGTGACTTTTTTTCTTGTAAGTTTGTAACTGTTTTCAAGTAATTTTGTTTTTTTCATGTAAATTTTCACTTTTTTCCTCATAAATTTGCTACTTTTTTTTTTTTAAATTTGTCACCTTTTTTCTTGTAAATTTGACATTTTTTTCCTCATAAATTTATGACTTATTTTTTTTAATGTAATTTTGCTTATGGCCCAAGTGTTCAGAAACCTGCTCACCCATTATAAACCCATGTGGGGCCCAGTTGGGTTTTAAGCGGGTGAACAGAGTCCATGTGGACAAACCCACATGGGACCCAGTACACAGCCCAGCTGGCATCTATAGTGGACATGCTGGCCGGGTAGGAACTGATCTTTGTAAGTTCAGGTGTTGTGTTTTTTGCGATTGGCCCCAGTGTGTCAGATTGTAATGAGAACGTTTGCTTACATGTTTGTTCTTCAGGAGGGTCTGCGTCTGCCACAACGGCGAGTAGTTTGTGAAAGCAGCAACAGGTCTCTGACTCCACTGAGCGCCGGTCGCTTCTCCAACCACTGGTTCATACTCTTCAATGACGCACTTGTGCACACACAGGTAAATGCACACAGGAGGAAACGTAAGGAAGTTTGTCCAAGACCCTGCGGGTTTTCTCACCAACCAGCCACTGTGCAGGTGTTCTCCTGATCTGCAGTCAGCCCAAAAGGAATCCAGTGAAATCACATGTTGAAGAGACTGTTTAATAGGGGTGTAACGGTGTGCCGAACATCACGGTTTGGTACGTACCTTGGTTTTAAGGCCACGGTTCGGTTCATTTTCAGTACAGTAAGGAAACAAAACGCAAAACAGAAAACTGCTTATCTTTGTAAGTGGGAACAGCTTTACTGACAAAAAAACCCCGTCAAACCGGCAGCAGTAAATTCTCCAATAAATAAAATATTTTCAAATAAACTAAAAATAAATCAATTCGGACTTCCGGTCATGGCTGCCACGTAGGACGGACGTGTCTCGCTCTGCTCTGCTCCTGGAGAAAAAAAATCGGCAAATAACTCTCTCATTTGGGACAGAACGTATCCCAGCATTTGGGCGAGGATATGTCGGCGAAGCCTAAGGCTGGAAAACCAGGAAAAGGAAAAAGCGAGCCGCCGAAACAGTCCAAATTAACGGACTTTCAGGTCTGTGACGCAGCAAACAAAACTCCATATATGGCGGAGGAGGCTGGCGGCGGTGCGATGTCTGCGGGGGGAGGCGCAGATGCGCTGATGGCTGCCATGAGTTCAATGAGAGCGGACTTTTCCTCTAGATTTGATGGGATTATGACAGCGTTGGAAGGAATAAGAAAGGAATTGGGTGACTGTGTAGAACGAACGGCGCAGATGGAGCTCCGTCTCGCTAGTGCTGAAGATGACGTCACCCGTCTTCAATTAAAGGTGCGCACTTTGGAAAAAAAAAAAAAATCTCTGGAAGATAATATTTTGGATTTGGAATCTCGGTCGAGACAGAATAATTTGAGGCTGGTGGGTCTTCCAGAGGAATCAGAAGGTCGGGACGTATGTTCCTTTCTGGAAAAGTGGATTCCGGAGGTGCTGGGCAGCGAGGAGTTGCAATCAGCAGTGGTTCTGGAAAAAGCACATCGTATTGGCCCACGGAGAGATAAGGGACCGCCGAGGACCTTAATTATGAAGTTTCTTAGCAACAGAGACAGGATGAAGATCTTCAACGCTGCACGTGCTAAAGGAGAGATTAAACACCAGGACCAGCAGGTGCAGTTCTACCCAGATTTGGCCACAGGAATCCAGCAATTGAGGAAGCAGTTTGATCCCATACGTAAGGAGCTGCGCAACCTTGGGATTCGTCATGGTGTAATCTATCCTGCGAGACTGCTGACCACGTATGAGGGCAGAACCCACATCTTCAAGACCCCAGAGGAGGCGCAGGAGTTCATCAAGAAGATCAAAGAAGAAGAAGAGACTGGTGGGAGCTAAGCATGAACAAAATATAAGGTAGAATAATTAAGCATTTGCACAGGCATCTGACTGACTTGAAGTAAATAGTAAGTTTACAAAATATAGATTGTATTATATATTAAAAAAAACAAAACAAAAACAAAACAAACAAAAAAAAAAACTATGATGTACAAAGTTGTTAAAAATTTTGGAGTTAAGTTGGAAAACTACAGAGGAGAGTTAATGTTACGTCATTAAAAGCAGTAGAGTTAGGGTGATTGGGAGGATGAAGAAGGAGTGGCTTAGGCTGTTCCCCGTGGGTGTGGAACGGTCGATGGCTATATCGGGAGACAGAATTTTTCTTTTGATTTTGGGGGGTTTGCCACAAGTGTGGGAAGGGGAAATTTGTTTATGTGTAGTTTGTAGGATGAATGTTCAACCACTCATGTTTTTGCTTCTCTGTATGAGCATGTTTACACTGCAAGGTAATCCTAAACTCTCTATTGATCATGGACCAAAGTGTTAATCTTAATTTAACTTCATGGAATTGCAGAGGTCTACAAAATTTAAAAAAACTTAAACAAGTTATGAATAAAATAAAGGACATGGGTTCAAGAATTGTGTTTTTACAAGAAACTCATCTGATAGAGGAGGATGTTAAAAGAATTAGGAGTAGATGGCAGGGAAGTGTATTCACCTCTTCATTTTCATCCCGAGCCAGGGGAGTTATGACTCTCATACATAAATCAGTTCCTTTTCAGGTGAAAAATGTAATTGGAGACAAATTTGGAAGATATGTAATCATTCAAGGTTCTTTGCTATTAGAAAATATAAATCTTGTGAACTTATATGGTCCCAATATAGATGATCAGAAGTTCTTTGCTAATTTATTTCTCATCTTATCATCACTTACAGGGCAACATATAATAGCAGGGGATTTTAATTGTACATTGAATCCAGGTGTGGATAGATCAACAGGACTGGATTGTACGCACATTGGATGTAGGATGACTATTAATCATTTTATGAAAGAATTGAGATTGTTAGATATATGGAGAGAAATGAAACCACAAGTTAAAGCCTATTCTTGTTATTCCAGTACCTACAAGACATTCTCACGTATTGATTATTTTTTGATTTCCACAGAATTAAGGTCCAAGATTCAAAACTGCTTTTATGATAACATCGTGATTTCTGATCATGCACCCTGTTGTCTAATATATGTAGATAAAAAATTGACAAAGGAATCAGGTAGATGGCAATTTCAGCATAAATGGCTTCAGGATGAGGAATTTGTCAAGTATATAGAAAAACAGATAGACGAGTTCTTTGACATCAATACTACACAAACATCAGCATGTGTAAAGTGGGAGGCTTTCAAAGCTTTTATTAGGGGACATATTATTAGTTATACAGGATCAAAATCTAAGAAGACTCGAGAGGAGAGAGCTAAATTGGAACATAAAATAAAAAGTCTTCAGGAAAAAGTGTATGCAGGAAGTGACCCAAGGTTGGAGAATGAATTACTGATTTTGAGAGCTGAATACGACAAAAAATCAGCGAATAGAGCTGCCTCGAGTCTTCTAAGATTGAAACAATCTTTTTATGAACAAGGTGAAAAATCAGGAAAATTATTAGCATGGCAGATTAAACAATTGGAAATTAAAACACCAATTACCAGTATTATAAGTAACGGACAGGTAGTTATAGATCCTTTAAAAATTAATAGAGCCTTTAGAGATTACTATGAAAAATTATATGATACCAAAAATGAACCTGATTTAACAAAACTAAATGGGTTTTTGAACAAACTATCTATACCGTGTATTCCAAATGAAAACAGGGAGATATTGGAGTCTAAAATTAGTCAAGAAGAAGTTGGGCTAGCCATTGATAATATGAAATCAGGAAAAAGTGCAGGACCAGATGGTCTTCCAGTTGACCTTTATAAAAAATTTAAGAATAAATTAATAAAACCTTTTTTGGAAATGGTTTTAGAAGCATTTCAAAATAATAATTTACCATCATACATAAATAATGCCTTAATTATACTGCTGCCAAAACCAGGTAAGCCCTCTAATAAATGTGAAAATATGAGACCAATAAGCCTATTAAACGCAGACCTTAAGATAATCTGTAAAATTTTAGCAAGACGAATACAAGAAATTTTACCAAATATTATTAATCGAGATCAGAATGGCTTTATAAAGGGTAGACAAGGCTTCCATAATGTAAGAAGACTATTTAATATTATTTATTTTAATAAAGAAGCACCGGATACAGCTCTCCTATCATTGGACGCCGAAAAGGCCTTTGATAGAGTTGAATGGCCCTTTCTTTTTGAAGTCCTACAAAGGTTTGGACTTGGAAATAATTTCATAAAATGGGTTCAAATAATATACAATAATGCTACAGCAGAAATCCTAACAAATAGCAATATTTCAAAACCAATAAAAATCAATAGAGGATGTCGACAAGGCTGTCCACTTTCACCTTTACTGTTTACTATGGCAATTGAACCTTTAGCGATAGCGATACGTTTACATTCACAAATATATGGAATTAAAGTTGGACCAACAGAACATAAAATCTCCCTGTACGCCGATGATATAATTTTGTTTATGTCGAATCTAAAAAAATCAATTCCAACCTTGTTGAATTTAATAAAGAATTTTGGGGAAATATCAGGATATAAAATAAATAAAACTAAATCTTCAATATTAATGCTAAATGAGACCCAGAGAAATTACCCAGCCCCTGAGGTAAATCAATTCAATGTTGTAAATCAGTTTAAATATTTAGGAATCCAAATTATGCCTAAGCTAGAATCAGTCGCCAGTGTCAACTATGAAGCCTTAATGTCAGATATCAATGAGTTAACTCAGAGATGGATGTCACTACCAATGTCGATGATCGGGAGAATCAATATACTTAAAAGTAATATTTTACCTAAAATACTTTATTTATTTCAATACATTCCCTTATCACCACCTTTAGATCTATTCTCAAGAATAAAAAAAAAGTTAGTGGAATTTATATGGAACAACAGGAGGGCTAGATTACGTTTGTCTTTATTATATTTACCATTTGATCGTGGAGGTCTGAAATGTCCAAATTTTATGTTGTATTATTGGTCGGCACAACTGAGGTCTATGACATATTATTTTTCATCAAATGATCTCCCTCACTGGACTGAAATGGAATCATACAATTTACCTTTACCTCTTCCCATATTCATATACTCAGATTCGGCAAAAAAATTACAAAAACAAGTTAAAAATCCATTTGTAAAGCATATGATCAAAATATGGTGTGAAGCTAAAAACTATTTAAAAGAACCACAGTTATTGTCACAATTTAGTCCAATATGGGGTAATCAATATTTTAAACCAGGGAGAGCGGACGCTGTATTTAAAGTATGGAATTTAAAAGGGATACAAAAGATTCAGGATTTATATTTGCCATGTGCAGACAACATAATGTCTTTTGAAGAGCTGAGGATCAAATTTAATCTCAATAGAACACATTTTTTTAAATATCTTCAACTTAGAAACTTTATTCGATCAAATCAAAATAAAGCTCTCACTCGACCTATTTATTCATCCTTGGAAAAAATGATGATGAAAGATAGTAAAAGAAAGGGTATTATTTCAGAGTTTTATAACTCATTGACACTATCTTCAAGTGAAAATTCACTGAAAAGATTAAACTACTGGAAAGAAGATCTGCAAATTGAAATTTCAGAGGAACAATGGGAATTGGCTTGTACAGAAGCTCAAACCAAATCAATAAATGCACACCTTAAATTGATACATTTCAAATGGTTAATGCGGATGTATGTTACACCAGAGGAGTTAAATAGATATAACAAAAATATACCAGATACATGCACAAAATGCATGGAAAGTAAAGGAACCCTATTTCATTGTTTATGGGAATGTAGATTAATAAGAATGTTTTGGGAAGAGGTGAGGGTAACAATTGAAAAAATAATCTCAAAACAAATCATATTGAATCCTAAACTGTTTTTGTTGGGTCTGTACCCAGAAAAGCATAATTTCAATAAAAGTGAAAGAACATTCATAGACCTCAGTTTGCTTAATGCCAAAAAATGTATTGCACTATTATGGAAAAAGACTCATAGACCAGATGTGACTCAGTGGTTAAGACAGATGTTAACAAACCTTCCATTAGAAAGAATAACATATATACTGAAATCAAAGGAAATTGTGTTTGAGAATATATGGAGACCTTTTATTGATTATGTAAAAAATTTAAACATAACTCTTGAAGAAGAAGGTGAATGATGTGTGTGGACCTTGTAAATTCCAAACTGGTGAACATAATATGTATACTAATGTATTGGATTGTCTAGACTAAACAGAGGAGCATTGTTGAAGACTTGATTTTGTTGGTGGTTGTTGGTGTTTTTAGGGCATTTTTTTTTTGTAGTACTTTAGTGTTAGTGTTTGATTGTTTGTATCATGTTTGTTAAAAAAAAAAAAAAAGGTTCAATAAAGATATTATGGAAAAAAAAAATAAATCAATTCTCTTTTTAGGAAATGAACGATGCAGACAAGTGCAACAATAGAAGTTTGAACAGCCTATTATAAAAAGTTCCCATAGCTAAATAAAACAATGAAACATGAGTTGGAAACTTGAGCTTAACAGCTTCATCAAAAGTGTTTGTAGCAACACAATTAAATAACAGACATTAAAGTTTGGTCTTTTAACCCCAAAACAAAAGAAATGAAACTCAAATATCAGCTTCTGCTGCAGCTGCTGTTGTAACTCAACTTGCAACTTTATGGTCATTCAGTCCATCCAGCCAGTCATGTACAGCAGAGCAAAATTACCTTTCTTCTGTCTACAATGTTAATCACATCTAGAATCGGTGGCGTCGCTGCCATGCAAGGCACCGCCACAAACAACTTCTCCTCCCCCCATTCCATTATGCTGAGCACCAAGCTAGAAGGCAGGAAGTCCCATTTTTATCTGGTCTTTGGTATGACCTGGCCGGGACTTGAACCCCCAACCTCCCAGTTGTGGGGCGGATGCTCTATCAACTAGGCCACCACTCCTCTGGAGTAATAATATGAATAACATTCAACTCCATTCAAGTGAAAAAGAAAATAACTAGTCCGTCCTGTTTGAAACCTTGCTGGGTCTAGACGTTTAAAAGTTTAATTAGGTTTCAGATAAAAATTAGAAGAACGATCAGTTTACAAATGCTTTAAGTTCAGCAGTGGGGGACAGCTTTCCCGGCCGCAGCTCCACGGCTGAGGAATGCTCTGCCTGATTATCTGAGCGCGCCACACACACAGTGGAGTCTTTTAAGAAATCTGTAAAAACTCTTCTGTTTTATAAAGCATATCAATAGTCATCTATGTCATTTTAGGCCTGTTTTTATTTTTATTATTTTTATTCTTTTTTTTTAACAGTTTTTACTTTGTGGCACTTTGAGATTTATTCCTTTTAAATGTAAAGTGCGATATCAATAAAATGCATTATTACAGTACAGGAATGAGAGTCTTCACTACACATACAGTGAAATATTTAAGCTGTTTTATTTGTGATAATTGTTTTTTTTTATTACATTTCAAATCATGGTATTCTAATTTCCTGAGATGCACTAATATTCAGAATGAGGGCTGATATTACTATGACAATAATAGACAAGATGAAAAAGAGTCAGCTACTCATGTAATTCACTCATTTACTGGCAGTTAACACGTTACCAGCAGAACTGAACCACCTCAGCTGTCAGCAACCATCACCCAAGAGAGATTATTGTCTGACGGGTAATGTTGGCACATGCTAACAGTTTAATCAGTTTTTAAAGCTGACACAGTCCCGCATTGAAAATAAGAAGAGCTAGTTTTACTCCCTAAAACTCGCTAACCTTACTGGTATGGTGTTTAGAGGAGGCCCCACTTCAGTCGTTCATTAACAGGACAGAACAGCGAAGGTATGCTGGCTGCCGGAGACAGGGAACGGAGTGGACGAGGAGGCCTGATGTGACAGTTACACTTTCTGTCACTCATTATGGTCCGTGTCTGTACCTCTGTATGCCTCTGTACTGTACCGTGGGTGGTGTACAGAAAAATCCAAATACATGTACCGTTACACCCCTACTGTTTAACAAGAAAACCTGGAACTTCTCTGTCCCCACTTGACAGCCCTGCATTAAATCCTCCTGAGCACCATTCTTTTTTTCAAATGTGGGGGCCAAATTATACTCTAACAATTTACAACCCCCACCTCTGAGATAAAAAAGTGAGCAGAGGTAAAAATTGATTTTGAAAAATGTAGATATTATTAAAGCTGGAAAAAAAAAGCCAAATGGTCCTTTCCAGTCCTCCTCAAATCAGATGAACTCTTGGTTAAATGTTTGTCTTCATCTCTGCCCTGGTGAATTTTGCGGACATAATTTGTGTATCAACATCACATGTGTACATTGTGTCTTTCATTCACTTTGGGTGCCATTCCCTCTCCAAGCTTTGTAAGTATATCCTGAGTTTGCCCTGTTTTCCCTCATCCAGTAGACTAGTCAGACCTGAGCGTGAGTTGCAGCAGAAACACGCTGGTGTGGGCTGTCTTTCTGAATAAAGTGGACTAAAGGCAAATATATAAATGTTTACACAGGACTTTAAAGATATTAGTCATCATTCACATTAATGCAGTTGTCTTCTTAATTCATAAAGGGGACATGCTTTTTTTTTTTTTTTTTTTTTTGTGCAGATGTTGACACAGTTCCCAGAGATCTTAATGAAATGTCTGGGACACACTTTGTCCAGAATATCTCAGGGTTTAAATTTTGCAGCACCATTTTCAACTCTGCTTAAGCAGCCTTCCTCATGTTTGTTGAAATGCTAATGAGTCCCAGTTTATCCCACGCTCCTTCCCTCATCGTTTTTTGAGATCTGGACCTGGCTAACAACTAGCTCCTATCTCCAGTGGGTAATACAGTCAGAAATGGGACATGAGTGTCTGGTCTGAGTAATCGATAGGATATGACCAGTCCCTGGAGTTTAATAAGCACAGAAACGAGCCTGACTGAGTGAACGGTTAACTCTGCTAACGGCAGCTAACTGCTTCTGGGCCTACAGCGTATAATAAACGACAGTAAAGTAAGTTAAAATACCATCAAAGCAAGGTTTATGTTCAAGTCGGCCTCCGTCGGTCTATGATGACCATGGAAGAGAATCCTAAACGTCTACTCTGCTGGAACAGCACCGCCTGTGGCTGAACAGGCCGATGCGCGAATGACAGTCCCTGTCACACAGGTCACACTTGTGGGTGGTCTCCGTGCTGCTGGGTCTGTGGCGGTTCTTCCTGCGGGTCCTTTTTTCATTTGCTGCAGCAGTCAGTCTCTCTTCACCCGCCTTGAGCTGTCTGGTCAGGGTGCCTCTCCATTTGGAGCGGTCCGTTGCAAGGTCCTCCCAGCGCTCTGTGTTGATATCCAGGGCCTTCATGTCTCTCTTGCAGACGTCTCTAAAGCGCAGCTGTGGGCGGCCAACGTCTCTCCTGCCAGTTGCCAGTTCTCCATAGAGGACGTCTTTGGGGATTCTGCCATCCTCCATACGGTGAACGTGGCCTAGCCAGCGGAGCCTGCGCTGCCTGAATAGAGTGAACATGGAGGGAAGGCCGGCGCGGGACAGAACTTCTGTGTTGGGCACTTTGTCCTGCCAGGATATGTCCAGGATGTGGCGAATGCAGCGCAAATGGAAGGAGTTCAGTCTCTTTTCCTGCCGGGCGTATGTTGTCCACGTCTCACTCCCATAGAGCAGTGTGCTGATGACGCAGGCATTGTACACTGCCATCTTCGTCTTGACAGAGAGTTTGGGATTCTCCCACACTCGTGTGGTGAGGCGAGCGAGTGTGAAGGCTGATTTTCCAATCCTCTTGTTGATCTCTGTATCAAGGGAGAGGTTGTTGCTGATCGTGGACCCCAGGTACGTGAACTGATTCACGACCTCCAGCTTGTAGTCATCAATGGTGATGGTTGGTGGTGCTTCCGTGCCTTGCGCCAAGACGTTAGTCTTTTTCAGGCTGATGGTAAGCCCGAAGTCCTTGCATGCCTGGGAGAAGCGGTCCATCAGGGTCTGAAGCTCCTGCTGTGTGTGGGTTGCGACTGCAGCGTCGTCTGCGAACAGCATGTCTCTGATTAGAGCCTCGCGTACTTTGGTTCTGGCTTTCAGGCGGGTGAGGTTGAAAAGCCTGCCGTCAGATCTTGTGTGCAGGTAGATTCCCTCTGTTGCTGTGCTGAAGGCATGCCTCAGGAGCATAGCAAAGAAAATCCCAAAGAGGGTTGGCGCAAGTACACAGCCCTGTTTCACTCCGCTGCGTATGCTGAATGGCTCTGAGACGTTGCCATCATGCTGCACTATCCCCTGCATGTTGGTGTGAAACGATTCGATGAGGCTTTGCAACTTTGGTGGGCATCCTATCTTTGGCAGGATCTTGAAAAGGCCCTCTCTGCTGACCAGATCGAACGCTTTGGTGAAGTCGATGAAGGCGACGTACAGAGGCATGTTCTGTTCTCTGCATTTCTCCTGGAGTTGGCGGATGGAGAATATCATGTCTACCGTCGATCGCTCAGCGCGGAAGCCACACTGAGACTCGGGGTAGACACGTTCGGCAAGCTTCTGTAGACGAACGAGAACAATTCGTGCGTAGACTTTGCCAACAACACTGAGGAGGGAAATGCCCCTGTAGTTGTTGCAGTCGCTTCTCTCCCCTTTGTTTTTGTAGAGGGTGATGATCTTGGCGTCCCTCATGTCCTGTGGTACGGCACCTTCCTTCCAGCACTGGCAGAGGACGTCATGCAATGGCAGCAGTAGGGCGGTCTTGCAGTGCTTGATCAGGTCAGGGGGTATGCCGTCGTTGCCGGGTGCCTTGCCAGCGGCCAAGCTATCAATGGCCTTACTGAGTTCGTCGATGGTTGGCTCGGCGTCAAGTTCGTCCATGGATGGCAGGCAGTCGATGGCATCAAGGGCTGACGGTGTCACGGTGTTCTGTCTAGAGTAGAGGTCGGAGTAGTGTTCCACCCATCTCTCCATCTGCTTGTTCTTCTCTGTGATCATCTCCCCAGTGGAAGATTTGAGGGGGGCCGTCTTGCTCTGAGCCGGACCAAGTGCTTTCTTGATGCCATCGTACATACCACGGATGTTCCCTGTTATGGCAGCGGTTTGAATGTCTTGGCTGAGCTGAGTCCAGTACTCGTTGGCACAGCGCCGAGCAGTCTGCTGAACTTTGCTTCTCGCAGCCCTGAGAATCTGGAGATTCTTCTCGTTTGGGTACTTCTTGTACTCAGCAAGTGCTGAGCGCTTGGCTTCAATGACGGGGGTCATCTCGGTCAACTTGGCATCAAACCAGTCCTGTGACTTCGAGGTCTTCCTCCCAAAGGTAGCCAAGGCTGTGCGGTGGATGGTGTTTCGCAGCTCTTCCCACTTCTGCTTTGCAGATTCTCCTCCTTGTGGTACACCAAGTTCCTTCCCAAAGGTGGAGGCAAACTGCTCAACAAGTTCTGGTTGGGCCATCTTGCTGGTGTCAATCCGTGCCTTTCCAGGTTGTCTAGCACGATGGAATTTCTTCAGCTGCAGCTTGACCTTGCAACACACCAATGAATGGTCTGTGTCGCAATCTGCACTCTGGAACGAACGGGTGATTAGCACGTTCTTCAGTGAGGTGCGCCTGGTCAGGATCAAGTCTAGCTGGTGCCAGTGCTTTGAGCGCGGATGTTGCCAGGAAACCTTGTGTTGGGGCTTGGTCTTGAAGAACGAGTTTGTGATGCACAGATCGTGATATGTGCAGAACTCGAGCAGCCGCTGTCCGTTGTCGTTCATTCTGCCCACGCCAAAAGGTCCAAGACAGGAGGGCCAGGAGTCGTGGTCAGCACCCACTCTGGCATTGAAGTCTCCAAGGAGAATGAGTTGTTCAGAGTTGGGGATGATCCTGACAGTTGTTGCGAGATTCTCGTAGAACTCGTCTTTTGCCTCTGGTGTGGCTGTCTGTGTTGGGGCATACACACTGACGAGGGTGACTGGGCCTTCAGTGGTGTTCAGGCGGAGGGTGAGGAGTCGTGCAGAGCCAGTGCTGCCCGGTTCCACCATCTTCAGCAAAGTGTTCTTCACTGCGAAGCCCACTCCGTGTTCCCTGTGTTCGTCACTGCCCTTTCCCTGCCAGTAGAACGTGTAGTCCTTCTCTCTCAGTGTGCCTGCATCAGCTAACCGGGTTTCCTGGAGAGTGGCGATATCCACTCCCAGTCTCTTCAGCTCATTATTGATAATGGCAGTCTTCCTGGTGTCGTTGATGTCCTTGAGGTTAACAGCGAATCCTGTCATCATAGTGCGGACGTTCCAAGTTCCCAGTTTTAGAGTTGGTCTCTTTTGTTTTATTGTCTTGCCTGGTGCGAAGGTTCTCAGCCTGCTGTTTGGATTTCTCCTTATCCCCATGCACCCAATGAGGAAAGCAAGCTGTGGCGGGACAACACCTTATTGGCTGGGGGCTGCCCAGCTTGAGGCGGGCGGTAGCTGTCCAGTGAGATCTGATGATCCCTCCCACCGTCGGGAACAACCCCTGGCGCCACGCTCTACGCCAATTGAGCAGTGGCTTATAACCGGTAACTGTCATTCCCCGTGTTTTGTCTACGCCAAAGGCGAAGCTGGAGTGTCCTCTCCAGTGATCCGGTGTTCTGCCATCCAAGATGGCGCCCACAGCGGTCGACATGGTGCTTCGCTGCGCTCTTTGTTTGTTTTTGTTTGTCAATTGTGTGTCTGCTTGCACTTATACCCGTGAAGAACTTTTAAATATCAGGACTTTCACCCCCACGGACCTCCTCCCAGTTTTTCTAGCCCCTGCCGCCGATCTGGTTTATTGTTTGGCTCGGAAAGTGAGACGGCGGAAGAGAGGAAGACGAGCGGGCGCTCTCGTGCGACTTCGCAGGAGAGGCTCGCGAACGGCGCTGCCTGGCATATTTCTGTCCAATACCAACTCTCTCTCTAACAAGGTGGATGAACTGAGACTGCTGATGCGTTTTAAGGACCTCACCTCCTCAGCTGTCCTCTGCTTTACTGAGACCTGGCTCCGGGAAAATATACCGGACAGCGCGCTGCGCCTCGATGGCTTTCGGCTCTTCCGTGCTGATCGTGACACAGAGCTTTCCGGCAAGACCACAGGAGGCGGAGTCTGCTTCTACATCAACTGCATCTGGTGCTCTGATGTAACGGTAATTTCCAAACACTGTTCTCCTGCCTTGGAATTTCTTGTTATCAATTGCAAGCCCTTCTATTCCCCGCGGGAGTTTGCTTCTTTTATAATGATCGCTGTGTACGCCCCTCCCGACGCGGACACGCGCGAAGCTCAGCGCGTGCTCGCGGATCACATTCAACACACAGAGCGGAGTTTTCCAGACTCGCTGATTATTGTGGCTGGCGACTTTAATCAGTGCAATCTGAGCCACGATCTCCCCCGCTACAAACAGTTTATTAAATGCCCCACCAGAGGATTAAACACACTGGATCACTGTTACACCACAGTGAAAGACGCATATCGCGCTGTCCCTCGAGCTGCGCTGGGATTATCTGATCACGTGATGGTTCACCTCATTCCCACATACAGACAGAGATTGAAGCTCACTAAACCTGTTGTGAGCACTACGAAGATACGGACCAGTGATGCTGAGGAGAAGCTGGAAACGTGCATGGAAATATCTGACTGGGGCATGCTTAAAGGAGCCACGCATGATCTGGATGAGTACACGGACACTGTGAACTCATATATCCACTTTTGTGAAGAGAACATTCTTCCATCACGCACCAGGGTGAGGTACTCTAATGACAAACCCTGGTTCACAGCTAAGCTCAGACAGATCAGGAAGGAGAAGGAAGCAGCGCTGAAAAGTGGAGACAGGGACTGCTACAGGGAGGTTAAATACCGGTTTAACAGAGAGCTGAAGAGGGCTAAATCTGTGTACTCAGAGAGACTCCAGCAGCAGTTCACTGCTAATGATTCGGCTTCCGTGTGGAGAGGACTGAGGCAGATCACCAACTATCGGCCTCAGGCTCCTAAAGGTCAGGATGACAAAGCCCTTTGTCAGAGACTGTCCCAACACTATGCCCGTTTTGACACCTCGTCATCTGTGTCCAACTCCCCCCCTCCCTCCAGCTCCACAGCCTCCACATTCCCTACTTCATTTAAGGCACCCCCCCCTCCTCCCCCCCTCCCCTTATCATCAGTGAGCAGGATGTGCTCAAACAGTTCTCCAGACTGAACCCGCGCAAGGCCCCCGGCCCAGACGGCGTGTCTCCCTCCACCCTGAGACTCTGTGCGAAACAGCTGGCTCCTGTATTCACAGACATTTTTAACACCTCCCTTAAGTTATGCCACGTGCCATCCTGCCTCAAATCCTCCACCATCATCCCTGTCCCCAAGAAGCCACGGATCACTGGACTTAATGACTACAGACCTGTAGCGCTCACCTCTGTAGTCATGAAGTCCTTTGAGCGCCTGGTCCTGTCCCACCTCAAGTCCATCACCACCCCTCTCCTGGACCCGCTGCAGTTTGCCTACCGAGCCAACAGGTCTGTAGACGATGCAGTCAACCTGGCCCTCCACTCCATCCTGCAGCACCTGGACTCCCCGGGAACCTACGCCAGGATCCTGTTTGTGGACTTCAGCTCCGCATTCAACACCATCCGCCCCGCTCTGCTCCGGGACAAGCTGTCCCTGCTCAACGTGCCTGACTCCCTCTGCAGGTGGATCATCGACTTCCTGACGGACCGGAGGCAGCATGTGCGGCTGGGAAAGACTGTCTCAGACTATACTAGCATCAGCACCGGATCACCCCAGGGCTGTGTACTTTCCCCCCTACTCTTCTCCCTTTACACCAACTCCTGCACCTCCAGCCACCAGTCTGTCAAGTTGATCAAGTTTGCGGACGACACCACCCTCATCGGGCTCATCTCCAACGGCGACGAGTCCGCCTACAGGAGAGAGGTGGCCCAGCTGGCGTCCTGGTGCAGCAATAACAACCTGCAGCTGAACGCTCTGAAGACAGTGGAGATGATTGTAGACTTCAGGAAAGTCACTACTCCTCTGCCCCCCCTCACCCTCTCAGGCTCTCCCATCACCACTGCTGATTCCTTCCGCTTCCTAGGCACTACCATCACCAGGGACCTCAAATGGGAGCTGACCATCAGCTCACTCATCAAAAAAGCCCAGCAGAGGATGTTCTTCCTGCGGCAGCTGAGGAAGCTCAAGCTACCCACCAAGATGTTAGTGCAGTTCTACACAGCCATCATCGAGTCCATCCTCACCACCTCCATAACCGTGTGGTACGCAGGAGCCACTGCCAGGGACAGACTAAGGCTGCAGCGCGTTGTGCGCACTGCTGAGAAGGTGATCGGCTGCAAGCTCCCATCTCTCCAGGATCTGTACATCTCCAAGACCCGGAGGCGTGCTGGCCGGATCATAGCCGATCCCTCACACCCTGGTCACGTACTGTTTGCCCCCCTCCCCTCTGGTAGAAGACTTCGGTCCATCCAGACTAAAACCTCCCGTCACATGAACAGCTTCTTCCCCTCTGCCATTAGACTGCTGAACACTAAGTGACTCTCGTGCACCATGTACAGCAGCTCAACCAGACTCATGTCAATCATCACTGTTTTCTTCCTGCATTACCGACTGCACTATATAGTTCTCCACAGTATCTGCTGCTGGCTAATATATATTTTAACTGTTGACCAGTATCACTTAATCTTATCCTACACTTTATTACATGTATAGTTTATTTCTCTTATCTTATCATGTTTAATGTTGCAGCATTGTACCGAGACAAATTCCTAGTTTGTGTACTACATGAACAATGGCAATAAACCTGATTCTGATTCTACCTTCCAGCGTTGGGCGTTGGTAGGATTCAAGCCTGGGCAGGAAGATATGGAGGACAAGATGTTGCCCATGCAGCATGTCCCCCCTCTCCACGTCACTGATGAATCCAAAGGAACAGCAGGGCTGCTACAGTTTGGCACCAGCGCCGTTGCAGGAGCTGCCAGAACGATGTTGAGCACAACATAGAACTGCCTTAGGGGCTCCGACTCCAAATTTTTCCTCAGGGTTGACTCCCGAAGCCTTTCCCGTGACCGGGTATGCCGCAAGGCAGCAGAGGTTTGAAATCAGGGTTTACCTTCCCCTAGATGGGCTACCTTCCCAGGTTGACGAGCCACCATCTACCCAAAGCATCTGGTTTTAAGGCGCCAGAGATCCGCCCTCGCCCCTTCTCCTATTAGTAAAAGCAGTTCCGCCGGGCTTAGAGACTAAACCACACGGGCAGGCTAGGAGTTGGACTTAGTTGTCAGAGGCTTTTCGAGACGCACGCCATAAGGAGCATTTTATGAGCACTGGGAGCTTAACCCAACAGACTCTCATGATAAATTGTATATCAAGGATTCAGTGTACCCCGCCCGGTATGGGGTTACCGGGGCCCCACCCTGGAGCCAGGCCTGGGGGAGGGGCTCGAAGGCTAGCGTCTGGTGGCCAGGTTTCCACCCATGGGACCCGGCCGGGCTCAGCCCGAAGGAGTTACATGGGTCCGCCCTCCAGTAGGTTCACCACCTGCAGGAGGGATCATGGAAGTCCGGTGCTATGTGGATTAGGTGGCAGTCAAAGGCGGAGACCTTGGCGGACTGATCCCAAGCTTTCTAAACTGGCTTTTGGTACGTGGAATGTCACCTCTCTGGTGGGGAAGGAGCCTGAGCTGGTGTACGAGATTGAGCGATACCGGCTAGATATAGTCGGCCTCACCTCAACACACAGCTCCGGTTCCGGAACCAGTCTCCTGGAGAGGGGCTGGAGCTTGGCCTTTTCTGGAGTTGCCCCGGGCGAGAGGCGACGAGCAGGGGTAGGTATTCTTGTATCGCCCCACCTTGCTGCCTCTATATTGGAGTTTTCCCCGGTGGACGAAAGGGTTGCTTCCCTGCGCCTTCGGGTTGGGAAACGGGTCCTGACCATCATTTGTGCCTATGCACCAAATGATGTTTCAGAGTACCCACCCTTTTTGGAGTCTGTGACTGGGGTGCTGGAGGGTGCTCCTCCTGGAGACTCCATTGTCCTACTGGGGGACTTCAATGCGCACGTGGGCAACGACAGTGAAACCTGGAGGGGGGTGATTGGGAGGAACGGCCTGCCCGATCTGAACCCGAGTGGTGTTCAGTTATTGGACTTCTGTGCTAACCACAGTCTGTCCATAACGAACACCATGTTCAAGCATAAGGGTGTCCATATGTGCACCTGGCACCAGGACACCCTAGGCCGCAGGTCGATGATCGATTTTGTTATCGTATCATCAGACCTGCGACCGTATGTCTTGGACACCCGAGTAAAGAGAGGTGCAGAGCTGTCAACTGATCACCACCTGGTGGTGAGTTGGATCCGATGGCAGGGGAGGAAGCCATTCAGACCTGGTAGACCCAAACGTATAGTGAGGGTGTGCTGGGAGCGTCTGGCTGAGGCCCCTGTCCGGGAGGTCTTCAACTCCCACCTCCGGAAAAACTTCAACCACATTCCGAGGGAGTCTGGAGACATGGAGTCTGAATGGGCCATGTTCTCCACCTCTGTTGTTGAAGCGGCGGCCCAGAGCTGCGGCCGCAAGGTGGTCGGTGCATCTCGTGGTGGCAACCCCCGAACCAAGTGGTGGACACCAGTGGTGAGGGGGGCCATTAAGCTGAAGAAGGAGTCCTATCAAGCTTGGTTGGCTTGTGGGACTCCCGAAGCAGCTGAGGTGTACCGGCAGGCCAAGCGGAGTGCAGCTCGGGTGGTTGCTGAAGCAAAAACCCGGGTATGGGAGGAGTTCGGTGAGGCCATGGAACAAGACTTTCGGTCGGCTTCAAAGAGATTCTGGCAAACTGTTCGGCGGCTCAGGAGGGGAAAGCAGCTCCCCGTCCACACTGTGTATGGTGCGGATGGGACACTGTTGACTTCAACTGGGGATATCGTCGGGCGGTGGAAGGAATACTTCGAGGATCTCCTCAATCCCACTGATACGCCTTCCACAGAGGAAGCAGGGTTTGGGGACAAGGGGGATGACTCGCCTATCACAGGGGCTGAGGTCGCCAAGGTGGTTAAAAATCTCCTTGGTGGCCGGGCCCCGGGGGTGGACGAGATTCGCCCCGAGTACCTCAAGGCCCTGGATGTTGTTGGGTTGTCATGGTTGACACGCCTCTGCAACATTGCGTGGAGGTCGGGGGCAGTGCCTTTGGCATGGCAAACCGGGGTGGTGGTTCCTCTCTTCAAAAAAGGGGACCGGAAGGTGTGCTCCAACTTTAGAGGGATCACACTCCTCAGCCTCCCTGGGAAGGTCTATGCCAAGGTACTGGAGAGGAGAGTCCGGCCGTTGGTCGAACCTCGGATTCAGGAGGAGCAATGTGGTTTTCGTCCTGGCCGTGGCACATCGGACCAGCTCTTTACCCTCTCGAGAATTCTTGAGGGTTCGTGGGAGTTTGCCCAACCAGTTTACATGTGTTTTGTGGACTTGGAGAAGGCATTTGACCGCGTCCCTCGTGGATTTTTGTGGGGGGTGCTTCGGGAGTATGGGGTATCGGGCTTGTTGTTACGAGCTATTCGGTCTCTGTACGACCGTTGTGAGAGTTTAGTTCGTATTGCCAACACTCGGTCGGAGTCATTCCCAGTGAGAGTTGGACTCCGCCAGGGCTGCCCTTTGTCACCGGTCCTGTTCATAATTTTTATGGACAGGATTTCTAGGCGCAGCCAGGGAATGGAGGGTGTCATGCTTGGTGACCACAGGATCTCATCTCTGTTGTTTGCAGATGATGTTGTCCTGTTGGCTTCATCCAGCAATGACCTACAGCTCTTGCTGGGACGGTTTGCCGCTGAGTGTGAAGCGGCTGGGATGAGAATCAGCACCTCCAAGTCCGAGTCCATGGTCCTCAGCCGGAAAAAGGTGGATTGTCCTCTCCGGGTTGGGGACAGGCTCCTGCCCCAAGTGGAGGAGTTTAAGTATCTTGGGGTCTTGTTCACGAGTGAGGGGAAAATGGAGCGAGAGATCGACAGACGGATTGGAGCAGCATCTGCAGTGATGCGGACGTTGTACCGGTCTGTTGTGGTGAAGAGGGAGCTTAGTTCTAAGGCAAAGCTGTCGATTTACCAGTCAATCTACGTTCCTACTCTCACCTATGGTCACGAGCTTTGGGTAATGACCGAAAGAACGAGATCGCGGATACAAGCGGCTGAAATGAGCTTTCTCCGTAGGATTGCTGGACTCACCCTCAGAGATAGGGTGAGGAGCTCAGTCATCCGGGAGAGGCTCAGAGTAGAACCGCTGCTCCTCCACATTGAAAGGAGTCAGTTGAGGTGGTATGGGCATCTGATTAGGATGCCTCCTGGACGTCTCCCACTTGAGGTGTTTCAGGCACGTCCCACTGGGAGGAGACCCCGGGGCAGACCCAGGACTCGGTGGAGAGACTATGTCTCCCAGCTAGTCTGGGAACGCCTTGGTATCCCCTCTGAAGAGCTGGAGCAGGTGGCTGGGGAGAGGGAAGTCTGGGCTTCTCTGCTTGAACTGCTGCCTCCGCGACCCGGACCTCCGGAAAAGCGGTAGAAGATGGATGGATGGATGGATGGGAGCTTAACCCCAGTGCCGCTCCTGGCTATGACAACCTTGGAAACACGTCTAGTGGAGGAGGATAGAATATGGAGAAAATAATGAGAAAAAGATGTTGGTAGCACTGTTGGTATGTGGATTTAGACAGTAATGGGGAAACTTTCACCATCATTAAAATGGATGGAGATGAAGCTGGGAGGCTGGTATCATTCCAGTGTGCTCCAGTTTTCAAACCACAACTGGAGCCAAATCAAAATCACGTGGATAATCAGAGACCAAAGCAGGCCCTAACAAAGTGACAGGATTGTGTTTTCTAGAGTTTATACATTAGTGGACGCTTAAGACGCCAAAATTGATGCACAAAAGCACTGAAAAAGTAAATTTTTTTTAATCATATGTCCCCTTTATTTTAGCCTTATAAGCATCATCACAGCTAATAAATGATAATTCAATGCGTTTTTCTGTGTATTTGTAATACTTCTTATGTCCACTGCATTTATAGTAACGAGGGTGTATAAAGGATTAGTGCAGCGTTAGCAACATCCTGTGTGGACATTTATGTGGTGCATGCTGTACTGATGTTTCATTGTCACCAAACTGCTGCTGAACAGGCTGCTGGTTTCAGGTTTAGAGGTGGAAAATGGGTTATTGGTGGCAGTAGATGTGGTCATAGCTGCAGTAGCTCTTAATATGTGAGGGTGATGGTGAAGGGATGCATCTTTCATAGCTGTGGCTGTATTACAGTGATGCAGTCCATAATCAGTTGTCTAAGGTGTGGGGTGTGTTTATGGGCGTTTCAAAGTTAATTTTACTATTACAGCCACACAAACCCGAATTTTCCTCTGGGTGCAAAGTCCAAAGGCTCTTAATTATTCAGAGGTGTGTTTGAGATGTAATGTGAAATAAACCAATCACTGTCTTTGCTCTCACAGGGATGTGAGATCAAAGGCTTAATGGTAATCAAAGGCTATATCCATTTTGCACTGAGGACATAGCGGGCTCGTTCACAAAGTGAAAATGTGTTCTAGGGAGCTTTTTACCTCCTCCACAGTCCTGCCTGTACTGGGAAACGTAATCATAAGAACACACAGATGACAGCTTGAGGCTACAATTCAGAGATTATGCCAGTCTTTCTCTTTGTCCATGATTTTGACAGACTTATACAATATCCTTGAGTTACATTATCATTCATTTGAACTTGTCTTCTAAACTGAGAAAGAAGAGCTGCTCATCTCAGCTGAGGGCCATTAATTAATCTGTGAATGCAAAGTTATTGTGTTTTAATTCGAAACAACTGTTGGGATATGTTCATTGTGAATTATTCTGTTAAAAGAATGACAGTGAATGAGGTATCCATCTTTTACCACTTATCTGGGGATCCAGGTCATGGCGGCATCAGTCCACACAGAGTAGCCCGGACTTCTGCCTGGTTCACATAGCACCATGATCCCTCCTGCAGGTGGTGAGCCCACTGAAGGGTGGATCCATGTGCCTCCTTTGGGTACACTGGGTTCTTGATGTAACGTTTTTCATGGAGATCCACTGGACCGCTCTTAGTCTGGCCCTTCACCCAGGACCTGTTTGCCTTGGGAGACTACCAGGGCAAGTTGCCCCTGCCAACATTGCTCCTGGGATCATTTAAGCACTCAAACCCCTACACTACAATAAGGTGGTGATCTACGGAGGGAGTGAATAAGGTACACATTTGTAAAAACATTCATCATTAGATAATGATGAATGTTTTGTGTGCACCTGCTGGGACTTCCAGGGCCGCAGTGACATCTCTGTTCCCAGTATAGTAGGGCAGACTGGTCCTTCTGCAGTCCGGTAGTTAAATTAAAAAGAGGACTGAATCGTAAACCCACGCACCATTTTTTTCCCTCTGTGGACAGAATACTTTGTTACAGAAGAGGTTTGTTGATTAAAATCTTCATACTGACAGGATCCTACCATGTCTCCCCTATGCGTGGTATCCACACATACTCCCTGTTCATTCATTCTCCTAAAAAAATAATATATTAATGCCTAGTCTATAGACTCCTACAGTAAGTCTGCAATTAAAATGAGGATGTGGATGGAATAAAAAAAAACGATTAAGTGTATCATGATGTTAAAATTAAAATGACGGGTGATTAGATTATTAACTGTTAAGCCTTATTCATGCTGCATTTCCCCTTTGGTCCGCGTGCGCTTTGGATGAGCCCGGCACGCATGCGGCGCTGTTCATGCTCACTTTTTCATCTACCCAGGCCAAGCGGTTGATGCATGCGCACAACCATCATTTGTAGTTTCACTCCTGCCCTGTAGGTAGTGCCAATGTGCTGACGTACCAGGATTTTCACCAACGAAGAAATGCTGCTTGCTTTCTGCTGCTTGACTTCCCGGTTTTCACTCCTTTTCCACGAAGATGCTGCTGTCTGAAGTATGTATGTATGATTCATGTATGTTTATTCTCGTCTTCTGCTTCCTCGTTGTCTTCTTCATCTGTTTTGTCTTGGTATGTTGTGTCGATATCGCCACCTCGTGAATGGGATGTTCAGTCTTGCGCATGCGCTTTTCAATGCGTTCAGGTCGTGGGCAGGCGGGGCGGTCACAAAATTTGGGCTGCACGCGGTTGTCCGCGGTTGAGCACTGCGGACACTAGCAGAGTGGAGATGATGACGTAAATTTCATCACACGAAGTTTCCGGTTACACGTACGTGGACAGCAGAGGTGCAGCATGAATCCAGCTTTACAATTCTCTCCATTAAAATAGCTGAAAATGCCAGTGCGTGTTGTCTCCTCATGCGCTGTGGGATTTCAAAACACGCAGCTGAAATGGCATTAAACAATGCGCTTCTGACAACAGACCTCCTTTTTCCTGATCACAAGTGGGTTGTCATAAAATGCACCATAATGCCACTGCGCGTGAGATGGTGCCCTGCCTCATCTCTTTGAAACGAGCCTCCTCCTCCCATTACAAAGCCAGTGGTCACACTGTCTGCTGGTAATCACATGCTGTGATGCAAAGTGTAAAGCACAAGGTAGGAAGCGCGGCATAAAAGTCCGCTGTTGACCATCAAAGTAGGGCCTCAAGCGAAATTAGTCACTTTATTTTACTCCGGTGTAATCTTCTTGTTTCTGGTGTTTACGTGGTGCTGCTGTGTGCTGTGCTACTTTGTTTTTTATTATTTCAGAACAGTGTGCTGTCTCTGTTGTTCTTGCTTGCTGGTGTGTCACTGGAGTTTTGGATCCATGTCTTGTATTGACATACTGTTTAATTTATTTTAGGGATGCACGATAATAATGTTTATTTATTTATAAAAGGGACAGTGCATATTAATGAGCATAAGACATGTAAATATGCAGCATGCAAGATTATAGCTGAAGCTAATTTCCATCTTGTGTTCCCCAGCCAGCCACATAAAACAGAAAACACAATACAACAATAAACAACACAGCAATAATAAAGCAAATAACACAGTAATAACAATAGCAGTAAGGTTGTGCACTGATGGAGTGAAACAAACAACCAACATTAAGATGCATGTTGTTGATGTCAGACCAACAAAAAGTACCACAGAGACCAAGGTGTTACTCAGGATGCTTAAGGGTAAAGTGCTAAGGTACATTGTGTATTTAGTAAAGGGCATTTGTAGAAATATAACAGCGGAGTTCAGGAGTGACGCTCTACTGCTGATGTTACGCTTTTCCCACGGCGTAAGTCGGCAGGCCTAACAAAACAAACATGTCTGACGTCTGCAAGTTTTGTCTGAATTGAAAGAGACAACATAGTTGCAATTTGCATTGATCACTCTATGATGAGGAGCAAAAACACATTCCTTCAACAATACAAACTTAATTCCTCATCCTAAAGACCATCATCCAGACCAGTAGTAGGAATTTACTACGCTTAAAAAGGAGAGCCACACAAAGGCGACCGTGACCATCCCAGGGCTAAAGGCATCACTCAGAAACGTGGAGTTTATCGCTCTTGAAAACCAGCCGTTTTCAGTCGTTAATCTGCTGAACTCGACATCTTTATCGGACCCCCAGTCACAGGTCATTTTCAGATGTGACCTTTCCTGAGTTGCAGACTGTAATTTCTAACATCACACATTGAGGTGGTTCTAAGTTACTGTTTAAAAAAGATGCTGCCGAGTAGGCTGCTGTTTTGAAGCGATTTATTTGATCCACTTTAGACGATGCTGACCTTAACTAAGTCAGCACATGCAGCCTTTTTGTGCTTCTTTATTCAATAGTGTAAAAATATTACACTGAATATTTATCCATCCATCCATCTTCTACCACTTATCTGGGGGTCCAGGTCGCGGGGACATCGGTCCAAGCAGAGGAACCCAGACTGCCACCTAGTTCACATAGCACCATGGTCCCTCTCGCAGATGGTGAGCCCACTGGAGGGTGGACCCATGTGGCTTCTTTGGGTACACTGGGTCCTTGTAACTTTTTCATAGGGATCTACTGGACTGCTCTTAGTCTGACCCTTCACCCAGGACCAATTTGTCCCGGGAGACCCTGCTAGGGGCAAGTTGTCCTGGACAACACAGCTCCTGGGATCATTAGGGACCTTCACCATGATAAGGTGGCGATCCACTGAGGGGACTAGCTATTTCTGTTGATGCAAATTGATTTAGTTACTGTACAGGTGTACAGTGAAAGCAGTCCATTTTGATCCCAATCTTGGTCAGGATCATATTTTTACGTTTCCTCTTGCTCTGGTTGTGGCTGTTGTAAGGACTGTCACAGGAGCAGTATCCTCCAAGCCTGTTAGGAGGAAATTTACAGTTCTGTTGAACTTACTACAAAAAACCAAACATGTATTCTCATATTAAGTTGAGGTAGTTGTCTTATTTTCCTTGGGGAAGGTCTTCATATGCCAGTTAATCATTACTGTAAGACTAAGGAGATGTAAATGGGTGGGGGGAAATAGCTGCATATACCGGCCGTTGGCAAAAACTGTTTTCAAAATATCCGCATATCAGTTACTGGGAAAATGAAAGCACCAAGGTGTCGATGCCTTGGTGCCAGAGCCTTGGCAGAGGTATGCCTTCTCGGATCATCACCAAAATGTTATGGGTTCCTCTCTAGCCCAAGGACCACCTCTGGTGAAATTTCATACAAATCCATCCAGTAGTTTTGGAGTGCATGCATGTGCAGTGAAAATAATCTGCAGTTCACACGCCCGTACTGCCGGTGGCAGCCAAGAGCCACCAAACTGATTTGAACGGCTGTAATCCAAACACAGAAGAAGAGACAGTGGCAGATGTTTTACATGGCGGAAGCCTATTGGCAGAAGCAGGGTGAGGCTCCTGATGGTTCCTGTCTAGTCTGTGGTTTAATGTACAGTTAAAATCACCCCCCAGAAATAAAAAACTATTTGGATCACAGGACTTAACCGTATCCGAAAGCACGTCAAAGACCCTGATCCTTTCTGTTTAGTGGCAGAGGAAGAAAAAAGACGGACATTTGCTCACCCAGTATTGGCGGATTTCTCAGTACTTCTCTCTGGCGGGAGTTTGCGGGCGCATCCGCTGTTCACTGCAACCATTTGCAGGCGAGGAATGTTGGGACTTGTACTGCTGCCTCTAGTGGCCCGGCATAGTTATTACAATACTGTTCCATTGACAGTAAAGGTGAGTTATTTTTGTGTTTATTTAAAAAATAAAGCCTTATCTCGAAATTCTGGCAAATTAAAAGGCAAGAAAATATGGCCATACAATGATACAAGCCTTTAGTTGCACCTGAGCTGAAAAGCTGGTAACAGACAGACGGACAGAAACAACCACACACAGACACTCTGATTACCGAATGCCTCCGCTTTCACCAAGGCCTAAAAATAAAATCAGTGGTGCGTCCCTAATTTCTTTTTGTTTCTCTTCTCAGTGTACCAGTTAATTTTTTCTGCTAAAGATTAAATTGCAAAGGGATTATTGCTGCACATCGGCAAAAAATCCTTTATATTAAGTTTTTAGTTGAAGTCTCTTGTTCTTTTTCAACATTCTGAGTGGGTATTTTTTTCAACAGCTGTCTGAATAAATTTTTATGGTCTGACCATGACTTAATAAAAATCAGAAGAATATTGGAAAAAAGGTCAAAAGTGTAGAGATAAAAAAAAAATAAATAAGGGAAACTGTGAAATGTTGTACAGTTAACACCGCAACTTGAAATGAGGATTTGTGGAACTTCCCTTTTACCGTCGGATAAAAACCACAGTGATGCACAGGCGTGCGGGTGTGGTCTCTTCAGCAGACGACGTTCTGATGTTGCCTAATGTGAAAATGACAGAAAAGTGCTCCTCGTTTGTGTCTCGACAGTTCTCCACACATCATGTCTATTTTCTGACTTCGCTGTGGGTGAAACCAGTCACTGAAGAGGACGGCGGACTGTGAGTTTGCTGTACAAATCCAGGCCGTCATTATCAACACTGACATGACTAATGACCGCAAATGATCACGTTTGTCATAGTAAATCAGTGTTTACGATAAACATGAATTACACAGGGTTACAAAAATAATTTTTTTGTAAGTTGTCTGTGTTTTTTCAACTGATTTAAGACAATTTTGCACCACTGAATCCAAAAATGACATCCGTTTCTCTTGATCAGGTGCTAAGTAAAAACCTGTACTTACTTAGTACTGTGCATGTACTTACCTTTATATAAAGGCAAGTACTGGTAAATTGAATGTTATGTTATCATTGTTCAAAATTCAGAGAATTTCAAGACATAAAAAAGAATTTTGCATCATATAAAGCAAAAATACCCGTACATGTACACAAAAATGTATAAAACAACATGTGGCCATAATTGAAAAAGTTGACCTGATTGAGCAAAACCAATGAGATTTTTGGATTCAGCCCATCAAAACTGTCCTAAATCAGCTAAAAAAAACTTACAATACATTTGGTGTTGACCAGTGTAATCAAACAGGACATTTGCCTTCACAAATTTATTTATGAAATATATTAATCTTCCTGAATTTACATGACAAAAAACGTGCCAACATCAGCAAACAAGCAGCTGTCATGTCTGGAATTTTGGGATTTAGTGACACCTTGTGGCCATGAAATGAACTGTAGCACCAGCTCTGTTTCTGAGAAAGACGACAAGTTTTATAGTAATACGTACATATGTATATTAGCTGCTCTTGCTTGCTTGTTTTTTTCTTGCCTTCTGATTGTTGCTCTGAGTGTTGCTATCCCTGTGCTGTTGCAATCCTGGAATTTCCCCGTTGTGGGACTAATAAAGGCTTATCTTATCTTATCTTATCTTAAGTTGATTCCCTGCCGAAGCAGCACAGGTTGCATTGTGCATTCAGAGGACTGCACCAACATACAGATTAGTTTTAGCGTCCTGTCTTGAAAGATTATGATTAATTCAAAAACACGCTTTTTGTCTAATTATCTCATTTATTTCATGTTGTCATGTTGCTTTCTAGGTGTTAGTGCCCCATCCATTCATGTTAAAATATGTCTTTGTTGTTTGAAAGCACATTGATGATGTTCATCCATCCATCTTCTTCCGCTTAATCCTTTTCGGGTCGGGTGGGGGGGTGGGTGGGCTGGAGCCTATCCCAGCATCATTGGGCGAGAGGCAGGGTCCACCCTGGACAGATCGCCAGTCCATCGCAGGGCCAACACAGGGAGACAAACAACCATTCACTCTCACAGTCATACCTAAGGACAATTTAGAATCCCCAGTTTGATGCCAATTAACCTAACTTGCATGTTTTTGGCCTGTGGGAGGAAACCAGAGAAATCCCGGAGTAAACCCACGGAGACACGGGGAGAACATGCAAACTCCACACAGATCACTGTTGGTCGGGGGCTGGGATCGAACCCAGGATCCCCCGGCCAAGGGTGAGTTGCTGTGCTGCCGCAGTGCTAACCACTCTGCCACCGCGCTGCCCCTGATGATGTTTATACAGAATTAAAAAATGTTTAAACATGGATATACTGTATGTTGTAATAGCTTTCTTACAATAAATTCAAACTAGGTATGCACAGATACATCGTCTGAACATTGGTATCAGCCAATAGTCACGCATAGGGCTGGGCCATATTACCTAAAAATAAAATAACCCCCCCCCTTTTTTTCCCTCCACAGTAAATTTGATTTTTGTTGTTGATATTTTTGAATACTTTGAATTATTAAATGTTTTTCTCCCCAAACAAACAGGATTCCCTATTAGGAATGAAGTGCAAACCTGGCTTTAACCAAATCGAACTTTTTTTCTAATAAAGGTTTCATCAAACAAAGATAAATCCATGCATTTTTGATTAATAAAGTGCCAACTTAACTTTTATAAAATTAACTTTTAAGGGGGGTTGTTACAGCTGGAAGCTACCATATTTACACTTGTGAATGGGGAAATCGATTTTCACAATATTCATTTTTTGACACTGTTCATATATACAGTGGGGCAAAAAAGTATTTAGTCAGCCACCAATTGTGCAAGTTCTCCCACTTAAAAGATGAGAGAGGTCTCCAATTTTCATCATAGGTATACCTCAACTATGAGAGACAAAATAAAAAAAAATCCAGAAAATCACATTGAAGGATTTTTAAAGAATTTGCAAATTATCATTATTTATTATGGAAAATAAGTATTTGGTCACCTACAAACAAGATTTCTGGCTCTCACAGACCTGTAACTTCTTCTTTAAGAGGCTCCTCTGTCCTCCACTCGTTACCTGTATTAATGGCACCTGTTTGAACTCTTTATCAGTATAAAAGACACCTGTCCACAACCTCAAACAGTCAGACTCCAAACTCCACTATGGCCAAGACCAAAGAGCTGTCAAAGGACACCAGAAACAAAATTGTACACCTGCACCAGGCTGGGGAGACTGAATCTGCAATAGGTAAGCAGCTTGGTGTAAAGAAATCAACTGTGGGAGCAATTATTAGAAAATGGAAGACATGCAAGACCACTGATAATCTTCCTCGATCTGGGGCTCCACGCAAGATCTCATCCCATGAGGTCAAAATGATCACGAGAACGGTGAGCAAAAATCCCAGAACCACACGGGGGGACCTAGTGAATGGCCTGCAGAGAGCTGGGACCAAAGTAACAAAGGCTACATCAGTAACACACTACGCCGCCAGGAACTCAAATCCTGCAGTGCCAGACGTGTCCCCCTGCTTAAGCCAGTACATGTCCAGGCCCGTCTGAAGTTTTCTAGAGAGCATTTGGATGATCCAGAAGAGGATTGGGAGAATGTCATATGGTCAGATGAAACCAAAATAGAACTTTTTGGTAAAAACTCAACTTGTCGTGTTTGGAGAAGAAAGAACACCATACCTACTGTGAAGCATGGGGGTGGAAACATCGTGCTTTGGGGCTGTTTTTCTGCAAAGGGACCAGGACGACTGATCCGTGTAAAGGAAAGAATGAATGGGGCCATGTATTGTGAGATTTTGAGTGAAAACCTCCTTCCATCAGCAAGGGCATTGAAGATGAAACATGGCTGGGTCTTTCAGCATGACAATAATCCCAAACACACTGCCCGGGCAACGAAGGAGTGGCTTCATAAGAAGCATTTCAAGGTCCTGGAGTGGCCTAGCCAGTCTCCAGATCTCAACCCCATAGAAAATCTTTGGAGGGAGTTGAAAGTCCGTGTTGCCCAGCGACAGCCCCAAAACATCACTGCTCTAGAGGAGATCTGCATGGAGGAATGGGCCAAAATACCAGCAACAGTGTGTGAAAACCTTGTGAAGACTTACAGAAAACATTTGACCTCTGTCATTGCCAACAAAGGGTATATAACAAAGTATTGAGATGAACTTTTGTTATTGACCAAATACTTATTTTACTGAGGAATTTACCAATTAATTCATTAAAAATCCTTCAATGTGATTTTCTGGATTTTTTTTTCTCATTTTGTCTCTCATAGTTGAGGTATACCTATGATGAAAATTGGAGACCTCTCTCATCTTTTAAGAGGGAGAACTTGCACAATTGGTGGCTGACTAAATACTTTTTTGCCCCACTGTATATATATAAATAAAATTTAAAATCTTTTTTTTTTTACCCAGCCCTAGTCATGTGGTTGACTGCCATGGGGCCATCAGTAAAAAATAATAATAATACTTACCAATGGTACTGGCTGATGGTGTCATAGGTGCGCCACATTGATTTTTTTTCCCAGTTCACAAAATATCCAGCAGGTGGCAGCCAACATTCAGTAACGGTCTAAGGCAGAATGCTCTTTAAAGCGGTCATTGTCTTCACTTTTTCCATATTTTAACAGGTCACACATGCCTTCATGAAGAATTTGTGACATTTTTTTCACATTTTCTTTATTTTTTTTTTTAATTATTGAAGTAAATTTGTTTTGTGTTTTTCCTGGCTTTCTTGAAACGCTCTGATTTAAAACCTGTCACTTTGGTGCACAAGCCAGTGTACTCCTAGTGCCGGTTCCAAGCCCGGGTAAATGGGGAGGGTTGTGTCAGGAAGGGCATCCAACGTAAAACCTTTGCCAAATCAGACATGTAGATCATGACAAATGAGACTTTCATACCGGATCATTCGAGGCAAGAGTTAACAACGACCACCACTGGTGCTGTTAACCGACAGGGTACCGGTGGAAATTGGGCTACTGTTGGTTGAAGATCGAGGAGGAGGAGGAGAGGGGGAAGGCATGTTAGGAGGGAGAGAGAGAAAAGGAAGGGTAAAAGTGTGGTGGTGAGTAGGGACATTAAATGTAGGGACTATGACTGGTAAAGGCAGAGAGTTGGCTGATATGATGGAGAAAAGAAAGGTAGATATACTGTGTGTTCAAGAAACCAGATGGAAGGGAAGCAGGGCTAGGGGCATTGAAGGTGGATTTAAACTGTTCTAGCATGGTGTAGACAGGAAGAGAAATGGAGTAGGAGTAATCTAGAAGGAAGAGTATGTGTAGAGTGTTCAGGAGGTAAAGAGGGAGTCAGACAGAATCATGAGTTTGAAGCTAGAAGTCAAAGTTGTGATGTTGAATGTTGTCAGTGCGTATGTGGGGCATACGCACTGACAAGAAGAGAGAGAGGAATTCTGGAGTAATTTGGATGAAGTGGTAGAGTGTTACCAGGGGAGGAGAGAGTGGTGACTGGAGCGGACTTTAATGGGCATGTAGGTGACGAGTCAGAGCTGGAGATAGTAGAGTTGAAGATGCTAAGATTCTCACTGGGAGTGACAAGGAGGGACAGGATTAGAAATGAGTATATCAGAGGGACAGCTCAGGTTGAGCTGTTTGGAGACAAAGTAAGAGACGCAAGGCTGAGATGGTCTGAACATGTGCAGAGGAGGGGTAGTGAAGATACTGGACAAAGGATGTTGAAGATGGAGCTGCCAGGCAGGAGTAAAAGAGGAAGACCACAGAGAAGATTCATGGATGTAGTGAAGGAGGACATGGAGAGGGTTGGTGTAACAGAGGAAGATGAAGGGATAGGGAGAGATGGAGGCAGATGATCCACTGTGGAGACCCCTAAAGGGAGCAGCCGAAAGAAGAAGATGATGCTGCACGTGGTCATGATTGATAATGTTTGAGGGAGCTGGCTGTTGGTTGCCTTCTGGGTGGGAGCTCGACACGTTGCTACTGCAGAGACTCTGGCTGCAAATAACATCAAAAGGACAAGATGGCAGTGCCCTGGATCCAGGAAGTAGCATTTCACTATTCTGCAGTTGATGGAAGTGGAGGCACATTGTTCAAATTTATATTCAGTCTTTGCCTGGTTACTGCCCATCGCTGGCTGCAGTTCACTTTGTGACCACAAAGTTTCAATAAATCCCAGGTTCCAAAAGTTCACTTTATTACAGTAAATAGCATAAAAATGATTTTGTTTGTGACTTTTAATTTTTTTATTGTACACAATTTTTGATTTTGTGTATTTTCAGCCATTGCATTAGAATAACGTGTCCAGAGGACAGTTTTACGCTGGTGGCTTCAACACCACAAGAAAAGGTAGATTGATTTCTTAAACCCTTAATGTACAGTGTTAAAAAAAAATGTTGTTTCAACTTAAAAAAGTGTGGTGTCCAGGTTACCCTTAAAGTTTGACTCAACTCAATTTGAGAAGACAGGTTATAGTTGTAGTTTTTGTAACTTGTCTTCTTAAGTTTGGCCGACAAAAGTTTAAGACAGCTGGGACACTAACTTCTTTAAATTGAGTCAACCTTGTTTTTTAACAGAGCTTTGTTGTTCTTTCGTTAAAAGTCTTCTTCTCTTTCTGCAGAATAAGTGGCTACAAGCTCTTAACCAGGCAGTGGATCAGGTGCTGGGAGGTCAGGGGTCATCGCCTGGTGTTACCGCGATGTCCCGCACAGCCTCGTACACTTTCAGCAGTCATGAGAGATTTAAAGACGCTAAGTACACTGGGAGCTGGAAGATGGGACAAGTTCATGGCAGGTACGAGCCCCCCAGTCACATCTGTGTGTGCTCTGAATCCACATAATACACAGTGGGGAAAATAAGTATTGAACACATCAACATTTTTCTTATTAAGCATATTTCTGATGGAGCCATTGACCTGAGATTTTCACCAGATCTCAGTAACAACTCAAGTAATCCATACAAAGAAATCTCAAATTCTTCAATCACAAAAATTTTCTGACGACTCCGCTGTTGTGGGGTGTATAAGACGAGGAGAGGAGGGGGAGTACAGGGCACTGGTAGACAGATTTGTGGAGTGGACAGAACAGAATCACCTGAGGTTGAATGTCAGCAAGACCAGGGAGATGGTGATTGACTTCAGGAAGAGGAAGACGCCTTCTCAGCCACTGCAGATTAGGGGGGAGGATGTGGGAGTGGTTGAAGCCTACAGATATCTGGGTGTCAGGATCAGCAGCGGGTTGGACTGGAGATCCAACACTGATGCTGTGCACAAGAAGGGGATGAGCAGACTCTATTTCCTGAGAAAACTGAGATCCTTCAACGTGTGCAGTAGGATGCTGGAGCTTTTCTACCAGACTGTTGTCGCCAGCGCCATCTTCTTTGCTGCGGTCTGTTGGGGTAGCAGTATCAGGGCCAGAGATACCAACAGACTTGACAAGATTATCAAGAGAGCTGGCTCTGTAATTGGTCTCAGACCGGAGACCTTTGAGACAGTGGTGGAGAGGAGAACACTAAATAAACTGCCATCCATCATGAACAATCCTGATCACCCCCTCCACCCCACACTGGACAGACAGCAAAGCACTTTCTCCAGTAGACTACTACAGCTTCGTTGTGAAACGGCCAAGTACAGGAAATCTTTCCTGCCACATGCAATTTCACTGTACAATAACTCACTATGATGTTGTATTGTGGTCATAGCTATGCTGCCACACTGCACCTTACAGACTAACTGGTACCTCACATTTCACTCTGCTCCTGATAGTCCTTCTTTGTGCAATGGGATGATTCATGTGTTTATACGGGTCATCATATATTAAGCTATGATGTATATAGGTTCTATAGTCGTGTTAGTTTCTTTTTTACTTTCCATGGGTAATCCCTTTGTCTGTCGTGTGTGTTTCTGTTGTTTGGCTGTCAACTGTCATGCTGCTGTTACACTGTAATTTCCCAGGTTGGGATCAAGAAAGTACATCTATCTATGTATCTATCTATCTATCTATCTATCTATCTATCTATATAAATCAAGGACTGTTTACAAAACAAGTTATATTTAATAAAGTGAAATGACGCAGGGAATAAGTATTGAACAGACTTGGTGAAATTCATGTAATATTTAATAGAAAAGCCTTTGTTAATAGTAACAGCTTCCAGACACCTCCTGTATGGAGAAACTAGGCACAGACATTGCTCAGGAATGATTTTAACCCATTCTTCCACACAAACTGTCTTCAAATCTTGAAGGTTCTGTTGATGTCTTCTACGAACTCTGATCTTCAGTTTGTTCCATAGATTTTCAATTGGATTCAGGTCAGGTGACTGACTGGACCATTCTAGCAGCTTTATTTTCCTTCTCTGGAGCCAGTTGAGAGTTTCCTTGGCTGTGTTTGGGATCATTGTCTTGCTGAAATGTCCACCCTCATTTCATCTTCAGCATCTTGGCAGATGGCAACAGGTTCTTATCAGGGATGTCTCTGTACATTTGTCCATTCATCTTTCCTTCAATTGTATGAAGTCTGCCTGTACCATGTGCTGAAAAACACCCCCACACCATGATGGGATGTGCAGTGCCATTTCTCCTCCAAACATGCTGTTGTGGCATCGGAAAAGTTCAGTTTTGGTCTCATCTAACCAGACTATATTTGCTCAGTATTTTACTGGCTTGCCCAAATATTGTGCAGCAAACTTTAAACAAGCTGGCAGTCCATGTTATACACAAAGTCGGGTATCTTGAACATACTAAGTTATTGTTTTTACAGTCAAAGTTATTGTAATTACAGGGTCTGGTTGATTATTATACAGCACAGTTGATGTTTAAAGTCAGTAAAAACTTTTCACCACACAATATACAAAATCTTTTCAGTGAGAGAGAAGGGAAATATAATTTACAGGGAAACACAAAATTTAAAATGCACTTAGTAAGATCTACTAGGAAAAGTTTTTGCGTGTCTGTGTGTGGGGTAAAATTGTGGAATGGGTTGAGGGAGAAACATGGGCAATGTCCAAACATCCATATATTTAAATCAACATATAAAGACATGATTTTTGAGCAATATAAAAATAAAGGGAAGTAATAGTGCAATGTGTCTTTAATGAAAAAAGGTTGTTATTGTTGAATATATATGCTGAGTACTGTTATTATTGATATCATTATTACTAGAATATTACAACTGTCAGGAACCGAGCCGGCTTGGTTCCCCCAGGCTCGGTCCTGGCCTCTCTGTGGGTACGTGCCACGTTGTTTGTATGTTAGCATGTATTTCTGTGTGCTCCGCCGTACCCATAGCCACTGTTGTCTGGCCGGCAGCGGTGAGGCAGCCTCTTGGGCTCAGGCTGGAGTGAGCGCTGTCTAACTGTCTGCCGGTCGGACCACGCCCCCTCTATTGCTGCCAGCTGTTCCCACTCCCGTGTGCCATCTCCTCGCTCCTCGCCCAGGTGTACTCAATTTGCGGAGCCAGCAATGTATGTTCATAAAGAGCCTTTTTCCAGTCATGCATTGCTGGGTCATTGTGCTTCACCTGAGCGTTTTCCCTCTAGTGAAGTCAAGGGCAGTTTCCCTCGGGGCTTATTCGGACTACTGGACCGCTCCAGCTCCATGAGTAAATTAATGCGTGTGTTTTCCCCCGGTGTTTCTCCCCTGCAGACTGCGTCCAGAAGGACTCCTTTAGCTTCCGAGGAAACATTATCTGTAACTGTTGGTCTAAGTGTAGTAGAAATAAAATGTGTGTGGTGCTGACCTGCACGCAAATCCTCATTATTTCCCCCCCTTGCCTCACGGATTGGAAAAGCGCACGGGAGGGTTCATGACAACAACGGTATTATAGTATTATGATTGTTGTTAGGATGGAATTATTTGAAGTATTACATAGGCCAGGTGGTATTATTATTATTATTGTTGTTATTGTAACTACCATATGGCTACCTATTATTATGGTTATATATATACACTACCGTTCAAAAGTTTGGGGTCACCCAGACAATTATTTTGTGTTTTCCATGAAAAGTCACACTTATTTACCACCATGAGTTGTAAAATGAATAGAAAATATAGTCAAGACATTGACAAGGTTAGAAATAATGATTTGTATTTGAAATAATAATTTTTTCCTTCAAACTTTGCTTTCGTCAAAGAATCCTCCATTTGCAGCAATTACAGCATTGCAGACCTAACATGATTGCACAAGGGTTTTCTAATCATCCATTAGCCTTCTGACGCAATGAGCAAACACATTGTACCATTAGAACACTGGAGTGATAGTTGCTGGAAATGGGCCTCTATACACCTATGTAGATATTGCACCAAAAACCAGACATTTGCAGCTAGAATAGTCATTTACCACATTAGCAATGGATAGAGTGTATTTCTGATTAGTTTAAAGTTATCTTCATTGAAAAAAAGTGCTTTTCTTTCAAAAATAAGGAAATTTCTGAGTGACCCCAAACTTTTGAACGGTAGTGTATATATATAGTATATTATATATATGTACCGGAGTAGTGGCTCAGTTGGAAGAGCATCCGTCCCACAACCGGGAGGCAGGGTTTCAAATCCCGGCCGGGTCATGCCAAAGACCATATAAAAGTGGAACTTCCTGCCGTCCAGCTTGGTGCTCAGCAGTAATGGAATGGAGGAGGGAAATCTGTGGCGGCGCCTTGCATGGCAGCGGCCCTCTGATTCTACACTTGGGGTGTGTGTGATTAACACTGTAGATAGGTAAAACACAATCTCGTTCTGCTGTACATGATTGGTTGTACAGTTGAATGACAATAAAAGGGTGATTTATATGATTACTTATTGTGCCTAGGTATTGTAAGCTATGTGAGTATATATGGTGATTATGATGATGATAATATTGTCTATAATTATATTAAACATACCAGAAGTATTTATTTATTATTATTACAATTATTGTTAGATGTTGGTATTATTGTCAATATAAACTATCATTGTTGTATCATTTCCATTGCATAATTTAACTAGAAAAGCACTCGGAGAGCGCAGACTTCCGCCAAGCGCCACAATTCCCCCCATACAGTGTTTGTGTGTAGGTTTTCAGATTCCTTGAGCATGTAAACATATGACTAGCAATTGGATTCACAATGATTATTTGTTTATTTGACAGGGACAGTGCAATAAACACACAATTAATCAATGACAATCAATCTGATAGTGATAGGATTAGTGGTTCAGTAGTAAAAGCATTGCCTCCTTGGCGGAGGTAATAAACTGAAGTGTTGCTGTTGTGTCCATCTGCTCCACTGACGGATGCACATTGGGTAGACAGGTTTTAACAACCATCACAACAACCCAGTACCCAAACTCAGTGTAAATGGTGTAGAGATTGAAAGGGTATCTGAAACTAAATTCCTTGGAGTAATAATTGATAACAAACTGTGTTGGAAGCCACATATTAATTATATTAAAGGTAAAGTATCCAAATCAATTGCAATATTACACAGAGTGAAATATTTGCTGAATCAACCCACACTATACACCTTGTATCATTCATTAATACTCCCATACATGACATATTGTAATGAAGTATGGGGAAATACATATAAAACAAACATATATCCAGTCTTTATGCTTCAGAAGAGAGCTATTAGAATAATAAACAAAGCTGCTTACAGGGAACCAACAAACCCACTTTTTCTTAAACAAAAAACTCTCAAGTTGAAAGATCTGGTTGACTTTAAAACTGCAGTAATAATGTTCAAAGTGAAGAATCTATCACTGCCCGCAAATATTCAAAAGTTGTTCCAAACAAGGGAGAAACGATATCACTTCAGAGGAACATGTATATTTCAAAAGCCTACAGTGAGAACAACCACCAAGCAACACTGTATTTCAGTGCAAGGAGTCAGATTATGGAACGATTTTGGACCTGAACTAAAATCATGTACAACACTTGGACAATTTAAACAAAAACTAAAGGAAGAAATACTCCAAACATATTTACAAGATGACATGTAAACTGACATAAGGATTGTCATATCCAGCCTGTGTTGTGTTGTAGCTTAGTTTTTTTTTTTTTTTTTCTCTGTGACATTTTGTCTTAGATTTGTTTTGAATTGTAATCGCTCTTGTCTTGTTTTCTCTTTTTTCTCTTTTGAATTCTTGGATGGAATATGGGTGGGCAATATAAGCTGCGGCTTCAGCCATCACCCATTTCGGATAACTCACGTGGAATTGTATAGTAGAAGGAGTCTTTGTCAAATTTGACCTTGTTGTTATATTATACAGTTTCTTTTAACCTGTACTGTACTATCCAAAATAAATTCATTCATTCATTCATTCATTCATTCATTCAAGGTGGTAAATCCCTGATGCAGTCACTTTTAGCATTAGAGTGACACATATCAGGCGCAGCATTACTGGCGCCGGGATTCCTCTCTGTTCCGGAGCCGCAGGACAAAAGAAGGTGCGATAATGGTTGCCGTGGATTTTATTGGGTTTGCGGTCCGCGGAAAAAAGAGGATTTGGAAGCCTCCCCCGGCAGAGAGCTGGTTTTTGCGCAGCCCCTATGGCTGGCCGGGGAATTTCTGCCAAATAATCTGGCGCCGGACAGCTGCCCGTGTCAGCTTTTGCAGCGTAGTGCAAACACAGGCACTCTGGCGAGCCCTGTTTTCTGTGTGCTTTTGTGCCTAAAACTTTGAAGAAGGCGGAGTTTGTGTTCATCACACACGACGACCAGCGCCCTCTATTGCGCCTGCGCACATGTTGAAAATGGCTGTATGTCACAGTGTTGAAAAATACTTTAAAAAATTCCTGTATCCAGACGGTGAACCGGATCACCCCCACAATTTAATCAGTTCTTCCTTATACCATTTCCAACAACGCCTGAAAGTTTCATGGAAATCCGTCCAAGACTTTTTGAGTTATCTTGCTAACCAACAGACAAACAGACATAACCACCTCCTGGCCTTTTCGGCCTGTCGGAGGTAATTATAAGATGTATTATATATCATGGTATTGTATAATGAATGTAATTGTGGGATGAATAATGACTGGAATGATATTATAATTTACTGGGTAAGGAGAAGGGGTGGGACTATATAAGCGTTGGCTTCTTCCCACTCCTTTTGAACAAGGCATTTTTTTTTAAATTTTATTTTTTTGGTTTTGATTTTTGTTTTAAATTTTGTTTTTGTCTTGATGTTCAAATAAATAAAATCAATCACTCAATCAAACATGCTTTTTCTTCAGCAGTGGAGTCTTGTGTGGTGAGCAGGCATAGAGTCCATGTCGGTTGAGTGCATTGCTTATTGTTTTCTTTGAAACAGCAGTACCTGCTAACTCCAGGTCTCTCTGGAGCTCTCCACAAGTGGTCTTTGGCTTCTTAAATAACTTCCAATAATTCTTTTGACTCCTTTGTCAGACATCTTGCGAGGAGTTCCTTATTGCAGCTGGTTTATGGTAAAATTGTTCTTTCCACTTCTGAATGATGGCTCCAACAGTGCTCACTGGAACAGTCAACGGTTTAGAAATGTGCCTGTAACCAATGCCATCATTATATTTTGCAACAGTAAGGTTGTGAAGGTCTAGAGAGAGCTCTTTGCTTCTACCCATCATGAGTTCTTTGTGGTGTGACAATCTGATATTCACAGACCTTATTAAAGACAATCAGTCAGGACTTAACCAGCTGAAATTAATTTGCACTGATGGGGGATGGCTTCCTAAATTCTGATGGATTTCAGCTGGTTTCTTGACTTTCTACACCTTTTTGCACCTCTTTTTCTTCATGTGTTTAATACTTATTCCCTGTGTCATTTCACTTTATTAAGTCAAACTTGTTTTGTAAACACAGTTGCCTTGATTTCTTTGTATGTATGAATTGCTTGGGTTGTTACCGATATCTGGTAAAAATCTCAGGTCAATGGCTCCATCAGAAATATGTTTAATGAGGAAAATGTTGATGTGTTCAATACTTATTTTCTCCGCTGTATTTGTGAGCATTGTCATGCTAATGTGGACTGTATATGTGTAGATTTCTGTGCATCTTTGGATATTGAAGTGTCATTCAACTCACCATGTGGGATGACGCTGAAAATGTTTCCTCGTTAAAGGAAAAAAATAGATTTCTCTTTTTCTGCATGGTTCTGACCTCTAGTCTGATAAATGTAAACCTATTGCACCACTGTTTACTTAACAAGACAAGAATCTTGTGTTTCAAGTGCTTATGCAGGAAAAGGGATAAAAGATTGGCGAACCTTTTTCTGCTGCTTTTTCATTAAAAAGATGGCTGAAGAGCCATTGCCGGAGAACAGTTTTATAAAGTTGACATCTGTTTATAATGACATTTGATCTCTTAAAAGGAAATCTGTGACACTTCAACCAAAGGTACTGTCAGCACTGACCGACATGTGCTCTTTAAATGGACCTAGTTTTTATCGGCATCCTTTCATTCACAGAGGAACCATGAAGTGGGCAGACGGACGCACCTACTACGGGAACTTTAAGAATGGGCTGGAGGATGGGTGCGTATGATAGCCTGAGTGGCTGTAACGCTCTGACTGCTCTCTTCTGATAATACAGCTGAGATCAGAAGATACTGTCTGTAAGTACCTGTGGAAGAATGGCGTAACATGGCTGTATCATGTGTTTTTATGTTCTAGCTATGGAGAGTGTGTTATGCCCAACAAACTGCTGAATAAACCAGACAGCTACCAGGGACAGTGGAGAGAAGGCAAGATCAAAGGATTTGGGAAGTACAAGTCAGTAAATGGAAACCTATGAATATTTGTCTGTTGTAGTCAGCCAAAGGGGAATGGCCCCCGTCAGCCAGGGTTTATGTCTGTATGTGTCGCTCTCAGGTATGCCAATGGTGAGGTGTACGAGGGCTGTTTCTGTGAGGGGCAGCGTCACGGGTACGGCATGCTGAGCTCAGCGAAACGGGCCAGGACCTCCTCCAGCTTTTTCATTGGCCACTGGGTTCATGGCAGAAAGACGGGATATGGCGTCTTCGATGACTTAGATAGGTGTGAATGACAGTATTACTTCTGTCCAGCCGCCGTGTGAGACGGATGTTGGCAGTGTGAGAGATGACACCTGAACAACACGTGATTGTTTTTGTCTACAGTGGAGTGAATCATGAACAGTCTGACTTGTTTCTTGGTTGTTTTTTTGGACTGCTGTACAAGAACGTCACTAATTATTTATTGACAATCAAATAAATTCTTTGCAATATGCAGGTGCTTCTCAGTGAATTAGGATATCATGGAAAAGTTAATTTAGTTCAGTAATTCAGGTCAGAACGTGAACCTGGTATCTCTCCGTTATCTTCTGCTGCTTCTCCAGAGGTCTGGGTCATGGTGGCAGCAGTCCAGGCAGAGCAGCCCAGGCCGCCACCCACTTCCCAAAGCGTCATGACCCCCATGACCCCTCCTGCAGGTGGTGAGCCCACTGGACGTGGACCCATGTGGCTCCTTTGGGGACGCTGGGAGCTGTCCGCCATAGTCGTCAAAATTAAAAGCAATAAACACTCTTCTGTGTAATGAATCTGAATGAGTTTCACTTTTTGAATTGAATGAGTGAAATAAGTGGACTTTTCAGTGATATTCCAGTTCACTGAGAGGCACCTGTACATTAGCGGGCCTGTTTTTGTTCTTCTCGTGGAGTTCTTCATAGCTTGGTCATACCTGATTGGACAGTAAATGTGTCCTGTTTTTCCAGGGGTGAAAAGTATTTGGGATTGTGGCAGAACGACCAGCGCCATGGCAACGCTATTGTTGTCACACAGTATGGCTTGTACTATGAAGGGACCTTCAGAGACAACAGGATGAATGTAAGTGAACTCAGCATTCATATCAAATCAAATCAAATCAAATCAAACTTTATTGTCATATTGCTGTACATACAACTGTAGTGCAGGCAAGATGAAATTGCGTTTCTCTCGGCATCCATATAAGAAGCAGCATGATTAAGACACACTCCCACATAGCTCCCACCCCCCCATCCATTCACACATCCCTGAGACATACTTGGGGAAAAAGAATAACTAACTATAATATACAAAATGTCCATAGGTGCAGTAGTGTGTATGTGAGATTCCGGGTCAGCTGTTCAGCATCCTGACAGCTTGTGGGAGGAAGCTGTTGATCAGTCTGGTGGTTCTGCCTCTGATGCTCCGGAATCGTTTACCAGATGGAAGAAGTTCAAAGTGTTTATGCAGAGGGTGAGAATGGTCCTTGACAATGTTTAGTGCCCTGCTCCTACAACGGTTCTGAAAAAGTTCTTGGACAGAGGGGAGGGAGACTCCAATTACCCTCTCCGCCCCCTTGACTATCCTCTGCAGGGCTTTTTTGTCTGACATACTGCAGCTGGAGTACCATGTAGCAATGCAGTACGTCAGAACACTCTCCACCACACCTCTGTAGAAGGTCCTGAGGATGCAGATGGGGAGAGAGGCCTGTTTGAGTTTCCTCAAGAAGTGTAGTCTCTGCTGAGCTCGCTTCCTGATCTCCAAGGAATTCTTGCTCCAGGTCAGGTCCTGCGAGATCTGCACTCCGAGGAACTTGATGTTCTCTACTCTCTCCACTAAACGGCCGCCGATGCTGAGGGGGACGTGCTCAGGCTGTGACCGCCGGAAGTCGATAATCATCTCCTTTGTTTACAAGGAGTAAACATATACAGTATTGTGGGGGGTTTTAGAGGTGAAGGAGTTAACACATTAATCACAGATTAACGTGACATCCTGCTTGATGCAGACATTCTTCATCCCCCGCCGGGCAAAGACCAAAGAGGGATCATGTTATGGGGCAGTCCGTCTGTCCGTCCCGCTTCTGGGACGCTTCTGGGATCAACTCCTACTACAGTTTTGTTCCGATTGTTTTGAAACTTGGTACCAGGGTTTGACATACACTGATGATGTTCATACTGCCGTTTGGCTCCGATCGGATGATTTTTGATCCGATCAGATGATTTTTCTGAACTCGGGCCGGGGATCTTTAGGCACCACATGATGAAATTAGGATCTTCCTCACTGTGCGACAGCTTGGTACTTTTAAAGCCAAGTGTCTGCAGTGACCCATGAATTTACTGGAAACAGCTTTTAATAAAAGAAGTGGAAGAGAAATGTGACAAATTTATCTGAAAACGTGCCTTTAAGAACTGTCATCTTTTCATTAAGAAGGCCACAGCATTAAGCAGATGTTTTAGCTGCTTTTAGCTTTGTACTGTTTTTCAATAAAAAAAAGTCTAATAAATTCTTTGCTCAATTTCAAACCAAACATGTAATAATTTCATCCTAATAATACAGGGGAACACTAAACACATTTTTTTTTAACTCCAGTTGCTCTAAAATTCTTAAATGTACAACTTAAATCCTAAAACTGGAAAGTTTTACAGGAGAACACAAACTAAATTGCATACATTTTAAAAACATTAGTATCTACTGTATCTAAAAAACAAAATCTCAAAAAGTCCACCTCTATGCTGTATTTTCAGTATAAAAAAACGTTTCAAACTGTAAGCCTAAAAAAAGGGACAGAAACTATAATTCCTTGGAGTCCCCCCCCCCCCCCCAGTGTTGTTACCTTTTTAACCTCGTCTGATGTGTGTGAACTTCTCATGTTCAGTAACTGTTTAGACGTGACGTCAGAGGCTCACGGATATTTCCTTCATAACCATCGTCATGCCGGCCCAGTGGGGACGCGGTCCCGGGGGAAGACGTGGAGGAGGCGCGGGGACCGTCCGTCCACAGACCCCCGGGGGGGAGGAGACATGTACCATCGGAGGCAGCCAGAGTGGCGGTGGACACAGTCTCACAGCAGCATTTCATTCCGCGGGTTACGCCGGGAAGCAAGTCTGGTTGTCCGCAGCGAACAGGGATTTTCCCTCCCGCTGCATCCCCCGGAGAACAGCCAAGGTCTCACACCATAAAATGTCCTGCTGCTGATACGCCGTTTCAGTTCCTCTTTTTTGTTCCGTTAAAACAGTATCATTTTTCCCCAGATTGTATTAAAAAGCTTTGGGGTCCAGACGGAGGACTCTCGGGGTCCAGATCCAGACCAGAGTTCTTTGTTGTTGAGATATCGTTTACATGCCATTTTGACCTTTGGCCTTGCGATCCCAAAACCATAAAGAAAGCAAGGGTCACAAAACCTGCTACTCAGTTCACCTTGGAATCATGACCTTTGACTATGGGTTTGTGGTCCAAAGGTCAAGGTTAACATTCCCTTTGAATTATTACTATAGAACAAATAAGAATACAGTTACCAAACTTGCTACACAGATTCACCCTGACACTGTGACCTCTATGGGTATGGGGTCAAAGGTCAAGGTTAGCATTCCCTCTGCTGTCTTACAGTAGAACAAGTAAAGCTCTCTGGGGTCAGCAGGTTCACTTGGGGATCCTGACCTACAGCTGTGGGTTGGATACAACTATTTCTATATTCATGGGTGACGGGCTTATCATGATTTGGTTCTCCCCCAGTAATTATATGGAAAAGTTGAAAACCTCTACTTCAGTGACACAGTGATCTTCAGAGAAAACAGAGGTGGGGGATGTTGCTCTTGCCTCAGAGTGCACTTGTTAAAATCACGATTAATCTCTGTTATTCGTGCAAACAGACCCCTAGAAGTAAAGTGGGAAGTCAAGCGGCAGCTGTATATTGATTCCCAAGCACCTCAACAAGCATAATATTGCAATTTCTCATACATATAACCAACTGAAATAATGTTCCAGTGCAGAAGTCATTGTTTATATACACACTGTTAGCTGTTGAATCGACTTTGTGGGTCACATGAGTCATGCCGGTGGCTAGTTAGGGATTTAGCTTGTGGCATTTCCGTTAGTTTCCTCGTACTTCACTTGCTTTTTCTTAGCATTTTTAGATGAAGTAAAGAGTCCATCACTACAAAGGTCTTATTGTTGTTAGTCAAGACTATAAATCTAACTCTAGCTCATCTATTTTGTTGTCAGCAATCATGACTAGCAGACATTTACAAGGGTCCCACAGGTCTGGATTCTAGGACCGTCTCTTATTGGTCTTTGCCTCACTGGGGAAATTAGGGTGTCCAGTTCTCACATATTATAAGAAGCCACTGATGTTAACTGTAGTAAAATGGTTAGAAGACAGCTGAAACAGATTAAGGTGGTCAGGTGTGCTGTTACACAACTAACAACTGGTGTAATAATGGTGTAATAATAATAAAGTGGTTGCTAGTTGTGTGTACATGCAGCATTTCTGCAGTACTTATGAGGGTTTTTTAGAATATTCTGCATAGTTTTTGTCAATTTTGAGATGTTGAAAGGTTGAAATAAGCCTGCAGATGCAGAAAGCAAGAACATCTGTCCACCCCTATGTTAACAACAGTATGGAAAACTGATCAATGTAAGGTATGTTATGTAGGGGAAAAAACCTTGCAATTAGTCACAATTAATCAAGTTTTTGAAAAACAAAACAAAACAAAACAAAACCCAAGATGAATTGTGATTGAACTTTTCAGTCACCTTTCACCACTAGTTTATTTCCTTTCATAGTTGAGACTTACAGTCCAGCTGTGTGGAGGAAAAACATAAAACGGTTAAAATCATTTCTTTATGTTTATTTCTTTATGTTTATCATTGTCATGCTGAAAGACAGAGCCACATTTCATCTTCAATGCCCTTGCTGGTGGAAGGAGGTTTTCACTCAAACGACGGATCCAAGATGGCGACCGGGATGGTCACACTTTTTCAGTGCTGAGACAAAGTCACTGATTTTGCCATTAAAAATAACTAACCTACAGCGATCGGCGCTCGTGACGGACACGCACAGGCTGAATTTCCACCTCCGTTGGATTGCCCCTTTAATCGCCTTTCTCCGGCCACTGTGTGTAAACTGACCAGCGTTTCCAGCGTTTCTTTGTGGTTCACTGATGCGCCCTACCCGAAGCGATTGCTAAGCTAACGCTAGTTAGCTTAATGCTGGCGCCAGTCTCTAAATAACTAACCTACAGCGATCGGCGCTCGTGACGGACACGCACGGGCTGAATTTCTACCTCCGTTGGATTACCCCTTTGATCGCCTTTCTCCGGCCACTGTGAGTAAACTGACCAGCGTTTCCAGCGTTTCTTTGTGATTCACTGATGCGCCCTACCCGAAGCAATTGCTAAGCTAATGCTAGTTAGCTTAATGCTGGCGCCAGTAATTCCACCTAACACCAGCCTGAATCGGAGCCCAGTTGCGAGGCCCAGTGGAGATACTACCAGGCAGGCGGCTATTTGTTGACGGGGCTCAGCAGAGATTTCACCCAGGCAGACGACGGTAGGCGGCGGTGCTCAGCGGAGGACTTACCGTGACCCCAGCGGAGCTCGGTGGCAGCGGCGGTGTGCGACGAGATTCGGTTGGAGGAGCGGGACAGGAGCTCGGTTACGGCGGCCATGAGCAACGGGACCAGCAGCGGAAGGGGCTAGTTGGCTAGCTGAGGCCCAGCTGGATTCGAGGACGATCGGATCGGATACTGGCGACATAAGCAGAATTTATTTTACTATCCACAGATTTTTCTTTTTCTTTTTCTTTCCAAGAAAGACTGAAGGTGGCTGCCACCGGATTAAAAAGTTGGCTGATGGGCACCACTTCTAAGCCTTCTCTGCTTATCTACTTCCTCTTCGTTTTGTCTTTGTGTGTCTGGACCTGCAACAAGAAGGATTTTCCGGCAAACTCAACTAAAGGTGAAGTTAAAAAGATTTATTTATATGGATTTGGGCATGGACATCTCACCCTGTACTCTATGTGGTCTTTAAAAGCCCTGAGAAAAAGCTTCCAAAATAAGGCAAACATGGCTGTTAAGCAAAAATCACAATATGGCAGAGGGTATACAGTTAAAGTACTGTTAGTTCTGCTACTTCTGGCAGGAGATATTCACCTTAACCCTGGACCTGCCACTATTAAACAGCAGACCACTGGGTTAGCACAAAACCGAGCTGTACAAAAGCAAAAACAACATTTATTTTTCCAAACTGTTAATCATGCACGAGTTCTTTGGGACACAAAGGCTAAACCAAAGGGGATCCTCGGCGGACATTTAAACATACGGAGCATAATCCCCAAAAGAGATGAGATTTCGGTGTTGCTGTTGGACTCAAATCTGGACTACCTTTGTCTCTCAGAAAGCTGGCTACACAGGAACATAGACACTAATATGATCGATATTGCGGGCTATCAGTGTTTTAGAAAAGACAGGCAGGTAGGGAGGGGAGGAGGTGTTTTAATTTACATCAAAGAGAAATATAAATGTCAACTGGTTGATTTGAATACTTCACTCGAATGTTTAGCTGTTAATGTATGTCTCTCTCCGGTAATGAATTTCAACATTGCAGTAGTGTACAACCCACAGTCACACAATTCTTCCTTTTATAATGAATTAAGTGATCTGGTTAAACAACTTGAGAAGAACAGAGAAACAATATTTCATGGTGACTTTAATATTAACTGGTCTGATAAAAAGGACAAACAGAAACTGAAAAGCCTCATGACTAAATTTAATTACCAACAAATGATCAAAGGACCCACCAGGATAACCAAACAATCCAGAACACTTATTGACATGGTATTTACTAATAAACCAGAACGAATAACCAGAACCTATAATCTTGTAACTGGTCTCTCAGATCATAACATGGTTCTTGCTGTCAGAAAACTTACTAAAAAGCAACTACAGTATTTTGGGGGAGTCGAAATTGACAAATCAAATTTTATTATTCCCAAATCAAAAAATGAGGAGTTTGAACATTACTTAGAGAATCAAAATTGGGAGCAGCTCATGTCAATATATGAAGTAGATGATTGTTGTAATTTTATAACTGCAACAATCACAAAGTCTATAGAAAAATTTACAAAGCAAATTAAAAGTAGACAACAGAAGATTAACCTACCACGGTTAAATAATGAAATAAGAAAACTTATGAAGAGGCGAGACTATGCACTGAAAACATCACTAACCTCCAAACTACAAAATGATCACCTTGTGTACAAAAGTTTAAGAAATAAAGTGGTACAAGAGCTGCGAAAATCAAAAGTATCTTATTACAATAAACTGATAGATCATGCAAAGGGTAACAACAGTTCCCTATGGAGGCATTTAAATAACTTAACTAATAAAAAAAACGATCAGAAGGGGGTAAAGGAACTTAGAATCAATGGCAAGACCGTCAGTGACAAGGCTACTTTGGCAAATGAATTTAATTCATACTTTGTGGACTCTGTGGAAGACTTAACAAAAATTTTTGTGCTGCCAAATGTGCTCAACAGCACAAATTCCATACTTCCAACAGATTCTTTTCACATCGATGAGGTAAATGAGGAGTTAATTGCTGGTATTGTTAAAACACTGTCAAACTCAAAAACTAATGATATCTACAATATGAGCACCTCCTTTCTCAAAATGCACAGCAAAATATTAATCAAACCACTGACTCATCTCATTAATCTCTCCATTAGGTCTAGTACATTTCCATCTGGCTGGAAAAAAGCTGTCGTCATACCAGTTCATAAATCAGGCAGTAAAGACGATATATGCAATTACCGCCCAATCTCTATCTTACCAGTCCTGTCTAAGGTTCTTGAAAAAGTTGTAGCTACACAGCTGATAGACTACTTACAAGACAGTCAACTTCTTCATCCACATCAATTTGGTTTTAGACCAGGATACTCAACAGAAACAGCAAATTGTTGCCTTATTGAAAACGTCAAACAGTCCTTGGACAGGGGTAATGTGGTAGGAGCTGTTTTTCTAGATCTCAAAAAGGCTTTCGATACTGTAAACCACAATTTGCTTTTATCCAAAATGGTATCTTTTAACTTCTCCCCAGATACATTAGAATGGTTTGCATCTTATCTACAGAATAGAGAACAGTGTGTAAAAGTTCACCAGGATAAATCCTCATTTTTAAACAACCGCATGGGTATCCCACAAGGGTCCATTCTTGGTCCTTTACTTTTCAGCATTTTTATTAATGACTTGCCGTTACACTGCTCAGCTGCAACATGCCAACTTTATGCAGATGATGCAGTTATTTACACAGCTGCCAAGACTCCAGCACAGGCTGCAGATGTACTGTCTACAAGTATGGTTGATGTCCAAGAGTGGCTCCTCCAGAACCATCTATTGCTGAACCTTCAGAAAACAGTCTCAATGTGCTTTTCAATCAAAAAATGTAACCTGCAACGTTTTAAAGTTAATATACATGATCATGACATCAGTTTAGCTACAGAATTCAAATACCTTGGCATTGTACTAGATCCTCAACTCAAATTTAATCTTCATATAAAGAAAATTTCAAAAACAGTAAAAAAAAATCTGAACTGCTTTAAATTAATTAGATATTACATACCCTACGAAGCAGCTGTACTGTATATGCATTCTATGGTTTTTTTCTCATATACTGTTTGACAGTCTGGGCTCAAGCAGCCCCTTCCACAATAAGACATATAGGTTCATTATATAATCAAACCCTAAAAATCTTGGACAAAAAGCCCATTAGGTGGCATCACTTCTCAAGATGGCGACCGGGATGGTCACACTTTTTCAGTGCTGAGACAAAGTCACTGATTTTGCCATTAAAAGTGGCTGGCCTGCAGCGATCGGCGCTTGTGGCGAACACGCACGGGCTGAATTGCCACCTCCGTTGGATTGCCCTTTAATCGCCTTTCTCCAGCGACTTCCTGCGCCTTCCTGAAGCGATTGCTCAGCTAACACTAGTTAGCTTAATGCTACCTGAAGCGATTGCTAAGCTAACACTAGTTAGCTTAATGCTGGCGCCAGTCTCTAAATAACTACCTACAGCGATCGGATATACCTCCGGTGGATAACCCCTTTGATCGCTTTTATCCGGCCACTGTGAGTAAACTGACCAGCGATTCCAGCGCTTCCTTGTGATTCACTGATGTGCCCTACCTGAAGCGATTGCTAAGCTAACGCTAGTTAGCTTAATGCTGGCGCCAGCCATTCCACCTAACACCAGCCTGAATCAAAGCCCAGCTGCGAGGCCCAGCGGAGATACTACCAGGCAGGCGGCTATTTGTTTGACGGGGCTCAGCAGAGATTTCACCCAGGCAGACGGCGGTAGGCGGCGGTGCCCAGCGGAGGACTTACCGTGACTGCAGCGGCGGTGTGCGACGAGACTACCCGAAGCGATTGCTAAGCTAACGCTAGTTAGCTTAATGCTGGCGCCAGTCATTCCACCTTACACCAGCCTGAATCGAAGCCCAGCTGCGAGGCCCAGCGGAGATACTACCAGGCAAGCGGCTATTTGTTGACGGGGCTCAGCAGAGATTTCACCCAGGCAGACGACGGTAGGTGGCGGTGCCTAGCGGAGGATTTACCGTGACCTCAGCGGAGCTCGGTGGCAGCGGCGGTGTGTGACGAGACTCGGTTGGAGGAGCGGGACGGGAGACCAGTTACGGCGACTATGAGCAACGAGACCAGCAACGGAAGGGGCTAGTTGGCTAGCTGAGGCCCAGCTGGATTCGAGGACGATCGGATCAGATTCTGGCGATATAAGCAGAATTTATTTTACTATCCACAGATTTTCCTTTTCCTTCTTTCCAAGAAAGACTGAAGATGGCTGCCACCGGATTAAAAAGTGGGCTGATGGGCACCACTAATAAGCCTTCTCTACTTCTCTACTTCCTCTTCGTTTTGTCTTTGTGTGTCTGGACCTGCAACAAGAAGGATTTTCCAACAAACTCAACCAAAGGTGAAGTTAAAAAGTTTTATCTGTATGGATTTGGGCTTGGACATCTCACCCTACACTCTATGTGGTCTTTAAAAGCCCTGAGCAAAAACTTCCAAATTAAGGCAAACATGGCTGTTAAGCAAAAATCACAATATGGCAGAGGATATACAGTTAAAGTTCTGTTAGTTCTGCTACTTCTGGCAGGAGATATTCACCTTAACCCTGGACCTGCCACTATTAAACAGCAGACCACTGGGTTAGCACAAAACCGAGCTGTACAAAAGCAAAAACAACATTTATTTTTCCAAACTGTTAATCATGCACGAGTTCTTTGGGACACCAAGGCTAAACCAAAGGGGATCCTCGGCGGTCATTTAAACATACGGAGCATAATCCCCAAAAGAGATGAGATTTCGGTGTTGCTGTTGGACTCAAATCTGGACTACCTTTGTCTCTCAGAAAGCTGGCTACACAGTAACATAGACACTAATATGATCGATATTGTGGGCTACCAGTGTTTTAGAAAAGACAGGCAGGTAGGGAGGGGAGGAGGTGTTTTAATTTACATCAAAGAGAAATATAAATGTCAACTGGTTGATTTGAATACTTCACTTGAATGTTTAGCTGTTAATGTATGTCTCTCTCCGGTAATGAATTTCAACATTGCAGTAGTGTACAACCCACCGTCACACAACTCTTCCTTTTATAATGAATTAAGTGATCTGGTTAAACAACTTGAGAAGAACAGAGAAACAATAATTCATGGTGACTTTAATATCAACTGGTCTGATAAAAAAGACAAACAAAAACTGAAAAGCCTCATGACTAAATTTAATTACCAGCAAATCATCAAAGGACCCACCAGGATAACCAAACAATCCAGAACACTTATTGACATGGTATTTACTAATAAACCAGAACGAATAACCAGAACCTATAATCTTGTAACTGGTCTCTCAGATCATAACATGGTTCTTGCTGTCAGGAAACTTACTAAAAAGCGACTACAGTATTTTGGGGGAGTCGATATTGACAAATCAAATTTTATTATCCCCAAATCAAAAAATGAGGAGTTTGAACATTACTTAGAGAATCAAAATTGGGAGCAGCTCATGTCAACATGTGAAGTAGATGATTGTTGTAATTTTATAACTGCAACAATCACAAAGTCTATAGAAAAATTTTCAAAGCAAATTAAAAGTAGACAACAGAAGATTAGCCTACCATGGTTAAATAATGAAATAAGAAAACTTATGAAGAGGCGAGACTATGCACTGAAAACATCACTAACCTCCAAACTACAAAATGATCACCTTGTGTACAAAAGTTTAAGAAATAAAGTGGTACAAGAGCTGCGAAAATCAAAAGTATCTTATTACAATAAACTGATAGATCATGCAAAGGGTAACAACAGTTCCCTATGGAGGCATTTAAATAACTTAACTAATAAAAAAAACGATCAGAAGGGGGTAAAGGAACTTAGAATCAATGGCAAGACCGTCAGTGACAAGGCTACTTTGGCAAATGAATTTAATTCACACTTTGTGGGCTCTGTGGAAGACTTAACAAAAAATTTTTGTGCTGCCAAATGTGCTCAACAACACAAATTCCATACTTCCAACAGATACTTTTCACATCGATGAGGTAAATGAGAAGTTAATTGCTGGTATTGTTAAAACACTGTCAAACTCAAAAACTAATGATATCTACAATATGAGCACCTCCTTTCTCAAAATGCACAGCAAAATATTAATCAAACCACTGACTCATCTCATTAATCTCTCCATTAGGTCTAGTACATTTCCATCTGGCTGGAAAAAAGCTGTCGTCATACCAGTTCATAAATCAGGCAGTAAAGACGATATATGCAATTACCGCCCAATCTCTATCTTACCAGTCCTATCTAAGGTTCTTGAAAAAGTTGTAGCTACACAGCTGATAGACTACTTACAAGACAGTCAACTTCTTCATCCACATCAATTTGGTTTTAGACCAGGATACTCAACAGAAACAGCAAATCGTTGCCTTATTGAAAACGTCAAACAGTCCTTGGACAGGGGTAATGTGGTAGGAGCTGTTTTTCTAGATCTCAAAAAGGCTTTCGATACTGTAAACCACAGTTTGCTTTTATCCAAAATGGTATCTTTTAACTTCTCCCCAGATACATTAGAATGGTTTGCATCTTATCTCCAGAATAGAGAACAGTGTGTAAAAGTTCACCAGGATAAATCCTCATTTTTAAACAACCACATGGGTATCCCACAAGGGTCCATTCTTGGTCCTTTACTTTTCAGCATTTTTATTAATGACTTGCCGTTACACTGCTCAGCTGCAACATGCCAACTTTATGCAGATGATGCAGTTATTTACACAGCTGCCAAGACTCCAGCACAGGCTGCAGATGTACTGTCTACAAGTATGGTTTATGTCCAAGAGTGGCTCCTCCAGAACCATCTATTGCTGAACCTTCAGAAAACAGTCTCAATGTGCTTTTCAATCAAAAAATGTAACCTGCAACATTTTAAAGTTAATATACATGATCATGACATCAGTTTAGCTACAGAATTCAAATACCTTGGCATTGTACTAGATCCTCAACTCAAATTTAATCTTCATATAAAGAAAATTTCAAAAACAGTAAAAAAAAATCTGAACTGCTTTAAATTAATTAGATATTACATACCTTACGAAGCAGCTGCACTGTATATGCATTCTATGGTTTTTTCTCATATATCATACTGTTTGACAGTCTGGGCTCAAGCAGCCCCTTCCACAATAAGACATATACAGTAGGTTCATTATATAATCAAACCCTAAAAATCTTGGACAAAAAGCCCATTAGGTGGCATCACTGTAATGTTTTAAAAAAATACAACCTATTGAGTTTTGAGAGCTTCATTGACCTCTGTCTTCTGAAATTAACGTTCAAATGTTTCCATAAATCAGCACCCGAGCCACTTGCTGGTTTCGTCCAAAGACAGGACAGCAGCAGAGCCACCAGGAGTTCTGTTAACAATAACTGTAAAATATTCCACCGCAGAACCACATTTGGACAAACAGCTTTCTCTATAAAGGGCAGTCACATCTGGAACACAATGCCAAATGAAATTAAAATAATAACGGACTTTAAAACATTCACTAAAAATGTTAAAAACTGGCTGAAAAATAAACAAGAATGTACTCATGTATGAATTAATTGTCTGCAAAGTGAGAGTGAATGAAGGGAAGGAATGAATGTGTTTGTTTATAGTGAGTGACCGAGGGAGGAAGGCCTGAAATAGGCAAATGTGAGTTATGTTATATGTGTTAAGTGTGAGTCAGGCTGTTATATTTGTGTATTTATAATATTTATAATATTTATGTTAAATGTGAGTCAGGCTGTTATATTTGTGTATTTATAATATTTATAATATTTATAATTGTGTATTTATAATTTTTCTGCATTGATGTATGTGGTTATTGTGTATATTTTTTATCTTGATTCTTTTTTCTAAAGCCCATCCAGGGACAAGAGTTGCAAATTAGCTAATAGCTATACACTCTATGTGCAACACATCAGATTGATTGTCTTTGATTAATTGTCTATGTTTATTGCACTGTCCCTGTCAAATAAACTAATGTAACAATGTAACTGTAATGTTTTAAAAAAAATACAACCTATTGAGTTTTGAGAGTTTCATTGACCTCTGTTTTCTGAAATTAACGTTCAAATGTTTCCATAAATCAGCACCCGAGCCACTTGCTGGTTTCGTCCAAAGACAGGACAGCAGCAGAGCCACCAGGAGTTCTGTTAACAATAACTGTAAAATATTCCACCGCAGAACCACATTTGGACAAACAGCTTTCTCTATAAAGGGCAGTCACATCTGGAACACAATGCCAAATGTAATTAAAATAATAACGGACTTTAAAACATTCACTAAAAAGGTTAAAAACTGGCTGAAAAATAAACAAGAATGTACTCATGTATGAATTGATTGTCTGCAAAATGAGAGTGAATGAAGGGAAGGAATGAATGTGTTTGTTTATAATGAGTGACGAAGGGAGGGAGGCCTGAATAGGCAAATGTGAGTCAGGTTGTTATATTTGTGTATTTATAATATTTATAATATTTATAATTGTGTATTTATAATCTTTTTGCATTGAGGTATGTGGTTATTGTGTATTTTTTTCTTTTCTTTTCTTTTCTTTACTTGATTCTCTTTTCTAAAGCCCATCCAGGGACAAGAGTTGCAAATTAATTGCATAATCAATTATGTGCAACACATCAGATTGATTGTCATTGATTAATTGTCTATGTTTATTGCACTGTCCCTGTCAAATAAACTAATCTATGTGAAATGGATTAAATGAGAATGTGTGTATCTGTCATAATTTAGTCTAATTTTAATGAGGTGATTTAATGTAGAAGTCATTTCAAACTTAATTAACTGTAACTGGTCTATTTTTTATACTGAGCAGAATTCATTTTAACAAAATCGTTCCAGTTAGTTTGGTACAGTTGAACGTGTGTGTTTTCAGTAAATGAAAAAATAAGTCAATTGAGTGATTTCTAAAAATAAATGTATATCTAAAATAAGTAAATATATCATTTCTCAAGATGATAGATCAGTTTTCTGACATGTTATAATAAGCCTTGAATTCTTGTTACCACGCCTCGGCTAATCGTCCATGATGGCTGCCAGACTGCACGCATGTCAGAGCCGTTGCTGCTCGTCCCTTCAGCACAGCTGGCAGTAGAGTTCAGGCACAGCAGCATCCACTGGGTTTATTACAGCCTGTTGGAGCTGTGCCCACATATGCAGTATGATTTGGGTATTAATTCTTTACACTGGTGTATTTAAAAGCCCCACAAATTTAGGAGAAAAAAGCTCACATATTTACCAAAAAAATAACAGGTTGCTTATAAAAATAACAACTTTACATGAATAAATATCCTAATATATAAGGAAAAAAGACACATTTGATGACAAAAATCACAAATTTGAGGGAAAACTGTTCTAACATGGCAATGGAAAAAAGCTGCAAATTGCCCCAAAAACATTACAAGGGAAAAAAGTCTCAGATGTACTTTGAAAAAATAATTATGGCAAAAAAAATGCAAAATTTGAATGAAACCGTTGAAAACTTACAAGAAATGTTACATTTTTTGAAAATGCTGATGCAGTCCACTGAGGGAGGCAAAAGACTGGACAGATTATTTGGATGTTTGTTCTGGATTGCTCCCAGATATTGGGGACAGCCCTATAGCATGTACGCTACATAAACAAAACCTTTACATCCATTCAAAAAAGGATCTGACTGGAAAGCGCATAATGTACAGTATGTGGTTCAAAATGATCATCCGGTAAGTTTAATCAAGTATTGCTGAATCATTGCTGGCTAGGAGGAATGTCCAAGTGGTGTTACCGAAGAGTCACATCGTAAAGATGCACTCCGCTGGATAGAAAAGCAAATCTACATTGCCCAAAATGGTATCTCGGGCCCTTTTTTCTACAAACAAAACCTTTTATTACCTCCGCCAGGCGGAAGGCCAGGAGGTTATGTTTTTGCCAGCGTTTGTCTGTCTGTTTGTTTGTCTGTTTGTCTGTCTGTTGGTTAGCAAGATAACTCAAAAAGTTTTGGACGGATTTCGATGAAACTTTCAGGCCTTGTTGGAAATGGTACAAGAAAGAACTGATTAAATTTTGGGGATGATCTGGATCACCGTCTGGATACAGGGATTTTTTAAAGGATTCTTTAAAATTGTGAGATACGGCCATTTTCAACATGTGTGCAGGGGCAATAGAGGGCGCTGGTTGTCGTGTCTGACCAACACAAACTCCGCGTTCTTCAAAGTTTTAGGCACAAAAGCACGCGGAAAACCGTGGTAGGCAGGGCCTGCCAGAGTGCCTGTGTTTGCGCTACGCTGCAAAAGCTGAGACGGGCAGCTGTCCGGCGCCGGATTATTTGGCAGAAATTCCCCGGCCAGCCATAGGGGCTGCACAAAAACCAGCTCTCTGCCGGAGAAGCTTCCAAATCCTCTTTTTTCCGCGGAGCGCAAACCCAATAAAACCCACGGCAACCATTATCGCACCTTCTTTTGTCCTGCGGCTCCGGAACAGAGAGGAATCCCGGCGCCAGTAATGCTGTGCCTGATATGTGTGACTCTAACGCTAAAACTGACTGCATCAGGGATTTTCAACCTGAAGTCGCACTTTGCTACACAGGGCCACAAAAACCGTGTAGCCAAATTCGATCGATGGATGAACATTTTCAGCCAGTGAGAGAACCGACGCCTTCCACATCCAATGCATCACTAGCAGAAGTGATGTTTTGTCATTTTGTGGCAGAGCACAATCTACCCCCATTGGTGGCAGATCACTTCAGTGATTTGGTGCCAACATTGTTTCCTGACAGCAAGAGCACTCAATTTTTTTGTGCTACTTGGCTTATTATTTTCACATTACCAAAAAGTTATGGCTCAACATTGTGTCCATATAAGTGCACATTTGAATAAATATGTTTGAAATAGTTCATGTTGCAGTTGCTGTTTGTTTAGTTTTTGTTTGTTTTTGCTTCAGTTTTCTTTCATCTGCCGATAAATACAGTTTTTAAGTACTCAGTACAGGTGTGAAAGCCCCCCCCCCCAAATAAGGGAGGCATGAGGTATGCCTTGACAGGTCGCAGCCTGGCACTTTGCAGATGGAAGAGATGGACACAACAGCAACACTTCAGTTTATTACCTCCGCCAAGGAGGTAATGCTTTTACTATCATTGTGAATCCAATTGCTAGTCATATGTTTTCATGGTCAAGGAATCTGAAAACGTACACACAAACACTGTATGGGGGGGAACTGTGGCGCTTGGCGGAGGTCTGCGCTCTCCGAGTGCTTTTCTAGTTGTCTTATAGTTTGGTGTCAAAATCTTTTCACTTTCCCCCTCCTTCAAATGCCAGGATGTGTGAGTAGGCCCACCCACCTCCCACAAGACTTAATAGTAGCTAGCACTGCATTATCAGAATCAATTCTGTGATAAAAAGACTTGCCGGTTGAAGGACATGCCCAGTTGTATGCACGGTGGCCCAGGATAATGACTGAAACTTCAGTCCTTAAAAGCAGTTTAATGGTAAAACCCACTTTAATTTTTGGCTCAAGTTTTCAAAGCAGCTGGTTAAAAAATGCTAACTAGCCTGGAGGCTAACTTCAGTTAGGCCAGAGAGTCCTGATTGGCTCAACGCTATGGGTGTGCCAGTGCCATGTGTAGTTACATCACTGGAAACACGCCGTCGAAACTCGCCTTTTTTCAGGGGGCGGGTCTTAAGTGGAACTTTAAAGCAAAAAACAAAACAGCGACATGAGACATTTGAGTGATTTTGCTTTTGTCTTATAAGTCATAAAAAAAACTGTTACAGATATGTTAACAAGAAAAAAAACTGGATTTTTGGCCAAGTGTCACTTTAATCCTACAATTGTTGGTATTTATATCGAGTTCCACAGCCAAAAGATTGTCGTAATGATTAAAAGCAAACAAATATTTTAAATATTTATAATAATATAAATAATAATATACATATTTTAAAATTAGTTTTTTGTTTCTCTTATATCAGACAGGGATGAAAAGGAGATGTTGACTTTACCTTGACATGTTCTGACTGGCGTCCTGTCTGATATAAGGAAACCAAAACAACTAATAATTGAAGAAGAAGACGGAGTGAAGCTACTGGAGCTCCAGCGAGAACAAATGTGATTAACTTTGTGTTTTCTGTCAGGGTCCGGGTCTGTTGGTTTCTGATGATGACACAGTTTTTCATGGGGAGTTTTCCGATGACTGGACCATCAGCGGCAAGGTTAAAATCTCTCTGCACTCGTTGACCTATACCTGTCTTACTCTTATAGAAACTCTGTAGGACACATATCAGTATTTGATGGAAGCTTCCTTCTTTCATCTCTTCTTCTGCTGTTCTTCTTCAGGGTGTTTTGTTCCTGTCAAACGGTGACTGTCTGGACGGCCAGTTTACTGGAGAGTGGAGCACCGGGCTGAAAGTGGTTGCAACGTACACAAAACCACACATCGAGGAATTGGAGCATAAAGAGAAACTCCAACCACAGTAGGTGCTAGTTTGTGTCAGCATATTTCCCCCTTTGATATTTAGTGTGAAGCAATAGCTACAGGTTGCCATATTTAAACCGTTGATGTACTTCTGTGTTAATGATTTGTTTGTGGTATTTTAAAGCTATTTTAACATGCGTGCCTGTGTACCAGGCTGGGCCAGTATGTGGTGCCTGCAGGGCAGAGGTGGAGCTGCATATTTGATGAATGTTGGAGTAGACTGGGCTGTGACGCTGCAGGAAAAGGAGAGAGGACAAAGGCCTGGGAGAACATCGCTGTTTCAATAACAAATGCACGACGACAAAGGTATTATACAAAAGTAGAGAAAGTCATTAAAATGACAAAGCCACCAAAAGACAACAAAAAGAAGTTAAACTGCTGGATAAAATGATTAATAGATGTTGCTTTCTACACTGGCAAAAGCAGATTAAATATGAGTTTTAAAATACAGCCATTATACAGTGTTGAGCCTGTTTTACACCCTTTTTTTTGGGGGGGGGGGGTGGCAGACACCAACTGTAAATAGCCGGGTCTGGTTTCCTCTCACTAGAGTGGACAATATGGGTCAAAACTTATATCTCCATATAATTATCTATATACAGTATATACGCACATATGTATCTCTGTGTGTGTATTAGGGATGCAAATTATCAATTAATTTATTAATCATTAGTTGCTTCACCTTATTGAACAATTAACGATTAAAGCTACGGTCACAAAGGTTCTTACGAATGATCGTTTTGTAAGAATCTCCCTGTTCCTACCAATTCTGGAGTTTGCAGACGTCCCGGGGGGGGGGGGGGCATAGTTTCTTACAGCTGCTGTTCAATTCATGAGAGCGGCTTGAGGCATTCTTGAGAAACGAGGTGCTTTTCTGTCATACGATGACCATAGAGTTCTTACATTCTTCATAAGGGTGCCTTGGGATCTTCCTACGGCATATTTACTGCCATCTTACGAAAACTTTAGTGCACTCTCACGGCACTCTCAAGTCGTTGGTGTCATGGTCCATGTGCTGACTCTGTCTGCACTCAGGTTGTGCAGTAGTTCCCCGTTCTCTCCTCCGGCGCACCTCTTTGGCCTCCGGGCTTTTATTATGACAGCGTCTCGGCGGTGCTTCCAGCTGTCAGGAGTGGAGCTCTGCTGGACGGCTGGATTCCAGTCAGCTGATGATCTTTCATCAGCTGATTAATCTGTCATGCCCTATTTAAAGGAGCAGCTCTGTTTGCTCGGGGCTGCGACCTCGTCTGCCTTCCAGTCTGGTTTCCCTAACCCCGAAGCCAGTTCTTCCCAGCGTTCAGGTTCCGTCCTCGCTGTTTATATGTAAGTGTCGTGTCTTGTCTTTATTTGTATTTTGCCCCACGAGGCTCATTATTTTGTCATTCTGTCCTTATTTAATAAATGTACAAACTTAACGGCTGCCTGCAGCGTCTCATTAGCAGTCCATGAGGGCCGTATCATAACAGTAGGTCGCAGCCAAAAAGAGACGCCAGTGACCGTGAGTTTGCTTAATTGGACTTGATTTTCCACTTACCGTGTACCAGTGTGCTGGGAGATGGCGCCGCTCAAGGGCTACGTTAGGAGCCTGGGCTACAAGCTGGTGAGGGCCCTCGAGGAAATTGATGGAATCCTTTTCACCGCTCGCATCTACGACACTCCCAGCGATGCACGCTGGTACCTGGACTTCACTGAGGTGACCATTAACCGCCATCCTCGCTACGCTGACCATCCTGAAATCACGGCGAGGATGGCGCACATCTCTGCACACCGGGAGAAGCTCCGTGGGCTGGAGGGAAACTCCGGCAGGAAGCCGAAGAGGAGGCATCCTCACTCCTCGCTTCGGGATCCCATTCCTGTCCCTCATCCAGTCCAGGAGTTCGCACCTCCCAGAGGTCATCCCCAACGGAGTGAGACGTCAGTCGGGATTCCCCCAAAGGATTTACAGCTGATAGCGGCTTCCATCCGGGACCGAGTGGCTGCAGCTCGCTCCGCCTTCCAACCTACACAGATCTTGAAGCATGTGACGGCGGCAGTCAGGCTGTTGGATGGGAATCCAGAACTGTATGAATACCCTGAATACATTGACCTGCTCACCTCGGTTTCCGTGCAGGAGCAGCATTGCCCTGACCTCACCTTCGCCTCGCCCTCTGCCGGTAAACATCGTCACCATGCAGACTGCAAGCCTCAGTGAGAACCCCGTCCGGATCCAGTTCCGGGTAGCCGCACAAACGCTGTCTCCCAGCCAGCTGCAGCCTCCGTGCCTCGTCGGAGGAGTAAGACAGCCGCCTCCGGGTCATCTGGCCCCGCTGTTCCGTCAGCACCTCGATCCTGGTTTGCCTCGGCTGTTCCTCTCCCCTCCTCGACGCCCTCTCCAGCTGCTGTGGATTCCATGAGTCCGTCTCCGGCTGCTCCCATTCCTGATCCGGTGCGAGAGGCTCCTCTTGGTCTTCCCAGGGGGTCCTCTGTCTCCATCCAACGGGGGAAGGGGAGAACCAAGTCCACTGCAGCGGGTTCCAGATGCCCTCAGCGGATCAGGCAAGTGTCTCTTCATTCTTTTCCTTCACTGGATGAACTGCCTTGTTTGATTCCTGGGGGTGGAGTTCGGGGTTCATAGTCCCCCGAGCTCCCTCCACCTGCTGCAGTAATTAATTATGAACCTGCTACCTTTGTGTCTCCTTCCCCTGAGCGTGGACTACGCCGTCGGATGAGGAGGGAGCCTGCGGGCCTGGAGAGCCTGGATCCAGCCCCGCAGCCATGACACGGTCAGAGGAGGAGGGCGGACTGCAGATTGGAGCCTGCACCGACGAGCAAGCGTCCCCGGGGCTCCACGGAGGGACAGTCCGACCCGGCAGGTCACGGAGCCCCTGCCATCACGCCATGTGGGCCCTCGGCGTGGACATCTGCGTCAGGGGATCTTCAGACTGTGGACTCCATCATGCCGGCTGCGGAGCCCACTCTAGCCGAATGGAAACCAGATGACTACCTTCTTCCATCAGAACCTGGATTGTCGAAGTCCTGGACGGCGACAGAACTCGAGATCAGGCAAGTGCTCTACTTTGTCTTTCTCCTCTCAATTCTAGAGCATTTTTGCCTGTCTCACGGGGAGACGAGCCGGGTACGGCCATCCGCTGCATCCGAGCTTGTCTCGCTGGGATCTGTTGCTGCCGGTGATTCTGATCCCGGTTCTTTTTCTTCTCCTGAGCCTTCTCCCAGGGTCACCGGTGCGGAGTCGATCCCGGTCGCTGTGCTGGAGGTCCCTGGTGCTGCGCCGACCCAGTCGGGGGTCTGTCATGGGTGTGGTCCCGGCCCAGTCGAGGTCCATCGTGGGTGCATCCGTGACCCAATCAGGGTCCGACGTGGGTGCAGCCGTGACCCAATCGGGGTCTATCGTGGGTGCAGCATTAACCCAATCGGGGTCCGTCGTGGGTTGTGTTCCGGCCCAGTCGGGGTCCGACGTGGGTGCTACGCTGACCCAGTCGGGGTCCGTCATGGACGCTGCTCTGATCCAGTCGGGGTCCGTCGTGGGTGCGGCACAGTCCCGCTTGGGACCCAACGTGAGCGCAGCGCCAGTCCATGTGGGGTTCGGAGAAGGAGCTACAGATTCTTCGCCGATCAGCGCTGGACTGGTCCCTTCCCCTTTTCCCATCCCCTTTTCCCTTCCACCTGGGGCCGCTGGGTTTTCCCGTAATCGGCTCGGCTCTCCCTCGCCGCTCCTCACCATAGGGAGGCCGTCTCCGAGTTCTCCCCTGTGGTCCTGGTGGCCTGATGACGCGGGTCAGCCGCCTGGGAGACTGTTTCGCCGGTTTGCCGTTCTGGGTCGGCCACCCGACAAACTGAACTTTCTGCTCGGCGACCTGGTCCGGCCGCCTGAGGTACTGTGTTTCCTGGCCTGGGACTGGGGTAGACCGCCCAAACTGTTCCTTTTCCCCCTGCCAGCGATTTGGACACTAGACGCAGGGCGACCCCCCCGAACTATTTGCTTTCATGCCGTTGTGCACTGCTTGCTGTCATCCCTGTTTTTTTTTCCTGCTCTTCTGTAATTTTTGGGATGTGCTGGTGTTTTTGTTGAACTATGTATTTTGCCGCTCCTTAGCATGTGTTTTTTTTTGTCTCTCTCTTTTGATTGATTCCTCCGTAGTCTGGGGGATGTCCTTTTGTTGCCTATAACGGGTTATTTGAATGGATTTAAACTGTTGGTATTTGCCGCTATTTAGAGTGTTTTTTTTTTTTTTTTCCTCTCCCTTCCTCTGTTGGAAGGATGTGGTTGCCATTTTTTTCTTCTGGGCCTGTGTACCTTGGTCTGTAGACCTGGTATTTCTGTTTGTGGCTTGTAGGCTTAATATTCCGTTATTTGCATTTATTGTCTTGACTGTTTTTTTTCCTGTGCATTGTGGAGTATTTTTGTGTTTGTTTCCCCATGCTCTGTAGTTGCTCCATGTTTTGTTTTTTCTGTACTCGCCCTTGTCATCTGGTTCGGGCCCTCCTTAGCCTTTTTTCCCCTCCTCCCTCCCTGGGGCGGTCCTGTGGACCTTTCAGGTGGGGGGCTTGATGTTACACGGCATCTGGAATCTGCCTCGTGAACGGGGGCAACTGTCATGGTCCGTGTGCTGACTCTGTCTGCACTCGGGTTGTGCGGTAGTTCCCCGTTCTCTCCTCCGGTGCACCTCTTTGGCCTCCGGGCTTTTATTATGACAGCGTCTCGGCGGTGCTTCCAGCTGTCAGGAGCGGAGCTCTGCTGGACGGCTGGATTCCAATCAGCTGATGATCTTTCACCAGCTGATTAATCGGTCATGCCCTATTTTAAGGAGCAGCTCTGTTTGCTTGGGGCTGCAACCTCGTTTGCCTTCCAGTCTGGTTTCCCTAACCCTGAAGCCAATTCTTCCCAGCGTTCAGGTTCCGTCCTCGCTGTTTATATGTAAGTGTCGTGTCTTGTCTTTATTTGTATTTTGCCCCACGAGGCTCATTATTTTGTCATTCTGTCCTTATTTAATAAATGTACAAACTCAACGGCTGCCTGCAGCGTCTCATTAGCGGTCCGTGAGGGCCGTACCATAACAGTTGGTAGGAAAAGCTTACAGCTGGCAGCACATTTTGTCGGCACAAATGTCACATGAATGACGTACTTCCACCTTACGAGCGCCTTACTACCATCTTGCATACACTGTACGAATCTCCGTACGAGCAGGGATTCGTACACTTTTTCCTACAACTGCTGTAAGGGGCCTCAAGAACAACTTAAGGTGTTCTTCAGGCATACTTACGGCCAACATCTTGCATAGTTCCTACAGTGGTGTGAAAAAGTGTTTGCCCCCTTCCTGATTTCTCATTTTTTTGTATGTTTGTCACACTTAAATGTTTCAGATCATCAAACAAATTTAAATATTAAACAAAGATAACACAAGTAAACACAAAATGCAGTTTTTAAATGAAGGTGTTTATTATTAAGGGTAAAAAAAAATCCAAACCTACATGGCCCTGTGTGAAAAAGTGACACCCCCCCTCCATTAAAACATAAATTAACTGTGGTTTATCACATCTTTGGAAAGCTGAGTTCAATTTTTCTAGCCACACCCAGGCCTGATTACTGCCATACCTGTTCTCAATCAAGAAATCACTTAAATAGGACCTGCCTGACAAAGTGAAGTAGACCAAAAGATCCTCAAAAGCTAGACAACATGCTACGATCCAAAGAAATACAAGAACAAATGAAAAACAAAGTAATTGAGATCTGTCAGTCTGGAAAATGTTATAAAGCCATTTCTAAAGCTTTGGGACTCCAGTGAACCACAGTGAGAGCCATTATCCACAACTGGCGAAAACATGGAACAGTGGTGAACCTTCCCAGGAGTGGCTGGCCGACTAAAATTACCCCAGGAGCACAGTGATGACTCATACAAGAAGTCACAAAAGACCCCACAACAACATCCAAAGAACTGCAGGCCTCACTTTCCTCAGTTAAGGTCAGTGTTCATGACTCCACCTTAAGAAAGGGACTGGGCAAAAATGGCCTGCATGGCAGAGTTCCAAGACGAAAACTACTGCTGAAGCAAAAAGAACATAAAGGCTCATCTCAGTTCAAAAAACATCTTGATGATCCCCAAGACTTTTGGGAAAATACTCTGTGGACTGACGAGACAAAAGTTGAACTTTTTTGAAGGTGTGTGTCCCATTACATCCGACGTAAAAGATAAGATAAGATAAGCCTTTATTAGTCCCACAATGGGGAAATTCCAGGATTGCAACAGCACAGGGATAGCAACACTCAGAGCAATAATTAAGAAGATACGGAAGATATAAATAAGAGCAGTGGATATGCATACATACACATCAATATATAAATATATATATACAAAGTGCGGAGCATTGTAGCAAGATGGAATAAACAGCATAACCGTCTACTTAGTTATCCTACATAGTATGAATATGTACCCATACATATTGTCAGCCTCCGTAGCGACCGATACTGTCCTAGTTGTATATACTGGAGGGGACCATTGTGTAAGTCTATTGCGTCTTTTGCGTTCAATACTATTAGGTCGTCACGTTTTTTTGCTATCTCTGCGAGCAGCCCTGCTTAGGTTATACAGTCTGACTGCCGTAGGTAGGAAGGACCTGCGAAACCTCTCGGTTGCGCACCTAGGATGATGTAGTCTGCTGCTAAATGAGCTCCTCAGTGTGTTCAGTATGTCCTGCATAGGGTGGGACTCGGACTCCAGCAGAGATGACAGTTTAGCCACCATCCTTCTCTCTCCTATGAGACCCACTGTAACAGCATTTCAGAAAAGGGACATCATACCAACAGTAAAATATGGTGGTGGTAGTGTGATGGTCTGGGGCTGTTTTGCTGCTTCGGGACCTGGAAGACTTGCTGTGATAAATGGAACCATGAATTCTGCTGTCTACCAAAAAATCTTGAAGAAGACTGTCCGGCCATCTGTTTGTGACCTCAAGCTGATGCGCACTTGGGTTCTGCAGCAGGGCAATGATCCAAAACATACCAGCAAGTCCACCTCTGAATGGCTTAAGAAAAACAAGATGAAGTTTTTGGAGTGGCCTAGTCAAAGTCCTGACCTGAATCCAATTGAGATGCTGTGGCATGACCTTAAAAAGGCGGTTCATGCTCAATAACAGTCCAATGTGGCTGAATTACAACAATTCTGCAAAGATGAGTGGGCCAAAATTCCTTCACAACGCTGTGAAAGACTCATTGCCGGTTATCGCAAATGCTTGATTGCAGTTGTTGCTGCTAAGGGTGGCCCAACCAGTTATTCGGTTTAGGGGGCAATCACTTTTTCACACAGGGCCATGTAGGTTTGGATCTTTTTTTTCCTTTATAATAAACACCTTCATTTAAAAACTGCATTTTGTGTTTACTTGTGTTATCTTTGTCTAACATTTAAATTTGTTTGATGATCTGAAACATTTAAGTGTGACACATACAAAAAATGAGAAATAAGGAAGGGGGCAAACACTTTTTCACACCACTGTACGTTGTTCCTATGGGATTCGTACAGCCGCCCTATGATGGGGGGTTTTCATGGGGTGTTCGTAGAATGTCATTGTCAAATTTATTTATATAGCACATTTAAAAACAACAGCAGCGTTGGCTAAAGTGCTTTACACATGATAAAATAATAAAACATATGAGAAAATACATATCTACCAAAAAAATAAATAAAATCAAGACAAGCTAAAACACAGGGACCACTACATAACATGACCTGTAGGACAACAAAGTGACTACGAAAGTCAGCTGATAAAATGATACCTGACAGCAATCAGCTGACACTTCTGACAAAGGCTCCAGTGAACAGTCGAAACATGTAAAGAAGGTAAAAACATCTCCTTTCTGTTTTGGTCTTTAATAAGAACAAAAGGTAAATAAATGACCTGTAGGAATCAAACTGAACTTGAATTGAAAGCCAGATTAAAAAGATTTAAGTTGTGATTTAAAAGACTGTAAGGTTTCTGCGGTGCGTATACGGAGTGGCAGGTTGTTCCATAGTCTCTGGGCTGCCACTGCAAAGGCCCTGTCCCCTCTCTGTTTTAATTTACCTTTAGGCTGCACTAAAAGCAGCTGGTCGGATGACCTTAATGCTCGAGCAGGACAATAAATATCCAGAAGCTTGGTTAGATAAAAACTGCCAAGCCATTCAAAACTTTAAAAGTAAATAGAATTTTAAAATCGATGTCAAAATGGACTGGGAGCCAGTAAAGACCTGCCAGAACTGGAGTGATGTGATCATACTTTAGAAATCATGGACAAGACCATCGACCTGGCCATGAATTTACAAACGGGCTACGAATGCTGAATTCTCCTATGGCCGCCTTAAGGAGGCCGTATGAAATGGTCCAAAAATCATTCGTATTGTGTTTGCAGCTGTTCATAAGGGTATTTGTGACCATAGTTGAATTGGTAAGCGGCAATTTGGGAATCTGAGTTTCCCTCGGTACAATACGGTCGTTCTATCTATAACATGAAAAGGTAATTACACTTTTTGATATACTGAATAAAACATGAGCATCATATTCCTCAGTGATTTATTGTACCATCTGCATTTTTTTTTTTTTTTTTGTACAGACAGTGGCATTTTTTGTGGGTTAACAAATTCTGTACTGTATAGTGTGTACTACTATGGAGGGCTGAAAAGTTCATCATGGTCAAATTTGAGCAAATGTGGATTATTTTTCAACAGTATCCCCTTCAGCCCCCCCCCCCCCAATCATATGTATGTGCTGGTGCACCTCAGTAAATTAAAATGTCATGATGTATAATTTATTTTACAAACTAACCAAGATCATAAAATTTATTCAAAAAGGTTTGAATTATTTCACTTTGTCTAATAAGTATATAAAATTTGTCTTTTTACTTATATTAGAAAAAAAAAGAAGTTTCACAGTGTCATATTTACTGAGATGTACTAGTAGACCATTTTAACAGGGAAATAAATTGTGAGTTGCTTCATCTGTTGCATGTTAAACATTATCAGAGTACCCTGGCAATCCAGGAAAACCCAGCATGTCTTGGGCTCCCTCTGTTGGCTGATGGGTTATGCACTCTACTTGACGTGGGCTAAATCTGTTTGTAAATTGTCATGTCCTGTCACGATGCTGTCAGTTTGTTATCTTGTCTGTTTTTGTCTGTTGTATTATTCCTTACAGAGACTTGGTTAGGGCAAGAGGATTATGTTGGTTTAAATGAATCAACTCCCTCTGGTTATTTAAACTGTCAAAATCCCAGAAGTTCTAGTCGTGGAGGAGGAGTAGCGGAAATTTACCATTCTAAATTACTAGTTAATGTAAAGCAAAAAACATGTTTTAATTCCTTTGAGGGCTTGGTCCTCAGTATTGGGCATGATAGCAATTTTAGGTTAACCCAATTTTCTTTGCTATAGTTTATCATCCTCCCTCAGCCTACTCAAGAGTTTTTATCTGAATTTGCCAAATTCTTAGCTGATTTAGTGCTGAAATCAGAATAATTATAGTAGGGGACTTTAATATACATGTAGACGTAGATAAGTGACTGTCTTAATATGGCATTTAATTCAATATTAGACTCGATGGGGTTTTCTCAGAAAGTAGACAATTCTACCCATTATCTCCACCACACATTGGACCTTGTTCTGACATATGGCATAGAAATAGAAAATCTGGTAGTGTCTCCTCATAACCCTGTGCTGTCAGACCATTGTCTGTTAACCTTTGATTTTACTATTTCTGACTATTTGATTCCTCCATCCATCCATCCATCTTCTACCGCTTTTCCGGAGGTCCGGGTCGCGGAGGCAGCAGTTCAAGCAGAGAAGCCCAGACTTCCCTCTCCCCAGCCACCTGCTCCAGCTCTTCAGAGAGGATACCAAGGCATTCCCAGACCAGCAGGGAGACATAGTCTCTCCACCGAGTCCTGGGTCTGCCCCAGGGTCTCCTCCCAGTGGGACGTGCCTGAAACACCTCAAGTGGGAGGCGTCCAGGAGGCATCCTAATCAGATGCCCAAACCACCTCAACTGACTCCTTTCAATGTGAAGGAGCAGCGGTTCTACTTTGAGCCTCTCCCGGATGACTGAGCTCCTCACCCTATCTCTGAGGGTGAGTCCAGCAATCCTACAGAGAAAGCTCATTTCAGCCGCTTGTATCCGCGATCTTGTTCTTTCGGTTATTACCCAAAGCTCGTGACCATAGGTGAGAGTAGGAACGTAGATTGACTGGTAAATCGACAGCTTTGTCTTAGAACTAAGCTCCCTCTTCACCACAACAGAGCAGTACAACGTCCGCATCACTGCAGATGCTGCTTCAATCCGTCTGTCAATCTCACGCTCCATTTTCCCCTCACTCGTGAACAAGACCCCAAGATACTTAAGCTCCTCCACTTGGGGCAGGAGCCTGTCCCCAACTCAGAGAGGACAATCCACCTTTTTCTGGCTGAGGACCATGGACTCGGACTTGGAGGTGCTGATTCTCATCCCAGCCGCTTCACACTCAGTGGCAAACTGTCCCAGCAAGAGCTGTAGGTCATTGCTGGATGAAGCCAACAGGACAACATCATCTGCAAACAACGGAGATGAGATCCTGTCGTCACCAAGCATGACACCCTCCATTCCCTGGCTGCACCTAGAAATCCTGTCCATAAAAATTATGAACAGGATCGGTGACAAAGGGCAGCCCTGGCGGAGTCCAACTCTCACTGGGAATGACTGCGACCGAGTGTTGGCAATACGAACCAAACTGTCACAACGGTCGTACAGAGACCGAATAGCTCGTAGCAACAAGCCCGATACCCCATACTCCAGAAGCACCCCCCACAAAAAACCATGAGGGACGCGGTCAAATGCCTTCTCCAAGTCCACAAAACACATGTAAACTGGTTGGGCAAACTCCCACGAACCCTCAAGAATTCTCGAGAGGGTAAAGAGCTGGTCCGATGTGCCATGGCCAGGACGAAAACCACATTGCTCCTCCTGAATCCGAGGTTCGACCAACGGCCGGACTCTCCTCTCCAGTACCTTGGCATAGACCTTCCCAGGGAGGCTGAGGAGTGTGATCCCCCTAAAGTTGGAGCACACCCTCCGGTCCCCTTTTTTGAAGAGAGGAACCACCACCCCGGTTTGCCATGCCAAAGGCACTGCCCCTGACCTCCACGCAATGTTGCAGAGGCGTGTCAACCATGACAGCCCAACAACATCCAGGGCCTTGAGGTACTCAGGGTGAATCTCGTCCACCCCCGGACCCCGGGGGTGGACGAGATTCCTAAAGATTCCTAAAGAAAATTATTACTACAGCAGATGTCTTTCAGATGACAATGTTACCAAATTTATGTAGATTGTCTCCTCTATGCCATGTGTCAACACAGCAGAAATAACTAACTAACTAACTAACTAACTAACCTGCACTTATATAGCGCTTTTCTAGTCACAAAGACCACTCAAAGCGCTTTCATTAATACTAACCCTCTATTCTAAGGGCCTATAGGAAACAGATATCCAGGGACAATTTAGAACAGCCAATTAACCTAACATGCATGATTTTGGCATGTGGGAGGAAACCGGAGAAATCCCGGAGTAAACCCACGCAACACGGGGAGAACATGCAAACTCCACACAGATCACTGTTGGTCGGGGGCTGGGATCGAACCCACGAACCCACGATCCCCACAATCCCCCGGCCAAGGGTAAACTGTGCTGCCGCAGTGCTAACCACTGCGCCACCGTGCAGCCAAATAAGCTATGGAGAGCTTGCTCCTTCTGTAATTGATAGCATGGTAGATAGTGTTACAGCTTCTCTGCATCAGACTCTAGACATGGTAGCCCCTTTAGAAAAGAAAAAGTCCAATCGGAGATTTCTAACCCCTTGGTTCAACACAGAAACTCGTAGCTTAAAACGGAAGACTCGTCAATTAGAAAGAAAATGGCGCTCCACTAATTTAGATGAAATCTATTCAGCTTGGAGAAATTATCTTTTAATTTATAAAAGAAATCTCTTAGAAAAGCTAGAACAAGTTATTATTCTGCATTAATAGAAGAGAAAAAGAATAATCCCAGGTTTCTTTTCAGCACTGTTGCCAGGCTGACAAAGAGTCAGAACTCTGTCAGTCCTTGCATTCCCTTAGAGCTTACTAGTCAGGACTTTTTGAACTTTTTTCATCATAAAATTTCATCTATTAGAGATAAAATCAGTCAGATTCTTCCCACCATTAACTTAAATACAGTAACTACTACAACTCCTTCAATTGATATCTGTTTGGATAAGTTTACTCCAATTGACGTTTTAGAGTTAGATAAAATAATTTCCTCATCCAAGCCTTCAACTTGTCTTTTAGACCATAATCCTGCCAGGTTATTTAAAAAAGTCTTCCCATTTATTGGTAGCTCTATTCTTCAAATATTCAATTCTTCATTAACATTAGGCCATGTACCACAGGCTTTTAAAACTGCTGTAATTAAACCTTTACTCAAAAAGCCAACGCTGGATCCAGGAGTTTTAGCCAACTATAGACCAATCTCTAGTCTGCCTTTCATTTCAAAAATCTTAGAGTTGTTGCTACACAATTATTTGACCACTTGCAGGGAAATGGTTTATTTGAAGAGTTTCAATCTGGGTTTAGAATCCATCATAGTACTGAAACAGCCTTAGTGTAGGGCACTGATGACCGCCTTATCGCATCTGATAATGGACTTGTTTCTGTACTTGTCCTTTTAGACCTTAGTGCAGCTTTTGATACTATTGATCATAATATTCTACTTGATAGATTAGAACACTATGTTGGACTTAATGGAACTTTGCTGCAGTGGTTTAGATCTTATTTGTCTGATAGGCTCCAGTTTGTTCATGTCAGTACTGAATTTTCATCCAACTCAAAGCTTAGTCATGGAGTTCCACAGGGATCTGTGCTAGGCCCTACTCTTTTTAGTTTATATTTGCTTCCGTTAGGCAACATTATTAGAAAGCACTGTATACATTTCCATTGTTATGTAGATGACACACAGTTATACTTGTCAATGAAGCCAGATGATAGTAATCAATTAAGATAAGATAAGATAAGCCTTTATTAGTCCCACAATGGGGAAATTCCAGGATTGCAACAGCATAGGGATAGCAACACTCAGAGCAACAATCAGAAGGCAAGAAAAAACAACATCTAGTAAACATATGTCCATATTACTATAAATGTATATATATATAGACACACAGTGCAGAGCATTATGGCTGGTGAATGTGCAGCAGAAAGTCTAAGCTCTCTCTCCGCGGATGCAGCGGGCCAGCTGGAAGTCTTTGGGCATGATGGTGACCCCCTTAGCGAAGAAGAGACCACCAGGTGGGCCTCGCTGATCTCCTGCAGAGCCATGACGGCGAAGCTCAGGAAACGCAGGACGGTCTTGAAGTCCTGAGCGATCTCCCTCACCAGGCGCTGGATGGGCAGCTTACGGATGAGCAGCTCTGTGGATTTCTGGCAGCGACAGATCTCTCTCAGAGCCACGGGCCTGTGACGGCGAGGCTTCTTCACTCTGCCGGTGGCCGGAGCGCCTCTCCGAGCAGCCCTGGTGGCTAGCTGTCTCCTGCGGGGGGGGGGGGGGGGGCTTCTTCCTCCAGTAGATTTTACGGGCGGTCTGCTTGGTTCTTGCCATCGCTCTTTATTATTCTGTCTTATATTTCTTTCACGCCGCCTAAACTCCAGCCCGGCACCCGCGTCATTTTCGCTACAGCTCCCGGTATGTCGAGTTTCCCATTAGCACCGGGCGGCGGCCAAGTGCTAGCTAGCACTAGCTCCTCCCCGCTGTAACGTCTCCCGCTGCAAACCGTGGCTCCGTCCGCCGACCCGGGAGACCCCCGGGGTGATCCGTGCGTCCGTGATATATATACAGAGTGAAAGGTGTAGAAAGAAGAAGGAAGATAAAAAAAAAAAAAGGCTGTTGCAACAGGCAGCCGACTCGTGTGGCGCCGCCGGTCCGGCGGAACCGGAACCGGAATTAGCCAAGTTAGAAGCCTGTCTTAAGGAAATCAAAGCTTGGATGACTTGTAATTTCCTGCTATTAAATTCAGATAAGACTGAAGTCATTCTTGTTGGTCCAGAAAACCTTAGAAATACCTTTCCAAATCAAACTCTTAGTTTGGATGTGGTTTCTCTTTCTCTTAATAGTTCTGTGAGGAACCTTGGAGTTATTTTTGATCAAGATCTGTTTTTCAATTCACATATTAAATTTGTTTCTAAGACTGCCTTCCATCATTTGCCTAATATTGCCAAGATTAGGAGCATCTTGTCTCAGAGTGAAGCTGAGAAACTGATCCACGCTTTTGTTTGCTCTAGATTAGATTATTGTAACTCTTTATTATCAGGTTGTCCTAAAATATCTTTAAAAAGTATTCAGTTAATCCAAAATGCTGCAGCAAGAGTTTTAACAGATACTAGAAAGAGAGATCATATCTCTCCGGTTCTGGCCTCCCTTCATTGGCTTCCCATAGAGTTCAGAATTAAGTTTAAAATCCTTCTTCTCACTTACAAAGCTCTTATCAATCAGGCCCCTTTTTATTTAAAAGATCTGATACTACCCTATCATCCTAACAGAGCACTACGCTCCCAAAACGCTGGATTACTTGTAATACCTAGAATCTCCAAAAGTACAACGGGAGGCAAAGCCTTCAGTTATCAAGCTCCTTTACTGTGGAACCAGCTGCCAATCTGGATTCGGGAGTCAGACTCGATCTCTGTTTTTAAGAATAGGGTTAAAACCTTCCTTTTCAATATAGCCTACAATTAGGGAGGGATCATGTGTCTCTGAACCCTCCCTTAGTTATGCTGCTAATAGATTTAGACAGCCGGGGGACCTCCAATGATGTACTGGGCTTCACTCCTTTAATTTTTGCTCTCTTCATGTCTGTTCTTTTCATCTTCTCTATCCCCTCACCCCCCAGCCAGTCGCAGCAGATGACTGCCCCTCCCTGAGCCTGGTTCTGCAAGAGGTTTCTCCCTGTTAAAAGGGAGTTTTTCCTCTCCACCATCACCAAGCGCTTGCTCACAGGATCATCTGATTGCTGGGGTCTTTCTTCAATTGTGGGGGTTTCCCCTACATTTGAAAGTGCTATGAGATTACTGTTGTTGTGAAATGGCACTATATAAATAAAGTTGAATTGAACTGAATTAAATGACCCTGCAAGCGACAAGACCCCTGTCATTTACCTTTTGTTCTTATTAAAGACAAAAATAGAAAGGAGATGTTTTTACCTTCTTTCTATGTTTCGACTGGTCACTGCAGCCTTCGTCAGAAGTGGACACTTCTGACTTCTCTGGTGTCCCAGAAGTGAGGTTTTTGGGGGGTTTAGGGACATTAGTCCTCCAAGGCAAGAGGAGTAAGTTATACGTGTCTGCCACCTTGTGAGGTGGAATGCTTGGTACAGCTGGGGATTTTTTTTGGTTTATGGCCACATCACATGACACATCACATGACAAGCGCAGAACTGCGACATAGACAGTGAGGGCGCTATGTCCATGAAACCAAGACACAATAAGGGTTAAGAAACTACAATTGATACAGAATTGAGCAGCATGAATAGTACTACAATGTAATTATAGAACTAATATCTGTATAATGCACAAAACTCTACAGTGGTTACTCGTAAAGGATTGTTATATTCACTGTTAGCATGTATTTGGAATCTCTGTCACAAAGATGCCATCCATGCTATATAGGAAATTGTCTTTCAGCACCGACAGACACAGTTATGTTACTACACATGCTGAGGCAATTAATTTCACCCTACCGGTAGTAAAAACCAACACCATCAAATGAACAGTCATTTACAGAGGAATGTATGAATGGAATCGGCTACCCAAACATATCACACAAATAAATAGCATAACTCACTTTAAATCATGATTAAAGCAATATCTTTTAAACCACTGTCAGATAAAATAATGGTGATTATGTGTATTGGATTAATAATAACTAGAATTGTTGTTGACTATAATGGCTAATTATCAGTGGAAATATATCAGTTATTATGATTCATAATTCCAGTGTGTTAAGGACTGTGTTATGATATTATATAATATGGTACCATGTTATATATGTTATATACGTATGTGTAAAGGGTACTCATCATCATCATCATCATAGTAGTCTGTCGTGGGCGACAATGACTGTTTCATTTAGGTCTGATCAGATTCCTCCACACAGCTCTGTCCTTAGCCTTCGGCTGCCAGGAACTCCTGTCTATGTCCACCTTCTTCAAGTTTCTTTTTACAGTGTCTTTAAATCTGAGCCTTGGTCTACCCTGATTGCGTTTGCCCTCGCATAACTGTGAGTAGAGTAACTGCCGAGGGAGATGCTGGTGGTCCGTCCTCTCAACATGTCCGAGCCTTCTCAGGTTCATCTGTATTAGCATGTCCTCCATTGATGGTAGACCAGCTCGTTTCAACACTTCTGTGTTGGTTGTCTCGTCTTTCCATGAGATGTTCATTATGGCTCAAAAGTGTCTCATCATGTATGCGTGGAGTTTCTTCACCTGCACTCTGTAGACAGTCCAAGTTTCAGCACCGTACAATAGAGTAACCAGTACTGTCGCTCTGTACACTTTGCATTTCACACGGATAGACACATGCCGATTGTTCCACAGTCTCTCCCTCAAGTTTCCAAACACAGCGCTCGCTCTTCCCATTCTGAGAGATGGTTCATCCTCCAGCCTAGCATTCTCTGAAACAGTACTCCCTAGATCAGGGGTCGGCAACCCGTGGCTCCGGAGCCGCATGCGGCTCTTTCATCCCTCTGCTGTGGCTCCCTGTGGCTTTGGAAAATAAATAATGAGTATTTAATTAAAATGTATTTTATTTTAGTTCATTAGTTTTTAAAATGTAATTCTAAATTTGAAGATTATGGTGATCTTGTAAAATCTAAAAAAAAAACGTGTTAAAGTTTAATCACCGTCAGCGAAAATCAACACGATTACATTAGCGCTCGGCGCTTCCCCGGAAGTCGTCTCCCGCGATGACCCGGATGTGTTGTGTTCAAGCTACTGCTGTATTGCAGTAGCTTGACAGCCCTGCGATTGGATAGTTGCAAACGATTGGACCAATCAAATGGCTCGTTGTATGCTTTTTCAAAGATTCATGGCGGCGTGTTCTCAGGGATGTGATTTTCTGCTAATTCGCCGAATTCCGCTTTATTTTATCTTCCAGGAAGATAAAGTACGTTAAGTACGTTAGCGGCTTGTGGTCCACGAACGCAGTGAAGCTGCGCCCTTTCAGGCAGGACTGGAAGTGGCGTATGGCCATTTCCGGTAATCGGTATGGCCAGGTGGAGAGTCATTAACTCTGTTACTGGCGGCAAACAACGGCTGTATGAGCTGGGCTGGCGCGAGGGAGGAAACGGTAATAAAAGTTAACCATCCCCTTTTATGATTCCAAACAGTTTGAAATTGACAGTGCACAGTGAACATTGACTCATAACTTTTGAATATTTCTAAGACTTAGCTACATCAGTGATTGTGCAAAATGAACTGCTCAAGTCTCAATGGAGATTGAAACTGCTGATCTGAAATGAATGCTGAAATTATAAAAAGTAATGGTATGTTGGAATTTTATTTCTATTATGGAACAGATAAAATTAACTGATTTTGATTTGATCAAGTGTTAAAGCATGTGATGGATAATGCTTGTTGTAATATTTTAGGAATGCTATCTTCTTGGAACACAAGTCAATATTATACATTAATAAGTGGCTTTCAGCTGTTTGTTTTATGTCATTTAAGCACAGTTCTGGTACTTAAAAATCATAAAAACCCAGGAGCTTCGGGGGGCTTTGCCCCCCCCCCCCCAATGGAGCTCTGCCCCGGACCCCGCTGGGGGACTGTGTCCCGCAGACCCCCTGCTGAATTTTCAGATAATTTCCCCAACCCCAAATCACATCCCTGGTTCGTGTTGGAATTCTGAGCTTTCGGTATTGTTTTCAGCGGAATTATGAGATTTTTATCGAAGGATCAGGAGTCATCAGTGCTAGAAATAGCACTCTCCTTTCAACCCAATGTCAACCTTCAACCCAATGTCTTTTTTTTTTTCGGAGTTCAAAATGTTTTTGTTGCATGCAGAAATGTAATTTTGTTTTCTCTGCAGGAGTTCCCTGATTTCATAAATGCAACACATTATAGTTTGTTTATACATAGCATAAAGAGAAAAAAAAGTTGTATGCAGTGTTATTTCATTTTAAGTGTCAAATGGGTTTTTGTGGCTCCCAGTGTTTTCTTTTCTGTGGGAAACGGGTCCAAATGGCTCTTTGAGTGGTAAAGGTTGCTGACCCCTGCCCTAGATACTTGAAAGTCTTGCACTTGACTAGTGGCTCTGTACCAATGCTGATCTCTTCTGGTAGTGATGTTGATAACTGGAACTTTGGTGGTTGATAAAGGCACTCTGTCTTCTTGATGTTGATTTGGAGGCTGAATTAGCTAGCTGCTCTTGCAAATTTCTCCACTAAAGATTGCATATCTTCCACACTGTGTGCAACTAGAGCACTGTTGTCGGCAAAGAGCATTTCTTTTACTGCTTTCATCGATGTCTTACTCTTGGCTTTAAACTGTGCCACATTCAACAAGTCTGCTTCTTTCCTTGTTTGAATGTATGCTCCTTCTGAAGTATCTTTGAAGGCCACCTCAAGCATGGCTGCCAGATATAGCGAGAAGAGTGCAGGTGCCAGCACACACCCTTGTTTCACCCTGTTGCTTACTGAAAAGTCTTTAGATACTGAACCACTCATCGCCACGTTTGCTTGAGTACCTGCCAAAGTCCTTGTAGTGAAACAGTATCGAAGGCTTTACTGAAGTCTATGAAGACTACATAAAGCGGCATGTTCTGTTCGATACACTTTTCTTGAACCTGTTTCAAGGAGAAAATCATGCCCATTGTGCTTCTTCCACTTCTAAAGCCGCATTGGGTTTCTGGTAGTACATTATGTGAGATGTGTTCATTGAGTCTGTTCAGTAGTACACATGAGAGAATCTTAACAACAGTGGCTAGCAGTGATATACCTCGGTAATTTTCACAATCTTTCCTGTCACCTTTCTTGAACAAAGGCACAATACTTGCATCCTTCCAGTCGTGAGGTACTTTCTGGGCATCCCATATCTCTTCGATGAGCTTGTGCAGGCAGTTGGTCAGCTGAACGCCACCAAATTTCCACACTTCTGCTGGAATTCCATTCCTTCCTGGAGCTTTACCGTCCTGTGTTGTCCTGATAGCTGCCATTAGTTCATCAAAATTTGGTAGTTCATCCAGACTTGATACAGCTGGTTGCTGCACTAGAGCTCTTTAGCCTCTTCAGTGAGATCTCCAGGGCTGTTTGGTAGTTGGTCAAAGTGGTCTGCAAATCTGTCCAGGATCTTGTCTTTCTCCTGCAAAACCGTTTCACCATCCATAGCCTTTAGTTGGATCAATCCTCTTGGTTTAGGGCCGTAGATTTCTCTCAAACCTGTGAAGAATGTTTTCATGTCCTTCCTGTCTGCTGCAGTTTGAAGTTTCTCCGCTTTTTCAACCCACCAGTTGGACTTCATCTCTCTGGTGTACTTCTGTTGCTCACTCTGAGCCTTTGAGTATTTCTTCTTCGACCTTGTGTTACACTGTAGGTTTTCCTACCTAGCTGTATTCCTCACTTCTAGTAGTTTCTTCAGGTGTTCATCATGCTCATCAAACCAATCTTGATGTTTCCTGTCAGGGTAGCCTAATACATCACTCGCAGTCTGATACACCGTATCCTTCAGTGTTGCCCATTTCTCTTCTATGTCATTCTCTGAGTTGTTGCTGTCCCAGTCTTTCAAGTTTTCATCCATTTCCTGTGTAAGTTCTTCCTGCTTCTTTTGGCCTTTCAGTGCACTAGTGTTTAGCTTCCGTGGTGGCTTTGCACCTGTCCTGCAGTGCTGTTTTCATCTCCAAATCCTTAATGTAGATCTCAGCATAACATGATCAGTACCACAGTCCACGCCTCTCATTGCTCTGGTGTCCAATGCATCCCTTATGTCTCTCTGCCTGACTATGATGTAGTCTAATAAGTGCCAGTGCTTGGATCTTGGGTGCATCCATGTCTTCTTGTGTGTGTCCTTGTGCTTAAATAGAGTGTTGGTTATCACAAGGTTGTACTCTGAACATAGTGCAAGTAGAAGTTCTCCATTAGCATTGCACTTGCCTACTCCATGACTGCCTAGCACTCCTTTCCATTTCTCAGTGTCCGAACCAACTCTGGCATTAAAATCTTCAATGAGTATCAGCCTGTCATCAGTCGGTACACGCCTGATAGTCTCACGTAAATCACTGTAGAACTCTTCCTTCACCTCCTCTGTGTTGGTCATTGTTGGAGCATATACACTGATGAGTGTGGCATACATCTTCCACTGTAGTGGGAGTCTCATCGTCATTATCCTGTCATTGATTGGCACCGGTTCCTCATCAAGCATTGCTGCTATCTCCTTTCTAACTGCAAAGCCCGCTTCTGCTTCTCTCCTTTCTTGAGTTGATTTCCCACTCCAAAAGAAGATGTACCCATGGTGTTTCACTAAGTGCAGCTATGTCTACATTGTACCTGTTCATTTCCAGGGCCACAAGCGCGGTCTGTCTTTCTGGGCGCTGTGATGTTGTTCTGTCCAACAGAGTGCATACATTCCATTCTGCTACACACAAGGCTGCTGTTTTCCTCTTCTTTTGTCTTCCTGCTCCTAACTTACTTTTTGCTGCCTGTCAGTGTGAACAGATCAGTGCGGACCTTGTAAGCCCGGGTGACGTCCGAGCCGGTATGAGTTGCTTTCTGACTGACCATTTCATGAAACTGCTAGCAAAGTATTTGAGTACTGCTAGCTTTTGCTGGACTAGCAGCACATTCTTGGCAGATAAAAGGTATTATCAGTGACAAGGACAAGCCAAGACAAACTGACTCCAGTATCTGTTGCAGTGATTGACCAGATGATAGGTTTGTTTATCTCTGCTCTTTGTGTAGTGCATGTCATAATGCACCGACTGGCACAGTCCACCACAGACCTTGCAACAGATGTGTTTATCTGCCAGGATGTCCAGTCTCACCCCGTGTAACTGGGAGTGGTCCACCACAGACCTGTGGCAGATATTGTTTTTAGTTCTGCCAGGATTCCCTGTTTCACCCTCCACACCCTCGGAAGGGTGGGCATGCCGGTTGAGTCGCCGACGGCCCGACCCATGAGACAGGTAGTACCGGTTTTCATGGTTATCCAGTAGCAAACAAGCCAGTGCCTGATCTGACAAAAGCTAGGTGTAAACATCAGACTATAACCACTGTCAAAAATCAGAAAATACAGCAGTCCCATACCTTTTCTGCCAAGGCCAATTGCTCCTGTACTCGCAAAAGGTCGTGTTTGGCAGAAATGAGATTGTCCTGTAAATCCTTCTGGGATGCAGCGTTGGCGCTGAGAGAGCTTTCATAGTCCTCCCTCAGAGCTACCACTGTGTCCTCCAGGCTGCTGATCTCCTGGGATTGTAATACATTGCATCATATACATATCTGTTTTGCTCCCCAGATGTCTATCTTGCACATGCCTTCTCTTTTTGTTTTCTATTCTGTTACTTTCAGGTAACAGTTGCATCTTGAATGTTTATTGGGACAACTGTTGCTTTATAAGATAAGATAAGATAAGATAAGCCTTTATTAGTCCCACAACGGGGAAATTCCAGGATTGCAACAGCACAGGGATAGCAACACTCAGAGCAACAATCAGAAGGCAAGAAAAAAAAAACAAAAAACAAGCAAGCAAGAGCAGCTAATATACATATGTACATATTACTATAAAATATATATATACACACACACACACACACAGACACACAGTGCAGAGCATTGTAGCTGGATGGAATAAATATATGAATATATGAACACACAGTGCAGAGCATTGTAGCTAGATGGAATAAATATGTAAATATATAAACACCCACAGTACGGAGCATTGCAGCTAGGTGGAATAAATATGCAAGTATATAAACACACACAGTGCGGAGCATTGTAGCTAGATGGAATAAATATATAGATATATAAATATAAACACACCCAGTGCTGAGCATTGTAGCTAGATGGAATAAATATATAGATATATAAATATAAACACACCCAGTGCAGAGCATTGTAGCTAGATGGAATAAATATGTAAATATATAAACACACACAGTGCAGAGCATTGTTGCTAGGTGGGATGAAACAGCATAACCATCTATTTAGTTATCCTACATGGTATGATTATGTGCCCATACATATTCTCACCCTCCATAGCGACCGGTATGTTCCTAGTTGTATGCCGGAGAGGACCATTGTGTAAGTCTATTTATGTAATATGTTATACTATATGTACTGTTACGACCTGAATTTCACACTCTAGGAGGAATAGCGGCAGCTGTTAGCTGCGGCTAATAGGGATCCCATTTAAACAAACACTGCACCTGCAGCTGTGGCGCAGCTCTGCCACTATCAGTGTGTGAATGTGTGGATAGCAGGATCTATAAAGTGCTTTGGTCATCCAGAGATGAGTGAAAAGGGCTATATAAGTGAACGCCATTTACCATTTAATTTAATCAACTAAATTCTTATTGAAAATTAATCGAAAGTAAGTTAACCCTTAACATCCCTTGCAGTGCTTCCAGAAGGTCTTCACAGCACTTCAGTTTTTTCACATTATGTTATGTTACAGCCTTATTCCAAAATGGATTAAATTCATTTTATTCCTCAAAATTCTACACACAATACCCCATAATGACAATGTGAAAAGAAGTTTTTTTTTTTGAGATTTTTGCAAATGTATTAAAAATAAAAAACTAAGAAATCACCTGTACATAAGTATTCACAGCCTTTGCCATGAAGCTCAAAATTGAGGTCAGGTTTATCCTGTTTCCACTGATAATCCTTGAGATGTTTCTACAGCTTAACTGGAGTCCACCTGTGGTAAATTCAGTTGATTGGACATGATTTGGAAAGGCACACACGTGTCTATATAAGGTCCCACAGTTGACAGTGAATGTCAGAGCACACCCAGCATGAAGTCAAAGGAATTGTGTGTAGACCTCCAAGACAGGTTTGTCTCGAGGCACAAATCTGGTGAAGGGTACAGAAAAATTTCTGCTGCTTTGAAGGTCCCAATGAGCACGGTGGCCTCCCATCATCCGTAAATGGAAGAAGTTTGGAACCACCAGGACTCTTCCTAGAGCTGGCCGGCCGTCTGAACTGAGCAATCGGGGGAGAAGGGCCTTAGTCAGGGAGGTGACCAAGAACCTGATAGTTACTCTGTCAGAGCTCCAGCATTGCTCTGTGGAGAGAGGAGAACCTTCCAGAAGGACAGCCATCTCTGCAGCAATCCACCAATCAGGCCTGTATGGTAGCGTGGCCAGACGGAAGCTACTCCTTAGTAAAAGGCACATGGAAGCCAACCTGGAGTTTGCCAAAAGGCACCTAAAGGACCCTCAGACCATGAGAAACAAGATTTCTGGTCTGATGAGACAAAGATTGAACTCTTTGGCGTGAATGCCAGGCATCATGTTTGGAGGAAACCAGGCACTGCTCATCACCAGCCCAAAATACCATCCCTAAAGTGAAGCATGGTGGTGGCAGCATCCTGCTGTGGGGATGTTTTTCAGTAGCAGGAGCTGAGAGACTAGTCAGGATAGAGGGAAAAATGAATGCAGCAATGTACAGAGACATCCTGGATGAAAACCTGCTCCAGAGCACTCTTGGCGTCAGACCGGGGCGACGGTTCATCTTTCAGCAGCAACAACGACCCTAAGCACACAGCCAAGATATCAAAGGAGTGGCTTCAGGACAACTCTGTGTCCTTGAGTGGCCCAGCCAGAGCCCAGACTTGAATCCAATTGATGATCTCTGGAGAGATCTGAAAAGGCTGTGCACCGACGTTTCCCATCCAACCTGATGGAACTTAAGAGGTGTTGCAAAGAGGAATGGGCCAAACTGCCCAAAGATAGGTGTGCCAAGCTTGTGGCATCATATTCAAAAAGACTTGAGGCTGTAATTGCTGCCAAAGGTGCATCAACAAAGTATTGAGCAAAGGCTGTGAATATTTATGTACGTATTTCTTATTTTTTTATTTTTAATAAATTTGCAAAAATCTCAAAAAACACTTTTTTCACATTGTCATTAAGGGGGTTTGTGTAGAATTTTGAGGAAAACAATGAATTTAATCCATTTAGGAATAAGGTTGTAACATAACAAAATGTGGAACAAGTGAAGCACTGTTAATACTTTCTGGATGCACTGTACATGTGACCAGTTTATCAACCCCGGTTCTGTTATGACTTTGACTAACACAACTGCCAGTTTAAGCATTACACTGGAGTTTATGGAAAGTACCCTAAGCATTATCTACCACAAAGTTCCTATTCCATAATCATGTAAACCTACCAAAGCTTTAAACTTTGTTTCTTTATGAGAGCAGAACTTGCAGTAATAGCTGTAGTGGCATAAAGCATCTCAGCTGTTTACAGTTACTGTCCTCTGTTATCTATACCAGCTGTCAACTAAAATGAATGGCTGTGTGTGTGTTTGTAGCTTCGATCTCAGTCGGTCTCAGAGCAAAGTCCTGGAGAGTTTGGAGTTGATTCCTCATTATGGGGAACCCGTCAGCACGGCAGACTATGACAACATACGAAGATATCTTTCAAAGGTACAGTGTGACTGTGAGCAGTGTGTATGTGCAGAGTTTAGCATCAGTGATGATGAGCCTGATGTGTGTTTGGGAGGTGGCTCTAAAACTGTTTTCAAAGTGCATGTGCACAGAATAATTCCTCTCTGTGTGGTGGTGGCTTTGTGTCAGGCATGTGAGACCCCCCATCACCCTCTGGGCTGGCTGGTGGAAACTTTGGTGGCGGCCTACAGGATGACGTATGTCGGTGTGGGATCGAACTGCCGGCTGCTCCGGCAGGCGGTCCACGAGCTCCAGGCCTGCCTCACTCACTTCTACAGCATTGTCAGGTAGGTTTGTCTCATTCTGTCCTTGAGAGTCAGTGCTCAGTCTTTTTAGTGTCTATAGGTTTCAGTCTCGAGGTTTTTGCCCTTCACGGTCAGTTACTGGTACATCCACACTGCTGCTGTGCTGTATTGGAAATGATGACTGATGTTGGTCCCTATATGATTTTTATTGTTTTTTTTTAAACAACCTGAAACAGGCAGCTTTTCATTTTTTTCACTTTTCAATCAAATCCAGACGTTTTTTAGACAGTTGGCAAAGCCGTCTTTTCAACGTTTTTTTCTTCCAATTTGTGCTAGTAGAGATTATATTGATGAAAACTGCGTCCCCACCTACAACCTACAGACAAAACTGGGTTTTTTTTGTTTTCTTTTTTTAAGCACAAGACAAAGCTACAGTCACAAAGATTCTTACAAACGATGGGTTCATAAGAATCTCCCAGTTCCTATGAATTCTGCAGTTCACAGACATTCATGAAGGGGGCATAGTTTCTTACGGCTGCTGTTGAACTCACAAGAGCAACTTGAGGCATTCTTGAGAACTGAGGTGCTTTTCTGTCGTACAATGGCCCTAGAGTTCTTATGATCTTTGTAAGGGTGCCTTGGGATCTTCCTACAGCATACTTGCTGCCATCTTATGAAAATTTTTGTGCAGCTCATGGCACTCTCAAGTCGTTGGGAGGAAGCTCTGACAGCACATTTTGGAGCAGATTTACTAATGTGCTGCACCATCGCAAAACCCTGTTTTGGCGTTAGAAAACTACTACTGATATTTACTAAAGGGTGCAGGGCAAAGTTAGCAGTGGAAGGGCGTGGACTATGTTAATTTTGCACCTGGCCTCATTACATATGTATTTGTGGGAGTTCATGTCAACTCGCAAATTTGAGGGAGGGGAGTATTTAAATGACTGGCACAAGGTGATTTACTAAGGTTTGCGGTTTTCAATCTCCTGCTAAATGTGCCAGGATTTAACACCCCAAAAAAGCTTGTCTTAATTCATCTGCGCCTGATGACAGTGATCGCCGGTGTAAAGGAGGGGGTGTGGCCATAGAGAGAAGCTTCTTCCTGCGCGTGACTTCATTTGGCATGACCGAACAGATTAATATGAACGGAAATGATCTCAGAGATCGGTGTTGTGCTGAACTGGACATCAGCCAGCAGAGGATTTTTTAAAATTTCTTTTGTTTATATATGGCCTAATAATAATAATAATAATAATAATAAAAATTAAATTAAATTAAATTAAATCACCCTTTATTGTCACTCAACTGTACAACCAATCATGTACAGCAGGACGAGATTGTGTTTTTCCTATCTACAGTGTTAATCACACACACCCCAAGTGTAGAATCAGAGGGCCGCTGCCATGCAAGGCGCCGCCACAGATTTCCGTCCTCCATTCCATTATTGCTGAGCACCAAGCTGGACAGCAGGAAGTTCCGCTTTTATATGGTCTTCGGCATGACCCGGCCGGGATTTGAACCCCTGCCTCCCGGGTGTGGGGCGGATGCTCTTCCAACTGAGCCACCACTCCGGTAATGATTCATTTATAACACACTTAACATGTTGGGGCAATATCTTGCCACAAACAGGGTTAAGAACAAGAATAAAAGCAAACATTAAGTACATACGATGATACACCAGGACATCCCTGGTGAGAATTGCTCTCAGATATTTTACCTGGCAAAATAAAGGTCAGGTAAAGAAAATGAAAAAGCATTCCTAAACAATGAATTTGTATCCATAAAATAGTACAGCTCTTCCTACCTAGAGTGGACAAAATAAAAAGCACAGATCCATATTTGTACGTACGTCCCCCGACACTGCAGCATGGTAGTAACTTAATGACAGCAGTCTCTGCTGTGGCTGTCCGAGGAATAAGTGAAATCATGTGTGTTTAATTTTATGTTCCAGACTTCAGAAAAGCTAAAACGCACATACAGTATTTATGAAAAGTCATGGACTGGGAGACCTGTAGATTTTGTTAAAACAAAGTTATTCACATAATAAAACCGCAGAGTCTCCATCAGACCATCTTAACGGTTCTTGTGTTAATAAAATAAACACGTTGGTCAATAATGAATTTATTCATGAGTAGTCCTTAATTTATACATATTAAACAAAAGAGTCTGCTATGTGAAATGAAAATCAAAACACTGATATATGATGAACAAAAATAAACCATTTTATTGGGGTTTGTGCTTAAACAAAAGCTTAAAAAAAACTATATTATGCTCCTCTGAACTGGCTGTGCCTTTGTTAATGACCCACTTCCTCAAGTGTGCCTGTGTGCGATTTTGCAGTGCTCTTATGGCTGGGCATTATTGAAATGAAGTGACTGCATCTGTGTTAATAATTTTGTGTGTTAGTAGATCACTGACAAAACTTGTCCACTCCCTTAGGCACACTGGCTAATTTTCGCACTCGCTAATTTGCGCTGCCTTAGTAAATCTGCCCCTTTGTTGGCACAAATGTCACACGAATGCCTTACTACCACCTTACGCACGCTGTACGAATCTCCAGAAGAATGGGGATTTGTACAGCTTTTTCTGCGACCGCTGTAAGGGCCCTCAAGAACAACTTAAGGTGCTCTTGAGGCATACTTACAGTAATGCCACGTTACTGTAGCGTAGTGTTTTTTTTCCACAATATCTTTATTGAACCTTTTTTTTTTTTAAACAAACATGATACAAACAATCAAACACTAACACTAAAGTACTACAACAAAAAAAAAAAAAATGCACTAAAAAACACCAACAACCACCAACAAAATCAAGTCTTCAACAATGCTCCTCTGTTTAGTCTAGACAATCCAACACATAAGTATACATATTATGTTCACCAGTTTGGAATTTACAAGGTCCACACACATCATTCACCTTCTTCTTCAAGAGTTATGTTTAAATTTTTTACATAATCAATAAAAGGTCTCCATATATTCTCAAACACAATTTCCTTTGATTTCAGTATATATGTTATTCTTTCTAATGGAAGGTTTGTTAACATCTGTCTTAACCACTGAGTCACATCTGGTCTATGAGTCTTTTTCCATAATAGTGCAATACATTTTTTGGCATTAAGCAAACTGAGGTCTATGAATGTTCTTTCACTTTTATTAAAATTATGCTTTTCTGGGTACAGACCCAACAAAAACAGTTTAGGACTCAACATGATTTGTTTTGAGATTATTTTTTCAATTGTTACCCTCACCTCTTCCCAAAACATTCTTATTAATCTACATTCCCATACACAATGAAATAGAGTTCCTTTACTTTCCATACATTTTGTGCACGTATCTGGTATATTTTTGTTATATCTATTTAACTCCTCCGGTGTAACATACATCCGCATTAACCATTTGAAATGTATCAATTTAAGGCGTACATTTATTGATTTGGTTTGAGCTTCTGTACAAGCCAATTCCCATTGTTCCTCTGAAATTTCAGTTTGCAGATCTTCTTTCCAGTAGTTTAATCTTTTCAGTGAATTTTCACTTGAAAATAGTGTCAATGAGTTATAAAACTCTGAAATAATACCCTTTCTTTTACTATCTTTCATCATCATTTTTTCCAAGGATGAATAAATAGGTCGAGTGAGAGCTTTATTTTGATTTGATCGAATAAAGTTTCTAAGTTGAAGATATTTAAAAAAATGTGTTCTATTGAGATTAAATTTGATCCTCAACTCTTCAAAAGACATTATGTTTTCTGCACATGGCAAATATAAATCCTGAATCTTTTGTATCCCTTTTAAATTCCATACTTTAAATACAGCGTCCGCTCTCCCTGGTTTAAAATATTGATTACCCCATATTGGACTAAATTGTGACAATAACTGTGGTTCTTTTAAATAGTTTTTAGCTTCACACCATATTTTGATCATATGCTTTACAAATGGATTTTTAACTTGTTTTTGTAATTTTTTTGCCGAATCTGAGTATATGAATATGGGAAGAGGTAAAGGTAAATTGTATGATTCCATTTCAGTCCAGTGAGGGAGATCATTTGATGAAAAATAATATGTCATAGACCTCAGTTGTGCCGACCAATAATACAACATAAAATTTGGACATTTCAGACCTCCACGATCAAATGGTAAATATAATAAAGACAGACGTAATCTAGCCCTCCTGTTGTTCCATATAAATTCCACTAACTTTTTTTTAATTCTTGAGAATAAATCTAAAGGTGGTGGTAAGGGAATGTATTGAAATAAATAAAGTATTTTAGGTAAGATATTACTTTTAAGTATATTAATTCTCCCGATCATCGACATTGGTAGTGACATCCATCTCTGAAGTAACTCATCAATATCTGTCATTAAGGCTTCATAATTGACACTGGCGACAGATTCTAGCTTAGGCACAATTTGGATTCCTAAATATTTGAACTGATTTACAACATTGAATTGATTTACCTCAGGGGCTGGGTAATTTCTCTGGGTCTCATTTAGCATTAATATTGAAGATTTAGTTTTATTTATTTTATATCCTGATATTTCCCCGAAATTCTTTATTAAATTCAACAAGGTCGGAATTGATTTTTTAAGATTCGACATAAACAAAATTATGTCATCGGCATACAGGGAGATTTTATGTTCTGTTGGTCCAACTTTAATTCCATATATTTGTGACTGTAGACGTATCGCCATCGCGAAAGGTTCAATTGCCATAGTAAACAGTAAAGGTGAAAGTGGACAGCCTTGTCGACATCCTCTATTGATTTTTATTGATTTTGAAATATTGTTATTTGTTAGAATTTCTGCAGTAGCATTATTATATATTATCTGAACCCATTTTATGAAATTATTTCCAAGTCCAAACCTTTGTAAGACTTCAAAAAGAAAGGGCCATTCAACTCTATCAAAGGCTTTTTCGGCATCCAGTGATAAGAGAGCTGTATCCGGTGCTTCTTTATTAGAATAAATAATATTAAATAGTCTTCTTACATTATGGAAGCCTTGTCTTCCCTTTATAAAGCCATTCTGATCTCGATTAATAATATTTGGTAAAATTTCTTGTATTCGTCTTGCTAAAATTTTACAAATTATCTTAAGGTCGGCATTTAATAGGCTTATTGGTCTCATATTTTCACATTTATTAGAGGGCTTACCTGGTTTTGGCAACAGTATAATTAAGGCATTATTCATATATGATGGTAAATTACTATTTTGAAATGCTTCTAAAACCATTTCCAAAAAAGGTTTTGTTAATTTATTCTTAAATTTTTTATATAGGTCAACTGGAAGACCATCTGGTCCTGCACTTTTTCCTGATTTCATATTATCAATGGCTAGTCCAACTTCTTCTTGACTAATTTTAGACTCCAGTATCTCCCTATTTTCATTTGGAATACACGGTATAAATAGTTCATTCAAAAACCCATGTAGTTTTGTTAAGTCAGATTCATTTTTGGTATCATATAATTTTTCATAGTAATCTCTAAAGGCTCTATTAATTTCTGAAGGATCTATAACTACCTGTCCGTTACTTATAATACTGGTAATTGGTGTTTTAGATTCTAATTGTTTAATCTGCCATGCCAATAACTTTCCTGATTTTTCACCTTGTTCATAAAAAGATTGTTTCAATCTTAGAAGACTCGAGGCAGCTCTATTCGCTGATTTTTTGTCATATTCAGCTCTCAAAATCAGTAATTCGTTCTCCAACCTTGGATCTCTTCCTGCATATACTCTTTCTTGAAGAATTTTTATTTTATGTTCCAATTGGACTCTCTCCTCTCGAGTCTTCTTAGATTTTGAACCTGTATAACTAATAATATGTCCCCTAATAAAAGCTTTGAAAGCCTCCCACTTTACACATGCTGATGTTTGTGTAGTATTGATATCAAAGAACTCATCTATCTGTTTTTCTATATACTTGACAAATTCCTCATCCTGAAGCCATTTATGCTGAAATTGCCATCTACCTGGTTCCTTTGTCAATTTCTTATCTACATACATTAGACAGCAGGGTGCATGATCAGAGATCACGATGTTATCATAAAAACAGTTTTGAATCTTGGACCTTAATTCTGTGGAGATCAAAAAATAATCTATACGTGAGAATGTCTTGTAGGTATTGGAATAACAAGAGTATGCTTTAACTTGTGGTTTCATTTCTCTCCATATATCTATCAATTTCAATTCTTTCATAAAATGATTAATGGTCATCCTACATCCATTGTGTGTACAGTCCAGTCCTGTTGATCTATCTATACTGGGATTCAATGTACAATTAAAATCCCCTGCTATTATATGTTGCCCTGTAAGTGATGATAAGATAAGAAATAAATTAGCAAAGAACTTTTGATCATCTATATTGGGACCATATAAGTTCATCAAATTTATGTTTTCTAATAGCAATGATCCTTGAATGATTACATATCTTCCAAATTTGTCTCCAATTACATTTTTCACTTGAAATGGGACTGATTTATGTATGAGAGTCATAACTCCCCTGGCTCGGGATGAAAATGATGAGGTGAAAACATTTCCTTGCCATCTACTCCTAATTCTTTTTACATCTTGCTCTATTAGATGAGTTTCTTGTAAAAACACAATTTTTGAACCCATGTCTTTTATTTTATTCATAACTTGTTTAAGTTTTTTTAAATTTTGTAGACCTCTGCAATTCCATGAAGTTAAATTAAGATTAACGCTTTGATTTATAATCAATAGGGAGTTTGGGATTACCTTGCAGTGTAAACATGCTCAAACAGAAAAGCAAAAAAATGAGTGGTTGAACATTCACCCTACAAACTACACACAAACAAATTCCCCCTTCCCACATTTGTGGCAATCCCCCCAAAAGCAAAAGAAAAATTCCGTCTCCCGATATAGCCATCGACCGTTCCACACCCACGAGGATCAGCCAAAGCCACTCCTTCTTCATCCTCCCAATCACTCTAACTCTACTGCTTTTAATAACGTAACATTAACTCTCTTCTGTAATTTTCCAATTTAACTCCAAAATTTTTTTAGCAATTTTGTACTTTTTTTTTTTTTAATATGTAATACATTCTATATTTTGTAATCTTGTTATATGCTTCTAATCAGTTAAATGCTCAAATATTCTACCCTATATTCTGTTCATGCTTAGCTCCCACCAGTCTCTTCCTGGATCTTCTTGATGAGCTCCTGCGCCTCCTCGGGGGTCTTGAAGATGCGTGTTCTGCCCTCATATGTGACCAGAAGTCTTGCAGGGTGAATCACTCCATGACGAATCTCAAGGTTGCGCAGTTCTTTGCGGATGGGGTCAAACTGCTTCCTTAATTGTTGGATTCCTGAGGCCAGATCTGGGTAGAACCGCACCTGCTGATCTTGGTATTTAATTTCTCCTTTGGCCCGCACCGCGTTGGAGATCGTCATCCTGTCTCTGTAGCTGAGAAACTTCATAATTAACGTCCTCGGTGCTGCCTTGTTACCTCTCGGTGGGCCAATTCGGTGGGAGCTTTCCAAGACGACTGATGATTTTAGCTCCGCGTTGTTCAGCGCCTCCGGGATCCACCCCTCCAAAAAGGAGCATGAATCACGACCTTCGGCTCCCTCCGGTAAACCCACCAGCCTCAGGTTGTTCCTTCTGGACCGAGATTCCAAGTCCAGAACGCTATTTTCCAGATCTTTATTTTTTTTTTCCCAAAGTGCGCACCTTTATTTGAAGTCCGCTGATTTCATCCTCCGCACTTGAAACACGAAGCTCCGCCTGCGTCACTCGCTCCACGCAGTCACCCAACTCCTTTCTCATTGCATCCAACGCTGCCATAATCCCATCAAGTTTAGCGGAAAAGTCTGCTCTCATTGAGCTAATGGCAGCCAGCACTGCACCTGTGCCGCCATCGTCAGCAGCAGCAGTTACCGCACCACCGCTAGTTTCATCCGCCATATCCGCAGCTTTTTCTACTGCGCCACAAACTTTAAAGTCCGTTAATTTGGACTGCTTCGGCGATTCAATTTTTCCCCCTCCTGATTTCCCAGCCTTAGTCTTCACCGGCATATCCTCACCCAAACGCTGGGAAAAGTTCTGTTCCAAATGAGAGAGTTATTTGCCAAATTTTTATTTCCAGGGGCAGAGCAGAGTGATACGTGTCCTTCTAGGCGGCCGCCATAACCGGAAGTGACTGTAGCGTAGTGTTACTGTAATGCGTTACTGTAATGCGTTATAAAGTAACGCGTCACTGTAACGCCACTACTTTTGCAGTAGTGTGCTATGTAATGAAATTACTGTTTAAAAATTCAGTAATGCTTTACAGTTACTGCAGTTTGATCAGATGTGTTACTCGTTACTGGGTTTATTAATATGGACAGATATTTTTAGCACAAAAAAAAGAATATACAAATTGACCCTACTGTAGCTGAGATGAGCTGTCAGTCGACATGACCTGTTGCAGAGAGTCTTCACTACTAAGCAGAGGAAGAGATGAAGCTACTTTGTTTTTGTGGAAATAAGATTATTTTTCCTTTGTCACAGTTAAGGACAAAAACATATTGGTGGGTTGGAGGTTAAGGGCCGGTTGAGACCTACTGCAATCTTCAGAAGCACTCGAAAACAGCAGCAAACTTCCGACAAAGCTAGTGCTATGCTATGCTAACAACACCGTTTTAGTGGATCTACACTATCTGAACAGCCACGGCTGGATTTCGAGCACAGGTATACATCTGGACAGTTCGTGACCCAGCAAGAATTAAACTTGCTGATTGCCAGATATGTCGTTACAGACTGAAGACGTGATAACACTTTCCATCAGACAGCTGAGACTGTGATCCACTGAAGTTAAAACACATTTACCTGCTGCCTGGATAAAGATTATTCAAAAATGAATTTTGATCTCTAGAAGGAATTTGAGGGACTGGATCATGTCTGTGTCACAGCAGACATTTGGACTGTAGATAAGGGACATTTTCTTTGGATCATTGCACATCAGATTAAATCCATATCATAAAGGTAAGATAAACATGGACAGCTTTATGCAGTGTTGCCAATTCTCACCCCAAAATGAGGAAATTACTGGTAATATCCTGTTGATTTCTTCAGATTTTTCCCACAGTAAGAGCTCTCAAGCAGGTTAAAGCAGGCTGAACATGTTCTAACAGCTCTGTCTGAAACAGTCTGTTCTCAGCCTGACATTAATAAACCTGTAATGTAATCCATTAATTAAATTATCTTGCTATGTGTGCAAGATGATTTAAGTATGCATTTAAAAGTAATGTGAAAGTTACTTTTCCAAGTAACTAATTACTTTAATCATGCAGTAATTGGTAAAGTAACTCAGTTACTTTTGAAAAGAAGTAGCTAGTAATTGTAATTAGTTATTATTTTGTAGTAACTTGCCCAACACTGTTTTTGACCAACATCTTGTGTAGTAGTGTGTAGTAGTGTAGATACTTTTCACATCGATGAGGTAAATGAGAAGTTAATTGCTGGTATTGTTAAAACACTGTCAAACTCAAAAACTAATGATATCTACAATATGAGCACCTCCTTTCTCAAAATGCACAGCAAAATATTAATCAAACCACTGACTCATCTCATTAATCTCTCCATTAGGTCTAGTACATTTCCATCTGGCTGGAAAAAAGCTGTCGTCATACCAGTTCATAAATCAGGCAGTAAAGACGATATATGCAATTACCGCCCAATCTCTATCTTACCAGTCCTATCTAAGGTTCTTGAAAAAGTTGTAGCTACACAGCTGATAGACTACTTACAAGACAGTCAACTTCTTCATCCACATCAATTTGGTTTTAGACCAGGATACTCAACAGAAACAGCAAATTGTTGCCTTATTGAAAACGTCAAACAGTCCTTGGACAGGGGTAATGTGGTAGGAGCTGTTTTTCTAGATCTCAAAAAGGCTTTCGATACTGTAAACCACAGTTTGCTTTTATCCAAAATGGTATCTTTTAACTTCTCCCCAAATACATTAGAATGGTTTGCATCTTATCTCCAGAATAGAGAACAGTGTGTAAAAGTTCACCAGGATAAATCCTCATTTTTAAACAACCGCATGGGTATCCCACAAGGGTCCATTCTTGGTCCTTTACTTTTCAGCATTTTTATTAATGACTTGCCGTTACACTGCTCAGCTGCAACATGCCAACTTTATGCAGATGATGCAGTTATTTACACAGCTGCCAAGACTCCAGCACAGGCTGCAGATGTACTGTCTACAAGTATGGTTGATGTCCAAGAGTGGCTCCTCAAGAACCATCTATTGCTGAACCTTCAGAAAACAGTCTCAATGTGCTTTTCAATCAAAAAATGTAACCTGCAACATTTTAAAGTTAATATACATGATCATGACATCAGTTTAGCTACAGAATTCAAATACCTTGGCATTGTACTAGATCCTCAACTCAAATTTAATCTTCATATAAAGAAAATTTCAAAAACAGTAAAAAAAAAATCTGAACTGCTTTAAATTAATTAGATATTACATACCTTACGAAGCAGCTGCACTGTATATGCATTCTATGGTTTTTTCTCATATATCATACTGTTTGACAGTCTGGGCTCAAGCAGCCCCTTCCACAATAAGACATATAGGTTCATTATATAATCAAACCCTAAAAATCTTGGACAAAAAGCCCATTAGGTGGCATCACTGTAATGTTTTAAAAAAATACAACCTATTGAGTTTTGAGAGCTTCATTGACCTCTGTTTTCTGAAATTAACGTTCAAACGTTTCCATAAATCAGCACCCGAGCCACTTGCTGGTTTCGTCCAAAGACAGGACAGCAGCAGAGCCACCAGGAGTTCTGTTAACAATAACTGTAAAATATTCCACCGCAGAACCACATTTGGACAAACAGCTTTCTCTATAAAGGGCAGTCACATCTGGAACACAATGCCAAATGAAATTAAAATAATAACGGACTTTAAAACATTCACTAAAAATGTTAAAAACTGGCTGAAAAATAAACAAGAATGTACTCATGTATGAATTATTTGTCTGCAAAGTGAGAGTGAATGAAGGGAAGGAATAAATGTGTTTGTTTATAGTGAGTGACGGAGGGAGGAAGGCCTGAAATAGGCAAATGTGAGTTATGTTATATGTGTTAAATGTGAGTCAGGCTGTTATATTTGTGTATTTATAATATTTATAATATTTATGTTAAATGTGAGTCAGGCTGTTATATTTGTGTATTTATAATATTTATAATATTTATAATTGTGTATTTATAATTTTTCTGCATTGATGTATGTGGTTATTGTGTATATTTTTTTATCTTGATTCTTTTTTCTAAAGCCCATCCAGGGACAAGAGTTGCAAATTAGCTAATAGCTATACACTCTATGTGCAACACATCAGATTGATGTTTATTGCACTGTCCCTGTCAAATAAACTAATCTACTACTACTACTAGTTCTTACATTGTTCCTATGGCATTTGTACGGCCACCCTACGATGAGGTTTTTATGGGGCCTTCATAGAAATCTTGGACAAGACCATGGACCTGGACACGAACTTGTGAACAGTCTACGAACACTGGATTCTCCTACAGCTGCCTAAAGAAGGCCATACGAAATGGTCCAGAAATCATTTGTATGCTGTTGGCAGCCGTTAGTAAGGGTATTTGTGACCGTAGCTTCAGTTGTTGTATTATATTGTGTGCTGTTGATACATGTTGCCCAATAATCACATTACTGAAAATCTTCTTTACTTCTTATCTTGCTTCCAGGTTTCTGTTTCCAGGGTTACCAGACGACGGCGGCATCCTCCCCGATACTCAAGAGTTTTTGTCCAAAAGCAGACGGAACTCGAGCAAAGCTGAGGAGAGGTTAGAAGATTAAGCATTTAGACCAGAAGACAATATAACCCAAAGAAGACACACTGAGACAAATCACAGTTTCAACATCAGCTTGTCTTTTCTTCTTTGTCTCCACCCCCTCCCCCTCCCTCTTTTTTCTCCAGCAGTGTGGTGGTGGTGAGCTGCTCCTCTCTGCTCCTCCCTCTGCTGCTCCCTCGTCTCTACCCTCCTCTCTTCACTCTCTACTGTCTGCAGGAGGAGAAAGACGAGGCCAAGTACTGGGACCGCATCCTCCGACTCAACAAACAGCCTGACCAATCACTGCTCAGTTTTCTGGGAGTGCAACAGTGAGTGTGCAGACATATAAGCACACATGGTTTGCTATTGGTAGTTATTTCATTTAAAACGTGGACTCATTTTCATTGATATATGAACACATTTTGTACTTCTAATGTTTCTGTTTTTGTAGGAAGTTCTGGCCGTTGTGGATGTCAGTTCTTGGGGAGAAAAAGCAGGTCAAAGATATATATATTTGTTTTAGTGCCCAGCTATTTCTTTGCTAACTTAAGGCCCCTTTACACAGCACGGAGATCATTGGGAGACCAATGACAAATTAAAAATTGGCCTGATCTCTCAACAGTCTCCTAAAGCCTCAAAAAAACAGTTTCTGTGTAAATGTTTAGGAGACTGTTGTACGATTTTCATGGAGATCTACAGAGATCTTTGGAAGCTCCTTGAGAGATCACTGTGAGACCAGGAGAGATCACTGAGGGATCATTGAGAGGTCCTTGGGTGACAGGGAGCCTCTGGGTCTTGTCTCTGAAGAAGAAACATTTCCACAAGTCCGAGAACAGCTTTTACACAGGGGTGGAGATCATTGAAAGATCATTGAGGGTGAAAAAAATTGTCAGATCTCTCAACATTCTTTCAGTGATCTCTCGGTGATCACCCAGATCTCTCAGTGATCTTCCAGTGATCTCCACAGTTGAGAGATTATTTTGACTCAGTCCAAAACAATCTGTCACCAATCTCCAAAGGGAAGTAATCTTTCAATGAATGCCACATTTTTCCAGTCCGAAGGCAGAGGTGACTGAGAGATCAGTGGGGGATTGCTGAGTGTTTGATGAAAGACCAATGGAATTCATTGAATGATTGCTGAGAGATCATTGGGAGATCGATGAGATCATTAAGCGCTCATTGAGATATTGTTGAAAGATAGTTAAGAGATCACTTCCCTTTAGAGATTGTTAAGAGATTGTTTTTAAATGAATCAAAACTTTGAGAACTGTGGAGATCACTGAAGATCATTGAGAGATCATTCATTGATGAGAGAACAGTTTGTTCGGTGATATGGCCATTTTGTCATCACTCAGGGATCTCTCAATGATCTCCATCCCTGTGTAAAGGGGGTATTACATTTTGTTTATTGATTTAGTGCAGATGTGGTTTTTTTATTATTGACAGCTGCAGTGTTGTGGTGTAACTCATTCTCTTTATGTGCATCACAGATCGTCTCCAGCAGCAAACATGCCTGCTTTGTGTCTGCCGTAGAGACACTCCAACAGATCAGGTAACTGCTGATGTGTCTGTATGGGGTCCTCAGATATGTAAAGTTGGATGTAAAAATGTTTGGGCATAGTATTTTTTATTCCATCCACTTTATTTGCAGATTTTACCATTGGAATCTGTAGATTAGGAATTAATTTATGAACTTTTTAGGGGAGTGAATGAATGAAAGGGGAGCATGTGTGTGCTCCGGTGTGGATGCGGCACGCGTGGAGAGGCGTGTCAGTCTGAAGATTTTTATTGCATCCATATTTTTGTTTTCATCAAAGACTTATTAGACATTAGTGTTTTTATTTTTAGGGGAATGAAGGAATGAGTGAGCAGGATTTTGCTTTTCACCGTAACTTCCTGGAGAGACAGGAACTGTGTCCACATCTGCTTCAGCTGATGTGGCCTCTGATCGGGTCTGGACAGGCTAGTGGTTCGGTGCCCTCACCAGCCACTGTTTACCCTCTCTCTTCTGTTCAGAGGAGTATTATGCAGGGTTACAAAGTGTCATGCTGTCCACATCATCTATAATGTCTCTGTTCCTTCAGTCATCTGCTTCAATCGACCTTTTGTCCGTTTGTGCGCATCCTTTTCAAGGGTAATTAAAAATGTGCACTCAGCTGTTGTTTTTCTGTTACATTTATCAATCAGAAGATGGATAAAATGCAGGAAGATAAGAAAATCCTTTATTAGTCCCACAACTGGGAAATTTATAAGGAGGGAGGAGATGTGGGTACCTTGGGCGTGCGGCTTGATAGCTGTGGTGAGGCTGTCCACACCACACTTGCAGTTGGGGTTCTCAAGTGGCTGACGCCCCGGACTGTTGGCCCCCAGCAAACATCCCACAGCCACCCGTCGGTTCCTGGGAGGAGCTGCCGAGAGTGGCGTCATTGCATGGCGGGTCGGCAGCAGACAGGACACGGTGCCGGCTCTCCTCCTTAGCTCCCACCTGGGAGGAACTGGGAAGGGGGAGACCCGTGGTCGGCGAAAGCAACAGGAGTGGGAGCCCTCCGACTCCCCATGGGGCCGGGAATCACTTCATTGCTGCCATTAATGATTTGTCCCTTTTATGAAAGTTTATGAAAATTTGGACAGGCATGGTCCTCTTTTCCTAACGTTTCAGACCCATTCATGTCTGTGTGTTGCATCCGTGCACACTATGTTAAAACATTCAGCTCGATTTTTCAGCCCAGTATTATCACTTGTCCCTTTGTCCTCTCTAAAATAACTAACTGAGCATCAGCTGGGATTGATGCCTGCTCAGTGCCAAGCAGCATTACCATCCATCCATCCATCTTCTTCCGGTCAATCCTACCGTCGCATGCATTTTTGCTCACATGCGCACCATTTGGGCAGGGCAAAATTCATCTTAAAGAAGCCGTCGTGATCAGAGTTCACTTTAGATAATGCTCCTCTGTGCGTCAAAGGGACGGGCTGAGCACTTTGGATTGGATTATTCAGAACACACCTCTGAATAATTAGAATGGTGGAATGTTGTCCCCCACTGCCCAGCCTGACTTGCACTTCCCCAGAAATGTAACTACGTCTCACAGTGTCACTGACCACAAGAGCTGTGATGGTCTGCTACGTTTCTGTTAGTAATTATAAAGCATTTATTAATAATTTATTCTGCATGGCCGTACTGTTCAAGGAGTAGGCTATTAACTGCAACTTTTTCACTAATAAAAACTTATTAATTCAATTCAATTCAACTTTATTTATATAGCGCCATTTCACAACAACAGTCATCTCATAGCACTATCAACTGTAGGGGGAACCCCCACAGTTGCAGAAAGACCCCAGCAATCAGGCGATCCCCTGTGAGCAAGCACTTGGCGACGGTGGAGAGGAAAAACTCCCTTTTAACAGGAAGAAACCTCCAGCAGAACCAGGCTCAGGGAGGGGCAGTCATCTGCTGCGACTGGCTGGGGGGTGAGGGGATAGAGAAGAAGAAAAGAACAGACATGTAGAGAGCAAACAGCACGATGGGGACTCAATCTATGGGAGAGAACAAACAAATGTTAATGACCAGCAAAAAAAATATTTCATTGAGAGTGAGGAAAGGAGTGAGGCCCAGTGCATTACAGGAGGTCCCCCGGCTGACTAAACCTATTAGCAGCATAACTAAGGGAGGGTTCAGAAACACAAGATCCCTCCCTAATTGTAGGCTATATCAAAAAGGTAGGTTTTAGCCCTATTCTTAAAAACAGAGATCGAGTCTGACTCCCGAATCCAGATTGGCAGCTGGTTCCACAAGAGAGGAGCTTGATAACTGAAGGCTCTGCCTCCCATTGTACTTTTGGAGATTCTAGGTATTACAAGTAATCCTGCATTTTGGGAGCATAGTGCTCTGTATATCACCAACTACAGGAGACCATCCCCCCACCCTGCGGAAAACCTCCAGCTGGCTAATGACCTAAACAGCTTTTACTGCAGGTTTGAAAAGAACCTACAGTTCTCACCTCCCACCCACACAAAATGATTATCTGCAGCCCCAGGAACTCCATCCCTCCTCCACTCTGACCTCCCACCAGCACTAATGATCTGTGAAGAGGAGGTGCGCCGGGTCTTTCAGAGACAAAAGATCAAGAAGGCTGCAGGACCTGATGGTGTGTCTCCGTCCTGCCTGAGAGTCTGCTCCAACGAGTTGGCCCCCATCTTCACCCGGATCTTTAACAGATCACTGGAGCTGCGTGAAGTGCCTTCCTGCTTCAAACGCTCCATCATCATTCCAGTTCCCAAGAAACCCTCTATTACAGGATTAAACGACTACAGACCTGTTGCCCTGACCTCTGTGGTCATGAAATCCTTGGAGAGATTGGTGCTGAACCACCTGAAGGTCATCACAGGCCCCCTGATGGACCCACTGCAGTTTGCCTACCGGTCAAACAGGTCAGTGGATGATGCAGTGAATATGGGACTACATTACATCCTGCAACACCTCGACTCCCCAGGGACGTACGCCAGGATCCTGTTTGTCGACTTCAGCTCAGCATTCAACACCATCATCCCAGGCATTCTTCATCAGAAACATCCTCCAGCTCAAGGTGCCCCCCTCCACCTGCCAGTGGATCTCCAGCTTTCTGACTGACAGGTGGCAACAGGTGAAGCTAGGGAGATTTACATCCAGCTCCCGAAAAATTAGTACTGGCGCCCCCCAAGGATGTGTCCTTTCCCCACTGCTCTTCTCCCTCTACTCCAACGACTGCACCTCAGAGGACCCTTCGGTGAAGCTCCTGAAGTTTGCGGACGACACCACAGTCATCGGTTTGATCCGGGATGATGATGAGTCTGCATACAGGCGGGAGGTGGAGCAGCTGATCCTCTGGTGCAGCCAGAACCATCTTGAACTTAACCCAGCCAAAACGGTGGAGATGACTGTGGATTTCAGGCGACACCCCCCTTCATTCCCCCCACTCACCATCCTCAACAGCACAGTGTCCACTGTGGACTCCTTCAAGTTTCTGGGTACCACAATCTCCCGGAACCTGAAGTGGTCCTCCCATATTGACACTGTCCGGAAAAAGGCCCAGCAGAGGTTGTTTTTTCTGCGTCAGCTCAAGAAGTTTGATTTGCCTCAGGAGCTGCTGGTTGTCTTCTACACCGCCATCATCCAATCTGTCCTCTGCTTTTCCATCACTGTCTGGTTTGGATCTGCCACTAAACAGGACAAGACCAGACTGCAGCGGATCATTAAGTCTGCGGAGAGGATCATTGGTACCGACCTACCCTCCATTGAGAACTTATATCGGTCCATAACCAGGAAACGGGCGGGAAACATCTGTGCTGACCCATCACACCCCGGCCACAAACTGTTTGAACTTCTATCTTCTGGTCGTCGTTACAGATCACTGAAGGTCAAAACCACCCGTCACAGGAACAGTTTCTTTCCTCAAGCCATCACTCTGATGAACTCCTAACATTCACCTAGTCCTACCTGTTGCTGTACTTATGACTTTTCATCCATTATTACATTGCACATAACTCTCACACTGCTTTTTACTTCATTCACATTATATCACTGAATCTGAGTCCACATTGAAATACTGTGTGATTGTATATTTTTTCATATATTTCTGCAAAGTGTGGTTAGTCCGAGTAAATAACTGCATATATTCCTGTATATATTTGCATCCTTTTTATAGAAACGTGGACAGACTGTAATTTACTGTACATACTCTGGTTGTCATTGAATCCTTATTTAAATCCTTCACCTGAACAACGAGAGCAAGTTTTTAGCCCAAGTCAAATTCCTTGTATGTGTTGTGCATACTTGGCCAATAAAGCTGATTCTGATTCTGATTCTGATTCTGGTTAGGATAATACGGTAGTATCAGATCTTTTAAATAAAAAGGAGCCTGATTGTTTAGAGCTTTGTAAGTAAGAAGAAGGATTTTAAACTTAATTCTAAACTCTATGGGAAGCCAATGAAGGGAGGCCAGAACCGGAGAGATATGTTCTCTCTTTCTAGTACCTGTTAAAACTCTTGCTGCAGCATTTTGGATCAGCTGAAGACTTTTTAAAGATGTTTTAGGACAGCCTGATAATAAAGAATTACAATAATGTAATCTCGAGCTAACAAAAGCGTGGATCAGTTTCTCAGCATCACTCTGAGACAAGATGTTCCTAATCTTGGCAATATTACGCAAATGACAGAAGGCAGTCTTCGAAACAAATTTAATATGTGAATTGAAGGACAAATCCTGATCAAAAATAACTCCAAGGTTCCTCACAGAGCTATTAAGAGAAAGACTAACCGCATCCAAACTGAAAGTTTGATTTGGAAAGGAATTTCTAAGGTTTTTTGGACCAACAAGAATGACTTCAGTCTTATCTGAATTTAATAGCAGGAAATTACAAGTCATCCAAGCTTTGATTTCCCTAAGACAGGCTTCTAACTTGGCTAATTGATTACTATCATCTGGCTTCATTGACAGGTATAATTGTGTGTCATCAGTATAACAATGAAAATGTATACAGTGCTTTCTAATAATGTTGCCTAACAGAAGCATATATAAACTAAAAAGAGTAGGGCCAAGCACAGATCCCTGTGGAACTCCATGACTAAGCTTTGTTTATGTAAGTAATGAGTTTTCTTTCAACTCAAAGTGGAACCTATCAGATAAATAAGATCTAAACCACTGCAACGAAGTTCCATTAAGTCCAACATAGTGTTCTAATCTATCATGTAGAATATTATGATCGATAGTATCAAAAGCTGCACTAAGGTCTAAAAGGACAAGTACAGAAACTAGTCCATTATCAGATGCAATGAGGAGGTCGTTAGTGACCTTCGCTAAGGCTGTTTCAGTATTTAGAAACTCTTCAAGTAAACCATTTCCCTGCAGGTGGTCAAATAATTGCGTAGCAACAACTCTTTCTAAGATTTTTGAAATGAAAGGGAGATTAGAGATTGGTCTATAGTTAGCTAAAACTCCTGGATCTAGCGTTGGCTTTTTGAGTAAGGGTTTAATTACAGCCGTTTTAAAAGCCTGCGGTACATGGCCTAAAGTTAATGAAGAATTGATTATATGAAGAATAAAGCTACCAGTAAGTGTGAAGACTTCTTTAAATAACCTGGTAGGAATAGGGTCTAAAAGACAAGTTGAAGGTTTGGATGAGGAAACTATTTTGTCTAACTCACAAAGGTCGATTGGAGTAAACTCATCAAGACAGACATCAATAGAAGGAGTTGTAGTAGTTACAGTATTTAAGTTAACTGTGGGAAGAATCTGATTGATTTTATCTCTGATGGATGAAATTTTATTATTGAAAAAGTTCATAAAGTCCTGACTAGTAAGCTCTAAGGGAATGCTAGGATTGACAGAGTCCTGACTCTTTGTCAACCTGGCTACAGTGCTGAAAAGAAACCTGGGATTATTCTTGTTCTCTTCTATTAATGCAGAGTAATAACTCGTTCTAGCTTTTCTAAGTGATTTTTTATAAATTAAAAGATGATTTCTCCAAGCTAAATAGATTTCATCTAAATTAGTGGAGCACCATTTTCTTTCTAATTGACAAGTCTTCTGTTTTAAGCTACAAGTTTCTGTGTTGAACCAAGGAGTTAGAAATCTCTGATTAGACTTTTTCTTTTTTAAGGGGGCCACCAAGTCTAGAGTCTGATGTAGAGAAGTTGAAACACTATCCACCATGTTATCAATTACAGAAGGAGCAAGCTGTCTATAGCTTATTTCCGTTGTGTTGACACATGGCATAGAGGAAACAATCTGCATAAATTTGGTAACAGCATCATCTGAGAGGCATCTACTGTAATAATATTTTTCTTTAGGAGCCAAATAGTCAGAAATAGTAAAATCAAAGGTTAACAGACGATGGTCTGACAGTACAGAGTTATGAGGAGACACTACAAGATTTTCTATTTCTATGCCATATGTCAGGACAAGGTCCAATGTATGGTGGAGGTAATGAGTAGAATTTCATACTTTCTGAGAAAACCCAATCGAGTCTAATATTGAATTAAATGCCACATTAAGGCAGTCACTATCTACATCCACATGTATATTAAAGTCCCCTACTATAATTATTCTATCAGATTTCAGCACTAATCAGCTAAGAAATCAGCAAATTCGGATAAAAATTCTGAGTAGGTTGATGGGGGACGATAAACTATGGCAAATAAAATTGGGTTTCACCTAAAATTGCTAAAGTGCCCAATACTGAGGACCAGGCCCTCAAAGGAATTATAACATGTTTTTTGCTTTACATTAACTAGTAATTTGGAATGGTAAATTGTTGCTACTCCTCCTCCACGACCAAAACTTCTGGGATTTTGACAGTTTAAATAACCAGAGGGAGTTGATTCATTTAAACCAACATAATCCTCTTGCCCTAACCAAGTCTCTGTAAGGGAAATTAAATCAATCTGATGATCAATTAACAGATCATGGACTAACAGAGACTTGGGAGTTAGAGACCTAATATTTAATAAACCACATTTAATTTTTAAATTATGAGGAGGAACAGAGGCCAATTCATTCAGTTTAGAGGCTTTATGTTTAATTTGAGTTTTACCAATATTTTGCTTTGTCACTTTGGGATGCTTATGCATTATATTTGTATTTACTTTGGAGGGAGCAGACAATGATTCTCTGATGGGGAAGACAGGGGCTAAGCTGAGGGGTGGCGGATGAAGAGGAGCTGCAGAGAGGCGTGTAAGACTGCGACTCTGCTTCCTGGTCCCAACTCTGAGTAGTCAGGGTTTTGGAAATTTGGATAAAAAAGATGCCAGATTGTTAGATAAATGAGAAGCACCATCCAAAGTGGGATGAATGCTGTCTCGTCTCATAAGACCAGGTTTTCCCCAAAAAGAGCTCCAATTGTCAATGTAGCCCACGTCATTTTTAGGACACCACACAGACAGCCAGCGGTTCAAGGATGACGAGCGGCTAAACATGTCATCGCTGGTCAGATTTGGGAGGGGCCCAGAGAATACTACAGTGGCAGACATCGTTTTTGCAAACTCACACACCGATTCTACATTAAGTTTCGTGACTTCCGACTGCCGGAGACGGATGTCATTAATGCCAGCGAGAATAACAATTGTGGAGTATTTACAGTTACTTTTAGCCAGCATTTTCAAATTTGACTCGATGTCGCCTGCTCTGGCCCCAGGAATGCATTTGACTATGGCCGCTGGAGTCTCTAGGTTCACGTTTCTGACTACAGAGTCGCCAATGATCAGAGTTTTTTCCTCAGTGGGTGTGTTGCTGAGCAGGGAAAAACGATTAGAAACGTGAACAGGTTGGTGGTGTACCGGGGCTTTGCGGCTAGGCTTCCTTCTCACCGTCACCCACCCAGTCTCCTCGCTGCTGAGGAGAGCCGAGGGACCGCTGACAGTGGGGCCTAAGCTAGCTAGCTCCGCTGCAGCTAAGGGGCGTCCGTCAAGTGTAACTGGCGCAGACGGTGTTTCAATGCAGCGGAGCCGGGATTCCAAATCGGACTACCTCGCCTCGAGCGCCTCAAAAAGACAACATTTATTACATTTACCGTTATCACTAAAAGAGGCAGAGGTGTAGCTAAACATCTGACAGAGAGAGCACACCAGAGGAGGAGAGGAAGGAGAGCTAGTAGCCATAGCTAGTGGCTGGAGAGCAAACCACACAGGCAGACAGCAAAACAGGAAGTGACGATATGTTACCACAAGGAAGTGACGATCCCACACATGCACCCACTCACACCCACACTCCAACTTATTATTAGACTTATTAATGCTCATTGACAGTAAATAAGCAAGCTGTTAGATAACAATAATGCTCTTTGCTCAGCAAGAGTCTTATTATTGGTTGTAATACAAGTAGAACACAACACAAAATTCAACTGTTAATAATCATTGAATAACTCCAAATTAAGGTTTTCTTACTGAAAATAGGTTTCCAATTCTAAAGTGTTGGCTTGTTCATAATCAGTTCATTGTTAGTTAGACAATTATTATTGTAACCCCATCAAGTCCTGAATCCATGTCCTAATTCCTATATTTGATGCAATGGAAGACCTCTATTAATACTAACACTTGTCCTCATATGTATGCAGCACCACGTTTACTCCATCAGACAAACTGGTCGTCATTCAGAAGACCTTTGAAGAGCTCACACAGGAGGTTAAACCATTTCTGGACGGAGGTTACCTGTGGTGTATGGATGATCTGCTGCCGCTCTTCCTTTATGTGGTGCTCAGAGCAAGGTGTGTTAATGCTCTCTTTCATTTAATTTTTCTGTACCCATCCCACATCCACCCATCTTCTACCACTTATCCTGGGGTCCAGGTTCCAGAGGTCATAGTCTAAGCAGAGAAGCCCAGACTTTTCTGTACGCAGCCACCTCCTCCAGCTCTTCAGGGAGGACATTAGGGGTGGGACAAAAGACCGATTCACTGATGTTACGATACTTGGCACTTGCAATGATGCACCAGTCCCTAAAAGCACATACTGATCTTTTATTAATTACATATATTTATGTAAATGTTGCAAACTCTTGAATGTTAATCAACCAATTGCATTTTCAGTCCAGTAGAAGTAAGCACCCATTTTCAGGGGAAGTCACAGCTTGTCTTGCAAGAGTTTCAGCCAGGTGTACAAGTTAGGAAAGCAGTTGGATGCAGCGAGAAATTAACTCAAATGTCGAGCCTTTCGTGGATTTTATAACAGGCCATCACACTCCCTTCCGAGTAATTCAGCAATGGCAGCATTAGGAACAGCTAAGCTAAAAACACTCCAACATGACCAGCAGCAATCCCAGTGACCAATCAACTTCAGACACCTCCTGCACAACAAACCACCTTCACACTCAGAAGGAGCCAAGTTAACAACATAGTCCTCTGCCATTCGTGTGTGGTGACATGTCCCCATGGAAAATGAAGCCCTCTGGAATACGAGAATGTGGACAAAGGACAACAACAGTACACCGTCCCACAGAGGACTGAAAGCATGCAACCACCAAAACAAAAGTGAAAACTTATAATGAACCAATATTGACAGTTGTGCTTTGGGGGACAAAATTTGACATTGAAACATTCAACATAGGGATGAGCTGATTCTTCTTACTGTTAATGTTTTTGCTGTTCGGTTCTCCAGAATCAGAAACTTGGGAGCTGAAGTGTGTTTGATAGAAGATTTGATGGATCCAAACATCCAGTACGGAGAGATGGGACTGATGTTGACAACACTAAAGGTGGGACCGCACAACATTTACACACAATGTACAAAAGTTTGAAAAACACACACATCTGAAGAGTCTACTGTGACACAGTCTTTAAAGATTGATAGGGTGAGATGGAGGCAGATGATCTGCTGTGGTGACCCCTAAAGGCAGCAGCCCAAAGAAGAAGATTTTAAAGTCATTTATAAATTAAGCAGCTTCATGTGAGCTCCAACAAATGGCAATCAGAGCTGTGTAAAGAGTAAAAACAACTACAACAGCATGTCATGTTCGGCTGCGTAACTCCGCAGCGAACATAGAAATTGGCAGCGAGCCCAACGTGCAGTTCGTAACATGTTTAACAGTCATGAGACACACAATGAACTAAACAGTCACTGTCACAGCAACAAGATTACCGGCTCCAGCTACAGTACGTGGCTAGGTTAATGCGGAGCGAGCTCCAAACGGGATTGAAGCGGAGAGGCATTAACGGGGAAAGACTTACAGTTATGTCGGAGCGGGAAGGCTCTGAGGAACAACATACACAGTCCAGGGGGGAAAGCCAACAGTAGCGAGCCAGGAAGTCCAGAGTTGACATCCAAATCTTGACTAAGCTGCCGCGCCCGCAGATCGTCCGAAAACTCTATAAATGCCCAACCCTAATGGGCATGATTGGACGCAGCTCTGAGGGGCAGGAGCGTGACTGATTGAACTGATGTGTGCATGTGAATGTGTGTGTGTGTGTGGGGGGGGGGGGGGGGGTGAGCTGAAAGCTGGTGAATGCCTGGTAAAGGGGAACATGGCTGTGGGACTGGCCGAGAGCGAAGCTCAACCCGCTAGCTGGAGAAAACAAATGATAATTAACCCACAGGCAACAATCATGCTCAGGGTGACGACCCTGAACATGACAGTACCCCCCCCAAGGGGTGGACACCAGACACCCACCGTACCATCAAGGAAAACACAACCTACCCCCCCCACTCAAAAAGCCCAAACAACAACCCAGGGTGGGAGGTGGGGAAAAACAGGTTAGGAGGGATAGGTCGGGAGAGAATACACACCACAATACCACACAATAACACAGCCCAGCCCCAAGCCAAACTGACCCACCCCTCCCAAGAGTCCCTCGGTTCGGGGGGCCGGCAAGAGTCCAAGGCCTGGCGGGCGGCCGTGAGTTCAGGCGGTCGGCCCCAGTCCCAGGGCCAGCAGGCAGCCTGCTGGACGTCGTTAGGCGGCCTGCCAGAGAACAAGGGCCACTTGACCCCACAACCTAATCCTTCGGGCGGCCTGCCCACATGATTAGGTCACCAGGACCGGAGGGACAGATGAGGCGGTGGCCTACCCACTGGAAGACTGGAAGGTAGGTGGCCAGATTGTGGAAAAGAAGCCCCTGCGGTCACTGGCGGTGAAGGGAAGAGGATCCCAACAGTGCCTGGCAGTGGGAGGAGGAACACCCACAGGGCCTCCAAAAGGGAAAGGAAGGCCCCGGTGTCCCCAAACTGTCCCATGGCACCCCCGGTAGTCTCCAGCGGAAGTCCAGCAGCTTCCACGGTGGCCCCTGACCGGGCCGGCTCCGTTGCACCCACGATGGACTCCAGCGGGAGTCTGGCTGCTTCCATGGTGGCCCCTGACCGGGCTGGCTCCACTGCACCCACGATGGGACCCGGCTGGGCCACTGCTGGCCTCCATGTCGTCCCAACCCCAGACCAGCCAGCCCACACGAGTATCCAGGCCAGAAGGCGATCAAGAACCGGCCTTCCCGGGGAACTGGGCGGATGAGGAGAAGAATCCACCGGGACCATGGCGGGGCTGGTAACAGCGATGGTTATCTCCTGGGGCAAGCCTGGATTCCCCGTCTCATCCGGCGACGTGGACCTCTCTCTGACGACCCTAGGAAAGGACTCAGACACAGAGGAGGAGGGGTCAGGGTTGCCGGCAGCGGCGGAGCCCGGTGAGGCGGGCTCAGGTGCAGCCCTCCTCACCTGGGGCTAGGCAAAAATGCTCTATGAGGGAAAAGAGAAAGACAAAAAAGAGCACGTGCCTTAGCTCGAGCTCCATCGCTGTCCAGGACTTCGACGAGCTGAGCGATGTCCTCCCAGGTTCGGCCTCCAGGGGGTGCAGCTTAGGTGCCGATTCTGCTGCGGCGGCCTCCGCGGCAGGCGTGGTGGTGATCGCAGTCCTAGTCTCCTCCAGAGAAGGTTCCCACACAGGTGACTCTCCCAGCGTGGATTCTGGAGGTGGAGTCTCACGTTGCGCTGGACCCCAGGAGACGGAAGCCAGGGGATGCTCTGTCGTTGGCACAGGCCTCCGGTCGGTCACAGTGCCCTCTCTCGGTCCATAGAAGCTCCACAGGGCTGATATTAGGTCCTTCAGCACCTCAGGCTCCTCCTTCATCTGGTGACTGAGCTCCAGGGCCGATGGATGCTCAGAGGTGAGAGGAAGAGAGATGGAGAGGGTAGGTGAGTCATTTTCAACAGCAGCAGGTGGGGAGAGCTCAGAGGACTGCTCTTCCTGAGCCCCCCGACCAGGAATCAGGCAAGACGTTTCATCATTAATAGAAATAGAATGAAAATTAACTTGCCTGTGAACCTGGATTTGGATGTTGCCTGCTGCTGTGCTATGTAGAGTGTCTTCCCTCTTCCCGGCTCCGGAGACCTTAGACCCCACCATGGGAAAAGTAGGGACCATCCCCGTTGTCATGGAGACCGGAACTTCCGGGGACGGCACGGAGAGCCTGCAAGCAGCAGAAGACACCATTGAGGAGACGAGCTGTGGCAAGGAGGAAATGGTGCCTCTCTGGAGATCCAGGGCTGAAGTTGAGGCATGTTGGAGCTCTGAAGACTGGGGTGGGGCTGGAGCGGAAGGGCTGAGGGAGGAGGACGGCCGCTTTCGCCGTGAACGCTGCTTCAGCGTCAAGGGCTGCTCCGACGCTTGCGATTCCCCCCCGGGCTCCTCTTCACGCAGCGCGAGGATGAAATGGAGGATGTTGGCTGACTCGGGGAAAAAACAAGAGATCGGGATATTCCTCCAAAACCTCCGCTGCGATATCCCGAGCTGCACGAGCAGCCTCTCAAGAAACCAGCCCCTGTATGGAAGCAAAGGCATTCTCAAGACGGGCCATTCCATTCAGCTCTGCGTCACTCCAGTAATCCAACATGCCTCCGGTTACAGGTAGGAAAAACACACACGATGAATGGAGAATAACACACCACTGCACTGCTTGGGTTCCTTTTGGGCGGCAACTTACGGTCATGTTCAGCTGCGTAACTCCGCAGCGAACATAGAAATTGGCAGCGAGCCCAACGTGCAGTTCGTAACGTGTTTAATTAACAGTCAGAATGAGACACACAACGAACAAAACAGTCACTGTCACAGCAACAAGATTACTGGCTCCAGCTACTGTACGTGGCTAGGTTCATGCGGAGCGAGCTTCATACAGGATTGAAGCAGAGAGGCATTAACGGGGAAAGACTTACAGTTATGTCAGAGCGGGAAGGCTCTGAGGAACAACATACACAGTCCAGGGGCAAAAGCCAACAATAGCGAGCCAGGGAGTCCAGAGTTGACGTCCAAATCTTGACTAAGCTGCCGCGCCCACAGATCGTCCGAAAACTCTATAAATGCCCAACCCTAATGGGCATGAGTGGACGCAGCTGTGAGGGGCAGGAGTGTGACTGATTGAACTGATGTGTGCATGTGAGTGTGTGTGTGGTGAGACGAAAGCTGGTGAATGCCTGGTAAAGGGGAACATGGCTGTGGGACTGGCTGAGAGCGAAGCTCAACCCACCAGCTGGAGAAAACAAATGATAATTAACCCACAGCCGACAATCATGCTCAGGGTGATGACCCTGAACATGACAGCAGCTCTTAACTTTTTTTAAAAAACAAATTAATAACAAAATTTTTAAAAATATCAGTTGTTGCTGTAGCCTCCGCACTATCCTCTTCTAACAGGGTGGATCCTTAAAAAGCCTAAAGGACGTGGTACCGCATTTTATAACAAAGGACCTTAAAATATATTCAGAAAGTTATAAAACAGAATGTTTTTTCCACCATTTTCCATCATACGTATTTTCAGTCATCTGCTGTTTTTTTAATACTTCTCCAGTGTTTTCCCCTACCATTATATTGGGGGTTCCCCGCCCCCCCCCCCCCGCCCCCCCCTATAAAGATCAAGTTAATTTTATTTAATTTTCTGTATAGTACAAAATCACAACAGAAATTTTCATTTTGTTACCCCATGTCAAACTCAGCACAGCTCAGTGGTTGATTGGATTACACCAATCTGTAGTTCAGTGGTTGCTGCTCTTTGTCCTCCGGTTTCAACAAACTGAGCTGCAAAGATGCACCCAAGATAATTACTGTATTTTTTCATATCGGTTCTCAATGGTTTTATATTTACAAGAAGACGTGGTGTGTGTTAAGTTTTGTTTTTTTCTGAGGGAGCTGTGTTAGGATAATTTTGAGCGTAAATTATTCAAAATCAAATAACCAGGCGGAAAGTTGAATTTATGTACATTTATTAAAAAACATAGGGAGTCACTCCAATGGCCACTTGGGGGAGAGTTTACAAAGAGTTTACAAAGCATGACATTCAGACACACCTAGAATCTCTAAAGGATCCATTCTTCTAAGTCTGATATATATAGGTAGGAGAAAGGAGAGGGAGGATGAGGATAAGGGAAGGGACAGAACGGGACAGTGCTGATAACCGAGCTTATCCAGGCGGACGTCAGACACTCTGGAGACATGAATCATGAAGCCATGAGATCCATAAAACTAACAGAATGTTCATCTACCACTGATCTGTACAGACTGAGAAGTTCCTGTGCATTCCTGTGACCCAAAACAGGTTATGTCAAAAAGATTATAATAAATGGCTTAGATCATTCCTTACGCATGTGCTGATCCTCAGTCTGAACTCGCTGAAATTGCTCACAGAAACAGGCCAAGAATACAGTATATAAACTTATCCTATGTGGAATGCACATATAAACATTAAACATGGCATATGAAAGGTATGATACTTCTCAAATATAGTAATACATTATTAATATCAATAATAGTATAGATAATATGGAATTTTTCTATCATCTGTCACGGACAAAACGAGGAGCAGAGTTACACGTCAGTATGAGGTGAACCAGGATGTAGGAACGAGCACAGAGCAGAGTTGAACAGGGACTGTGCCAAACTGTTGTCTCCAGCTGCAGCTGAGATGGTCAGAGCACTGCAGACTCCGTAGGACTGAGTGGAAAAAAATGCTTTTTGTAGAAGAGCTTGGAATAACGAGGCGATGTGATTTATAAACCAAAGTTTATTATCAGCTTCGCTCCTCTAACAAGTCTCATCTCAGTGCAGAAGCAGAATAAGAGGTCGAACACATTCAGACCTACATACTTATACCTACACATAACAAAAGACATTGCACATCAAAGCTGACATCCCGCATTAGCTTAATCCCCCCTCCTTTGTCTTCCTACTCCTCCACCTGACCCTGGGTGGTCAGGGCGATCGATCTCCTTCATTGTCCTCTGTCTCTTCCACCTGGCCCTGGGAAGTCAGGCGATCGATCTGGTCTCCACCGCTGCGCCTCGGATGCTCTTTGATCTTCGCTGGCGGTTGAGACCTCTTGTCCTGTTCTGAGGCGTGAGGTCGTTACACATATGTAATCACCAAACATTCTAACATGCTTATACATATGTAGGTTATGGGATATGTGATTAATATAAACCACAGCCCCCCCCCAAACGACTAAGAAAAGGACAATCAAAGAAAGTCCACAGTTTAAGATAATTTCTATGACATACTATACTGTTAAACCTCTTGACAAGGAAGAAACTTTCCAGCAGTCATGCTCCTGTAGAGAATTCAGTGGTAACCATAACAGCGTAGTAATATCACAAATCAGTCTTAAAACTGTCACAGCACAATCTGATAAAATAGTTAACAACTTTTGGTTAATTTGCATCAGTCCCTGTGCCGTCTGGGTTTTAATCTTCTCCCGAATCTGCTGTGTCCGCTTGGGTGTCCTGGCGGGACCTTCCTGTAAGGAATCTGCAACTTGGGGAGGAGAGTGGTTATTTGTTCCCTGCAGGGGGGCTGAGTCTTTTTTTCTTGGGGGGTCTACCCCACCGAGGTGCTCTCGCCAACCGTGCAGGTTCGTCTCTCAACAAGAAGGCAGGTTTAAGTCTGTCAATGCTGACTGTTTCTTTTCTGTCCCCTAAATCAAGCACAAAATGCTTATCACCAGGTTCCAGCACTCTGAATGGTCCATCGTATGGTGGACGGAGGGTTGATTTTAAAGCTTCATGCCTAACAAAAACGAATTCGGCGTTTTTTAAAGCTTGGGGGACAAAAACCCGTGGAAAAGAGTGATGTGCCGGTCCGGGGAGAGTGTCCGGTCCGTTGCTGCCTAAAAGCCTCAGGGCTGGAAGATGCCCTGGCTCTGGGTTCTCTGGTAAAAACTCACCTGGGAGTCTGAGAGGTTGTGCAAAAACTAATTCCGCTGGGGAGGCGTCTAGATCCTCTTTAGGCGCAGCACGCAACCCCAATAAAACCCAGGGAAGTTTATTTACCCAATTTGTATCCGTTAGTGAGGCTCTGAGGGCGGCCTTTAAAGATCTGTGAAAGCGCTTGCATAACCCATTAGCCTGAGGGTGATAAGCGGTGGTGCGGTGAATTGTCGCCCCTAAGCTGCTGGCCATGGCTGACCAAAGCTCTGAGACAAATTGAGGCCCCCTATCAGACGTGATGTCCGATGGGACGCCGAAACGTGCCACCCAGTTTGTCAAAAAAACGCGAGCGACTTCTGCCGCTGTGGTTGACGCCAGAGGGACCGCCTCAGGCCAGCGCGTAGTACGGTCTATCATTGTTAACAGGTGTGTGAAACCTTGAGAGGAAGGTAGTGGTCCCATGAGGTCGACATGAACGTGGTCGAACCTTTTAGCTGGTATTCGAAAAGGCTCTAGAGGGGCTTTTGTGTGTTTGTGTATTTTGGCGCGCTGACAAGACATGCGAGTTTTTGTCCATTCCTTTACATTTTTGCGCAGGCCGGGCCACACAAACTTTTCGGCGACCATTTTAACCGAGGCGCGCACACCTGGGTGCGCGAGGGAGTGAATTGAGTCGAAAATACGGCGGCGCCATGCAGCTGGGACTACCGGGCGAGGTCGGCCGGTTGAGATGTCGCATATTAGGGGGGGTACACCGTCGCGTAAACCCCTTTCCTCCAGCCTTAACCCTGTTGGTCCAGACAGGAGTGCGCGCACGTCCGCGTCACTGCTTTGCTCCTCCACCATGGCTGCGTAATCTATCCCTACGTGAATTGGGGCCACGTACGTGTCCGCGTTGGCGAAGAGTTCTGCGGCTGAGGTAGTATAATCTGTCTCCTCGCGCTCTGGCGATGTCACAGCGTGAGAGAGGCAGTCCGCTACCACGTTAAGTTTGCCTGCCACATGTCGAATGTCTGTGGTGAACTCTGAAATTGCAGCTAGCTGTCTTTGTTGCCTGCCTGACCATGGTTCTGAAATTTTAGCCATCGCAAAGGTGAGCGGTTTGTGGTCTACAAAAGCCGTGAAACGCCGCCCTTCTAACCAGAACTGGAAGTGGCGGATGGATAAATTAAGCGCTAGCAGCTCCCTGTCAAAAGTGCTGTATTTACGCTCAGTTTGGTTTAACGATTTGCTGAAAAATGCCAAAGGTTGCCAGGTTCCGCCAACGTGTTGTTCCACAACTGCCCCTATGGCCAGGTCTGAAGCGTCTGTGGTTAGCGCAATGCAGGCTGAGGGATCAGGGTGAACAAACAATGTAGCATTAGCTAGAGCACTTTTTACTTCCACGAAGGCGCATTCGCGCTCCGGGGTCCATTCGACCGCGTTGGAAGGCTTTTGTTTTCTGAGTGCGGTATACAGGGGCTGCATGAGTTGAGCTGCGCGGGGGAGGAAACGGTTGTAAAAATTAACCATTCCCAAAAATTCTTGCAGCGATTTGACCGTTTGTGGGCGTGGAAAATTTTTTACTGCGCGAACTTTGTCTGGCAGTGGGACTGCCCCCTTCGGTGAAACTCTGTGTCCCAAAAAATCAATTTGTGACACGCCGAATTTGCATTTGGCTGGATTGATTATTAACCCGTGCTCTTCTAGTCTCTGAAAAACCATAGTGAGATGTTGTTCGTGTTCTTCCTCCGACGAGCTGGCTACCAGCATATCGTCGAGGTAGACGAACACGAAAGGGAGATCGCGTAATACCGCGTCCATCATCCGCTGAAAGGTTTGAGCAGTGCCTTTGAGGCCAAAAGGCATCCGCAAAAATTCGAAAAGGCCGAAGGGGGTTATTACAGCTGTTTTAGGAATGTCTTCCGCTCGAACGGGGACTTGGTGATAGCCGCGGAGCAGGTCTATTTTAGAAAAAATGCACGCACCCGCCAGATGTAGTGAAAAATCTTGGATGTGAGGAATTGGGTAGCGGTCATGCGCTGTCGCATTGTTTAATCTGCGGTAATCGCCGCACGGTCTCCAAGAACCGTCGGTTTTCGGGACCATGTGTAGTGGCGATGCCCAGGGGCTTTTTGAGCATCTGATAATGCCTAGTTTTTCAAGGGTGGTAAACTCGTCCCGAGCTATGGCGAGCTTGGTCGCGTCTAAGCGCCGAGCTTTGGCGAATATGGGTGGGCCCGTTGTGGGAATGAAGTGTTCAACCCCGTGCTTAGCCACTGTAGCTGAGAATTTGGGAACTGTGAGTGCTGGAAATTGGGTGAGGAGTTGATCAAACTTACCTCCTGCTGTAGTGACGTTGGCCTGCACGGGTGGTGGAGAAACTCGAGCTGAGCAGGGAATAGAAGAAAATGACAGTGCATTAACCAAGCATCTGTTTGCTAGATCAACTAACAGCCCATGTGCACACAAAAAATCAGCGCCCAACAAGTTAAAACTCACCGCCGCTACAATAAATGTCCATCTGTAGTTGCGGCCATGAATGCAGAGGGGCAGGCTCCTTTCACCGTAAGTGTCGATGATGGAGCCGTTGGCTGCCATCGCCCCATTGCCCCGGGGGCCCATGGCCCAGTCTGCGTGGGAGGGCGTGATAAAACTCAGTTGAGCTCCGGTGTCAATTAGGAACTGTCTGCCGGTGTGTCCGTCGGTCATGTAGAGAAGCTTGTTTTTTTCGCCGAGAACCGCAGCCGTTAACGGTTCTCGGCTTTGGCGTTTCCCGAACTCTTGAACTTGCAGGGGGGAACACATTTGTAAGCCTTCTCGGCGAAACGGTGGTGGTAATAACAGATGTCGCTCCGCCTGTTGTGTCTTGGTCGTGTCGCCGCCATGGTGGGCGGCTCTGCTCAGTTGTTTGTGGCTCCCCGTTGCTCTGGGCATCAGCGCTGAGATCTGCGGATGCTGCTGTGGGTGTCTGTTCACTGCAGGCGTTGACGAGTCGCTGCGCTTTGCGGGCCAGCGCGCGGAAGTCTTGCTGGGTGCTGCACCGCATGTTGACAAGCGTCCCTCTCATGTGTGGCGGCAGAGTACTAAGGAAGATATATTGGAAGAGGAAGTTATCGTTGTCCTCTTCCTTGAGCTGCAGCATGTCCTCCATGAGGGCCTTGGGTCTGCATCCTCTGTGGCCGTAGATCGCCAGGATCCTCTCCGCTCTCTCCTCGGCTGAGGGGACGAAATTCTCGACGATGGTCGCCTTCAGTTCTCTATATTTGTCCTGGGCAGGCGGCCGCTGGATTATGCTCCGCGCACATCTCGAAGTGGCAGCGTCGAGTTTGGCGACGATCTGATAAAATTTTGTGTCGTCTGCCGTTATGCCCGCCAGTGCAAACTGAGCCTCAGCTTGCTGGAACCACGAGCTCGGGTCTTCCTGCCAGAAGTCCGGCAGCTTGACGGTGACGGCGCTTGTGTGGGCCGTCCCTGATGTGTCCACAGGGTGAGAGCGCCTTCCTTCGGCTCTCGCGGCGGGGCTGGTGCTCGGTTGAGCCCTCTCTGTAGCTTCTGCCGTGGGGGAACGTTGTCCATCTGTTCCCCTGTCTGCATGGGCGCCGGCGTTTGCCTGGGTCGCCTCTGATGAGTCAATTGCGGGAGAACGCCTCTGTTCCATCCTCGCGTCAGGGTCACCAGTGTAGAAGAGCTTGGAATAACGAGGCGATGTGATTTTTAAACCAAAGTTTATTATCAGCTTCGCTCCTCTAACAAGTCTCATCTCAGTGCAGAAGCAGAATAAGAGGTCGAACACATTCAGACCTACATACTTATACCTACACATAACAAAAGACATTGCACATCAAAGCTGACATCCCACATTAACTTAATCCCCCCCCTCCTTTGTCTTCCGTCTCCTCCACCTGACCCTGGGTGGTCAGGGCGATCGATCTCCTCCATTGTCCTCTGTCTCTTCCACCTGGCCCTGGGAAGTCAGGGCGATCGATCTGGTCTCCACCGCTGCGCCTCGGATGCTCTTTGATCTTCGCTGGCGGTTGAGACCTCTTGTCCTGTTCTGAGGCGTGAGGTCGTTGCACATATGTAATCACCAAACATTCTAACATGCTTATACATATGTAGGTTATGGGATATATGATTAAGATAAGATAAGATAAGATAAGATAAGCCTTTATTAGTCCCACAATGGGGAAATTCCAGGATTGCAACAGCACAGGGATAGCAACACTCAGAGCAACAATCAGAAGGCAAGAAAAAACAACATCTAGTAAACATATGTCCATATTACTATAAATGTATATATATAGACACACAGTACGGAGCATTATGGTTGGTTGGTGAATGTGCAGCAGAAAGTCTAAGCTCTCTCTCCGCGGATGCGGCGGGCCAGCTGGAAGTCTTTGGGCATGATGGTGACCCCCTTAGCGAAGAAGAGACCACCAGGTGGGCCTCGCTGGTCTCCTGCAGAGCCATGACGGCGAAGCTCAGGAAAATATAAACCACACTTTTCTTCTTACTCTCAGACGCTGAGATGTTTATGTAATAGTGGCATACACATTTTTCTGCTGCAGCTTCAGAATTAATCTAATTTGTCAGATTCATTTCCACCATCTGTTTCTGTGCTGTGACTGCAGTTACACACTGACCACTGTTGGTCCAAGCACACCTCGCTAAGCCTCTTCTCAGTTTCAGCTGCTTTCCACCAATACAAAATGTCAACATGAGACCAAGCATGGCCACTTAAGAAAAAAAGGTGATGTGATGTTGTGGGCTGTGGAGGTGAACAAAGATGGATTTAAAATGTTTTTATTTCGGCAGCTCCACAGCGATTTTTCATCATTCAGCAATGATAAGCATCTTTTTAGGGATATAGTTCAGTCTGTAAAAACTTCCTTGGTTATACATTTGATGATTATTTTTTATCTACTGTATAAGACTTCCTGGTGGCATTAAAAGCCAATGCTGCTGTAGCAGCATTGTGATGGCAGGCTACCACTGAGGTTGCCCATCGGTCAGTGTGGAGAAGAAAAAGGGCAGTGGAGGCTTGGGGAAAGCTGCAGTGTTGATACCATCCAGAAACTGTCTTCGCTTGCTTGAAAAAACATTCCGTTAACTTTTTTTTTGTATTTGATAAGTGATTTAATATTAAATACATTGTTTCTGTGTCATCACAGAGGGGCATTCTGTAGATGTTCCAGAGCCCATAATTTGTCTGTGTTAAGCTACAGGCTAGTTGCTAGTAGTTGGCTTATATATGTTACTGAGAGATCATTGTATGTTGAGAGATCATTGAGAGATTGGGACAGTCCTTGTGTTCTGTGTGTTGAGTAGTTACAGTCAGACCTGAATTTGACTCCTTGTCAGGTCAGGCGTAGGTTTGCTCGCTACCGGATAACCATGAAAACCGTTACTACCTGTCTCATGGGTCGAGCCGTTGGTGACTCAACTGGCAACCCCGCCCTTCCAAGGGCGTGGAGGGTGAAATTGGGCATCCTGGCAGAACTAAAAACAATATCTGTCACAGGTCTGTGGTGGACCACTCCCATTTACACGGGGTGAGACTGGACATCCTGGCAGTTAAGCAACACATCTGTCGCAGGGTCTATGATGGACTTTTGCCAGTCGATACATCGTGACATGCACTACACAAAGAGCAGAGATAAACAAAGCTATCATCTGGTCAGTCACTGCAACAGATACTGGAGTCAGTTTGTCTTGGCCTGTCCTTGCCACTGATAACACAGGGTTACAAAAATAATTTTTTGTAAGTTGTCTGTGTTTTTTCAACTGATTTAAGACAATTTTGCACTGCTGAATCCGAAAATGACATCAGTTTCTCTCGATCAGGTTCTAAGTAAAAACCTGTACTTAGTACTGTGCATGTACTTACCTTTATATAACCGTAAGTACATGTAAATTGAATGTTACATCATCACTGTTCAAAATTCAGAGAATTTCAAGACATAAAAAAGAATTTTGCTTCATATAAAGCAAAAATACCCGTACATGTAAACAGAAACGTATAAAACAACATGTGGCCATAATTCAAAAAGTTGACCTGATTGAGCAAAACCAATGTGATTTTTGGATTCAGCACATCAAAATTGTCCCAAATTAGCTAAAAAAAAAACTTAGACAATAAATTTGGTGTTGACCAGTGTGATACCTCCATCTGCCAAGAATGTGCTGCTAGTCCAGCAAAAGCTAGCGGTACTCAAATACTTTGCAAGCAGTTTCATGAAGAAGAAATACTCAAAGGCTCAGAGTGAGCTACAGAAGTACACCAGAGAGATGAAATCCAACTGGTGGAATGAAAAAGCAGAGGAACTTCAAACTGCAGCAGACATGAAGGACATGAAAACATTCTTCACAGGTTTAAAAGAAATCTACGGCCCTAACCCAAGAGGATTGATCCAACTAATTAGGCTATGGATAGTGAAACGGTTTTGCAGGAGAAAAACAAGATCCTGGACAGATTTGCAGAGCACTTTGACCAACTACTAAACAACCCTGGAGATCTTGCTAACGAGGCTAAAGAAGCTCTAGTGCAGTGACCAGTTGTATCAAGTCTGGATAAACCACCAAATCTTGATGAGCTAATGGCAGCTATCAGGACAGCACAGGATGGTAAAGGATAAGGGATAAGGACCTGTACTTATATAGCACTTTTCTAGTCTCAAAGCGCTTCACTAGCACTAACCCTCTGCTCTAAGGGCCTATAGGAGACAGATATCTAGGGACAATTTAGAACAACCAATTAACCTAACATGCATGTCTTTGGATTGTGGGAGGAAAGCGGAGCCCCCGGAGTAAACTCACGCAGCACAGGGAGAACATGCAAACTCCACACAGAAAGGTTTCTACCCCTGTCAGCCTGGGGATTTGAACCTGGAACCTTCTATAACTTCTGTAAGGCAGTAGTGTTAACCACTGCACCCCTGTGCTGCCCAGAAAAGCTCCAGGAAGGGATGGAATTCCAGCAGAAGTGTGGAAATTTGGTGGTGTTCAGCTGGCCAACTGCCTGCACAAGCTCATCCGAGAGATGTGAGATGCCCAGAAAGTACCTCAAGACTGGAAGGATGCAAGTATTGTGCCTTTGTTCAAGAAAGGTGACAGGAAAGATTGTGGAAATTACTGAGGTATATCACTGCTAGCCACTGTTGGTAAGATTCTCTCACGTGTACTACTGAACAGACTCAGTGAACACATCTCACAGAATGTACTACCGGAAACCCAGTGCAGCTTTAGAAGTGGAAGAAGCACAATGGACATGATTTTCTGCTTGAAACAGGTTCAAGAAAAGTGTATCGAACACGCTTTATGTAGTCTTCATTGACTTTAGTAAAGCCTTCGATACCTTATTGCAACAAGGACAAGAACTCCCCATATGGAAATGGCCTCTCATCTGGCATGGAAGACTAAGAAGGAGAAGGAGAATAAGGAGAAAGAGCAAGCAGGTACTCAAGAATTATGACTGTACAGAGAAGTTTGCCACATTTGCTTGCATACCTGTATGGAGTGCCTTGATCAGATTGACAAAGAGTGGTTCAGTGTGTAAAGACTTTTCAGTAAGTAACAGGGTGAAACAAGGGTGTGTGCTGGCGCCTACACTCTTGTCGCTATACCTGTCAGCCATGCTTGAGGTGGCCTTCAAAGACACTTCAGAAGGAGTATACATTCAAACAAGGAAAAAAGCAGACTTGTTCAGTGTGGCATAGTTTAAAGCCAAGAGTAGGACATCGATAAACGTAGTAAGAGAAATGGTCTTTGCCGATGACAGTGCTGTAGTTGCTTGCAGTTCGGAAGATATGCAATCTAAAGTGGAGAAATTTGCAAGAGCAGCTAGCCAATTCAGTCTCAAAATCAACATCAAGAAGACAGAGTGCCTCTATCAACTGCCAGAGTTCCAGTTTTCAACATCAATACCAGAAGAGATCAATTCAACTTTATTTATATAGCGCCATTTCACAACAACAGTCATCTCATAGCACTTTCAACTGTAGGGGAAACCCTCACAATTGCAGAAAGACCCCAGCAATCAGGCAATCCCCTGTGAGAAGTACTTGGTGATGGTGGAGAGGAAAAACTCCCTTTTAATAGGAAGAAACCTCCAGCAGAACCAGACTCAGGGAGGGCCAGTCATCTGATGCAACTGGCTGGGGGGTGAGGTGATAGAGAAGCAGAAGAAAAGAACAGACATGTAGAGAGCAAACAGCACAACGGGGACTCAATCTATGGGAGAGAACAAATAGATGTTAATGACCAGCAAAAATATTTCATTGAGAATGAAGAAAGGAGTGAAGCCCAGTGCATTGTTGGAGGTCCCCCGACTGTCTAAACTTATTAGTGTCATGGTCTGAGTGCTGATATTGTCCGCGCTCGGATCATCCAGTATTTTCCTCGTTATTCCGTGTTGTTTTCCTTAAGGCCTTCCAGGGCTTTTATTATGATGGCGGGACTTCCGGCTGTCAGAGCCGAGCTGCGTCATGACAGCTGATCAACATTCCACTGATTAGTTTCTCATTGCCCGATTAGTCCTCCAGTCCTATTTAAGGGAGCAGCTGAGGTTACTCCTGGCTGTGACCTCACATAACGTTGCATCTGTACAACATTCGGCTGGAGTCCCTAAACCCCGGCTCCAGTCACCCTGTGAGTCTCAATAAGTGTGTTGTTCAGAGTCTGTTATCTTGTGTCCTTAGTCTTTACCATAGTCATAGTCCATGTTTTTGCCCTGCATGGCTGTTTATTTTGTCATTTTATCTTGTGTTAATAAAACATGCAAACTCACTGGTTGGCCTATAGCGTCTCAATAGTGTCCCGCGAGGGCCACCCATGACAGTAGGTCACAGCCAAAACGAGATGGCGGTCACCGTGAGTTTGTTTTTTGGGCTTGTAGTTTTTTCCTTGTTTTCCGCGTACCAGCGTGTCGGAGATGGCATCACCAGGAGCGGGCTACTCCTTGGACTTGGGCTACGAACTGATCGTAGCTCTCAGAGAGGTAGACTACTTCCTCGACGCCGTTCATAAGGCCTTCACTCCCTTCGACGCACGCTAGTTCGTGGACCTCGCTGAGGTGGCTGTTAACCGCAATCCTCCCCTTGCCAACCATGCCAATGTCAGGAAGAGGATGGCGAAAATTACAGCTCTCCAGGACAAGACCCATGGACCGGAGGGGAACTCCGGCAGGAAGCCGAAGGTGAGGCATCCCCGTTCCTCACCTCGGGATCCAGTTCCTGTCGCCCATCGAGTCCAGGAGTTCACGTCACCCCAGGGCCGTTCCATCCACAGCAGAGGAGGATGTCAGCCGGGACCCCCCGTGAAGAGACACAGTGGGTAGCTGAGCTCATCAGGGGCCACTTGGCTGAAGCTCGCTCTTCCTCCAATCCCAGTGACATCCAAAAGAATGTGGTGGCAGCAGTTAGACTGGTGAAGATCAATCCCGAACTCCATGATCACCCCGAATACGCTGACCTGATAGCCTCTGTCTCCGTGCAGGAGCGGCGTTCCCCAGACCTGACTCAAGCCTTGCTCTCTGCCGATAAACGCCGTCACCCTGCTCATCTTCAGCCTCAGCAAGATCCCCGTCCAGATCCAGTTCCAGGTGGGCTGTAGCAACTCTGCCTCCCAGCCAGCGGTGAGCTCCACGAGTCAAACACCGGCTGTCCCCGTTCCTGATCCTTTGCGAGCGGCTCCTCCTCGTCTTCCCGGGGGGCCCTCCATCACCATCCAGAGGGTGAAGGAGAGAACCAAGCCCGCTGCAGCAGTTTCCATCAGCCATCAGCGGAGCAGGCAAGTGTCTTTTCATTCTTTTCCTTCACTGTGTGAATTGCCCTGTCTGACTCCAGGGGGTGGAGTTCAGGGCTCACAGTCCCCCATGCTCCTTCCACCTGCTGCAGTTACTAATTGTGAGCCTGCATCCTCTGTGTCTCCTTCCCCTGAGCATTCCCCAGTACCAGGATTACACTACCGGACGAGGAAGGAGCCTGTGGCCCCGGAGAGCTTGGTACCAGCCCCGCAGCCACATCACGGGCAGAGGAGGAGAGCAGACTGCTGGTTGGAGACTGCTGGTTGGAGCCTGCGCCGATGATTAAGCATCCCCGGGTCTCCGTTGAAGGGCAGTTTGACCCAGCAGGCCACGGATCCTCTGTCACCACGCTGTGTGGGCCTTTGGTGTGGACTTCACCGCCAGGGAATCTTTAGACTGTGAGGACCATCATACCTGTTGCGGAGCCCGCCGCAGTCGGGTGAGAGCCAGGAGTGGACCTCCAGATCGTGGAACCTGGTTCGTCGGAGTCCTGGACGGCAGTGGAGCCTGAGATCAGGCAAGTGCTGTATTTTGTCTCTTTTCCATTCTTGAGCATCGTTGCCTGTCTCTCGGGGAAATGAGCCGGGTGCAGCCAACCGCTGCATCCAAGCTTGTCTCACCAGGCTCTGCCGCTGCTGGTGATCCTGACCCCGATATTCTTTGTTCTTCTGAGCCTTCTTCCAGGGTCACCAGTGTAGCGTAAAATAGAAATATTAATAAATAATAAATATGATCAGGTATGAATTATTTAATTTATATTGATGTATTGGAATCTGAGATCAAATCTCGTTTCATATACATCAGAAAAGTTAATAACACTCGTAAGGGGCACCAGCTTCTATCTTTAAGAAGCAATTTAATCTTTAATTTCACTTTATACCTGTTTGATCACTCAATAAATTAATCAGTAATCAGTCTCAAAAATTTTCCGTGAATTCGATACCTGGGCTTGAAACAGACTCAGAATGAAATAAATTCTCAACAACTTCTCATTTTTACAGATTTATTAAACGAAATGATTAACAGACATTGCAGTAATTTCATTAATCATAAAATCAGTCTTGTAAATGATAGATTAACAATGTCAATATTTTCGGAACCAGGGTTAACTGAGAAACCAATTTCTATCAGTTTGTGTTAACAGATCATGGAAACAACGCAAATTTATGGAGAAAGTTTACTAATTATATGAAAAAGTCCTGGATTAATCTTAAGAAAATAAAAACGGAATTTTAATGAAAAGAAAAGTTATGTTAAGGGCTTCTTAATTTGCATCTGATTAGATACACAAATTATTACCAAACCTCAAATGTTTAATTCAGCAGATGAATTAAAGTTTTGCAGCTCACGTGATTCCTCGTTCAGCGTCGTCCTCAGCCCAAGATTTCGTGGATGTTAGGGTAAATATCTGCCCGCAGATATTTCAGGATCCACATTTCGACCTTTAAATTCAAGCGGTCGAAGGGGCTGGATCTTGGCCGTATGGCCCACAGTTGAAACTGGGCTCTAAGCCAGATGGTGCCGATGCTTCTTCAGCGTGTGATGGACAGCTGCGCGTTGATTCCTCAGCTGCGTCTTTTCTTCCTGGTAGACAAGCAGCTGCAGAGGTCTTTGGGAATAATTAAAGATATCTAATCCGATCTCAAATTTAAAAAAAACTTTCGGACTTTAGATAAAAATAGTAGCTTCTGGTGGGTGCTTGGTCAAGAAAAATATTATAAAAATAAAGTCAAGATTAAAGTTTACATTAAAATCAAACAAACGGTGGTTTTACAGAAAGTTTAACAAAGAAAAGGTGATGAATAAAAATTGGAGTTTAACTCCGATTAAGAATTGAGCTCAAAGAAATAGGAATTCCTAGGCATTTAAGAGAAAAGGAAAAAGACATTAAAATACAACGTTACATAACAAATTACGAGTTATCTGCTCGGTGTTCGGAAAAACGACACGTGGTCAAAGTCTTTGTTCAGACGGTCCTTTGTTCTTCCTTGCTGTGTGTAGACAATGGAGAAGATGATCAGTGAAAGGGGGAGCCGGAAAGAGGATCTGGGAAAAGCCAAAGTGGAAGAGAGAGTGAAGCAAAAGAGAGAGGAAGAAGCAGGGGTCCTTCTCCTTTATATAAGTCCTGTTGAACTTCGCGGGTTTCCGGGATCTCAGCCAATGAGTGTCCTTCGTGGGCGGGCTCGATGAACCTTTAGTCCAATAACAGGCCTTGTCTGTGAGAGACCAATAGGATGAAGAAGCTGGGGCTCTATGAAGACTGGTGACACGTGATATCAGTCCACCGGAATACACACAATTTTAAATACATTAAAATATACTGTTACACATTTATGTATAACTAAACTGACCTTAGTGTATCTTATAAGCAGTGCTTCTAAATCAACATGCAGGAATAAACATTCATTTAAACATTTTTAACATGCATATATACTGTATATAAAATCACAGATTAATGCATTTCACACATATTATTGATTTTCCACATTAAAGACGTCAGAGTCCATCTGCATTTTCATAGTTTTGAAAAGAATGAAGGTTTAGAATTGAGTTTATAATAATGTACTTTAAAGTTCACTGGCTAAATCCAGCATGTGTAGAGTTTAAGGAAATTAACTGAGTTGTGGATCTGTTGCATGTTTTATGGGGGCAATAAAAGTGAAGCCGGACATTGGGGACATTCCTTAGGTTGGTTTTAACAAAAGAAGGGGGATTTCAGCTGTGGCCTGGAGGAAGAAAATCCATTTTTTTTGTCTTACTCCTGGGTGAAACAAAAATGTCTTTAAGCAGAAGAATAATTATTGCTGAGCCAAAGTGAGATGATGCTACACCAGTGATGAGTCGGTTCCGGTCGTTGTCCTGAAAGTTCCAGGTTCGTGTTTGGAGGTCATCCCTGGTGCTGCGCCGGCCCAGTCGGGGTCTGTCGTGGGCGCTGTTCCGGCCCAGTCGGGGTCCGTCGTGGGTGTAGCTTTGACCCAATCGGGGTCCGTCGTGGGTGCTGTTCCGGCCCAGTCGGGGTCCATCGTGGGTGTAGCACTGTCCCGATCGGGGTCCAGCAAGGGCACAGCGCTGGTTCGAGTGAAGTTCGGAGAAGGAGCTGCAGATCCTTCGCCGTTTGACGCCGGACTGGCCCCTCATCCTTTCCCCGATCTCTTTTTCTCCTCCACCGGGTGCCGCTGGGATTCCCCGTTTTCGGCTCGGCTTCCCCTCGCTATCCCTCTCGGTAGGGAGGCCACCTCCGAGTTCTCCTCTTCGGTCCTGGTGGCCTAATGACGCGGGTCGGCCGCCCGGGAGACTGCTTTGCCGGTTCAGCGTTCTGGGTTGGCCACCCGACGAACTGCTTTCTTTGTGGTTAAAACCTTTCTTTTTGATATAGCCTATAATTAGGGAGGGATCATGTGCCCCTGAACCCTCCCTTAGTGATGCTGCTAATTGTCATGGGTGGCCCTCGCGAGACACCATTGAGACGCTATAGGCCAACCAGTGAGTTTGCATGTTTTATTAACACAAGATAAAATGACAAAATAAACAGCCACGTGGGGCAAAAACACGGACTATGACTATGGTAAAGACTAAGGACACAAGATAACAGACTCTGAACAACACACTTACTGAGAATGAGAATCACAGGGTGACTGGAGCCGGGGTTTAAGAACTCCAGCCGAACGTCGTACGGATGCAACGTTATGCGAGGTCGCAGCCAGGAGTAACCTCAGCTGCTCCCTTAAATAGGGCTGGAGGACTAATCAGGCAATGAGAAACTAATCAGTTGAATGTTGATCAGCTGTCACGACGCAGTTCGGCTCTGACAGCCGGAAGTCCCGGCGTGACGCTGTCATAATAAAAGCCCTTGAAGGCCATAAGGAAAACAACACGGAATAACGGGGAAAATACTGGATGATCCGAGCGCGGACAATATCAGCGGTCAGACCATGACAGTACTCCCCCCTTAAAAGGCGCATTCCAGGCGCAACATAACATCGAAGCCCCCACCCAGAAGGCCACCTGGACTGCCCCAGGGAGGGTGGAGGGGGAAACAGGTCAGGAGGGCAAGAATCAACACAACACCGTAACAAGGAGGTGAGTACTTGTCCTTTTAGACCTTAGTGCAGATTTTGATACTATCGATCATAATATTCTACTAGATAGATTAGAACACTATGTTGGACTTAATGGAACTTCGTTGCAGTGGTTTAATCTTATTTATCTGATAGGTTCCAGTTTGTTCATGTAAATAATGAGTTTTCTTTCAACTCAAAGCTTAGTCATGGAGTTCCACAGAGGTGCAAGAGGCTTGTTAAACAGAAGTGAGAGGTGATGGTAGATGGGGGAAAAATGCGATTAATATACAATTAAAGGCAGTAATCCTCAGGAGAGTAAGGAGAGCTAACCACAGAGTAAATCACACCGACAGCCAGCAACACAGGAAGTGATGATACATTTCCACAAGAAGCGTCCAGTCAGCATTGGTACAGAGCCACTAGTCTAAGTATAAGACTTTCAAGTGTCTAGGGAGTACTGTTTCAGAGAATGCTAGGCTGGAGGATGAACTGTCTCTCAGAATGGGAACAGCGAGTAATGTGTTTGTTCCACAGTCTCTCCCTCAAGTTTCCAATCGACGTGTCTATCCGTGTGAAATGCAAAGTGTACAGAGCGACAGTACTGACCACTCTATTGTACAGTGCTGAAACTTGGACTGTCTACAGAGTGCAGGTAAAGAAACTCCACACGTACATGATGAGACACCTTCGAGCCATAATGAACATCTCATAGAAAGACAAGATAACCAACATAGAAGTGCTGAAACAAGCTGGTCTACCATCAATGGAGGACATGCTAATACAGATGAACCTGAGATGGCTCGGATATGTTGAGAGGATGGACCACCAGCGTCTCCCTCGGCAGTTACTCTACTCACAGTTATGCAAGGGCAAACGCAATCAGGGTAGACCAAGGCTCAGATTCAAAGACACTGTAAAAAGAAACCGGATCGCGGATACAAGCGGCTGAAATGAGCTTTCTCCGTAGGATTGCTGGACTCACCCTCAGAGATAGGGTGAGGAGCTCAGTCATCCGGGAGAGGCTCAAAGTAGAACCGCTGCTCCTCCACATTGAAAGGAGCCAGTTGAGGTGGTTTGGGCATCTGATCAGGATGCCTCTTGGACGCCTCCCACTTGAGGTGTTTTGGGCATGTCCAACTGGGAGGAGACCCCGGGGCAGACCCAGGACTCACTGGAGAGACTATGTCTCCCAGCTGGTCTGGGAACACCTTAGTATGCTCTCTGAAGAGCTGGAGCAGGTGGCTGGGGAGAGGGAAGTCTGGGCTTCTCTGCTTGAACTGCTGCCTCCACGACCCCGACCTCCAGAAAAGCAGTAGAAGATGGGTGGATGGATGGGAGTTTATTGATGATAGACTGTAAACTACACATAAAAACTAAAACAATTATAATGATGACTGAACAACTCTCATTCCCCAAAGTGCAAGATACAACACCCATGAATTTTAGTGATAAAAGATCACACAAATAAGTGATCTGACAAAAAATTAACAAGCGGTTCTTAAACAGTCGCTAATATTGGATGCCCCATTCATTTTCAATAATTCTGTAGTTAATATTCACACAATCAAATAAATCTCAGTTCCATCCATTTCATATTTGTCAAAGTCTAACGTGTGAGTGCCTACATATGGGCTATACCTCTTTATTCCACTTTCAAACAGCCTACATTTGGGCCTGTAGAGCCTGACTGGGCTCCCTGTTTTCAGGCAGGAAGACTTGCTTTCTACAGACATGCTCCAGTCATAAACAAATGCAAATGCTACCATAAATCAGTGAGGAATATGATTTGTATTTTTATTCAGTATTTCATAAATAATTAGCTTTTTATGTTATAGATGGAAAGACCATATTGCACTGAGAGAAATTCAGATTCTCAGGAAAATTAAATTACATTTAATTTAAAATCATATTATAATGCAAGGAATGTGTGTGTCTGTCCCGCACATATCTCCCGAACTGTTTGTCAGGCTGGCCTCAGATTTTAGACGTGCTGTGCTGAGGTTACGAGGGTGTGCATCCCTGAATTTCAGCCTCCCCGGATATACGGAAGTTTAGGAGGGGAAATCTTTATTGAACGTCCATAGGGGAGCTATTGGCGTTCATAGTAATGACATCATAGATGCACAGATGTTGCCATGGTTACTGCTGCCAGGTAGATGCATCATCCTAGATCAAAGGCAGGTTTCACCATGGTTACTGTTGCCATGGTAACCATGTCAAAGCTCAAAGACAGGCATCACCATGGTTACTGTTGCCATGATAACAGTAAGTTTCTACGGGCATGCAGAAATGCTTACTTACACTTGCTTTCTACGAGCATTCATGGGTATGCACTAGTTAGATTAATACAGGAAATGAACAGTTTTGACTTGTTTGGTTGAAATTCTCTGTGAAAGCTTAATTTCACATCACCATTCTGTCAGATTTTCAAAAGTAATTTTAGTGAAATGAGCTTTTGCCACAGTGCTATGTTAGTCCCTTTGTCCACAATTCCCAAACACTGCTGCTAATCTAGGCAGTTGCCCAGATGCTCACCAGACTCACACACACTGTAATCTTCAGCAGCTCACAAACTCATTTATTAATGCATTTGTCGCTAATTGTCAGCTTAAATGTTTCTCTGCTGCAGGCCTGCTATATCCAGATCCAGCAGGAGTCCACAACGTAGGAGCAGACAGGGAGACAACCGACAGTCCAAGGAGGTGAACACCACAATGGAAATTACCCAAGGATTCATCCAAAAAAGGGACTAAATTATCCGTTTTCTGGTGGCGGTTGTGTGAGAGCATTTTTCCTTCTGTGTTGTAACCGTAGCAGCGTGATGTCTTCCTCTGAGGGGCAGGTCAGTTTTTGTTCTTAACAGAAACACATCGCCTCCCAGTGGACATGTAGGAAAACTGCACTACCAGCAGGTTTTGGTTTCTCAAACGCACTTTGTACACTTTTCATTTCTAAGTTAATAATATTGAAAATCAAATCTATTTACTGAAACTGCATTTCACATTTACACCATACTTCCCTAAAGAACAATTCATTCCAGTCTATGCCGCAGACTGAGATGTTTTATTGCGTATTTTCATTGCCGAGCAAGCATGTCCATGTGGGCCCCACCAAAGGTTTAAACTAGGCTGTCTTGTGGGTCCCATGTGGGTTGGTCCATGGGTTCCATGTTGGCCCCATCTGTGTTTGCCTACATGAACTTTACCTGTTGACCTATTTTCAACTTTTCTTGTAAATGTGTAACTTTTTCTCCTTAATTGATACAGCAGGAAAAATAAGTATTGAGCACGTCAACATTTTTCTCATTAAACATATTTTTGATGGAGCCATTGACCTGAGATTTTCACCAGATATCAGTAACAACCCAAGTAATCCATACATACAAAGAAATCAAGGCAACTGTGTTCACAAATCAAGTTATATGTAATAAAGTGGAATGACACAGGGAATAAGTATTGAACACGCTTGGTGAAATTCATTTAATATGTAGTAGAAAAGCCTTTGTTGGTAATAACAGCTTCCAGATGCCTCCTGTATCAAGAAACTAGGTGCAAGCATTGCTCAGGAGTGATTTTAGCCCATTCTTCCACACAAACTGCCTTCAAATCTTGAAGGTTCCGTGGGTGTCTTCTCTGAACTCTGATCTTCAGTTCATTCTATAGGTTTTCAATTGGATTCAGGTCAGGTGACTGACTGGGCCATTCTAGCAGCTTTATTTTCCTTCTCTGGAGCCAGTTGAGAGTTTCCTTGGCTGTGTGTTTGAGATCATTGTCTTGCTGAAATGTCCACCCTTGTTTCATCTTCAGTATCTTGGCAGATGGCAGCAGGTTCTTATCAAGGATGTCTCTGTACATTTATCCATTCATCTTTCCTTCAATTATGTGAAGTCTGCCTGTACAATATGTTGAAAAACACCCCCACACCATGCTGCTACCACCTCCAAATGTCACTGCTGGTATGGTGTTTTGGGGCTGATGTGCAGTGCCATTTCTCCTCCAAACATGCTGTGTGTTCTGGCATCCAAAAAGTTCAATTTTGGTCTCATCTGACCAGACTATATTCTCCCAGTATTTTACAGGCTTGCCCAAATGTTGTGCAGCAAACTTGAAATGAGCTTCAGGTTTTTTCTTCAGCAATGGAGTCTTGAAGGTGAGCGGGCATAGAGTCCATGCCGGTTGAGTGCATTACTTGTTTTCTTTGAAACAACAGTACCTGCTAACTCCAGGGGCCCTATAGAGAATGGGCATTGACGTCATGCCGCACTGCATTCTGGCCGTTGTCGCCATCGTCATGGTCTGGCTTCTTTACTTCCCTGTAGTCTAGGCAACTGCTAACAGAAACAGACATGCGTGCAATGGAACAGCGCAAACAGAAAATTCAAATTCCTTATTCAGAGAAGCTGAATAATTTCACTTTAATAATTTTTTTACGATAAACTTGCATCTTTTTCTCATAAATTTTTGATTTTTTTTTTCTTGTAAATTTTCAACTTGTTTTTCATGAATTTTAGTTTTTCTTGTAAAATTGTGACTTTCTTGCAAATCTGGAACTTTCTCATAAATTTGCCACTTTTTTTACTCTAATCTTGCAACTTTTTCTCAAATTTGTTACTTTTTTCCCTTGTAAATTTGCTATTTTCTTGTAAATTTGTGAGTTTTAATTTGTGAACTTTTTCTTGTGAATTTGGAATTTTCAAAAAAAAATCCAACCTTTTTTAGATTCAAAGACTTTTTCTCAATATATCAATATGAACAGGACATAAGGAGAATTGAAATGCCGTTTCTCTCTCTCTCAGTGGTGTGCGTAATACATAAGACAAGAAGGAATAAGGATGAAAACGACAACAGTCTATGTACAGTAATACCGTAATACCCCGATTGCAAGTTCAGTGTGGTAGTGGAGGTGCAGATAATGACAGTTTGGAATGCACATATCAATATTACAATAATAACTGACAGCAGCAGGTACGGCATTTGTGCAAATGGTTTCAGTAAAGTGCAGAGACATACAGCAACAGATGTATTACTGTTGGTGTGCCAGTCTTTCTGTGCAAACAACAGGTCGAGTTATTGTGTTTGTGAGTGTGTTGCAGTGCAGGGGTGGGGGGGAGTTCAGGGTCCTGATGGCCTGGTGAACAAAGCTGTTTAGCAGAGGCTGAAGAGGGAGTGTGAGGGGTGGGAGCTGTCGCCTGTGATGTTGATGGCTCTGCGGGTGTGGTAGATGTCTGAGAGTGGGGGCAGAGGGCACCGATGATCTTGCTGGCTGCTTTCACTGTGTGCTGTAGAGTCTTCCAGTAGGAGACAGTGAAGCTTCCGTACCACACAGTGATGCAGCTGGTGGGGATGCTCTCAATGGTGCCCCGGTAGAATGAACACATGATGAGGGTTGGAACTCGTGCTTTCCTCAGTTTGCAGAGGTGGGTTTGAGCCTTCTTGGCCAGTGATGTGGTGTTGTTGGAACAGGAGAGGTCCTCAGAGATGTGCACCCCCAGGAACTTGGTGCTGCTCACCCTCTCCACAGCTGCTTCATTGATGATCAAACGGGGATGCTATGCGTGTGTCCTCTCCTAAAGTCAACCACAATCTCCTTGGTTTTTCCCATGTTCAGTAAGAGGTTATTGTCTTTACTGGACCAGTTGGCTCACCTCATTTCTGTAGTTGGCCTCTTTATTGTTGGTGATGAGGCCCACCACCATTGTGTTGTCCGCATACAGTACTTGATGATGTGGTTGGTGCTGTAGGTTGGTAGTCATGGGTCAGCAGGGTGAAGAGCAGCGGACTGAGCACGCAGCCATGTGGAGCCCCTGTGCTCAGTGTGGTGGTCTGGGAGATGTTGCTGCCGATCTGCCTGTCCTGTGGCCTTCCTGTGAGAAAGTCCAGCACCCAGTTACAGAGAGAGGTTTTGACACCCAAGTGTCTGAGTTTTTGTATTAGGTGCTGGGGGATGATTGTGTTGAATGCTGAACTTTTACTGAACTGCTACTGTAAACTTACAAATTTTCCTCATAAATTTGTGACTTTTTTCTCGTGAATTTTCATTTTATTTACTTATATATTTGCTGCTTTTTTGTTAATTTGCAAATGTTTCTAAATTTTTCCTCTTAAATTTATGATTTTATTCTTTTAAATTTGCAAATTTTTTCTTGTAAATTTGTAACTCATGTAATTTTGAATTTTTTTCTCTTGTAAATTTTTAACTTTTTTCCTCCTAAATTTTCAACTTTTTTTTCTAGTTAATTTGTGACTTTTCACATAAATTTGCTATTTTTGTAAATTTGTCACTTTTTTCTTATTTTTTACATTTTTTTCTTGATAAATTTGTGACTTTTTTCACAGAATTTTACCTGTGGCACGAGCGTTACTGAAACCTGCTCACCCACTTTAAACCCAAGTGGGGCCCAGATGGGTTTAAAGCGGGTAAACACATTACCTGTGGTACAGGTCAGCAGGTGAAGTCCATGTGGGCAAACACAGATGGGGCCAACAGGGAACCCGCAGACAAACCCACATGGGACCCATAACAAAATGTGGAAAAACTGAAGCGCTGCGAATTCTCTCTGGATGCACTGCAGGTTTAAACTCGGTTTTCTTATGTTTCAGCCTGATTCCAAAAGGGATTAAATTCATTTTTTTCCTCAAAATTCTACACACAATACCCCATAATGACAATGTGAAAAAAGTTTTTTTTTACATTTTTGCAAATTTATTAAAAATAAAAAAAACTAAGAAATCACATGTACATAAGTATTCACAGCCTTTGCCATGAATGATGAGCTCAGGTTCATCCTGTTTCCACTGATCATCCTTGAGATGTTTCTACAGCTTAACTGGAGTCCACCTGTGGTAAATTCAGTTGATTGGACATGATTTGTAAAGGCACACACCTGTCTATATAAGGTCCCACAGTAAACAGTGAATGTCAGAGCACAAACCAAGCATGAAGTCAAAGGAATTGTCTGTAGACCTCTAAGACAGGATTGTCTCGAGGCACAAATCTGGGGAAGGGTACAGGAAAATTTCTGCTGCTTTGAAGGTCCCAATGAGCCCAGTGGTCTCCATCATCGGTAAATGGAATAAGTTCAGAACCACCAGGACTCTTCCTAGAGCTGGCAGGCCGTCTAAACTGAGCAACTGGGGGAGAAGGGCCTTAGTCAGGGAGGCAGGGAGGTGACCGAGAACCCGATGGTCACTCTGTCAGAGCTCCAGCGTTCCTCTGTGGAGAGAGGAGAACCTTCCAGAAGGACAACCATCTCTGCAGCAATCCACCAATCAGGCCTGTATGGTAGAGTGGCCAGATGGAAGCCACTCCTTAGTAAAAGGCACATGGCAGCCCACCTGGAGTTTGCCAAAAGGCACCTGACGGACTCTCAGACCATAAGAAAGAAAGAGTTCAATCTTTGTCTCATCAGACCAGTGAATTTTGAATGCCAGGCGTCATGTTTGGAGGAAACCAGGCACTGCTTATAACCATGCCAATGGTGGCGGCAGCATCATGCTGTGGGGATGTTTTTCAGTGGCAGGAACTGGGAGACGAGTTGGGATAGAGGGAAAGATGAATGCAGCAATGTACAGAGACATCCTGGATGAAAACCTGCTCCAGCGCGCTCTTGACTTCAGACTGGGGCGACAGTTTGTCTTTCAGCAGGACAATGACCCTAAGCACACATCCAAGATATCAAAGGAGTGACTTCAGGACAACTCCGTGAATGTCCTTGAGTGGCCCAGCCAGAGCCCAGACTTGAATCCAATTGATGATCTCTGGAGAGATCTGAAAATGTCTGAGCACCGACCTTTCCCATCCAACCTGATGGAGCTTGAGAGGTGCTGCACAGAGGAATGGGCCAAACTGCCCAAAGATAGGTGTGCCAAGCTTGTGGCATCATATTGAAAAAGACTTGAGGCTGTAATTGCTGCCAAAGGTGCATCAGCAAAGTATTGAGCAATGGCTGTGAATACTTATGTACATGTGATTTCTTAGTTTTTTATTTTTAATAAATTTGCAAAAATCTCAAAACTTTTTTCACGGTGTCATTATGGGTTTTTTTGTGTAGAATTTTGAGGAAAAAAATGAATTTAATTCCCCTTGACTGTAACAAAGTGTGGAAAACGTGAAGTGCTGTGAAGACTTTGTGGATGCGCTGTTTGGTGGCGCCCACATGGGCATGCTGGCTGGGTTTATGCAGCAAACAAACATGACCACATCAGGGGCTAATAACTGCAATAATACTGTATTTTTATGTATAGAAAAGCAATAACACTTCTTAAAGGGAACTGAAAAACTCAGGCTGAGGTCTTTCATTTCACTGAATTTTGAAATAGGAAAACCTGGACGTAACAAGATCAGTGTCACTATTTTCTCCTCTTTGGTGCTACTTCCCTCCACTCAGCAGTTCTCAGCACCTGCTGCCTGGTGCTTGGCTAAAATAGTTCCACTGGCTGCTTCATAATTTAAAAAAAAAGCTCATTTTTATGTAGCTGAATTTGAGAACTTGAACAAATGAGCCATAAATGTGTGACTTTATCACAGATTTACTAGAAAGCAAATCTATAATGTCATATTAAAAAGTTGTAAATTTATAAGAACAAGATGGAAACTTACAAGAAGAAACTAATTCATGAGATAAATCCCAAATGTTCTACAAAGAAGTCTGTAAATCTCTTTTTTTTGCATCATCCTTTTCCATGCTGCATGTGTCGGAATGTTTTTGGACTAAAGGCAAACCGCCCAAACCAGAGTGGGAGATCAGGACAGGATCAAGAAAGAAAGAAACGGCCATTTTGAACAGCAAGTTCAGCTTTACATTCACATTATAACAGAAAATGGGATTAAAGAGTGATTAATGAGTCATTATTCATTTCATATATATATATATATATAATTGAGTAATTAATGAGTTAACTATGACATCCTGTGAGTAACCATGATTAATGTTAGTTGATTGACAGCACTACAATAAATATGAAAAAATAAAATGTACAAGATAAAAGCTTAAAATTTACTAAAAAAAAGACTAAATTTGTGAAATAGTTGCATGTTTACAAAGAAAAAGTATTAAATACACAGCAAAAAAATTTCAAAAACAGGATAAAAGTCTGAAATTTATTAGAGAAATCAGAAAATTTATGTGAAAAAGTTGCAAATGTACAGAAAAAAAATGAAAGTCACAAAATAAAATTCACAAATTTACTTGAAAAAGTAATTTATGTCGAAAAAGGTTAAATATTTACAAGAAAAAAATAAGTAGATTTACTGCAGTAAAAAAATAAATAAATCACAAAATAAGTCCCAAACTTAGCAGAAAAAAGTCTATAACTTTATGTAGACAAAAAAGTCTCAAATTTACAAGAAGGAAAATAGTTGATCGTGGAGTTGCTGGAAACCAGAAGCTAAAGGGACGTTTCAGCTGCAACGCCCAGAAAAAGGATGAAAAATTCTTTTATTTAACACATAAAATGCAAATATCTTTGTTTGCTTGCTATAATAATTATTTCTGTGAGGAGTCTGTGATTTAGTCTGGCTGGGCTATTTTAAAGCATCAAACACTACCAGGCTCTCAGAGATTAGAAATAACAGGAGAATCAACTTTTAGGTTGTTCATCTGCTTTTGTGTCCAAATGAAGTGTGAACAGATGCACCAGGGAACCGCTCCACTGTCTGGTTCCGCTGACAGAAGCCTCAGTTATGACCTTAGGTTTGCTCCGCAGTTTCATGCATCTTCTGTACAGCGTGTTCACGTGCTCGTCTGCCTCTGCATTATAATTCACATCACAATGCTGAAAAGAATTTCTGTTGGAACATAAGCTTGGAGAAAATGTGTAAATTTTGCCTTCTGCCTAAGCTGTTCATGAGTGTGACACATTATTATTATATTTAACGTGCAGATCTTTTAAGAGACATCAGATCTTAATGATGTCATTTATTATTAGGCATTTAAATAATTTATTAGACATTAAAACACTCATATCCAGAAATTCTATGCAAACCTATATAGATATTTGGTAGGAAAACAATTTATAATTAATAAATTTTGCACTTGAGTAAATTGAGAGAAATATATCTACAGCGCTGTGAAAAAGTGTTTGCCCCCACCTGATTTTTTTTTTTTTATGGTTCAGTTTATAATTACAGCTTCTTATTCACCGTTGCTGAATAGAAATCATAATTTCCGTCAAAGGAGCTTTATTGTGACTATTTTGATCAAAATTATTGTTGTGAGAACTGCCAGTAGTGCCAAGTAAAATGTGTAGTAGATACAGTGCTAGGACAGTTACAACAGCATGCAAACAAAGCATGGACTGTGTGCATGTGGGGGGGATGGGTTTACATATAGACAAACATATATGAATGTATATGAGCTAATACATACACCAACATGGAATATATAATAATTCTCTGCCTACAGTGGTGTGATAAAGTGTTTGTCCCCTTCCTGATTTCTCATTTTTTTGTATGTTTGTCACACTTAAATGTTTCAGCTCATCAAACAAATTTAAATATTAGACAAAGATAACACAAGTAAACACAAAATACAGTTTTTAAATGAAGGTGTTTATTATTAAGGGGAAAAAAAATCCAAACCTACATGGCCCTGTGCAGTTGTTGCTGCTAAGGGTGGCCCAACCAATTATTAGGTTTAGGGGCAATCACTTTTTCACAATCAAGCGTTTGCTATAACTGGCAATGAGTCTTTTACAGCGCTGTGGAGGAATGTTGGTCCACTCATCTTTGCAGAATTGTTGTAATTCAGCCACAGTGGAGGGTTTTCCAGCATGAACTGCCTTTTTAAGGTCATGCCACAACATCTCAATTGGATTCAGGTCAGGACTTTGAATGGCTTAAGAAAAACAAAATAAAGACTTTGGAGTGGCCTAGTCAGAGGTGGACTTGCTGGTGTGTTTTGGATCATTGTCCTGCTGCAGAACTTAACTGCGCTTCAGCTTGAGGTCACGAACAGATGGCTGGACAGTCTCCTTCAGGATTTTTTGGTAGACAGCAGAATTCATGGTTCTATTTACCACAGCAAGTCTTTCAGGTCCCAAAGCAGCAAAACAGCCCCAGACCATCACACTACCACCACCATATTTTACTGTTGGTATGATGTTCCTTTTCTGAAATGCTGTGTTACTTTTACGCCAGATGTAATGGGACACACACCTTCCAAAAAGTTCAACTTTTGTCTCCTCAGTCCACAGAGTATTTTCCTAAAAGTCTTGGAGATCATCAAGATGTTTTCTGCCAAAACTGAGACGAGCCTTTATGTTCTTTTTGCTCAACAGTGGTTTTGACCTTGGAACTCTGCCATGCAGGCCATTTTTGCCCAGTCTCTTTCTTACGGTGGAGTCATGAACACTGACCTTCCCTGAGGCAAATGAGGCCTGCAGTTCTTTGAATGTTGTTGTGGGGTCTTTTGTGACCTCTTGGATGAGTTGTCGCTACGCTCTTGGGGTAATTTTAGTCGGCCGGCCACTCCTGGGAAGGTTCACCACTGTTCCATGTTTTTGCTGTTTGTGGATAATGGCTCTCACTGTGGTTCGCTGGATCCCAAAACTTTAGAAATGGCTTTATAACCTTTTCCAGACTGATAGATCTCAGTTACTTTGTTTCTCATTTGTTCCTGAATTTCTTTGGATCACAGCGTGATGTCTAGCTTTTGAGGATCTTTTGTTCTACTTCATTTTGTCAGGCAGGTCCTATTTAAGTGATTTCTTGATTGAGAACAAGTGTGGCAAAGGCTGTCACCTTTGTTTTCTTTTTGGTCAGCAGTGGTTTTAACCTTGGAACTCTCCCTTAGATGCCATTTTTGCTCAGTCTCTTGTTGTTGAATCATGGACCAGTGTCCAAACTGAGGCAAGTGAGGCCTGCAGTTCTTTAGATGTTCTGGGTTTTTTTTTCTCATGTCTTCTTGAACTTGTTTAGATCGTGGTATGATGTGTTGCTTTTTGAGATCTTTTAGCCTACTTCACTTTGTTAGACTGGTTCTATTTAAGTGATTTCTTGATTCACCAGGTCTGGCAGTAATCCAGCCTGGGTCTGGCTAGTGAAATTGAACTCATCATTCCAGAAAACGTGGTTAATTACAGTTAAGTTGGTTAATTACAGTTAAGTCATGATGTAACAAGGGGGGCAGTTACTTTTTCCACATAGGGCCAGATAGGCTTGGAGAACTTTTTCCCTTCATAAATGAAATAATTTAAAAACTGCATTCTGTATTTACTTGGGTTACCTTTGTCTAACGGTAAATTTTTTTGATGATCGTAAACATTTAAGTGTGAAAAATATCCAAAAAACATCAGAAATCAGGAAGGGGGAAATACTTTTTCACAGTACTGTAGTGCCACCCAGGGGCTGGTGCCCGCATCCTGGGTTGCCCTCCCCGTTCACGGGGGTCTGCGGGTGGGGGAGGGGGTGTGTGAGTGTAGGCTTGTGTATGAGCGGATGTGGAAGTGGGTGTGTGTTGAGTGGGCAGGTGGGGTTGTGTGTTTGTGTAAGGTGGGTATGTGTGATGGTGGGTGGAGTTATGTGTGTGTATGGAAGCGGTTACTTGTGGGTAGATGTCTAGGGGGCGGAGGATGTGAGTATGGGTAGGAGAGCTTTGTTGGGTGGCAGGGGTTGGGCAGTCCATCCAGTGGCATGGGGGCTGGCGTTTCGGGGCTTGCTTGTCCCGGCCGCCCTGCTGTTGTGTTGGGGGGTGAGGCACTTTGCTACATCGGCCCTGATGTCATTGGCAGCGGGTGTGCGTTGGTGCTTGGGGGTGGCTGGGGGGGTCATTGGTGCGGCTGGTTGCAGGGCGGCCTGCAGCTGTCAGTGTGTGTCTGGGGTGGGTGGTCGTGGGCCTGCGTGGGCGCTTGGGTGTGTCGCCTGGCGTGTTGGGCGCTGTGTGGGTCCGGCCCATTGTTCACTATTGTGACTGTTGTTGTCCATGTTCGTGTGTGTAAGATGAGTGGTAGTATGTTTGGCTGCCCCGTCATGTTAGTGGTGCTGGAGTGCCGGGACGTGATGCCGGTGGGTCCTGGGTTGTTTCCACTGGCGGCCCTCGCCCTGGGTTGGGATTTGGGGGCAGTGGGTGGCCTCACATGCCAGTCTGCAAGCTGGCTTCTGGGGGGGGGGGGGGGGGGGGCCTTGTTTTTGGACCGCCTACCTCCCAGTCTTATTTCCCACCCTCCTCCTCCCCCTGATCTTTTTTGTTACATTTAGGGCTTTGGGGTGGGGGTGTGCCGCACTGTGTCGGTGAAAGGGATACCTTTGCCGCGTGGTGGGGCTGCACTCACCTCAATTTTAATTGCATTTTAGACACTGAGGGCTTGGGGGGATGGGGGCTCTGCTGCCCATCACAGTGGCTAACAATGCTTCAATTACTATCCCCCCAATTTTAATTGCACTTTAGTAGTCCACACATTTATACACAATTATATCATATAACCGACACACATCCACCATGTTCTGTGCGGGGGGAGGAGGTGGGGGTCTTCCCCCACCCCTGTTGCCCTGTCTTGATGGGGGCGTGGGGGCCTGGTGGGGAGCCTAGGACCTATCATGTTGTAAAAATCCCTGGATGCCACTAATGTATAGATATAACCAAGGAAGTGACAGGGGGGCTGAATATGAGTTTAAGTGTGAGTGAGGGGGTGATGAATGGAGGTGGTGATGGTGGGTCGGTTTTGTGCGGCGCTTTGCATGCCGGGTGGCATCTTGGGGCACCTGCGGTGGTCTGCTGGTTGTTCACTCAGATGGGCGCCGGGGGGTGGGGGTCTGCTTCTGTGGCCTGCGCCGGTGGCCTCCCTGGTCACTGCCGGGCACTGGTGCATGTTCAGGCACACTGCATCTGCCCACTGCACAGCCGGCTTTTGAAATAAAGGTGAATGAGGAGTGAATTTAAGTGGGTACTGGAGTGAGAGAGAATGGGTCGGTCTGGCTGAGTGAGAGGGGTGTGCATGGGAACATGTGGGTGTGAAGGTATGGGGTGTGCCTGCGAGTCGGGAGGGGCTGGATTAGGGGGGTAGTGCCTCTCGGCAATGTGGGCTCACCTGGGCGAGGGGACTTCTTTGGACGTGGGGGTCCCCGGGGTGTGTGGCCAAGGCGCTGGGGCGGGACCGCTGTGGGGGTACCTGGGGGGGCTTGCGCCGGGGGGCGCTGGCTGGTCTCTGTCCTGGGGGGTGGGGTCGCTGGCCTCCTGGTGCCTGGGGCCCGGGGGCGGATGTTGGCCCCGCTGGGGGGGGGTGGGGGTCGGGCAGGTCCAGGGGTGTGGGCTCACCGCGCCGGCCGCCGGGCAGCCTGCCCTCCCTTGATCGTCTCTCCGGGGGTGGATGCTTGGCTTTCCTGGGGCTTGCTGACCTCGGGGCTGGGGGTTGGTGGCGCTGTCTTGCCTGCTCGGGGTCCTCGGGGGGAGGGCTGCTGCGATTGGTCCTCCGCTCGTATGTTTCCTGACAAACCACTCACATGCACACACTTATTTTGCGCGCGTTCTCATATATAGGCACACAGACATACATGTACAAGTGTCTCTCCTTTAACAGGTGCAGAAACCAGACTCGTGTTGAGACATCTCCGGTGGAAGAAGCAGTTTGTCTTTTGTTTGTTTTAGTTGTGTTGAGGCGGCATGAAAAAATAAGCAGCAGTGCTGTGGTTTTAAGCAGGTTTTATTATATCATGTCGCCTTCACGGGATCCCCTCTCCGGTGCATAGTGGAGCAGCCCGGAGCGGGATCCCTAAGCTCTCAGAGAAGGAGAGGCGGACACGCGTGTGTCTACCAGTTGCAGGATCAGAGTGAGAGAAGAAGAGGGAGATTGCGTTACAGAGTTGCACCTTAAATACTTGATCATAACAATACATCAAAAAGACATACCCCACAGTCTAGAATGATCAAAGGGACAACAGAACAGGCAGGAGGTATTTGCATTTGTAAGCCATACATCACAATGGGCAGATTAGCTAGACCTCGCTCTAAGTGCAAGACAAAGAGGCTAACAAGCACATCTACATATTGATCTGAGTCTCTAGGTCACAGTAAGGACAGGACACATGAGTACAAAGGATGAAAGGCATCGATTAACATCACATAGGTGAGACAGAAGAAACTCGACTACCTGTAGACATTAATACACCAAAGCACATCTAAGATGCTCAGAAAAAGCACAGTAAGGACAAGCCATATGCACACTATACCGAATGGCGCATTACATCACAACACATGCATGTTTGCATCACAAATACATGAATGGCACATTGCTTCTCAGTAATGCAGCAGAAAAACAGAGAAAAGAGGGCTGAGTGTCCTTAGTCTGTTGTGGGGTTAAAACGAACCGCCACAGTGTCTTTTTTTTTTTTTTTTTTTTTTTTTTTTTTGTTGTTGTCTGTTCCCCTCCCTTTTTTTCCCCCCCTTCACACACTTCCTTTCCCTCTGCCCCATCCTGTTGGGTCTTCCATGGGTAAAACAATTAAAATAAAGTATTAAAAGTTATTACAGGAGGAGTTACAACAATATACAGTGCAAAGTTAGGCACTGTATAGGCTCCTCTTGGCAAAGTAAATCTGTTTTGGCACAGTAGGGTGACAGATCCCTGTTCTGTTTACCTAGCTGCCTGACAGGACCAAAAAAAAAAAAAAAAAAAACCTGCATTCTGTATTTACTTGGGTTACCTTTGTCTAACGGTACATTTTTTTGATGATCGTAAACATTTAAGTGTGAAAAATATCCAAAAAACATCAGAAATCAGGAAGGGGCAAATACTTTTTCACAGTACTGTAGTTGTCATGATTGTTTACTGTGTCTTAATGCAGATTTAATATACAAGATCAAATCTTTATTGATAATTAACAACCCTTTAAAAATCTAGTCTGCAGCTTTTTATTGTTTGATAATTTCCTTGATTTTGTGGAACATCAACAGCAGCAGCAATTTGTCATCAGTATTTTATTTCTTTTCTGTGTTCATCATTGTTGCAAATACAAAATTCTGTTTATTGGTAGAATATCAATATATATTTGACTTAAATATTATATTTGACTTTTAAACTATGTGTATTTTCATATATTTATGATCAGAGGGTAATTAAGAACATTTTTTTCTGCAAACTTTGCACATATATGAAGAATCCCACTCTAATTATTATGACACTATTCCACTGAGGTCTGATGTTTAAACTTTAAAAATGTCTTTATGACCGTTTAGGCTGGCGATAATCATTTGTCTCCAGACTGTTCAGATTTTGTAAGAGTTGAATGAAGGTCAAAAGTCCTCATGTTCTTATTATGTCCATCTGGAACCTCTAAGATTTGTTGAGCAAGAACAAGCTTGTTTAGGATTATATTTAACGTTATCCAAGAAATGGTATTTACCCACATATTAAACTCAGGCTCGTTATTGTAATAATTTGCTGGTTTTATTGGCTGATTAACAGTTTTAAAGACGCACTGCGGTGGATATACATCCCCTTAAAAACAAATGTACATTGTCTAAAATGGTGTCTTTTGCCCTTTCATTGTCATACAGTTGCTTGTGAAAATGTGTCCTTTTCCTCCTCCTTGAAACACCAGGGTCTAATCAGGCCCGCCCACATCCCACCCACATCCCGCCCACTAGCATATAGAAGTTTGCAGAATGGCAAATTTGAACAACCAGTGCTTAGTCCTGATTGGCTCTCCTGTTACAGTGACATCACATAAACTTCCATCTAATCTTACCTTTTTCCAAGGGGAGGAGCTTAACTGAACTTTCACAACACAAAAACACACACGAGTGATTTCACTGTTGATACGTCTTGCAAGTCCAAAAATGTTACAGACATGTTAACGAGAAAAAAGCCTTGATTTTTCACTGCTGTGTCACTTTAAGAGGGAATCAATGTTTTCAAAACATGTAAAACATCTTGATAATTTGGGTTCAAATTTTTCTAATCTCAGCGTCACTGAAGCGTGTTTGTGCTTTGTGAGGTTTCCTTTAGTTCTTGTTGATGTTGGCAAAGTCTCCTAAATATGTTTGTTGCTAAAACCACTGCAGATGGAGTCAGAATGGATGGTCTTCCTGTCTAACAACACCATCATGTTTGCATGTTTTAGACCAAAGTCAACATGTCCCCTTTTTTTTTTTTTTCAAATATGCAGTACTGTACCTGTCTTTCACATGCGTTGATGTGCATGATGTTGGTATTTTTCAACATTTATGCCATCATTCTAACTTTGATTTGTCTGAGCTGAACAGACCACACGGCCAGCAACAAGAACATGATCAGTGGATGGATGAAGTTGAATGAAAACGTGTTTCACTGTGTTTGTAAAGTTGTCAGTCAAGAGGCTGCTGATTGTGACTATTTTTCTAACCAGTTTTATATTTTTGTAATATCAAAACTGCAGCATGTTGAAAAGAGATTAATTAAAATATTTGTCTGAGAAAAAAGAAATACATTTATTTTGATTCTGAACTGTATCTTAATGTCTTTTCTTGACTATTACATCAATGACGGGAAGATAAGTCTCAACATTTAATAAAACATCAGCTTTCATCACATACATCAGTAAAAACGTAAAGCACCAGGAGACAGATGCTTTGTGTTGCAGCTTCATAAATCGCGTAATGAAATTACAAGTCATCCAAGCTTTGATTTCCTTAAGATAGGCTTCTAACTTGGCTAATTGATTACTATCATAAACTAAAAAGAGTAGGGCCTAGCACAGATCCCTGTGGAACTCCATGACTGAGCTTTGGTTTGAAAGAAAAGTCATTATTGAGATGAACAAACTGGAACCTGTCAGATAAATAAGATCTAAACCATTGCAGCGAAGTTCCAATAAGTCCAACATGGTGTTCTAATATATCAAGTAGAATATTATGATCGATAGTATCAAGAGCTGGCCTAAATAGATTTCATCTAAATTAGTGGAGCGCCATTTTCTTTCTGACGAGTCTTCTGTTTCAAGCTACAAGTTTCTGTGTTGAACCAAGGAGTTAGAAATCTTTGATTAGACTTTTTCTTTTTTAAAGGGGCCACCATGTCTAGAGTCTGATGCAGAGAAGCTGTAACACTATCTACCATGCTGTCAATTACAGAAGGAGCAAGCTGTCTATAGCTTATTTCCGCTGTGTTGAGACATGGCATAGAGGAAACAATCTGCATAAATTTGGTAACAACATCATCTGAGAGGCATCTACTGTAATAATATTTTTCTTTAGGAGCCAAATAGTCAGAAATAGTAAAATCAAAGGTTAACAGACTATGGTCTGACAGAAAATCTGGTAGTGTCTCCTCATAACCCTGTACTATTTCTATGCCATATGTCAGAAAGTAAGAAATTCTACCCATTATCGCCACTATACGTTGGACCTTGTTCTGAGAAAACCCCATCGAGTCGAATATTGAATTAAATGCCATATTAAGGCAATCACTATCTACATCTGCATGTATATTAAAGTCCCCTACTATAATTATTCTGATTTCAGCACTAAATCAGCTAAGAATTCAGCAAATTTGGATAAAAACTCTGAGTAGGTTGGAGGACGATAAACTATGGCAAATAAAATTGGGTTTAGCCTAAAATTGCTAAAATGCCCAATACTGAGGACCAGGCCCTCAAAGGAATTATAACGTGTTTTTTGCTTTACATTAACTAGTAATTTAGAATGGTAAATTGTTGCTACTCCTCCTCCACGACCATAACTTCTGGGATTTTGACAGTTTAGATAACCAGAGGGAGTTGATTCATTTAAACCAACATAATTGATGATCAGATTGATTTAATATCCCTTACAGAGACTTGGTTAGGGCAAGAGGATTAACAGATCATGAACTAGCAGAAACTTGGGAGTTAGAGACCTAATATTTAACAAACCACATTTAATTTTTAAATTAGGAGGAGGAACAGAGGTCAAATCATTCAGTTTAGAGGCTTCATGTTTAATTTGAGTTGTACCAACTTTTTGTTTAATGACTTTGAGATGCTTATACATTATATTTTTATTTACTTTGGAGGGAGCAGACAACGATTCTCTGATGGGGAAGACAGGGGCTAAGCTGAGGGGTGGCGGATGAAGAGGAGCTGCAGAGAGGCGTGTAAGACTGCGACTCTGCTTCCTGGTCCCAACTCTGAGTAGTCAGGGTTTTGGAAATTTGGATAAAAAAGATGCCAGATTGTTATGAGACGAGATAGCATTCATCCCACTTTGGATGGTGCTTCTCATTTATCTAAGACCAGGTTTTCCCCAAAAAGAGCTCCGTCAATGTAGCCCACGTCATTTTTAGGACACCACACAGGTTTGTAATTTTTAAAAAATTACAAAAAAAAAAAAATCATACTCCTTTTGTACAGACCACTTCCCCTCAAAAATTCAAATACTTAGGGAAATTGTTAAAGGAGAAAAGTTCTAATACTCCTGTTAAGTTAAATTTCCCCCCTATTTCCTCTACTTTCTTTTTAGCACCTCCCCTTCCTTTGCATATTTTTTACATTCTATAACATGTGTCCACTGATTCAGTCACATACAAAAGCTACAATTCCCATTTTCATGTTTCCCCCAAATAACAGTGTCTTGTTTAAACCAGTGTGCCCCCTTGTCTTAATATGTACTTTTTCCTTCTTCCCTACAACTGGCTCAATGAAATATAGATCTCTTCCTCATCGTTATCCAGAGCCCTTGCCACACTCTGTAATTCCCTCTTTGTTTTAAAAAATTGACTTAATCTCTGACCTACCAAGGCTTGTCCGTACTTCTATACAGTGGATAGAAGTCTACAACACCCCCGGTTCAAATGCCAGGTTTTTGTGATGTAAAAAATGAGACCAAGATAAATCATTTCAAAACTTTTCCACCATAGTGTGACCTCTAACTGTACAATCCAATGAAAAACAATCGGAAATCTTTAAGATAAGATAAGAAAGATAAGATACCTTTATTAGTCCCACAACGGGGAAATTCCAGGATTGCAACAGCATAGGGATAGCAACACTCAGAGCAACAATCAGAAGGCAAGAAAAAAAACAAGCAAGCAAGAGCAGCTAATAAACATATGTACGTATTACTATAAATATATATAATACACACACACACAGACACACAGTGCAGAGCATTGTAGCTGGATGGAATAAATATATGAATAATGAACACACAGTGCAGAGCATTGTAGCTACAATGGAATAAATATGTAAATATATAAACACCCACAGTACGGAGCATTGCAGCTAGGTGGAATAAAATATGCAAGTATATAAACACACACAGTGCGGATCAATGTAGCTAGATGGGAATAATATGTAGATATATAAATATATAAACACACCAGTGCTGAGCATTGTAGCTAGATGGAATAAATCTGCAAATATATAAACACACACCAGTGCAGAGCAATTGTTTGCTAGATGGAATGAAACAGCATATCCGTCTACTTAGTTTATCCTACTTGGTATGATTATGTGCCCTTATATATTCTCACCCTCCATAGCGACCGGGATGTTCCCAGTTGTATGCCGGAGGGGACCATTGTGTAAGTCTATTGCATCTTTTGCATTCAAAAAAACTATTAGTTTGTTACGTCTTTTTGCTATCTCTGCGAGCAGCCCTGCTTAGGTTGTACAGTCTGACAGCCGTGTAGGAAGGACCTACGAAACCTCTCGGTTGTGCACCTGGGATGATGTAGTCTGCTGCTAAATGAGCTCCTCAGTACATTCAGTATGTCCTGCATAGGGTGGAACTCGGACTCCAGCAGAGATGACAGTTTAGGCACCCGTCCTTCTCTCTCCTATCTCCTCCTGCGGATCAAGGCGCTGCCCCAGGACAGAGCTAGCTTTCTTAATCAGTTTGTCAGTCTCTTCCTATCGGCTGCAGTAATGCCACTGCCCCAGCAGACCACTCCAAAAGTGATGGCTGATGCCACCACCGTGTCATAGAATGACTTCAGCAGCGCCCCTTGTACACCAAAGACCTGAGTCTCCTCAGCAGGAACAGCCTGCGCTGTCCCTTCTTGTAGAGTGCATCAGTATTGTGTGACCCAGTCTAGTTTATTGTTCAGATGAAATACCCAGGTACTTATAGGATGTCACCATCTCGATGTCTGTTCCCTGTATATTTACTGGTACTGTGAGGGGCTGCCCATGCCTGCGGCAGTCCACCACCAGCTCCTTAGTTTTCCTCGCGTTGATCTGGAGGCAGTTCCGATGGCACCAGTCCACGAAGTCCTGGATAAGCCCTCTGTACTCAGCTTCATCTCCATTGGAGATGAGGCCAACGATCGCAGAGTCATCAGAGAACTTCTGTAGATGGCAGTGTGTTGTGTTGTGTGAGAAGTCCGCAGTATAAAGAGTGAACAGGAAGGGAGCCAGCACCGGTCCCTGGGGGGGCCCCCGTGCTACTGATGATCGTGTCGGACACACAGTCCCGGGTTCTCACAAACTGAGGCCGGTTCGTGAGGTAGTCCAGGATCCATGATGACAGGTGCTGGTCCACCCCCTGCGCGCAGCAGCTTGTCCTTCAGGATCATCGGTTGGATGGTGTTGAAAGCACTGGAGGAAGTCAAAGAACATGATCCTCACCATATTCCCGGCTTCTCCAGGTGGGACAGAGAACGGTGAAGGAGGAAGATCACCGCATCCTCCACCCCAATGCCATGCTGGTAGGCGAACTGGAGTGGATCCATCGCTGGTTCCACCAGGGGCGGAGGTGAGCAAGGAGCAGTCTCTCCAGGGTCTTCATCAAGTGGGACGTCAAGGGCCACGGTTCTGTAGGCGTTCAGGTCTTTGGGGTGGGAAGTTTTGGTACAGGTACCACACAAGATGTTTTCCACAGCTGTGGTACCCTCCCCAGTTTCAGGCTCATGTTGAAGATATACGTCACAATCCCACACAGCTGGTCTGCACAGGACTTGAGGGAGCTTTGCGCTGATGCCGTCCGGTCCCGGCGCCTTCCTCGCCCTTGATCTTCCTCAGCTCCGTCCTCACCTGGGTCCTGGTCAGGGTCAGGACGGGGGGGCCGTGTGTTGGGAGTGGGGGGGTGTTGGTGGAGTGGGGAGTGGGCAGCAGGACTTGATTTCTTTAGAGGCAGCAGTGGTTGTTGTGCAGTCAGGGGGGAGGGCGGTTGGTAAATCTATTGAAAAACAGATTCAGGTTGTTCGCCCACTCCCTGCCCCCTGTGGCCTGGGGGGAGGTATTCTGGAGCCCCGAGATGGTTTTGAGGTTTCTCCAGACCCCGCTGATGTCGCTCTGTTGCAGCTTGTCCTCCATCTTCTTCCTGAAGCTGTCCTTGCCTTCTCTGATCTTTCTCCTCAGCTCCCTCTGTACGGACTTCAGCATCTCCCTGTTCCCTGACCTGAAGATCCTCTTCTTCTCTCTCAGAAGTGTTTTTATCTCAGGGTTGATCCAGGGTTTTGATGTTTGATGACGCCGTATGGTCTTGGTGGGAACGGATTTGTCCACACAGAAGCTGAGGTAGCCCGTGAAGGTGTGAATGAGGCCATCGATGTCCTCACCATGTGGATCGCAGAGCTGCTTCCAGGCGGTGGCTTCAAAACAGCCCTTTAGGGTGTCCATGTCTCCTCAGACCATAACTCCACAGTGTGCATGGCCGGAGGTTGTCTGTGCACTAGGGGTTTGTACACCGGCCGGAGATGAACCAAGTTGTGATCCGATCTCCCAAGTGGGGGGAGTTGTGATGAGGTGTACGCCTCCTTAGTGTTTGCGTAGAATAAATCCAGTGTTTTATTGTCTCTAGTGTGGCATGTGACATACTGGGTAAACGTGGGTAGAATGGGAGACAGTGAAACATGGTTGAAATCGCCTGAGATGAGGAGAAGAGCATCTGGGTGTTCTGTCTGCAGCCTGCTGGTTACTGAATGGATGACGTCACGTGCTGTCCCAGCGTTCGCCGTCGGATTTGCATAAACAACAATGCAGATCACGTGTGAGTGTTCTCTCGGGAGATATGTAGGCCTCATGCTAACAGCTAGCAACTCAATGTCTTTGCTGCAGTGTCGTTGTTTAACAGTGATATGTCCCGGTCTGCACCAGTTGTTGTTAACATACATTATCACTCCACCGCCCCTAGCCTTGCCACTGTCTGGTGTTCGGTCAGCTCGTATCATGTGAAAACCCTCCAGCTCAATGTTAGCATCTGCTGCTAGTTCAGTTAGCCACGTCTCAGTAAACAAAAGGAGAGAGCACTCCCGGTATGTGCTATCATAACGGGAGATAGCCGCTAGCTCATCTAACTTTCCCAGTATCGACCGTACATTTCCATGACAACAGATGGAAGGGAGGGTCTGTACCTTATATTTTTTGTCCTCCGCCTTACTCCAGCCCGGCAGCCGCGGCGTTTTTCGCCTCAGTTCTCTCGTATGTCGAGTTTTCCAATGGGACCGGGGTGGCGGTTGAATGCTAGCAGCTGTTCTCTGCTGTATCGTATCCTGCTATAGACAGTGGCTCCGTCCACCGGCTCAGGAGACATTTAGGACGATCTGTGTGTCCGTGATATAAGTGGGGTGAAAAAAAAAGATGGATCAAAAGAGAGAGGAAGGGAAAAAGACTCGGAATCGAGCCGCTGTTGCAAAAGGCAGCCGACTCGTGTGGCGCCGAGAGAAAAAAAAAAAAAAAAAAGGGGAAAAATAAAATATAAAAACCTTACAATAACCTGGTTGCACAAATATGCACACCCTGTTATAACTGGGAATGTGACTATGTTTAGAATTAACCACTTTCAAACTCATGTCAGTGGGAGTCAGCACACACCTGCCACCATTTAAAGTGCCTCTGATTAACCCCAAATAAAGTTTAGCTGTTCTAGTAGGCTTTTCCCGACATTTTTCATTGGAGGGATGTCATCGTTCAAAGGTATCAGGCACGAGCGTAGGTCGATAGATTCTTTATTGGCCCTCTAACATATTCACAGCCTATGGACCCCAGCGTGGACGCAGGGGCTGTGTGTCTGTAGCAGCCTAGAAGAAGAAGCCTTCCCAACTCCCCTGCCTTCCGCTTATATAGCTTTAATAGTCATGCATAGAGAGCTGGGCTGGTGCATTATGCATATGTGTGTACAAAGGCATTGTGTGACACATTAACGTAACACTTGTTCATTCATAACAATACATTCACCCCCTGCCCTTTGTGCTGTGACTTGGAGCAGCAGGGGGCGAAGGTGCCTCGTCTGTCTTGTTACTCCTCGGGGGGCTACCCCCTTCAGTCCATCGTTCAGCCCCTCTTCACTCTTCTGGGTGTGAGAGGATGTCCACCCGCTGTGTCTAGTGTACACCACAGAGGGAATTATGAACAGTTCCAAATACCAGTCACTCTGGGCACAAAACCTTCAGGCTTCTGCTAGAAAGCTGAAGATGAAGAGGAACTTCATCTTTCAGCACAACAATGACCCAAAGCACACATCCAAATCAGCAAAAGAATGGCTTCACCAGAAGAAGATTAAGGATTTGGAGCATTTTTGAAAAGAAGAGTGGGCAAATATTGACACATCAAGATGTGCCACGCTGATAGACTCCTACCCAAAAAGACATAGGACTTATGACACTACCTGAGGAACTCCATTCTCCACCTTCTTACACTCAGAAAGACTACTGTTTATCCTAACTTGTATTTTCCTATTACTAAGAAAGTCTCTGATCCACATGTACAGTTTACCGTGGATTCCCAGTTCACCAGTCTTTATTAATATCCTGTGGACAGAGAAATAAGCAGGTGAGGCAGTGAGCTGGATCAGAGTAGGCTTTATTCTCTCTCTCCCTCCATCAGTCAACAAGAAGAATAACCCAGGTCTTTGGCATCTCTCTTTTATGCTTTACAACCTCGCCTAGAGACCTGGGGGGGGGGGGGGTCACATTACAATACATACACTTACAGTACAATTACAATCCCCTTTGTCACCCAGCCTGTCGGCGCATTATTATGCAGTCCGGAGGAGAATGCGTATTATCATGCGGTCCTATGGAGAAAACCATAGTCTGTCCTGCACATCCGTTTCACTGCCTTTACGCATCTCCTCCTGTGTCATTCAGTCTGAGTGGAGAATGTAATGTCTGGGTCCCCCACACCGCCCTCCCCCCGAAAACTCAGACTGGGCCTTAACCCTTATGTCCTGTGGGCTTCAGCCGACATCCGTAGCGGCTGTAAAGTGGGGGGGGGGGTCGCCGGCTCCAAGGCGCTGCTGTGTCAGTGAAGCACTCCTGGTGACATGTCCGTCTGTGGGGGGACAATGGGGGGTTGGGGGGAAACACATCTTCACCATGCCATTGTGACTGAGCTGATGAGTCATTTACCTGGGGAGTTCTCAGTGGGGGTCATCTGCACCGAGGAGCTCGGGCCAACACCACCTGCTTGTCTGCTAATACGAAGGCGGGCTTAAGCCTGTCTATACAGATTGTTTCTCTGCGTCCCCCCAAGTGTAACAAAACGTTTATCCCCAGGTTCCAACACTCTGAACGGGCCGTCGTAGGGCAGTGCAACAAGGTCCGGTGGGCATCATGCCTGACAAACACGAACGACGTATCCTTCAAGGTCCTTGGCACGAAAGCGCTGGGAAAACAGTGGTGGGCCGAGCCAGGTACTGTCCCTGCCTCTGTGCTATGTAGTGAAGACGGGGATGGATTGGTGTTCAGCGTGGGGTTGTCAGGCAAAGATTTTCCGGGGGAGCCGCAGCGGCTGGGAAAAAACAAGCTCTGCTGGGGAGGCAGCCAAATCCTCCTTCGGTGCTGAACACAGCCCTCATAGAACCCACAGCAACCGGTCCACCCAATTTGCATCCGTAAGCGAAGCCCTGAGCACTGCTTTAAGCAACCTATGGAAATGCTTGCATAACCCATTGGCCTGGGGGTTGTACGCGGTCATGTGATAAATGGTGATGCCCAGGCTCCGGGCCATCATGGACCAGAGGTTGGAAATGAACTGCGGGCCCCCTTCGGACGTGATATCCGAAGGGGCGCCGAAGTGTGCCACCCATGTCACCAAAAAAGCGCTTGCAACTTCTGCTGGCACGGTGGAAGCTAGCAGCACCGCCTCGTTCCAGTGCGTGGTGCAGTCCACCACTGTCAGGTGCGTAAACCCCTGCGATGGCAGGAGGAGGCCCACGAGGTCCACATGAATGTGGTCGAACCTCTTAGCTGGGATATGGAACGGCTCAAGGGGGCCTTTGTGTGCCTGTGCACCTTGGCTCGTTGGCATGCTACATAGGCTGCAGCCCACTCACCTGTTTGTGCAGGCTTGGCCAGATGAACTTTACTCCCACCATTTTGACTGACGCGCACACTCCTGGGTGTGCCAGGGAGTGAACCGACTCGAAAACGCGGCGGCGCCAAGCATGTGGGACCACCGGGCACAAGCGGCCTCTAGAGACATCACAGATTGGGGGTGGGGGGCGTTTTGCAATGCTCTGCTCTCCAGCCTTAACTCTGTTGGTCCAGACTGGAGCGCACAAACGTCCGCATCGCCAATCTGCTCAGCGGCCATGGCCGTGTAATCTATCCCTACATAGATTGGGGCCACTAATGCGTGCGAGAGGCAGTTTGCCACCACGTTGAGTTTATCGGCCACATGCTGAATGTCAGTCATAAACTCCGAGATCACGGCCAGCTGTCTCTGCTGCCAGGCCGACCATGGTTCCGAAACCTTGGCCATAGCATACGTTAGCGGCTTGTGGTCCTCAAATGCAGTGAAGCTGCGCGCTTCCAGCCAGAATTGGAAGTGGTGTATGGCCAGGTGGAGAGCTAGTAACTGCGCGACAATGAGCGTAAATACAGCACGTTTGCCAGGGAAAGACCTGCTAAAAAAGGCGAGGAGCTGCCAAGAACCGGCGACGCACTGCTCCACGACGGCCCCTATGGCCACGTCCGATGCGTCTGTAGTGAGCGCTATCCGAGCTGCCGGGTCCGGGTGCGCCAGTAGTGCAGCGTTTGCTAAGGCTGTCTTGGCCTTGGAAAATGCCTGCTCTTGCTCAGGAGTCCAGTTGACTCTGTCTGCCGGTTTCCATTTCTTAAGTGTGGCGTACAACAGCTGCATGAGCTGGGCTGTGCGGGGGAGGAAACGGTTGTAAAAGTTAACCATCCCCAAAAACTCCTGCAGCGCCCTGACCGTCTGAGGCCGGGGAAAATCTGCCACTGCACGCACTTTGTCCGGTAAGGGTATCGAGCCCTCTGGTGAGATGCGGTGGCCCAAAAAAATCGATTATCGTAACCCCAAACTGGCACTTCGCCGGGTTGATTTTAACCCATGCTCTTCCAACCTCTGGAAAACCATCCTGAGGTGGGCTACGTGTTCGTCCTCGGACGAGCTGGCCACCAGGATGTCATCCATGTTGGGGCGCATGCGCACACAGCGACTGGCAGCGGGTGAAAAAATTTCGACATTTGTGTCTCTGTTTTTATGCACTTACTAACGTAATTCTCTGTGCCATTTTTGTCCTTGAATGCTTGTGGACTATATAAGATAAGATAAGACTTTATTAGTCCCACAATGGGGAAATTCCAGGATTGCAACAGCACGGGGATAGCAACACTCAGAGCAACAATCAGAAGGCAAGAAAAAAAAGCAAGAGCAGCTAATATACATATGTACATATTACTATAAATATATATATATATATATATATATATATATATATATATATACAGACACACAGTGCAGAGCATTGTAGCTGGATGGAATAAATATATGAGTATATAAACACACAGTGCGGAGCATTGTAGCTAGATGGAATAAATATGTAAATATATAAACACGCACAGTGCGGAGCATTGTAGCTAGATGGAATAATATGTAGATATATAAACACACAGTGCGGAGCATTGTAGCTAGATGGAATAAATATATAGATATATAAATATTAACACACCCAGTGCGGAGCATTGGGTGTGTTTATATTTATAAACACAGCATATATAACGAAGAGCTCCCTGGTTCCATCAGTATGGATTTCCTTCTTGTTTTTGGACTGTCATTTCTTTCTTACTGGCTCTTTGTCTTGGAGGTAAGCGCGTTCGCGGTCACGCCAGGAAGAACACAGTATTCCAGAGACATGTTACTGCATTTAAACATGGATAATGCAGCATCTGTGTTTGAGTCTGTGCTGCAACTGCCGGACTTTATTTTAAGAGATTTTCATGGACACAGCAATGAAAAGAAAGACAAGAGGAGGAAACGCCGAAAGCGTGGAGGCGTAAGATTAAACCTGAGGAGGCGTAAGATTAAACCTGAGGAGGCGTCAGCTTAACCGCATTCCTCTTCCTTCCATTATTATGGGAATGTACAATACCTGAGAAATAAAGTGGATGAAATTCAAGGAAATGTACGATATCAGAAGGATTTCATGAACTGCTGTGTCATGGCTTACACGGAGACGTGGCTTACGGCGCATGACTGGGATGCGGACCCGTGTATTGACGGCTTTGGAGCCCCACTTCGCTTGGATTGGCAGGAAGAGGTAACGGGGAAACGTCAGGGGGGCGGCGTATGTTTTTATATTAATAAACAGTACTGTACATCTGTCACGGTCAGAGAGCGGATCTGTACACCAGATGTGGAGCTTCTGTCCGTGTCACTACGCCCTTTTTATCTGCCCCATGAGTTGCCCCAACTTTTCATAACAACTGTGTACATTCACCCGAGAGCGGATGCTGCCTCCACCTCCAGCACCGTCTTCGATGTGGTACAGCAGTTGCAGTCGATTTCCCCGGAGGCTCCAAATTTTATCCTTGGGGATTTTAACCATGTGTCTCTAAAGAAGACACTTAAAAATGTCCTAAAAATGACGTGGGCTACATTGACAATTGGAGCTCTTTTGGGGGAAAACCTGGTCTTGTGAGACGAGACAGCATTCATCCCACTTTGGATGGTGCGTCTCATTTATCTAAAAATCTGGCATCTTTTTTATCCAAATTTCCAAAACCGTGACTACTCAGAGTTGGGACCAGGAAGCAGAGTCGCAGTCTTACACGCCTCTCTGCAGCTCCTCTTCATCAGCCACCCCTCAGCTTAGCCCCTGACTTCCCCATCAGAGAATCATTGTCTGCTCCCTCCAAAGTAAATAAAATATAATGTATAAGCATCCCAAAGTGATAAAGCAAAATATTGGTAAAACTCAAATTAAACATAAAGCCTCTAAATTGAATGATTTGGCCTCTGTTCCTCCTCATAATTTAAAAATTAAATGTGGTTTATCAAATATTAGGTCTCTAACTCCCAAGTCTCTGTTAGTCCATGATCTGTTAATTGATCATCAGATTAATTTAATTTCCCTTACAGAGACTTGGTTAGGGCAAGAGGATTATGTTGGTTTAAATGAATCAACTCCCTCTGGTTATTTAAACTGTCAAAATCCCAGAAGTTCTGGTCGTGGAGGAGGAGTAGCAACAATTTACCATTCCAAATTACTAGTTAATGTAAAGCAAAAAACATGTTATAATTCCTTTGAGGGCCTGGTCCTCAGTATTGGGCACTTTAGCAATTTTAGGTTAAACCCAATTTTATTTGCCATAATTTATCGTCCCCCATCAACCTACTCAGAATTTTTATCAGAATTTGCTGATTTCTTAGCTGATTTAGTGCTGAAATCTGATAGAAAATCTTGTAGTATTTCCTACTTTCTGAGAAAACCCAATCGAGTCTAATGTTGAATTGAATGCCACATTAAGGCAGTCACTATCTACATCCACATGTATATTAAAGTTCCCTACTATAATTATTCTATTTCTATGCCATATGTCAGAACAAGGTCCAATGTATGGTGGAGGTAATGAGTAGAGTCTCCTCATAACCCTGTACTGTCAGACCATTGTCTGTTAACCTTTGATTTTACTATTTCTGACTATTTGGCTCCTAAAGAAAAATATTATTACAGTAGATGCCTCTCAGATGATGCTGTTTCCAAATTTATGCAGATTGTTTCCTCTATGCCATGTGTCAACACAACGGAAATAAGCTATAGACAGCTTGCTCCTTCTGTAATTGATAACATGGTGGATAGTGTTTCAGCTTCTCTGCATCAGACTCTAGACTTGGTGGCCCCCTTAAAAAAGAAAAAGTCTAATCAGAGATTTCTAACTCCTTGGTTCAACACAGAAACTCGTAGCTTAAAACAGAAGACTCGTCAATTAGAAAGAAAATGGCGCTCTACTAATTTAGATGAAATCTATTTAGCTTGGAGAAATCATCTTTTAATTTATAAAAAATCTCTTAGAAAAGCTAGAACGAGTTATTACTCTGCATTAATAGAAGAGAACAAGAATAATCCCAGGTTTCTTTTCAGTACTGTAGCCAGGTTGACAAAGAGTCAGGACTCTGTCAATCCTAGCATTCCCTTAGAGCTTACTAGTCAGGACTTTATGAACTTTTTCAATAATAAAATTTCATCCATCAGAGATAAAATCAATCAGATTCTTCCCACAGTTAACTTAAATACTGTAACTACTACAACTCCTTCTATTGATGTCTGTCTTGATGAGTTTACTCCAATCGACCTTTGTGAGTTAGACAAAATAGTTTCCTCATCCAAACCTTCAACTTGTCTTTTAGACCCTATTCCTACCAGGTTATTTAAAGAAGTCTTCCCACTTATTGGTAGCTTTATTCTTCATATAATCAATTCTTCATTAACTTTAGGCCATGTACCGCAGGCTTTTAAAACGGCTGTAATTAAACCCTTACTCAAAAAGCCAACGCTAGATCCAGGAGCTTTAGCTAACTATAGACCAATCTCTAATCTCCCTTTCATTTCAAAAATCTTAGAAAGAGTTGTTGCTACGCAATTATTTGACCACCTGCAGGGAAATGGTTTACTTGAAGAGTTTCAATGTGGGTTTAGAATACATCATAGTACTGAAACAGCCTTAGCGAAGGTCACTAACGACCTCCTCATTGCATCTGATAATGGACTAGTTTCTGTACTTGTCCTTTTAGACCTTAGTGCAGCTTTTGATACTATCGATCATAATATTCTACTTGATAGATTAGAACACTATGTTGGACTTAATGGAACTTCGTTGCAGTGGTTTAGATCTTATTTATCTGATAGGTTCCAGTTTGTTCATGTAAATAATGAGTTTTCTTTCAACTCAAAGCTTAGTCATGGAGTTCCACAGGGATCTGTGCTAGGCCCTACTCTTTTTAGTTTATATATGCTTCCGTTAGGCAACATTATTAGAAAGCACTGTATACATTTTCATTGTTATGCAGATGACACACAATTATACCTGTCAATGAAGCCAGATGATAGTAATCAATTAGCCAAGTTGGAAGCCTGTCTTAAGGAAATCAAAGCTTGGATGACTTGTAATTTCCTGCTATTAAATTCAGATAAGACTGAAGTCATTCTTGTTGGTCCAAAAAACCTTAGAAATTCCTTTCCAAATCAAACTTTCAGTTTGGATGCGGTTACTCTTTCTCTTAATAGCTCTGTGAGGAACCTTGGAGTTATTTTTGATCAGGATTTGTCCTTCAATTCACATATTAAATTTGTTTCTAAGACTGCCTTCTATCATTTGCGTAATATTGCCAAGATTAGGAGCATCTTGTCTCAGAGTGATGCTGAGAAACTGATCCACGCTTTTGTTAGCTCGAGATTAGATTATTGTAATTCTTTATTATCAGGCTGTCCTAAAACATCTTTAAAAAGTCTTCAGCTGATCCAAAATGCTGCAGCAAGAGTTTTAACAGGTACTAGAAAGAGAGATCATATCTCTCCGGTTCTGGCCTCCCTTCATTGGCTTCCCATAGAGTTTAGAATTAAGTTTAAAATCCTTCTTCTTACTGACAAAGCTCTAAACAATCAGGCTCCGTTTTATTTAAAAGATCTGATACTACCGTATTATCCTAACAGAGCACTATGCTCCCAAAATGCAGGATTACTTGTAATACCTAGAATCTCCAAAAGTACAATGGGAGGCAGAGCCTTCAGTTATCAAGCTCCTCTCCTGTGGAATCAGCTGCCAATCTGGATTCGGGAGTCAGACTCGATCTCTGTTTTTAAGAATAGGGCTAAAACCTACCTTTTTGATATAGCCTACAATTAGGGAGGGATCATGTGTTTCTGAACCCTCTCTTAGTTATGCTGCTAATAGGTTTAGTCAGCCGGGGGACCTCCAGTAATGCACTGGGCCTCACTCCTTTCCTCACTCTCTATGAAATATTTTTTTTTGCTGGTCATTAACATTTGTTTGTTCTCTCCCATAGATTGAGTCCCCATCGTGCTGTTTGCTCTCTACATGTCTGTTCTTTTCTTCTTCTCTATCCCCTCACCCCCCAGCCAGTCGCAGCAGATGACTGCCCCTCCCTAAGCCTGGTTCTGCTGGAGGTTTCTTCCTGTTAAAAGGGAGTTTTTCCTCTCCACTGTCGCCAAGTGCTTGCTCACAGGGGATCGCCTGATTGCTGGGGTCTTTCTGCAACTGTGGGGGTTCCCCCCTACAGTTGATAGTGCTATGAGATGACTGTTGTTGTGAAATGGCGCTATATAAATAAAGTTGAATTGAAATTGAATTGAATTGAAATGAATTGAAAAACTTTTATCAGTATGTCTCCTGCCCAACCAGGCGAAAAAAGACATTGGACCTGTGCTACGGCTCCATAGAGAGGGCCTATAAATCACTTCCCCTTCCTCCTTTAGGATTCTCAGATCACAACTGTGTACATTTGCTGCCCACATATAAAACTGCTCTCAGAAGAGGCAAGGCGAAGACCAGAGACATAGACGTGTGGACAGAGGATTCAGTGCACTGCCTCCAGGAATGCTTTAACTGTACGGACTGGGAGGTGTTCACACTGGCCTGTAGAGAAGATTTGGACTCTTTAGTGGATGTGACATGCTCATACATGGCTTTCTGCAGGGACATTGATCGTTCCACGTAAACGTGTCAAAATATATCCCAACAACAAGCCATGGGTTACAAAATCAGCTAAATCCTGCTTACAGAGGAAAGCACTTGCCTTTAAACAGGGGGTTGTTTCTGAGCTGCAGGTTGCCACAAAAGAGCTGAAGGCCAATTTTTTTTTTTTGTAACTTTGATTTTTATTCATTTTTCATCATACATATTACATTCAGATCACAGTCTATATTTAAAAAAAGGAGCTAGAGAAAGAAAGAAAAAAAAGAGGAAAAAAAGGGGGGGGGGAACAAATGTTGGAGCATCAAGTTTTAGGTTTCCATCTCTTAATTCTGGTTTTTCCAGTGTCTTTGGTTATTCTTTCAATTTCTGTCTCGTTGTTGCACTTTGTAGTGTGTCCATTTCCGCAATTTTTTTCATATAGTCCTTCTTGCATTCTTTGTTGATATGTTAGTTTTTCCATTAAACGTATATCCTCAACAATGTCAGTCCATTGCTCTTGGTCAGGAAGAACTTCTGATCGCCATTTTCTTGTGATTGTTTTTTTTACATGCAATCAGCAAGATTTTAACTAAATATCTGTCCTCAGCCTTGTTACATTGTCTCTTTTAAGATCACATAAATACATCAAGTTACAGTTCATTGGTATATTATATCCTAATATCCTCTGTATTGTCACATGTATAGATTTCCAGAATGGTGAGATTTTGCAGCATTTCCAAAACATATGTGAGTGGTCTGCATTTTGAGCCCCACAGCCCCTCCAGCATATAGATTGGGTATTTGTATATTTTCTATGAATCTGTGGTGTAATGGAATAACAAATCAGGTTTTTCCATCCAAATTCCCTCCATCTGTCAACTGACATCCTGGGCAACTTCTACCGCTGCGTGATAGAGAGCACCCTGACCAACTGTATCACACTCTGGTATGGGAGCTGCTCTGTAGCTGACCGCAAGGCGCTGCAGCGGGTGGTGAAAACCGCCCAACGCATCACAGGGACTCCACTTCCAGCTATAGAGGACGTCTACAGGAAAAGATGTCTGCGCCGGGCACGCAGCATTCTTAGGGACTCCAACCATCCTGCTCATGGACTGTTCCAGCTTCTCCCCTCCAGAAGGCATTTCAGAAGCCTTCGGACTAGAACCAGCAGGTTTAGGAACAGTTTCTTTCCAACAGCTGTCACGTTATTGAACTTAGTTCCCCGCTGACTCTCTTACAATCATCTTTTACCATCCTCACCTGTACATAACTGCATAACTACATAACTACATCTAACTTATTGCACATTATTTGCACATAACAGTACTTTTAACTTTCTGCACTGCTGCATATATTTGCATATATTTGCTTAAATTGCACATACTGTTAATTACCGTATATACTGCACTGCTGTCCTTTGCACTTCTGATTGGATGCTAAACTGTGTTTCGTTACCTTGTATTCATACATGTGTAATGACAATAAAGTTGAATCTAATCTAATCTAAAAATCTAATCTAATGTCCTTGAACTTGTTGATGTGTGTTGTGTTTTCCATATTTCTTGCCAGCTTTCTTCTGTTATGTTTAAATTTAGCTCTCTCTCCCATTTCTCCTTTATATAGTTACTTGAATGTTTGTTTGTCATAAGTTTCTGATATAGCTTTGAAATAATTCTTATTTTATTTCCTGTATATGAACTTAAAATGAATTGTATAATCTCGCTCACATCTGTGTGGAGGTTATGTCTAATCTTCCTCATATAATAATCTCTCATCTGCAGATATCTGAAGAATTCAGATTTTTCTAGTTTAAATTTTCTTCTGATGTTTACAAAACTCCCGAAATCTTTTTTTCCGATATTGCCCCATGCTGTGATTCCCTTGTTCACCAGATTTTTGTATCCTCCATCTTGCTTTGCCGGTTCAAACTGACTGTCAAATGCTACCCATTTCAATAGTTTTATGTCCTCCTTTATGTTATACTTTTGTACTATTTTATACCACAGTTCCAAAGTAAATTTAGTGATTGGGTCTATTTGTTTGATTTGCTTATATGCATCCTTATCTCCTGTTATGCTTTGTACTGGGAGTCCCTCAATTTCCTTTTCCATTTCTTTCCATTTTGCCTCATATCCTCCGTCGCAGCAACATATGATATATCTCATTTGTGCTGAGTAGTAATATTCCTTTAGACTCGGTAGGCCCATGCCTCCTTTCTCTTTTGGTAACTAGAGTGTTTTATATTTCACTCTCGGCTTTTTACCTCCCCAAACAAATCTCGATATCATCCTGTCCCACTTTGAGAACTGGGCATCAGGAATCTCTGTTGGTAGAGCCTGGAAGAGGTAAAGCAGTCTAGGTTGTATGCTGATTTTGACTGTCTTAATTTTTGAATTCAGATCCATATTTAAGATTGACCATCTATCAATATCCTTTTTTATTTCTTGATCCAACCTATCATAGTTTGCTTTATAGATTTTGCTTAGATCTTTAGGTATGTTCACTCCAAGGTATTTTATTTCTTTTTGTTTCCAGTTTAGTTTGATCTTATCAGTTATCTGGTTTAAAGGGTTATAGTGGAATGTCAGTATTTGTGTTTTTGTTATGTTTATCTTGTATCCTGATAATTTTCCAAAATTTTCTATCAAGTTCATCATTTCCATTATTGATTCATCTGGTTGTTCAAGGTAAACTATAATATCGTCTGCAAATAGCCCAATCTTGTGTTCCGCTCCCTTTATTGTTACACCTTTTAATTTCTTATTTTGTCGTATCGCTTGAGCCAGTGGCTCTATGAACAGAGCAAACAAGGTGGGCGATAAGCAGCATCCCTGCCTAGTTGATCTTTGTATATTTACTTTGTCTGTTAAGCTACCGTTTATCTTGATTCTTGCCACAGGTTTTTGATACAGTGTCTTTATGCATTGTACTGATTTTTCGTTAAATCCAAAGCGTTCCAGCACACTATATAGGAACTTCCAATTAACCCTATCAAATGCTTTTTCTGCGTCTAAACTCATTATTACTGCGCTTTTCTTTATGTATTTGATTAATTATGTGTACAGTTCTCCTGATATTGTCATGTGTTTGGCGTCCCTCTATGAAACCAGTTTGATCATCCTCTATCAATTCCGTCAAGAATGTCTTTATTAAATGTGGATTATAAAATATATACAACAATTATATGTAAACGAATAAAGAGATTGGCCTATAGTTTCCGCATTGTTCCCCATCTTTCCCTGGCTTTAAAATAACTGAAATAATGGCTTTTTTCCATGATGGAGGTATTTTGTTGTTGTTTAATGTCCAATTAAATGACTTTAGGAGCTGTGGCGTGAGTTCTTCTATAAACAGTTTATAAAACTCAGAGGGGTATCCATCACTACCTGGTGATTTACCGTTTTTAAGTGACATAATCACATCTTTAATCTCTTGTGTTATGTCTGCTGTTAGCTTTTCATTTTGTTGGTTTCCTATTGATGGCAAGTCCAATGTGCATAGAAATTTTTTAATATCCTTAGCATTTGTCTCTTCAGGTTGCGAGTATAGTTCTTGATAGAAATTATGGAATATTTCTTCGATGTTTTTTGGGTTAACTGTGGTTTTATTTGTGATGGGGTCCTTAATCTTGTATACATTATTCACTGTTTGTTGTTTTCTTAACCGTTTTGCCAGCAGTTTTGTGGCCTTTGGCCCTGTTTCATAATATTTTTGTTTTAAATATCTATTTTTCCTTTCAATTTCATCTAATTGTATTTCTTTTATCTTTATTTTTTCTTCCTTAATTTCTTGATATATTTTTGGGTCGTTTGTGCTTTGATGTTTACGTTCTAATTCCCTCAGTCTCTCACATCTTTGTTCATATGTTTCCAGTTTAGACTTATTTGCTTTTCCTGATTCAGCAATTAATTTACCTCTTAACACGGCTTTTAGTGCGTCCCATAGTATTGTTGGGTCCACTTCTTCATTATCATTCTCTTCAATATACTCGTTTATGTTTACTTTTATTCTTTCTTTCATTTTCTCATCATTTAACAGTCCTACATTAAGTTTCCATGTTGTTTGTCGTTTTCTATTGTTTAAATATATTTCCATGTATATAGGATTATGGTCTGATATTTCTGCCCCTCCAATCCGACAATTTCTCACCCTGTGTCTGTCACCTTCATTCATAAGGAAGTAATCTACTCTAGAGTGTACTTTATGGACTGCTGAATAATGTGTATAGTCTTTTTCGAGTGGGTGCAGGTCCCTCCATATGTCTACCATACCCATTTCTGCCAGTGAGCTTACCTTTTGTTCTTATTAAAGACAAAAATAGATGTTTTAACCTTTACATGTTTCAACTGTTCACTGCAGCCTTCGTCAGAAGTACAGACGTTCACAGAAAAAAAAAAAAAAAAAAAAAAAAAAATCCTGTCATCTCTGCATTACGGGGGTCTGCAGCCTGTGGCTCCAGGACCACATGATGCCCTTTTCACATTTGAAAAATACAAAAAAAGCTTTTTATGCTGATTTACAACACAAAGGTTGCCAATTCATGAGAAAAGGTCCAAATTTCAAGTCTTTGGGTTCAATTTTTTTTTTCAATTCAACTTTATTTATATAGCGCCATTTCACAACAACAGTCATCTCATAGCACTATCAACTGTAGGGGGAACCCCCACAGTTGCAGAAAGACCCCAGCAATCAAGCGATCCCCTGTGAGGGTTCCGGGGAGAGTATGGTTGCGAAGCTGAAACTTAAAGGAATTGACGGAAGAGCACCACCAGGAGTGGAGACTGCGGCTTAATTTGACACAGAAACCTCACCCAGCGCAGACACAGGATTGACAGGTTAACCCTTTAGTACCAAAAGCTATCAAAGTAGCTTAATCTGCGCTGGGGAGATTTGTCATATCAGTGTTTAAATAAGTCTCAGCCTGAACAGCTGCCAGTGGGACGACTTACAGAATGTATTAGACATTCAGAGATGCTGTTCACAGATCTGGAGTCAGATCTGATTAAAGCTGCAGTGAACAGTCGAAACATGTAAAGGAGGTAAAAACATCTTTCCATTTTTGTCTTTAATAACAAAAGGCAAATAATTAAAAGACAAAATGAACCTACTTGGGCTATGAGGGTTGCTGTCCAATCCCACTGCTTTCAGTTTGATCATATTTGTATTCCTCTCCATATCGGTGTTTTTACTGCTACATGTAGCCATCTTTGATTTGTTTTGCCACTCGATCTGGAAGGAGGGGGGCATGGCTGTAAGCTAAGTGACGTCAATGCATGGCCTCAATATAATCCAAGTCTCCAACCTTTCAATAGTGTATGGTCCAGAAAATCTTGCTTCAAGTGGAGAGCCAATGACAGGTAAAATCAAAACCTGATCTCCAACTTCAAATGAACAAGAATGGGTTTTTTGTCACAAAACCTTCATTTGACTCCTTTTTGCAAATTTTCACTTACCATTTCACAAGCCCACTATTACAGATAGAAAGCAGAGACATGGTCCAACAAGTTTGGAGAAATGGAATCTTCCTTCAAATGTTTTTCCATTAACAAACCATCGGGCCACGAACTTTGTCCATACAAGTTTATTTGAGCTGAAACCAAATGATTCTTGAATGGCCTCTCGGGCGGCAAGCACCACCACTGGAACCCTCTCATCCCAGTCTCTTGAACTCCCGGCAACAGGTTCTCAGCAAAGATTTCAGAGTGGAATGAAATCGCTCTAGAGCCCCTTGACTCTCTGGATGATAGATGCTAGAGGAACTGTGAGTACTCCTTAACTGCTGTATTACCTGTTGAATCACCTGAGACATGAAGTTCATTCCTTGATCTGAACAATTTTTGGAATGCCAAAGACTGAGAAGAATTTCAGTGCTTTAGTCGCACTTTTTGCTGTAATTGTTCTAAGTGAGATTGCTTTGGGAAACAAGTGGATGCACACATTATGCATTTATTTAAACAAAAACTGTTATTAAAAAAAAGAAAGATTTAACAAATATCAAAAGATATAAAACAATGCAAAGTGATAAAAGAATTGATTTCTACTTTTTTGTTTTGGGTAAGGGTCCCACACAATCCACCAGCACACTGCTGTATGGTTCAAAAGCAAGTATGGACTGCAGAAGTGTAACTGGCACCACATGGTTTGCCAGTAAACTGAAACCTGACACGTCCTACAAAAATTTCTTATCTGTTTCAACCAGGCCAAAATAAGTTCTGTAATATCAGATCACGTCCTGTATTCTCTCTTTCCACTAGTGTCAATACGGTATGGTTTGTCTGCTTTTCCATTAGGGACTGTAACTGTTAAGTTCCCTTTTTTCCAGAACCGCTAGATTGAGATTATATCCGTGCTGTCCCAGTGACGTAAAAACACTGCAGGCCACTGATTGGTCTGTGCGTAACATGAGTGGGTGTAGCACCATAATAGTGCTGTTGTACTGCAACCGCCATTTTCAAAACTCTTCACTGCAAACTGGAGATGGCTTCGGCTTCACAATCCTCTACTTTTGCACCGTGGTCCCATGAGGAGGTTAATACTTTTTTTTTTTTAGCATTGTGGACGATGACAGGATCCAGAGGGAGTTAGACGGAGTGCACCGAAACGAGAAGATATTCCATGAGGTTGTAGAGCAGTTGTCCGCCTGCAGATACACCCAGACAGTTGAGCAATGTCGGGACAAGTTAAAAAAATGAAGTGTGATTACCGGGCCATCAAGGACCACAGACCACAGGCAGAGTCAACTCAGGGGTTTCCATAGAGTTGGTATCACAAAACGGTCTCGGACTGACTCACCAACATCCCCATCAGCATCCCTATGCTCAAAATCAGTAATTGGAGTTACAGAGTCAGTATCACACAATATTGTCTGACAAATCAACCAAAGAGTGATCCCAGACCTCTCCCATAATGCTATTGGACCTCCTCTTTGCCATAGCACGGGTAACACCACAAGATGAAAAACATCAGGGTGCCGCTGTGGGTTGCAGTGGCTCAGGAGGTAGAGCAGGTCGTCTGATAACTGGAGGGTTGGCGGTTCAAATCCCACTCACCCCAGACATCCTGTAGTTGTGTCCCTTGGCAGAAGATTTTACCCAGCTTGTCTCTAGTGTCCATGACACTGGGTCTAAGTGGTCAGAGAGGCCGTTGGCATGGGTTGGCAGCCATATTTCTGTCAGTCTGCCCCAGAGCAGCTGTGGCTACAGAAGTAGCTTGCTGCTACCATTGTCTGGAGTGAGTGAATAATGGAGCCATTGTATAGCATCTGAGTGTCTATGGAAAGCGTTCTATAAATCTGATGCATGATTATTAACTTAGCCAGCATCATCTTGTTCTACTCTGGGCACATTAATGACTATTGGATTTGGGGCACAGACTATGTCGCCAGCCAAATCATTTCCCAAAATGAACATGATCCCTTCAACAGGTATCTCCTGCCTCATAGCAACTTCCACAGGACCAGTGACAATCTCCGATTCCAAGATCACGTTAAACAAGGGCTCCTGAAACATTCATCTCCACTCCTCATAGCAGAGCGTTGCAACCAGTTTCCATCTCCTTGGTTAAAGGTAATACACCCTTAAGCAAGATGGATTGAGATGTACTGGTATCTCAGAGTACTGTCACTGGCTGCTTAGCATGATCTCCCGGCAGAGACACAAACCCCTTGAATGTAAAGGGCCTAAATTCTGCTGGCACATCCCTTTTCAGAATCACAGTCTAGCTACTTTTCAGTAAGTGGACTTCCTAGAAGAGCAATGGTTTTAGACTTCACTCTTTGACAAAACTTGGCATTCACGGACAATGTGACCTTTGGTGTGGTAGTAATGACGCTACTTGACTTGCAGAAGCTGTTTGAGTCAAAAAGGACCATGGTTTAGAAGGGAGTGAGGGTGCTGAGTTGGTTTTGTTATTGGTGACTTAAATGACAAACTGGACTTGTGGATAAGTGTAAACTCATCTGCCATCACAGCAGCTTTTTCCCCCAGGTGAGGTCTATTTATTCGGGTATATTGCTTGAGTTGTGATTAAAGTGCTCTCTGCTGTTTTAACAGATGAAGTTGCCCGATTCTACAGCTTGGATTTGCCCTGTAAATGTCGGAGGTCACTGGATTTTAGTGGTACTTGTCTTCATTGTAGTTTCACTAAACATTTTCCACAGAAAAGTTTCTATGTACATACCACAACTTAATACTTTGTAAGACTTATCAATTCATGCTGCAAACTTCTGACAGATTATCAGGATGGATGAAAGGTTGATCATTGTGATAGACCCCCTCGTGAATGAAAAGCTTTATGAAGGGAAAATGCTCTGTAATTGGCATAAATCTTTATACTAATTCACTTTGTTATACTTTGACAATTGGATAACCAAAATGTTACTAAAACCTTAATTTGGGCAATTGCACAGAAATTTTTGGAGGACAAGGAGTCCTGGTGCAGAGCAGTGGAGAATGATGACCGTACCACACAAACAACTGCATAAATAAATATTGTTCATACCCTCAAAATTAAGACTCGGCAACTTGACATGTTCTGCTGCTGAGGTGAGTATCTGTGAATGTTTAATGTGTAGCTTAACACTTACACTGCCCTTACATAGTTTGCAGAACAGTATCTGAAAGGCAGAGACCTCAACCTTGTTGCAACCAACAAAGATCTCTGCTGCAAGACTTGAAATTGCAGCCACTCTTCTGAAATGCCGAGGGAACCATTATAAAGTATATCTTCAACTGCTTTAGTCTGAACAGTGTGTAGTGGGAGTATGTCCAAGTAAAAGTGAAACAAAGTCTTGATTAATTTTAAAGACTTGCTGCAGTGGATATAAATCCCCTTAAACACATCTAAATTGTCTACAGTTGCATCTTATGCCCATTTTCCCCACAAAGTAAACCTCATTGTCTTACAGTTGCTTATAAAAAATTCTTCCCTTTTCCTCCTTCAGACACCAGGGTCTAATTAGGCCCACTTACATCCCACCCACCAGGACACTGACACACTGCCTCTCCTCCAGGACCACACAATCACATCATGTAACCAACATACATCTACCATGTTTTGTGCAGGGGACACCGTTCTCCTTCTCCTGCTGGGGCCCAGTGGGGAGCCTGGGACACATCAGGTCAAAATCCCTGGTGCTGCTGAATGTATAGATATAACCACGGGAGTGAGAGCGGGATTGAATATGAGTTTGAGTGAGGGAGTGACGTATGGAGATGGTGGGTTGGTTTTGTGCGGCACTTTGCGTGTTGGGTGGCATCTCAGGACACCTGCGGTGGTCTGCTGATCAGCAGCTCGGGTGGGGCTCTGCTTTTGTGGCCGCTGGCCTGTGCTGGTGGTCTCCCCGGCTGCTGCCGGGTGTGTACAGGCTCGCTGCAGCTGCTTTGCAGCCACCTTAAGAAATAAGGGTAAATGAGGGGTGAGATTGAATGGGTGGATCCGGGTGAGGGAGAGTGAGGGAATGCATGTGGGTGTGAAGGTGTGTGTCTGCGAGTCGGGAGGTGCTGGATTGAGGGGTGGGGGGTGGGGGGGTAGTGCCTCTTGGCTATGTGGGCTCCCCTGGGCGGAGGGGACTTCTTTGGTATGGGGGTGGCGCTGGGGCGGAGGGGTTTCGGGCCCACTGTGGGGGTACCTAGGGGGGCTCGTGCCGGGGGGGGGGGGACCACTGGCCTCCTGGAACGCACAATCGCTTGGAAATAGAACAGATGAGCTTACAGCACTGGTTAGGACGCAAAAGTAGTATTGCAAGTGTAGTATCGTGTTTTACAGAGACGTGGTTACACTCGAAGCCAGGTATCGCTACATTTACAGCTGGGATTTGAGAGTATACGGGTGGGGGTGGGGGGGTACAGCGACGTGATAAGCAGCAGGAAGGGGGGGGTGGCACTTTTTGTTCATGAACAGTGGTGTAATCCTGGACACATTCATGTGAAGGAAACGTGCTGCAGCCCGGATATTGAACTGCTGGCTCTGAGTATGAGACCTTATTGTATGCCGTGAGAAATGAAGTGTGCCTTAATTATTATCGTCTACGTCCCTCTGTCAGCTGACACAGCGGTGGCCTGTGATGTCATCAGCTCCACTACTGCCACATTACTGGAGAAGCACCCAGATGCATTTATGGCCATCACGGGTGATTTTAATCTCGTCTCAGTGGGGAAAGAAAACTACCCAACTTTCAGTTTGTTGACTGTCCCAGAGAAAACAAAACACTGGATTTACTGTATGTCAAAGTCAGAGATGCATATAGTGCAACAGCTCTACCCCCCACTGGCAAATCAGATGACTGCATGGTCATGTTAACACCCAAGTATGTTCCCCTTGTGCAAAGGCAACCCACTTATACACGGACTGAGGAGGTGGACACAGGATGCTGCTGATGCACTACAGGACTGCTTCGCGATGACAGACTGGGGCAGACTCTCTGATTCAGTCGGTCATATTGTCTAACCACCCCGTGTGGTTCACAGAATACATTAGATTCTGAAGAAGCGGCCATGCCAACTCAGACTGTAGCGACCTGAAAGCACTTCTGAGCAATAAGAGAGCTTTTAGGGCTGGAGACAAGGAGAAGCTGAGGGGAGTGCAGCATGAGCTGAGAGAGATGCTAACGAGGTGCAAGGACAATTATAGTAGGAAGCTGGAAGACAAACTCAGGCAAAACAACACTAACGATGTGTGGGAGGGAATGTAACAAGTAACTGGGTGCAAGGGGAGAGTCAGGCAGCCATCTGGGAGCCAGGAGAGAGCTGAGGAACTGAATCTGTTTAATAGGTTTAACTCAGTTTGTCACCCCAACAACACAACCAGACCCCCACACACCCCTCCACCCTCCTGTGCAGAACATCTCCATCTTCCCCCTCACTTCACGGTGACTACAGACCAGGTGAAGAAACAGCTGGATAGACTGCCAGCGGAAGGCGGCAGGCCCTGATGGCATCTCTGCCAGGACCCTGAGGACCTGTGCCATCCAGCTAGCTCTGGTACTGAAACACCTATACAACTTGAGCCCGAGTCTGGAGAGAGGACCAGTGCTGTGGAAGACATCCTGGCTGGTTCCTGTCCCCAACAAGTAATTTCCATTGGACCTGAACGACTATTGACCAGCTGCCATCACATCTCATGTGATGAAGGTCCTGGAGAGACTGGTCTTAGCCCACCTGAGGCCGCAGGTGAAGACGTGGCTGGACCCTCTGCAGTTTGCATATCAGCCCCATTTAGGAGTTGATGCTGTCATCTACCTGCTGCAACGAGCCCATCTGCACCTGGATGGCAGAGGAGATACCGTGACGATCACTTTTTGATTTCTCCAGTGCCTTTAACACCATCCAGCCACGGGTGATGGGGTTGACAGCTCTGATCTCCTGGATTACTGATTACCTGACAGGCAGGACTCTGTCCGGCTGGGCAGCGTCTTGTCTGGAGTTGTGGCTAGTGATACGGGAGCTCCATAGGGGACTGTTCTCCCTTTTCCCTTTACTTTATACACCACTGACTTTCAGTATAACAGAGTCAAGCAACTTGCAGAAATTCTGATGACTCAGCTGTTGTGGGGTGTATAAGAGGGGGACTACAGGGCACTGGTAGATTTGTGGAGTCAGAGCAGAATCACCTGAGGTTGAATATCAGCAAGATCAGAGAGATGGTGATTGACTTCAGTAGGAGGAAGATGCCTTCTCAGCCACTGCAGATTGGGGGGGTGGGGGTGGGAGTGGTTGAAGACTACAAATATTGGTGTCAGGATCAGCAGTGGGTTGGACTGGAGATTCAACACCAATGCTGTGCCACCGGTTCACGTGCTGCAGCTGCTGGGATCATCCTATGCAGTGTCAAAGGTCTCTCCATGACTTGCACACAGATTATGCAGAGCACAACAAGTAACCATCATAGCTTTCACCAGTTGGATGTCATTCCTTTTTAGAAGGTAGCACCACCTTCCCTTCAGCCTGCCAAAAGTATTCTCCACAACCACCTGTACTCTATTGATGTTTTGGTTGTACATGTGCCGTTCTTTTGTTATCCAGTGTCATGGAATGTTTAAGAGCCAGTTTTGCAATGGATAAGCTGAATCTCCAGGAACATTTGTGCGGTAAGTGTGGGCTATTATATCCTTGATGTGAGGTGGGAAGAGGTTTCCCCGGCTGGCTTACTCCCACAGTGTAGACAGTCTCAGAACCCTAACATCATGCAAGCTCCCTGGAAGCCCTGCAAACATTCCAGAACAGCCTCTTCCCATCAAAAACACCTTGGATTATGGAGTGCCAGCCTTTACGATTAAAGTAGTCAGTGTGAAATTGTTGTGGTGCTATGGTGGTATGTGGGAGCCACCAATAGCACCAACCGTGTGGTAGCCCCCACCTGTTCTCAATGTAGGCCAACATTTCTCTGAACCTCCATCAGGAAAACTGAGTTCTGGCACCAGCAATGACTCTGCTGCAGCACAGAAGTCCTGCACACGGTTGTGATGCTAACTCCAAATAGATGGCCAGTAGTGGGGTACACTCACCCGGTAGCAAGCTTCCACAGTGCAATAGCGACTTTAGTGGCACATTGGCAAAATGTCGTATCTTGACGCTCCATGGATGGATGCAATTTGCGGCACAGGTAGGTGAAAGTGTCTTTGGACATCCAGAAGTTCTGCCACCACTTTGTGGTTGTGAAGCCGGGAACAATATCCTCCCACCATTGCAAGGCATCGTTTAATGTCCAGACCGACTATTTGCAGCCATTATTTTGCAACAAAGCAGCCATCTGAAACAAACACACACTACATATTTTAACTCTGAGAATGTTTGTACCCCTAGTGGCAGAGCACAGCATTGTGCCCGTCTTCTCACTGACATGATTGCCTGCCTTGGGGATTTGTACCGATTTGCCAGTTTCAAAAGGTGGCAGACATCTGTTGGAGGACACCGTGGATGACACGCAATACACCAAAAAAAAAAAAACTCATTTCCTTTCCTGTTTTAGCATTTAGCCCAGAAAGCTAATATGTCTGCGATAGTCACGCCACTTTGGCTTTGTACGCCGAAAATAGCCACGGGATACAAGCGAAATTTATGTGGGATCATCATAAGACTTTGTAGATGTGGTAGAGATTTTATATCGGTGTTGGCTCCCTTCCTGTTCACTCTTTATACTGCGGACTTCTCACACAACACAACACACTGCCTTTTACAGAAGTTCTCTGATGACTCTGCGATCGTTGGCCTCATCTCCAGTGGAGATGAAGCTGAGTACAGAGGGCTTATCCAGGACTTCGTGGACTGGTGCCATCGGAACTGCCTCCAGATCAACGCGAGGAAAACTGAGGAGCTAGTGGTGGACTGCCGCAGGCATGGACAACCCCTCACAGCACCAGTAAATATACAGGAAACAGACATTGAGATGGTGACATCCTACAAGTACCTGGGTGTTCATCTGAACAATAAACTAGACTGGTCACACAATACTGATGCACTCTACAAGAAGGGACAGCGCAGGCTGTTCCTACTGAGGAGACTCAGGTCTTTTGGTGTACAAGGGGCGCTGCTGAAGACATTCTATGACATGGTGGTGACATCAGCCATCACTTTTGGAGTGGTCTGCTGGGGCAGTGGCATTACCGCAGCCGATAGGAAGAGACTGAACAAACTGATCAAGAAAGCTAGCTCTGTCCTGGGGCAGCGCCTTGACCCAGTGGAGGAGATAGGAGAGAGAAGGATGGTGGCTAAACTGTCATCTCTGCTGGAGTCCGAGTTCCACCCTATGCAGGACATACTGAATGCACTGAGGAGCTCATTTAGCAGCAGACTACATCATCCCAGGTGCACAACCGAGAGGTTTCGCAGGTCCTTCCTACCAACGGCTGTCAGACTGTACAACCTAAGCAGGGCTGCGCGCAGAGATAGCAAAAAGACGTAACAACCTAATAGTTTTTGAATGCAAAAGATGCAATAGACTTACACAATGGTCCCCTCCGGCATACAACTAGGAAAATACCGGTCGCTATGGAGGGTGAGAATATGTATGGGCACATAATCATACCATGTAGGATAACTAAGTAGACGGTTGTGCTGTTTCATCCCATCTAGCAACAATGCTCTGCACTGTGTGCGTTTATATATTTACATATTTATTCCATCTAGCTACAATGCTCCACACTGGGTGTGTTTATATTTATACATCTATATATTTATTCCATCTAGCTACAATGCTCCGCGCTGTGTGTGTTTATATATTTACATATTTATTCCATCTAGCTACAACGCTCCACACTGGGTGTGTTTATATTTATATATATTTATTCCATCTAGCTGCAATGCTCCGTACTGTGGGTGTTTATATATCTACATATTTATTCCATCTAGCTACAATGCTCCACACTGTGTGTCTGTGTGTATATATATATATATACAGTATATATACTGTATATATATATATATATTTATAGTAATATGTACATATGTATATTAGCTGCTCTTGCCTTTTTTTTCTTGCCTTCTGATTGTTGCTATCCCTGTGCTGTTGCAATCCTGGAATTTCCCCATTGTGGGACTAATAAAGTCTTATCTTATATTACCGACAGAAAGCAAAATAAGGACCATAATGGGTGAAAATGCAGCAACCACGCCAGTCCCCCCTTTGTCAGACTGTACGACAGTAAGTGACTTATTTCAGTTTTTTTTTTAAAGATATGAGTTACCTCTAAAAAAAAAAAAGGTGTCAAAAGACTAAATTCCATAATTCAGTCAAAACTGGACTTGACGTATTTACACAAAGAATGGTAAAAACAGGTGCTGTGACATAATGCAAATTAGATGTGTAAATTTTTTTCCATCTGAAACTTTGGATCATATTTGACATCTAACTGACAGTAAACCATTATCTCTTGCAACTTTCAAGTTCTAGCCTTGGAAATCTGAACCATTTTATTGACAATATATTTACCACTCTTCACCACTAGGGGTTATGTCGCACTTCGACAACATACACTCAGAGTTAATACCTTTAATAGCGATAACCTGGCGCCATCACAATGTAGTACGCAGTATTAGAATTACTGCAGCAAGCATTAGCATTAGTTAGCATACCCTCATCCTCCTCCGCACCCGTCTAGTAGTTTCATCCTCATGGTTGCGGCTTCATATTCTTCTATGGCATCCAAAAGTTTCCTGTACTTTCCCACTGTTTTGTCTCAATGCACATAGTCTTCTCTGGCTCTCCTGTTTGGCCTTTACTGTGACAAAAAGCCAAGCAGTGTGTAAATCTTCCCCTCGTAATCCTCATTTGTGTGTTGCTTGGGTGTTGCGTGCTTTACGTCACGGGAGTGTTGCACTGCCTTGCTGTAAAAAAAGTCCCACCCACCTCAGGCGGTACTCTGCTGTAATGGAAACAAATGTGCTGAGCTGTGTAAAACCGTGTCAAGGGGAGTAGGGCTGACTGGGGACTAGTGGCAAAGGGGCTTCAAAAGGTTTTCAACTCCAGTCAGCATCAGAGGAAGAACCTGGGCCTTCAGCAGAAAACTTGTTGGACTTTTTGAATAGCAGAGTTAGTTTGTATTTTTTTACTTTAAGCATTTTCTTATTACAAAAGATTGCCAATTACATTGTTCTTTTTGTTTAGGTGAAACAGCACCGTCAAGGTGCAACAGCAGATGCAACAGTGGAAGTGAAACAATATTTGTCTGAGCCCTGTTGGATGCAACATCCCAGATGAAGCATCAGAGATCTTAGAGACTTCAGGAGCCTTCTGTCCACTCTTAACTGTGGCAGACGTTCATTTCTGCACCACTTGCTCCTTTTAGAAGGAGGTTGCAATTCTTTCAGCAGAACCCTTAGCCTTAATACCTGGTTGTGCTCAACATGTCCTACTTTTAACACTGCTTTTATAGACAATTTCAACCTGTTCTGGAATTGCCCCATCATTTATGAGGCCAGATTGTATTCATCCAAATCGAGACTGCACGGGTTTTAAAGGACAATCTGTTTTATTCCATTCAGCATTTAGTACAGTTACTGAAAGCCGGTGTGTCCCCTCACCCCAAAGTGCCTGGGTCTGCCAACCAGCTTTTATGCTATCCACTTCTCATAATCTCTATGGAGTTGTGAATTAAAGACTGATCTAAAGAATTATTTGGAGTAATGTGTCTGCCCGATACCCAAAACACTATACCACAAGACAAATACAACTTGATAAAGATTAAAACTAGTAATTTACCACAAAAAAAAATAAAACTAAAAGCAGACTGCTGAATATAAGAGCTGTCCGATAAAGCAACCTTAATTATTTCATGGATCACAATATACTCACAGAAACATGGCTACACCCAGATTATTTAGTATATCAATGAGGCCCTCCTCCTCAGCTATGGTAATATTCATGTTCCTAGAAACACTGGCTGAGGTGGTGGTGTCGAGGTAATATGAATCCACATTACCAATGAACCCTCAGCCTAAACTAAACTCAAATTATAACTCTTGAATGCTTAATTTTTAGCTTAGTGTGGAGAATGTGTTCAAGGATGAGGCTGAGTTTGTTCCTCAGATTCAGCTTTATTCACAGAGCACATCTCCATCAAATCTCAAAGCAAATCAAGAGAGAGTTTTCATCTCACATCAGGGGTTTTATACCCTGGGCACGAAACAGCAGTCACATGGTGTTTAATCAAACATACAGTCACATGGTACTTAATCTCAATCCCAAAGTAACCCCTTTGATCTCATGCCATTGTCCTCTAGTCTCTGTGGCCCGGAAATCTTCCCCGGTCGTCTCCCGGAAACAAAGGGCGAATCTCACACTCCTCTGCTGAATCCCAGAGTCTCAGTCCTCTTTATTCCATGAGACGTGAAGCACACAATACACATACAGCAACACAATTGTGGGGAATATGTAACCAACATATGTGCCACAAGACCCCCCCCCCCCCAAACATCTAAATGGGACAAACATAACCAGAGACACATGACATAACATCACTACACATCAATCCACCAGTTGCCTAACTCTCAGTCTCCTGCCGTATCTGCTGACAGCCGGCTTTGCTGCTGTCTGCACCTGTGGATTAGAACTGTTAGTCAATCTCTGTGGGAGTCCTGTAGAATGCCCTCTAGGGGGTCTACCGCGACGGGGGGCTCTCGCCAACTGCACCTCTTCATCCGCCAAAACAAAAGCGGGTTTGAGTCCGTTAATACAAATCAATTCTTTTCTGCCTCCCAAATCTAGCAAAAAATGCTTCTCTCCTGTTTCCAGCACCTTGAACGGCCCATCGTAAGGCGGGCGCAGGCTGGGGCGACAAGCATCATGTCTCACAAAAACAAACTCCTCATTTTTTAAAGCCTTCGGCACAAAAACACGTGGGAAACTGATGAACCGGGCCAGGAAGCGCGTTTGATCCTGTGCCGCTCTGCAAAAGCTGAGCGGGGGGGTAATTTGGGGCAGGATTATCGGGGAGAAATTCCCCTGGCAAATGGAGAGGCTGTGCAAAAGCTAATTCCGCTGGAGAGGCTTGTAAATTCTCCTTAGGTGCAGAATGCAACCCCAATAAGACCCATGGTAACTTGTCAACCCAATTTGTATCCGTAAGTGACGCTCTGAGGGCCGCTTTCAATGACCTGTGAAAACGCTCGCATAAACCGTTAGCCTGGGGGTTGTACGCGGTGGTGCGGTGGATCTTTACCCCTAGGCTGCGGGCCATCGACGACCAGAGTTTGGAGACAAATTGAGGACCCCTGTCTGACGTTATGTCCGACAGGACTCCAAAACGCGCTACCCAAGCTGTTAAAAACACACGTGACACTTCTTCCGCTGTGGTTGACGCCAGAGGAACCGCTTCTGGCCAACGCGTGGTGCGATCTACCATCGTCAAAAGATGTGTGTGCCCCTGTGACGACGGGAGGGGGCCTACCAAGTCGACATGCACGTGATCAAAGCGCTTAGCAGGAATGTGAAAAGGCTCCAAAGGAGCTCTAGTGTGCTTGTGTATTTTGGCTCGCTGACACGCTACGCAGGCTGTCGTCCATTCCTTGACCTGTCTGCGCAACCCCGGCCATACGAATTTCTCCCCCACCATTTTGACCAATGCGCGCACCCCTGGGTGCGCCAGAGAATGGATCGAGTCAAAAACGCGGCGGCGCCACGCAGCTGGTACCACGGGGCGCGGCCGTCCCGTGGAGACATCGCAGATTAGGGGAGGCATACCCATTTGCAGCACCCTGTGCTCCAGCCTTAACCCTGTTGGTCCAGACTGGAGTGCGCGCACGTCCGCATCGCTAACCTGCTCCGCGGCCATGGCTGCATAATCTAACCCCACGTGGACCGGGGCCGCGCACGCTCCCCCGTCGCTACCCTGGCCCGCGGCCATGGCTGCAGAGTCTGCCCTCATGTGGTCTGGCTCCGGCACAGCACGCGAGAGGCAGTCTGCCACTACATTATGTTTACCTGCGACGTGCTGGATATCGGTGGTGAACTAACTAACTAACCTGCACTTATATAGCGCTTTTCTAGTCACAAAGACCACTCAAAGCGCTTTCATTAATACTAACCCTCTATTCTAAGGGCCTATAGGAAACAAATATCTAGGGACAATTTAGAACAGCCAATTAACCTAACATGCATGTTTTTGGCATGTGGGAGGAAACCTGAGAAATCCCGGAGTAAACCCACGCAACACGGGGAGAACATGCAAACTCCACACAGATCACTGTTGGTCGGGGGCTGGGATCGAACCCACGATCCCACGATCCCCACAATCCCCCGGCCAAGGGTAAACTGTGCTGCCGCAGTGCTAACCACTGCGCCACCGTGCAGCCCAACTCTGATATCGCGGCCAGCTGTCTTTGCTGCCGGCTTGACCAAGGTTCAGAAATCTTGGCCATCGCAAAAGTTAGCGGTTTGTGGTCCACGGACGCGGTGAAACGGCGCGCTGTATTTTCGCTCGCTATCGCGCAAGGTTTTGTTGAAAAATGCGAGCGTTTGCCAGGTCCCCGCTACCCACTGTTCAACGACCGCCCCTACCGCTAAATCGGACGCATCAGTGGTGAGGGCCATGCCGGCTGTTGGAACTGGGTGTGCCAACAAAACCGCGTTTGCCAGCGCTGTTTTGACTTGAGAGAATGCGCGCTCCCGCTCAGGAGACCATTCGATTTTATTTGTGGGTTTTTGTTTTTTTAGTGCCGCGTACAATGGTTGCATGAGCCGCGCTGCACCTGGGAGGAAACTGTTATAAAAATTAACCATTCCCAAAAACTCCTGTAACGCTTTGACCGTTTGAGGTTGGGGAAAATTTGTTATTGCGCGCACTTTATCAGGGAGAGGGACAGCTCCTTCTGGCGAAACGCGATGCCCCCCAAAAAATCAATCTGCGCTACCCCAAACTGGCACTTCGCTGGATTAATTATTAACCCAAGCTCTGCCAGCCTCCGGAAAACTGCCATGAGGTGGTTTTTGTGTTCGTCCTTGGACGTGCTGGCTACTAAAATGTCATCCAAGTAGATGAACACGAAAGGGAGGTCGCGCAGCACCGCGTCCATCATGCGTTGGAACGTCTGTGAGGCCCCCTCGAGTCCAAAAGGCATGCGCAAAAACTCAAAAAGCCCGAAAGGAGTTATTACCGCTGTTTTGGGTATGTCCTGGGCGCGCACTGGAACCTGATGGTAGCTGCGCACTAAATCTATTTTAGAAAAAATGCGCGCTCCCGCCAAATGAACCGAAAAATCCTGAATGTGTGGGATCGGGTAGCGGTCGTGTGCGGTGGCGTTATTCAACCTGCGGAAATCACCGCAAGGTCGCCACAAGCCATCAGTCTTTGGGACCATGTGCAATGGTGAAGCCCAGGGACTTTTCGAATGTCTGATGATGCCCAGTTTTTCCAGGTTGGCAAACTCCTCGCGCGCTATGGCCAGTTTAGCTGAGTCCAGGCGCCGAGCTTTTGCAAAAACGGGCGGCCCGGTGGTAGTGATATAATGCTCCACCCCATGTTTGGCCACTGTCGCCGAAAACGTTGGAACTGTTAGTGCTGAGAACTGAGTGAGGAGAGCGTGGAACTTACCACCCACAGTCGTGACGTTGGCTTGTGCAGTTGGCGGTGCCACTCGTGCTGTGCAGGGAATAGAGTGAAAAGACATGCATTGACCAGACGTCTATTAGCAAGATCAACCAATAAACCATGTGAGCACAAAAAAATCAGCCCCTAACATGTTGAAACTGACTGCAGCTACCACAAAAGTCCACTCAAATGAACGACCCTGCAAAGACAGAACCAGAGTCTTCTCACCGAAGGTCTTAATAGCTGAGCCGTTCGTTGATGACACTGACACCCGGGGAACTTGGGACGGCATCAGCCGGTCCGCGTAGGAAGGCATGATGAAGGTCATCTGGGAGCCTGTGTCCACGAGGAATCGTTTGCCCAAACGTGCATCCGTCAGGTAAAGCAGCTTGTTCTCTTCCCCGAGGGCCGCAGCCACTACCGACCCTCGGTCTTGGCATTTCCCGAACGCTTGAAGTGGCACGGCGGGAGGCATTTGTGTGCCCTCTCTGCAAAACGGCGATGATAGAAGCACAGAACGTCGCCCGCTCCGTGTCGCTTGGTGCTGACTGCTGCCGTCGTTGGCGCGTCTGGTGCTGCAACCACTGGCCCCATGCTGTCTCCGGGTGTCGCTCCTAGCTCCGCTGCTGCAGCCAAAACTGTGCTCCGCTTGTGGGCGTCGACGAGTCGCTGCGCCTCCTTGCTCAGCCCGTGGTAGTCTCGCTTGGCCAACCGGGGTGAATCTGCCAGGGTAACTCATCGCTGGCGGTAGGGTCCGGAGGAAAAGGTGGGCGAAGATAAATTCGCAGCCCTTGGAGTCTTTCAGCCTCAGCATTTTGACCATCAGGTCTACGGGTCTGTCGTTCTCCGACTCCGTCAACGTCAGGAGCCCCTCTGCTCGCTGTTGTACGGAGGGGGTGAAATGACTGATAAGCGCAGCTTTCAAGGCGCCGTATTTGTCGCTGTCCGGTGGGTGGTTGACCAAATCTTCCACCCTCTGAACTGTGTGGCTGTCCAGCTTCGCCACAACATGGTGGAATCTCATGTCGTCCTTCGAGATTCTCCGGAGGTTGAACTGCGCCTCGACCGCGCTGAACCAGGAGCGCGGGCTATGCTGCCAGAAGTCAGGCAGCCGGAGTGTGGAGGCAGCCATCAGGCTGGCTTCTGCCGAGCCCCGCTCGGGAGAATTATTTCTGCTCATTCTGAGTCGTAAGGTCACCAGTGTGGAGAATGTGTTCAAGGATGAGGCTGAGTTTGTTCCTCAGATTCAGCTTTATTCACAGAGCACATCTCCATCAAATCTCAAAGCAAATCAAGAGAGAGTTTTCATCTCACATCAGGGGTTTTATACCCCGGGCACGAAACAGCAGTCACATGGTGTTTAATCAAACATACAGTCACATGGTACTTAATCTCAATCCCAAAGTAACCCCTTTGATCTCACGCCATTGTCCTCTAGTCTCTGTGGCCCGGAAATCTTCCCCGGTCGTCTCCCGGAAACAAAGGGTGAATCTCACACTCCTCTGCTGAATCCCAGAGTCTCAGTCCTCTTTGTTCCATGAGATGTGAAGCACACAATACACATACAGCAACACAATTGTAGGGAATATGTAACCAACATATGTGCCACATTAGCACACCCATCCTGGAGGTCAGAACAGCCTCATTTACCACAGTATATTGCCCTCCCAGTGCTTCATTTGCTGAATTTATGTCTGAATTCTCTGATTTCTTAACAACCTTAGTTCTCAGTTCAGACAAGATTATCATAGCTGGTGATTTTAATATTCATATAGACATTTAATGAATTTCATAGTGTAGCATTTCTCTCCCTCTTAAAGTCAACTGTTTTTTCTCAGTGTGTTAGTAAGCTCATAATCATGCCCAACAAGAGCTCTGTTCCCAAAATTCCATACTGCTGGTGGTCCCCAAGGTCTCCAGAAGTAGACTGGATGGTAGAGCTTTCAGTTATCAAGCTCCCCTCCTGTGGAACCATCTTCCCAGTTCAGTTCAGGAGGCAGACACTAAGAGTAAGTTGAAATCTTCTTTGATAAGGCCTATAGTTAAATGTTGCCACTGCCAGGCCTTCACTCCCATGTGCAGCCTAACCCGGCTTGATACTGGAATGTCTGGCTTTGAATCTTAATGTTGAATTATATTTATGTTTGGAATGTAGCTACTGCCAGGCTTCCTACTTTTTATACCTTTTCAACCCAGCCGGTCGAGGCAGATGGCAGTCCGCTATGAGCTATGGTTCCACTTGAGATTTGACCGTTAAAGGGAAGTTTTTCCTCGCCCATGTCGCCGCAGTGCTTGCTCTTAGGGGTCTCTGCTGGGTTCTATAAATTTGAGAGCATGGCCTAAACTCACTTTTTCGCTCAAGTAGGTTATTTGTCTTCTTTTAATTATTTTTTTTCCCACAATATCTTTATTGAACCTTTTTTTTTTAACAAACATGACACAAACAAACACTAACACTAAAGTACTACAAAAAAAATGCACTAAAAACACCAACAACCACCAACAAAATCAAGTCTTCAACAATGCTCCTCTGTTTAGTCTAGACAATCCATTACATAGGTATACATATTATGTTCACCAGTTTGGAATTTACAAGGTCCACACACATCATTCGCCTTCTACTTCAAGAGTTATGTTTAAATTTTTTACATAATCAATAAAAGGTCTCCATATATTCTCAAACACAATTTCCTTTGATTTCAGTATGTATGTTATTCTAATGGAAGGTTTGTTAACATCTGTCTTAACCACTGAGTCACATCTGGTCTATGAGTCTTTCCACAGTAGTGCAATACATTTTTTGGCATTAAGCAAACTGAGGTCTATGAATGTTTTTTCACTTTTATTAAAGTTATGCTTTTCTGGGTACAGACCCAACAAAAACAGTTTAGGATTCAATATGATTTGTTTTGAAATTATTTTTTCAATTGTTACCCTCACCTCCTCCCAAAACATTCTAATTATTCTACATTCCCATACACAATGAAATAGGGTTCCTTTACTTTCCATGCATTTTGTGCATGTATCCGGTATGTTTTTGTTATATCTATTTAACTCCTCCGGTGTAACATACATCCGCATTAACCATTTAAAATGTATCAATTTAAGACGTACATTTATTGATTTGGTTTGAGCTTCTGTACAAGCCAATTCCCATTGTTCCTCTGAAATTTCAGTTTGCAGATCTTCTTTCCAGTAGTTTAATCTTTTCTGTGAGTTTTCACTTGAGGATAATGTCAATGAGTTATAAAACTCTGAAATAATACCCTTTCTTTTACTATCTTTCATCAACATTTTTTCCAAGGATGAGTAAATAGGTCGAGTGAGAGCTCCACTTTGATTTGATCGAATAAAGTTCCTAAGTTGAAGATATTTTAAAAAATGTGTTAAGATTAAATTTGATCCTCAGCTCTTCAAAAGACATTATGTTATCTGCACATGGCAAATATAAATCTTGAATCTTTTGAATCCCTTTTAAATTCCATACTTTAAATACAGCATCCGCTCTCCCTGGTTTAAAATATTGATTACCCCATATTGGGCTAAATTGTGACAATAAGTGTGGTTCTTTTAAATAGTTTTTAGTTTCACACCATATTTTGATCATATGCTTTACAAATGGATTTTTAACTTGTTTTTGTAATTTTTTTGCCGAATCTGAGTATATGAATATGGGAAGAGGTAAAGGTAAATTGTATGATTCCATTTCAGTCCAGTGAGGGAGATCATTTGATGAAAAATAATATGTCATAGACCTCAGTTGTGCCGACCAATAATACAACATAAAATTTGGACATTTCAGACCTCCACGATCAAATGGTAAATATAATAAAGACAGACGTAATCTAGCCCTCCTGTTGTTCCATATAAATTCCACTAACTTTTTTTTTAATTCTTGAGAATAAATCTAAAGGTGGTGGTAAGGGAATGTATTGAAATAAAAGTATTTTAGGTAAGATATTACTTTTAAGTATATTGATTCTCCCGATCATCAACATTGGTAGTGACATCCATCTCTGAAGTAACTCATTAATATCTGTCATTAAGGCTTCATAGTTGACACTGGCGACTGATTCTAGCTTAGGCACAATTTGGATTCCTAAATATTTAAACTGATTTACAACATTGAATTGATTTACCTCAGGGGCTGGGTAATTTCTCTGGGTCTCATTTAGCATCAATATTGAAGATTTAGTTTTATTTATTTTATATCCTGATATTTCCCCAAAATTCTTTATTAAATTCAACAAGGTCGGAATTGATTTTTTAAGATTCGACATAAACAAAATTATGTCATCGGCATACAGGGAGATTTTATGTTCTGTTGGTCCAACTTTAATTCCATATATTTGTGAATGTAAATGTATCGCCATCGCTAAAGGTTCAATTGCCATAGTAAACAGTAAAGGTGAAAGTGGACAACCTTGTCGACATCCTCTATTGATTTTTATTGATTTTGAAATATTGCTATTTGTTAGGATTTCTGCTGTAGCATTATTGTATATTATCTGAACCCATTTTATGAAATTATTTCCAAGTCCAAACCTTTGTAAGACTTCAAAAAGAAAGGGCCATTTGACTCTATCAAAGGCCTTTTCGGCGTCCAGTGATAGGAGAGCTGTATCCAGTGCTTCTTTATTAGAATAAATAATATTAAATAGTCTTCTTACATTATGGAAGCCTTGTCTTCCCTTTATAAAGCCATTCTGATCTCGATTAATAATATTTGGTAAAATTTCTTGTATTCGTCTTGCTAAAATTTTACAGATTATCTTAAGGTCGGCATTTAATAGGCTTATTGGTCTCATATTTTCACATTTATTAGAGGGTTTACCTGGTTTTGGCAACAGTATAATTAAGGCATTATTCATGTATGATGGTAAATTACTATTTTGAAATGCTTCTAAAACCATTTCCAAAAAAGGTTTTATTAATTTATTCTTAAATTTTTTATAAAGGTCAACTGGAAGACCATCTGGTCCTGCACTTTTTCCTGATTTCATATTATCAATGGCTAGCCCAACTTCTTCTTGACTAATTTTAGACTCCAGTATCTCCCTGTTTTCATTTGGAATACACGGTATAGATAGTTCGTTCAAAAACCCATTTAGTTTTGTTAAGTCAGATTTATTTTTGGTATCATAATTTTTCATAGTAATCTCTAAAGGCTCTATTAATTTCTAAAGGATCTATAACTACCTGTCCGTTACTTATAATACTGGTAATTGGTGTTTTAAATTCTAATTGTTTAATCTGCCATGCCAATAATTTCCCTGATTTTTCATCTTGTTCATAAAAAAATTGTTTCAATCTTAGAAGACTCGAGGCAGCTCTATTCGCAGATTTTTTGTCATATTCAGCTCTCAAAATCAGTAATTTGTTCTCCAACCTTGGATCACTTCCTGCATACACTTTTTCTTGAAGAATTTTTATTTTGTGTTCCAATTGGACTCTCTCCTCTCGAGTCTTCTTAGATTTTGAACCTGTATAACTAATAATATGTCCCCTAATAAAAGCTTTGAAAGCCTCCCACTTTACACATGCTGATGTTTGTGTAGTATTGATGTCAAAGAACTCATCTGTTTTTCTGTATACTTAAATTCCTCATCCTGAAGCCATTTATGCTGAAATTGCCATCTACCTGATTCCTTTGTCAATTTCTTATCTACATATATTAGACAGCAGGGTGCATGATCAGAGATCACGATGTTATCATAAAAGCAGTTTTGAATCTTGGACCTTAATTCTGTGGAGATCAAAAAATAATCAATATGTGAGAATGTCTTGTAGGTATTGGAATAACAAGAGTAGGCTTTAACTTGTGGTTTCATTTCTCTCCATATATCTAGCAATCTCAATTCTTTCATAAAATGATTAATGGTCATCCTACATCCATTGTGCATACAGTCCAGTCCTGTTGATCTATCTATACCGGGATTCAATGTACAATTAAAATCCCCTGCTATTATATGTTGCCCTGTAAGTGATGAGAAGATAATAAATTAGCAAAGAACTTTTGATCATCTATATTGGGACCATATAAGTTCACCAAATTTATATTTTCTAATAGCAAAGATCCTTGAATGATTAAATATCTTCCAAATTTGTCTCCAATTACATTTTTCACTTGAAATGGGACTGATTTATGTATGAGAGTCATAACTCCCCTGGCTCGGGATGAAAATGATGAGGTGAAAACACTTCCTTGCCATCTACTCCTAATTCTTTTTACATCCTCCTCTATTAGATGAGTTTCTTGTAAAAACACAATTTTTGAACCCATGTCTTTTATTTTATTCATAACTTGTTTAAGTTTTTTTTAAATTTTGTAGACCTCTACAATTCCATGAAGTTAAATTTAGATTAACACTTTGGTTTATGATCAATAGGGAGTTTGGGATTACCTTGCAGTGTAAACATGCTCATACAGAGAAGCAAAAACATGAGTGGTTGAACATTCATCCTACAAACTACACACAAACAAATTCCCCCTTCCCACATTTGTGGTAATCCCCCCAAAATCAAAAGAAAAATTCCGTCTCCCGATATAGCCATCGACCGCTCCACACCCACGAGGATCAGCCAAAGCCACTCCTTCATCCTCCCAATCACCCTAACTCCTGTTTTTAATGACGTAACATTAACCCTCTTCTGTAGTTTTCCAACTTAACTCCAAAATTTTTAGCAACTTTGTACATCAGTTTTTTTTTTTTAATATATAATACAATCTATATTTTGTAAACTTGCTATTTGCTTCAAATCAGTCAGATGCCTGTGCAAATGCTTAAATATTCTACTTTATATTTTGTTCATGCTTAGCTCCCACCAGTCTCTTCTTGGATCTTCTTGATGAACTCCTGCGCCTCCTCTGGGGTCTTGAAGATGTGTGTTCTGCCCCCATACGTGGTCAACAGTCTCGCAGGATAAATTACACCATGATGAATCCCAAGGTTGCGCAGCTCTTTACGTACGGGATCAAACTGCTTCCTCAATTGTTGGATTCCTGTGGCCAAATCTGGGTAGAACCGCACCTGCTGGTCCTGGTGTTTAATCTCTCCTTTAGCTCGCGCAGCGTTGAAGATCTTCATCCTGTCTCTGTTGCTGAGGAACTTCATAATAAGCGTCCTCGGTGGTCCCTTATCTCTCCGTGGGCCGATACGGTTTGCGCTTTCCAGAACAACTGCTGATTGCAGCTCCGCGCTGCCCAGCGCCTCCGGAATCCACTTTTCCAAAAAGGAACATGGGTCCCGACCTTCGGATTCCTCCGGTAGACCCACCAGCCTCAAGTTGTTCCGTCTCGACCGGGACTCCAAATCCAGGACATTATCTTCCAGACATTTTTTTTTTCCAAAGTGCGCACCTTTAATTGAAGACCGGTGACGTCATCCTCAGCACTAGAGACACGAAGCTCCACCTGCGCCATTCGTTCTACACAGTCACCCAATTCCTTTCTCATTCCTTCCAACGCTGCCATAATCCTATCAAATTTAGAGGAAAAGTCTGCTCTCATTGAACTAATGGCAGCTAGCACTGCACCTGTGCCGTTGCCCGCAGATACCGCACCGCTGCTAGCTTCCTCCGCCATATATGGAGCTTTATCTGCTGCGTCACAGACGTGAAAGTCCGTTAATTTGGACTGTTTTGGCGGTTCGCTTTTTCCTCTACCTGGTTTTCCAGCCTTAGGCTTCACCGACATATCCTCGCCCAAATGCTGGGATACGTTCTGTCCCAAATGAGAGTGTTATTTGCTGATTTTTTTTTTCTCCAGGAGCAGAGCAGAGTGATACGTGTCCCTCTCACATGGCCGCCAAAACCGGAAGTCTTCTTTTAATTATTTACCTTTTATTCTTATTAAAGACAAAAACAGAAAGGAGATGTAAAGACATCTGTCTATTTTTGTCTTTACAAAAAAAATGGTTTACCTTTTATTCTTATTAAAGTGCCTTGAGATAACCTGTGTTGTGATGTGGCGCTATATAAATAAAACTGAATTGAAAATTGAGCCCTACCTCTCCAGAGAAGACCCACTGTTACTGGGCAACACGTGAAACTATATACACCCCACTCTTGACAAGATGGCAAAACAGTATCTCCACATGCCAGCAACGTCAGAGCCAGGTGAGCGGGTCTTCTCCAAAGCTGGAGAGGTAGTAAGCCCCGAGAGGAGCAGACTGAAGCAGCACACTGGAAATGGTTCTTTTTTTCTTCAATAAAAATCTAAGCAGACAAACACCAAGTTTCATTATTTACGAAGAACTAAATACTATAAAATGGTACAGGAAAATATTTGCAATTTTTTTTGCAATTTTTTTTAAACCAAATTTTTTAAACTGATTTTTTTTTTTTTTTTTTTTTATCGTTACTGGTAATATACCAGTCACACCAGTCAAGATGGTGGACGCCGCCGAACAGAACGAAAATGATACATCATCGGAACCTGCCAGAAGGAAAAGTCATTGTTTGAATGCGAAGAATATCACCAAAGCAAAGGATTTACACGCTGATAATATTTCTGAAACAGACACAGAAGCTGGAGACCAGAGCGGATTGTCGACGTCACAAGCGACACAACCGGATGTAAACAAACTGCCGGTTCGCCAGAACAATTCTGACAATTCTGAAGCCACGAAAAAAATCTTCAGCGCCCAGGAAAAGGAAGACCAAGACTCCAAAAGACAAAGTAAGTGGAAATGACGACTCCATGAATTGTAGTTCTTGCAGCTCTGGAAATCGTCATTTAGCAGGATGTGAATACTGTGATCAGTGGTATTGTCCCACATGCTCCAAACTCACCCCTGATATGATTGACTTGATGACCAGTAATGAGTCAATACATTGGTTCTGTATGTTGTGTGAGGTAAAGGCCATGAATGCAGTCACCCATGCCAGATATAGTTTGTCTAAAGATACACAGCCTAGTGAATTCCTCAGCCGGCGTATTGTCTGCAAACTTGATGAGGCCATTGATGAGGTGAACAACAAGATGAAACAAATCGCCACCAAAGTGGAGGAAAATATCAGGAAAACGTATGCAGAGATTGCGAAAGCTACCGTCCAACAAATGCCAGTACCATCTTTGGGATTGGCAACGGTACCAACCACCCATACTCCCGCTGCCGCTGCTAGTAACCAAGATGACCGTGAACAACAGGACAGAGAGTCGCGTAAGTGTAATCTCATTGTATTTGGAGTTCCTGAGAGCGACTCACAGCAACGTGACACTAGAAAGATCCATGATCAAATCTCCCTTCAGGAGATCTGTGATGCTGGACTCGATATTGAATTCGATGTTGTGGATTCAGCTCGACTAGGTAAAAAGACTGGCAGCAATCCCCGACCCCTCCGTGTGACACTAGCTAACGACAGCCAAAAGAAACAAGTACTCCGGGCATCAAAAAACTTGGCCAGATCCGAGGACCCCCTCCTAAAGAACTGTTTTATCAAGCCCGACTTGACACCAACAGAACGGGAGGAGGATTTCAAGTTGCGCCAGGAATTGAAACGACGCAAACAAGAATCACCACAGGAGGGATCATCAGATGAGGCCAAATTATCCAAGTGAAGGACAAGACACATGTACCCCTGACGATGAAACCAGGTGGAGACAATCCCAACAAGGAAGTATCGCCCCACTGCTACGTAGGGACAGGAGCGACCAACAGCCAAACAGACTAAGTCCTCCCAATCCTTGTACAGACGAGCATATCCAGCATGGACTATCATGTATATACACCAACACTGATTCGTTCATCAATAAGCGTTCAGAATTAGAGCACATGATTTCTGTTAAGTCTCCAGATATTATTGCACTCACCGAAGTACTGTCGAAAAATCATGACTGTGATCCACTAGATTGTGAGTTCAACATCGATGGATACGACCATTTCATCAATTTAGATGACAAGTGCAAGCGTAGTGTGATTATCTATGTGGCGCAGAATTTAGCTGCAAGACGGATTAGCATGGACACAATTCGAAGAATCTGTCTGGTGCCAATTAAATCTGAGAAACCATGACAGACTCTTGGTTGGATGTATATATAGATCCCCAAACTGCGATCGAGACAACCATGAACAGTTGAGGAACCTCAATGATGCAGCCACGAGTATGAACACTTCCCATCTCTTGCTCATGGGGGACTTTAACTATAATGAACTGAACTGGAAGTGCAAAATATCACCGCCTAATCCTAATAATGACACAACACGGTTCATGGAGTGTCTTAGAGACAACTATCTTCATCAGCATATCAGGGATCCCACTCACTACAGGGGAAATCAGACGCCCAACACACTCGACCTCGTCATTACGAATGAAGAAGGTATGGTTAACAACCTCCAACTATCCCCATAGGGAAGAGCCACCATGTGTGTGTGAACTTCACCTTCGATGCCTATGTTGAACTACCACCCACGAATAAACCCCACTTCTTGTATCATAAAGGAAGCTACGATGATATGAGAATTGAGGCAAGTCGTATGAACTGGACACCCAATGACCCAGAGAACCTTGAAGAGGCATGGAAAGTATTCACAAACATGAAAATCCTCATGGACAATCATGTCATGAAGTCTAAACCGAATAGGAAAAGATGTCAACGTCCACCCTACTTGAACAGAGAAGTGATCTGTAAACTAGATGAGAAAAAGAAACGTTTTAAGATTTGGTGGAGAACACTTGACCCGGCTGACTACCTGCTCTATACAAGAACAAGGAATCAGGCGAAATGGGTCTGTTGGTCTGCTGAGAAATTTTGAGCGGCAGGTTGCCAGAGAATGTAAAAGAAATCCCAAGGCTTTCAACAGATACGCCAGATCCAAGATGAAGACCAAGTGTCAGATCACAGACATACGTGGGGACGACGGTACCATCACATCCCAGGACAAAGAAAAAGCAGATATCATGAATCGGTTCTTCTCGTCTGTCTTCACACAGGAGGACACACGGTTTCTCTTTAACCTGGTCCTCAGTTATTTGTGCTCCTTCAATGCTACTTTCATACGGTCTGGGAAGTAGGTATGGCATGTTGTGACAGCCCTGAATCCCGCCAAATCACCTGGACCGGATGCAATGCACCCAAGAGTATTGAAAGAACTCGCTGATGAAATAGCCGAGCCACTCACTTCCCTGTTCAATTTGTCTCTGTCACAAGGCAAACTACCTGTGGAGTGGAAGTTGGGCACAGTATCACCAATCTTCAAGAAGGGGGATAAACTGTCGCCAACAAACTACCGTCCAGTCAGCCTCACATCAGTAGTCGGAAAACTCATGGAACAACTGCTTCGAGACCAACTCATGGAACATTTAGTAAGGAACCAGTTGTTAACCAGATGCCAGCACGGATTTATAAAAGGCCGATCCTGTGTTACACAACTACTGACCACTCTGGACAAATGGACAGAAATTCTCGACCGTGGAGGTGAAATTGACTCGATCTACTTGGACTTCGCTAAGTGTTTCGATTCTGCCCCCCATCGACGGCTCCTGAAGAAACTAGAAGCTTACGGTGTCCATGGCAACCTACTCAGGTGGATAACAAATTTCCTGATAGGCCGTCAACAACAAGTGTCTAAACGGTATACTATCACAACTGGCTGAAGTACTAAGTGGAATCCCCCAAGGCAGCGCTCTTGGACCGCTTTTGTTCGTGATCTTCGTAAATGACATGCCAGACTGCATCAGTACCAACATCGCCATGTTCACTGATGACACCAAGATATATTCTGAGGTGACAGAAACAAGAAAACTACAAAGAGACTTAGACGATCTGCAGAAATGGTGCTGTATCTGGATGCTCAATTTCAACACAGACAAATGCAAGAGACTCCATCTTGGACAGAACAATCCAAAGCATAAGCACCACCTGAAGAACGGAGCTGGGGAACTAGTGGAACTCCATGAGACGACCTCAGAGAAAGATCTTGGCTTATGGATAGACCCAGAGCTGACCTTTTCACACCACTGCGAAGTCCAAGCAAACCGGGCGAATTGGACTCTGGGCCTCAGACAGTCCTACTCTTACCTGGACAAGTCAAGCCTAACAAGACTCTATACAGCCCTGGTGAGACCTACAATCGAGTACGGCTACCCGGCATGGGCTCCCATGTACCGGAAAGATTGCAAGATGCTTGAGAACATTCAGAGACGAGCGACAAAGATGGTCCCAGAGCTAAAGGAGATGTCATATGTGGAAAGACTCGAAAAGCTGAACCTCCCAAGCCTCTACTACTGGAGAGCTCGCGGCGACCTCATTGAGATCTACAAACATTCCCACGGCTACTACCAGATTGATGCTGACTACATTTGCATGAAACCAGACCAAAGGGACAGCCGAGGTCACAAGTTTAGGCTCCAAATCAACCGTACCCAGAAGAAAGCCCGTCAGAACTTCCTGTCTGAGACAGCAGCAAACACATGGAACCGCATCCCAGAGTTGGTGGCCGATGCACCAAGTCTCAATGCTTTTAAATCCCGTTTAGACAAACTATGGACAGGCTTCCGGTACAGCCAGCGGTCGATTCATGAGTCCTACTCTGTTCTCAGTAGATATCAATCACGACCCGACCTGCCAACAGGCTTTTAGCCTAACTTCGCAGAAGAGGATAAATATAAATATAAAATTGACAATGAAGTGCAGGTAGATTTGGGTCCCTATAACCTCATCAGCACACAGAATGTAATCTTAGCACACCTGTTATGTCCGTGGGTTTCCACTTTAGATTACCACTCGGAGGAACAAACACAAAGACACACACGGCTGCAGGTCATTAGCTTGCTCGTTTACTCAGGCATCCGCACACAGACACGTTTTTCAGTTCAATGAGCACACTCTTATACTATTGGCAATGCCACAGGATACAGCGCCCACCAATGGGGTGGCATATGCAAATGCAACTCATACAACTCATACAACTCCCATACATCACATCTCCTCCCCACTAAATGTTGTACCCACCCCCAAAATACACAAAGCAAACAACTTTTATTATGTTAAAAACACACACTAGCCTTGAGGCTGGGAGTAGACGATCCCAAACCCCTGAGTCAGTCAAGGGTTTATTCCGCCCTTTTGGTGAGACGTGACTCTCTCATCTAACACATAAAAAAGGTCTCTTATTCAAAAATGTCCAATATATGTCTCTTAAAAGTATCTTAAACAAAGTTTATGGAACATAACGCTCTGATGGTCTAGTAATACGAGAAGGATATCTCTTACCAGTCTCTGGAGGTGATGTGGTGTTTTCCTCTGAGGTTACCTGGGGTAATGGTGGGGGATCACTCACAGGAACCGGAGTAGCTGGTTCTGGAACAGTCTTTTCCAGCACAGGCAGGTCTGCTGAGATGCACGACGATGCAGCTCCGTCGTCGTCTGTAGAGGTATCCAATTCAACAACCCTGGCCATCATCTGGTCTGCGTGTCGCCTCCAGTGCTGCGATGCGCCGATGTCGACGGTGTAGGATACAGGGCCAGTCTCTGCTGAAACAACCCCTGGTATCCACTTCTCTCCTCTCCCGTAATTCCGAACAAGAACTGGATCTCCCACCTTGAACGTTCTGGCTTTTGCATGCATTCCTCGATACGCACACTGTGCCTCTTGTGCTTTCTCTACCTCTGATGTCACACTAGGCTTCAGCAGGTCCAATCGAGATCGCAACTTGCGATGCATGAAAAGCAGACGGGGACTCCTTCGTTGTAGAATGTGGAGTGTTACGGTACGTGAGTAGAAAGGCATCCAGTCGGTGTTGTATGGAAGTGGTTCCAGTGGAACGCTTCAGTGACTGCTTGAATGTCTGTACAAAACGTTCTGCAAGACCATTTGTTGATGGATGAAATGGTGCAGAGTGAATGTGCTTTACTCCATTGCCTTTCATAAAAGTATCAAACTCATGTGAGGTAAACTGAGGACCATTATCGCTCACTAACACCTCAGGAAGCCCATAACGACTAAATAACCCTCGGAGCACCTGAATAGTATTAGCCGTTGTAGTGGAACTCATAAGGTGTACCTCAGGCCATTTTGAATGGGCGTCTACAACCACCATAAACATTTGGCCTTGGAACGGCCCAGCAAAGTCGACATGAATTCTCTGCCACGGGGATCCAGGCCAGGTCCATGGGTGGAGTGGTGCTGGTCCCGGTGCTTTCTGTGTAAATTGACAGGACTGGCATGTTTTTGAGACCTGTTCAATTTGAGCGTCAATTCCGGGCCACCACATGTAACTGCGGGCGACAGCTTTCATTCTAACAACACCTGGGTGTCCAGTATGCAGCTCCGACAGCAATCGTGATCTCAATTTTGAGGGAATGACAACGCGCACACCCCACATAAGGCAACCTTGCTGGAGTGTCAACTCATCCCTCCGGCTGATGAATGGCGCCAATGTGCTGGCCACATCCTGGACCCTCGGAAAGCAACCTGTGGAGACCATCTCCAGAACTTGAGCAAGGACAGAATCACCCCTACTCTCTTGGCAGATTTCTCGACAGTTCACAGGTAAGGCTTCTAGGTGTTTAATGTGAAAACTGTCCACAGTACTGATTCTTTCTCTTGATAATGTTGGTAATGGAAGGCATGAAAGCCCATCCGCATTTCCATGACGAGCTGCCTCTCGGTACTGTATGGTGTAATTATGGGCAGCTAGCAGGAGAACCCACCGCTGCAATCTAGCAGCAGCCATAGATGGTGTGGCTTTGCACGGACTCAGAATCGTAGTCAATGGGCGATGATCTGTAAGGAGTGTAAACTGCTTGCCATACAGATAATGATGGAATTTACGAACTCCAAATATAATGCCAGGAGCTTTGCGCTCAATGTGGGCATAATTGCGTCCTGCCTTATTCAGAGTCCTTGATGCAAAAGCTATGGGCCTCTCTTGTCCATTCGGAAAAATATGTGAGATGACACTTCCTACACCATAAGGTGATGCATCACACGCCAGCCGAATGGGAAGTTGTGGATCATAATGGGTTAACACGCTTTGAGAGAGTAACTGCTCTTTTGCCTCTTTAAAAGATGCAGCACATTCAGATGTCCATTGCCATTGTTTTCCTTTGCACAGCAGCGTATTCAGTGGGCTTAGGATAGATGACAAATTGGGGATAAATCTGCTGTAATAATTAATTAGCCCCAAGAAAGAACGTAACTGACTCACGTCTGTAGGTGCAGGAGCCTCCACAATTGCCCTGACTTTCTCTGGTGCCTTGTGTAGACCCTGGGCATCAATGACGTGACCCAGATATTCCAGTGAATCCTTAAAAAATTCACATTTTTCCTTCCGTACTCGCAAACCGAATTCTTCCAAGCGCCCTAGGACTGCATCCAGATTTTTCAGATGCTGCACACGATCCTGTCCACTGACCAATATATCATCCAAGTAACAGTGAACGTTCAGCAGACCCTGGAGGACTTGGTCCATGGCACGCTGGAATATCGCTGGTGCTGAGGTAATTCCAAATGCCAGCCTGTTGTAACAAAACAGACCCTTGGATGTGGTTATTGTGAGATATTTTCTGGAATTTCCCTCTGTCACCATTTGTAAATAGGCATGAGATAAGTCCAGTTTACTAAAATGTTGTCCCCCCCGAAAGTGATGCGAATAGATCTTCAATGCGTGGAATTGGGTATTTCTCCACACACAGGGCAGGATTAACTGTGACTTTAAAATCCCCACATATCCTAACAGCTCCGTTCTTTTTCACAACGGGCACAATGGGTGTTGCCCATTCACTGAATTTGACAGGGGATATAATGCCCTGCTCACACAATCGGTCAATTTCAGCCTCCACTTTTGGCCTAAGGGCATAGGGAACGACTCTCGCTTGACAAAACCGTGGCACATGATCCGGCTTCAGCGCTATGGCTACTTCCATGCCTTTCAAAGTGCCTAATTCTTTCTTAAAGACCTCTGCATGTCTTTGTAGCACGCCCTCTAGCGTCTCCTCCCGGACCGTCTTTATTTCTCGCCAGTCAATTCGAATCCTCCGCAGCCACTCTCGACCAAAAAGCGGGGGTGAACTTCCCTGAACCACATACAGTGGTAGTCTAGCCCTCTGCTTATTCATCCTCACTGAAACGGTGATGACACCCTCTGCTGGAATCACCTCGCCCGTGTATGTTTTCAGCATTATATGGGTTTGGCGCAAGGGCAAGTCCTTAAAGTGTGCATCATACAGTTTTCTTGAAATCAGAGAAACGGCAGCACCTGTATCCAATTCCATAATAATCCTTTTACCTTCAATTTTTGGTTTAACACTCATGCATGACAAATTACTCTGCTGAACACTATATGCAGGCTCACTTCAGTGTCTGTAGTGCTACCATCACTAGATATTTCTTTTACATCCAGCTGGTGCACCCTTTTTTCCTTTTTAGCTTTATACTCCACTGGTTTCTCCTTATTTACAGTCTCGCTGTTCCTGCACATTTTCAAGATATGTCCTCTCTTACCACATTTATGGCATTTTTGCTCCTTATAAAAACAATCGCTCTCTTTGTGGTTCATTTTTCCACAGCGCGAACATTTCGTGTGTTGTTTGTCATGTGGTGACAGTACATGCACTTTCAGCGCATTGCTCAGCTGATGTGTCTCGCGAGCTACTGTCTCCATTGACACAGCTAGTTCCACTGCTTTGGAAAAAGTAAGCTTCTCCTCCGTCAGCAATTTCTTCTGAATAGCTTCTATATTCAGTCCACAAACGAGCCTATCCCTCAATGCATCCTGCAGGTGCATACCAAACTCGCAGTGTTCAGAAAGCTTTTTAATGACTGCTATATATTGCGTCACAGTTTCTCCCTCTTGTTGGTTCCGTTTATGAAAGCGAAATCTTTCAGCAATCACAATTGGCTTTGGGGAAAAATGGTCTTTCAAAACTTCCGTGAGTTGAGCATATGTCTTAGCCCCTGGCTTATCTGGAGCTACGAGGCTACGTAAAAGTCCATATGTTGACACACCAATTACACCTAAGAAAACAGCAAGCTTCTTCTCCTCTGCAATACCATTTGCCGTAACAAAATACTCAAACCTCTCAACGTAGGTTGTCCACTGCTCCACCGACTTGTCGAATGGGTTAATGTGTCCAATAACTCCAGCCATGGCGTGCAGTTAGCTAGCGTTTAGCAATCTTGTCACCCGGCGTCCTGTCACCCGGCGTGCCGCGCCCAGCCAAACTCCCACCAGGACAAACGTTCCTCTTCCACCGTCACTCGCAGTCAATACCGCGGCGAGACTTGGAAACCTAAAGTTATCCTCGTCGCCAATGATGTTATGTCCGTGGGTTTCCACTTTAGATTACCACTCGGAGGAACAAACACAAAGACACACACGGCTGCAGGTCATTAGCTTGCTCGTTTACTCAGGCATCCGCACACACACACGTTTTTCAGTTCAATGAGCACACTCATACTATTGGCAATGCCACAGGATACAGCGCCCACCAATGGGGTGGCATATGCAAATGCAACTCATACAACTCCCATACATCACAACACCCAGGGTGTAACCTCATCAGGAACTGAAATAGAGGCTTGTGTGTATAAATATCACATGTTCCTCTTTCGAGGTAGAACAGTGAGCAGACTCTCCACCGTTCTCCTGCATGCAGTAATAAAAGGTCATCTACTCTGCAGATCTGACTGGTGTTTTTCCTTCAGGACCAATAGAAACAGGATTAATAAAATTCACTATTACAGCTGGTGTCAGGAAGTGGGATAATTGATCGCCAATCTTCATTGGTCGGAGTGGACTGATCATCCCGAACAGAGTTTGGCTCTTTCCGCCCAGTTTGGTGACGGGAGCACAGCGGTGATGAAGGGGTGACATTATCCTGAAGAATCCATCCTACAAGCCTCCTAAGTTGAAAAGTAAATTTAAATGACCCCTTAGAATTTATAAGAATATTTGCTAATTTATCAATCATAAATTTCCTCTTTATTGGACCATTTCTGGAGTCCGGTGGTTAGTTCCACAGCAGGACTAATTTAAAGGCTGTATACGATGCCTGTCAAGTTACAGGGTTGGGGATATAACTGTCTGGACGCATGGTGGTCAAATCTGTATCCAGTGATGGGAACTGTTCAATCAAGGCAGCTTTCCAGAGATCTGGGTGGTCCAAAGGTGAAATATGCTTGATAACTATGGTCCTGAAAGTGTGGAATTTTTAGAAAAATGGATTTGCTGGTGTGGATTTCCTTCAGTGGGTTCATTTTCTGTTGATGTCATTACTTCCACAGGCTGAGAAAGGTGTTTGTGATGGGGTCATAAAGAGGCCAGATGACTCATGGCAGTGAACCCTTATTCCACACATCTGAATATGTGGTTCATGGCAGGCATCCTTCCTAGTCTGGCTGCAGATATGAAGCAGACATTCATAGGATGGCAAACCCAGACATCACAGGAAATACTGCGCCATGCTGAACATCACAAGAAGGCTGAGTGTGCCACAAAGAAAAAGGCCAAGGAGGACAACTTGGAGAAAGCGCTCTTCACTATGGCTAAATGGGTTCCCACCTCAACCTCACCACATCCTGGGTCTTCTGTAGCACCAAACCAGTGTCATTATTGTGGGGAAGAAGGACATTGGATGAAAGAATGCCCACAGCTCTCCAGCTGCAACTACTGTAAACAAGGTGGACATTGGGCTAAGGACTACCCTGTTAAGCCCAGAAACGCCTTCTGAGGCAGAGGCAATTTCCATCGCGGAGGAGATCGCAGCTGGCTAAGACAACGCTCAAATCACGGCCGGACTCAGGGGCCACCCCCACAAGGGGGTCTCCCACCAGCACACCAAAATAGCTGAGGGCAGTCAGATGAACCTGTAACAGCTGTCTTCATCTCTCTCCCCCCAGCAGACGTTGTACACTCGCAAACAAAAAAACCTGCTGCAGCCACACACACACCCCAATATTAAAGATTTGACTTTCGCATCATACGCCACCTCACATTTAAGTGATTTGCCAAATTTACCTGTAAAAGTCTCAGGGTAAATGATAGATTTTATGGTAGATTCTGGTGCAACAAATTCTGTACTATCCACATCAGCGGGTATCAGCCCCCCTCTCACATCACAGGTGGCAAGTGGAGATTTCACACAAGTTTTTCACCGAGCCCCTGTTATGTCAGATGGAGGGACGACATTTTACACAAGTTTCTTTTCTCCCCACAGTGCCCTTTCATCTTGTTAGGCCGAGATCTCATGTGTAATCTTTGACTCACCTGTACACCACAGGGAACTAAAATTAAAACTCACGATTTAACTTTTGCTAAAATTCCATCTGTTGTACATCTATGAGTGGGCACTGATGGATGAAAGTCTTGAGTTCCAGTCTGGTGGAGATGGGAAAAACCCTCTCGCCACATGCCAGTCTCAATGCCACCGCCTAGAACACATTGCACATCACATCTCACAGGGCCCTGACACACAACATGAAATTCAGTGGTTACAGATCACACCCACACCACTGCAAACGACACATTGTATGGACAGCTGACTTCAGCTTTCTGTTGATTGCACTCAGCCCCCCATGTCTGACATGTTCTCAGTTGCACACAGCCACCCACAAATTTCTTACAAAAAACCCCATCTTCAGCGTGGCATGACATGGGTCTGTGCGCCCTGGCTGCTCATCATGCTGACAATTGGGTCCCATCCTCACCCGTTCTCTATCTTGGCCTTGCCACCGTTTCATTCTCCCCCTCACTGCAGGTGTTCCATGCCAAGCACAGTTTCACTTCCTTGTGAGCACTTCATACAAACTCTGAATGAAAATAGACAGTACAGATGGATGCGTGCTTTCATCCTGTCTTCCACACCAGACGCTGATGATGACATGCTCTCACGTGTTCCTTCATCTCTGTGGGTGGCACATAAATACAAAGTATACAAATATGTGGGGCTCAAAAAACTGCCCTCCGGTGGTCATCACCCCAAAGTCTGATTTCAGACCCAAATGCTCACAATACCCACTCAGACCTGAGGCACGTGATGGCATCACTCCTGTCTTTGAATCTCCTCTAGAAGAAGGGATCGTCGTTCCAGCCCCTGATTCACCGGTGTGCACACCCATTTTTCCTGTTAAAAGGATCAGTGCTGAAGGTCAACCTCCTGAACAAAATGCCGTTCAGGACCTCCAGGCAGTGAATGCTGCAGTTGTTCAGCGCATGCCCGTGGTACCTAACCCCCACACCATTTTGATCCAAATTCCACCCTGTTCTACTTGTTTTGCAGTAGTAGACTTGTCCAATGCATTTTTCAGTGTTCCAGTCCATAAAGATTCACAACTGTGGTTCACATTTCACTCAAGGGGAAGCTTTATACCTTCACTAGGTTGGTCCAAGGCTACTGTGACAGCCCAACTATTTACAATTACATTTACTCATTGAGCTCACTAACACTTTGAGGGTTCTGTCCTGATCCAGTATGTGGATGACCTTTTGTTGTGCGCACCAAATGAACCACAGTGTCAGGTCAACTCCATCGAATTACTGTGTCATTTGGCTGCCGAAGGCCACAAAGCCTCAAAATCCAAACTCCAGTTTTGCAAACCTGCAGTAACATTTTTGGGTCATCAAATGTTGGCTCAGGGCAAATCTTTCCACAAAACTTGTGGATGCCATTTGCCACATGAATAAGCCACATACAAAAAAGGAGCTCCTTTCTTTCCTTGGCATGGCTTCCTACTGCCGCTCTTTCATTCCTGATTTCTCATGCATTGAAAGACCGATGCGCAATATCGTTCCATTTAAACATCCCGCTTCTCTTCCTCTTGAGTGGACTTCTGCTGCTACTGACTCCTTTGCAAACATGAAGAAAGCTCTTGTCTTCAACACTTCTTGATCCCTCCAAACCTTTTGTCCAGTATGTTTATGAGAAGTCCGGATACATGACCTCTGTTCTTGTGCAGGCGCACGGTGACAAACTACGGCCCATAGCATGTTACTTCTGCGGCTGCTGGATTACCGCTTTGTCTCCGAGCTGTGGCTGCAGCAGAATATGCTATGGCAGCATCACGTGACATTGTTTTGTTCTCTCCCTTGACACTATGTCCCTCATGCTTTGGCTCTCCTAACAGAGCAAAAATCTTTGCATTTTTTCACGTTAAGTGGCTTTGATACCACTCCACTCTTTTGGAGACCCCAAATCTTATTGGCTAACGCTGTGCACAATCAACCCGGCCACCAATCACCCCCCACCCTCCTGTGACAATGACGCAAACTGTGACTATGACTGTTTATCCTTGGTTGACCTTGTCACCTTTTCCAGACCTGACCTTTCTGACACTCCGCTTCCCAACCCAGACCTTGTCCTGTATGTTGACTGCTCTGCATCTGTTGACCCTTCTGTAGGCCACAACAAAGTGGGTTGGGCAGTGTGTAATGACCACTGCACACTTCTCTGGCTCTTTGCCATCTCATCTTTCCGCCCAGGCTCCAGAACTTGTTGCCCTGGCAGAAGCCTGCACTTATGCAGCGGGTCAGTCTGTTACCATCTACACTGACTCACGCTATGCCTTTGGCATAGTCCATGACGTTGGTGCCCTCTGGCATGAACACAATTTTCTCACGTCTGCAGGCACGCCTGTAAAGAACTGTCTACATTTCTAGGCTCCTTGAAGCCATCCTTCTCCCCTCTTCTGTGGTGGTGTGCAAATGCACTGCTCACCCCTCTGCTGACCTGGTGTCCAAGGGCAATGCTTATGCAGCAGCCAAGACCACTGCTTTCATTCTCAGCTGTCCACCTCCCCTTCTCTTCTCTTTACCCCACCCACGACTCCCTTCTCTCCATGCAGTCCTTTTCCTTCCCACACGAACACCAGAAGTGGACAAAAATGATGCTACAAAGACCAGGCTGGTGTGTGGAGAGGCCCAAATGCCCTCTCCTGCCTCCAAGTTCACTTTTTCATCATTTTTCTAAGTTGACACATGGAAGATCATTTGTCAAAAGAGGGAATGACAACCACTGCATGCTAGCTGGTTTATCACTGGTTTCACTGTTAGTGCCACAGATTAAGCTTTTTTTTTTTGCAAAAGTTGTCAGCATAGACAATGTTCATAGGGTCCCCAAACGGGTTCCAGCTGCTCACTCACCCCCTACAGGTCCCTTCCAACATCTGATGGACTTCATTGAATTAACACCAGCTGAGGGTAAAAAGTACCGTTTGGTAACGGTTGACATGTGGTCCAAATGGGTAGAAGCCTTTCCAGCCAAACATGCAACAAGCACAGTTGTAGCCAGAGCGTTACTGTCAGATTATTCCCAGATGGGGAATACCTGAGAAAATCTCTCATGATAATGGTAGACATTTTGTGATCAACACTGTGGGTGGTAGGCACAATGTTTTCTCAAATCAAAGCCCAATGTGAGGCTCAAATCAGTCAGGTGGTGCCATTGAGGGTGAAAATGGTACTTTGAAAAATAAACTTGCCAAGCTCGAAGATGAAACTGACCTACCCTGGAATAAGTGCCTCCCATTAGCACTCATGTATATGTGAGTCGGGAAGAAATAGGTCACCTTTTGAGATTCTGTTTGCTCGTCTTCCTTTTCTAGGATTCTCTGGACAGGAAGACACCGCCTCCTTTAACCACATCACATTTTGAGAATGCCATGTTGTCTTATTGTTCTGCCTTGTCCTGTCAACTGCAAAACATCTCAGCAGGTTAAAGCTGCCCTGCCTAGGCCTGCAGAGGGAGTCCTCCATGACATCAGGCCCGTGACTGGGTGGTGATCAAAAGCTTTAAACAAAAGAACTGGAACAGCAAGTGGTGGCTGGGTCCATACCAGGTCTTTCTGACAACATTCACGGCTGTGGAGAAAAAAAAAAAAAGACAAAGGGCGATGTTGATCCACGCAACACACTGCACAAAGGTCCCAGCGGTCAAGCCAGGAGAACCCAGACCAGATGAGGACGAGAAGCAGAAGTAAGTGATTAGCCACAATCACCCCACGTAGACTAGGATGAGAAGTAGCTGAGCCATGTGAAGAATAAAGACCACATCACACCACATTTGACAGCCATCACAAACCTACCTGAGTGTATGCCGAACGCTGCTCAGCAGTAACATGCACTACGCATGCCCACTGATACTGATATGATCGACAATTTGGACTCATGACGCCGCCTGCTCAGGAAGGGTGGCTAGCGTGGCAGACGCCTGCAACGCCGTCGAAATGACTGGACCTTCTGGGACTTATTGTATGTAGGGTTGGTTCTCTTCTGATTGCAACAGTCACCCATTTGTTGATTCATCTTTGTGCATCATCCTCATTTCAGGAGAGCTCTTGGTAGTTAAAAGACCTCACCCAGACCCCAATTCCAAGTTGATCATTGACAACATCCTGTACCCTCCTGCAGGGAAGAACCTTGCCACTGCCTTCCACCTCAGTTCCTGGTACCATTATGCTAAGTTTCTTGCTAAGGAACAGGAAACCACCAATTGCCATGTGTGCACCAGAATGGCCATAGCAACCAAGAACCAACATATTACCTATTCCCTTTAACTCACCGGGTCTTTTCCCTGATGGCGCCCACCGTTGGTGAACGTCTTTGCTCATTCTGCTCCCCAATGCTGACTTCTTTTTTGCATAGTTACCTCTGCCAAGGAGGTAATGTTTTTGCCGGGGTTTGTCTGTTTGTCTGTTGGTTAGCAAGATAACTCAAAAAGGTTTGGACGGATTTCGATGAAACTTTCAGGCCTTGTTGGAAATGGTACAAGGAAGAACTGATTAAATTTTGGTGGTGATCCGGATCACCGTTCAGAAGAAAACCGCCATTACTGAAAATGCCATTTTCGTGAATAACTACTGAACCACTAATCCTATCATTGTCAGTCCAATTGCTAGTCATATGTTTTCATGGTCAAGGAATCTGAAAACATACACACAAACACTGTATGGGGGGGAACTGTGGCCGCCATTACGGAAAATGCCATTTTCCTGAATAACTACTGAACCACTAATCCTATCATTGTCAATCCAATTGCTAGTCATATGTTTTCATGGTCAAGGAATCTGAAAACATACACACAAACACTGTATGGGGGGGAACTGTGGCCGCCATTACGGAAAATTCCATTTTCCTGAAAAACTACTGAAACACTAATCCTATCATTGTCAATCCAATTGCTAGTCATTTGTTTTCATGGTCAAGGAATCTGAAAACATACAAACACTGTATGGGGGGAACTGTGGCCGCCATTACGGAAAATTCCATTTTCCTGAAAAACTACTGAAACACTAATCCTATCATTGTCAATCCAATTGCTAGTCATATGTTTTCATGGTCAAGGAATCTGAAAACATACAAACACTGTATGGGGGGAACTGTGGCCGCCATTACGGAAAATGTCATTTTCGTGAATAACTACTGAACCACTAATCATATCATTGTCAATCAAATTGCTAGTCATATTTTCATGGTCAAGGAATCTGAAAACGTACACACAAACACTGTATGGGGGGGGATCTATGGCGCTTGGTCTGCACTCTCCGAGTGCTTTTCTAGTTCTTTCTACAGTGCATGGAGGTCATGCACTGCTAACATGGGACCGACAAACACTACTGGATATTGCCAAGTCAAGCAGCCACACGGAGTTTACTGGCTTTATACCACCCGACCTGCAATGCATCGTCCCCCAACGATGACCATCAGCACCCCCAGGAAGGCTCCGAAGCACCGAGCCCATGTGAGCATGCTGACCCATAGGAAGCGCATCAGAGGCAGGGTTGAAGGCGCCAGAGGCGAGGCAAGAGAGGAGGGCCACATATAGAGTGCCTATGCTCACAAACAGCCTCTTGTGACTCTTCACAACCTGCAGGTCTTCCACATTGATGTTTATGAAACATTTGTTTAAACCAGCTATGGTGTACTTGCTGATGTTCCACATTGACCGTCTTGTATATATGGTCATATGACCACAAGAGGGGAATTGTGGTGGAAATTTACTGTTTGTGAATGTTATGAAGCAATCTGTATGCAGTCAGCACACTCAGAATGTAATCTTATCAGCACACCCAGGGTGTACCCTCATCAGGAACTGAAATAGAGGCTTGTGTGCGTGTATAAATATCAGATGCTCCTCTTTTGAAGTAGAACATTGGGGCAGTGTGAGCAGACTCTTCTCCACCATTCTCCTGCATGCAGTAATAAAAGGTCATCTACTCTGCAGATCTGACTGGTGTTTTTCCTTCAGGACCAATAGAAACAGGATAATAAAATTCAGTATTACACTTTCATAGCTGCACATGGCCAAAGTGGCTGTAGACTGCAGCTGTCTTACCAGCCACTGCTGAAATTTACCAGCCATTGGCTGGTGTTCGTGTCAAGCCTTGCATTCCATCTATATATCAGAGGTATCACTGAAAATTGTCCTACAGAATTTTTCCAGCAATGACTACAAATTCTGAAAGCTGTCTATCATTTGACAGATTACATTGAGGGTGATTTAATTAAAGTCAATTAAAATGATAACAGGTTGACAATTTTTACAAGGCTGAGAAAATGACAAAAAGTGTAGTGCAACCTGTGAGAGTATTGGCCTTTCAGGTTTTCCACTCAGATGCAGTTCTGACAGTCACCAGATGGCAGTCCAGACATTTCATAACACTGTTGATCATGAAGCAATTGTCTCAGTGTTTCATCAGGCTTCAGTTTCATCACTAACCAGAACTGGCTGTTTGCCTACACATGAACCCATTACATTTTGGAGGTGATCCATGAGGGATATCTGGAGCCTTGGTGGAGGTATGTGCTCTGAGTGCTTTTGTAGTTCTAAATGTGCACCCCTTAACATAAATTTATGACTTTCCAGGTAAAACTCACAACTCTTCTCACAAATTTCTCTCTTAAATTTGCAAATCTTTGGCATGAATGGTAGTAGCTACTACTGTCACCTTCACAGCAAGAAGATCTCATGTTCGAATCCATGAGCTGACCAGCTGGACCCTGTCTGTATAGGTTGCATGCTCATGTCTTTGGTTTCCCTCTGGGTTCTCCAGCTTCCTCCTACAATAAATGGATTAGATTTATGGCACTTTACATGTCAAGTGACATCTCAAAGCACTTGCAGTGAGTCCATTATTCACTCTAGACAATGGTAGTGGTAAGCTACTTCTGTAGCCACAGCTGCCCTGGGGTAGACTGATGGAAACGTGACTGCCAATCCACGCCAATGGCCTCGCCACCACTACTGAACATTTATACACATTCATACCCAGTGTCATGGACAATGGAGGCAAGGTGGGTAAAGTGTCTTGCCCAGAGACAACGACAGGATGGCTGGGGAGAGCAGGATTCAAACCGCCAACTCTCTGATTATTGGATGACCCACTCTACCTCTTGAGCCACTGCCGCCCCAAATCCAAAGATATGCATGCTAGGTTGACTGGGGCCTGTTAACAGGCAATAACTGAATGAATGAATGAATGAATGAATGAATTTATTTCAGATAATACAGTACAGGTTAAAAGAAACTGTATAATATAACAACAAGGTCAAATTAGACAAAGACTCCTTCTACTAAACAATTCCACGTGAGTTATCCGAAATGGGTGATGGCTGAAGCCGCAGCTTATATTGCCCACCCATATTCCATCCAAGAATTCAAAAGAAAAAAGAGTAAACAAGACAAGAGTGATTACAATTTAGAACAAAGCTAAGACAAAGTGTGACTGAGAGAAAAAAAAGAAAACTAAGCTAAGCTAGGTTAAGCGGTTACTATTCAAGACAAATCTAAGACAGAATGTCACAGAGAAAAAAAAACAAACAAAAAACTAAGCTACAACACAACACAGGCTGGATATGTCAATCCTTATGTGAGTTTACATGTCGTCTTGTAAATATGTTTGGAGTATTTCTTCCTTTAGTTTTTGTTTAAATTGTCCAAGCGTTGTACATGATTTTAATTCAGGTCCATAATCGTTCCATAATCTGACTCCTTGCACTGAAATACAGTGTTGCTTGGTGGTTGTTCTCACTGTAGGCTTTTGAAATATACATGTTCCTCTGAAGTGATATCGTTTCTCCCTTGTTTGGAATAACTTTTGGATATTTGCGGGCAGTGATAAATTCTTCACTTTGAACATTATTATTGCGGTTTTAAAGTCAACCAGATCTTTCAACTTGAGAGTTTTTTGTTTAAGAAAAAGTGGGTTTGTTGGTTCCCTGTAAGCTGCTTTGTTTATTATTCTAATAGCTCTCTTTTGAAGCATAAAGAGTGGATATATGTTTGTTTTGTATGCATTTCCCCATACTTCATTACAATATGTCATGTATGGGAGTATTAATGAATGATACAAGGTGTATAGTGTGGGTTGATTCAGCAAATATTTCACTCTGTGTAATATTGCAATTGATTTGGAAACTTTACCTTTAATATAATTAATATGTGACTTCCAACACAGTTTGTTATCAATTATTACTCCAAGGAATTTAGTTTCAGATACCCTTTCAATCTCTACACCATTTACACTGGTTTCTAAATTGCCCATAAATGAGCATGTGTATTATCTGTCGCTCTGTTGCAGTCATGGACTAGCAATTGGTCCAGGGTACACCCAGTCTCTCACCTAAAGAATGAATAAATGAATCAATGAAAATTTAGCTTGTTAATTCATAGATTTTTGGCCAATTTGGCGGGGGGGAGGGGGGGTGTCAGCTTTTAAGTTGTCTTAAATTTATGACTTTCCTGTAATTTTGCAAACATTTGTATTAAATTTTGTAGATTACTTTTTCCTCTTGTAAATTATGGGTTTTTACCTTAATTTGTTAAAATGCATACCGTTGTGTATGTAATTAGGCTGTAGTAGCAAGGTGGTGGCCGGGTTAGTCATGGGCTAGACCGGGGTGGCTACTTCTGGTTTCTGGTGGTGACACTGCCCATGGTATAAAGGAGTGGGCAGAAGAGGCTCTGCCTCTTGTCGTGGAGCCACCTGGTCAGCAGGGCATGTGCCGTAAGCCTGTATATATACCCGACACTGTAATAAAGCTCCGTTAAACTGCAGCAACCGAGTGCTTGCTTTGTCTCAGTTATGGACATAACACATACCATTCCCCACACGAACCATTGACCACTGTCCAGTCAACAAATGACTGAATCTCCACTGTGGATGTGTTCTGGGACAGACCCATGCAGCTGATTTGGGTTAAGTCTTGGCCATCAGATGCTTGGTGACAAGGACACTCTCCTGGGCCCGACTATGGGCTGAGACCCCTTTTGTTTGTTTTTCCTGACCATGTTACACCCCCCCCCCCAGACAAATGAAAGTTGATCATTAATGGGGAAGCCAACAGAAAACTAACCAAAGCAACGTTTCAAAGTGTGTTCTAAAAAGGTGGCTGGGCCAACTCAAACACCCACTCAATCAAAATGGAGGAATTTAAAGAGTAAAGCCGAAAAAGAAAAGTAACTTCAGAAAACCAGTAAAATAAAACCCACAAAATCAACAGAGCAACTAGTGGCGTTGCCTCTGACCATCAAATGTCAACTGAGCAGAGGCTGCCTCCTCATCTCTCAGCAGACTGATTGCTCCCAGTTGTGCACAGGTGTAATGCATTGCTCCTGATTAAATGAGTGACTGAAGTCAGGTCTCAGGACTCCAGACCATAACACCTGCCTCCTAAAAGAACAACAAATGTCAGATTTTGTTCTAACAGAAATAACCAAAATAAATTCCAAATAAGTTTCCAACAACCAATGGCACAAGCTGTTTGAATGGGCCTCAAAACCTTATGTTCAGTACATCTCAAAAGGATTAAGCGGAAGAAGATGGATGGATGGACATGGACGGACATCTTTAAATAACAGGTTTCTAAATAGTTAAGTAAGTTAAACTAATTGGTTAAACTTGATTAGTTTGGCTGGACAGGAGCTCGGTTACGGCGGCGGTAAGCAGCGGAGGGGGCTAGCTGAGGCCCAACTGGACTCAAGGTCAGTCGGCTCGGATACCAGCGACACCAGCAGAGATTGTTTTACTATCCACAGGTCAGTAAAAATGCCACCAAAGAAGGAGGAAATAGAGATCAAAAAATCTCTGAACTTCTTGTCAGAAGAACTGACCAAAGTGGTTAGTCAGCAGGCTAAAATAATAGGGCTAATGGAAGAAGTCTGAGAATTAAAATTAACAATTAAGGATAAAGACAAAATAAATTGCAGACTTGGAGCGACGCGTCAAGAATCTTGAACAATATTCTCGTATGGATGATCTAATTATAAGTGGACTAGACATTAAATATCAATCATATGCTCATGCTACAGCAGGACTGAGAGGTGAGGAGGCTCCCCTGAGTGAATCAGTCTCCCTGGAAAACCAGGTGCTTCAGTTCCTTGATAGAAGTATAAAGGTCGAAGCAAATGCAATTTCAGCCTGTCATGCTTTACCCAGAAAGGATAATAAAACAAAGAAATCAATTGTGATGCTCTTTGTGAACAGAAGGGTAAAGAATAACATACTGAGACAGGCCAGAAAGCTACGGGGAACAGAAGTTTACCTAAATGAACATCTAACAAAAACTAATGCTGAAAAAAAACAATACAAGATACAGGCAACATGGACAAGAAATTGTAGAGTTTGGATCAAACTAAATGGAACACCTGAGGAAGCAAAGAGTATAATAATCAGAGATGTTACTGACTTAAATAAATACAGATGAACACCGATTAAGAAAATTAAGAGACTAAAAAAATCCATATCCACACACACGGCAAGAATAGTTCTTTTGACATACCATGTCAATGTACTTTCAAAAAAAAAAAAAAAACAAAACTTATGACTGACTTGAGTAGACATCAGTTATCCCCAGTTGGAGGAAGTTATCTGACACAGAGTGAGGAAATTCAAACTCTGAAAATATGCCATTATGTCGAACATAAACGACAAGAGATGGAAAATGATATTGATCCTGATAACCACTTTTTCAATAATACTCAATCATTGTGAATATTACACTGAAAAGCAATTCAAAAGTCAAGTGCAACTAGATGGTAAACTATCAATAATACACTTCAACAGCAGAAGTCTTAACAAAAACTTTTCACAGATTCAGGACTATTTAAAACAGCTAGACAGAAAATTTACATCTATCGCAGTCTCTGAAACTTGGCTTAATGAAGAGCAGGCTCCCCTGATGGCAATAGAGGGATATCAGACGTTTCATATTAACAGATCTCAAAAAAAGGGTGGTGGTGTTGCACTGTATATTGATGACCTGTATAGGTGTAAGCTTGTAAATAGAATGTCCTTTGCACTACCAGGGATTTTGGAATGTGTTACTGTTGAGATTGACCAAGATAAAAAAAAAAAATCTAATTATAAGTTGTATATATAGAACTCCAGGAACTTGCATTGAGACATTCAGAGATAAATTAGTCGAGCTATACAATAATATTACTAGTAAGAAAATTGTAGTAATTTGTGGAGATTTCAATATTGATTTACTAAATCCATAACAAAAATTACTGAGTTGATGAATTCTATGTACAGCATGAGTCTATATCCCACAATAACACATCCCAGTAGAATCACAGTTCAGTCTGCTACACTTATTGACAACCTGTTTGTTAATATTATTGATAAGTGGGAGTGGTTGAAGACTACAAATATCTGGGTGTCAGGATCAGTAGCGGGTTGGACTGGAGATCCAACACCGATGCTGCGCACAAGGGGATGAGCAGACTATTTCCTGAGAAAAATGAGATCCTTCAACGTGTGCAGCAGGATGCTGGAGCTTTTCTACCAGACTGTTGTCGCCAGCGCCATCTTTTTTGCTGCGGTCTGTTGGGGTAGTAGTATCAGGGCCAGAGATACCAACAGACTTGACAAGATTATCAAGAGGGCTGGCTCTGTAATTGGTCTCAGACCGGAGACCTTTGAGACAGTGGTAGAGAGGAGAACACTAAATAAACTGCGATCCATCATGAACAATCCTGATCACCCCCTCCACCACACACTAGATAGGCAGCGAAGCACTTTCTCCAGTAGACTACTACAGCTTCGTTGTCGAACGGCCAGGTACAGGAAATCTTTCCTGCCACATGCAATTTCACTGTACAATAACTCACTATGATGTTGTATTGTGGTCATAGCTATGCTGCCACACTGCACCTTACAGACTAACTGGTACCTCACATTTCACTCTGCTCCTGATAGTCCTCCTTTGTGCAATGGGATGATTTATGTGTTTATACGGGTCATCATCATATATTAAGCTATGATGTATATAGGTTCTATAGTCGTGTTAGTTTCTTTTTTACTTTCCATGGGTAATCCCTTTGTCTGTCGTGTGTGTTTCTGTTGTTTGGCTGTCAACTGTCATGCTGCTGTTACACTGTAATTTCCCAGTTTGGGATCAATAAAGTACATCTACCTATCTATCAGAAAATAGAAAGTGGATTATTGATAAATGATAAAAGTGACCATTTGCCAACCTTTGCACTTATCCATGGCCACACGGGGGCCAATACAGAAAAAGTTTTAAAATCGTTCAGATACAAATCACAAAATGCAATCAGTTCTTTTAAAGAAGACTTGCTGAAGCAAGACTGGACAAAAGTCTATGTATCAGATGTAAATGAAGCCTATGACACATTCATGAACATTGTAACCACTATGAAAAAAAATGTCCATTAGTAAAGAAAAAGCTTAAACATAAATTTGCAGATAAGCCATGGTTAACCAAAGGATTACAAAAGGCGTGTAAAAAGAAAAAAATATATAAAGCTTTCCTAAAGAAAAGGACAAAAGAAGCAGAGCAGCTGTATAAAACATACAAAAATAAGTTAACATATATAATAAGATGTAGTAAAAGACTATTATAGTAAAGAACTGGAGAAAAACAGACAATATTAAAAATACATGGACAATACTTAACAATATTCTTGGAAATAAAAACAAATACAAGCTACCCAATTTTTCAAAAAAATAAAACGACTCAGAGTGTGAATGCAGCTTCACCTGCAGATGAATTTAATAACTTGTTAACACTGGTCCTAATTTGGCTCGAGAAATACCCATTACGGCACCTACAGGTGATACAATAAGCAAAAACACTGCTATAAAAGACTCCATTTTCATAAAGAACACAGATGAGAGAGAGGTCATTGAAACTGTTAAATCATTTAAAAGTAAAACATCTACGGACTGTGATGGTATTGACATGCTCTTAGTCAAAACTATTATTGAATGCTTAGTGAAACCACTGACGTGCATCTGTAACCTGTCTCTCCAAACAGATATATTTCCGAATGCAATGAAAACCGCTAAAGTAATTCCGATATACAAGACTGGTGACAGAGGGGAACTTTCAAACTATAGACCAATTTCACCATTGCCGCAATTTTCCAAGATACTTGAAAAAATATTCTATGAGAGAACTGACAACTTCATACAGAAGAATAATTTATTGTGTGAGCAGCAATATGGGTTCAGACACAAGAGGACAACTGCATTTGCTCTAATGGAGTTTATAAGATAAGATAAGATAAGATAAGCCTTTATTAGTCCCACAACGGGGAAATTCCAGGATTGCAACAGCACAGGGATAGCAACACTCAGAGCAACAATCAGAAGGCAAGAGAAAAAACAAGCAAGCAAGAGCAGCTAATATACATATGTACATATTACTATAAAATATATACACACACACACACACACACACACACACACACAGTGCAGAGCATTGTAGCTGGATGGAATAAATATATGAATATATGAACACAGTGCAGAGCATTGTAGCTAGATGGAATAAATATGTAAATATATAAACACCCACAGTACGGAGCATTGCAGCTAGGTGGAATAAATATGCAAGTATATAAACACACACAGTGCGGAGCAATGTAGCTAGATGGAATAAATATATAGATATATAAATATAAACACACCCAGTGCTGAGCATTGTAGCTAGATGGAATAAATATGTAAATATATAAACACACACAGTGCAGAGCATTGTTGCTAGATGGGATGAAACAGCATGACCATCTACTTAGTTATCCTACATGGTATGATTATGTGCCCATACATATTCTCACCCTCCATAGCGACCGGTATGTTCCTAGTTGTATGCCGGAGAGGACCATTGTGTAAGTCTATTGCATCTTTTGCATTCAAAAAACTATTAGTTTGTTACGTCTTTTTGCTATCTCTGCGAGCAGCCCTGCTTAGGTTGTACAGTCTGACAGCCGTTGGTAGGAAGGACCTACGAAACCTCTCGGTTGTGCACCTGGGATGATGTAGTCTGCTGCTAAATGAGCTCCTCAGTGCATCCAGTATGTCCTGCATAGGGTGGAACTCGGACTCCAGCAGAGATGACAGTTTAGCCGCCGTCCTTCTCTCTCTCCTATCTCCTCCATCGGATCAAGGCACTGCCCCAGGACAGAGCTAGCTTTCTTAATCAGTTTGTTCAGTCTCTTCCTATCGGCTGCAGTAATGCCACTGCCCCAGCAGACCACTCCAAAAGTGATGGCTGATGCCACCACCGTGTCATAGAATGACTTCAGCAGCGCCCCTTGTACACCAAAAGACCTGAGACCTTATAGAAAAAATATCAACTGCTGTAGAAAATAAAGAGTATTCAGTTGGGGTATTCCTGGATCTCAAAAAAGCATTTGATACAGTGGATCATAATTTATTATTAAAGAAACTACAAAATTGTGGTATTAGGGGGGTAGCACTGTCCTGGTTATGTAGTTACTTAAATAGATATCAGTATGTATGTGTTGGTAACAAAAACTCAGTTACTGAAGGTTACTTGTAGAGTCCCACAGGGTTCAGTTTTGGGGCCATTGTTATTCAATATGTATATAAATGATATATGTAAAGTTTCAGAAAAAAATGGATTTAATATTGTTTGCCGATGACACTAATTTATTATGCAGTGGAAGCAATTTGGAACAACTTTTGGATACACTCGGAAAGCAGTTAGGAAAGCTTAAACTGGTTTGATTCAAACAAAATAACGCTCAATTTAAGTAAGACAAAATTTATAGTTTTTAACAACCATCACAACAACTTAGTATCTAAACTCAGTGTAAATGGTGTAGAGATTGAAAGGGTATCCAAAACTAAATTTCTTGGTGTAATAATTGATAAACTGTGTTGGAAGTCACATTAATTATATTAAAGGTAAAATATCCAAGTCTGAATCAACTGCTGAATCAACCCACACTATATACCTTGTATCATTCATTAATACTCCCATACATGACATATTGTACTGAAGTATGGGGAAATACATATAAAAACATATCCAGTCTTTATGCTTCAGAAGAGCGCTATTAGAATAATAAACAAAGCTGCTTACAGGGAACCAACAAACCCACTTTTTCTTAAATTAAAAGCTCTCAAGTTGAAAGATCTGGTTGACTTTAAAACTGCAGTAATAATGTTTAAAGTGAAGAGTATCACTGCCCGCAAATATCCAAAAGCTGTTCCAAATAAGAGAGAAACAATATCATTTCAGAGGAGCATGTATATTTCAAAAACCTTCAGTGAGAACTACCACCAAGCAACACTGTTTCAGTGCAAGGAGTCAGATTATGAAACGATTTTGGACCTGAATTAAAATCATGTACAACGCTTTGACAATTTAAACAAAAACTAAAGGAAGAAATACTCCAAACATATATACAAGATGACATAAAATCATAAGGATTGTCATATCCAGTCTGCGTTGTTGCTTAGTTTTTGTCACATTTTGTCTTAGCTTTGTTCTGAATTGTAATCGCTCTTGTTTTGTTTATCTTTTGAATTCTTGGATGGAATATGGGTGGGCAATATAAGCTGTGGCTTCAGCCATCACCCATTTGGGATAACTTATGTTGAACTGTATAATCAGAGGAGTTAGTCTAATATGACCTTGTCTAATATGACCTTGTTTAACTGAGAAACAGTCTGTTACTGTATTCTCATTTCCTTTTAAGGTGGATTCACACTATGTCTGGACTGACTTTTACTGATGTTTTGGTAAATGTCTGGCTCTGCTGGCAAAAGTTAATGATAGTTGGCATTGGTTGACAAACATTGGGGAAAGTTGTGTTCTTTGAAAATTTTCAGCATGCTGAAAATTTATCCATGTTTGGAAATAAATGTTGGTGAAAGTTGTGCTCAGTTTGTATAAGTTCCTGAGTGCTGGGCTAAGTTATACAGAGTTTATCCAAATCAGCCCAAGTTAAAGCTGGGTTCACACTATAGCAGTCAAACTGTTACACTTTTCAAATAAATAGCAGTGTTGCACAAAGTGCTTCACATATTAAAAGAGGATGTATCCCCCAGCCCCACCAAGGCCACATCGCCACACACTTATGGATGCACAGAAGTCATTTAAAATTCACATTAAATACAAAGTACAGAATCAAACAGGACATGGCTAAATGGGCATTAGGACCGACTTTTACAGACATTTTGAAAAATCAGAAGTTAGCCAAAACTATGAAATTTCTTTCACGGGCAGGTTTTTTATTCCAGCGCACACCAACTTTTTTAAACTTTTGCTACCATTTCCAGTGTTGCATTCAGCGTTGACAAACTTGCCAACTTAAGCAAATGAATACTCAGCGCAGGTCAGCAGACAGCTTCTGGTGAAACTCAGATCAGAATTTGTGGAGGCCTCCTTCCATTCTAGACCTGCTTTTGGAGTGAACACATCTCCCATGGGCATACATTTCAGTATTTTTTTTAGGTTTTATATTCCTGTATAGTTACTTCTGCATACCCTTTTCCCTTGTTCGTTCCTCAAAAAAAAAACAAAAAAAACCCCAATGCCCATCTGTATACACCAACAGTAAGTCTACAATTAAAATGTCAATGTGGATGGAAAAAAAAAGAAAATCTAGTGTATCAAATAAAGGATGGGTGATTATATTTTGACTGTTACAACTCTACATTAAAATAACAAAATCCCATTAAATGACATTTACTTTGACACCACATCAGCGCTGTTTGATTGCCCACAATGGAAGCTGAACCAATAAATCCTGGAGAATGATTAACAAATTTAATGAGGATTTTTTCCTCTTTTGAGCAGTCACATTGTATATATAACTTAAGAATCCCCCTTCTCTCCATTTCTTTCATCTGTGCATGTCTGGACTAGGTTTTGGTCTAAAAACATCTTCCACTGGTATCTCAGTTGTTTGTCAATGGAGCTCAACTTAGGCGAGCTCTACATAACTTAGCCCAGTGCTCAGAAACTTAACTGAGCACAACTTTCACCAACGTTTATTTCCACATGATGGCAAATTTTCAGCATGCTGAAAATTTAAGGAGCACAACTTTTGCCAGCATTTGCCAACTCAACTTTTGTCCACTTTTGCCAGCAGAGCCAGACATTTGCCAAAACGTCAGTAAAAGTTGGTCCAAACATTGTAGTGTGAATCCACCCCCAAAAAAAGCAGGTCCATATTGGCAAAGTTGCGACAAAACGTACTACAATATCCTTCCATTGCCACAAACCATTTAAGTTCTCTCCAAGTGGTGGGAACAGGGAGATTTAATATAGCTTCTACCTTCATTGTCAGTGGTAGAACTTGACTCTGTCCAGCCACTTTCCCCAGATATTTCAGTGGCCTTAGTAATTTCAGACTTTCCAAGACTGTCAGATTGGCAGCTTGGAGGCGCTCAAACACTGCCCTCACATGTTTGAGATGGTCTGGCCAGGAAACACTAAAGACTGCCATGTCTACAAGGTAAGCCTCAGCATTGTCTAGACCAGACAGAACAAGGTGCATCAACTAATCTAGAAGAACCACCTGTATTTAAGCCAAACCACATGCGGCGATAAGAAAACAACCCATCAGGGATCATGAAGCCGAGAACTCCTTAGGGCATTCGGTTAGTGAGCTTGCAAAAATCAAAGCAAAACCAGTGAGAATGATCTGGCTTTGGAACCAAAAGGCACGGTGAACTCCAGGTACTTTTACTAGGTTCAGCAATGCTGGGCTCTCATGTATTTTACTTTTTTCTGGAGAAGTGCACATTTCTCAGGACTCACCCTGTATGCATGTTTGATAGGCCAGGCATCACCAACATCTATGTCATGTTCCAGTACTTTCGTTTAAGTGGGAATATTGTCAAAGATACTCTGAAATTCCTTCAGTAGAGAAACTACATCAAATCTTTTTCTCAGGGCCTAAATGTGACAGGTACTCATCCAAGTTCATTAGGATGCTAGAGTTCCCAAAATGACTTAAAGCAGGGGTGTCCAATCATGTGCCATGGAGGGCCAAGACCTTGCAGGCTTTACCTCCAACCAGTCTCTTCAACAGCAGATTTCACTGAGTTTCTTCCCACTGATTGCTGATCACTGAAAACACCTGCTGAAGAGACTGGATAGAAGAGAACCTGCAGGGTCTTGGCCCTCCATGGCACCTGATTGGACACCCCTGACTTAAAGACACCATGGCTCTGTGGCTGAGATGGTCCCTTGCATCTGAGTTCACTAGAACAGTACAAGTTTTATTAGTTCCTTCGTCACCTGGAGCATAGTAAGGTTTCATCATGTTCACATGACAACGTTGATGTCTATTTCTACGTTTGGGTGTAGCATCTTGATACAAACGCAAGATGGCGGCGCGCGCACAACGCGAGGCTCAGCGTCCTACCAGATTCTGGGGACTAGCAGTGCTATTTCTGCTCATTTCGGGTATGTTCGTTCAGAACAGCTCTGCTTTTACATCTTACACCCGAGATGAGCTTTTGAATATTGGTTTACAAAACAACGATAACGACCTTTTTATCAGCAACCTACGTCTGAATCTACGTCTCATCCCGGAGCTCTGGAGAACTCCCGACGCTCGGCAGGCTTCCCGGCCGACCGGAAGTGCTCGCAGGCGGCGTAAGGATCGTAAACAAAGGAAGGGTAAACGCGGTGGGCTAAGAGCTAAGCTAAAGCTAACACCGCACCGGCTATCGCTACCCAGTATTTTCCTTGCTAATGTACGGTCTCTGGCGAGCAAAATGAGTGAACTACGGCTTCGGATCACCAACAATAAGAAACTTATGAACTGCAATATCATGATTTTTACGGAAACATGGCTTCACAGTGGAATACCCGACAATGCTATCGAGCTAGCCGGCCTACACACGCTCCGGGCAGACAGAGCAGCAGTTGACTCCGGTAAGACAAGAGGGGGGGGGGATTGTGCATTTATATTAACAAGGCTTGGTGCACGAACTCTGTCACTGTTGAGAGACACTGCTCAGCTAACCTGGAGTTTCTCATGGTTAAATGTAGACCTTTCTATCTGCCACGCGAGTTCACTTGTACCATCATAACAGCCGCTTACATTTCTCCGGATGCTAATGCTAAGCTTGCTATGAAAGAACTGCATGCAGCTATTAGCAATCAAACTGCACACCCAGAGGCAGCATTTATTGTGGCGGGTGATTTTAACCACTCTAACCTCAAGACAGTGCTTCCTAAATTCTACCAGCATGTCTCCTGTCACACAAGAGGGGACAAAACATTGGACCATGTTTACACAAATATTGTGGGAGCCTACACAGCAACTCCCCTCCCCCACCTAGGCCAGTCTGATCATTTATCCTTGTTCCTTACCCCCAAGTATGTACCGCTCATCAACCGGGTGAAGCCATCAGTGAGGACCATCAAAGTGTGGCCAGAGGGGGTTGACTCTGTACTCCAGGAGAAGTTTAGGAACACAGACTGGAGTATGTTCACCTCTCAGGCTACCTGTGGCTCCCACATAAACATCAACTCTTACACCCACTCAGTCCTGGACCATATCAACACCACTATTGACAGTGTCACCACGGAAAGACAGATCACCACGTACCCAAATCAGAAGCCGTGGATGAACAGAGAAGTGCGACTTCTGCTAAAAGCATGTAACAATGCCTTTAGATCTGGTGATGCACAGGCCTACAGTTCATCCAGGGCAGATCTGAAGAGGGGCATCAACAAGGCCAAGCACAGCTACAAGCTGAAGGTGGAGGAACATTTTGGGGACTCTGATCCCCGACGTATGTGGCAGGGCATTCAAGCTATCTCTGATTATAAGCCCAGCAACTCCATACCTATAGCCATGACTGTGCCCTTTCTCAATGAGCTAAATAACTTCTATGCTCGTTTTGACAAGGACAACAATGAAAAGAACATCAATTTCCCACCCTCTGATGACCTCCACCACCTCACACTCACCCACACCGACGTCCATAATGCACTGAGTCATGTCAACGTACGTAAGGCTGCTGGCCCTGATGGCATTCCTGGGCGTGTGCTGAGGGCATGCGCTGAGCAGCTGGCAGGGGTCTTCACAGACATCTTCAATCTGTCCCTGGCCCAGGCCGTGGTACCAGCGTGCTTCAAGACCACTTCAATAGTACCAGTGCCGAAACATTCAACACCATCGTGCCTAAATGACTATCGCCCTGTGGCACTGACGCCCATAGTCATGAAGTGCTTTGAGCGACTGGTCTTGGCACAGCTCAAAAAAGGCCTGCCCCCAACACTGGACCCTCATCAGTTCGCCTACCGGAGCAACAGGAGTACAGAGGATGCGGTTTCTACAGCGCTGTACTATGTACTCTCACACCTGGATGACAAGAACACCTACGCAAGAATGCTGTTTATTGACTTCAGCTCAGCATTCAACACAGTTATCCCCTCCAAGTTGCTCACCAAACTTGGGGACCTGGGAATCAGTACCTCCACCTGCAACTGGATCATGGATTTTCTGACCAACAGACCCCAGCATGTTAGGTCAGGCCCCAACCGTTCTTCCGTCATCACACTCAACACTGGTGTACCACAGGGCTGTGTGCTCAGCCCATTCCTCTACTCCCTCTACACCCATGACTGCAGGCCTATGTATGGATCCAATTCCATCATAAAGTTCGCAGATGACACCACGGTATTGGACTCATCAGGGACAACGACGAGTCAGATTACAGGGCAGAGGTTGAGCACTTGGCTACTTGGTACGCTGACAATAACCTGCTCCTTAACACCAGCAAAACCAAGGAGCTCATAGTGGACTACAGGAAGGAGAGGGAAGAGACACATGACCCCATCCATATCAATGGCATAGCTGTTGAACGTGTCCCCAGCTTCAAATTCCTGGGGACCCACATCTCGGAGGACCTGTCCTGGTCAGTTAACACCACCAGCCTGATCAAGAAGGCCCATCAGCGCCTCTTCTTCTTGAGGACATTGAAGAAGAACCATCTGTCAACTGACATCCTGGGCAACTTCTACCGCTGCGTGATAGAGAGCACCCTGACCAACTGTATCACACTCTGGTATGGGAGCTGCTCTGTAGCTGACCGCAAGGCGCTGCAGCGGGTGGTGAAAACCACCCAACGCATCACAGGGACTCCACTTCCAGCTATAGAGGACGTCTACAGGAAAAGATGTCTGCGCCGGGCACGCAGCATTCTTAGGGACTCCAACCATCCTGCTCATGGACTGTTCCAGCTTCTCCCCTCCAGAAGACGTTTCAGAAGCCTTCGGACTAGAACCAGCAGGTTTAGGAACAGTTTCTTTCCAACAGCTGTCACGTTATTGAACTTAGTTCCCCGCTGACTCTCTTACAATCATCTTTTACCATCCTCACCTGTACATAACTGCATAACTACATAACTACATCTAACTTATTGCACATTATTTGCACATAACAGTACTTTTAACTTTCTGCACTGCTGCATATATTTGCATATATTTGCTTAAATTGCACATACTGTTAATTACCGTATATACTGCCCTGCTGTCCTTTGCACTTCTGATTGGATGCTAAACTGTGTTTCGTTACCTTGTATTCATACATGTGTAATGACAATAAAGTTGAATCTAATCTAATCTAATCAATTGAGGGGTTTCAGTCACGTGACCCGCGCGCCTAGCGACGCCCACTGTGCACCATATTGGCAGTCAAGCGTATCGCCCGCCAGGCTTGTTTACATGCCGAAGAGCTGAGTCCTGCGAGGTTTTCTGAAGTGTGTGATAAGTTAGGTGATAAACTACGATGGCAGAGCCTGACAATGGTCTCAGAGCAGACAAGGCATCTCTCTGGAGTCGAGCTGAAGAGGTACAAGGAGAAATTGGCCATTCTAGGGGGTTGTGATCCCTACACTGCACCCGGTATACTGTTTACTCCTTTGACTGCATCAACGTTTGAATTTGAATTTGCAACACAATATTAATGGGATATTAGATCTGACATAATTATTTATGTACAGTATGTTTTTGCATGTATGAATATTGACAAGTTTTCATTGAATGGCCAAAAAGTTGCATTTCAGTTAGTACACTGCACATCTACAGCTGTCAGCTATTGAACGTTTGTTGTCATGTTGACAGTCACAATGTGACATGACAGTCACAATATTTGTCTATATTCAGCTTTCCATATAACTTAGAATGGTCATGAAGATCTGAATGATATTGTGCACAAGTAAACATTTTAGGCACCTACCTGATATGAAGTGTTTACTGCACAAGCGAGTGTACTCAGTTGGCTCCCAGTCTTTCCTGCTGATTGCAGCCAGCCACAAGTTTCTCCTTTCTGGTTGGCTTGGGATCCTGTAGAAGTGCACATGATCCTTCTGTCCACGCCTGTTGTAGCAGTGAACTGCACAACACGTGTCCGGCGTGATAACGGCGATGACAGGCACCAAAACACGTGTAGAACTGGTTTGTTTACATAGGCACATGCACAGAGACCTCCAGCGCTTGACCGCCAATATGGCGGTGGCCGGCCGTGACTCAGACCTGTGACGTCACGTGAAAACCCCTAATAGAGGGCATGCACATGTCACAATCCCAGAAGTTGCTGTTAAATGCATGAGTGAACTGAATGAGTTTTAGGGAGCAGTATCTCAATTTTGTCGTATTGTTTTTTTTTTTTAGCAATGGAATGACAATAAAGGCACTTTGACTTAATCATTTTATGCACAACAGTAGAAAACGTTACTTGAGTAGTAACATTTACTCTTGCTGATTTTGAACTGGTTTTTGTACATTTGACTGCGTTATATTTGCAACCAAATGTCCTTGCAGTTATTTTTACCCTCAAATTTGTGCCATTTTCCTAAAAAAGTGCCATTTTGGTCCATAAGTGTTCAGGTTTTGTGATAAATTTGACATTTTTCATTCAAGTTTGCATGATTTTACTTCTAAATTAGCAACCATCCACTTGTTTTGCCTTCAGATGGCAGTAGTCTTATATCCCATTAATATAATTACTCATGGGACAGACAGTAGATACTTCCATAGAAGAACACTGATTTAATTGCCTATTTAAATATATTTTAATAAAAATGACTTAAGATCCAGTCAATTCTGGTGAGAATTATAACAGCACATTTAGAAACCCATCAATAAAATCAAAACTAACCTAAAAGTTTTATGAAAAGGTTTTAATTTTTACCCCACTCAGAAAAGCTCTCAATATAAGTACACCACATTAAGTTACAATATTGTGAAAGTTACTTGAAGACATGGACTTAGAAATACACCTTGACTATGTGCCAAGTTTATTCAGTTTCACCTCCACCACTGATCAAACATGGGCTGTCAATAACCTGGAAAGATATCTACATTCCGTTAGTTTCTAAGAGAAGACTTGAGAACACAAGATTAGGACTGGACTTCCGGCGCCACACGAGTAGGCTGCCCTTTGCAACAGCGGATCAATTTCTGCCCATTTCTGTTACTATCTGGCTCTCTTGCCATCTTTATGATCCAGCGTCACGTTTATTCCATCCGAACACGTAGATCGCCCAAATGTCTCCTAATTCAGCGGATGGAGCCACTGTTTCTGGCAGGAGGCAGTGTAACAGGGACCAGATGCTAGCACTCAACCGGCCCATGATGCCAACGCGAAAACTCGACATACCGGGAGTGTGACGGGTAATGGGTAGTCATGTTTAATGGGTATTCATTCATTCCTCAGTATTCTTGGTTGATGGTGAATTGTTCACTCTGATGAAGAGTCGTGTCAGATGATTTCTTGGGAATTATTTACTTGTAAGTTTGTTGAAATAAAATCAGAAAAATTGAAAAGCCTCCTCCTTGCCACCATATTGTTACATTTGGTGGCAGCGGTGGGATGTTCCCAGGATGTCGTAGCCTTTGGTGGAAGTGGTGAAAGGCCACGGGACGGAAGGACTCACGGCCAGAAGGAAAGTGAGGCAAGAGGAGCAGTCTGACCTGGATGCAGGTATGGCAGCTGAGGACCCGGGAGTCAGCGGACTGGGCGAGCTCGAGGAGCTAACGTGCCTGGTGAAGTCTTTGGTGCGTTCACTGACTCTCAGGGATCGTCAGATGGAGGAAGAAGCCGCTCTTCAGGACCAAAGGTGGCGGACTGGATGGTCAAATTCATTGAATGGAGTCGCAGGTTGCGGAGCTGAGAGGAGTATGGGAGCCGGGCTGAACGTAGTGGTGACGACGGCGCTTCGGGGGAGGTCCCCGGGGTGACGGCCAGTCGGGTCGGCCCGCAGGAGGATGATTTGCCGCTGCAGGTGCAGCCAAGGAGGCCACGAACGTACCACGAGCCCAGGCTGAATCCTCTCTCTCCCGAAGATGACATCGAGCACTACCTGGTGATGTTTGAGAGGATCGCTACAGTCTGCCGCTGGCGTGAAGAAGAGTGGGCTATCCAGCTAGCTCCTCTGCTTACAGGTAAAGCGCGGAGCGCATATGTACTGATGGATATTGCTGACACAAACAATTATGGGAAAGTCAAGGAAGCAATTTTAAGTAAATATGAGATTACATCTGACACTTATAGGAGGATGTTTCGGTCCCTGGACATTCATCAGGACGAACCCCCTCATGAACTTTATGTACGTTTGAAAGACCTGTTATGTAAATGGATTAAACCAGAGACCTTAACTATAAAATGACAATGCACGGCTCAGGAGACACACACGCAGGCTCAGGGTAGATCTAATAGCTTTATTAGCAACAAGTGTGTATGAGTGTGTGTCTGCGAGATGTAAATGTGTTGGTGGTGGCGTCTGCGTCGGGCACGGAGGCAGGAGGCCGTACAGCCGGACAACCCTATGGGAGAAGCAAAGGGAGAAGGGTAACGGGCACCACACCAACACAGGAGATATGATAATGATGACAGGCTTACTTGAAAATGGCAGGTGGCTGGCACAGCAAGGGCGAAGCCCGGAAGACAGCGACCTGGAGCGCCCGGTGCAGCAGTGAGGGAACGGTGACGGAGGGAAGTGGTCCGCCGCCGGGAAATCCACCTGTGCACAGGGGAGCAGACTAGGAGAAGAAGGAGGTAAGAGATTCTTACTTGGATGCTTGCTTGGCGGTAGGGATTCCTCGCAGCAAGGGAAGCAAATGAAGACTGACGGCTTCAGGCCGAAGCCCAGGGCGAGGCGGCTTAAATCCCTCGCCGCTGACGAGGAGCAGGTGTGCGTGCAGCTGGCGCCGCTGATGGGCAGCGTGGCGTGACATAAAAGACATTATGGAACAATTGATTTTGGAGCAGTTTCTGCGGATGGTGAACCCGGAACTGGGAATCTGGATACAAGAGCGGGACCCGGAGACTGCAGAGGATGTTGCTCATCTGGCGGAGGTTTTTCTGTCGGCCAGGTCTGGGAGCAGGAGACCTACTCTTGGCCGTGACAGATCTTTCACCACACGGAGTGAGTTTAATGAGGGTGAAGGGGGTGGTCCAGCTCAAAATAGGCTGTATTCCAGGCCCAGTCAGATCACAAATAGCAGATATGATAATAGCAAAAAGTCACGTGTTGTTGCAAATAAAGATATACGCTGCTATCAGTGTAATAAAATCGGTCACACCCAGTATTCATGTCCTGCCACAAAGAATGAGAAACCGTCATTACTATGTTCAGTTCCTAGACCCACTTTTTCAGCCCCAGTGCACAGTGGAGTGTATAAAACGAAGGTCTTGCTTAATGGTCAGTGTGAAGAGGCCCTGTTAGACTCTGGTTGTTTTCAAACAGTTGTGCTGCCCAGTTTGGTCCCTAGGGATTTGTGGAATGAATCTGAAGTAAATATCAGTTGTGTTCATGGGGATAAGAAACTGTACCCGACCGCTGAGGTTTATTTAACAGTGGGGGGGCAAACTTATCTCCTCCTTGTAGCTCTTGTGCCTGATTTGCCTTACTCAGTTATTCTTGGCAATGACGTTCCAACTTTGTTGGACATCATACAACAGGTTAGAGGGGAACAAACAGAGGAGAGACAGGCAGGTGGTGCTGTTGAGCAGAGAGTAAAGACACCTGTGGTGAAAAATTGTAATATGGTGACAACCAGGGCGCAGAGGGCACAGAGGGCTGCCAATGTTCTTCAGGAGCTACCATTTTATGATTCTGAGATAGAGGCAGGCCCTATTAAACAACCTAAATCCAAGGCTCAGAGGAGAAGAGATAAGGTGTTAGCATCGGCAAAGAACTTGGGTGAAGAAACACCACAGCTAAATCAGTCAATAGAGTTTGACATCCCTCCTGACATAGCTGCATTGCAGAAAGCTGACCCAGCACTTAGACCATGGTTTGATAAAGTCTCGGAGATTGAGGGTGTGAAACAGGGTAGAACGGATTGTTTGGCTGAGGCCTTGTATGTCATTAAAAAGGGCATTCTGTACCAGCAACAAGGTGGAGTTATGGCCATAGCTTTGCCACAGGACCTCATACCAAAAATTATGGAACTGGGACATGTTATCCCTTGGGCAGGCCATCTAGCATTTCATAAAACTTTACAGAGAATTGTTAGAAGGTTTGTGTGGCCGGGAATGTATACCCAGATAAAGGAGTTCTGCACAACGTACCCAATATGTCAGATTACATCACCTAGGGGAGTAGCCCGTGCCCAACTGCAACCATTACCAATCATTGGAACACCTTTTGATAGAATAGGGATAGATGTAGTTGGCCCCCTAGAGAGAAGCTCCTCTGGTAATAAATACATTCTGGTAATTTGTGACTATGCTACTCGGTACCCAGAAACCTTTCCCCTGAAATCTATTAAGGCTAGGCAGGTTGCCAACTACCTTATCCAGTTGTTTTTAAGGGTAGGCATACCCAGAGAAATTCTGACAGACTGTGGAACAAATTTCTTGTCTAAACTGTTGCAGCAGGTATATAAGCTGTTGGGTATTAAGGGCATTAAGACCACCCCTTATCACCCGCAGACTGATGGACTAGTGGAGCGATTTAATCAGACTCAAAAACATGCTGCGGAAATTTGTTTCTGAAATGGGCTTGGATTGGGACCAATGGGTACCATACTTATTGTTTGCTTATCGGGAGGTGCCCCAGGCTTCAACAGGGTTCTCACCTTTTGAACTGCTGTATGGTCGTCAGGTGAGGGGCCCACTGGACTTATTAAAGGAGCACTGGGAGAGTCCACTGAGTGATCAGGACAATGTGGTCTCTTATGTCATTAAGATGAGAGAGAAACTGGATCGAATGACTGCTTTGGCTCAGGAGCACATGAGGACGGCGCAGGCCAAACAAAAAACTTGGTATGACAAGAAGGCCAGAAAAGGTTTTTCACCCAGGACAACAGGTTTTGTTATTGCTGCCCTCGTGTGACAGTAAGCTGTTGGCTCGATGGCAGGGGCCATATGAAATTTCTATGAAACTAAGTTCAGTGACATACGAACTATATATGCCTGACAGGAAGGTAAAACATCAGACCTTCCACATTAACTTATTGAAAGAGTTTCAGCAGCCTGGTCATCAGCAGCAGCAACCTGTTCTTCAGGAGACACATCAGCTCTTAATTTGTGTGACGGAAGTGGATGAGGAGAAAGAACAATCTTTTCCCACAAATGTGTCAGAGCCATGTTCATTTCAAGTGTCTCATTTGCAGGTGGATCAGCAGAGAGAGTTAGAGGCACTGGTAGATCCAGAATTGTTTCAGGAGAGACCTGGTTTCACCATGCTGGTGCGTCATAAGGTTCATTTGAAAGAGGAAGCTGTTCCACGTAGGAAATCGTATAGGATCCTGGAGCGATTGGTCTCAAAAATGAAGCAAGAAATTGACTTGATGTTGCAGCTGGGAGTGATTGAGGAGTCAGTCAGTGAGTGGTGTAGCCCGATTGTGCTGGTCCCCAAAAAGGATGGCTCATTAAGATTCTGTATTGACTTCAGATACCTTAATTCAGTATCTAAGTTTGAGTCATACCCCATGCCCCGGGATTGATGAACTATTAGAAAAAGTGGGCAGGGCTAGGTTTATTTCTACTCTGGACCTATGCAAGGGGTATTGGCAGGTGGCATTGGCACCGGAAACAAAGGAACTTACAGCATTTAAAACACCTCATGGCAGTTTCCAGTTTAGGGTCATGCCATTTGGCCTTCAGGGGGCACCTGCAACTTTTCAGCGGCTTATGGACCAAGTGTTAAGGAGGGTATCAAATTTTGCGGCTGCCTATCTGGATGACGTGGTCATCTATAGTCAGACCTGGGGAGAACATTTGCTACACCTTAGGCAGGTCCTTCAGTTAATTAAGAGGGCAGGACTGACAATCCACGCAAATGTGCGTTCAGACAGCAGCAGGTGGAGTACCTGGGACATGTGGTTGGTCAGGGGGTTATTAGACCACGAGTAGGTAAAGTGGATGCCATCCGGACCTATCCTGTACCCACCACCAAGAAGAAGGTACGATCATTTATGGGAACGGTAGGATGGTACAGCAAGTTTATTCCCCACTTTGCTGACAGAGCCGCAGTTTTGACTGACCTCACTAAGGCCTTTGGTTCCAAGGTTGTCATAGCCAGGAGTGGCACTGGGGTTAAGCTCCCAGTGCTCATAAAATGCTCCTTACGGCGTGCGTCTCGAAAAGCCTCTGACAACTAAGTCCAACTCCTAGCCTGCCCGTGTGGTTTAGTCTCTAAGCCTGGCGGAACTGCTTTTACTAATAGGAGAAGGGGCAAGGGCGGATCTCTGGCGCCTTAAAACCAGATGCTTCGGGTAGATGGTGGCTCGTCAACCTGGTAAGGTAGCCCATCTAGGGGAAGGTAAACCCTGATTTCAAACCTCCGCTGCCTTGCGGCACACCCGGTCACGGGAAAGGCTTCAGGAGTCAATCCTGAGGAAAAATCCGGAGTCGGAGCCCCTAAGGCAGTTCTCTGTTGTGCTCAACATCGTTCTGGCAGCTCCTGCGACGGCGCTGGTGCCAAATTACAGCAGCCCTGCTGTTCCTTTGGATTCATCAATGACGTGGAGAGGGGGGACATGCTGCATGGGTAACATCTTGTCCTCCATATCTTCCTGCCCAGGCTTGAATCCTACCAACGCCCAACGCTGGAAGGTAGAACACCGGTGCGCATCGGCCTGTTCAGCCACAGGCGGTGCTGTTCCAGCAGAGTAGACGTTTAGGATTCTCTTCCATGGTCATCATAGACCGACGGAGGCCGACGACTAAGGCCTCAGCACCTAATAGGGTAAAATGGACAGAGGAATGCGATAGAGCTTTTGAAGATCTGAAGAGGGCTATTTCTGGGGAGAAGGTTCTCTACAGTCCAGACTTTGCTCACCCGTTCATTTTACAGACAGATGCTTCAGGAGTTGGCATTGGAGCAATACTTCTCCAGGAGGAGAGGGGAGAGACACCCAGTACTGTTCTTGAGCCGTAAGTTGTTGGACCGGGAGACAAGATACTCTACGGTAGAAAAGGAATGTCTTGCCATGAAATGGGCAATAGGGTCTTTCAAGTACTATTTACTAGGGCGTCATTTTTTGTTGGAGACAGATCATCGGGCCCTACAGTGGTTGGACAGGATGAAGGACATGAACAGTCGTCTCACAGGGTGGTATGTGTCCCTTCAGCCATATAATTTTACTGTTCGGTATGTGGCAGGGAAAACCATCCTTGTAGCAGTCTCTCAAGAGTACATGACTCGTAGAGTACTGTACTCTTGGGAAAGGGGGGGAGAAATGTGACGATGGAGTCTCACCACTGTTGTGATTTGTTGTATGTGTGTCTATATTGTTTGTAATATTGTAAATGTTATGATCATTTGTAGAAATGCACACATTTTAGGATCCGTCTGTTTAATTTGGAGTGCCTTTTGTGAGATAATTGTGTGGTTAATCATTTGGGTAAACAATTGGTGATTGTATAATGCACATACCTTTGCCAGCGTGCTTCCTGTGGGTGTCCGGGCAAAAGACTCTTTGGGGGTTGAACGCCTTTTTAAAGGACACCAGCAGGAAGGAAGCATGGGAGGTTTGAATTATTTATTGAATTATTTATATGGTTATTTATTCTATGTTATTTATTTACTCTGTATATAGTTGGGGGGGATTATTTATGTATTTTAGATATTAGTGGGTATGTGTAAAGAATGGAAAAATGTTTGTCTTACCTGGGGTTATGGTAGGGGCTAATCAGCCCTAATTATCTCGAATAGTATTTAACAGGTGTGGTTAATGATAATGGGTATTCATTCATTCCTCAGTATTCTTGGTTGATGGTGAATTGTTCATTCTTTGATGAAGAGTCATGTCAGATGATTTCTTGGGAATTATTTACTTGTAAGTTTATTGAAATAAAAACAGAAAAATTGAAAAGCCTCCTCCTTGCCACCATATTGTTACAGGGAGAATTAAGACGAAAACGACGTGGGTGTCGTGCTGGAGTAAGATGGCAGGCAAGGAATATAAGGTACAGACCCGCCCTCCCATCTGTCATTATGGGGAATGTACGATCGACACTCGGAAAGACAGATGAACTAGCGGCTATCTCCGGCTATGATAGCATATACCGGGAGTGTAGCCTGTTCCTATTCTCAGAGACGTGGCTAACAGGACTAGCAGCAGATGCTAACATTGAACTGGAGGGTTTCCACGCAATACGAGCAGACCGAACACCAGACAGTGGCAAGGCATGGGGCGGTGGGGTGATGATGTACGTCAATAGGTTAAGGAACACCACTGTAGCAAAGACATTGAGTTGCTAGCTGTTAGCATGCGGCCTACCTATCTCACGAGGGAATACTCACACGTGATCTGCATTGTTATTTATGCAAATCCGACGGCGAACGCTGGGACAGTGCGTGATGTCATCCACTCAGTAACTGGCAGGCTGCAGACAGAACACCCAGATGCTCTTCTCCTCATCTCAGGCGATTTTAACCATATTTCACTGTCTCCCATTCTACCCACGTTTACCCAGTATGTCACATGCCACACTAGAGACAATAAAACAATGGATTTATTCTATGCAAACACTAAGGAGGCGTACACCTCATTCACAACTCCCCCCACTTGGGAGATCGGATCACAACTTGGTTCATCTCCTGCCGGTGTACAAACCCCTAGTGCACAGACAACCTCCGGTCATGCGCACAGTGAAGTTATGGTCTGAGGAGGCAATGGACGCTCTAAAGGACTGCTTTGAAACCACTGCCTGGGAGCAGCTCTGCGATCCACATGGTGAGGACATCGATGGCCTCACTCACACCATCACGGACTACATCAGCTTCTGTGTGGACAACACCGTACCCACCAAGACCATATGGTGTTGCTCGAACAACAAACCCTGGATCAACCCTGAGATAAAAACACAGAGAGAAGAAGAGGATCTTCAGGTTGGGGAACAGGGAGATGCTGAAGTCCGTACAGAGGGAGCTGAGGAAGAAGATCAGAGAAGGCAAGGACAGCTTCAGGAAGAAGATGGAGGACAAGCTGCAAAAGAGCAATATCGGTGGGGTCTGGAGAAACCTTAAAACCATCTCTGGGCTCCAGAATACCTCCTCCCAAGCCATGGGGGGCAGGGAGTGGGTGAACAATATGAACCTGTTTTTTTTAATAGGTTTGACCAACCGTCCTCCCCCCCGACTGCACAACAACCACTGCTGCCTCTAAAGACATCGAGTCCTGCTGCCCACACCCCACTCCACCAACAACCCCCCACTCCCAACACACAGCCCCCCAATATGACCCTCACTAAGACCCAGGTGAGGACGGAGCTGAGAAAGATCAAGGCGAGGAAGGCGTCTGGACCAGACAGCATCAGCGCAAAGCTCCTCAAGTCCTGTGCAGATCAGCTATGTGGGATTGTGGAGCTCATCTTCAGCCTGAAGCTAGGGAGGGTACCACAGTTGTGGAAAACATCTTGTGTGGTACCTGTACCAAAGACCTCCCGCCCCAAAGACCTGAACAGCTACAGACCAGTGGCCCTGATGTCCCACATGATGAAGACCCTGGAGAGACTGCTCCTTGCTCACCTCCGCCCCCTGGTGGGACCAGCGATGGATCCACTCCAGTTCGCCTACCAGCATGGCATTGGGGTGGGGGATGCAGTGATCTTCCTCCTTCACCATTCTGTCCCACCTGGAGAAGCCCGGGAATGTGGTCAGGATCATGTTCTTTGACTTCTCCAGTGCTTTCAACACCATCCAACCGATGATCCTGAAGGACAAGCTGTTGTGCGCAGGGGTGGACCAGCACCTGTCATCATGGATCCTGGACTACCTCACTAACCGGCCACAGTTTGTGAGAACCCGGGACTGTGTGTCCGATACGATCATCGGTAGCATGGGGGCCCTCCAGGGAACGGTTTTGGCTCCCTTCCTGTTTACCCTTTATACTGCGGACTTCTCACACAACACAACACACTGCCAGCTACAGAAGTTCTCTGATGACTCTGCAATCGTCGGCCTCATCTCCAACGGAGATGAAGCTGAGTACAGAGGACTTATCCAAGACACCAAGACACCAAGACACCAAGATGGCGCCCACAGCGGTCGACATGGTGCTTCGCTGCGCTCTTTGTTTGTCAATTGTGTGTCTGCTTGCACTTATACCCGTGAAGAACTTCTAAATATCAGGACTTTGACCCCCACGGACCTCCTCCCAGTTTTTCTAGCCCCTGCCGCCGATCTGGTTTATTGTTTGGCTCGGAAAGTGAGACGGCGGAAGAGAGGTAGACGAGCGGGCGCTCTCGTACGACTTCGCAGGAGAGGCTCGCGAACGGCGCTGCCTGGCATATTTCTGTCCAATACCAACTCTCTCTCTAACAAGGTAGATGAACTGAGACTGCTGATGCGTTTTAAGGACCTCGCCTCCTCAGCTGTCCTCTGCTTTACTGAGACCTGGCTCCGGGAAAATATACCGGACAGCGCGCTGCGCCTCGACGGCTTTCAGCTCTTCCGTGCTGATCGTGACAGAGCTTTCCGGCAAGACCACAGGAGGCGGTGTCTGCTTCTACATCAACTGCAGCTGGTGCTCTGATGTAACGGTAATTTCCAAACACTGTTCTCCTGCCTTGGAATTTCTTGTTATCAATTGCAAGCCCTTCTATTCCCCGCGGGAGTTTGCTTCTTTCATAATGATCGCTGTGTACGCCCCTCCCGACGCGGACACGCGCGAAGCTCAGCGCGTGCTCGCGGATCACATTCAACACACAGAGCGGAGTTTTCCAGACTCGCTGATTATTGTGGCTGGCGACTTTAATCAGTGCAATCTGAGCCACGATCTCCCCCGCTACAAACAGTTTATTAAATGCCCCACCAGAGGATTAAACACACTGGATCACTGTTACACCACAGTGAAAGACGCATATCGCGCTGTCCCTCGAGCTGCGCTGGGATTATCTGATCACGTGATGGTTCACCTCATTCCCACATACAGACAGAGATTGAAGCTCACTAAACCTGTTGTGAGCACTACGAAGATACGGACCAGTGATGCTGAGGAGAAGCTGGAAACGTGCATGGAAATATCTGACTGGGGCATGCTTAAAGGAGCCACGCATGATCTGGATGAGTACACGGACACTGTGAACTCATATATCCACTTTTGTGAAGAGAACATTCTTCCATCACGCACCAGGGTGAGTTACTCTAATGACAAACCCTGGTTCACAGCTAAGCTCAGACAGATCAGGAAGGAGAAGGAAGCAGCGCTGAAAAGTGGAGACAGGGACTGCTACAGGGAGGTTAAATACCGGTTTAACAGAGAGCTGAAGAGGGCTAAATCTCTATACTCAGAGACTCCAGCAGCAGTTCACTGCTAATGATTCGGCTTCCGTGTGGAGAGGACTGAGGCAAATCACCAACTATCGACCTAAGGCTCCTAAAGGTCAGGATGACAAAGCCCTTTGTCAGAGACTGTCCCAACACTATGCCCGTTTTGACACCTCGTCATCTGTGTCCAACTCCCCCCCTCCCTCCAGCTCCACAGCCTCCACATTCCCTACTTCATTTAAGGCACACCCCCCTCCTCCCCCCCTCCCCTTATCATCAGTGAGCAGGATGTGCTCAAACAGTTCTCCAGACTGAACCCGCGCAAGGCCCCCGGCCCAGACAGCGTGTCTCCCTCCACCCTGAGACTCTGTGCGAAACAGCTGGCTCCTGTATTCACAGACATTTTTAACACCTCCCTTAAGTTATGCCACGTGCCGTCCTGCCTCAAATCCTCCACCATCATCCCTGTCCCCAAGAAGCCACGGATCACTGGACTTAATGACTACAGACCTGTAGCGCTCACCTCTGTAGTCATGAAGTCCTTTGAGCGCCTGGTCCTGTCCCACCTCAAGTCCATCACCACCCCTCTCCTGGACCCGCTGCAGTTTGCCTACCGAGCCAACAGGTCTGTAGACGATGCAGTCAACCTGGCCCTCCACTCCATCCTGCAGCACCTGGACTCCCCGGGAACCTACGCCAGGATCCTGTTTGTGGACTTCAGCTCCGCATTCAACACCATCCACCCCGCTCTGCTCCGGGACAAGCCGTCCCTGCTCAACGTGCCTGACTCCCTCTGCAGGTGGATCATCGACTTCCTGACGGACCGGAGGCAGCATGTGCGGCTGGGAAAGACTGTCTCAGACTATACTAGCATCAGCACCGGATCACCCCAGGGCTGTGTACTTTCCCCCCTACTCTTCTCCCTTTACACCAACTCCTGCACCTCCAGCCACCAGTCTGTCAAGTTGATCAAGTTTGCGGACGACACCACCCTCATCGGGCTCATCTCCAACGGCGACGAGTCCGCCTACAGGAGAGAGGTGGCCCAGCTGGCGTCCTGGTGCAGCAATAACAACCTGCAGCTGAACGCTCTGAAGACAGTGGAGATGATTGTAGACTTCAGGAAAGTCACTACTCCTCTGCCCCCCCTCACCCTCTCAGGCTCTCCCATCACTACTGCTGATTCCTTCCGCTTCCTAGGCACTACCATCACCAGGGACCTCAAATGGGAGCTGACCATCAGCTCACTCATCAAAAAAGCCCAGCAGAGGATGTTCTTCCTGCGGCAGCTGAGGAAGCTCAAGCTACCCACCAAGATGTTAGTGCAGTTCTACACAGCCATCATCGAGTCCATCCTCACCACCTCCATAACCGTGTGGTACGCAGGAGCCACTGCCAGGGACAGACTAAGGCTGCAGCGCGTCGTGCGCACTGCTGAGAAGGTGATCGGCTGCAAGCTCCCATCTCTCCAGGATCTGTACATCTCCAGGACCCGGAGGCGTGCTGGCCGGATCATAGCCGATCCCTCACACCCTGGTCACGTACTGTTTGCCCCCCTCCCCTCTGGTAGAAGACTTCGGTCCATCCAGACTAAAACCTCCCGTCACATGAACAGCTTCTTCCCCTCTGCCATTAGACTGCTGAACACTAAGTGACTCTCGTGCACCATGTACAGCAGCTCAACCAGACTCATGTCAATCATCACTGTTTTCTTCCTGCATTACCGACTGCACTATATAGTTCTCCACAGTATCTGCTGCTGGCTAATATATATTTTAACTGTTGACCAGTATCACTTAATCTTATCCTACACTTTATTACATGTATAGTTTATTTCTCTTATCTTATCATGTTTAATGTTGCAGCATTGTACAGAGACAAATTCCTAGTTTGTGTACTACATGAACAATGGCAATAAACCTGATTCTGATTCTGACTTATCCAGGACTTCGTGGACTGGTGCCATAGGAACTGCCTCCAGATCAACGCGAGGAAAACTAAAGAGCTGGTGGTGGACTGCCGCAGGCAAGGACAACCGCTCACAGCACCAGTAAACATACAGGGAACAGACATCGAGATGGTGACATCCTACAAGTACCTGGGTGTTCATCTGAACAATAAACTAGACTGGTCACACAATACCGATGCACTCTACAAGAAGGGACAGCGCGGGCTGTTCCTACTGAGGAGGCTCAGGTCTTTTGGTGTACAAAGGGCGCTGCTGAAGACATTCTATGACATGGTGGTGGCGGCATCAGCCATCACTTTTGGAGTGGTCTGCTGGGGCAGTGGCATTACAGCAGCCGATAGGAAGAGACTGAACAAACTGATCAAGAAAGCTAGCTCTGTCCTGGGGCAGCGCCCTGACCCAGTGGAGGAGATAGAAGGATGGTGGCTAAACTGTCATCCCTGCTGGAGTTCGAGTCCCACCCTATGCAGGACATACTGAATGCACTGAGGCACTCATTTAGCAGAAGACTACATCATCCTAGGTGCGCAACCGAGAGGTTTCGCAGGTCCTTCCTACCTACGGCAGTCAGACTGTATAACCTAAGCAGGGCTGCTCGCAGAGATAGCAAAAAAACGTGACGACCTAATAGTATTGAATGCAAAAGACGCAATAGACTTACACAATGGTCCCCTCCAGTATATACAACTAGGACAGTATTGGTCACTACGGAGGGTGACAATATGTATGGGTACATATTCATACTATGTAGGATAACTAAGTAGACGGTTATGCTGTTTATTCCATCTTGCTACAATGTTCCGCACTTTGTATATATATTTATATATTGATGTGTATGTATGTATATTTGAATGAATAAATCTTTTTTATTTCCGATAGATTAAAAATACAGATTAAAAGAAACTGAATAATATAAGGGGGAAAGAAAATCCAACAAGGTCAAATTAGACAATAACTCCTCTGATTATACAGTTCAACATAAGTTATCCGAAATGGGTGATGGCTGAAGCCAAGCTTATATTGCCCACCCATATTCCATCCAAGAATTCAAAAGAAAAACAAAATATCCACTGCTCTTATTTATATCTTCCGTATCTTCTTAATTATTGCTCTGAGTGTTACTACCCCTGTGCTGTTGCAATCCTGGAATTTCCCCATTGTGGGACTAATGTACGGGCTGTCAGACTGTACAACCTAAGCAGGGCTGCTCGCAGCGATAGCAAAAAGACGTGACAACCTAATAGTATTGAATGCAAAAGACGCAATAGACTTACACAATGGTCCCCTCCGGTATACAACTAGGAAAATACCGGTCGCTATGGAGGGTGAGAATATATATGTATGGGTGCATCATCATACGGTTGTGCTGTTTCATTCCATCTAGCTACAATGCTCCGCACTGTGTGTGTTTATATATTTATTCCATCTAGCAACAATGCTTCACGATGTGTGTTTATATATTTACATATTTATTCCATCTAGCTACAATGCTCCACACTGTGTATTATATATACATATACACACATATATACACACACACACACACACACACACATTTACAGTATATATACATATGTATACTCGCTGCTCTTGTTTTTCTCTTGCCTTCTGATTGTTGCTGTGAGTGTTGCTATCCCTGTGCTGTTGCAATCCTGGAATTTCCCCATTGTGGGACTAATAAAGTCTTATCTTAATAAAGGCTTATCTTATTAGCTGCTGAAGGTCTTCTGAGCCTGCATCAAAGGCTTGTATCAGCAGGAGGTACAAGCAGATGAGGCAGAAGTAAAAACTGTTAATGGCCAAGGCACTGAGGTCCACACTCAGGAAACACATCACCTCATTACAAATGGACAAATTTAAACTTTAAACATTGAATGTCAATCACTGAGGGATAAAGGTCACAAATTAGAAAATAAATTATAGAATACCCTTGACACATCAGTTTAGTGATGGCAAAGTAAAATTTTTCACAGGATTACCCAATTTGCAGAGTTTCATGTTATTGTTTAGTTATGCGTCTTCAGTTTTCCCTGCTACCTCAAAACAGTCCCTCAAGGAACTACTTACACTAATGAAGCTGCATCTCAATCTGTCAGGAATTTTTGGGCCACCTCTTTAGGATTCAGTCAACAGTATTGTGGGGGATCTAGCTCATTCATTGTCAATTGTCATATATACATATGACAATGCCATCGGGGTTGACAGATCTTGGTGGACTCACACTCACATACTTCAATGAACGTTTTACATGACTCGTTTGTCTGCTTTTGGCCCTTTTTATATCAAACCAACAAGGATCTCATCTCTAAAATGAAGGGGCAGGCTGTATTGCTTCTGTGGCTGTGTGATATCGTTAAACATTTTTGGTGGTGCTGTCACAAAGCTGCAATGCATGAGGACTTCATGGTTGGTGCAACATTTCTTGCATTACTACAATACACAATAATGGTACCAGTCTTTACCCATCAATGATGTGAAGAAATTATCACCCTTGATGTGCAAGTGTTTGGGGAAAAAAGTTTTACAGTAGTTAGTTATTATGGCGTGTGCGTCTGATGCAGTGACCACGTAGTAGCATTTTGCGTCATCTATAGTTATCCCGCCGAGTGTGAACTGGGCCTCCATCTGTGAAGACCACGCTGCCTTTTTAATCAGCTGTGCTACTGCTGGCAGTTGTTTTACTGCCGTGTTCAATAAATAAAACCATTTATTGATATTGCATGGAGAATGAAGAGGTGCCGATGAGCGGACTCCGGTTTTCCCTGGAGTGCACAGGGTGAGTTGTCCAGTAACCAGAGGGTTGGTGGTTCGAATACGTTTTTCTTGAGTTTGAGTCTCTTCATTTGTTAAGGACATTTCAAGGTAAGACGGCTGTGTTTTGTATTAAACCATTTTCCTTCTTGCAATACTCTAACTTTAGTGTTGTGTGTTTTAAATTTACTCGTTTGCAATAACTCGAGCCATCCGTTTCAAGGTGAAATGCTGGGTTTAAATGACATTAACAGCCGGTTTAACCTCTGAATTACAGTATCTTAGCGACAGCCTTTTGTGGTACACTGACTTGGTCGTTTTATACAAAGGTGGACTCTCCAACACTCGAGACTTAACTGAAACAGCAACCCCTTAAAGATTAAGCCAAAGTAAAATTTTTAACTTTTTGTATGGAATCTGGTCCGTCTCATGAGTGGTAATTGGAATGTTTGAGTGCAGGTGATCTGCAGGCAGAACTTCATTAAGGAATCCAAAGATTTTTATTCTTAAATGCTCCCGGTTGTATTCAGATTGTTTTTGTTCAAGCCCTAATTAAGTTGGTTGCAAATACTCTGAATTAAGATCTAAATGCGATCAAATGAAATTGTTAAATGGCATATTGTATGATAGACATGTATGATCTCCTTCCGGTGCCACACGAGTAGGCTGCCTTTTTGCAACAGTGGATCAATTTCTTCCCATTTTTATTTACTCGCTTGCTTATTTTGCTAATCTTTCCGATCCGGCGACACCTTATACATCGGACGGACACACGGATCACCCAAATGTCTCCTGAGTCGGCAGACGGAGCCTCTGTTTTTAGTAGGATACTGTTAGAAAAATGTTGTACATACATATTATCATTTATATTATCCAACCTCAGCCAATCAGCGCAAAGCTCCTCAAGTCCTGCGCAGACCAGCTGTGTGGGATTGTGGAACACATTTTCAATCTGAGCTTGAAGCTGGGGAGGGTACCACAGTTGTGGAAAACATCTTGTGTGGCACCTGTACCAAAGACTTCCCACCCCAAAGACCTGAACAGCTACAGACCAGTGGCCCTGACGTCTCACCTGATGAAGACCCTGGAGAGACTGCTCCTTGCTCACCTCCGCCCCCTGGTGGGGCCAGTGATGGATCCACTCCAGTTCACCTATCAGCATGGCATTGGGGTGGAGGATGCAGTGATCTTCCTTCATCACCGTTCCCTGTCCCACCTGGAGAAGCCCGGGAATGCAGTGAGGATCATGTTCTTTGATTTCTCCAGTGCTTTCAACACCATCCAACCGATGATCCTGAAAGACAAGCTGCTGTGCATGGGGTGGACCAGCACCTGTCATGGATCCTGGACTACCTCACTAACCGGCCACAGTTAGAGAGAACCCAGGATTGTGTGTCTGACATGATCGGCAGCATGGGGGCTCCCCAAGGAATGGTTTTGGCTCCCTTCCTGTTCACCCTTTATACTGTGGACTTCTCACACAACAACACACTGCCATCTACAGAAGTTCTGACGACTCTGCGATCGGCCTCATCTCCAATGGAGATGAAGCTGAGTACAGAGGACTTATCCAGGACTTCGTGGACTGGTGCCATCGGAACTGCCTCCAGATCAACGCAAGGAAAACTAAGGAGCTGGTGGTGGACTGCCGCAGACAAGGACAACCCCTCACAGCACCAGGGAACAGACATTGAGATGGTGACATCCTACAAGTACCTGGGTGTTCATCTGAACAATAAACTAGACTGGTCACACAATACCGATGCACTCTACAAGAAGGGACAGTGCAGGCTGTTCCTACTGAGGAGGCTCAGGTCTTTTGGTGTACAAGGGGTGCTCTTGAAGACATTCTATGACACGGTGGTGGCATCAGCCATCACTTTTGGAGTGGTCTGCTGGGGCAACAGCGTTACAGCAGCCGATAGGAAGAGACTGAACAGACTGATCAAGAAAGCTAGCCCCGTCCTGGGGCAGTGCCTTGACCCAGTGGAGGAGATCGGAGAGAGAAGGATGGTGGCTAAATTGTCATCTCTGCTGGAGTCCGAGTTCCACCCTATGCAGGCCATACTGAACGCACTGAGGAGCTCATTTAGCAGTAGACTACATCATCCTAGATGCGCGACCGAGAGGTTTCGTAGGTCCTTCCTACCTACAGCTGTCAGACTGTATAACCCAAGCAGGGCTGCTCGCAGAGATAGCCAAAAAAAATGACAACCTAATAGTATTGAATGCAAAAGACGCAACAGACTTACAAATTGTCTCCTCCAGTATACAACTAGGACAATATCAGTCGCTATCGAGTGTGACGATATGTAAGGGTACATATTCATACCATGTAGTGTAACTAAATAGATGGTTATGCCGTTTAGTCCATCTAGCTACAATGCTCCGCACTGTGTATACTGTATATATACACTACCGTTCAAAAGTTTGGGGTCACTTAGAAGTTTCCTTATTTTTGAAAGAAAAGCACTGTTTTTTTCAATGAAGATAACTTTAAACTAATCAGAAATACACTCTAATATCTAATATACATTGCTAATGTGGTAAATGACTATTCTAGCTGCAAATGTCTGGTTTTTGGTGCAATATCTACATAGGTGTATAGAGGCCCATTTCCAGCAACTATCACTCCAGCGTTCTAATGGAACAATGTGTTTGCTCATTGCGTCAGAAGGCTAATGGATGATTAGAAAACCCTTGTGCAATCATGTTAGCACAGCTGAAAACAGTTTAGCTGGTTAGAGAAGCTATAAAACTGACCTTCCTTTGAGCAGGTTGAGTATCTGGAAAAAATTATTTCAAATACAAATCATTATTTCTAACCTTGTCAATGTCTTGACTATATTTTCTATTCATTGTACAACTCATGGTGGTAAATAAGTGTGACTTTTCATGGAAAACAAAATAATTGTCTGGGTGACCCCAAACTTTTGAACGGTAGTGTATATTTATGTGTACATATGTATATTCACTGCTCTTATTTTCTTATCTTCTAAATCATTGTTCTGAGTGTTGCTATCCCTGTGCTGTTGCAATCCTGGAATTTCCCCATTGTGGAACTAAAAGGCTTATCTTATATAGTGTAGTTAGAAATGTACTTTAAGTCAGTTAACATTCTTAAAATGTTTTAAAAACTCAAAGCAATCAGAAAGTGGCCATAAGGACTGGAAGAGAAGTGGGGGGGGGGAAAAAAAATTCAGCAAAATTTAAAACAGTGTGTCATGGGTTTAAGTTTCCCCTGAAGTTTGTTTCCTGAAATTGTGACTTAGATTAACCATTATAATTCAGTAAGTGACTCCGTGAAACTCATGGCTGCTCTGTTCATTCACAGACCAGAAAATTCATGCTGTTATCCTGTTAAGTCAAAGGGAATCTTTGTTCTTTTGCATGTCCTTTTATTGTTAAAATTGTGTTAACAGGCCTGAGGAGTTAGTTCCGGGCCAGCAGGTCAGTTGGGGGGGAGGGGGGGGGTCAATGCTGCTGATAAAGCCACATCACCCTTTAACCCTTTGGTTTCCATCTCAGCAGCAGCTCTGTTTGAATTGTCCTCAGAAGGGAACATTTAAATTGACAGGTGTGAAGTTTGGCCCAGCTGTTCCCACCGATGTCATGGGGGGGGGCGGTGATCTGTTGGGTGTCATGCGTTTACTCTTCCTGGGTTAACTGGATTATTTCTGCTGCTGGGGATCACCTATTCCTCTTCTCCTTTTCCCCGCTGATTAATGTACTAGATCTGCAGGATTTAACACCGCCGAACATCACGGCTTAGTTCCTCCTCACGGCTGTCCTTTAAAAAAAAAAATCCATCACACTCCAATTTATCACATCCTTTTTCCATGTAAATTAGAAACACTTCTGTAAATGTGAGGATTTCTCAAATTTGAAGGATTTCCCTGCAGAGTTGGAGCCATTTACTCAGAAATGTGCAGCTTCTTACTTGAAAATTTGTAGCTTTTTATTCATAATTTTGCAGCTTTTTCCTCATGAATTTAGAACTTCTTACTCTTGAATTTGCAGGTTAAAAAAGCTTAAACCTGCAGCATTTTACTCAAATCTTACATCTGTAGCATTTTAGGTTGTAAACAGTTGGAAATTGACACCTTTTGTCTTTTTGCTAAAGTTGCAGCTTCTTACCCATAAAATTCCACTTTTGGTCAGAAATTGGCAGCTTTTAACTGAGACTTGCATCCCTTTTTTGTGTCAGGCATTGGCTAGCTTGCTACTGGATAACCATGAAAACCGGTACTACCCGTCTCATGGGTTGGGCCGTCGGTGACTCAACCGGCATCCCCACCCTTCCGAGGGCGTGGAGGGTGAAACAGGGCATCCTGGCAGAACTAAAAATAATATCTGACAGGTCTGTGATGGACCACTCCCAGTTACACAGGGTGAGAGTGGACATCCTGGCAGATAAACATCTGTTGCAAGGTCTGTGGTGGACTGTGCCAGTCGGTGCATTGTGACATGCACTACGCAAAGAGCAGAGATAAACCTATCATCTGGTCAGTCACTGCAACTGATACTGGAGTCAGTTTGTCTTGGCTTGTCCTTGCCACTGATAATACCTTTATCTGCCAAGAATGTGCTGCTAGTCCAGCAAAAGCTAGCAGTACTCAAATACTTGGCATTTTCACGAAATGGTTGATCAGAAAGCAACTCATAATGGCTCGGACGTCGCCCGGGCTTACAAGGTCCACACTGATCTGTTCACACTTCGACAGGCAGTGAAAAGTAAGCTAGGATCAGGAAGACAGAAGAGGAAAACAGCAGCCTTGTGTAGCAGAATGGACTGTATGCACTCTGTTGGACAGAACAACATCACAGCGCCCAAAAAGACAGACCGCGCTTGTGGCCCTGGAAATGAACAGGTACAATGTAGACATAGCTGCACTTAGTGAAACAAGACTGCCTGGATATGACAGCTTGGAAGACCATGGATACATCTTTTGGAGTGGGAAATCAACGAAAGGAGGAGAGAAGCAGGAGTGGGCTTTGCAGTTAGAAAGGAGATAGCAGCAATGCTTGATGAGGAACCGGTGCCAATCAACGACAGCATAATGACTATGAGACTCCCACTACAGCGGAAGATGTATGCCACACTAGTGTATATGCCCCAACAATGACCAAAACAGAGGAGGTGAAGGAAGAGTTCTACAGTGATTTACGTGAGACTATCAGGATGCACCCAAGATCCAAGCACTGGCACTTAGACTACATCATAGTCAGGCAGAGAGACATAAGGGATGTATCGGACACCAGAGCAATGAGAGGCGGACTGTGGTACTGATCATGTTATGCTGAGATCTAGATTAAGGATTTGGAAACGAAAACAGCACTGCAGGATGGGTGCAAAGCCACCACAGAAGCTTAACACTAGTGCACTGAAAGGCCAAAAGAAGCAGGAAGAACTTCCACAGGAAATGGATGAAAACTTGAAAGACTGGGACAGCAACAATTCAGAATGACAGAAGAGAAATGGGCAACACTGAAGGATATGGTGTATCGGACTGCGAGTGATGCATTAGGCTACCCTGAGAGGAAACATCAGGATTGGTTTGATGAGTATGATGAACACCTGAAGAAACTATTAGAAGTGAGGAATACAGCTAGGCAGGAAAACCTACAGTGTAACAAGGTCGAAGAAGAAGAAATACTCAAAGGCTCAGAGTGAGGTACAGAAGTACATCAGAGAGATGAAGTCCAACTGGTGGGATTAAAAAGCGGATAAACTTCAAACTGCAGCAGACAGGAAGGACATTAAGACATTCTTCACAGGTCTGAGAAATCTACGGCCCTAAACCAAGAGGATTGATCGAACTAAAGGCTATGGATGGTGAAACGGTTTTGCAGGAGAAAGACAAGATCCTGGACAGATTTGCAGAGCACTTTGACCAACTACTAAACAACCCTAGAGATCGCACTGAAGAGGCTAAAGAAGTTCTAGTGCAGCGACCAGCTGTATCAAGTCTGGATGAACTACCAAATTTTGATGAACTAATGGAAGCTATCAGGACAACACAGGATGGTAAAGCTCCAGGAAGGGATGGAATTCCAGCAGAAGTGTGGAAATTTGGTATGTTCAGCTGACCAACTGCCTGCACAAGCTCATCCAAGAGATATGGGATGTCCAGAAAGTACCTCAAGACTGGAAGGATGCAAGGATTGTGCCTTTGTTCAAGAAAGGTGACAGGAAAGATTGTGGAAATTACCGAGGTACATCACTGCTAGCCACTGTTGGCAAGATTCTCTCACGTGTACTACTTAACAGACTCAATGAACACATCTCGCAGAATGTACTACCAGAAACCCAGTGCAACTTTAGAAGTGGAAGCAGCACAATGGACATGATTTTCTGCTTGAAACAGGTTCAAGAAAAATGTATCAAACAGAACACGCCGCTTTATGTAGTCTTCATAGACTTCAGTAAAGCCTTCGATACTGTTTCGCGACAAGGACTTTGGCAGGTACTCAAGAAATATGGTTGTACAGAGAAGTTTGTTAGCCTGATCGAGGCACTCCATACAGGTATGCAAGCAAACGTGGCAATGAGTGGTTCAGTATCTAAAGACTTTTCAGTAAGCAACGGGGTGAAACAAGGGTGTGTGCTGGCACCTACACTCTTCTCACTATATCTGGCAGCCATGCTTGAGGTGGCCTTCAAAGACACTTCAGAAGGAGTATACATTCAGAATCAGAATCAGCTTTATTGGCCAAGTATGCACAACACATACAAGGAATTTGACTTTGGCTAAAAACTTGCTCTCATTGTTCAGGTGGAGGATTTAAATAAGGATTCAATGACAACAGAGTATGTACAGTAAATTACAGTCTGTCCACGTTTCTATAAAAGGATGCAAATATATACAGGAATATATGCAGTTATTTACTCAGACTAACCACACTTTGCAGAAATATATGAAAAAATATACAGTCACACAGTATTTCAATGTGAACTCAGATTCAGTGATATAATGTGAATGAAGTAAAAAGCAGTGTGAGAGTTATGTGCAATGTAATAATGGATGAAAAGTCATGAGTACAGCAACAGGTAGGACTAGGTGAATGTTAGGAGTTCATCAGAGTGATGGCTTGAGGAAAGAAACTGTTCCTGTGACGGGTGGTTTTGACCTTCAGTGATCTGTAACGACGACCAGAAGATAGAAGTTCAAACAGTTTGTGGCCGGGGTGTGATGGGTCAGCACAGATGTTTCCCGCCCGTTTCCTGGTTATGGACCGATATAAGTTCTCAATGGAGGGTAGGTCAGTACCAATGATCCTCTCCGCAGACTTAATGATCCGCTGCAGTCTGGTCTTGTCCTGTTTAGTGGCAGATCCAAACCAGACAGTGATGGAAATTCAATGGAGTGATGGAATTCAAACAAGGAAAGAAGCAGACTTGTTCAGTGTGGCACAGTTTAAAGCCAAGAGTAAGTAATTGATTAAGGTAGTAAGAAATGCTTTGCAGACAGTGCTCTAGTTGCACACAGCATGGAAGATATGCAATCTTTAGTGGAGAAATTTGCAAGAGCAGCTAGCCAATTCAGCCTCCAGATCAACCTCAAGAAGACAGTGCCTTTATCAACCACCAAAGTTCCAGTTATCAACATCACTACCAGAAGAGATCAGCATTGGTACAGAGCCACTAGTCAAGTGCAAGACTTTAAAGTATCCCGGGAGTACTGTTTCAGAGAATGCTAGGCTGGAGGATGAACCATCTCTCAGAATGGGAAGAGCGAGCGCTGCGTTTGGAAACTTAAGGGAGAGACTGGAACAATCAACATGTGTCTATCCGTGTGACTTTAAAGTATCTCGGGAATACTGTTTCAGAGAATGCTAGGCTGGAGGATGAACACTCTCTCAGAATGGGAAGAACGAGTGCTGTGTTTGGAAACTTGAGGGAGAGACATGTGTCTATCCGTGTGAAATGCAAAGTGTACAGAGCGACAGTACTGGCTACTCTTATTGTATGGTGCTGAAACTGACTCCCTACGGAGTGCAGGTGAAGAAACTCCACGTGTACATGAGACACCTTCGAGCCATAATGAACATCTCATGGAAAGACAAGATAACCAACAGAAGTGTTGTAATGAGCTGGTCTACCATCAATGAAGGACATGCTAATACAGATGAACCTGAGATGGCTCGGACATGTTGAGACGATGGACCACCAGCTTCTCCCTCGGCAGTTACTCTACTCTTATGCGAGGGCAAACGCAATCGGGGTAGACCAAGGCTCAGATTTAAAGACACTAAAAAAAAAAACATGAAGAAGTTGGACATAGACAGGAGTTCCTGGCACCGGAAGGCTAAGGACAGCTGTGTGGAGGAATCTGATCAGACCTAAATGAAACATTCATTGTCGCCCACGACAGACTGCTATGATGATGAGATCCTTCAATTCTCCCCCACTCAGACTGAATGGCACAGGAGGAGATGCTTAAAAGCTGTTAATTGGATATGCAAGACAGCCTGTGGTTTTCTCCATAATTCATAATATGCATTCTCCGGGTTGCATAATAATGTGCCAACAAGCTGGGTGACAAAGGGAATTGTTATTCTCAGAATCAGAATCAGGTTTATTGCCATTGTTCATGTAGTACACAAACTAGGAATTTGTCTCGGTACAATGCTGCAACATTAAACATGATAAGATAAGAGAAATAAACTATACATGTAATAAAGTGTAGGATAAGATTAAGTGATACTGGTCAACAGTTAAAATATATATTAGCCAGCAGCAGATACTGTGGAGAACTATATAGTGCAGTCGGTAATGCAGGAAGAAAACAGTGATGATTGACATGAGTCTGGTTGAGCTGCTGTACATGGTGCACGAGAGTCACTTAGTGTTCAGCAGTCTGATGGCAGAGGGGAAGAAGCTGTTCATGTGACGGGAGGTTTTAGTCTGGATGGACCGAAGTCTTCTACCAGAGGGGAGGGGGGCAAACAGTACGTGACCAGGGTGTGAGGGATCGGCTATGATCCGGCCAGCACGCCTCCGGGTCCTGGAGATGTACAGATCCTGGAGAGAAGGGAGCTTGCAGCCGATCACCTTCTCAGCAGTGCGCACGACGCGCTGCAGCCTTAGTCTGTCCCTGGCAGTGGCTCCTGCGTACCACACGGTTATGGAGGTGGTGAGGATGGACTCGATGATGGCTGTGTAGAACTGCACTAACATCTTGGTGGGTAGCTTGAGCTTCCTCAGCTGCCGCAGGAAGAACATCCTCTGCTGGGCTTTTTTGATGAGTGAGCTGATGGTCAGCTCCCATTTGAGGTCCCTGGTGATGGTAGTGCCTAGGAAGCGGAAGGAATCAGCAGTGGTGATGGGAGAGCCTGAGAGGGTGAGGGGGGGCAGAGGAGTAGTGACTTTCCTGAAGTCTACAATCATCTCCACTGTCTTCAGAGCGTTCAGCTGCAGGTTGTTATTGCTGCACCAGGACGCCAGCTGGGCCACCTCTCTCCTGTAGGCGGACTCGTCGCCGTTGGAGATGAGCCCGATGAGGGTGGTGTCGTCCGCAAACTTGATCAACTTGACAGACTGGTGGCTGGAGGTGCAGGAGTTGGTGTAAAGGGAGAAGAGTAGGGGGGGAAAGTACACAGCCCTGGGGTGATCCGGTGCTGATGCTAGTATAGTCTGAGACAGTCTTTCCCAGCCGCACATGCTGCCTCCGGTCCGTCAGGAAGTCGATGATCCACCTGCAGAGGGAGTCAGGCACGTTGAGCAGGGACAGCTTGTCCCGGAGCAGAGCGGGGCGGATGGTGTTGAATGCGGAGCTGAAGTCCACAAACAGGATCCTGGCGTAGGTTCCCGGGGAGTCCAGGTGCTGCAGGATGGAGTGGAGGGCCAGGTTGACTGCATCGTCTACAGACCTGTTGGCTCGGTAGGCAAACTGCAGAGGGTCCAGGAGAGGGGTGGTGATGGACTTGAGGTGGGACAGGACCAGGCGCTCAAAGGACTTCATGACTACAGAGGTGAGCGCTACAGGTCTGTAGTCATTAAGTCCAGTGATCCGTGGCTTCTTGGGGACAGGGATGATGGTGGAGGATTTGAGGCAGGATGGCACGTGGCATAACTTAAGGGAGGTGTTAAAAATGTCTGTGAATACAGGAGCCAGCTGTTTCGCACAGAGTCTCAGGGTGGAGGGAGACACGCCGTCTGGGCCGGGGGCCTTGCGCGGGTTCAGTCTGGAGAACTGTTTGAGCACATCCTGCTCACTGATGATAAGGGGAGGGGGGGAGGTGGGGGGGGGTGCCTTAAATGAAGTAGGGAATGTGGAGGCTGTGGAGCTGGAGGGAGGGGGGGAGTTGGACACAGCTGACGAGGTGTCAAAACGGGCATAGTGTTGGGACAGTCTCTGACAAAGGGCTTTGTCATCCTGACCTTTAGGAGCCTGAGGCCGATAGTTGGTGATCTGCCTCAGTCCTCTCCACACGGAAGCCGAATCATTAGCAGTGAACTGCTGCTGGAGTCTCTCTGAGTACACAGATTTAGCCCTCTTCAGCTCTCTGTTAAACCGGTATTTAACCTCCCTGTAGCAGTCCCTGTCTCCACTTTTCAGCGCTGCTTCCTTCTCCTTCCTGATCTGTCTGAGCTTAGCTGTGAACCAGGGTTTGTCATTAGAGTAACTCACCCTGGTGCGTGATGGAAGAATGTTCTCTTCACAAAAGTGGATATATGAGTTCACAGTGTCCGTGTACTCATCCAGATCATGCGTGGCTCCTTTAAGCATGCCCCAGTCAGATATTTCCATGCACGTTTCCAGCTTCTCCTCAGCATCACTGGTCCGTATCTTCGTAGTGCTCACAACAGGTTTAGTGAGCTTCAATCTCTGTCTGTATGTGGGAATGAGGTGAACCATCACGTGATCAGATAATCCCAGCGCAGCTCGAGGGACAGCGCGATATGCGTCTTTCACTGTGGTGTAACAGTGATCCAGTGTGTTTAATCCTCTGGTGGGGCATTTAATAAACTGTTTGTAGCGGGGGAGATCGTGGCTCAGATTGCACTGATTAAAGTCGCCAGCCACAATAATCAGCGAGTCTGGAAAACTCCGCTCTGTGTGTTGAATGTGATCCGCGAGCACGCGCTGAGCTTCGCGCGTGTCCGCGTCGGGAGGGGCGTACACAGCGATCATTATGAAAGAAGCAAACTCCCGCGGGGAATAGAAGGGCTTGCAATTGATAAGAAATTCCAAGGCAGGAGAACAGTGTTTGGAAATTACCGTTACATCAGAGCACCAGCTACAGTTGATGTAGAAGCAGACACCGCCTCCTGTGGTCTTGCCGGAAAGCTCTGTGTGTTGTAATGTGTGTTGTATGTGTTGCAATGTGAACCCCCAGGTCGTGAGGAGAGTTTGTTTGGTATAAAAGAGAAGCCAGCGACCTGGGTTTATTCTTCTCGTTAACTGATGTTGAAGATTAAAGTCTGCTCTGCCCACTGCCTCGCCTGCTCATTCCTCTCTACAGTATCAAGAATTTTTCACCGCTGGATACGTGTCATGGCAAGCAGGCTTCATCCCCTAATTTTGTGACCAGAAAGGGAAGACTTAAGACGCAGCTTACCAATGTGTTTTTGGCCATTTAAGAACCGTAAGCATAATTGACTGCTTTGTGTTTGTAGAGCCTCCTTCTGATTTAAAAGCTCGAGCTCAAACATGGAGCAACTACAAACACCACAATAAAGTTTCTTATTTCAGTTACCCCACAAGGAAATATCTCCTTTGTGTCAAAAGTTTGGGGTGGATACGTTACAGAAAACATCTTACTGAACACAATGGGTTCCTTGAACAACTCCTGCCAGGGGACTTGGTACTAGCTGACTGGGGTTTCACAATAGAAGATAATGTTGGCTTATTTTGTGCAGAAGTAGTAATACCTCCATTTACACGAGGGAAGAAATTGCTTTGCTGTAAAGACACTGAATGTGCATGAGAAATTTCTCATGAGAATCCATGTTGAAAGAGTGATTGGAATGTTGAGGCAGAAATATACAATTCTGGGCTCAACACTGCCTGTAAGCCTCATTAGGGTAGAACAGAGTGGCAAGGTGGAGGACAGCCTTATTGATAAGATTGTTGTAACCTGTTGTGCTTTATGTAATCTCTGAAACCATTGTGCCTTCAGATTGAAGTAAACCGTTCAGAAACATGGTTGGATCATACTTCAACAGTTATCAAGTGAATATTTCAAAGATCGTTTACACTGGGGAATAAATGTCTTCAGTTTCAGTCAAGATGTCATGGGTTCTTTAAACATTCTACAATGTCATTCCAAGTTATTTTTTATCCATGGATTTCTTTCAATATGGCAATGGAAAAAGGTGATAGATTTACAGAAGAAACACAGTTAGGCCCAGAAATATTTGGACAGTGACAATCTTCATGATTTGGGTTCTGCATGCCACCACATTGGATTTGAAATGAAACAACTACAACGGAATTGAAGTGCAGACTTCAAGGTTTAATTTGTGGTGTAATTTTAATATGGTGTAGGTTTAATATGTGCTGTAATTTGTGGGGGCGCATGCGCACGCAGCGATCAGCAGCGGAAAGTTGGCGTCTCTGTCCGAGTCTTATGTCGTTTTTTAGATATATTTTTGTGTTCGAAATAAACTATCTAACAAATACAAGCAAATGGCAAATGCAATAAAGTAGTAGTAGATTAGTTTATTTGACAGGGACAGTGCAATAAACATAGACAATTAATCAAAGACAATCAATCTGATGTGTTGCACATAGTGTATAGCTATTAGCTAATTTGCAACTCTTGTCCCTGGATGGGCTTTAGAAAAAAGAATCAAGTAAAGATGGGAAAAAAAAAATAAAAAATATACACAATAACCACATACATCAATGCAGAAAAATTATAAATATTATAAATACACAAATATAACAGCCTGACTCACATTTAACACATATAACATAACTCACATTTGCCTATTTCAGGCCTTCCTCCCTCCGTCACTCACTATAAACAAACACATTTATTCCTTCCCTTCATTCACTCTCACTTTGCAGACAATTAATTCATACATGAGTACATTCTTGTTTATTTTTCAGCCAGTTTTTAACATTTTTAGTGAATGTTTTAAAGTCCGTTATTATTTTAATTTCATTTGGCATTGTGTTCCAGATGTGACTGCCCTTTATAGAGAAAGCTGTTTGTCCAAATGTGGTTCTGCGGTGGAATATTTTACAGTTATTGTTAACAGAACTCCTGGTGGCTCTGCTGCTGTCCTGTCTTTGGACGAAACCAGCAAGTGGCTCGGGTGCTGATTTATGGAAACATTTGAACGTTAATTTCAGAAGACAGAGGTCAATGAAGCTCTCAAAACTCAATAGGTTGTATTTTTTTAAAACATTACAGTGATGCCACCTAATGGGCTTTTTGTCCAAGATTTTTAGGGTTTGATTATATAATGAACCTATATGTCTTATTGTGGAAGGGGCTGCTTGAGCCCAGACTGTCAAACAGTATGATATATGAGAAAAAACCATAGAATGCATATACAGTGCAGCTGCTTCGTAAGGTATGTAATATCTAATTAATTTAAAGCAGTTCAGATTTTTTTTTTACTGTTTTTGAAATTTTCTTTATATGAAGATTAAATTTGAGTTGAGGATCTAGTACAATGCCAAGGTATTTGAATTCTGTAGCTAAACTGATGTCATGATCATGTATATTAACTTTAAAATGTTGCAGGTTACATTTTTTGATTGAAAAGCACATTGAGACTGTTTTCTGAAGGTTCAGCAATAGATGGTTCTTGAGGAGCCACTCTTGGACATCAACCATACTTGTAGACAGTACATCTGCAGCCTGTGCTGGAGTCTTGGCAGCTGTGTAAATAACTGCATCATCTGCATAAAGTTGGCATGTTGCAGCTGAGCAGTGTAACGGCAAGTCATTAATAAAAATGCTGAAAAGTAAAGGACCAAGAATGGACCCTTGTGGGATACCCATGCGGTTGTTTAAAAATGAGGATTTATCCTGGTGAACTTTTACACACTGTTCTCTATTCTGGAGATAAGATGCAAACCATTCTAATGTATTTGGGGAGAAGTTAAAAGATACCATTTTGGATAAAAGCAAACTGTGGTTTACAGTATCGAAAGCCTTTTTGAGATCTAGAAAAACAGCTCCTACCACATTACCCCTGTCCAAGGACTGTTTGACGTTTTCAATAAGGCAACAATTTGCTGTTTCTGTTGAGTATCCTGGTCTAAAACCAAATTGATGTGGATGAAGAAGTTGACTGTCTTGTAAGTAGTCTATCAGCTGTGTAGCTACAACTTTTTCAAGAACCTTAGATAGGACTGGTAAGATAGAGATTGGGCGGTAATTGCATATATCGTCTTTACTGCCTGATTTATGAACTGGTATGACGACAGCTTTTTTCCAGCCAGATGGAAATGTACTAGACCTAATGGAGAGATTAATGAGATGGGTCAGTGGTTTGATTAATATTTTGCTGTGCATTTTGAGAAAGGAGGTGCTCATATTGTAGATATCATTAGTTTTTGAGTTTGACAGTGTTTTAACAATACCAGCAATTAACTTCTCATTTACCTCATTGATGTGAAAAGTATCTGTTGGAAGTATGGAATTTGTGTTGTTGAGCACATTTGGCAGCACAAAAATTTAAAAAAATAAATAATAAAGTAACATTATACACTGTTCGAAAGGGAGAAGGAAGAAGTGAACACTTATTAATTCCATCTCCTCTTTTCCATAGATACACCCATGTGAATTTTATACAAATTACCACCTTTAAGACCCCAAGTAAACAATTTACTGTATTTTTTACAAATCAACATTAACACCCATCCATTCTAACATACAATGATGTCCATACAACAAAACCAGCCTCAAACAACACAGATATACACAGTGCTGTCCTACCCGTCATTCCATAGTGTCCCATAATATCTCAGAGTGAACATAATGAATCGTACATATAACTACTACCCTTCTAACATATACCCTTTCAGCAAATGATGCTTATACCTCTTTTTGAATTGATTTCTGTTTGTACATAGTTTCAGTTCCGGCTCTAGACTGTTCCACAAATCCACCCCACAGACAGATATGCACAGACTTTTCTTGGTAGTACGTATCTTGGGTTTTGTAAAGTTTAAGTCTCCCCTCAAATTATGATCATTGTCTCTTTTTTTAAATATTTTTTGTATATTAGTTGGTAGTTGATTATTAATTGCCCTGTACATTACTTGTGCTGTCTTAAATTTAACTAAATCGATGAACTTTATGACATGTGACTTTAAGAACAACGAATTGGTATGGTCTCTATATCCTGCATTGTTTATTATCCTTATAGCTCTTTTTTGTATTGTGCATATTGACTGTAGGTTGGTTTTGTAGGTGTTTCCCCAGACTTCTATACAGTAGTTAAGATAAGGTAAAAACATTGAATTGTACAATAAGACCAATGATTTATAGTCCAAGAAGTGTCTTGTCTTCCCCAGTATGCCTATACATTTTGCTAATTTGGCCTGGATGTGACTGATGTGAGGTTTCCAACAGATTTTATTGTCAAGCGTCACCCCCAGGAACTTATTTTCCTGTACTGTTTCTATTCTGGTATCATCTATCGTTACCATTATTTCATGATTTATTTTATAATTTCCAAACAACATAATCTTTGTTTTTTTTAGATTTAGAGATAATTTATTTTTGTTGAACCACTGCGTTAATTTTTTCATTTCAGTTGTGACCACCTCTAAAACCTGCTGCAAATTCTCACCAGTGCAGAGGATATTTGTGTCATCCGCAAACAAAATAAATTTCAGAATTTTTGATACTTGGCATATGTCATTTATATATAAAATAAAGAGTTTGGGTCCCAAAACTGACCCCTGGGGCACACCACAAGTGATGTCCATAAAGGGTGATTTGTGCTCTCCAATTTGTACAAATTGTTGTCTGTTACTTAAATAACTTTCCACCCAACTCAGTCCAACCCCTCTTATCCCATACCTTTCCAGTTTCCTTAGTAGTATTCTGTGGTCAATGGTGTCAAAAGCTTTCTTTAAATCTATGAATACTCCTACAGCAACATTTTTTTTATCTATACAACTAGTAATTTCTTCTATAAGTTCGATCAGTGCCAAAGATGTAGATTTATCTGCTCTAAAACCATACTGGCTATCTGTAAGGAGGTTGTGTTTTTCAGTGAAATCATCCAGTCTTAGTGAAGCTTTTTTCAAGTATTTTGGAGAATTGTGAGAGTAAAGAGACTGGCCTGTAATTTGTGAAGCGATGACTGTCTCCTGTTTTGTATAGAGGTATTACTTTTGCTATTTTCATTTTGTCTGGAAATGTACCAGTTTGAAATGACAGGTTACAGATGTGGGTGAGTGGCTTAACAATTCCCTCAATTACTTTTTTCACTATTATGTCAATTTCATTCCAGTCCGTTGATTTTTTGTTCTTAAATTTACTCACAGTCTCGATAATTTCCTTTTCAGTAACTGCACCCAAAAAGATTGTGTTTGGATTTCTATTTCATTCACAGAACCACTGTAGTTTGTTTCTGGTGTCACTATTGATTTTGCTAATTCAGGACCAACGTTTACAAAAAATTTATTGAAACCACTGACCACATCTTCCATATTATTTATCAAATTGCCATTTTCAATAAAATATTCTGGATAATTTGCATTCTTAGGACGATTACTAATAATCCCATTGAGTACTTGCCATATTCCTTTTATGTTATTTTTGTTATCTAGTATTCTGTTGTAATATTCTTTCTTACAGGTCCTCATAGTAGTAATAGTTGGTGTCGGATCGTCACTTCCTTGTGGTAACGTATCGTCACTTCCTGTTTTGCTGTCTGCCTGTGTGGTTTGCTTTGTGGTTTGCTCTCTAGCCACTAGCTATGGCTACTAGCTCTCCTTCCTCTCCTCCTCTGGTGTGCTCTCTGTCAGATGTTTAGCTACACCTCTGCCTCTTTTAGCGATAACGGTAAATGTAATAAATGTTGTCTTTTTGAGGCACTCGAGGCGAGGTTGTCTGATTTGGAATCCCGGCTCCGCTGCATTGAAACACCGTCTGCGCCAGTTAATCTTGACGGATGCCCATTAGCTGCAGCGGAGCTAGCTAGCTTAGGCCGCCCTGTCAGCGGTCCCTCGGCTCTCCTCAGCAGCGAGGAGACTGGGTGGGTGACGGTGAGAAGGAAGCCTAGTCGCAAAGCCCCGGTTCACCACCAACCTGTTCACATTTCTAATCGTTTTTCCCCGCTCAGCGACACACCCGCTGAGGAAAAAACTCTGATCATTGGCGACTCTGTAGTCAGAAACGTGAACCTAGAGACTCCAGCGGCCATAGTCAAATGCATTCCTGGGGCCAGAGCAGGTGACATCGAGTCAAATTTGAAAATGCTGGCTAAAAGTAACTGTAAATATTCCACAATTGTTATTCACGCCGGCATTAATGACATCCGTCTCCGGCAGTCGGAAGTCACGAAACTTGATGTAGAATCGGTGTGTGACTTTGCCAAAACGATGTCTGCCACTGTAGTATTCTCTGGGCCCCTCCCCAATCTGACCAGTGATGACATGTTTAGCCGCTCGTCATCCCTGAACCGCTGGCTGTCTGTGTGGTGTCCTAAAAATGACGTGGGCTACATTGACAATTGGAGCTCTTTTTGGGGAAAACCTGGTCTTATGAAACGAGACAGCATTCATCCCACTTTGGATGGTGCTTCTCATTTATCTAACAATCTGGCATCTTTTTTATCCAAATTTCCAAAACCCTGACTACTCAGAGTTGGGACCAGGAAGCAGAGTCGCAGTCTTACACGCCTCTCTGCAGCTCCTCTTCATCCGCCACCCCTCAGCTTAGCCCCTGACTTCCCCATCAGAGAATCGTTGTCTGCTCCCTCCAAAGTGAATAAAAATATAATGTATAAGCATCCCAAAGTGATAAAGCAAAATATGGTAAAACTCAAATTAAACATAAAGCCCCTAAATTGAATGATTTGGCCTCTGTTCCTCCTCATAATTTAAAAATTAAATGTGGTTTATTAAATATTAGGTCTCTAACTCCCAAGTCTCTGTTAGTCCATGATTTGTTAATTGATCATCAGATTGATTTAATTTCCCTTACAGAGACTTGGTTAGGGCAAGAGGATTATGTTGGTTTAAATGAATCAACTCCCTCTGGTTATTTAAACTGTCAAAATCCTAGAAGCTCTGGTCGTGGAGGAGGAGTAGCAACAATTTACCATTCCAAATTACTAGTTAATGTAAAGCAAAAAACATGTTATAATTCCTTTGAGGGCCTGGTCCTCAGTATTGGGCACTTTAGCAATTTGAGGTTAAACCCAATTTTATTTGCTATAGTTTATCGTCCCCCATCAACCTACTCAGAATTTTTATCAGAATTTGCTGATTTCTTAGCTGATTTAGTGCTGAAATCTGATAGAATAATTATAGTAGGGGACTTTAATATACATGTGGATGTAGATAGTGACTGCCTTAATGTGGCATTCAATTCAATATTAGATTCGATTGGGTTTTCTCAGAAAGTAGGAAATTCTACTCATTACCTCCACCATACATTGGACCTGGTTGTATCCATCTTCAGCAATTTGCGGTACACCAGGACAATCCCAGTTCCAATCAGAACGATCCCAGTCACCATTATTACGAAGATATACAAATCTTCAATATCTTCGATAGAGAGATTACTCAGGCACAAGATCCTCCAAACACTTGTCACCTGTAAATAGCCCGCTGGAGCCGTCCCTGCGGGGCAAACAGCTTCCCCCGGAGCACTATTCCTTGTTGAAAAAATAGTGTCAATTGCGTTCAAAGCCCAGCTTATCAATTCCATAATTTCTTTCGATAATCAGCAGTAGACGCAGATAGACGACAGCAAGCTGGGATCCAGTTAGTTAGGGAAGTGGGGAGCTAGAGCAGAGAGAAAAGAGAGAAGCGTCTACTCTCCTTGAAGAGCGGAAGTGAAAGAGCACTACGCTCCCAAAATGCAGAATTACTTGTAATACCTAGAATCTCCAAAAGTACAATGGGAGGCAGAGCCTTCAGTTATCAAGCTCCTCTCCTGTGGAATCAGCTGCCAATCTGGATTCGGGAGTCAGACTCTATCTCTGTTTTTAAGAATAGGGCTAAAACCTACCTTTTTGATATAGCCTACAATTAGGGAGGGATCATGTGTTTCTGAACCCTCCCTTAGTTATGCTGCTAATAGGTTTAGTCAGCCGGGGGACCTCCAGTAATGCACTGGGCCTCACTCCTTTCCTCACTCTCTATGAAATATTTTTTTTTGCTGGTCATTAACATTTGTTTGTTCTCTCCCATAGATAAGATAAGATAAGATAAGATAAGCCTTTATTAGTCCCACAACAGGGAAATTCCAGGATTGCAACAGCACAGGGATAGCAACACTCAGAGCAACAATCAGAAGGCAAGAAAAAACAAGCAAGCAAGAGCAGCTAATATACATATGTACATATTACTATAAAATATATATATACACACACACACACACACAGTGCAGAGCATTGTAGCTGGATGGAATAAATATATGAATATATGAACACACAGTGCAGAGCATTGTAGCTAGATGGAATAAATATATGAATATATGAACACAGTGCAGAGCATTGTAGCTAGATGGAATAAATATGTAAATATATAAACACCCACAGTATGGAGCATTGCAGCTAGGTGGAATAAATATGCAAGTATATAAACACACACAGTGCGGAGCAATGTAGCTAGATGGAATAATATGTAGATATATAAATATAAACACACCCAGTGCAGAGCATTGTAGCTAGATGGAATAAATATGTAAATATATAAACACACACAGTGCAGAGCATTGTTGCTAGGTGGGATGAAACAGCATAACCGTCTATTTAGTTATCCTACATGGTATGATTATGTGCCCATACATATTCTCACCCTCCATAGCGACCGGTATGTTCCTAGTTGTATGCCGGAGAGGACCATAGTGTAAGTCTATTGCATCTTTTGCATTCAAAAAAAAAACAAAAAACAAAAAACTATTAGTTTGTTACGTCTTTTTGCTATCTCTGCGAGCAGCCCTGCTTAGGATTAGATTGAGTCCCCATCGTGCTGTTTGCTCTCTACATGTCTGTTCTTTTCTTCTTCTCTATCCTCACCCCCCAGCCAGTCGCAGCAGATGACTGCCCCTCCCTGAGCCTGGTTCTGCTGGAGGTTTCTTCCTGTTAAAAGGGAGTTTTTCCTCTCCACCGTCGCCAAGTGCTTGCTCACAGGGGATCGCCTGATTGCTGGGGTCTTTCTGCAACTGTGGGGGTCCCCCCTACAGTTGATAGTGCTATGAGATGACCGTTGTTGTGAAATGGCGCTATATAAATAAAGTTGAATTGAATAGTAAGCTTATTTTTGTATCTTTTATATTTGATCTCAGCTTCCACCATTCTGCATTTAATGAATTGTTTATATAATGTATTCTTCTTTTTACATGCATTTATTAACCCCTTGGTGACCCAAGGAATATTTTTTTTTGTTGTCTGTCACTGTATTGTTTTATAGGACAGTATTTATTGTACAATGATATAAATAGAGCATATGATAATTTTTTACAAATATTTCAGTCATTTTCATCATAAACTATCTTCCAATCTTGTATTAATAATTCCTTTGTCAGTAAATGCATTGATTCTTCGGTTCTTATTCTTTTATATTTAATATTTTTGGTATACTTTTTCTTCCTATAATCACATTGATAGACAACAAAAATCAGCAGGTGGTCACTGATATTCAATAAAAGCCCACTCCTGATATTATTTTCCATAATGTTTGTGAATATGTTATCTATTAGTGTGGCACTGTGTGACGTTATTCTGCTAGGTCCGGTAATTGTTGGATGTAAACCCATACTGTACATTGTGTTGATAAATTCTTCTGTCAAACTATGTTGTTTTGAGTTCATCAGCTCTATATTGAAATCCCCACAGATGAACATAACTTTATGAGTTAGTTTTGCGTACATTTTTTCCATCCAGTCCTTAAATAAGTCAATGTTTGATCCAGGTGTTCTATATACACAGCTCACTACTACATTCTTCACATTGTCCAGACAGATTTCTATTGTATACATTCAAATAAATCATCCACAGTTACTGACAGATTTTCAACAACCTTGTATTTCAAGCTCTTGTCAACAAAAATTGCAACTCCTCCTCCTTTTTTCACTTTTCTATTTATATAATTTAGTTCATAGCCATCCATGGTAAAATCCACTCCTTTCTCTTCACTGAGCCACGTCTCTGATATTGCCACAATATTGAAGGGCTCTTTAAACTGGTGTAAATAATCTTTAATGTTATTAAAGTTTGCATAGAGACTCCTGCTGTTGAAGTGGATCATAGAAATATTGAAATCAGATGTGACCATTGTGTTAACCTGTTCCTCTGTGTAGTAATTACAGTCATTATTGATGGAGCTAAATAAATTATCAGGGTCTATGTCATATTCTATGTCCTGTGGGTTGTGATCTGTGTATTCAAAAACTTTCAGTTCCTGTTGTCCCTGTTTGTTGATTTTTTGATTCATGTTGTTGAATGTTTTTTGCAGATGAGTAAAATCCTTCAGTGTCCTACAGTTGTCTGAATTGTTGCTGTGACTCCAGTTCATAATATTCATTGATAATTGTCCAGTTCCATAATATTACGGATGTTAATGACCTTGGCTTCTTCAGGTGATCCGTTTAATTTGATGTATATTTTACAGTTTGATGTCCAGGTGTTTTGAATCTTTTTCTGCTTTTTCAGGTATCTTGCTTTTCTGGCTATTTCTGCGTTTTCCTTCGTGAGGTGCTCGTTAATGTAAATGTTTCTTTCTTTTAATGTTCTTAAATGTTTTTATGTTAATCCAGTGACCATTTTGTGAGTGAGAGTACTCATCCGATGCTTTTCTGACATGGATTTTTATCTGGCCCTGTTGGGATTTTTAATACACTTTGTCGGTGGCCGATGTCAGTGGAGCTGTCATCCCACAGAGGACACGTCATGTTTACACTCGTTGCAAATGAACACCCAAATGATGGACACTACACTATGAGTGCCAGCATGTATCCAGAGGGACTATGGCTTCTCTACCAGCGGTGTGAGGAACAGAAGGAAAAGGGGGAGACAAGGAGGTGTTAAATTGTGCTTAAGGAGAGAGCGGCTCAGCAGGACTCCTCTGCCCTCCGTCATCATGGCCAACGTCCAGTCCCTCAGGAACAAGAGTGATGAGCTTCAGGGGAACGTCTGTTTCCAAAAGGATTTTAAAGAGTGTTGTGTCCTGGCATTCACTGAAACGTGGCTTAGTGAGCAAGACCAGGACTCGGATTCTGTCCTGGATGGTTTTGGGACCCCGTATCAATTGGACCGCAACGTTGAGGTGACAGGAGGAAAACACAAGGAGGGGATGTGTGTGTGTCGATGTGAACAGACGATACATGCAGCTCTGTCACTGTCAGAACAGATATGTGTGCCAGACGAACTCCTGTCTGTCTCTGGTCCGTTTTATTTGCCCCGCGAGTTTCCCTCAGATTTTATAACAGTTGTATATATCACCCCCAGGCAGATGCCGCACGCCTCCCGTACATATATGAGGTTATACAGAAAATGCAGACATCTCACAGAGGCTCCCCAACTTTGTATGGGTGATTTTAACATGTGTCACTGGAAAAGACCCTAACTAACTTTTATCAATATGTCTCTTGTCCCAAATAGCCGTGGCACGACACTTGACCGGTTGTTATCGGGTCTATTAAAGATGCTTTTAAATCACTCCCTCTCCCCCTCTGGGTTCTGCAGATCACACACTGCGTGCATCTTATCCCCACCTTATAAGACTGTTTTAAAGAGGGAGAAGTCCAAACCAAGGAGGTGAAAGTGTGGACAGATAATGCTGTGTGTTCTCTGCAGGAGTGTTTTGACTGCACGGACTGGGGAATGTTTGAGGAATCATGCAAAGACTTGGACGAACTGACGGAGGTCATTTGCTCATATTCAGCATTCTGTAGGGATATGTTTATACCCAGTAAGAGGGTCAGAATATACCCTAATAATAAACCTTGGGTTAACAAGTCTGTTAAGTCCTCCATAAAGAAAAAGAAACAAGCTTTTCAACAAGGGGAGGCACTGGACTTGCATATAGCCACCAAAGAGCTGGAAATAGACTTCCGGTTATGGCTGCCACGTAGGACGGACGTGTCTCGCTCTGCTCTGCTCCTGGAGAAAAAAAATCGGCAAATAACTCTCTCATTTGGGACAGAACGTATCCCAGCATTTGGGCGAGGATATGTCGGCGAAGCCTAAGGCTGGAAAACCAGGAAAAGGAAAAAGCGAGCCGCCGAAACAGTCCAAATTAACGGACTTTCAGGTCTGTGACGCAGCAAAAAAACTCCATATATGGCGGAGGAGGTAGGCAACGGCGCGATAACTGCGGGGAATGGCGCAGATGCGTGATGGCTGCCATGAGATCAATGAGAGCGGACTTTTCCTCTAGATTTGATGGGATTATGGACAGCGTTGGAAGGAATAAGAAAGGAATTGGGTGACTGTGTAGAACGAACGGCGCAGAATGGAGCTCCGTCTCGCTAGTGCCTGAAGATGACGTCACCGTCTTCAATTAAAGGTGCGCACTTTGGAAAAAAACAAATAAATCTCTGGAAGATAATATTTGGATTTGGAATCTTGGTGAGACAGAATAATTTGAGGCTGGTGGGTCTTCCAGAGGACTCAGAAGGTCGGGACGTCAGTTCCTTTTGAACAGTGGATTCGCGGAGGTGCTGGCAGCGAGGAGTTGCAATCCAGCAGTGGTTCTGGAAAAAGCCACTCGATTGGCCCACGGAGAGATAAGGGACCGACGAGGACCTTAATTATGAAGTTTCTTAGCAACAGAGACAGGATGAAGATCTTCAACGCTGCACGTGCTAAAGGAGAGATTAAACACCAGGACCAGCAGGTGCGGTTCTACCCAGATTTGGCCACAGGAATCCAGCAATTGAGGAAACAGTTTGATCCCGTACGTAAGGAGCTGCGCAACCTTGGGATTCGTCATGGTGTAATCTATCCTGCGAGACTGCTGACCACGTATGAGGGCAGAACCCACATCTTCAAGACCCCAGAGGAGGCGCAGGAGTTCATCAAGAAGATCAAAGAAGAAGAAGAGACTGGTGGGAGCTAAGCATGAACAAAATATAAGGTAGAATAATTAAGCATTTGCAAAGGCATCTGACTGACTTGAAGTAAATAGTAAGTTTACAAAATATAGATTGTATTATATATTAAAAAAAAACAAACAAACAAACAAACAAAAAAAAACTATGATGTACAAAGTTGTTAAAAATTTTGGAGTTAAGTTGGAAAACTACAGAGGAGAGTTAATGTTACGTCATTAAAAGTAGTAGAGTTAGGGTGATTGGGAGGATGAAGAAGGAGTGGCTTAGGCTGTTCCCCGTGGGTGTGGAACGGTCGATGGCTATATCGGGAGACAGAATTTTTCTTTTGATTTTGGGGGGTTTGCCACAAGTGTGGGAAGGGGAAATTTGTTTGTGTGTAGTTTGTAGGATGAATGTTCAACCACTCATGTTTTTGCTTCTCTGTATGAGCATGTTTACACTGCAAGGTAATCCCAAACTCTCTATTGATCATGGACCAAAGTGTTAATCTTAATTTAACTTCATGGAATTGCAGAGGTCTACAAAATTTTAAAAAACTTAAACAAGTTATGAATAAAATAAAGGACATGGGTTCAAGAATTGTGTTTTTACAAGAAACTCATCTGATAGAGGAGGATGTTAAAAGAATTAGGAGTAGATGGCAGGGAAGTGTATTCACCTCTTCATTTTCATCCCGAGCCAGGGGAGTTAAGACTTCATACAATAAATCAGTCCTTTTCAAGTGAAAAATGTAATTGGAGACAAATTTTGGAAGCAATGTAATCATTCAAGTTCTTTGCTATTAGAAAATATAAATCTTGTGAACTTATATGGTCCCAATATAGATGAATCAAGAAGTTCTTTGCTAATTTATTTTCTCATCTTATCCCTACAGGCGGCAACCTATAATAGCGGGGATTTTAATTGTACATTGAATCCAGGTGGTGGCTAGATCAACAGGATGGATTGTACGCACATTGGATGTAGGATGACTATTAATCATTTTCTGAAGCATAGAGATTGTTAGATATATGGATGAGAATGGCACCACAAGGTTAAGCCTATTCTGTTAATTCCAGTACCTACAAGACATCTCTCACGTATTGATTATTTTTGATTTCCACAGAATTAAGGTCCAAGATTCAAAACTGCTTTTATGATAACATCGTGATCTCTGATCATGCACCCTGTTGTCTAATATATGTAGATAAAAATTGACAAAGGAATCAGGCAGATGGCAATTTCAGCATAAATGGCTTCAGGATGAGGCATTTGTCAAGTAATAGCAAAACAGATGAGTTCTTTGACATCAATACTACACAACATCAGCATGTGTAAGTGGGAGGCTTTCAAAGTTTTATTAGGGGACCTATTAATTAGATAATACAGGATCAAAATCTAAGAAGACTCGAGAGGAGAGAGCTAAATTGGAACATAAAATAAAAAGTCTCAGGAAAAAGTGTATGCAGGAAGTGACCCAAGGTTGGAGAATGAATTACTGATTTTGAGAGCTGAATACGACAAAAAAATCAGCGAAATAGAGCTGCTCGAGTCTTCTAAGATTGAAACAATCTTTATATGAACAAGGTGAAAAATAGGAAAATTATTAGCATGGCAGATTAAACAAATGGAAATTAAAACACCAATTACCAGTATCTATAAGTAACGGACAGGTAGTTATCGATCCTTTAGACATTAATAGAGCCTTTAGAGATTACTATGAAAAATTATATGATACCAAAAATGAACCTGATTTAACAAAACTAAATGGGTTTTTGAACGAACTATCTATACCGTGTATTCCAAATGAAAACAGGGAGATATTGGAGTCTAAAATTAGTCAAGAAGAAGTTGGGCTAGCCATTGATAATATGAAATCAGGAAAAAGTGCAGGACCAGATGGTCTTCCAGTTGACCTTTATAAAAAATTTAAGAATAAATTAATAAAACCTTTTTTGGAAATGGTTTTAGAAGCATTTCAAAATAATAATTTACCATCATACATAAATAATGCCTTAATTATACTGCTGCCAAAACCAGGTAAGCCCTCTAATAAATGTGAAAATATGAGACCAATAAGCCTATTAAATGCCGACCTTAAGATAATCTGTAAAATTTTAGCAAGACGAATACAAGAAATTTTACCAAATATTATTAATCGAGATCAGAATGGCTTTATAAAGGGTAGACAAGGCTTCCATAATGTAAGAAGACTATTTAATATTATTTATTTTAATAAAGAAGCACCGGATACAGCTCTCCTATCATTGGACGCCGAAAAGGCCTTTGATAGAGTTGAATGGCCCTTTCTTTTTGAAGTCCTACAAAGGTTTGGACTTGGAAATAATTTCATAAAATGGGTTCAAATAATATACAATAATGCTACAGCAGAAATCCTAACAAATAACAATATTTCAAAACCAATAAAAATCAATAGAGGATGTCGACAAGGCTGTCCACTTTCACCTTTACTGTTTACTATGGCAATTGAACCTTTAGCAATAGCGATACGTTTACATTCACAAATATATGGAATTAAAGTTGGACCAACAGAACATAAAATCTCCCTGTACGCCGATGATATAATTTTGTTTATGTCGAATCTAAAAAAATCAATTCCAACCTTGTTGAATTTAATAAAGAATTTTGGGGAAATATCAGGATATAAAATAAATAAAACTAAATCTTCAATATTAATGCTAAATGAGACCCAGAGAAATTACCCAGCCCCTGAGGTAAATCAATTCAATGTTGTAAATCAGTTTAAATATTTAGGAATCCAAATTATGCCTAAGCTAGAATCAGTCGCCAGTGTCAACTATGAAGCCTTAATGTCAGATATCAATGAGTTAACTCAGAGATGGATGTCACTACCAATGTCGATGATCGGGAGAATCAATATACTTAAAAGTAATATTTTACCTAAAATACTTTATTTATTTCAATACATTCCCTTATCACCACCTTTAGATCTATTCTCAAGAATAAAAAAAAAGTTAGTGGAATTTATATGGAACAACAGGAGGGCTAGATTACGTTTGTCTTTATTATATTTACCATTTGATCGTGGAGGTCTGAAATGTCCAAATTTTATGTTGTATTATTGGTCGGCACAACTGAGGTCTATGACATTATTTTTCATCAAATGATCTCCCTCACTGGACTGAAATGGAATCATACAATTTACCTTTACCTCTTCCCATATTCATATACTCAGATTCGGCAAAAAAATTACAAAAACAAGTTAAAAATCCATTTGTAAAGCATATGATCAAAATATGGTGTGAAGCTAAAAACTATTTAAAAGAACCACAGTTATTGTCACAATTTAGTCCAATATGGGGTAATCAATATTTTAAACCAGGGAGAGCGGACGCTGTATTTAAAGTATGGAATTTAAAAGGGATACAAAAGATTCAGGATTTATATTTGCCATGTGCAGACAACATAATGTGTTTTGAAGAGCTGAGGATCAAATTTAATCTCAATAGAACACATTTTTTTAAATATCTTCAACTTAGAAACTTTATTCGATCAAATCAAAATAAAGCTCTCACTCGACCTATTTATTCATCCTTGGAAAAAATGATGATGAAAGATAGTAAAAGAAAGGGTATTATTTCAGAGTTTTATAACTCATTGACACTATCTTCAAGTGAAAATTCACTGAAAAGATTAAACTACTGGAAAGAAGATCTGCAAATTGAAATTTCAGAGGAACAATGGGAATTGGCTTGTACAGAAGCTCAAACCAAATCAATAAATGCACGCCTTAAATTGATACATTTCAAATGGTTAATGCGGATGTATGTTACACCGGAGGAGTTAAATAGATATAACAAAAATATACCAGATACATGCACAAAATGCATGGAAAGTAAAGGAACCCTATTTCATTGTTTATGGGAATGTAGATTAATAAGAATGTTTTGGGAAGAGGTGAGGGTAACAATTGAAAAAATAATCTCAAAACAAATCATATTGAATCCTAAACTGTTTTTGTTGGGTCTGTACCCAGAAAAGCATAATTTTAATAAAAGTGAAAGAACATTCATAGACCTCAGTTTGCTTAATGCCAAAAAATGTATTGCACTATTATGGAAAAAGACTCATAGACCAGATGTGACTCAGTGGTTAAGACAGATGTTAACAAACCTTCCATTAGAAAGAATAACATATATACTGAAATCAAAGGAAATTGTGTTTGAGAATATATGGAGACCTTTTATTGATTATGTAAAAAATTTAAACATAACTCTTGAAGAAGAAGGTGAATGATGTGTGTGGACCTTGTAAATTCCAAACTGGTGAACATAATATGTATACTTATGTATTGGATTGTCTAGACTAAACAGAGGAGCATTGTTGAAGACTTGATTTTGTTGGTGGTTGTTGGTGTTTTTAGTGCTTTTTTTTTTTTTGTAGTACTTTAGTGTTAGTGTTTGATTGTTTGTATCATGTTTGTTAAAAAAAAAAAAAAGGTTCAATAAAGATATTGTGGAAAAAAAAAGAGCTGGAAATAGAGATTTTAAGGGCAAAACAGAGCTATAAAACCTTACTGGAGAACAAAATGGCTTCCAATAATTTGGGTTCAGCCTGGTCCAGTATGAAAATGATCACTGGTCTCCAGAACACTAGAACCAGTATCTCTAGTGTCACTTTAAATGGTTTTAGATCAGATATTGAATTTGCTAATGCTCTTAATGGCTTTTATAATCGTTTTAACATGTTTGATTTTAGCAGAAGAAAACAGGCGCAAAGCCTTGAATGTGTGACAGCAGGCATTTCTCTGTGACCACAAGAGGACGTTGAAAGATCCCTTTCGTTCCCACAAAAGTCAACAAAAAGTCCAGGACCTGACAACATTTGTGGATGGTTAATCAAAACCTGTGCCAAAGAACTGAGTCCAGTTTTTCATAAGATATTCATCAGATCCTTGAAAACACAGCATGTCCCCAGGATTTGGAAGGATGCTGTTGTGGTCCCGGTTCCTAAATCTAGTCGCCCCCACACACTAAATGATTTTAGGAGACCAGTGGCTTCTGACTTCTATAATTATGAAAATCTTGGAAAAACTGGTTCGTTCAGAAATTCTTAATACAGAGAATGTACTTGATCCTTTGCAGTTTGCCTATAGGCCTAGGAGGAGAGTAGAGGACGCGATTCTTACTCTCCTTAACCTGCTTTTTAAACATCTGGAGGGGAGTGGGGCTCATGCACGGCTTTTATTCATTGACTTTTCGTCTGCTTTTAATACAATTCAGCCACACATTTTAACTTGGAGACTTTTAGAGCATTTTAATCTAAGTAATATTGTGGGCTGGATTTTAAACTTTTTAACAGACAGGACACAGAGGGTTAAAGTTAATGGCTTTTTATCAGACAAGGTGTGTTCCTCCACTGGGTCACCACAAGGGTGTGTGCTTTCACCCTTGTTATTTTTATTCTGTACACTAATATGTGTCAGAGTGCTTTTAAAAAGACTTATTTTAAAATATGCAGATGACTGATCGTGAGCCTGCTCCAAGGGACTGAAAACAGTCATGACCCGATCACAGAGGACTTTGTCCAATGGTGTGAGGATTCGCACCTACAACTGAATTTAGGCAAGACTAAAGACATGGTTATTGATTTTAGGCAAAATGCCAACACACCTGAACCGACTAAGATTAAGGGACAAATAGTGGAACAAGTCACATTTCCGGTTCCGCCGGACCGGTGGCGCCACACGAGTAGGCTGCCTGTTGCAACAGCCTTTTTTTTTTTTTTTTTTTTTTATCTTCCTTCTTTCTACACCTTTCACTCTGTATATATATCACGGACGCACGGATCGCCCCGGGGGTCTCCCGGGTCGGCGGACGGAGCCACGGTTTGCAGCGGGAGACGCTACAGCGGGGAGGAGCTAGTGTTAGCTAGCACTTGGCCGCCGCCCGGTGCTAATGGGAAACTCGACATACCGGGAGCTGTAGCGAAAACGACGCGGGTGCCGGGCTGGAGTTTAGGCGGCGTGCAAGAAATATAAGACAGAATAATAAAGAGCGATGGCAAGAACCAAGCAGACCGCCCGTAAAATCTACTGGAGGAAGAAGCCCCCCAGGATGCAGCTAGCCACCGTCACAGGCCCGTGGCTCAGAGAGATCCGTCGCTGCCAGAAATCCACGGAGCTGCTCATCCGTAAGCTGCCCGTCCAGCGCCTGGTGAGGGAGATCGCTCAGGACTTCAAGACCGTCCCACGTTTCCTGAGCTTCGCCGTCATGGCTCTGCAGGAGACCAGCAAGGCCCACCTGGTGGTCTCTTCTTCGCTAAGGGGGTCACCATCATGCCCAAAGACTTCCAGCTGGCCCGCTGCATCCGCGGAGAGAGAGCTTAGACTTTCTGCTGCACATTCACCAACCAACCATAATGCTCTGCACTGTGTGTCTATATATATACTGTATATTTATAGTAATATGGACATGTGTTTAGTAGATGTTTTTTCTTGCCTTCTGATTGTTGCTCTGAGTGTTGCTATCCCTGTGCTGTTGCAATCCTGGAATTTCCCCATTGTGGGACTAATAAAGGCTTATCTTATCTTATTTTATAAATATCTGGGTACAATTATTGATAATACTTTGAATTTTAAATTGAATTGTAAGGCCATAAACAGGAAGGGACACCAGCGCCTGTTTTGTTTGAGGAGGTTGTCCCATTTCCATATAGATAGGACTATCATGACACTTTATCGTGCTTTTATTGAATCAGTTTTATCTTTCTCGTTAGTGTCATGGTTTAGAAACCTTCCCCTCAAAGATAGAAACTCACTGGCCCAGATCATTAAATGGTCCAGTCGTCTCATTGGGGGGGGAGTCACAGCTGAGTCTGGAGGCCGTGTACACCAGGCGGGTACAGCGGCTGGCCACCTCCATCACAGCTGATGACTCCCATCCCTTGGCCAGTGAGTTCCAGCTTTTACCCTCTAGACGGAGGTTCAAAGTCCCCAGATGCAGAACCACACAGCAGCAGGAACAAAGCTGTTCCTGTACCATCGTTCTTGTAAACAGGCCTTAATGCATTTTATTTGAACTCTTGGGTCTGGCCTTTTTATGTGGTCTTATCTACTTTTTTACTGGTCGCTGGTGTGGTATAATGCTTTTATCTGGTTTTGCTATGGGTTCTTTTATTTATTTAGTTGGGTTTTTTATCTATTTATTTTAGTCTTTTTAACCATGTTCAGTAAGTTTCTGGAGTACATGTCCATGTCTTTAGTCTGTGCCGTTTTTAAATTGCCTAATCTATGTGTCTTGTGTTTTTAATGTTTTGATGTTCAAAGTTGTGTGTTTGAGATGTCCTCTCCAGACTGTAAAAAGAATCTACCTACGGGTATTAATAAAGTCACCTTGAACCTAATTCAAGGGGTTGAACAAAAATATATGATTAAACATGTAGAAATTGTAGCCATTTTTATACAAACGCTCATTTCAGGGGCTCAAAAGTAATTGGACAAATAAACATAACCCTAAGTAAAATGTTACTTTTCAATATTTTGTTGAGAATCCTTTGCAGGCAATGACTGCCTGAAGTCTGGAACCCATGGACATCAAACGCTGGGTTTCCTCCTTTGTGATGCTTTGCCAGGCCTTTACTGCAGCTGTCTTCAGTTATTGCTTGTTTGTGGGTCTTTCTGCCTTAAGTTTTGTCTTGAGCAAGTGGAATGCATGCTCGATTGGGTTGAGATCTGGTGATTGACTCGGCCATTGCAGAATATTCCACTTTGTTGCTTTAAAAAACTCCTGGGCTGCTTCTGCAGTATGTTTTGGATCATTGGTGAAGCGCCGTCCAATCATCTTTGCTGCATTTGGCTGAATCTGAACAGAAAGTATATCCCTATACACTTCAGAATTCATCCAGCTGCTTCTGTCTGTCACCATGGGTTGAGATGCCGTCTCGGCACTCAGCCCATGTTTTCCCTCATCCCTGCTTCCCATTGAGCAGCATCTCAGCTGGCCCCCAGCTGGCAGCATTATGGACGGCTGGGGCCAATTAGTCTTCATCAGCTGGGGCGCTGCCAATGAGGATAAATAGGAGCAGCCTCGATGACTCGGGGCTGCGACATAAACACATTGCTAAGCTGAAGCCCCTTCGTCTGGTGTCAGCTTATACTCCTCTTGCAGCATTCCTGTGTTTGTATCCGCTGTGAGTATGTACGTCTTGCTACCCCCACGTCCGGTACGAGCTGCTTACCTCTGCGCTGTGCAACTTGTGAGTGTACGTCTGCATGAGTATCTGTGCTCTCCTCATCCCTTCCCCTTTACCCAAAATAAACCATCACGACTCACTGGCTTGTCCCTGGCTCTGATTGCCCGGCTCCCTAGAGCCGGATATGACAGTATGTCGCAGCCAGAAGAGCTACCGGCGGCCGTGAGTCGCCGTGGAAATGTACCTTTCTGTCCGGGTGTCAGCGCTGCTAGCATGCCGTTTCCCAGGAGTCACTTCCGGCGCCAGGGCGACGAGCTGAGGTCCATCTCGGAGGCTGTCGACGGGACGTTCTTCACCCTGCACGACGCCTCCAACGCGAGACGCTGGCATCCGGGCCGTGCTGAGGAACTCCTGGACTGTCACCCTCACTCTCTGTACCATCTGGAGGACAGTGCCAGGATAGACGCTGCAGGTACACAGCGAGAGAAGCTCCACGGGGTGGATGGAAATCCCGGCAGGGAGTCGAAGTGGGCGACGTCTTTCCCCGCTTCGGAGTCCCGTTCCTGCCGCCATTCCAGTCCGGGAGTTCGCGCCAACCAGAGGACTTCCCCCGACCTGCGCCACGTCACTCGGGATTCCCTTCAAGGAGCCGCAGCTGACAGCAGTTATGTCCGGGGTCGAGTGGCTGTCGCGAGCTCTACTGTGTTTCCTGTCACCACCTTCAGGCATGTGGCGGCGGCAGTGAGATTGATGGTGAGGACTTCAGGGCTACGAAGCTTTCCCGTGCTCGACGCCTTCCTCGTCTCGATCTCCGATCTGGAGCGGCGAATCCTGGGTTTCCCCCTCGCTTCGTCCCCTGGGAGTAGTCGTCATCACATCGCCGAGTCACCTCTGCACGAACCTCGTCCGGATCCAGTTCTGGGTCATTGTCAGGACCGTTCCTCCCACGCAGCTGTCATCCCTCCGCCTCGTCAGTGTGGAGATTCTACAGCCTCGTCCCCTGAGCCTCGTTCCCCCGCTGTCATTCTTGGACATTCGGGCTGGCTCACCCCGGCTGTTTCCCCCTCCTCCTCGACGCGCTTCCTGACCGCTGTGTGTGCCTGGAATCCCGGCCTGGTGAGCTCTCTGCTGGAGACAACGCGAGCGATCCTCAGACGAGTTCCCGGGGGGTCCTCCGTTATCGCCGGGCGGGGAGAGGAAGAAGCAGATTCCACTACAGCAGGCGATACTCAACCTCCAGGGGGCAGGCAAGTCATTGTTTTTTCACACCTGCTTAATGATTTGCTCTGTCACATCCCTGGAGGAGAAGTTCAGGGTTCGCAGCTCCCTGAACTCTCCCCACCTGCTGTAACCTGTATGCCTAATCCCGCATTCTCTGTGTCTCTCTCCGCCGAGCGGTCCCCGGCTCCGGGTCAACGTGGTGGGATATGGAGAGGGCCTGTGGTTCCGCAGCTACATTGCGGACGGAGGAGGGGGACTGACTGCTGCGTGGAGTCTACGCCGACGACTGAGCGTCCCCGGGTCTCCACGGAGGAGCGGTTCGGTCCGGCGGGACGAGATTCTTCTGGCTTCACGCCAAGTGGATCGTCGGCGGGGTTACCTGAGCTGGAGGGATCTCAAGCTGCGCTGACCATCGTGCTGGCTGCGGGGCCCGACGCGGCTAGATGGGAGCCTGACAACGACCTCCTGACGACGGATCCTGGATCTTCGCAGTCCTGGACGGCGTCAGAACCCGAGATCAGGCGAGTGCTCTCCTTTCTTTTCTCTCTTTTTATCCCCGAGCACTTCAGCCTATCTCCAGGGGAGACGAGCAGGGTGCAGCCGCCCGCTGCGTCTGAGCTCGTCTCGCCGGGTTCTGGTGCTGCCGGTGATCCTGATCCCGGTTCTGTTTTCTCTTCTGAGCCTTCTTCCAGGGTCACCGGCAAGGAGTTGCTGTTCCTCGTGGTGCTGGAGGGTCCGGGTTCAACGTTGGAGGTCGGTTCTGGTGCAGTATTCAACGTGGGTTCGCCCGAGACCCAGTCGGGGTCCAACGTGGGTTCGCCTGAGGCCCGATCGGGGTCCGACGTAGGTGCTGCCCCAGTATTGTCCAGGTCCGGTGAGGAGGTGGCCGTTTTCCTGCGGCCTGACGCCCGCCGCCCTCGTCATCGGCTCTCCCCTGAGCCTCTTCCACCGGGATCCGCTCTGATCCTTCGCCCGTCTCAACGGTCCTGGTGGTTGAGTGATGCGGGTCGACGACCCGACCCACAGAACTTTCGGTTCGGTGATCTGGTTCCCCCCACTGGTCTGTGTTTCCCTCTGGGCAGCCTGGTTCGGCTGCCGGTGGACTGGATTCCTGGGATCTGGGTCCAGAGTTCGCCGTCCGAACACTTCTCTTTCCCTGATTCGCCAGCTGGACGATGGGCAGGGAGATCTCCGGAGCCATCTCGGCCATTTTTGGACTCTGCCTGCCATTCACCTCGGGTGTCACTTTTTCTTTTGTTATTAAGGTCACTCGGGTGTAATGTTCTGTCCTGTTGGTGGATTTGTTTTTATAGTGCTGTGTTTTCCATCGCTCATGCTCAGCATTTTACTTTTTGTGCCATGTTTTTAGCCTCGTTTTTTGTATTGTAGAGTTATGTTTTGTTTTCCGTAACACCATGCTCTGCAGTTATCCATTTATTCCAGTCACTTTCATTTCTTTAGGTGACTGGGTATTTATATATTCGTGTGTGTGGGTTTTTCTTTGCCTGCACTCAGTATTTCTTTTTTGTCCTGTTGGTTCATTATAGAGTCATGTGCCTTGTTTTTCGTAACACCATGCTCTATAATTGTCATTTGTTCCAGTCACCCTCACTTTTCTTGGTGACTGTGTGTATGTACTTAAATTAGCGCTGTGTATAGGTTCCCCTTTATTTAACCGTACTCAGCATTTTTTGCCCTGTACCTTTTTGGTGGTTCTTTTTTCCTTGCTCTGGGTCACGCATGGTTGGTACTCTCTGGGTAGTATGTAACCGGCGTGCTGACCCAGTTCTTCTCCCCATCTGTACCTGGGTTAATTATTCTGTTTTGTCAGTATTGTATTTGGGTTTTTCTTTCCCGCTACCCTACATTGCCCCATTGGTGTTGTCCTTCCCTTGGCTTCTCCCCCCCGGTCCGCCTCCCTTCCTCCCACCCTAGGTGGGGGGGGGGGGGGCTGGGATGTTCCTGGTCGTTCAGGAGCCCGACCTTGAGGGAGGGGCTCTGTCACCATGGGTTGAGATGCCGTCTCGGCACTCAGCCCATGTTTTCCCTCATCCCTGCTTCCCATTGAGCAGCGTCTCAGCTGGCCCCCAGCTGGCAGCATTATGGACGGCTGGGGCCAATTAGTCTTCATCAGCTGGGGCGCTGCCAATGAGGATAAATAGGAGCAGCCTCGATGACTCGGGGCTGTGACATAAACACATTGCTAAGCTGAAGCCCCTTCGTCTGGTGTCAGCTTATACTCCTCTTGCAGCATTCCTGTGTTTGTATTCCGCTGTGAGTATGTACGTCTTGCTACCCCCACGTCCGGTACGAGCTGCTTACCTCTGCGCTGTGCAACTTGTGAGTGTACGTCTGCATGAGTATCTGTGCTCTCCTCATCCCTTCCCCTTTACCCAAAATAAACCATCACGACTCACTGGCTTGTCCCTGGCTCTGATTGCCCGGCTCCCTAGAGCCGGATATGACACTGTCTTGTCACATCAATAAACAAGTGACCCAGTGCCAGTGGAAGCCATGCATGCCCATGCCATCACACTGCCTCCACCATGTTTTACAGAAGATGTAGTGCTTTGGATCATGAGCTGTTCCAATTCTTCTCCAAACTTTCTTCCCATCATTCTGGTACAGGTTGATCTTAGTCTCATCTGTCCAAAGAATGCTGTTCCAGAACTGGGCTGGCTTCTTCAGGTGTTTTTTGGCAAAGTCAATTCTGGCCTTTCTATTTTTGAGGCCGATTCATGGTTTGCACCTTATGGTGAATCCTTTATTTACTCTCATGAAGTCTTCTCTTTATGGTAGACTTAGATACTGATGCACCTACTTCCTGGAGAGTGTTCTTCACTTGAGTGGATGTTGTGAAGGAGTTGTTCTTCACCATGGAAAGGATTCTGATCATCCACCACTGTTGTCTTCTGTGGACGTCCAGGCCTTTGAGTTCCCGAGCTCACCAGTGCACTCTCAGAATGTACCAAACTGTTGATTTGGCCACTCCTAACATTTCTGCTCTCTGATGGATTTCTTTTTTTCAGCCTCAGGATGGTCTGTTTCACCTCCATTGAGAGCTCCTTTGACCGCATGTTGTGTGCTCACAGCAACCGTTTCCAAATGCAAACGCCACACCTGGAATCAACTCCAGACCTTTTAACTGCTTAATTGATGACAGGTTAACGAGGGAAGAGCCCATGCAGCCTTATTTTTTTGCAGCCTTATGAGTCAATTGTCCAATTACTTTTGGTCCCTTGAAAAAGAGGTGGCTACATATTAAAGAGCTGTAATTCCTAAACCCTTGCTCCAATTTGGATGTGAATACTCTAATTACAGCTGAGAGTCTACACTTTAAGCCCACAGTGATTATATAATTGTATTCTGAATGTTTTCGTAAACAGCTAAAATAACAAATATCTTTATTTAATATCTTCAGTATTATTTTTGTATTTTTTGACAAATGGAAGACAGTTCTGTCTGAGTCACCATTATCCTCTAGTTGAAGGAACTGTCACTTTAAGATACCAACTAGCCAGCATAGACCCCATAGGGTTAATCTGTTGCTACCTATGTTTGTGGACAGTTTCCATATGGCTGTATGCAACCATAACTTGTCCACGGTCTTCCGATTCTGTCCACTGCTTGCTGCCATTGCTTTCATCGGATGCATTGCTATTGTTAATTCCCAGACTGCCTCCTTCACTCATACAGGCTATAAAAATCCAAGTTATTATATAAATGACAAAAATCAAATGCATTAAGCAGTCAAAATATAAGTGTCTGTGCCAGTGTATTGCAGAACGCAAATGTTTGAACATGGTAGTTTGTATTTTCTGAACACAAATTATATTTAGCTAGACTCATTGTTGAACATGGCTGCAGTTCCAGCTCCTGCAAAACTATAAGAAATAATACCTTGTAAAAATGTAAACAAAAACACTTTCAATGAGTGAATAGTAAACTAGCAGAAATGGCTGAAGTTGCTCACAAATCCGCTTTATTGAAATATATTATGTCAAGAGAACAAATCCAAACAGTGAAAGTCATTTTTACCTAATAATATATCCCTTATTTCCATCCATCCATTATATCAGAGTTAAAAATTTAAACTTTAACGTCCAAACCTGCACCAGGCTTCATATCCTTCATCAGGACTGTTAACATGGCAACACAGATTATGTTCCTTAGTGGTAGATTTCTCACTTTTGGGTACAGTGCCATCTCTGGTGACAAGCCGGTGGCTTGTCACCAGACTGCAAACCAAGTCTACCTACGGGTACAAATAAGTAACAAAAAAAAAAAAAAAAATCTGATATTTTTATCATTTGTTGAAAGTTTAGCTTTCATTATGCAGTTAGTTATCCCCCCCCTCCCCACCGATCGGAACTGTCACCAGGTACAGCATTCCTACAGATCAGATGCTGACCCAACATTCAGTACTGCATTTCTTCTAAACCATTTTCCCAGCAATTCAGGCAACACTACCTACTTGTGAAACTTTGTTGCCGTCATAACAAGCGCTTCAAAATTTGGATCTGGTGTTATTCTCTATATATAGTTCTTTAGGTGACTATACACTAGTTACAATATACTGATTTTGTAATGAGAATCTGGCACTGTGCCTGAAAGTAATAGTTGTGCTGTCCGTTAAGCTGCAGCGTGACAGCATGATGATGCAACCAGGCAGAAGCCTTTTTCTTTTGACCCTTCTAACAACGTCTTGTCTTTTGCCAGGTAGGGGCATTTAATTTCCAAACACCCTGAGCCACAACAGCCATAAGACACCTTCCCATCTGGTGATTGTCAAGTTGAGGATACTGTGGAGAAATATGGAGGCCAGCAGGGCTTGCATCAAAACTGATGTGTGATGACATGGTTTCAATGCATTTCTCCTTTGCCTTGGTCTACTGTTGAATGCCCTACCTTGAAATATTAAGCAAAACAATTTTGCATCAGTGCATACACATTAATGGCCCACAATGACTTTCAGTTAAAATACTACTACCGTGTGGCTGAGGTGGTATACTTGGCAGATCTGGGGTAGCATATGGCATTCACAAGTGACTTTGGGGGCTTCTCACTGCTTTTTATTACTGCACCAAATTTGGAAGCAGTTATCCTCCCACATCTGTAGGCCTGTCTGTCTCCTGTTCAACAAGTTTACATTAAGCATATGAAGATCACAGCTGCCCAAAGACTCATTTTTAAGAAGTTCATTGTAAGTCAAACTGGCGTTCTTAGCCTCAAAGTTGTCCTAGTGGTATAGGACAGCCATCTCTCAGAGCCACAGGGATAAAATCTTTGGAGTGTTTTGGAGCGATGGAGAGAACAGCAGCTCTTGGGTTTGCATACTTGAGCTCATCAAGAAAATCTGCAAGCTCATTTGCTGTAGGTTTAGGTGGGGCAACACCGGGCCCCGACTCTCCTTGTTTTTCACTGACAGCATTTATATCCACGATTCAAAACCTCTCGTGTTGTGGGAGATGTCATATCTATAGAACACACCTCAGCACAGTAAATTCTTTGTTGGTGCTGGCTGAAGCCACTGACATGGCAATGAAGTACACGGCGTGTCACCACACATCCTTACTTCTGACACAACTACAAACATCAGGGCAGCGGTGTGTGAACAAGTCTGTCCAAGTCCAGCCATACATGTACAGTGAGCAGTCAAAATTGTTCCCAATTTCTCTGCAGCTAACCAAGGTTGAAGAGGGGGTTCACCCATTTGCTGGCTTGTTTTACCGGCACAATTAATGAGTGACCGTTAGATGCGGAGACAAACACGTGAAACGATAGCTAGCTAATGCTAGGCTAGCGTAGCTAACTGTAGCGACATTTTTAAATGACTAAACTTAAACTTTAAATGAACGTAATATATACACACACATGCATACCTGTCCACAGACATCCAGAATATCCGTAGGTGTCTTCGTTACTTTAATTTTGCCTACAAATCCTGCCTTGAAGTATGACCAAGCGTCCAGGCTTTTAAATGCTTTCAGACTCTGCTTTGTATACTTTCTTGGTTTCAAAATTAAGTACATACTAGAAAAGCACTCGGAGAGCGCAGACCTCGGCCAAGCGCCACAGTTCCCCCCCATACAGTGTTTGTGTGTATGTTTTCAGATTCCTTGACCATGAAAACATATGACTAGCAATTGGATTCACAATAATAGGATTAGTGGTTCAGTAATAAAAGCATTACCTCCTTGGCGGAGGTAATAAACTGAAGTGTTGCTGTTGTGTCCATCTCCTCCATCTGCAAAGTGGCAGGCTGCGACCTGTCAAGGCATACCTCATGCCTCCCTTATTGGGGGGGGGGGGCTTTCACACCTGTACTGAGTACTTAAAAACTGTATTTATCGGCAGAGAAAACAAGCAAAAACAAAAAAAACTAAGCAAACAGCAACTGCAACATGAACTATTTCAAACATATTTATTCAAATGTACACTTATATGGACACAATTTTGAGCCATAACTTTTTGGTAATGTGAAAATAAGCCAAGTAGCACAAAAAAATTGAGTGCTCTTGCTGTCAGGAAACAATGTTGGCACCAAATCACTGAAGTGATCTGCCACCAATGGGGGTAGATTGTGCTCTGGCACAAAATGACAAAACATCACTTCTGCTAGTGATGCATTGGATTTGGAAGGCGTCGGTTCTCTCACTGGCTGAAAATGTTCATCCATCGATCGAATCTGGCTACACAGTTTTTGTGGCGCTGTGTAACAAAGTGCGACTTCAGGTCGAAAATCCCTGATGCAGTCAGTTTTAGCATTAGAGTCACACATATCAGGCGCAGCATTACTGGCGCCGGGATTCCTCTCTGTTCCGGAGCCGCAGGACAAAAGAAGGTGCGATAATGGTTGCCGTGGGTTTTATTGGGTTTGCACTCCGCGGAAAAAAAGAGGATTTGGAAGCCTCCCCCGGCAGAGAGCTGGTTTTTGCGCAGCCCCTATGGCTGGCCGGGGAATTTCTGCCAAATAATCCGGCGCCGGACAGCTGCCCGTGTCAGCTTTTGCAGCGTAGCGCAAACACAGGCACTCTGGCGAGCCCTGCCCACCACAGTTTTCTGCGTGCTTTTGTGCCTAAAACTTTGAAGGCGGCGGAGTTTGTGTTCAGACACGACGACCAGCGCCCTCTATTGCCCCTGCACACATGTTGAAAATGGCCGTATCTCACAATGTTAAAGAATCATTTAAAAAATTCCTGTATCAAGACGGTGATCCAGATCATCCCCAAAATTTAATCAGTGCTTCCTTGTACTATTTCCAACAAGGCCTGAAAGTTTCATCAAAATCCGTCCAAAACTTTTTGAGTTATCTTGCTAACCAACAGACAGACAAACAGACAAACGCTGGCAAAAACATAACCTCCTCCTGGCCTTCGGCCTGGCGGAGGTAATAAATATCAGGAAACCCAATTTCTGGCCACATCTGGATATTAACGGACCACTGATTCTTTTGCAGGCTGAGGGTCGCTTACCTTTCGTCCTTATTAAAGACAAAAATAGATGTTTTTACCTTTACATGTTTCAACTGTTCACTGCAGCCTTCGTCAGAAGTGCAGACACATTCACAGCAAAAAAAAAAAAATCTTGTCATCTCTGCATTACGGGGGTCTGCAGCCTGTGGCTCCAGGACCACATGATGCCCTTTTCACATTTGAAAAATACAAAAAAGCTTTTTATGCTGATTTACAACACAAAGGTTGCCAATTCATGAGAAAAGGTCCAAATTTCAAGTCTTTGGGTTCCGGGGAGAGTATGGTTGCGAAGCTGAAACTTAAAGGAATTGACGGAAGAGCACCACCAGGAGTGGAGACTGCGGCTTAATTTGACACAAACCTCACCCAGCGCAGACACAGGATTGACAGGTTAAATCAAAGTAGCTTAATCTGCGCTGGGGAGATTTGTCATATCAGTGTTTAAATAAGTCTCAGCCTGAACAGCTGCCAGTGGGACGACTTACAGAATGTATTAGACATTCAGAGATGCTGTTCACAGATCTGGAGTCAGATCTGATTAAGGCTGCAGTGAACAGTCGAAACATGTAAAGGAGGTAAAAACATCTTTCCATTTTTGTCTTTAATAACAAAAGGCAAATAATTAAAAGACAAAATGAACCTACTTGGGCTATGAGGGTTGCTGTCCAATCCCACTGCTTTCAGTTTGATCATATTTGTATTCCTCTCCATATCGATGTTTTTACTGCTACATGTAGCCACCTTTGATTTGTTTTGCCACTCGATCTGGAAGGAGGGGGGCATGGCTGTAAGCCAAGTGACGTCAATGCATGGCCTCAATATAATCCAAGTCTCCAACCTTTCAATAGTGTATGGTCCAGAAAATCTTGCTTCAAGTGGAGAGCCAATGACAGGTAAAATCAAAACCTGATCTCCAACTTCAAATGAACAAGAATGGGTTTTTTGTCACAAAACCTTCATTTGACTGCTTTTTGCAAATTTTCACTTACCATTTCACAAGCCCGCTATTACAGATAGAAAGCAGAGATGTGGTCCAACAAGTTTGGAGAAACGGAATCTTCCTTCAAATGTTTTTCCATTAACAAAGCCATCGGGCCACTAACTTTGTCCATACAAGTTTATTTGAGCTGAAACCAAATGATTCTTGAATGGCCTCTCGAGCGGCAAGCACCACCACTGGAACCCTCTCATCCCAGTCTCTTGAACTCCCGGCAATAGGTTCTCAGCAAAGATTTCAGAGTGGAATGAAATCGCTCTAGAGCTCCTTGACTCTCTGGATGATAGGTGCTAGAGGAACTGTGAGTACTCCTTAACTGCTGTATTACCTGCTGAAACACCTGAGACATGAAGTTCATTCCTTGATCTGAACAATTTTTGGAATGCCAAAGACAGAAGAATTTCAGTGCTTTAGTCGCACTTTTTGCTGTAATTGTTCTAAGTGAGATTGCTTTTGGAAACCAGTCGATGCACACATTATGCTGTGACGATGGGATGTCAGCACTGTATGTCTGGTTGTATTGTGTGATTATGTTGTATCTGTATTGTTGTAATGTCTGTATGATTGTTTGGTAAGATGCACATAGTAGTTTAGGATTTGTCTTTGTTAATTTAAAGGCCCTGGGAGATAATTAGTATGATTAACAATTATTTTACCAAATTCTTAAAGGATTTATTGCACATACCTTTGCCAACATGCTTCCTGTGCGTGTCCAGGCAAAAGACTTCGTTAGGAGTTGAGGGCCTTATATAGAACACCAGCTGGGAGCAAATATGTATGGTAAGTCAGAGGGGTGGTTTAATATTTGTAAATAGGGGTTAAAGCTATTTATTGAACTATTTATATTACCATTTATTGTATGTCATTTATGTTTATATTGTGTATGTTTGGGGAAAGTATTTATGTATTTTAGATGTTAGTGGGTATGTGTTTAGAATAGGAATGATGACTGTTTTACCTGGGATTATGGTAGGGGCTAATCACCTCTAATTATCTCGTCCATTATATAACAGGTGTGAGATATCGAGTGAGGGGTGGCATTTGATGATATTGGATTGCAAAGTGTTTTATTGCTTGATATGCTTCTTGGCTGAGGAAGTACATTTGTTTGGAAAGACTGTCAGATGATTTTTCCTGAGAAACTGGAGATTACTTGTAAGTTAAAATAAACTGGATTAATTGAAAAGATTTTGCCTCGCCTTCTCAAGACACCACGTTCACATTTGGTGGCAGCTGTGGTCCGTGCTGTGGACGCCGTGGCGTTCAGTGGACGGAGGAATCCATGGCCAGAAGGAAAGTGAGGCAGGAGGAGCGGTCTGACCTGGATGCAGGAATGACGAATGAGGAGCCGGGAGTCAGCGGACTGGGCGAGCTCGAAGAGCTAACGAGCCTGGTGAAATCAGTGGTACGTTCGCTGATGGTTAGAGACCGGCAGATGGAGGAGGAAGCCGCTCTCCATGACCAAAGGTGGCAGGCTGTAAATGAACAAATTCGTCGGGTACAGTCGCAGGTTGCGGCGCTGAGAGGGGAGTATGGCAGCCGGGCGGAGCATGGTGGTGACGACGGCGCTCCGGGGGAGGACCCCAGGGTGACGGCCAGTCGGGTCGGCCCGCAGGAGGAAGATTTGCCGCTGCAGGTGCAGCCGAGGAGGACATCAGTGCACCGCGAGCCCAGGCTGAATCCTCTCTCACCCGAGGACGACATAGAACATTACCTGACGACATTCGAGAGGATCGCTACAGTCTGCCGCTGGAGGGAAGAAGAGTGGGCTATCCATCTTGCTCCTTTACTCACAGGTAAAGCGCGGAGCGCATAGGTTTTGATGGATGTGGCTGACACAGACAATTATGGGAAAGTTAAAGAAGCTATCTTGAGTAAATTTGAAATAACTTCTGACACTTATAGGAGGAGGTTTCGTTCTCTGGACATTTACCAGGACGAAACCCCTCGCGAACTTTATGTACGTTTGAAAGACTTGTTGTATAAATGGATTAAGCCAGAGACCCTACCGTTAAAAGACATTATGGAACAGCTTATTTTGGAACAGTTTTTGCGCATGGTGAACCCGGAACTGGGAGTCTGGATACAAGAGCGGGACCCGAAGACTGCAGAGGACGCTACTTGTCTGGCAGAGGTTTTTCTGTCAGCCAGGTCTGGGAGCAGGAGACCTACTCTCGGCCGTGACAGATCTTTCACCACTCTGAGTGAGTTTAATGAGGGTGAAAGGGGTGGCCCAGCTCGAGATAGGTTGTATTCCAGGCTCAGTCAGATCACAAACAGCAAATATGATAATAGCAAAAAGTCACGCGTGGTTGCAAATAAGGATATACGCTGTTATCACTGCAATAAAATCGGTCACACCCAATACTCATGTCCTGCCATAAGGAATCAGAAACAGTCACTTTTATGTTCATTTCCTAGACCCACTTGTTCAGCCTCAGGGCCTCTTCACACTGACCATTAAGCAACACTTTCGTTTTATATACTCCACTATGCACTGTTAGATTCAGGCTGTTTTCAAACAGTTGTGCTACCTAGTTTGATCCCTAGGGATTTATGGAATGACTCAGAAATAAACATCAGTTGTGTCCATGGGGATAAGTAACTGTACCCGACCGCTGAGGTTTATTTAACAGTGGGGGGGGGGGGGGGTCAAACTTATCTCCTTCCTGTAGCTCTTGTGCCTGATTTTCCGTATCCTGTTATTCTTGGCAATGATGTTCCAACTCTGTTGGACATCATACAACAGGTTAGAGAGGAACAAACTGAGGAGAGACAGGCAGGTGGCACTGTTGAACAGAGTAAATACACCTGTGGTGAAAAACTAATATGGTGACAACTAGGGCACAGAGGGTTGCCAATGCTCTTCAGGAATTACCCTTTTGATTCTGAGATAGAGGTAGACCCTATTAAGCAACACAAATCCAAGGCTCAGAAGAGAAGAGATAAGGTGTTAGTGTCAGCAAAGAATTTGGGTGAAGAAACACCACAATTAAGCCAGTCAGTAGAGTTTGACATCCCTCCTGACATTGCTAAATTGCAGAAAGCTGACCCAACACTTAAGCCCTGGTTTGATAAAGTCTCGGAGATTGAGGGTGTGAAACAGGGTAAAACGGATTGTTTGGCTGAGGCCTTGTATGTCATACAAAAGGGCATTCTATATCAACAGCACGGTGGAGTTATGGCCATAGCTTTACCACAGGACCTCACACCAAAAATTATGGAATTAGGACATGTTATTCCTTGGGCAGGTCATCTAGCATTCCAAAAAACTCTACAGAGAATTGCTAGAAGGTTTGTGTGGCCGGGAATGTATACCCAGGTAAAGGACTTCTGCACGACATGCTCAGTATGTCAGGTTACAGCATCTAGGGGACTGGCACATGCCCAACTGCAACCATTACCCATTATTGGAACACCATTCGATAGAATAGGGATGGATATAGTTGGCCCCCTAGAGAGAAGCTCCTCGGGTAATAAATACATTCTTGTAATTTGTGACTATGCGACTCGGTACCCAGAAGCCTTTCCCCTGAAATCTATTAAGGCTAGGCAGGTTGCTAACTGCCTTATCCAGTTGTTTTCAATGGTAGGCATACCTAGAGAAGTTCTGACAGACTGTGGAACAAATTTCTTGTCCAGATTGTTGCAGCAAGTGTATAAGCTGTTGGGGATTAAGGGCATTAAGACCACCCCTTATCACCCGCAGACTGATGGACTAGTGGAGCGATTTAATCAGACTCTTAAAAATATGCTGCGGAAATTTGTTTCTGAAACGGGCTCAGATTGGGATCAGTGGGTACCTTATTTACTGTTTGCTTACCGGGAGGTGCCCCAGGCTTCAACAGGGTTCTCACCTTTTGAACTGCTGTATGGTCGTCAGGTGAGGGGCCCACTGGATTTATTAAAGGAGCACTGGGAGAGTCCACCGAGTGATCAGGACAATGTGGTCTCTTATGTCATTAAAATGAGAGAAACTGGATCGAATGACAGCTTTGGCTCAGGAGCACATGAGGACGGCGCAGGCCAAACAAAAAACCTGGTATGATAAGAAGGCCAGAAAAAGGGGTTTTCACCCAGGACAACGGGTTTTGTTATTGCTGCCCTCGTGTGACCGTAAGCTGTTGGCTCGATGGCAGGGGCCATATGAAGTTTCCAAAAAACTAAGTGCAGTGACATATGAACTATATATGCCTGACAGGAAGGTAAAGTATCAGACCTTCCATATTAACTTATTGAAAGAGTTTGAGCAGCCTGGTCATCAGCAGCAGCAACCTGCTCTTCAGGAGACACATCAGCTCTTGATCTGTGCGACGGAAGTGGATGAGGAGAAGGAACAGTCCTTTCCCACAAATGTGTCAGAGCCTTATTTCTTTCAAGTGTCTCATTTGCAGGTGGATCAGCGGAGAGAGTTGGAGACATTACTGGATCCAGATTTGTTTCAGGAGAGACCTGGTTTCACCACGTTAGTACGTCCTAAGATTTATTTGAAAGAGGAAACTGTTCCACGTAGAAAATCGTATAGGATCCCGGAACGATTGGTCCCAAAAATGAAAACAGAAATTGACTTGATGTTGCAGCTGGGAGTGATTGAGGAGTCAGTCAGTGAGTGGTGTAGCCCGATTGTGCTGGTTCCAAAAAAGGATGGCTCATTAAGATTTTGCATTGACTTTAGATACCTTAACTCAGTATCTAAATTTGAGTCATACCCTATGCCCCGGATTGATGAATTATTAGAGAAAGTGGGCAAGGCTAGATTTATTTCTACTTTGGACCTATGCAAGGGGTATTGGCAGGTGGCATTGGCACCAGAAAAAGGAACTTACAGCCTTTAAAACACCGTATGGCAGTTTTCAATTTAGGGTCATGCCATTTGGCCTTCAGGGGGCACCTGCAACGTTTCAGCGGCTGATGGACCAAATATTAAGGAGACTATCGAACTTTGCGGCTGCCTATTTGGATGATGTGGTCATTTATAGTCAGACCTGGGAATAACATCTGATACACCTTAGGCAGGTCCTTCAGCTAATTAAGAGGGCAGGACTGACAATTAACCCACCCAAATGTGCATTCGGACAGCAGCAGGTGGAGTACCTGGGACATGTGGTTGGTCAGGGGGTCATTAGACCACGAATAGATAAAGTGGATGCCATTCGGACCTACCCTGTACCCACCACTAAGAAGAGAGTGTGATCATTCATGGGAATGGTAGGATGGTATAGTAAGTTCATCCCCCACTTTGCTGAAAGAGCCACAGTATTGACCGACCTCACTAAAGCTTCAGCACCAAATAAGGTAAAATGGACAGAGGAATGTGACAGAGCGTTTGAGGATCTGAAGAGGGCTATTTCTGGGAGGAAGGTTCTCTACAGTCCAGACTTTGCTCGCCTGTTCATTTTACAGACTGATGCTTCAGGGGTTGGCATTGGAGCAGTACTTCTCCAGGAGGAGAAGGGAGAGAGACACCCAGTACTGTTCTTGAGCAGTAAATTGTTGGACCGGGAGACAAGATACTCTACGGTTGAAGAAGAATGTCTTGCCATAAAATTGGCAATAGGCTCCTTTAAAATATTATTTATTAGGGCGTCATTTTTTGTTAGAGACAGATCATCGGGCTTTACAGTGGTTAGACAGAATGAAGGATGTGAACAGTCGTCTTACAGGGTGGTATGTGTCCCTCCAACCATATAATTTTACTGTTCGGTATGTGGCAGGGAAAACCAACCTTGTGGCTGATAGCCTTTCTAGAATACATGACTCAGTACTGTATTCTCAGGAAAGGGGGGAGGAAATGTGACGATGGGATGTTACCACTGTATGTCTGGTTGTATTGTGTGATTATGTTGTATCTGTATTGTTGTAATGTCTGTATGATTGTTTGGTAAGATGCACATAGCAGTTTAGGATTTGTCTTTGTCAATTTGAAGGCCCTGGGAGATAATTAGTATGATTAAGAATTTGGTAAAATAATTGTTAAAGGATTTATTGCACATACCTTTGCCAACATGCTTCCTGTGCGTGTCCAGGCAAAAGATTCTGTTAGGAGTTGAGGGCCTTATATAGGACACCAGCAGGGAGCAAATATGTATGGTAAGTCAGAGGGGTGGTTTAATATTTGTAAATAGGGGTTAAAGCTATTTATATTACTATTTGTGTGTTATTTATATTGTGTATGTTTGGGGAAAGTATTTATGTATTTTAGATGTTAGTGGGTATGTGTTTAGGATAGGAATGATGACTGTTTTACCTGGGATTATGGTAGGGGCTAATCACCTCTAATTATCTCGTCCATTATATAACAGGTGTGAGATATTGAGTGAGGGGTGGTATTTGATGATATTGGATTGCATGGCATTGCATTGCTGATTGCAAAGTGCTTTATTGCTTGATATGCTTCTTGGCTGAGGAAGTACATTTTTGTTTGGAAAGACTGTCAGATGATTTTTCCTGAGAAACTGGAGATTACTTGTAAGTTAAAATAAATTGGACTAATTGCAAATTGAAGCTCTGGCCTCGTTTTGCTGCACCACGTTCACATATGCATTTATTTAAACAAACTTATTAAAAAAAAAAGATTTAACAAATATCAAAAGATATAAAACAATGCAAAGTGATAAAAGAATTGTTTTCTGCTTTTTTGTTTTGGGTAAGGGTCCCACACAATCCACCAGCATGCTGCTGAATGGTTCAAAAGCAAGTATGGACTGCAGAAGTGTAACTGGCACCACTTGGTTTGCCAGTAAACTGAAACCTGACACGTCCTACAAAAATTTCTTATCCGTTTCAACCAGGCCAAAATAAGTTCTGTAATATCAGATCACGTCCTGTATTCTCTCTTTCCACTAGTGTCAATACGGTATGGTTTGTCTGCTTTTCCATTAGGGACTAACTGTTAAGTTCCCTTTTTTCCAGAACTGCTAGATTGAGGTTATATCAGTGCTGTCCCAGTGACGTAAAAACACTGCAGGCCACTGATTGGTCTGTGCGTAACATGAGTGGGTGTAGCACCATAATAATGCTGTTGTACTGCAACCGCCATTTTCAAAACTCTTCACTGCAAACTGGAGATGGCTTCGGCTTCACAATCCTCTACTTTTGCACCGTGGTCCCATGAGGAGGTTAATACTTTTTTTTTTTTAGCATTGTGGGCAATGACAGGATCCAGAGGGGGTTAGACGGAGTGCACCGAAACGAGAAGATATTCCATGAGGTCGTAGAGCAGTTGTCCGCCTGCAGATACACCCAGACAGTTAAGCAATGTCGGGACAAGTTAAAAAAATGAAGTGTGATTACTGGGCCGTCAAGGACCACAGACCACAGAGAGAGTCAATTCAGGGGTTTCCATAGAGTTGGTATCACAAAACGGTCTCGGACTGACTCACCAACATCCCCATCAGCATCCCTATGCTCAAAATCAGTAATTGGAGTTACAGAGTCAGTATCACACAATATTGTCTGACAAATCAACCAAAGAGTGATCCCAGACCTCTCCCATAATGCTATTGGACCTCCTCTTTGCCATAGCACGGGTAACACCACAAGATGAAAAACATCAGGGTGCCACTGTGGGTTGCAGTGGCTCAGGAGGTAGAGCAGGTCGTCTGATAACTGGAGGGTTGGCAGTTCAAATCCCGCTGACCCCAGACATCCTGCAGTTGTGTCCCTTGGCAAAAGATTTTACCCAGCTTGTCTCCAGTGTCCATGACACTGGGTCTAAGTGGTCAGAGAGGCCGTTGGCATGGGTTGGCAGCCATATTTCTGTCAGTCTGCCCCAGAGCAGCTGTGGCTACAGAAGTAGCTTGCTGCTACCATTGTCTGGAGTGAGTGAATAATGGAGCCATTGTATAGCATCTGAGTGTCTATGGAAAACGTCCTATAAATCTGATGCATGATTATTAACTTAGCCAGCATCATCTTGTTCTACTCTGGGCACATTAATAACTATTGGATTTAGGGCACAGACTTTGTCGCCAGCCAAATCATTTCCCAAAATGAACATGATCCCTTCAACAGGTATCTCCTGCCTCATAGCAACTTCCACAGGACCAGTGACAATCTCCGATTCCAAGATCACGTTAAACAAGGGCTCCTGAAACATTCATCTCCACTCCTCATAGCAGAGCGTTGCAACCAGTTTCCATCTCCTTGGTTAAAGGTAACACACCCTTAAGCAAGATGGATTGAGATGCACTGGTATCTCGGAGTACTGTCACTGGCTGCTTAAATTAAATTTTAAAATTAAATCACCCTTGTCATTCAGCTGTACAACCAATCATGTACAACAGAACGAGATTGTGCTTTACCTATCTACAGTGTAAATCACACACCCCAAGTGCAGAATCAGAGGGCCGCTGCCATGCAAGGCGCCGCCACAGAGTTCCCTCCTCCATTCCATTTATTGTTGAGCACCAAGCTGGATGGCAGGAAGTTCCACTTTTATATGGTCTTCGGCATGACCCGGCCGGGATTTGAACCCCTGCCTCCCGGGTGTGGGGCGGATGCTCTACCAACTGAACCACCACTCCGTTGGTGCTTAGCATGATCTCCCGGCAGAGACACAAACCCCTTGAATGTAAAGGGCCTAAATTCTGCTGGCACATCCCTTTTCAGAATCAGTCTAGCTACTTTTCAGTAAGTGGACTTCCTAGAAGAGCAATGGTTTTAGACTTCAGTCTAACAAAACTTGGCATTCAATGTGACCTTTGGTGTGGTAGTAATGATGCTACTTGACTTGTAGAAGCTGTTTGAGTCAAAAAGGACCATGGTTTAGAAGGGAGTGAGGGTGCTGAGTTGGTTTTGTTATCGGTGACTTCAATGACAAACTGGACTTGTGGATAAGTGTAAACTCATCTGCCATCACAGCAGCTTTTTCCCCCAGGTGAGGTCCGTTTATTCGGGTATATGGCACTTTCTCATGAACACATTTAAACTGCCCCAACATAATGAGTTTTTAAATCCCTCCAGGTTTTTTATTTTCCCATTTACACCATTGCTTGAATATTTTGTGCTCTTGCAAATTCTGTATGAGTCTGAGAATCAGTTTTCAGCTTCTTCAACTCAGACAATACATCAAAGACATTCACAGCAGTCAATCTGGGCATTTGCATATCAGAGGTACAGACAGGATGCATGAACACAATGCATGGATGACACTTTAACCTCACAGCTGTAAACGCAGCATGCAGCGGAAAAAACCCAGGAGTGCGAGCTGACTGTCTCTGTGCGTTGTGGGGGGGTTGAATTCAACCCGCTACAATATGGCACTTTCTCATGAGCACATTTAAACTGCCCCAACAATGAGTTTTTAAATCCCTCCAGATTTTTTATTTTCCGATTTACACCATTGCTTGAATATTTTGTGCTCTTGCAAATTCTGTATGAGTCTGAGAATCAGTTTTCAGCTTCCGAAACTGGTACCGATATGCTTCTGATCCTAGTTTGTAAGCAGGCAAAATGGCATCTTTGACAACTTTGCAATCATAACTGAGCTACAGACAAAATGCATATACTCTCTGGGCCTTCCCCACTAAAACACTTTGAAGTAGTCAAGAGTTCAGGCCACTGCTGCTTCAAAGTATCAGCCACCCTCTTAAACGATACAAAACATTCACTCTCCTCATTGAAAGGGAGGGAGCGAAGGGGCTGTTTTGGGCCAAGTCAAACTGCTGGGACCTTGAGTCTTTATTTGCCCTTAGACAAAATGCCTCATTATCTAGCTGTTCATTAGCTGATGAGCCAATTCTCTCTCCTGAGCCATGTGCAGTTTTGTGTGTTCTGTTTTCATACATTTAAATTCTAATTTAAATTAACTGCTTCACACCAGCATCTCTTAAATCGGTCTCACTCTTCATTTTGCTTTCTGCATCTATGGGGGGTGGGGGGCGTGTTTTCCCCACAGTCCAGTGACCACTAATCGTTTTTGTGATTGATAGTGATTTTAACTGTTGAACAATTGTAATGAGGTCTGCCTTCCTGCAAGAAGTGGGAAGCCTCCCAAGTGGAATTTCCAAAAACCAAATTAAATTCCTTGTTTGTTTTTTTTTTTTAAAGTCAAAAACAACCACTCTGTGGGTTTTTGTTTTGTTTTTTTGACTTGAGTGAATTTTTGACTGAGTGGATTGAGTCCTCAAAGAAAGTTCTGTTTGAGCTCTGCCCCACTACATAAAGGTGTGTTGCACACAAGGGGCCCCAAAAAGATGTTAATTTAAAGAGCTGCCTTAAGGTAATGAATGAGTGTGGTGAAAATCTACCTAGATTCGTCTCATTACCTGGATGATTTGCCGCTGGCTACTTTTTCCAGCTTGGACTGTTCAAGTCTCCTGAGGAGAATGGAGCTCTTAAGTGCAGAGGTTTGTGCCATGAAACAAACCATGCTGTTACAGACTAACTCCAGTGAGGATCTACGTACTATTACTTCGGATATTGCCTGACGTGTAAGTGGCCTGGAGCAATCTGCTTTTCGGGCCGTGGATAATGAGGCGCCTGCTCTGGGAGGACCGGTCGGTCCCGCTGATGTCAGAGCGGAGGATGGGGTCTGCCCGATGACTGATACAATGTCTGGAGATGCACGGGAATCTTACTTGACCGCTGGAGAGAAGGTTTCGACCGTGAATTTGGACCCGGTGGGTCAGCCTATAACCGGGGAAAATTCTGGAACAGTAGCGTCTTCACCAGGCTCTCCAAAATGGAGTCAAGTGGTGAAAAAGAGACGAATCGAGCACGCTGCGGCTAAACCCAAGCCATCCTCTGCTTCAGTCAGCCGTAGGAATAAAGCCAGCAACGCGGCTACTGTTGTTGGTACGCGCTCTGGTAATATTACCATCTTAGTCCGTACAGTTTTGAGTGTGTTTGCTACCCGTTTTCATTCTGATTTGGAAGCTGATGCTTCACCTGCATTTCTTAAAGACGAGCTTGGACGAGAAGTTGTCAGAAAATCCTCACTGGGAACGGCAGGGTTGGTTCATTTAAAGTAACGGCGGAATGCTGAGGTCGGGGACATGTACCAGCCAGAGCTCTGGCCAGAGGGCGCATTGGTGCGGCGATATTATGAGCTCCGTGGGGCTGGGAGGGCTGGAGCCAGTGGAGTAGCTGCTGTGGAGAACATGCGGGCACCCACGGATGATGGTGATCTTTCTTAACTTCTTTTTTTTTTTGATGGGCATTCAGGTCATGTCTTACAACTGTCGTGGCCTTAAATTGGGGCAAAGTGCTGGGGAGAAAGCTTGCCAGTTAGTTATTGACAATTTATTGAACAATTGTGATATTTTGTGCCTTCAGGAGACGTTTCTTTCTGAACAAGACTTGGAATGTTTGAACTGTCTTAACCCTGATTTCCATGGTGCTGGGAAGCCTACAACTGACCTCAGCAAGGGGATTATCAGGGGTAGGATACCTTGAGGTGTGGCTGTCCTCTGGAGAAAGCTGGACTCCTTGATAAAAGTGGTCCGACTTGGTGTAGACTGGTGTATTGGTGTGAGTTTAATTGTTAAGGAATTCCTCATTATTAATGTATATATACCATTTGAGTGTCAACAGAATGAGGATGAATATTTAAATAAGCTTGCCTTTATTAATTCTTATATGCAAGACTATAATAATACTTGTATTTTTATTATAGGGGACTTGAATGCGGACATATCTGACACTGACTCCTTATTTGCAAAACATATGTATCATTTTTGTTATGAAAATAACTTAATTTTGTCAAGCAAGGTGTTAATGCCTTCTGATAGTTATACCTATATAAGTGGGGCTTGGCACACTACGTCCTGGCTAGATCATTGCATCAGCACTGGTGATGCACATGCCTCTTTGGGTGGCATGAGTATTTATTATGGGTTAGCAATGCCTGATCATATACTGTTTGAGATGATAATTAATGTTGACTGTCTACCTGCACTTTGTCAAAATGTCAGTCAGGATGAGGTGGAAAAATTAGACTGGGACACTGAGGAAGAAATTGTAGAATACTGTGTCCTTACAGATAAATCCTTGAGTAAAATATGTCTTCCTAGAGATGTGCAACGATGTGAACTGTAGCATTGTTGAGCATAAGAAAGACCTTTGTAGTATGTACAATGCTATACTTAACTCCCTGTATAAGGACAGTAAGCCTTATTATAGGAAGACACGTAAAACACATAATGTTAGACCTGGCTGGAATGAGGCCGTAGCTGTGCCTTATTCTGAAGCTTGGAAAGCATATAAAGCGTGGGTGGTGGCTGGGTGACCCAGACAAGGGACAGAATTTGAGATTAAGAAATGTACGAATGCAAAGTTTAAGTATGCTATTCGTCATATTTCTAAAAATGAGCAGCTAATGAGAAGTAATTCCTTGGCCAAGAAATTGTTAGATAAGAATGTCACAGATTTTTGGAAGGAGCTTAGATGGACTAGTAATAGTAAAACGTCTCTACCCTGTACCCTGGAAGGCATTTCAGGTATAGAAAATATTGTGGATTTATGGCGGCAGCATTTTTATTCATTATTTAATTCAACTAAGGATGAAACTTATAAAGTAGGGAAAGTAGAGATGGACAATTCGTTCCCGATTGACACTCATGCAGTGACCAAAGCCATTAGAGAGCTATCAGATAAAGCGAGTGGTTCAGACTGCATTTCTGCTGAGTATCTTAAATATGCTAGCTCAAGAATTGCTCCTCTTCTTGCAATCTGTTTCACCAGCTCCATGATTCATGGGATGTTACCAGAATCATTGTCTGTTGTGTTGGTACCAGTCATTAAAGATAAAGCTGGCAAGCTGTGTAGCCTAGACAATTACAGGCCCATAGCTATAGCCAATATAAAGTACTGGAAAGAATCCTGTTTGAAAAATTAAATGTATTCATCAAATCTACTGATCAATTTGGATTTAAACCCCATCGTGGAACAGATCTGTGCATATATAATTTCTTTTAAAGCATAAGTATAGAAATCAATATTCAGTTTTGTTGTGTTTTGACGCCTCTAAGGCGTTTGATCGTGTTAATCACAGAAAATTGTTTAGGAAAATGATTGATGGGGGTTCCCAAGTACTTGGTACGTATCCTGATTTACTGGTCTGCACATCAGAAGATGCTGGTGAAATGGGGGAAGAGTCATTCATCCCCATTTGATGTGAGCAGTGGTGTTAGACAGGGCAGGATATTGTCCCCTATTCCATTTAATCTTTATATGGATGAGTTGTCAAAACAACTGAATGCCTGTAAAACTGGGTGTTTAATAGGGAATAAGTTAGTGAATCATTTTATGTATGCTGATGATCTAGTTATTCTCAGTCCAAGTAGTGCTGGTCTCCAGGAGTTATTAAGAGTGTGTACTGCTTATGGAGATGAAAATGACAAAATGTAATACAAATAAGAGTTGTGTGCTGATTTGCCGCACTAGAGAAGATTTGCTAATGAAATTCCCTGTCTTTGATTTGGCAGGCAGGGAATTAATTGTCAGGGATAAAATTAAGTATCTGGGACATTTATTAATGATAGAATGACTGATGATATTTTCAGACAATGCTGCCAAATCTACATGCAAGCAAATATTCTTGCACGCAGATTTGGTTTTTGTTCAGATGAGGTGAAGCTGGTTCTTTTTAAAACCTATTGTACACCTTTATACACTGCTCATTTATGGATAAATTATAGGAAACAAAGTATGCAGAAACTACAGGTTGCTTACAATGATGCTTTAAGAATTTTACTTAAAAAGCCTCGATGGTGCAGTGCTTCTGAGTTATTTGTATCATCACGTGTAAATACTCTGCATGCAGTAATAAGGAATTTTATGTATAAATTCATCTGTCGGCTTGATGCATCTAGAAATGAAATCATTCAAGTCATGTCTAGCATTAAGCTCAGTTCTAGTCACTGTCAGTCACAGTTTAGAAGGCACTGGTACAGTAGTCTTCAAGTCTTTTTAAAGTCTGTACTGTTTTTGTACTTTTAGTAGTTTATCGTTTTGTAACTTGATTTTTTTATTATTAACTGTTTCAATTGTCTTGTTTATTTTATTTTTGATCGACCATGAGTCTGGAATAAAGATTGATTGAGAGTCTGCTCGGGTGTGGTTGGCAAAAGCTGTGAGCAGCTTTCTCTGCTTCTCCAATTTTTCTCCTCTTTTTAAAGAGGGCCCAGAGCCCGTCATGCTCTGTGTAAATCTTGTTTTTCTTAAATTCATTTATTTTATTCTTCTTTTTTTTTTTAAATCATTGTGCAAGAAGAGTTTTTTTTTTTTTTTTTTTTAAAGCTTAAACCAACTCATTTAAACCACCAACTTTGGAAGAAATGAGTTTGTGATGTAATTTGACTTTCTGATGACACTTTGCACCGTAAACTAATTCCTTCTTCAGTGCATCAGAGAAGACCTCACCCAGCCTGCTGGAGACCAGCCTTTGTGATCCTGGGAGGAGGCCATAACAGTGGCAAGGACCCACACTGGTCCAGTGAAACAGAATCCGGCGGACCCGCCTGCTACCCATTGGGACGCAAAGTTTCCGCGACTGACGGTCTTATGTAATTTACACTTGTATCAGGAATATTCTGAAGACACCTTGATGTGAGCGGTGTGTCATTCCATTTTAGAGGTTTTATATCAGAGGTCATTTTTACTTTTGGACTTGTTGGAAAAAGTTTTTTGGGAAGGGCTTATTGCCTTTTTTTTTTTGTAATAATGGCGCCGGAAGCAGGGCGTCCGTACCAGCAGCAACTCTCTCTCTCTCATGTCTTATCTGCTTATTCCTGTATATAGTGTCTTATTAACCAGGGCTTGGTAGGAAGATTTGGATTAAGACTGGACCAAGTTTTTTTCTCCATTTTAGCCAGGTCTCTGGTTTTCTTTCCTCTTCCTCGGGCAATGAGATCAGGTGGGGGCAGACACATTGTTTACACACGCGAACAGCTGATTGCGCTGAGGAGGCCGGTGTTCTGCCATTTTACCAGAGGTCATCAGAATACCATAGCCTTGATTACTATGCATGCGCGGCATGTGTAAGAGGAACTACGCTTCCGCTCATCATTTCAGCATAGATACAGCTGATAGTATCAGCTGAGAAAGAGCTGACAGAACGTAAGCGATGCGCATGCGTATAACAGGAGAGGGGCTTGATGCTGATTCAAACATGTGGCGCGATTGTGCAGCGTTATCAGTCTACGGTCCATTTTTAACAGAGGGTATGCTGTTAGTGCCATTTTTATATAATAATGTGGAGTTGCATAATATTAATTTTGTTGTTGCAGTGCGTCTGTTACATAATCAGGCTGCAGTTAACCCCTTGCACTCTGGTCAATTTCCCTAAAAACGCCAAAATATAACGTACCCAAAGTAAATCAAAAGCTGTTCTTCAACCCTTTGCAGCATCTTCATGGGGTTGGTCTCATTTAAAAGAAAACACTATGACTTTTTTGCCAAAAAATTCAATCTCTAAGTGCTCCTGCCACTGAGTAACAGTCATCTAAACATACTGAACTTGAAGAAAATAACGTTTGCCTGGGTGTTTTGTTTTTTTTTTTAGATACAAATGCTTGCAAATAACAGTTGTCCGATACGGGCTGGAAAATGCAACAGAAATGTCGAACCAAGTGTTATCAAGCTGAGGTCAAAATTTTGTAACAATACCACAAAAAATGAATGTATTTCACAGCTTTTTTCTCAGATTGTTCCCAGGCGTTTTTGAACTGCGCCAAATGGCACAGTTTGGAAAAACGTCTACAACTTTTGAATGATTCAACATAGAAGCTTGATCTTGGGCTCTAATGAAAGGTGACACTCAGGGCTGTGTGTGTGTGTGTGTGGGGGGGGGGTTGTTTATTCATTCATGAATGAATAAATGAACAAACAAGCCCCCCACACACAAAGAAGCATGCCACGTAAAAAATGTGGCCTTTTTTTACAAGAAAAAAAATAACCTACAGTGCAATAAAAATTATACTAAAATATCTGCAATGTAGAGGATAACTCCCCCCCCCCCCCCCGCTACAAAGGAGCTCTGTGCACAAAAAAAACGGTCCGTCAACGGTCCGTCATGTGGCGATGATGCACCGTTGCAATTACCGATCGGTCAAAAGTAATTTTTATTACCATTTTCAGTGATAAAGAATAATTTATCTTATAACACCTGTCCACAACAGCAGTGTCGTTGGCGAACATCTGTTCCTCATTGTCAGACGAACATGACACTGGTCTGCTTGTTACGACTCGTGGTTCTGGTCACGCGACCTGGTCAAACCATGATTCCATGATTGTGGTTTTGGTGAACAATTTTTCAAAACAAATAACAGTAAAAAAATACTGGCGAACGCTACCGTTACACAGCGGCTTACACAAAACAGATTTTACTCACGGGACGCACGCTTTCAATAGTCGAACTTCTGCTTCAATTGGCTCGTTGTATTCGCAGTCGTTGGTAGGCGGGTCCTTCTTGCTAGGTTTTCAGTCATTGGTTCTTCAAGGTTTCAGAAACTCAATTCAAGGCTCTTATTAGTCGAATGAGAGGTCAATCACATCTAAACCAATCAAAACACTCCTTTGGCTTTCTGTTCGCGGCTGTGTCTGTACTGGAAGGATGGAAATGCAGCTTTTTTTTTTTTCCAGTGCGCATTGAGATGCACTAGGACGCAGAGACGCGACAGCCCGCGGTATCCCGGAGTGCAAGAGGTTAACTTAAAAAACGCCGTTGTACTGGCGAAAATGGCAGACAGTCCATGCCTGTACTGAACTAAATTTGCTGCGTTTCATTAAATGTGTTGTTCCTTTGTCTTAATCCATCGCTGTTGTACTGTATGAAAGTCTAGTTATTTTGTAGTTTTCTGTAGTTATTTCTCGTAAGTGCAGCAAGGTCCTGAGAGCTTTTTGATTTTATATACTTTGATCCCCAGAGGGGAAATTGAGGGCATCCACCTGGATGGATGAAGCAGCCATGGTACGGCGCTATCCCTTAACCATTCACACACACATTCACACCTAGGACCACTTTAGAGTCTCCAATTAACCTAACCTGCATGTTTTTGGCCTGTGGGAGGAAACTGGAGAAATCCCGGAGTAAACCCACGCAGATACGGGGAGAACATGCAAACTCCACATAGATCACTGTTGGTCAGGGGCTGGGATCGAACCAGGGATCCCATGGCCAAGGGTGAGTTGCTGTGCTGGTGCAGTCCTAACCACTGCACCACCGCACATCTGCTTATGATGAGATGGGGGTTCATAGTGTTTAAATTTGACCAAATGTGGTTTATTTTTCAATATAGTCTCCCCTTCGGTCCCCCCCCACACACACACACACACACTTCTTCCATCAGCATTACAGTGCTCTGATCCCTGCGGTTGGAAAAGAAAAAGCCACATTTGGTCAAATTTGACCACTATGTGACATAATGCACGGCTCAGGAAACACATGCAGGCTCAGGGTAGATTTAATAGCTTTATTGACAACAAGTGTGTGAGTGCGTGTATGTGAGATGTATATGTGTTGGTGGCGGCGTCTGCGTCAGGCACGGGGGCAGGAGGCCGTTCAGCCGGACAACCTTGGTTTGGGCAGGTGGCTTGCACAGCAAGGGCGTAGCCCGGTAGACAACGACCTGGAGCGCCTGATGCAGCAGCGAGGAGGCGGTGGCTGGAGGAAGTAGTCCGCCGCCGGGAAATCCACCTGTGCACAGGGGAGGAGACTGGAAGGAGAAGGTAAGAGAATCTTACTTGTTATCTTGCTTGGTGAAGGGGATTCCTTGCAGCAAGGGAAGCCAACGAAGACAGACGGCTTCAGGCCGAAGCCCAGGGCGAGACGGCTTAAATCCCTCGCCACTGATGAGGCGCAGGTGTGCGTGCAGCTGGCTCCGCTGATGAGTGGCGAGGTGTGACAGTACTCCCCCCTCTAGCAGCGCCTCCTGGCGATGGTTTCTCCGGGTGCGCTCGGTGGAACTCAGGCAATGGGTACCCTCGTCGTTTGTGTTGAATCCATCTCTCATCACTATGTTCAGGTCCATAGCCCTCCCAGTCCACCAAGTACTGCAACCCGTGACCCCGGCGCCGGGAGTCCAGGATGGAAGAGACTGGCTAGGCCAGATGACCACCAATCATCTGGGGTGCGGGCTGCGCAGCAGGGGGAGGGCAAAGGGGGTCGGAGACTGCCAGCTTCACCTTGGAAACGTGGAAGGTGGGATGGATGTGGAGGGAGGGGGGAATAGCCACACGCACAGCCACCGGGTTGATAATCCTGGTAATGGGGTATGGGCCCATGAAACGCTGTCCCAACTTCCTCCTCTCACCCTTTAAAATGACGTCCTGGGTAGACACGTAGACACGTTGGCCTACCTGGTAGGCTGGGGCAGGTCTTCTGCGCCGGTCCGCCGTAGATTTGTTGCGCTCCGCCGTGCATAAAAGCGCATTGCGCGCCAACGCCCAGATGGAGCAGCACCGCCTGAGGTGCGCCCGAACTGAGGGGACAGTTACCTCACTCTCCTGCGTAGGGAACAGAGGGGGGTCGTAGCCTAGGGATGCCTTAAATGGGGACATCCCAGTGGCAGAAGAGCGGGCGGTGTTATGGGCGTACTCAACCCAGGCGAGATGGGTGCTCCAGGATGCAGGCTTGATGTTGTGACGCAGCGGAGCGCAGCCTCCAGCTCCTGATTGGTCCGCTCACACTGCCCGTTGGTTTGGGGGTGATGGCCGGAGGAGAGGCTTACCTTGGCTCCCAGGGCGTTACAAAAGGACCTCCAAACCTCTGAGGAAAACTGGGGGCCCCGGTCCAAGACCACGTCCACCGGAATCCCGTGCAACCTGACCACGTGCTGGATAAGGAGGTCCGCCGTCTCCAAGGCAGATGGAAGCCCTCGTAATGGGATGAAGTGAGCAGCCTTGGAGAAACGATCAACGATGGTCAGGACAGTGTCGAAGGTGTTAGAGGCTGGGAGACCGGTGACAAAATCCAGGGCGATATGCAACCAGGGCCTGCCAGGGACGGGCAGAGGCTGGAGCAAACCCGCTGGGGGGGCATTACCTGATTTACTGGTGGCGCAGACGGGGCAGGCCCGGACGTAGCGGGCAGCGTCCTTCCCCAGGCCCGGCCACCAGAGGATCGTTGAAGTAAGTCAATCATCCGGGAGGAACCAGGGTGGCAGGTGAGCTTTGATGTATGCAGCCAGTGGATGACCTACCCCCGGACCGTGGACGGCACAAAAAGCCTCCCCTCCGGTCCGTCGCCAGGGTCTGGTTCCAACTCCTGCGCCTTCCGGATCTTACTTTCGATGTCCCAAGCGACTGCTCCCACGATGCACGACCTGGGCAAGATGGTGTGGGTGGTGTCCTCAGACGCCTCAGGGGCAAATTGCCTAGACAGGGCGTCAGGCAGGCCGTTCTTGGAGCCAGGCCTAAAGGTGATGTTAAAGCGGAACCTGGCGAAGAACAAGGACCAACGCGCCTGGCGGGCATTCAGACACTTGGCAGATCTCAAATACTCCAAGTTCTTGTGGTCAGTAAGAACCACGAACGGCAGGGCCGCCCCCTCTAGCCAGTGACGCCACTCCTGCAGCGCGAGCTTGATGGCGAGGAGCTCTCTGTCCCCCACGTCGTAATTTCGCTCCGCCGGGGACAAGCGCCAAGAGAAGGCGGCGCAGGGCCGTTTGATCCCGTCGTCAGGCGACCGCTGAGATAACACCGCCCCCACTCCCGTGTCCGAAGTGTCCACCTCCACGATGCATTGCAGCGAGGGATCGACTTGGCTGAGGACCCAGGAGGAGGAGAACTCTGCCTTCAGCGCCTGGAAAGCAGCTGCGGCCTCTTCAGTCCACCAGAACGGGACCTTAGGGGATGTGAGGCGGGTCAGAGGGCCGACGATGGTACCAAAGTTTGGGACAAAGCGGCGGCAGAAGTTGGCAAACCCAATAAACTGTTGTATCCGTTTCCTTGACGTAGGAGTGGGCCATTCCACCACCGCCTTCACCTTCGCTGGGTCCGGAAGCACCTGGTCGTGGGAGATGACGAACCTGAGGAAGGACGTAGTTTTAGCGTAAAACTCACATTTCTCAGCCTTGACATATAACCGGTTCTCCAGCAGCCTTTGGAGGACCCGCCTCACATGGACCCGGTGCTCGTCCCTGGATCTGGAGAAGATGAGGATGTCATCCAGGTAGACGAACACAAACAGGCCGATGAAGTCCCGGAGGACGTCATTTATAAGGCGCTGAAAGACGGCTGGAGCGTTGGTCAACCCGAACGGCCATTTCGAGTACCTTGTTATGCCGTTTGGGGGACGGAAGGCTGTCTTCCACTCGTCTCCCTCCCGGATCCGGACGAGGTGGTATGCGCTGCGAAGATCCAGGGAGTGGAAGGCAGTGTCCATTAGGGGCAAGGTGTAGCGATCCTTCTCCGTGATGTCATTCAGGGCGCGATAGTCAATACAAGGACGGAGGGAGCCGTCCTTCTTGCCCACGAAGAAGAACCCAGCGCCTAATGGTGATGACGAGGGATGGATGATTCCAGCACTCAGCGATTCCTTGAGATAAGAGTTCATAGCCTCCTTCTCCGGCACAGACAGGCTGTAGAGTCGCCCCGAGGGTAAGGGTGCCCCCTGGCGGATGTTTATAGCACAGTTGTAGGGCCTGTGCAGAGGAAGAGACATCGCCTTAGATTTGCTGAATACCATACCCGGGTCGTGAAACTCCGATGGCACCAGGGTGAGATCCGGAGGCGCGGCGTCCTTGGGAGTAGGAGGAGAGGACGGGGCGCAGGCAGCAGATTGAAGGCAGGTGCTCATACAAGAGGAACTCCAAGCGGACACTCTGGCGGACTTCCAGTCCAGGACAGGATTGTGGAGGCGGAGCCATGGGTATCCAAGAATGACGGGTGACACAGAGTTGGGTAGGACGTAAAAGGAGACGACCTCCCGGTGGTTCCCAGAGATGATCACAGGAACAGGGACGGTCTGATGTGTAACTTTCCCCAGGGACATATGGGAGAGATTGACTAGGGCGAGAGGAGACTTGAGGGCTTGGCAACGGATGCCCAGTCGAGTTGACAGGCTTTGTGAAATAAAGCTGCCCTCCACGCCCAAATCCACCAGTGCGTGAGTGAGGTGCCCTGTGGAGTTATGACAAAATCGGATGGGCAGCATCAATTGAGTGAGGGGAGTTAACCGATTAGCGTCCGTGAGGCCCCCTACAGTGACTCGCGGACCTCCCCGTTTGGCTTCTGTGGACAAAGCTCCGTGTGTTGGCTGTCTCCGCAATACATACAGAGACCCAACTCACGACGGCGTTGTTTCTCCGCTGGGGGGAGCCTTGTCCAGCCTGTCACCATCGGCTCCGACTCCTCGGAGTACCCTGGTGACAGCAACGCCAGGGGGTGAGCTTGGGACAGGCGAAACGAGGCACCTCGAGGGCGAGAAGAAGACGACTTCCGCTCCGAGGCACGCTCGTGCAACCTGTTGTCCAAGCTGATGGCCAGGGAAGTTAGCTCTGCTAACGTCTCCGGGATGTCCCGTCCAGCCAGTTCATCCCTCAGACCAGCGCTGAGACTGCGAAGGAAGATGCCGCAGAGAGAACGTTCTACCCAGCCAACCTCCTCCGCAGTGACCCGGAAGTCGATCGCGTAGTCAGCTGCCGACCGGCTTCCCTGCTGAAGGCTGAGAAGCTGATCGACCTGAACGCTCTGTACGCGAATGATCGAATACTTCCAGAAACAGTCTCACGAATTGGCCATAGGTGAGGGTGGCGTAACTGGGCTTCGCCATAACGGCGTAAGCCCAGGTAAGCGCTCGCCCCTCCAAGAGGTTCCCTATGTAGCCAATCTGGCTATGGTCTGAGGGAAAGTCTCCGGGCACACGGTGAAACACGGACTCACACTGCATGATAAACCCCCGCGCTCCACCGAGCTTACCGCTAAAGTGGGCGGGGGTCAGAATGGGTGTGAGCCGTGCCGGTGCCGCCGGAGCAGGCTGGATGGCCGTTGGAGCAGCAGGAGCCACGCCGCCCTGATGGGCTGGGGGGGGAACGGCTGTTGGGGGTCCAAGCGGTCCAATCGGTTAGTTATTATGCTTAACTGATTTAAAATCACCTGTTGTTGGTGGGCTATTAGATCCACCCGAGCCTCGAGGGTGGAAAGATGGCGTGCAAGCCCGCTGTCTGCCGAGCCGCTCTGCTGAAGCCGTACTGACAATGCACGGCTCAGGAGACACACACGCAGGCTCAGGGTAGATTTAATAGCTTTATTGACAACAAGTGTGTATGAGTGCGTGTATGTGAGATTTATTTGTGTTGGTGGCGGCGTCTGCGTCAGGCACGGGGGCAGGAGGCCGTTCAGCCGGACAACCTTGGTTTGGGCAGGTGGCTGGCACAGCAAGGGCGTAGCCCGGTAGACAGCGACCTGGAGCGCCTGATGCAGCAGCGAGGAGGCGGTGGCTGGAGGAAGTAGTCCGCCGCCGGGAAATCCACCTGTGCACAGGGGAGTTGACTGGAAGGAGAAGGTAAGAATCTTACCCTTTATCTTGCTTGGTGAAGGGGATTCCTTGCAGCAAGGGAAGCCAACGAAGACAGACGGCTTCAGGCCGAAGCCCAGGGCGAGACAGCTTAAATCCCTCACCGCTGACGAGGCGCAGGTGTGCGTGCAGCTGGCGCCGCTGATGAGCGGCGAGGCGTGACACTGAACTTTTCACCTGCACCCCCCAAGATGCTAACATATTGTTTTATTTAATGCTAGCATGTAATATAGCCTAAATGCTCTGGTATCTTTTTGTCCTTATATTCGGCTGTTTGAGTCAGATGAGTTCATCCTGTTTTAAAAAATATGTTATTTTTTGAAAAATGTGTAGTGTGTATCCACAACCATGGAAAAGTAGTGCCAGAAGATTTTCAGTTTCCTTTCCAAGGGGTCATACTCAGAGCTGAATTATGGACAGAGGCAAACCCTTAGAAAATACTGTTCTAAATTCAACATTCATGGTCAGTATTTAACGTTCAGAATTAATTACCATGATGTTGACAATGCTATTTGTATATTAATATCTTGATGATCACCTTTAGAGTAATAAAGTCAAAGGAGGAGGCCCTGGATCTAAGGACTTTCATGCCTCACCAATAATAATACATCAGATTTATATAGCGCTTTATCAGACACTCAAAGACGCTTTACAAGTAGATACATTATTCATTCACTCCTGACAGACAATGGTAGTGGCAAGCTACTACTGTAGCCACAGCTGCCCTGGGGCAGACTGACGGAAACGTGGCTGCCAATCCGCGTCAACAGCCTCTCCGGCCACTATCGAACATTTATACACATACCCAGTGTTATGGACACTGGAATCAGAATAAGTTTATTGCCAAGCACATTTACAAGTAAATAACAGGTAAATATACGAGGAATTTGACTTGACACTGAAAACGTCATAAATGACATTCTCAATGACGCAGCGAGCCATGGAGGCGCCTGAGGCAAGGTGGGTAAAGTGTGTGTAAAGTGTCTTGCCCAGGGAGACAACAGCAGGATATCTGGAGAGAGCGAGATTCGAACCGCCAACCATCTGGTTATTGGACAACCCGCTCTACCTCCTGAGCCACTGCCGTCCAATGACACTGGTATCCTGAAAACAAGAACTGCCATGTCTTGAAGGTTTTCCTGGTATGGCATGACCCCGGATAGAAAAATTGGTATGCAGTTATTTGGATATCAATAAGCATAAATGTACATCTCTGTATGAAACTAAACACTTATTTTCAAGGTGTCTGAATGTGACCTGTGCCAATGGGTGACCACCATTGAGTGCAGTTAAAAAGCTGGAATGCATCAAGGTGACCAACTATTGCAATGCACTATATTAATTCACTGGTGTTAGTTCAGGGTAATTAAATATTACTGTATTCTTCACGAGGAAAGCTTCAACAACAGCTTTTTTTTCCAGCCACCGTCAGGCTAGTGGCACAGGACATTAAACATCCATAACCCAGTCATACGCTGGACAATTACCCCTTCACTGACCCTCCCTCAGACACAACTGTCCACCCGCCCCTTACATACACATCCAATACAGTCCTCCTGTCCTTCCCCACACAACTTTCCATCCATTCCATAATACTGTGTGCAATAGCAAAACTACCTCTACACCTACCGCATGTGCAATAAACTAAAAATCTCAGGACATTCCTGAGTATTGCCGTTATATACAGTAGCTTTAACTATAATGTATATTCTTACATGTTTGCACCTTTTATCTAGTTAGTGTTTATTCTGACTGTTCCTTTTACCTCTATTATTACTGTTATAACTGACTCAGACAAGAATCCCAACGTACCTGTTTTTTTACGTGTACAAATGGCAATAAACTAACTTTTTCAACTTTTGTATATCTGTCAGAAATTGTATATATGTACAAATATGTTATTTCATAATTAGTTTTTAGCTGAACTTTTGTGTTTTTCCCCTTACAATGGCTGCAACAATGCTGCATCAGGAAGGTTTAACTCACCCTGTAACAGACATATCTCAACAGACCGGAATAATCTGTATTTACTTAAAGTTTAGAAACTGGTGTGCGAGAAGTCATGTGCTGACATGGAGTTGTCTTATCAGACACCACAAAGCCTGACTGTTCCACGGTCTTATCAGACACCACAAAGCCTGACTGTTCCACGGTCTTATCAGTCACCACAAAGGTGCCCATAAAGTTGCAGTAGATGTTTCCTGTGTCTGACCTGCTCAGTATAAAAGGGACGTGCTGGCTTTGTATGGCAGCGCGCATTTCCCATCTGTAATCAGAGGTGTGTTGCTCCTTGTACAAGTAAAAACTTTGAACACATTTTGTGTCTCGAATCTTATTAAGGTATGAACCTAACAGAGAACTATTATTTTGTGAGTCTTGAGTTTCAGATTCCTGACAATATCACTGGCAGGTATCTGCTGTTTGGAAATGAACTTGTGTGGTCAATTCCAACCAGCTCCCAAAGACGTCCTCTGGATTCCAGTACATTTTAACAGGAACAGATTAGTTTTCCAAGTGGGTGGAGGCCTTCCATCTACAGACAAAGACTGCAGTGGAAGTGGCAAAACAAATGCAAACTTATTTTCAGACACGGCTGTCCCCAGCACATTCTCAGACCAAGGATGGGAGTTTGTAAATCAGTTCAGCTGTGCTGGATACATGTTGTAATAGTTATGAGAAGTCTGTGACATCTTGACTTTATGCAGAATGTAACTAATGTGCTTATTTGTTCATTAAGATTAACAGCAAGCTCTACGAACTGCTCTCCATTGAGAGAAGTGGAACTGCTGCCTACCACCCACAAACGGTCTTGATGAGAAGACCAATGACCGCATCAAACGGTAAGAATGAGATGGTATCTGTTGTGTTCTGAAGGAATGAATCAGAATCAACTTTGCCAAGTATGCTTACACATACAAGGAATTTTACTTATCACTAAGGTGCGCTTGTGTTAGCGCTCCCTAATGACGTGGCAGCCATACAGGCGCCTCAAGACTACTTGTAGTATGGTTTAGTTTATTGCACTCACAGCAAACAATGTACAGCCTCAACATTTGTGTTTGATAATTGTGCAACATCAGATTATGTTAAATTTGGCTATTTTGTCTTGAAATGCACTCCTATTAAAAGTAGAACTTTGTGTCCATACATTATGAGAATAATTCTCTTTAATATAGTTGCTCCAATTTCCCATATTAATGCAAAGCCATTTTAAATTATTCTTCCTAGAGCACTTCAGAAGCTGGTGAATAAGCAGCAGGATGACTGGGACATACCTTGATGCAACACTTTTTCCACTCGGCTCTAAAGTTCACACCACCACAAAATTCTCTCCATTTTTCCTGACGTATGGAAGAGAGGCAAGGTTGCCCTTAGAAGTGCCTGTTGAAATGCCGGTGAGTGTCCCTCTCTGGCTGTTTGTCAAAATTTGATTTTCCCCCTTCGTTTTAAGAGAGAGAGAGCGCGACATACTAGTGTATGATTTATTTATTGGTGTTCAGCCTCAAAAGTAATTTGGTTTTGCTCCCATCACCCAGCTCTATTTGAAGTGTAAAGTTCACTGGGTATTGTATGTACCTTCACAGGTACGTTTCTGTATGCAATGTTGTATAATGGAGCATGCAGTATAAAAATTATTTTTTTTCCCCACAACTGTCTACAATAATACTCCCTGAAGACTGCAATCAATTTAAGGAAAAACAGGAAGCTCAAGATGGCACAAGAGAAAAGATTGAGGACAATATCATACAGGCACAACAGAAAATGACAAGCATTTGAAAAAAAAATAGTTCAGAAGTACAGAAATGTAGAGATAAAGATGAAGTCCTGTTGCTGAATATGCGAAAGAGGTAGGAAAGGAGGAAGAATAGAGGTAGATTTCACTGGACCCTACATCATTCAGGCATTTTCAGGGAAGACTGCCACGCTGAAGTCATTGCAAGGTGACTGACCTTCTCTTGATGACCACTTTTATATGGTTTGAGGTGGCTGATATTGTTTAAGCAGTTATCACTTATGTTGGAAAACCGAAACAAATTCTGTTGACCAAGACTCAAGACCAGCAGGCAAGCGCAAGACTGCAGTCACCTCCAGAGATCTCTCCTCAGTCCCCGCCCAAGGCCCCATCGTCATGGAATAGTGTTCACAAGCAAGGTCCATAGTAACTAAAATATAAATGTTCTGGTTCCGAGTTGGTGGTCATGGGTTCTGACCTATTGGTCAATTTGATTGCACGGTCCTTTCATTACTCAACCTGTTGGTTGTACGTTCTGACTGGCTGATCATTTCATAAAATCTTTGCAACACAGAACATAAAATTAGTCTTGTGAATATTTAGGTTTACATGTAGGGTCAGGGCACAGTCTACAAACTGGTTGTCAAAAGATTCAGGCAAACTTGAAGCAATTATTGGCCCATACAAACTGTATGACACATTTCGAACACTTACGGGGAATGGCTGGCTGTCATGAATTAAGAGTACATTTTTGTTGCATGCAAAAAAATGTTACATTGCCGTTTCAATGATTAACTTACTAACAACTATTCTTCATTTAAACAGATCAATGTGTACCGTCACTGTATTGTGAAACAAGGGGTAAGGGAAAAGTATGTCAAGTTTCTTAAACCAAGTTATCTTTATCGTTTGTAAATGTGACAAATTTTTAACAGCATACCGTTACAGACACCTGTACATAAGTGAGATGCAGTAATTCGATCATCTGTCTTATCAGGGAGAGTTCAGAGCCATTCAAAGGGTAGTTAACATTACTCACTAATTTACTGCAACTAGCTTGAATCCTACCAATGCTGGAAGGTAGAACACCGGTGCACATCGGCCTGTTCAGCCGCAGGTGGTGCTGTTCCAGCAGAGTAGATGTTTAGGATTCTCTTCCATGGTCATCATAGACCGACGGAGGCCGACGACGACTGCAACTGAACTCATTTTATGCTTGAGTTGTGATTAAAGTGCTCTCTGCTGTTAACAGATGAAGTTGCCCGATTCTACAGCTTGGATTTGCCCTGTAAATGTCGGAGGTCACTGGATTTTAGTGGTACTTGTCTTCATTGTGGTTTCACTAAACATCTTCCACAGAAAAGTTTCTATGTACATATCACAACTTAATACTTTGTAAGACTTATCAATTCATGCTGCAAACTTCTGACAGATTATCAGGATGGATGAAAGGTTGATCATTGTGATAGACCCCCTCGTGAATGAAAAGCTTTATGAAGGGAAAATGCTCTGTAATTAGCATAAATCTTTATACTAATTCACTTTGTTATACTTTGACAATTTGATAACCAAAATGTTACTAAAACCTTAATTTGGGCAATTGCACAGAAATTTTTGGAGGACAAGGAGTCCTGGTGCAGAGCAGTGGAGAATGATGACCGTACCACACAAACAACTGCATAAATAAATATTGTTCATACCCTCAGAATTAAGACTCGGCAACTTGACATGTTCTGCTGCTGAGGTGAGTATCTGTGAATGTTTAATGTGTAGCTTAACACTTACACTGCCCTTACATAGTTTGCAGAACAGTATCTGAAAGGCAAAGACCTCAACCTTGTTGCAACCAACAAAGAGATCTCTGCTGCAAGACTTGAAATTGCAGCCACTCATCTGAAATGCCGAGGGAACCATTATAAAGTATATCTTCAACTGCTTTAGTCTGAACAGTGTGTAGTTTGACATAAACAGTGTTTATGTCAAAGTAAAAGTGAAAAAGTCTTGATTAATTTTAAAGACTTGCTGCAGTGGATATAAATCCCCTTAAACACATCTAAATTGTCTACAGTTGCATCTTATGCCCATTTTCACACAAAGCAAGTTTACAGTTGCTTGTAAAAAAAATTCTTCCCTTTTCCTCCTTCAGACACCAGGGTCTAATTAGGCCCACATAAGGCGCTTTTCCATTTGGAACACTTTGGCCTCCTTTTGCATGCTTCGGCCTCCTTTGTCCACTTTTCCTTTTGGCACCCAATGGCCTCACAGTTCTGTTATTTCGCAACTGTTCCACTTTTATCGGCACCGATAAAAGTAGGTCCGAAGGGTACCGGCACGGTTTCGTCACGCCACTGCTGGCCATTCATTGGTCTGTGGGTAGCGTCATCAGAGTGGGCGTAGCACCATCGCACAGTGCTGTTTACCGCAACCGCCATTTTATTTGCGAACGGTAGCGATGGCTTCCAATTCGTGCTCACAAAACTTCTCGTTCTACTTCTGTACTGTGGTCCCATGAGGAGGTAAACGCTTTTCTCACCATTGTGGGGGACGACCGGATCCAGCGGGAGTTAGACGGAGCCCACCGGAATGAAAAGATTTTTCACGATGTCATGGCGCAGTTATCTGCCAGCGGGTACACCCGAACAGTCAATGTTGTGATAAATTAAAAAAACTGAATTGAGAGTACCGGTCCACAAAGGATCACAACAGTCGAAGCAGGGCGAAACGCAAGCATTGGAAGTGGTTCGAGCTCATGGACGCAATTTATGGAAACCGGCCAGCGAGCAATGGACGTGAGATGGGAGTGGACCTCTCAGCAACAATGTTAACCATAGACTGAGTGTTTTTTGTGACATTAATGTTTTTGCCTTATCCAGCCTGTGTCATGCTAACTATAATTATATAATAAGTCCAACGCCGTTGTATCGTGGCTCACGAGTGGATCGTAGTTGCGCTGTAGCAGCGCTAGCTCGCTTGCCATCACGCTTTAAAAAAAAAATGGCTTGGCTTACATGTTTTTTTTTACATGCTTACACGTTTTACATGATCACTGTTATACTTCAGTAAAGGACGCATATCGCGCTGTTCCCCGCGCTGCGCTGGGACTATCTGATCACGTGATGGTTCACCTCATCCCCACATACAGACAGAGACTGAAACTCACTAAACCTGTGGTGACCACCACAAAGAAATTGACCAGTGAAGCTGGAGAGAAACTGAACACATGCATGGAAATAACTGACTGGGGCATGTTTAAAAGAGCCACACATGATCTTAATGAGTACACATACACTGTGAACTCATCAACTTCTGTGAGGAGAGCATTCTCCCATCGTGCACCAGGATAAGATATTCTAATGACAAGCCTTGGTTCACAGCTAAGCTCAGACGGATCAGGAAGGAGAAGGAAGCAGTGTTGAAAAGTGGAGACAGGGACTGCTACAGGGAGGTCAAATATCGGTTTAACAGAGAGCTGAGGAAAGCTAAATCTGTATATTCTGAGAGACTCCAGCAGCAGTTCACTGCTAATGACTCGGCTTCTGTGTGGAGAGGACTGAGGCAAATCACCAACTATCGGCCTCAGGCTTCTAAAGGTCAGGATGACAAAGCCCTTTGTCAAAGACTGTCCCAACACTATGCCCGTTTTGACACCTCGTCAGCTGTGTCCAACTCACCCACTCCACCCAGCTCCTCTGCCTCCTCAGCCCCTAATTCATCAAGAGCGGTCCCCCCTCCTCCTCCTCCTCCCCCCCTCCCCTTGTCATCAGTGAGCAGGACGTGCACAGACAGTTCTCCAGACTGAACCCGCGCAAGGCCCCTGGGCCGGACAGTGTGTCTCCCTCCACCCTGAGACACTGTGGAAAGAGCTGGCTCCTGTCTTCACAGACATTTTTAACACCTCTCTTAAGCAATGTCACGTGCCGACCTGCCTCAAATCCTCCACCATCATCCCTGTCCCCAAGAAGCCACGGATTACTGGACTTAACGACTACAGACCTGTAGCGCTCACCTCTAGTCATGAAGTCCTTTGAGCGCCTGGTCCTGTCTCACCTCAAGTCCATCACCACACCCCTCCTAGACCCGCTGCAGTTTGCCTACCGTGCTAACAGGTCTGTGGACGACGCAGTCAACCTGGCCCTCCACTCCATCCTGCAGCACCTGGACTCCCCGGGAACCTACGCCAGGATTCTGTTTGTGGACTTCAGCTCCGCATTCAACACCATCCGCCCCGATCTGCTCCAGGACAAGCTGTCCCTGCCTGACTCCCTCTGCAGGTGGATCACCGACTTCCTGACGGACCGGAGACAGCATGTGTGGCTGGGGAAGTCTGTCTCAGACTCTGTTAGCATCAGCATTGGATCACCCCAGGGCTGTGTACTTCCCCCCTACTCTTCTCCCTTTATACCAACTCCTGCACCTCCTCCCACCAGTCTGTTAAGCTGATTAAGTTTGCGGACGACACCACCCTCATCGGGCTCATCTCCAACGGTGACGAGTCCGCCTACAGGGAAGAGGTGGCCCAGCTGGTGTCCTGGTGCAGCCACAACAACCTGCAGCTGAATGCTCTGAAGACAGCGGAGATGATTGTGGACTTCAGGAAAGTCACATCCCCCCTGCCCCCCCTCACCATCACAGGCTCTCCCGTCACCTTTGCAGATTCCTTCCGCTTCTTGGGCACCACCATCACCCGAGACCTCAAATGGGAGCCAACCATCAGCTCCCTCATCAAAAAGGCCCAGCAGAGGATGTTCTTTCTGCGGCAGCTGAGGAAGCTCAAGCTACCCACCAAGATGTTAGTGCAGTTCTACACGGCCATCATCGAGTCCATCCTCACCTCCTCCATAATTGTGTGGTACGCAGGAGCCACTGCCAGGGACAGACTAAGGCTGCAGCGCGTCGTGCGCACTGCTGAGAAGGTGATAGGCTGCAAGCTCCCATCTCTCCAGGACCTATACATCTCCAGGACCCGGAGGCGTGCTGGCCGGATCATAGCCGATCCTTCACATCCTGGTCACGTGCTGTTTGCCCCCCTCCCCTCAGGTAGAAGGCTTCGGTCCATTCGGACTAAAACCTCTCGGCACATGAACAGCTTTTTCCCCTCTGCCATCAGACTGCTGAACACTAAGTGACTTTTGACTCTCGTGCACTATGTACAGCAGCTCAACCAGACTCATGTCATTCATCACTGTTTTTCTGTTGCATTATTGACTGCACTATGTAGTACTTCACATTATCTGCTACATGCTAATTTTTTAAACTGCCTTGACTAGTACTACTCATTATTACTAGTATTATTATTATTATTATTACTTATTACTACTTATTTTTCTTCACTTATTGCACGTTTCTAGTCCTTTAGTTTTTTAGTTTATCCCTTTTTCTCATTATGTTTTTAATGTTGCAGCATGGCACCGAGACAAGTTCCTAGTTTGTGTATCACATGAACAATGGCAATAAACCTGATTCTGATGTTGCACTGTCGTGTTATTACAAGTGCTTGTACTTTTAGATTCTGCTTCCACACCGACGGAGCCCCCCCCTCCCTCGATACGAGCACCCCGGCTTCTCCTGCTAGCAATGTTGATCATCCGGCACCAGAACCAAGTCCAGCTCCCTCACTGTTTTGCACAGCTCCGTCAACACGTTCACGCACAGTTAAAGCCCAATAATCAAATATATTATATTATAATACACGGTATAGTTTATCGTTTCATGTAAAGCAGAGCAAAAATCTCCAGCAATACAATTGCATTTTTAAAAAAAAAAACTGACGTACAAAGTTAATATCCAAGCGTCATGATAGACTCCCATACCTGTGAAGTGTATTTTCCCACTGCAGTGTTGCTGTACTTTTTATATTACACCATGAATCACATGCATGGAAAAGATACAGAGCTGTTGTAGCACAAAACTCAGTATTTGAAAGTCAACGTGCTTCATCGTCATGATTCAGGTGAGCCCACTGTATGAATGCATTCAGAATTTTGGGGCCACCATAAAAAGCTAGGCATTTGAAACAAACCGGGCTTTTACTAAATGTGTTGTACAAATACAGAGTTGTGATACACAAAGGAATTTTATCAAACCCAACACTTGCCTTTCACCAGTGTGTGTCCCGTGTACAGGTACATCTCAAAATAACTGCAATGTCATGGTACAGTGAGTTTGTGACTCATCAGAAAGTGAAACTCGTATAGATGGCATCTGTCATCTTCTTGACAATCCATATGGGTTTTATGTCAGGAGAGTTTCCTGGCCAAATCAAACAGTGATGCCATGGCCATTACACCAGGTTTTGATTGTTTTGGCACTGTGGGGCGATGGTAACTCCAGCTGGAAAATGAAATCCATTTCTCCATAAATCTACATACTTTTGAGAACACTCCTTTTTATTTTTTTAGGTTTTTTTTTTGTATTTTTACCTAACCATCTATTTGTCGAGAAAAGTAATTTGGGATATTCAGGCGCTGTGAGCCAATAAATGATTAAAATCTAAATACTTCACTGTCTGATTAATGATTCTGTATATGGGTCTCACTTTCTGACATGAGTGTCCAAAAATATTTAACTTTTGCATTATTTTTGGAGATGTACTGCTACATGTTTTGATGTTGATTTTACTGACCAGCACACATTTCACTCTTTGGTGTAGGTAAGAGGAAGCGGAGCAACTCCAAACAAGACCTTTCCACTGTTTTTGCCGCGATGCAAGAAGCAGAACGGGAACAGCACCGTGAGCAGATGGAGCTCCAGCGGGAACAGGTTGCACTGAATTCCCGGCTTGTGGATGAGGCCCATCAGGCCAGGGAGGCCGAAGTCGCTATACGAAGGGAGGAGATTGCTCAAAATGCTGCCCTCAATAACACTCTCCTGGCGATCCTCGACACCCTCGCACGACGTGTGAGACCCGGTTTCCCCACAGTGTCCATTAATATGTACATACTGTAAATTAAGCAATGACCAGTGTTAACGTTGAATAAACCCGTGACTGTTGACATGTGTTGTCTGTTACTCAGTTTTTCACTGTCTTAACACTGTTAAAACAGTTGGGAAAAATTTGTCATTGCAGTACGTTATGAAGTCCAATAACCGTTTACACGTACATTAAAAGCCAGCCACTACTGACCAAGCTTTATATCCATGTGCAATAACAGGGACACCTAATATTTTAAGTTCTGTATTTGGAAATGTTCATATGGCCAACCCTGGTAATGGTTTTATGTGGACAAAATATTCAACTTAGCCATTGTAAGGACGGGCGAGTGTGGGGTGTACAGCAATAACTATTTTGGGGTGCTTCACCCAATTCTGTACTCAGCATTAACAAGTACACTTTAAAGAAAATGTGGACAGTTGTAATTTTGTCAGCCATTTGTATTACATGGCTGTCCCAGTACTTTTAACTGTGATATTAAAGATCCACACGTCCACATTAAGTGTCCGAATCAATCAAAATTGCCTGGGATGCTACAGGGTGAGAAAAGGCCATTGCAATGGCACAAGGTTACATGAGATGAGCAATGCATGCTAGTACACAGCTGCATTACCCCCAAATTGATATTTAATAGCTGTTGGATTACTCCTTACGTTTTGATGAAAATTTGGAAAAAAAAAAATCAATTTAGATGCATTAAGTGAATATCACTATTGGTAACAGTTATGTTACTTATGAAATAGACAAACGACTGAATTCCTCTCAAACTGTGTCCAACAGTCTTCACGTGGTTTTGCGCTGTGTGAGCAGTTTTGGTGTAAAACCCTGTCACGAAGTGCATCTTCAGTGTGTTAAATACTTTTACTACTTGGAATTCATGCAGTGCAATGTTTTCATGTCATCTCTATGGTATGGTGAATACTGAAGTTTTATTACTTTTCCCACACTGGAAAATTGGCCGACATGCTACGGGGTAAGAAAAGGCCATTATAATGGCATTAAATACCCACATGTCCAAATTTCTCATAAAAACACCATCTTATCAGCATGTGCCCAGTCACTTGTGTATGATATGACACTTTCAGCAGAACAAAAGTGCTAAATGTCACCGATTCCACAGTTGTGGAGTGCTTCACATATTTTAGGGTATCGTCATACATAGCTTCATCATTAAATTAATTAAATCACCCTTACTGTCAATCGTACAACCCAGTGCAGAATCAGAGGGCCGCTGCCATGCAGGGTGCCGCCACAGATTTCCCTCCTCCATTCCATTAACATAATTCCATAATTAACCCAGTATATAAAAAAAGAAGGCGTAGTTGAAAGTGCTAAAATTTTATTGAGAAAATACAAACTTAACGTGTATGCACATGAATACCAAGGCACTGACATTTCTAGTTTCTATTCCTACACAAATACTGCATCACAGCATCTGACATCTCTCCCATGTTCCTGTGCACCCTGCACCGCTGCCACCACTGGTTGATGTGCTGCTGCTCCTGGATCATCCAACATGGGGTCAAAAGTCTCTCCCTGACTTTCACAAAGACTATAAGAGCACAACAAGTCAATACAATAGATTTCAGCAGTTTAATGTCGCAGTCATTCCTTTTCAGGAAGCAACGCCACCTTCCCTTCAGCCAGCCAAAAACGTTCTCCACAGTGACCCGTACTCTAGTCATTTACGTTGAACATGTGCTGTTCTTCTGTAAGTCGACCAGTGTCCTGGAACGGTTTTAAGAGCCAGTTTTGCAGGGGATAAGCAGAGTCACCCAGGATGTAATAGCCCACACTTACCTCACCAATGTTCTTGACATGAGGTGGGAAGAGGTTTCCCCGGCTGGCTAACTCCCACAGTGTGGACAGTCTAAGAACCCTAGCATGCATGCTCCCTGGAAGCCCTGCAAACACATTCCAGAACAACCCCTTTCCATCAACAACACCCTGAAGGATTACGGAGTGCCACCCTTTTCGGTTGAAGTAGTCTGTGTGATACAGTTGTGGTGCAATGATGGGGATGTGGGAGCCATCAATAGCACCAACACACTGTGGTAGCCCCCACCTGTTCTCAATGTAGACAGATTTCTCTCATCCTCTTCATCAGGAAAACTGAGTTGTTGTGGGACCAGGAATGACTCTGCTGCAGCACAAAAGTCCTGCACACAGTTGTGATGCCGACACCAAAGAGATGGGCAATTGTGCGGTACTCTGAACCGGTAGCAAGCTTCCATAGGGCAATAGCCACTCGCTTACTTACAGGCACACATTGGCGGAATGTTGTATCAAGACGCTCCATGGATGGACGCACCTTGTTGCGGAGGAAGGTGAAAGTGTCCTTCGACATTCTGAAGTTCTCCAAACAGAAGGTGTTTGTAAAGCCAGGAACAATGTCCTCCCACCACCGCGATGCACGGACCGATGTCCAGGCACACGGTCTGCAGCGATTATTTGCCAACATAGCAGCCATCTGCAACACACAGACGGCATACGTTTTTTTATGTATTATTAGCTATAAGCTCTTGCCACTACAACGTACTACGCTGTGATTACAATGACTGTAGCCAACATTAGCGATCGTTAGCTTACCCTCATCCTGCTCCTCGTCCTCCATATGACACCGGATTCAAAGCTGCGAGACTCCCTGCAGACACTGCTGCATACTGAAATTCCACAGCAGCACGCCAAAGTCTCCTGTATTTCTCCTCCGTTTTGTCTCGCAGCACACAGCCTTTGCTGGCTCTGCTGTTTGGCCTTAACAAAAAGCCACAGGATGAGGATCAAAAGCATACGGTCGTCCATTTTGATGTGTTGTATGTGTGGTCCAGGGAATATGGTGCTGCCTCACGGGGCGCGTAGCGCTGCCTCCAACTCCCTCCTTCTCCCACCCACACTACAGTGAGCCTTGTGCTGTGGAAAAATATGTGGGCCGAACTGTACTGTCCCGTTCCGTGCCAAAGTGTTCCAAATGGAAAAACGCCTTTACATCCCACCCACCAGGACACTGACACACTGCCTCTCCTCCAGGACCACACAATCACATCACATCATTAACTTCCGGTTCCTGTAGGGTGAGGACGCACAGGTAAAGGCTCCCAGTTCGTTTCTGTTTAAAAGGCAGTTAAACGCAGTTAGAAGCTGGCGTTTTGAGCTTTTTTTTGTTGTTGCCGCTGGAGAGTGAACCTGCTCGTGAGAAAAAAGGAGAAATTGCCAGTAGTGGCTGGTGAGGCAATCGGGCCCCTCGCGCTCAGGGAAAACAAAGGGATTTCTCCCACGTGTGTTTTTTCCTACAATCAAAATCAGCGATCATCGGCCGGGATAGTGGGTCCCAAGAGAGCTCTGCAGAATGAGGAGGTGGATGAAATAAAAAAAGCGCTGGATTTCTTGACGGAAGAGATTTCCGCTGTAAAGACGCAGCAAAGAAGCATCCTGGACGTAGTAGAAGAAATAAAAGCGCTGCGGAGCAAGAACGCTGAGAAAGACAAGAGGCTGGCGTATCTGGAGAGCAGAATGGCGGAAATGGAGCAGAACACTCAGGTGAACGACGTGATCATCACGGGGCTCCACATTAAACCCCGATCATAGGCGAGAGCAGTGGTCGCAGACAGCAGTGGAAGTGAGCTGGAAGAGGAATCTGCTGAGCAACAAGTGTCGGCCTTCATGCAGTCCAAAGGGATTCAGCTGGAATGCAACAACATTGAGTCCTGCCACCCTCTGCCCAGGAAAAACGGCGACAAACCGGCTGTGATCATGAGGTTTGTAAACAGAAGACAAGACTGCGCTACTGAAACAAGGTAGGAAGCTGAAAGGAACGAACATTTACATAAACGAGCACCTCACGAAAGAAAACGCAGAAATAGCCAGGAAAGCAAGATACATGAAAAAGCAGAAAAAGATTCAAAACATCGGGACATCAAACTGTAAAATATACAAATTAAACGGGTCACCTGAAGAAGCCAAGGTCATTAACATCCGTAATATTATGGAACTGGACAAATATCAATGAATATGAACTGGAGTCACAGTAACAATTCAGACAACTGTAGGACACTGAAGGATTTTACTCATCTGCAACAAAATATTTAACAACATGAATCAAAAAAACAAAAAAAACAAACAGGAACTGAAAGTTTTTGAATACACAGATCACAACCCACAGGACGTAGAATATAACAGACCCTGATAATTTATTTAGCTCCATCAATGACGACTGTAATTACTACACAGATGAACAGGTTAACACAATGGTCACATCTGATTTCAATATTTCTATGATCCACTTCAACAGCAGGAGTCTCTATGCCAACTTTAACATTAAAGATTATTTACATCAGTTTAAAGAGCCCTTCAATATTGTGGCAATATCAGAGACGTGGCTCAGTGAAGAGAAAGGAGTGGATTTTACCATGGATGGCTATGAATTAAATTCTATAAATAGAAAAGTGAAAAAAGGAGGAGGAGTTGCAATTTATGTTGACAAGAGCTTGCAATACAAGGTTGTTGAAAATCTGTCAGTAACTGGATGATTTATTTGAATGTATTACAATAGAAATCTGTCTGGACAATGTGAAGAATGTAGTAGTGAGCTGTGTATATAGAACACCTGGATCAAACATTGACTTATTTAAGGACTGGATGGAAAAAATGTATGCAAAACTAACTCAAAGTTATGTTCATCTGTGGGGATTTAAATATAGATCTGATGAACTCAAAACAACAGTTTGACAGAAGAATTTATCAACACAATGTACAGTATGGGCTTACATCCAACAATTACCGGACCTAGCAGAATCACGTCACACAGTGCCACACTAATAGATAACATTCACAAACATTATGAAAAATAATATCAGGAGTGGGCTTTTATTGAATGATATCAGTGACCACCTGCTGATTTTTGTTGTCTATCAATGTGATTATAGGAAGAAAAAGTATACCAAAAATATTAAATACAAAAGAACTGAAGAATCAATGTATTTACTGACAAATGAATTATTAATACAAGATTGGAAGATGGTTATGATGAAAATGACAAAGCATATGATAATTTTTTACAAATATTTCAATTATACAATAAATACTGTCCTATAAAACAATACAGTGACAGACAAAAAAAAATATTCCTTGGGTCACCAAGGGGTTAATAAATGCATGTAAAAAGAATACATTATATAAACAATTCATTAAATGCAGAATGGTGGAGGCTGAGATCAAATATAAAAGATAAAAATAAGCTTACTACTATAATGAGGACCTGTAAGAAAGAATATTACAACAGAATACTAGAGGATAACAAAAATAACTGAAGAATATGGCAAGTACTCAATGGGATTATTAGTAATCGTCCTAAGAATGCAAATTATCCAGAATATTTTATCGAAAATGGCAATTTAATAAATATGGAAGATGTGGTCAGTGGTTTCAATAATTTTTTTATAAACGTTGGTCCTGAATTAGCAAAATCAATAGTGACACCAGAAACAAACTACAGTGGTTCTGTGAATGAAATAGAAGATAGAAATCCAAACAATCTTTTTGGGTGCAGTTACTGAAAAGGAAATTATCAAGACTGAGTAAATTTAAGAACAAAAAATCAACGGACTGGAATGAAATTGACATGACAATAGTGAAAAAAGTAATTGAGGGAATTGTTAAGCCGCTCACCCACATCTGTAACCTGTCATTTCAAACTGGTACATTTCCAGACAAAATGAAAATGGCAAAAGTAATGCCTCTATACAAAACAGGAGACAGTCATCGCTTCACAAATTACAGGCCAGTCTCTTTACTCTCACAATTCTCCAAAATACTTGAAAAAATCTTCACTAAGAGACTGGATGATTTCACTGAAAAACACAACCTCCTTACAGATAGCCAGTATGGTTTTAGAGCAGATAAATCTACATCTTTGGCACTGATCGAACTTATAGAAGAAATTACTAGTTGTATAGATAAAAAAAGGTTGCTGTAGGAGTATTTATAGATTTAAAGAAAGCTTTTGACACCATTGATCACAGAATACTACTAAGGAAACTGGAAAGGTATGGGATAAGAGGGGTAGGACTGAGTTGGGTGGAAAGTTATTTAAGTAACAGATGACAATTTGTACAAATTGGTGAGCACAAGTCACCCTTCGTGGACATCACTTGTGGTGTGCCCCAGGGGTCAGTTTTGGGACCCAAACTATTTTGTATATAAATGACATATGCCAAGTATCAAAAATTCTGAAATTTATTTTGTTTGCGGATGACAAATATCCTTTGCACTGGTGAGAATTTGCAGCAGGTTTTAGAGGTGGTCACAACTGAAATGGAAAAATTAATGCAGTGGTTCAACAAAAATAAATAATCTCTAAATCTAAAAAAAAAACAACAAAACAGATTATGTTTGGAAATTATAAAATAAATCATGAAATAATGGTAATGATAGATGATACCAGAATAGAAACAGTACAGGAAAATAAGTTTCTGGGGGTGACGCTAGACAATAAAATCTGCTGGAAACCTCACATCAGTCACATCCAGGCCAAGTTAGCAAAATGTATAGGCATACTGAGGAAGACAAGACACATCTTGGACTATAAATCATTGGTCTTATTGTACAATTCACTGTTTTTACCTCATCTTAACTACTGTGTAGAAGTCTGGGGAAACACCTACAGGACCAACCTACAGTCAATATGCACATTACAAAAAAGAGCTATAAGGATAATAAACAATGCAGGATATAGAGACCATACCAATTCGTTGTTCTTAAAGTCACATGTCAAAGTTCATCAATTTAGTTAAATTTAAGACAGCACAAGTAATGTACAGGGCAATTAATAATCAACTCCCAACTAATATACAAAAAATATTTAAAAAAAAGAGTGATCATAATTTGAGAGGAGACTTAAACTTTACAAAACCCAAGATACGTACAACCAAGAAAAGTCTGTACATAGTTTCAGTTCCGGCTCCAGACTGTTCCACAAATCCACCCCACAGACAGATATGCACAAACAGAAATCAATTCAAAAAGAGGTATAAACATTATTTGCTGAAAGGATATATGTTAGAAGGGTAGTATTTAGTAGTACGATTCATTATGTTCACTCTGGGACATTATGGGACACTATGGAATGGTGGGTGGGACAGCACTGTGTATATCTGTGTTGTTTGAGGCTGGTTTTGATGTATGGACATCAATGTATGTTAGGATGGATGGGTGTTAATGTTGATTTATAAAAAATACAGTAAATTGTTTGAGGTGTATTTCCAGCTATATAACTTTGTATCCTCTCTCTGTTATCACTGGCCCTTTTGTTTCTTTGGTTAACTTTCCACTGTCGTCTCCTGCGTCTTTGAAAGCCATCTCAGTTATCAAAACAGGAACAATTTGTCTTTTTTTGTATCTTTTTCTCTTTCAAGATATTGCTGATTTTTCTCAGGATCTTCCTTGATTTTGTCTATTTTTTTTGACCATTGAGCTGGTTTAGCTGGGGCCATGTTGACATCTTCAAACAAAAATAATGTAAATTACAGTTGGTAACTGTTTCAATTATGTATCATAGTAAAGTAGTAAATTAAGCTAATATGCTAGTTATTAGGAAATAAAAACAAATTGTCATTACATCACAGATCGTCATTACCAACAGTCACTTTTGTGATGGTAATGATACACAATGGTAATGACAATTTTCACTCTTTGCAGAAAATGTTGGCTAAGTTTTAGACTTGCTAAGCTAATTGGTTAGCTAGCATACAATGTACACTGAATAGATCTAAAAGTGAAATTTTGTATTAACGAATTAAAATACTCAAATAGTAACTTGTTTGGTAATGACGCCTAATAAACATACACTCAGATCAGGATGTATAAAACATCAAATTACTTGCATATGTGGGCATCAAAATCAGGCTTGTGCCTCATGTCTGGACATGTTCCTCTGGAGCATCTAATTTGCATGCAACAATTTAAGTAACTTTGTAAAAACTATTGCGCTCTAAAACGTTGAGTGATGGTAATGACAGATGTATGAGGGACAGCGATATTTAACTATAAATAGTAAATTGAACAAATATAAAATATATGAATTTGAAAAATCTTTAAGTTGCTATGAGGAAATGCAAAGTAAAGGTTTAATGAATTTAGTACTTTTTATTGCTTTATTATAGAGGGGAAGTCAAAGTCTGGGTTGGGGACAAGCACAAAACGGTGAAATTCTTGCACATTTGAATTTTCAACACACTGAAAAAGTATTAAAATGTCGTCATTGAGACAGTTATTTTTTTCATAGCTACTACAACCTAAAGTAAACAAAAGCAATCATTGTTTTTTCTAAACATTTTTTTTTCTTGAAAATCTACCCTGGGGACAAAAACTCCCTTAATTGAAGAATCACCCATATATACAGGCTTAAGGCACACGCCCTGCTGATCAGGTGGCTCCACGACAAGAGGCAGAGCCTCTCCTGCCCACTCCTTTATACCATGGGCGGTGTCGCCACCGGAAACCGGAAGTAGCCACCCCGGTCTAGTCCATGACCAACCCGGCCACCACCTTGCTACTACAGCCTAATTGCATACACAATGGTATGCATTTTAACAAATTAAGGTAAAAATCCATAATTTACAAGAGGAAAAAGTAATCTACAAAATTTAATGTTTGCAAAATTACAGGAAAGTCACAAATTTAAGTCAACTTAAAAGCTGACCCCACCCCCGCCAAATTGGCCAAAAATCTATGAATTAACAAGCTAAATTTTCATTGATTCATTTATTCATTCTTTAGGTGAGACTGGGTGTACCCTGGACCAATTGCTAGTCCATGACTGCAACAGATAATATACATGCTCATTTATGGGCAATTTAGAAATCAGTTATTGCCTGTTAAGTCAACCTAACATGCATATCTTTGGATTTGGGGCGGCAGTGGCTCAAGAGGTAGAGTGGGTCATCCAATAATCAGAGGGTTGGCGGTTTGAATCCCGCTCTCCCCAGCCATCCTGCCGTTGTCTCTGGGCAAGACACTTTACCCACCTTGCCTCCATTGTCCATGACACTGGGTATGAATGTGTATAAATGCTCAGTAGTGGTCAGCGAGGCCATTGGCAATGGATTGGCAGTCACGTTTCCATCAGTCTACCCCAGGGCAGCTGTGGCTACAGAAGTAGCTTACCACTACCATTGTCTGTCTAGAGTGAATAATGGACTTGCTGCAAGTGCTTTGAGATGTCACTTGACATTTAAAGTGCCATATATATCTAATCCATTTATTGTAGGAGGAAGCTGGAGAACCCAGAGGGAACCCACAGACATGAGCATGCAACCTATACAGACGGGGTCCAGCTGGTCAGCTCATGGATTTGAACATGAGATCTTCTTGCTGTGAAGGTGACAGTAGTAGCCACTACCATTCATGCCAAAGATTTGCGAATTTAAGAGAAATTTGTGAGAAGAGTTGTGAATTTTACCTGGAAAGTCATAAGTTTATGTTAAGGGGTGCACATTTAGAACTACAAAAGCACTCAGAGCACATACCTCCGGTGGCCAAACATGGGGTAGAACATTTCATAACAACCACAGGCCCTCCCGTTTTTGCAAAGGCTCGGTGCTTGGACCCAGCTAAACTGGCCATCGCGCGCGAGGAGTTCACTAATCTGGAAAAACTAGGCATTGTTAGGCGCTCCAAGAGCGCTTGGGCTTCGCCGTTACATATGGTCCCAAAGTCTGACGGCTCGTGGCGACCTTGCGGCGATTTCCGCAGGTTGAACAACGTTTCAGCTCACGACCGCTACCCGATTCCGCACATTCAGGATTTTCTGTTCATTTGGTGGGGGCGCGCATTTTTTCTAAAATAGACTTGGTGCGCGGCTATCACCAGGTTCCAGTGCGCGCGCAGGCTGTACCCAAAACAGCGGTCATAATGCCTTTCGGCCTTTTTGAGTTCTTGCGCATGCCTTTTGGCCTCAAGGGGACCGCGCAGACTTTCCAACGCATGATGGATGCAGTTTTACGCGACCTGCCTTTCGTGTTCGTTTATTTGGACGATATTTTGGTAGCCAGCACGTCCGAAGGCAAACATGAAAAACACCTCACAGCAGTTTTCCAGAGGTTGGCAGAGCACGGGTTAATAGTTAACCCAGCGAAGTGCCAGTTTGGGGTGGCGCAGATTGATTTTTTGGGACATCGCGTTTTGGCAGAGGGAGCAGTTCCCCTTCCAAATAAAGTGCGTGCCATAACGGATTTTCCGCAGCCTCAAACGGTCAAGGCGCTTCAGGAATTTCTAGGGATGGTTAATTTTTACAACCGATTCCTCCCAAGCGCAGCACGGCTCATGCAGCCATTGTACACCGCGTTAAAAAAACAAAAGCCCGCAAATAAAGTTGAATGGTCTCCGGAGCGGGAGCGCGCTTTTGCCCAGGTCAAATCAGCCCTGGCAAACGCAGTTTTGTTAGCGCACCCAGTTCCAACGGCCCGCATGGCGCTCACCACTGACGCTTCCGATGTAGCGGTGGGGGCGGTAGTTGAACAGTTTGTGGCAGGTACCTGGCAACCCCTCGCGTTTTTCAGCAGGACTTTGCGCGATAGTGAACGGAAATACAACGCGTTTGACAGAGAGCTTTTGGCCCTACATTTGGCCATTCATCATTTTCAGTTCTGGTTAGAGGGGCGACGTTTCACCGCGTTTGTGGATCATAAACCGCTAACGTTTGCGATGGCCAAAATTTCAGAACCCTGGTCAGGCCGGCAACAAAGGCAACTAGCCGCAATATCGGAGTTCACTACTGATATTCAGCATGTCGCGGGTAAACACAATGTGGTGGCAGACTGCCTCTCGCGTGCGGTAGCACCGCCAAGCCCCATAGGGGCAGACTCTGTAGCCATGGCCGCGGGCCTGGGCAGCGACACGGGAGCGCGCGCAGCCCCGGTCTGTGTTGGGTTAGATTATGCAGCCATGGCTGCGGAGCAAGCTAACGACGCAGACGTGCGCGCGCTCCAGTCTGGACCAACAGGGTTAAGGCTGGAGCACAGGGTGCAACAAAACTGTATGCCCCCGCTAATCTGCAATGTCTCCACGGGATGGCCCCACCCTGTGGTGCCAACCGCGTGGCGTCGCCGTGTTTTTGACTTGGTCCATTCTCTCGCGCACCCGGGGGCGCGCGCATTGATCAAATTGGTGGGGGAGAAATTTGTTTGGCCCGGGTTGCGCAAACAGGTCAAGGAATGGGCAGCAGCCTGCGTAGCGTGTCAGCAAGCCAAAATACACAGACACACTAAGGCCCCGTTAGAACCTTTCCACATCCCCGCTAAGCGTTTTGATCATGTGCATATTGACCTGGTCGGCCTGCTTCCGTTATCACACGGGCACACACATCTTTTGACGATGGTAGACCGCACCACGCGCTGGCCAGAGGCGATTCCTCTGACATCAACCACAGCGAAAGAAGTTGCGAGCATTTTTAGCAGCGTGGGTCGCGCGTTTTGGTATAACGTCCGACAGGGGTCCCCAATTTATTTCCGAGCTATGGTCATCGATGGCCCGCAGCTTGGGGGTGAAGATTCATCGCACCACCGCGTATAACCCCCAGGCTAATGGTTTATGCGAACGCTTTCACAGGTCATTGAAAGCAGCCCTCAGAGCGTCGCTAACGGATACAAATTGGGTGGACAAACTTCCATGGGTGTTATTAGGGTTGCGTTCTGCACCTAAGGAAGATTTGCACGCTTCCCCGGCTGAATTAGTTTTCGCACAACCGCTGCGTTTGCCCGGGGAATTTCTTCCCGATAATCCCGCACCTAATGGCCCCCCCGCTCAGCCGTGGCAGAGCGGCTCAGGAGCAAACACGCTTCCTGGCCCAGTCCATCACAGTTTCCCACACGTTTTTGTGCCCAAGGCTTTAAAAAAAATGCAGAGTTTGTTTTTGTTAAATATGACGCCCAGCGTCCAAGTTTGCGGCCGTTTTATGACGGACCGTTTCGAGTGCTGGAGACCGGGCAGAAGCATTTTCTGCTAGATTTAGGGGGCAGAAAGGAGCCGATTTGCATTAACAGGCTCAAACCCGCTTTTGTTCTGGCTGACGAGGTGTAGCTTGCGAGGGGTCCCCGCCGGGGCAGGCCGCCGAGGGGACATTCTCCAAAGTCTTCACAGAAAGGTGCTAACAGCTTTAATCCACAGGTGCAGAGAGACGTTGCAGGTGCAGCCAAGCCAGGTTGCAGCAGATTCGGCAGAAGATTAAAACCTAGGCAGTTGGTGGATTGATTAGCGATGTATGGAGTGCTTTGTGTTTTTCTTTTTGTTATGCCATGCAGATTTTGCCTTACTAGACGTTTGGGGGCGGGGGTAGTGTGGCCGACACATTGTGGGCTCATGCTGCCACAGAGACAGGACTGCGTGTGTATTGTGGGGTGTCACGTCTGCAAGGACTGAGGACTCGAATCTACAGGAGATAACAAGGAAGTGTGAGATTTGTCTTTGTCCCACAGAAGACGCCCCGGAGGGTATTCCGGTTCATCAGGAAATGAGAGACAATGGTGAAGCTTCAAAGGGATGCTTTGTAACTGTATGTTGACTGAAGACACCATGTGACTTGAATTCTGATGCTGGAAATTTATAAAAGGGCGTTGAGATATAATTCTTGCTCTTTCCTGCTTTGAGAATGCTAGAAGCTGTGTTCTGTCAAATAAAGCTGGTTTTATGACTGAAACTCAGCCTCGTTATTTGAGCATGCTTCTACACAGGTGATGTTTGATTGTAGGAGAGTAGAGATGTTGGATGTAAAGTTAGAGATGCTCAATGTGGTTCATTGACGATCATATTTTGGATTATGGATGTTGGTATCTACTTGTTTACCTGAGAGACTGGAGTTTGAAATAAAATAAAGAGAATTGGAAACTGAAACCTCGCCTCAGTTTTCCACACACCAAATTGTTACATTTGGTGGCAGCGGTGGTCCGTTCCCGGGACGTTGTAGCGTTTGGCGGATGGAGGAACTAATGTCGAGAAGGAAGGCGAGGAGCAGCCTGACCTAGACGCAGGCATGGCGGCTGAGGATCTGGGAGTCAGCGGACTGGGTGAACTCGAGCTATCGGGCTTGGTGAAATCTGATGCGTTTGCTGACTCTCGGAGATCGCTGGATGGAGGAGGAGGCCGCTCTTCAGGACCGAAGTGGCAGACTGTGGAAAGTCATTCATCGGATGGAGTTGCAGGTGGCGGAACAGAGAGGAGGAAGGAAGATTGTAAAAGGACTGAAGGATGCCGATCCTAAAAGGCAAGTGCTTGAGGTGTGGCAAAGGGAAAAACAGACGTCTAAATGAGAACGGAGTCTGCTACTTTGAGTGTGCACTGAACGATAATGGAGGAAACAGAAGAAATGAGAATCGCAATGTTCATAGAGGCAATAACAGAGCAGAACGGAAATGCAAATGACAAGAGAAGTACGAACTGGGGTGAATGTAGAAACGTTATCCAAGAAGACACCCCTAGCATGCAGTGTGAAGCATGTTTCAGCTGGTTTCATTTGAAACCCTGTTGTAACATTGATCCTGCAAAATACAGAGCCCTAGACAACAATGACTTGCTAGATGTAATTAGATGGTTCTGTAAGAAGTGTGATCAAGGAATAATCCAGCTTGCAAGTGAAATAGTTGATATCAAGGAGAGACTGGCTGCCCTGGAAAGCAGAGCCGATGTTAAGGCCATGGTTAAGGAAGCAGTCCAGGACCACTTCAAGGAGGAGGCAGAAACGGAGAAAAGAAAGCTGAATGTGATTGTGCATGGCCTACCCGAACCTGACCTGGAAACAGAAGATGAGGATGGTGAAGCCAGAGTAACCACTGGCCAGGAAAGGAAAGAAGCTGACCGAGCCAAGCTGGTTTAATCGGTATTGCACACCCTGACATTGGTGTTGTTGCTGATGACATCAAAGGTGTGTTCCATCTGGGTGTTGTAAGAAATGATGGAAAACCCCGTCCCGTGTGCCTGAAGCTACGTAGTGCTGAGACAAGAAGACGACTTCTAACACATGCCAGAGTACTTAGGAACTCCGCCACCGAGTGGCATAAGCGGGTGTTCATCAACCCTGACCTTACGCTGGCTCAGAGGGAGAAGGATCGCGCAGCTCGCGAAGAGCTGAACAGAAGAAAACAAAATGGAGAACAGAACTTGATTATCAGGAACTTCAAAGTTGTGACCAACAACAGACTTGCCCACAGGGGTCAGCGGAATGCTGGTAACGAGGTCCAATAGGATCTTGCCACACATGACAATTTATCTGACTGTGCCATTAAAAATCAGGAACTGTTGCTTCTACAAGTGTGGTCAAATGCATGGCCACGAACTTTGTTAAAAATATAACGTCCGGTTTAACCTGCGATACACGGTATCGAAACTCAATTTTGTTCATAATACTCAGACTTGGCTTAAAGCTGAAGTCCAAGATATTTTTGATACACCTGGTTTTAAAATATTGCGAAATGATACTATTGAAATTAGAGGTGGTGTGATGATGGTGAGAGACCACATTGATGTTGAGTTGTGTCATGAATTAAATGATATGAATGTAAAGGATACTTTATGGGTTTGGATGAAGACTGTAGATGGACATGATAATTTGTTAGGTGTTGTATACCGTAAGGGTGATGCTGATGAGTTTTATAATATAAACTTGTTGAACCAATTTGAAGTTGCTAGCACAATCTGCAAAGGTAAATTATTGGTAAATGGTGATTTTAACTTGCCTAATATTGATTGGCCAAATTGTACTGTCAATGAAGGTGAAAATTCTTTTTCACAGAAATTCTATGATAAACTCTGACTTGTATTTGTGTCAACATGTAATGGAACCCACTAGACAAAGGGGTACTAACACTCCAAATTGTCTGGATTTGATAATTTCATCGTCACCAGCAAATGTTAGCAATGTTGTTATTTCTAGCCCTATTGGTAAGGCAGATCATAGTGTGTTGACTTGGGATTTCCAAGCTGTTGTCAACAGGTCTTGTGACCATGAGGTGTTCAGATATGACTATAACAAGGCTGATTATGTGAAACTGTCAAATTTTGAAAAATACAGATTGGTCTTGTGTTATAGGAGCTACTAATGTAGACACGGCATGGAATTATTTCCATGAGAAGTTGGACAATGCTGTAAAAGAATGTGTACCTATGGTCAAAATAACAAGTGGTTGTAAGGTTAGTCCTAGTTGGTTTAATTTGTCAGTCAAGAGAAGTATCAGGAAAAAGTATTTTGCCTGGAAAAGGTATCAAGAGTCTAGAACTTATGCTAGATACCTAGAGTATGTTAAAAGGAGAAATGCTGCCAATAAGTAAGAGTTGCAAAGAGATTTTGAAAAAAATCTTTGTAAAAGAGTCAAAGAATCCTAAAGTCTTTTATATATATGTAAATAAAAAAAAGTCGGTCAAAAAACAAATTGAGAGGTACTGATGGTGTTGAAATCAATAGTAATTAAGAAATAGCTACTGAATTGAAAAGTTTATTCCAATCGGTATTTGAAAAGGAGGATAGGAACTTGATTTGGTTTAATGACTTCATGCACTGTATCTATGGAGATGATGTCTGTGAACCCTTTGACTTTGTTGATAGGACTGTCGATAACCATGTACTAGATGACATATTTTCTCCTGATGATGTAAAGAAACTATTAATGGTAACCAACCCAAACAAATCAATGGGTCCAGATGAGGTCCATCCTCGAGTGCTTAAAGAGTGTGCAGATGTTATATATTTTCCATTGTATTGCATCTTAAGGCAGTCACTTGATCAATGTAAGCTACCTGAAATTTGGAAGTATGCTAACATAACTCCGATACATAAAGGGAGACAAAATAGTTAGTGGTAATTATAGACCGGTGAGTATGACTTCGCAGATTTGTAAATTGTGTGAAAAACGTGAGAGATAAAATTGTGATATTTATTGAAAAGATTTTAGCTACTGAGCAACATGGTTTCCGTAGGGGAAGATCCTGCCTTACAAACTTGCTTGTTACTTTAGAAGAATGGACAAAGTTGTATGACGATGGTTTAGCCTTTGATGTTTTATATCTCGACTTCAGAAAGGCATTTGATTCCGTTCCTCACGCAAGATTAATCTACAAGTTACGCAAATATGGTATTGGTGGAAAGTTGTGTAATTGGATAGAAGATTTTCTGAGAGACAGGAAACAATGAGTGAGTTTAAACGGAATTTGTTCCCCATGGTTAGATGTAACTAGCGGAGTGCCTCAAGGGTCAGTTATCGGCCCGGTAATGTTTCTCTTATTTATTAACGATTTGCCATGTAATATTGAGTCAAAATGTCAAATTTTTGCTGACACAAAACTGTATCATCCCATTCTCTCGCTAGTCGATATGGAAGTATTGCAAAATGATATTGTTAAATTAGTTGAATGGTCAAGGAATTGGTTAGGTTTTAATGAAGATAAATGTAAGGCGTTACATGTTGATAGAAATAATCCAGGATATGATTTTATGAAAGGTAAAAAGTTAGAGGTTATGGAGGAGAAGGACCTTGGGGTCCTCATGTCAAATAATTTGTCATTTTCAAAGCATATTGCTGTATCAGCAGCCAAGGCTAATGGTATTTTGGGTATGATTAAGCGAACTTTTTCATACATAGACAAAGATTCTTTCCTTGTGTTATACAAAAGTTTTGTCCGTCCACATTTAGAATTCTGTGTTCAGGCATGGTCGCCTTATCTAGAGAAAGAAAACTGTTCTAGAGAAGGTACAGCGCAGGGCCACTAAGTTGGTCCCTGAGTTACAACACATGTCTTATGAAGATAGGCTCTCCGAGTTGGGTTTAACCACACTTGATAGAAGAATTATAGGTGATTTGATTGAAATGTACAAAGTTTTACATGGTTTTGAGAATATTGAATATAATGTATTTTTTTAATTGAGGCGTTATGCCGGCCTTCGTGGTCATCCCCTATGTTTAGAAGTAGAAAGGTCAAATTTGAATGTCAGAAAGAGATTTTTTAGTAATAGATTCACTGTATTATGGAACAGTTTACCGTATCATGTAGTCTTCTCGCCAAATGTAAATGCCTTTAAAAATAGTTATGACTTCTATAATCTTAACTTGAGAAACACCACCATATGAGTGTTATGTGTCACACGTGTGCTATGTTTTATATTTGTTATCCGTTATGTGTTTTTATACAATTTTAATTGTACTTTTATTACACTAATAAATGAATTGGTACGGGAGCCGGGCGGAGCATGGTGGTAATGTCAGCGCTCCGGGGAAGGACCCCAGGGTGACGGCCAGTCGGGTCGGCCCGCAGGAGGAAGATTTGCCACTGCAGGTGCAGCCAAGGAGACCGCGAACGCACCACGAACCCAGGCTGAATCCTCTCTTCCGAAGATGACAGAGCACTACCTGACAACGTTCGAGGGGATCGCCACGGTGTGCCGCTGGCAGGAAGAAGAGTGGGCTATCCATTTAGCTCCTCTACTCACAGGTAAAGCACGAAGTGCGTACGTACTGATGGATATCGCTGACACGAGTAATTATAAAAACACTGAAGGAAGCCATATTGAGCAAGTATGAAATTACATCCGATACTTATAGGAGAAGGTTTCGTGCTCTGGACATTTCAGGACGAAACCCCTCGTGAGCTATATGTTCGTTTAAAAGACCTGGTTATTAAATGGATTAAACTGGAGACCGCAACGGTAAAGAAATTATGGAAATTATAATTTTGGAACAGTTTCTAAGGATGGTGAATCCGGAACTGGGAGTCTGGATACAAGAGCGGGACCCGAAGACTGCAGAGGACGCTGCTCGTCTGGCAGAGGTTTTTCTGTCAGCCAGGTCTGGGAGCAGGAGAACTACTCTTGGCCGTGACAGATCTTTCACCACACGGAGTGAGTTTAATGAGGGTGAAAGGGGTGGTCCAGCTCGAAATAAGTTGTATTCCAGGCCCAGTCAGATCATGAATAGCAGATTTGATAATAGCAAAAAGTCACGTGTTGCAAATAAAGATATACGTTGTTACCAGTGCAATAAAATCAGTCACACACAATATTCATGCCCTGCCATAAAAAATGAGAAACAGTCACTATTATGCTCAGTTCCTAGACCCACTTGTTCAGCCTCAGTGCATAGTGGAGTGTATAAAACAAAAGTGTTGAATGGTCAGTGTGAAGAGGCCCTGTTAGACTCTGGTTGTTTTCAAACAGTGGTGCTACCTAGTTTGGTCCCTAGGGACTTGTGGAATGAGTCTAATATCAGTTGTGTCCGTGGGGATAAAAAACTACCCGACCGCTGAGGTTTATTTAACAGTAGGGGGTCAAACCTCTCCCCTTCCTGTAGCTCTTGTGCCTGATTTGCCGTATCCCGTTTAACTTGTTGTATGATGTCCAACAAAGTTGGAACATCGTTGCCAAGAATGAGAGGAACAAACGGAGGAGAGACAGGCAGGTGGTGCTGTTGAGTAGAGAGTAAACACCTGTGGTGAAAAACTAATATGGTGACAACCAGGTTGCAGAGGGCTGCCAATACTCTTCAGGAATTACCATTTTATGATTCTGAGAGAGGCAGGCCCTATTAAGCAACCTAAATCCAAGGCTCAGAAGAGAAAAGAGATAAGGTGTTAGTGGCAGCAAAGAACTTGGGTGAAGAAACACCACCATTAAGCCAGTCAGAGTTTGACATCCCTCCTGACATAGCTACACTGCAGAAGGCTGACCCAACACTTAAACCTTGGTTTGATAAAGTCTCAGAGATTGAGGGTGTGAAACAGGGTAGAATGGATTGTTTGGCTGAGGCCATGTATGTCATAAAAAAGGGCATTTTGTACCAGCAACAAGGTGAAGTTATGGCCATAGCTTTGCCACAGGACCTCACATCAAAAATTATGGAACTGGGACATGTTATCCCTTGGGCAGGTCATCTAGCATTTCAAAAAAAACTTTGCAGAGAATTGCTAGAAGGTTTGTGTGGCCGGGAATGTATACCCAGGTAAAGGACTTCTGTACGACATGCTCAGTATGTCAGATCACCTAGGGGAGTAGCACGTGCCCAACTACACCCATTACCAATCATTGGAACACCATTTGATAGAATAGGGATGGATATAGTTGGCCCCCTAGAGAGAAGTTCTGCTGGTAATAAATACATGCTGGTAGTTTGTGACTATGCTACTTGGTACCCAGAAGCCTTCCCCCTGAAATCTATTAAGGCTAGGCAGGTTGTCAACTGCCTTATTCAGTTATTTTCAAGGGTAGGCATACCCAGAGAAATTTTGACAGACTGTGGAACAAATTTCTTATCAAAACTGTTGCAGCAAGTGTATAAGCTGTTGGGGATTAAGGGCATTAAGACTACCCCTCACCACCCTCAGACTGATGGACTAGTGGAGCGATTCAGACTCTAATATGCTGCGGAAGTTTGTTTCTGAAACGGGCTCAGATTGGGATCAATGGGTACCCTATTGACTGTTTGCTTACCGGGAGGTGCCCCAGGCTTCAACAGGGTTCTCACCTTTTGAACTGCTTTATGGCCGTCAGGTGAGGGGCCCACTGGACTTAAAGGAGCACTGGGAGAGTCCGAGTGATCAGGACAATGTGGTCTGTTATGTGATTAAAATGAGGAAAAACTGGATCCAATGACTGCTTTGGCTCAGGAACACATGACGGCACAGGCCAAACAAAAAAAAAAATGGGTATGACAAGAAGGCCAGAAAAAAGGTTTTTCACCCAGGACAACAAGTTTTGTTATTGCTGCCCTCGTGTGACCGCAAGCTGTTGGCTCGATGGCAGGGGCCGTATGAAATTTCTAAAAAACTAAGTTCAGTGACATGAATTATATATGCCTGACAGGAAGGTGAAATATCAGACCTTCCACATTAACTTATTGAAAGAGTTTCAGCAGCCTGGTCATCAGCAGCAACCTGCTCTTCAGGAGACAGCATCTCTTGATTTGTGCGACGGAAGTGGATGAGGAGAGAGAACATTCTTTTCCCACAAATGTGTCAGAGCCTTGTTCATTTCAACTGTCTCATTTGCAGGTGGATCAGCGGAGAGAGTTAGAGACATTGTTGGATCCAGATTTGTTTCAGGAGAGACCTGGTTTCACCACATTGGTACATCATAAAGTACATTTGAAAGAGGAAGCTGTTCCACATAGGAAATCTTATAGGATCCCGGAACGATTGGTTCCAAAAATGAAGCAGGAGATAGACCTGATGTTGCAGCTGGGAGGGATTGAGGAGTCAGTCAGTGAGTGGTGTAGCCCGATTGTGCTGGTACCCAAAAAGGACGGCTCTGAGATTTTGTATTTCAGATATCTCAATTCAGTGTAAGTTTGAGTCATACCCCATGCCCCGGATTGGTGAATTGTTAGAGAAAGTGGGCAGGGCTCGGTTTATTTCTACACTGGACCTATGCAAGGGGTATTGGCAGGTGGCATTGGCACCAGAAACAAGGGAACTTACAGCCTTTAAAACACCTTATGGCAGTTTCCATTTTAGGGTCATGCCATTTGGCCTTCAGGGGGCACCTGCAACTTTTCAGCAGCTTATGGACCAGGTGTTAAAGTACCAAACTTTGCAGCTGCCTATTTGGATGACGTGGTCATCTATAGTCAGACCTGGGAAGAACATTTGGCACACCTTGAGCAGGTCCTACAATTAATTAAAAGGGCAGGACTGACAATCCACACAAATGTGCGTTTGGACAGCAGCAGGTGGAGTACTTGGGACATGTGGTTGGTCAGGGGGGTCATTAGACCATGAGTAGGTAAAGTGGATGCCATCCGGACCTATCCTGTACCTACCACTAAGAAAAAGGTACAATCATTTATGGGAATGGTATAGTAAGTTCATCCCCCACTTTGCTGAAAGAGCTGTAGTATTGACTGACCTCACCAAGGCTTCAGCACCTAATAAGGTAAAATGGACAGAGGAATGTGACAGAGCGTTTGAGGATTTGAAGAAGAGGGCTATTTCTGGGGAGAAGGTTCTCTGCAGTCCAGATTTTGCTCGTCCATTTATCTTACAGACAGATGCTTCAGGAGTTGGCATTGGAGCAGTACTTCTCCAGGAGGAGAGGGGAGAGAGACACCCAGTACTGTTCTTGAGCCGAAAATTGTTGGACCAGGAGACAAGATATTCTACAATAGAAAAAGAATGTCTTGCCATGAAATGGGCAATAGGGTCTGAGGTACTATTTATTGGGGCGTCATTTTGTGTTGGAGACAGATCGGGCCTTACAGTGGTTGGACAGGATGAAGGACGTAAATAGTCGTCTCACAGGGTGGTATGTGTCCCTTCAACCGTATGATTTTACTGTTCGGTATGTGGCAGGGAAGACCAACCTTGTAGCAGACAGCCTCTCAAGAATACATGACTCTTAGGAGTACTGTATTCTCGGGAAAGGGGGGGGGGAGGATATGTGACGACTAGGTGTCACCACTCTTATGATTGTTTGTATGTGTAACTGTATTACTTGTGTAATATTGTAAATGTTAATTTGACTGTTTCTAAAGTGCACATTATGGTATTTGTCTGACTAATTGAATGCCCCTTGTGAGATATTGTACGGCTAATTATTTGGGTAAAAACAATTTATAATTATTCACATACCTTTGCCAACATGTTCCTGTGGGTGTCTGGGCAAAAGACTATCAGAGGGTGAATGCCTTTTAAAGGACGCATGCTATGGTGAGTTATAGGGGAGATTTAGATTTGTAAATAGGGGTTAAATTATTTATTAAATTATTTATTGAATTATTTATGGTGTGTTATGTATATTTATTCTATTTATTAACTGGGGAAAATATGGACTTAGATATTAATGGGTATGTGTAAGGTAAAAGAAAATGTTATTGTTTTACCTGGGTTTTGGTATGGTCGTAATTAGCTTAATTATCTGAGAATATATAAACAGGTGATGTTTGATTGTAGGAGAGTAGAGATGTTGGATGTAAAGACAAATGCTCAGTGTGGTTCATTGACGATCGTATTTTGGATTATGGATGTCTGTATCGACTTGTTTACCTGAGAGACTGGAGTTTGAAATAAAATAAAGAAAATTGATGATTGACAGCCGCCTCGTCTCAGCTTCGTCACAAATGGCAATAAATCTCATTCTGATCTTGAACAATATTCTCGTATGGATGATCTAATTATAAGTGGACTAGACATTAAATATCAATCATATGCTCATGCTACAGCAGGATTGAGAGGTGAGGAGGCTCCCGAGTGAATCAGTCTCCCTGGAAAACCAGGTGCTTCAGTTCCTTGATAGTAGAAATATAAAGGTCGAAGCAAATGCAATTTCAGCCCGTCATGCTTTACCGAGAAAAGATAAAAAGAAATCAATTGTGATGCACTTTGTGAACAGGAGGGTAAAGAATGACATACTGAGGCAGGCCAGAAAGCTACGGGGAACAGAAGTTTACCTAAATGAACATCTAACAAAAACTAATGCCGAAATAGCACGGCAAGCACGGATGCTGAAAAAACAATATACGATACAGGCAACACGGACAAGAAATTGTCGAGTTTGGATCAAACTAAACGGAACACCTGAGGAAGCAACGAGTATAATCAGATGTTACTGACTTAAATACAGATGAACACTGATTAAGAAAATTGAGACTAAAAATCCATATCCACACACGGCAAGAATAGTTCTGACATACCATGTCAATGTACTTTTTAAAAAAAACTAAACAAAAACTTATGACTAACTTGAGTAGACAACAATTATCCCCAGTTGGAGGAAATCATTTGACACAGAGTGAGGAAATTCAAACTCTGAAAATATGCCATTATGCCGAACATAAATGACAAAGATGGAAAATGATATTGATCCTGATAACCACTTTTTCAATAATATTCATAATCATTGTGAATATTACACTGAAAAGCAATTCAAAAGTCAAGTGCAACTAGATGGTAAACTATCAGTAATACACTTCAACAGCAGAAGTCTTAAACTTTCCACAGATTCAGGACCATTTAAAACTGCTAGACAGAAAATTTACAGCCATCACAGTCTCTGAAACTTGGCTTAATGAACAGCAGGCTCCCCTGATGGCAATAGAGGGATATCAGAGGTTTCATATTAACAGATCTCAAAAAAGGGGGTGGTGGTGTTGCATTGTATATTGATGACCTGTATAGGTGTAAGCTTGTAAATGGAATGCCCTTTGCACTACCAGGGATTTTGTAATGTGTTACTGTTGAGATTGACCAAGATAAAAAAAAAATAAATTATAAGTTGTATATATAGAATGCCGGGAACTTGCATTAAGACATTCAGAGAAATTAGTCGAGTTGTACAATATTACTAGTAAGAAAATTGTAGTAATTTGGGGAGATTTCAATATTTACCAAATCCATAAAATGTAATTACAGAGTTCATGAATTCAATGTACAGCATGAGTCTATATCCCACAATAACACATCCCAGTAGAATCACAGTTCACACTGACACTTATCAATATTAACAAACAGGTTGTCAATATTGATAAGAAAATAGAAAGTGGATTATTGATAAATGATATAAGTGACCATTTGCCAACCTTTGCACTTATCCATGGCCACACGGGGGCCAAGACAGAAAAATTTTAAAATCGTTCAGATACAAATCACAAAATGCAATCAATTCTTTTAAAGAAGACTTGCTGAAGCAAGACTGGACAGAAGTCTATGTATCAGATGTAAATGAAGCCTATGACACATTCATGAACAATGTAACCACTCTGAAAAAAACAATTGTCCATTAGTAAAGAAAAAGCTTAAACAAATTTGCTGATAAGCCATGGTTAACCAAAGGATTACAAAAGGTGTGTAAAAAAAATATAAAGCTTTCCTAAAGAAAAGGACAAAAGTAGAGCAGCAGTATAAAACATACAAAAATAAGTTAACATATGATTTAGTAAAAGACTACTACAGTAAAGAACTGGAGAAAAAAAAGACATTAAATACATGGACAATACTTAATATTCTTGGAAATAAACAGAAATACAAGCTACAAAACCAATTTTTCTAAAAAATAAAACTACTCCATGTGAATGCAGCTTCACCTGCAGATGAATTTAATAACTTGTTAACATTGGTCCTAATTTGGCTCGAGAAATACCCATTACGGCACCCACAGGTGATACAATAAGCAAAAACACTGCTATAAAAGACTCCATTTTCATAAAGAACAGACAAGAGAGGTCAGTGAAATTGTTAAATCGTTTAAAAGTAAAACATCTATGGGCTGATGGTATTGACATGCTCTTAGTCAACTATTGAATGCTTAGTGAAACCACTGATGTATATCTAACCTGTCTCTCCAAACAGGTATATTTCCCAATGCAATGAAAATAGCTAAAGTAATTCCGATATACAAGATGGGTGACAGAGGGGAACTTTCAAACTATAGACCAATTTCACTATTGCCGCAATTTTCCAAGATACTTGAAAAAATATTCTATTAGAGAATTGACGTCATACTGAAGAATAATTTATTGTGTGAGCAATAAAACGTGTGAGTGTTCTCTCGGGAGATATGTAGGCCTCATGCTAACAGCTAGCAACTCAATGTCTTTGCTGCAGTGTCGTTGTTTAACAGTGATATGTCCCGGTCTGCACCAGTTGTTGTTAACATACATTGGCAAAGCGAGGGGCGGTGGAGTGATAATGTATGTTAACAACAACTGGTGCAGACCGGGACATATCACTGTTAAACAACGACACTGCAGCAAAGACATTGAGTTGCTAGCTGTTAGCATGAGGCCTACATATCTCCCGAGAGAACACTCACACGTGATCTGCATTGTTGTTTATGCAAATCCGACGGCAAACTCTGGGACAGCGCGTGACGTCATCCATTCAGTAACCAGCAGGCTGCAGACAGAACACCCAGATGCTCTTCTCCTCATCTCAGGCGATTTCAACCACGTTTCACCGTCTCCCATTCTGCCCACTTTCACCCAGTATGTCACATGCCACACTAGAGACAATAAAACACTGGATTTGTTCTACGCAAACACTAAGGAGGCGTACACCTCATCGCAACTCCCCCCACTTGGGAGATCGGATCACAACTTGGTTCATCTCCGGCCGGTGTACAAACCCCTAGTGCACAGACAACCTCCGGCCATGCACACTGTGGAGTTATGGTCTGAGGAGACAATGGACACTCTAAAGGACTGTTTTGAAGCCACTGCCTGGAAGCAGCTCTGCGATCCACATGGTGAGGACATCGATGGCCTCATTCACACCTTCACGGGCTACCTCAGCTTCTGTGTGGACAAATCCGTTCCCACCAAGACCATACGGCGTCACTCAAACAACAAACCCTGGATCAACCCTGAGATAAAAACACTTCTGAGAGAGAAGAAGAGGATCTTCAGGTCGGGGAACAGGGAGATGCTGAAGTCCGTACAGAGGGAGCTGAGGAGAAAGATCAGAGAAGGCAAGGACAGCTTCAGGAAGAAGATGGAGGACAAGCTGCAACAGAGCGACATCAGCGGGGTCTGGAGAAACCTCAAAACCATCTCGGGGCTCCAGAATACCTCCCCCCAGGCCACGGGGGGGCAGGGAGTGGGCGAACAACCTGAATCTGTTTTTCAATAGATTTGGCCAACCGCCCTCCCCCCCGTCTGCACTACAACCACTGCTGCCTCTAAGAAATCAAGTCCTGCTGCCCACTCCCCACTCCACCGACACCCCCCCCCCCCCACTCCCAACACACAGCCCCCCCATCCTGACCCTGACCAAGACCCAGGTGAGGACGGAGCTGAGGAAGATCAAGGCGAGGAAGGCGTCGGGACCGGACGGCATCAGCGCAAAGCTCCTCAAGTCCTGTGCAGACCAGCTGTGTGGGATTGTGACGTATATCTTCAACATGAGCCTGAAACTGGGGAGGGTACCACAGCTGTGGAAAACATCTTGTGTGGTACCTGTACCAAAAACTTCCCACCCCAAAGACCTGAACAGCTACAGACCGGTGGCCTTGACGTCCCACTTGATGAAGACCCTGGAGAGACTGCTCCTTGCTCATCTCTGCCCCCTGGTGGAACCAGCGATGGATCCACTCCAGTTCGCCTACCAGCATGGCATTGGGGTGGAGGATGCGGTGATCTTCCTCCTTCACCGTTCTGTCCCACCTGGAGAAGCCCGGGAATATGGTGAGGATCATGTTCTTTGACTTGTCCAGTGCTTTCAACACCATCCAACCGATGATCCTGAAGGACAAGCTGCTGCGCGCAGGGGTGGACCAGCACCTGTCATCATGGATCCTGGACTACCTCACGAACCGGCCTCAGTTTGTGAGAACCCGGGACTGTGTTTCCGACACGATCATCAGTAGCACGGGGGCCCCCCAGGGAACGGTGCTGGCTCCCTTCCTGTTCACTCTTTATACTGCGGACTTCTCACACAACACAACACATTGCCATCTACAGAAGTTCTCTGATGACTCTGCGATCGTTGGTCTCCTCTCCAACGGAGATGAAGCTGAGTACAGAGGGCTTATCCAGGACTTTGTGGACTGGTGCCATCGGAACTGCCTCCAGATCAACGCGAGGAAAACTAAGGAGCTGGTGGTGGACTGCCGCAGGCATGGGCAGCCCCTCACAGCACCAGTAAATATACAGGGAACAGACAGACATCGAGATGGTGACATCCTATAAGTACCTGGGTATTCATCTGAACAATAAACTAGACTGGTCACACAATACTGACGCACTCTACAAGAAGGGACAGCGCAGGCTGTTCCTGCTGAGGAGACTCAGGTCTTTTGGTGTACAAGGGGCGCTGCTGAAGTCATTCTATGACACGGTGGTGGCATCAGCCATCACTTTTGGAGTGGTCTGCTGGGGCAGTGGCATTACTGCAGCCGATAGGAAGAGACTGAACAAACTGATTAAGAAAGCTAGCTCTGTCCTGGGGCAGCGCCTTGATCCGATGGAGGAGATAGGAGAGAGAAGGACGGTGGCTAAACTGTCATCTCTGCTGGAGTCCGAGTTCCACCCTATGCAGGACATACTGGATGCACTGAGGAGCTCATTTAGCAGCAGACTACATCATCCCAGGTGCACAACCGAGAGGTTTCGTAGGTCCTTCCTACCAACGGCTGTCAGACTGTACAACCTAAGCAGGGCTGCTCGCAGAGATAGCAAAAAGATGTAACAAACTAATGGTTTTTTTGAATGCAAAAGATGCAATAGACTTACACAATGGTCCTCTCCGGCATACAACTAGGAACATACCGGTCGCTATGGAGGGTGAGAATATGTATGGGCACATAATCATACCATGTAGGATAACTAAATAGACTGTTATGCTGTTTCATCCCACCTAGCAACAATGCTCTGCACTGTGTGTGTTTATATATTTACATATTTATTCCATCTAGCTACAATGCTCTGCACTGGGTGTGTTTATATTTATATATCTATATATTTATTCCATCTAGCTACAATGCTCCGCATTGTGTTTTTATATGTCTACATATTATTCCATCTAGCTACATTGCTCCGCACTGTGTGTGTTTATATACTTGCATATTTATTCCACCTAGCTGCAATGCTCCGTACTGTGGGTGTTTATTTACATATTTATTCCATCCAGCTACAATGCTCTGCACTGTGTGTCTGTGTGTGTGTATATATATATATTTTATAGTAATATGTACATATGTATATTAGCTGCTCTTGCTTGTTTTTTTTTCTTGCCTTCTGATTGTTGCTCTGAGTGTTGCTATCCCTGTGCTGTTGCAATCCTGGAATTTCCCCGTTGTGGGACTAATAAAGGCTTATCTTATCTTATCTTAATATGGGTTCAGACACAAGAGGACAGCTGCATTTGCTCTAATCGAATTTATAGAAAAAATATCAACTGCCGTTGAAAATAAGTATTCAGTTGGGGTATTCCTGGATCTCAAAAAAAGCTTTTGATACAGTGGATCATAATTTATTAAAGAAACTACAAAATTGTGGTATGGGGGTAGCACTGTCCTGGTTATGTAGTTAAAGAATAGATATCAGTATGTATGTGTTGGTAACAAAAACTGAGTTACTGAAGGTTATTTGGAGTCCCACAGGGTTCAGTTTTGGGGCCATTGTTATTCAATATGTGTATAAATATGTAAAGTTTCAGAAAAAAATGCATTTAATATTGTTTGCCGATGACACCAATTTATTATGCAGTGGAAGCAATTTGAGTGTATCCAAAAGTTGTTCCAAAGGAATTAGGAAAGCTTAAACTGTGGTTTGAGTCAAACAAATTAACGCTCAAAGTAAGAAAATTTATAGTTTTTAACCACCATCACAACAACTTAGTATCTAAACAGTGTAAATGGTGTAGAGATTGAAAGGGTATCCAAAACTAAATTTCTTGGTGTAATAATGGATATTTTAACTTTAATATGTGACTTCCAACACAGTATCAAAGTCAATTGCAATACCACAGAGTGAAATATTTGCTGAATCAACCCACACTATATACCTTGTATCATTCATTAATACTCCCATACATGACATATTGCACTGAAGTATGGGGAAATACATAACCTATCCAGTCTTTATGCTTCAGAATAAAGCTATTAGAATAATCAAGTTGAAAGATCTGGTTGACTTTAAAACTGCAGTAGTAATGTGAAAAGTGAAGAATCTATCACTGCCCGCAAATATCCAAAAGTTGTTCCAAATAAGGGAGAAACGATATTTCAGAGGAACATGTACATTTCAAAAACCTTCAGTGAGAACTACCACCAAGCAACACTGTTTCAGTGCAAGGAGTCAGATTATGGAACGATTTTGGACCTGAATTAAAATCATGTACAACGCTTGGACAATTTAAACAAAAACTAAAAGAAATACTCCAAACATATATACAAGATGACAAAATCATAAGGATTGTCATATCTAGTCTGCGTTGTGTTGCTTAGTTTTTTTTGTCACATTTTGTCTTAGCTTTGTTCTGAATAGTAATCGCTCTTGTTTTTTCTTTTGAATTCTTGGATGGAATATGGGTGAGCAATATAAGCTGCGGCTTCAGCCATCATCCATTTCGGATAACTTATGTTGAACTGTATAATCAGAGGAGTTATTGTCTAATATGACCTTGTTAGTTTAACAGAAACTGTCTGCTACTGTATTCTCATTTCCTTTTACGGTGGATTCACACTGTCTGGACTGACTTACGGATGTTTTGGCAAATGTCTGCCAACTATCATTAACTTTTGCCAGCAGAGCCAAACACTGGGGAAAGTTGTGTTCTTTGAAAATTTTGAGCATGCTGAAAATTTACCCATGTTTGGAAATAAATGTTGGTGAAAGTTGTGCTCAGTTTGTTTAAGTTCCTGAGTGCTGGGCTAAGTTATACAGAGTTTATCCAAGTCAGCCCAAGTTATACAGAGTTTATCCAAGTCAGCCCAAGTTATACAGAGTTTATCCAAGTCAGCCCAAGTTAAAACTGGGTTCACACTATAGCAGTCAAACTGTTACACTTTTCAAATAAATAGCAATGTTGCACAAAGTGCTTCACATATTAAAAGAGGATGTATCCCCCAGCCCCACCAAGGCCACATCGCCACACACTTATGGATGCACAGAAGTCATTTAAAATTCACATTAAATACAAAGTACAGAATAAAACAGGACATTGCTAAATGGGCATTAGGACCGACTTACATTTTGAAAAATCAGAAATTAGCCAAAACTATGAAATTACTTTCGCGAGCAGGTTTTTTTTATTCCAGCGCACACCAACTTATGAACTTTTGCTACCATTTCCAGTGTTGCATTCAGCATTGACAAACTTGCCAACTTAAGCAAACGAATACTCAGCGCAGGTCAGCCGACAGCTTCTGGTGACACTCAGATCAGAATTTGTGGAGGTCTCCTTCCATTCTAGACCTGCTTTTGGAGTGAACATCTCCCATGGGCATACATTTCAGTATTTTAGGTTTTATATTCCTATATAGTTACTTATGCATACCCTTTTCCCCCGTTCGTTCCTCAAAAAAAAAAAAAAAAAATTACAATGCCCATCTGTATACACCAACAGTAAGTCTACAATTAAAATGTCAATGTGGATGGAAAAAAAAAATCTAGTGTATCAAATAAAAAGCATGGGTGATTATATTTTGACTGTTAAAACTCTACATTAAAATAACAAAATCCCATTAAATGACATTTACTTTGACACCACATCAGCGCTGTTTTATTGCCCTCAGTGGAAGCTGAACCAATAAATCCTGCAGAATGATTAACAAATTCTCAACGAGGATTTTTTCCTCTTGAGCAGTCACATTGTATGTATAACTTAAGAATCCCCCTTCTCTCCATTTCTTTCATCTGTGCATGTCTGGACAGAGTTTTATTTCAGTGGCCTTAGTAATTTCAGACTTTCCAAGACTGTCAGATTGGCAGCTTGGAGGTGCTCAAACACTGCCCTCACATGTTTGAGATGGTCTGGCCAGGAATCACTAAAGACTACCATGTCTTCAAGGTAAGCCTCAACATTGTCTAGACCAGACAGAACAAGGTGCATCAAAATAAGTCAAAAAAACAAAAAAAAACCCCAACTAATCTAGAAGAACCACCTGTATTTAAGCCAAACCGCATGTGGCAATAAGAAAAACCCATCAGGGATCATCAAGCCAAGAACTCCTTAGCGCGTTCAGTTAGTGGAACCTGCAAATAACCTTTGAGTAAATCAAATTTATTGCAATAGGCAGCCAAACCAACCCAATCCACACAGTCATCAACCCTTGACAGTGGGTAAGAATCCAGTTTGGTAACACTACTGAGCTTGCAAAACTCAGCAAAACCAGTGAGAATGATCTGGCTTTGGAACCAGAAGGCATGGTGAACTTCAGGTACTTTTACTAGATTCAGCAATGCTATGCTCTCATGTATTTTACTTCTTTCTGGAGAAGTGCACATTTCTCAGGACTCACCCTGTATGCATGTTTGATAGGCCAGGCATCACCAACATCTATGTCATGTTCCAGTACTTTCATTTAAGTGAGAATATTGTCAAAGATACTCTGAAATTCCTTCAGTAGAGAAACTACATCAAATCTTTCTCAGAGCCTAAATGAGACAGGTACTCATCCAAGTTCATTAGGATGCTAGAGTTCCCAAAATGACTTAAAGCAGGGGTGTCCAATCATGTGCCATGGAGGGCCAAGACCTTGCAGGCTTTACCTCCAACCAGTCTCTTCAACAGCAGATTTCACCGAGTTTCTTCCCACTGATTGCTGATCACTGAAAACACCTGCTGAAGAGATGGGTAGAAGAGAACCTGCAGGATCTTGGCCCTCCATGGCACCCGATTGGACACCCCTGACTTAAAGACACCACGGCTCTGTGGCTGAGACTGTTCCTTGCATCTGAGTTCACTAGAACAGTACAAGTTTTATCAGTTCCTTCATAGTCACCTGGAGCATAGTAAGGTTTCATTATGTTCACATGACAATGTTGATGTCCATTTCTACGTTTGGGTGTAGCATCAATAGAGGGCATGCACATGTCACAATCCCAGAAGCTGCTGTTGAATGCATGAGTGAACTAAGTTTTAGGGAGCAGTATCTCAATTTCGTCGTATTTTTTTTTTTTTTTTTTTTTTAAGCAATGGAATGACAATAAAGGCACTTTGACTTAAATGTACAAAAACTCGTTCAAAATCAGCAAGAGTAAACGTTACTACTCAAGTAACTTTTTCTACTGTTGTGAATAAAATGATTGACTTCTATTTGCAACCAAATGTCCTTAGTCATTTTTATCCTCAAATTTGTGCCATTTTCCTAAAAAAAGTGCCATTTTGGTCCATAAATGTTCAGGTTTTGTGATAAATTTGACATTCAAGTTTGCATGATTTTACTTCTAAATTAGCAACCATCCACTTGTTTTGCCTTCAGATGGCAGTCTTATATCCCATTAATATAATTACTCATGGGACAGACGATACTTCCATAGAACACCGATTTAATCGCTTATTTAAATATATTTTAATAAAAATGACTTAAGATCCAGTCAATTCTGGTGAGAATTATAACTGCACATTTAGAAACCCATCAATAAAATCAAAACTAACCAAAGTTTTATGAAAAGGTTTTAATTTTTACCCCATTCAGAAAAGCTCTCAACATAAGTACACCACATTAAGTTACAATATTGTCAAACAGTTACTTGAAGACATGGACTTCAATACACCCCGACTATGTACCAAGTTTATTCAGTTTCACCTCCACCACTGATCAAACATGGGCTGTCAACCTGGAAAGATATCTACGCTCCGTTAGTTTCTAAGAAGACTTGAGAACACAAGATTAGCTGCTGAAGGTCTTCTGAGCCTGCATCAAAGGCTTGTATCAGCAGGAGGTACAAGCAGATCAGGCAGAGGTAAAAACTGTTAATGGCCAAGGCACTGAGGTCCACACTCAGGAAACACGACATTGCCTCATTACGTGGACAAATTTAATTTACTTTCTAATTTGTGACCTTTATCCCTCAGTGATTGACATTCAATGTTTAAAGTTTAAAGAATACTCTTGACAGTTTAGTGATGGCAAAGTGAAATTTTTCACAGGATTACCCAATTTGCAGAGTTTCATGTTATTGTTTAGTTATGAGTCTTCAGTTTTCCCTGCCACCTCAAAACAGTCCCTCAGGGAACTACTTACACTAATGAAGCTGCGTCTCAATCTGTCAGGAATTTTTGGGCCACCTCTTTAGGATTCAGTCAACAGTATTGTGGGGGATCTTGTCATGGTGGCCTCTGGGCCGTCATTAGTGTCATTAGCCCCAGCTGCGCACAGACCAACAGGTGTGAATCAACGGCTGTTAAAAGCCAGTGTCACTGACAGCCCGGCACGGAGTCGTCTGTCTTCCTCAACGGAGAATGAACCTGCACTCTGCTCTCTGGTCTCGTCAAGAATATCTCTTGCCTTGTCAGGAACTTTGTCTCATCTGGAACCTCGTTTGTCTCGTCAAGAGCTTCGCTTGCTGCATCCAGGAACTCTTCCCAGCGTCAAGCAAGTAAGCGCACCATTTGCTACTCAACGCCAAACCTTTACCCCTGTGCACAGGTGGACCACCTTGGCGGCGGACCTGCGTCCCCAGCTGACGGGGTAACGCCATCACGTCTTCGTAGCGGCTCGCTACCACCACGCCTACCGGTACGTCTTGCTCCTCAATTGCCAGAACTATTATTGTATCAATTACAGGAGTATTGGCCAACGTCATCTGTGTCATCGTCAGGGCTGTCATTGTCACAGCCGGTGTCATCATCAGGGCTGTCATTGTCAGCCACGGGTGGTAACCCCAGCACGGTCACGGACGCCTTCACCTCCACGCTGCCCGGCCGCTGGAACTCAGCAGAGCGAATCCAGTGCTGCTCTCAAGTAAGCCTTATCTGCAGCTCTTTGCTAGTGTGGAGCATTAGTAATTCGTCTCCGCTTATCTGTTCCAGGGTTGCCGGGTTTCCGTCCAGGTCGCTCAGCTCCAGTGACCAGAACGATATCCTCGCACTCACACTCGCATTACACTCACTCACAATTAAAGATTATTGTCACCATCTGCTCGTGTCAGTGTCTGTCTCCTGGGTCCCGAAACATGTCAGTACGACTCCGTCACGATGACCCAGTGGACAGTTCACTGTCGCGCCAAATCAACACTCTTAGCGCCCGGGTAGATTTACTTGCACACCAGACAGTAGTCTTGAATCAATTAACTGTTATAAATGGTCGTCTGGAGGGACACCAGACGTTTCCCCCCACCGCAGACAGTTCTGCCCCTGTGGGTTTAGCACCTGGACAAACTAACACCTCCTCGTCTTCTCGCCTCACCCCTATTCCCACCCCTGCCTGGTTCAGCGGAAAACTCGGGGAAGCTCGTGGATTCATATTACAGTGTGAGTCCGTTTTTCTTCGTGTTCCGGGGGACTTTACTCTTGATTCAAGCCGGATTGGCTACATTATAAATTTGTTAGCAGGAAGAGCTTTGGACTGGGCGTATTCCATTATGGCGAAACCAAGCTATTCCCTGCTCACTTACCAGGAGTTTGTGAATGAATTTTTGTCTGTTTTTGATCATACAGATAGAGGTGAGGTATTGACAGAACGATTGCTGAGCTTACAACAGGGAAAAAGATCAGCTGCTGACTACGCTATTGACTTCCGGGTCCTGGCTGCAGAGATTGGGTGGGGGGAGCCATCATTATGTGGTATTTTTCTACGTAGTCTTAATGAGGAGTTAAAGGATGAGTTAGTGGCACGGGACAAACCGGATAATTTGCGGGATCTGATTGCCCTAGCGGTTAGTCTTGATAGCAGATTAAGGGAGCGGGCGGCTGAACGGCGTTCTACTTCCCGTTCGGTTAAACCCCACCCTCGCCTCCCCAACTCTCCTCTCGCTCTCTGTGTCAGAGGAACTTCCGGTTCAGCAAGCTATAATCAATGGCCGGTCTAAAGTGTCAGCAGCAGAGAAAACGCCACAGGGATCAGGGCCTTTGTTTCTACTGTGGGAAAGAGTCACATGGGGTTTTTGAATGTCCCAATAAGTTAAAAGGGAAGGCCCGTGGATCAGAGTAGGGGGATTCACGGGCAATAACTCTAAAGAGCCCCTCACTTGTCAATTACCTCTTAGGCTCATCCATTTACATACAGAACACTCCACATTGGCGTTAGTAGATTCTGGAGCTGAGCAAAATTTTATTTCTAGAGACCTGGCAACCCGGATGGGTCTTAGCTGTCAGACTCTAGATCCCCCTGTCAAACTGATCACCTTGTCTAAAGAGTCTTTGACTACTATTGCTCATCAGACTGTTCCTGTGTCAGTTATTGTATCAGGAAATCACAGGGAGGAAATTCAGTTTTTTGTTCTGCCCGTTTCTTCTTCGCCTGTTATTTTGGGGTACCCCTGGCTGCGCCTACATAACCCCACCATTGATTGGCAAGCTGGGAGAACAACTGCATGGAGTACGTTCTGCCTTAGTGCCTGCCTTCATTCGGCGGCATGCGCCCCATCCGTCAAGGTGCCTCTGCCTGATTCATCGCCACCGGACTTGTCCAAGGTGCCAGAGGTCTATCACGATTTGGGGCTAGTATTTAGCAAGTCTTGGGCGTTGTCCTTACCCCCTCATCGCCCTTATGACTGCGCGGTCAACCTGAAGGCTGGGGCCCCTCTACCTGCTAGCCGCCTGTATAGCCTGTCAGCCCCGGAGCACGAGGCTATGGACACATTAAGGAGTCCTTGGCTTCTGGTATCATCCGCCCGTCGTCTTCGGTAGGAGGTGCTGGATTTTTTTTTTGTTGAAAAGAGACCGTTCTCTACGCCCCTGTATCGATTTCCGGGGATTGAATGAAATATCTGAAAGACAAATATACCCTGCCTTTGACTCCCTCCAGGGGGCGTCCTGGTTTACTAAATTGGACCTTAGGAATGCCTACCATCTAGTGCGCATAAGGGAAGGAGATGAGTGGAAGACGGCTTTTCGGACCCCCAGCGGACATTTTGAGTACCTGATAATGCCGTTTGGGTTAGCCAACGCTCCAGCCGTGTTCCAACGTCTGATAAATGATGTACTACGGGATTTCCTGAACTCGTTTGTTTTTGTTTGTCTCGACAATGTTCTCATTTTCTCCCACACACTAGAGGAGCATCGAGTGCATGTGCGCAGGGTACTGCAGCGCCTCCTGGAGAATCAACTGTTCGTGAAGGCTGGAAAATGTGAGTTCCACACTGATCAAACCTCCTTCCTTGGGTTTATTTTAGCTCGGAACCAGGTGTTCCCTGACCCAGCCGAGGTCAAGGCAGTTGTGGATTGGCCTGCACCCACCTCCAGAAAGCAGCTTCAGGGGTTCGCTAATTTCTATAGGAGGTTCGTGCCTAATTTTGGCAATATTGCCCGTCCCCTGTCAGAATCAGAATCAGCTTTATTGGCCAAGTATGCACAACACATACAAGGAATTTGACTTTGGCTAAAAACTTGCTCTCGTTGTTCAGGTGAAGGATTTAAATAAGGATTCAATGACAACCAGAGTATGTACAGTAAATTACAGTCTGTCCACGTTTCTATAAAAGGATGCAAATATATACAGGAATATATGCAGTTATTTACTCGGACTAACCACACTTTGCAGAAATATATGAAAAAATATACAATCACACAGTATTTCAATGTGGACTCAGATTCAGTGATATAATGTGAATGAAGTAAAAAGCAATGTGAGAGTTATGTGCAATGTAATAATGGATGAAAAGTCATGAGTACAGCAACAGGTAGGACTAGGTGAATGTTAGGAGTTCATCAGAGTGATGGCTTGAGGAAAGAAACTGTTCCTGTGACGGGTGGTTTTGACCTTCAGTGATCTGTAACGACGACCAGAAGATAGAAGTTCAAACAGTTTGTGGCCGGGGTGTGATGGGTCAGCACAGATGTTTCCCGCCCGTTTCCTGGTTATGGACCGATATAAGTTCTCAATGGAGGGTAGGTCAGTACCAATGATCCTCTCCGCAGACTTAATGATCCGCTGCAGTCTGGTCTTGTCCTGTTTAGTGGCAGATCCAAACCAGACAGTGATGGAAAAGCAGAGGACAGATTGGATGATGGCGGTGTAGAAGACAACCAGCAGCTCCTGAGGCAAATCAAACTTCTTGAGCTGACGCAGAAAAAACAACCTCTGCTGGGCCTTTTTCCGGACAGTGTCAATATGGGAGGACCACTTCAGGTTCCGGGAGATTGTGGTACCCAGAAACTTGAAGGAGTCCACAGTGGACACTGTGCTGTTGAGGATGGTGAGTGGGGGGAATGAAGGGGGGTGTCGCCTGAAATCCACAGTCATCTCCACCGTTTTGGCTGCACCAGAGGATCAGCTGCTCCACCTCCCGCCTGTATGCAGACTCATCATCATCCCGGATCAAACCGATGACTGTGGTGTCGTCCGCAAACTTCAGGAGCTTCACCGAAGGGTCCTCTGAGGTGCAGTCGTTGGAGCAGAGGGAGAAGAGCAGTGGGGAAAGGACACATCCTTGGGGGGCGCCAGTACTAATTTTTCGGGAGCTGGATGTAAATCTCCCTAGCTTCACCTGTTGCCACCTGTCAGTCAGAAAGCTGGAGATCCACTGGCAGGTGGAGGGGGGCACCTTGAGCTGGAGGAGTTTCTGATGAAGAATGCCTGGGATGATGGTGTTGAACGCTGAGCTGAAGTCGACAAACAGGATCCTGGCGTACGTCCCTGGGGAGTCGAGGTGTTGCAGGATGTAATGTAGTCCCATATTCACTGCATCATCCACTGACCTGTTTGACCGGTAGGCAAACTGCAGTGGGTCCATCAGGGGGCCTGTGATGACCTTCAGGTGGTTCAGCACCAATCTCTCCAAGGATTTCATGACCACAGAGGTCAGGGCAACAGGTCTGTAGTCGTTTAATCCTGTAATAGAGGGTTTCTTGGGAACTGGAATGATGATGGAGCGTTTGAAGCAGGAAGGCACTTCACGCAGCTCCAGTGATCTGTTAAAGATCCGGGTGAAGATGGGGGCCAACTCGTTGGAGCAGACTCTCAGGCAGGACGGAGACACACCATCAGGTCCTGCAGCCTTCTTGATCTTTTGTCTCTGAAAGACCCGGCGCACCTCCTCTTCACAGATCATTAGTGCTGGTGGGAGGTCAGAGTGGAGGAGGGATGGAGTTCCTGGGGCTGCAGATAATCCTTTTGTGTGGGTGGGAGGTGAGAACTGTAGGTTCTTTTCAAACCTGCAGTAAAAGCTGTTTAGGTCATTAGCCAGCTGGAGGTTTTCCGCAGGGTGGGGGGATGGTCTCCTGTAGTTGGTGATATTCCGTAGGCCTCTCCAGACAGAAGCAGAGTTGTTAGCTGAGAAGTTTTTTTGTAACTTCACACTGTAGCTCCTCTTAGCAAGCCTGGTCTCCGTCAGCATGTTTCTGGCCCGCTTGTACAGAGTCCAGTCACCAGTCCTGTAGGCCTCCTCCTTGGTCTGACGTAGCTGCTTCAGTTTAGGAATGAACCAGGGTTTATTGTTGTTGTATATGCAGAAGGTCTTGGTCTGCACACACATGTCCTCGCAGAAACAGGTGTATGATGTCACAGTGTCAGTGAGTTCATTTAAGTTAATGGCTGCAGCTTCAAAAACACTCCAATCTGTGCAGTCAAAGCAGGCTTGTAACTTCAGCTTTGATTCCTCAGTCCATTTCTTCACAGTCCTTACAACAGGCTTGGAAGTTTTTAGTTTCTGTCTGTATGTTGGAATAAGATGGAGCAGGCAGTGGTCAGAAAAACCCAGAGCTGCACGGGGGACGGCATGATAGGCGTTCCTTAAAACTGTAACAGTGGTCAAGTGTATTTGTGTCCCTGGTGGGACATTTAATATGCTGTCTGTATTTAGGAAGCTCATTTGTGAGATTAGCTCTATTGAAATCACCCAGAATGATAAGCAGAGAGTCTGGATGTTTTTCCTCTACCTCTGCTATCTGGTCAGCGAGGAGCTGCAGTGCCTCCGTTGTACAAGCAGCAGGCGAGATATAAATTCCGACCAGAATAAATGAGGAGAACTCTCGCGGTGAATAAAAGGGTTTACAGTTTATGAACAGTGACTCTAGGTTAGGGCTACAAAACTTCTTCAACACTGTGACATCAGTACACCAACCTTCGTTTATGTAGAAGCAGATTCCACCACCCTTAGTCTTTCCAGAAAATTCTCGGCTGCGATCAGCGCGAAACAGTTGAAATCCGTCCAGGCGGACCGCGCTGTCCGGGATGTGTTCACTCAGCCAGGACTCCGTGAAACAAAGGGCGCCAGATCTGCTAAAATCCCGGTTTTTGTGAGTCAGGAGCAGCAGTTCATCCATTTTGTTCGCCAAACTGCGGATATTTGCCAGATGGATCGATGGGAGCGGCGTGCGAAATCCTCGTTTCTTCAGCCTGACTAACGCACCGGCACGTTTACCACGCCGCCTTCGTTTCCGGCCAGCGCCAATAGCCGCTGCTCCCACAGCTAAGATGGACTGAAAAAACTTCAGATCAGCAGCAGTAACTGGCGGAGAAGTTGCATTGGGAGGTAGTCTGAGTGAAAGTAGTTCCTCCCTTGAATAGGTGATTCGGACAGAAGAGCAGAAGTCCAAAAAAACACACAAAATTATCAAAAACATCAGAGAGCAGAAGCCAGTGGCTGCCATCCGCGGCGCCATCTTGGCGCCATCTGTCTGCTCTTACTTCCCCTAAGATCCCGTTTTGTTGGAGTAAGGAGGCAGCTGAAGCATTTGAAAGACTCAAGAGGGAGTTCGCCTCGGCCCGAGTCCTTACTCGGGTGGATCCAAAGCTGCAGTGCTTGGTGGAGGTGGACGCTTCTGATTCAGGAGTTGGAGCGGTACTCTCCCAACGGTCTCCCGAGGACTGTAAGATTCGCCCTTGTGCTTATTTCTCTCACCGTCTCACTTCTGCAGAGGAATTACTGCATCGGAGACAGGGAGTTACTGGCAGTAAAACTCGCCTTGGAGGAATGGAGATATTGGCTGGAGGGGGCTGCTCAGCCGTTCGTGGTTTGGACGGATCATCGTAACCTGGAGTACCTCAGGACGGCGAAGCGCCTGAATGCCCGCCAGGCTCGCTGGTCCCTCTTCTTCGGCCGTTTTAACTTCTCTATCAGGTATCGGCCGGGAAGTAAGAACGGTAAGCCGGATGCTCTCTCTCGGCAGTTTGACACTCCATCCTTTGAGGACCAGGAGACCCCTATCCTGCCGCCTTCCTGCGTCGTGGGCGCCCTGTCCTGGGGAATCTGCAAGACGGTTCGCCAGGCTCAGAAGACAGAGCCGGACTCCGGGGGGGGGGGGGGCCGCTTGTTTGTTCCACGCGCCATCCGGGGCAAGGTGATTGAGTGGGGTCACGCTTCCAAGTGGGCCTGTCATCCTGGAGTGGGTCGGACCGTGGATCTCCTTCAAAGGACCTTCTGGTGGCCAGGGTTACAGAAGGACGTTGTTAATCACATCCGGGCCTGTGCTCAGTGCGCCACCACGAGGACTACCCAATGTAATATCCAGGTGGCCAACCGGCATAGGAGACCCGCCCCGGACTTTAAGGTGGGTCAGAAGGTCTGGTTGTCAACCCGGAATATTTGTGTACCGGCCGAGGAACGGAAGCGCATGAAGCGCTTCATTGGCCCTTACACTATTAATCGTATTATTAACCCTGTGTCTGTGCGCTTGTCTCTCCCCTCTTCAATGTGTATCTGCCCCGTTTTTCATGTCTCCCAGGTCAAACCATACGTCGGACCCCTTGTGTCCTGTTCCAGCGGTTCCCGCGCCCCCGAGGATGATCGATGGCCATCTGGCCTGGGGGGTGACTGCTGTCCTTGATGTCCGCAGGCGGGGTCATGGTCTTCAGTATTTGGTGGACTGGGAGGGCTTTGGACCGGAGGATCGCTCTTGGATTCGCCCAGTGTTGATCTTGGATAAACAGCTGATTTGCGATTTTCATCGGGCGAATCCAGGTAGGATTGGGCAGATGCCTGGAGGCACTGCTAGAGGGGGGGGGGGGGGGGGGGGGGGGAGTACCGTCACGGCGGCCTCTGGGCCGTCATTAGTGTCATTAGCCCCAGCTGCGCACAGACCAACAGGTGTGAATCAACGGCTGTTAAAAGCCAGTGTCGCTGACAGCCCGGCACAGAGTCGTCTGTCTTCCTCAACGGAGAATGAACCTGCACTCCGCTCTCGTCTGGAACTTGGTCTGTCTCGTCAAGAGCTTCACTTGCTGCATCCAGGAACTCTTCCCAGCGTCAAGCAAGTAAGTGCACCATTTGCTACTCAACGCCAAACCTTTACCCCTGTGCACAGGTGGACCACCTTGGCGGCGGACCTGCGTCCCCAGCTGATGGGGTAACACCATCACGTCTTCGTAGCGGCTCGCTACCACCACGCCTACCGGTACGTCTTGCTCCTCAATTGCCAGAACTATTATTGTATCAATTACAGGAGTATTGGCCAACATTATCGGTGGAATCACTGTCGTCATTGTCACAGCCGGTGTCATCGTCAGGACTGTCATTGTCACAGCCACGGGTGGTAACCCCAGCACAGTCACGGACGCCTTCACCTCCACGCTGCCCGGCCGCTGGAACTTAGAGCGAAGCCAGTGCTGCTCTCAAGTAAGCCTTGTTATCTGCAGCTCTTTGCTAGTGTGGAGCATTAGTAATTTGTCTCTGCTCATCTGTTCCAGGGTTGCCGGGTTTCCGTCCAGGTCACTCAGCTCCAGTGACCAGAACGATATCCTTGCACTCACACTCGCATTACACTCACTCACTTAAATAAAGATTATTGTCACTATCTGCTTGTGTCAGTGTCTGTCTCCTGGGTCCCGAAACATGTCAGATCTAGCTCGTTGTCATATACATATGACAATGCCATCTGGGTTGCTAGATCTTTGTGGACTCACTCACATACTTCAATGAACGTTTTGCGTGACTCGTTTGATATGAAAAGGGCCAAAAGCAGACAAGGAATCAGAATCAGGTTTATTGCCATTGTTCATGTAGTACACAAACTAGGAATTTGTCTCGGTACAATGCTGCAACATTAAACATGATAAGATAAGAGAAATAAACTATACATGTAATAAAGTGTAGGATAAGATTAAGTGATACTGGTCAACAGTTAAAATATATATTAGCCAGCAGCAGATACTGTGGAGAACTATATAGTGCAGTCGGTAATGCAGGAAGAAAACAGTGATGATTGACATGAGTCTGGTTGAGCTGCTGTACATGGTGCACGAGAGTCACTTAGTGTTCAGCAGTCTAATGGCAGAGGGGAAGAAGCTGTTCATGTGACGGGAGGTTTTAGTCTGGATGGACCGAAGTCTTCTACCAGAGGGGAGGGGGGCAAACAGTACATGACCAGGGTGTGAGGGATCGGCTATGATCCGGCCAGCACGCCTCCGGGTCCTGGAGATGTACAGATCCTGGAGAGATGGGAGCTTGCAGCCGATCACCTTCTCAGCAGTGCGCACGACGCGCTGCAGCCTTAGTCTGTCCCTGGCAGTGGCTCCTGCGTACCACACGGTTATGGAGGTGGTGAGGATGGACTCGATGATGGCTGTGTAGAACTGCACTAACATCTTGGTGGGTAGCTTGAGCTTCCTCAGCTGCCGCAGGAAGAACATCCTCTGCTGGGCTTTTTTGATGAGTGAGCTGATGGTCAGCTCCCATTTGAGGTCCCTGGTGATGGTAGTGCCTAGGAAGCGGAAGGAATCAGCAGTGGTGATGGGAGAGCCTGAGAGGGTGAGGGGGGGCAGAGGAGTAGTGACTTTCCTGAAGTCTACAATCATCTCCACTGTCTTCAGAGCGTTCAGCTGCAGGTTGTTATTGCTGCACCAGGACGCCAGCTGGGCGTCCTGGTGGATCTCATCTTTAAAACGAAGGGGCAGGCTGCATTGCTTCTGTGGCTGTGTGATATCGTTAAACATTTTTGGTGGTGCTGTCAAAGCTGCAACGCATGAGGACTTCATGGTAGGTGCAACATTTCTTGCATTACTACAACAAAATCATGGTACTGTAGCACCTTGTGTGAGCCAGATTATCTAGCATCTCAGACAGGAGACAGTGATAAGCTTGGGACAACAAAGAGCAGGAGATTCCTGGTGAGATAGCAGGAAGGAGTCAGGGATGAAGGTTGTTGAATGCAGTGTGATGCAAATGTCATGAAACTTAAGGGGAGAGTTTCTGCTTGAAAGTTCAGTCTGTTCTGTGCTTGAAAAATGTGAGTGTGTAATAATAGTCTGAAATGATTCCACCTCAGATTCACACTCCACAGTACCAGTCTTTACCTATCAATGATGTGAAGAAATTATCACCCTTGATGTGCAAGTGTTTGGGGGGAAAAAAAGTTTGAGTAGTTATGGCGTGCGCGTCTGATGCAGTGACCACGTAGTAGCATTTTGTGTCATCTATAGTTATCCCGCGGAGTGTGAACTGGGCCTCCATCTGTGAGGACCACGCTGCCTTTTTAATCAGCTGTGCTACTGCTGGCAGTCGTTTTACTGCCATGTTCAATAAATAAACACATTTGATATCACATGGAGAATGAAGGGGTTCCCCAGGCACCGAGCGGTGCTGATGAGCGGACTTCGGTTTTCCCCGGAGTGCACAGGGCGAGTTGTCCAGTAACCAGAGGGTTGGTGGTTCGAATTACGTTTTTCTTGAATTTGAGTCTCTTCATTTGTTAAGGACATTTCAAGGTAAGACGGCTGTGTTTTGTATTAAACCATTTTCCTTCTTGCAATACTCTAACTTTAGTGTTGTGTGTTTTAAATTTACTCGTTTGCAATAACTCGAGCCATCCGTTTCAAGGTGAAATGCTGGGTTTAAATGACATTAAAAGCCGGTTTAACCTCTGAATTACAGTATCTTGCGACTTTGAGCATTTTGTGGTATACCGACTTGGCCGTTTTATACAAAGGTGGACTCTCCAACACTCGAGACTTAACTGGAACAGCAACCCCTTAAAGATTAAGCCAAAGTAAAATTTTTAGTATGGAATCTGGTCCGTCTCATGAGTGGTAATTGGAATGTTTGAGTGCAGGGGATCTGCAGGCAGAACTTCATTAAGGAATCCAAAGATTTATTCTTAAATGCTCCCGGTTGTATTCAAATCATTTTTGTTCAATTCCTAATTAAGTTGGTTGCAAATATTCTGAATTAAGATCTAAATGCGATCAAATGAAATTGTTAAATGGCGTATTGTATGAGACATTTATGATCTACTTCCGGTGCCACATGAGTAGGCTGCCTTTTTGCAACAGTGGATCAGTTTCTTCCCATTTTATTTACCATCTCGCTTCTCTTGCGAATCTTTCTGATCCGGCCACACCTTATACATCGGACGGACACACGGATCGCCCAAATGTCTCCAGAGTTGGCAGACAGAGCCACTGTTTTTAGTAGGATACATTACAGCAGAGACCAGCTGCTAGCACTAGACTTTGACATACTGGGTGAAATAAGACCAATGACGTGGATTCCGTGCTGGAGCAAGACTGCGGGCGAGAAAAGGTACAGACCCGTCCTTCCATCTGTTATGGGGAACGTTCAATCACTACTCAATAAGACCGACGAGCTAGCGGCCATCTCCTGCTACGAGAGCGTCTTCAGAGAGAGTAGCATGATGTTTACCGGGATGTGGCTAACAGAGCTAGCAACAGATGCTAACATCAAACTGGAGGGTTTCCATGCAATATGGGCATACCGGACACCAGACAGTGGGAAGGCAAGGGGCAGAGTAGTGATAATATATGTCAACAGCTGGTGCAGACCGGGACATATCACAGTTAAACAACTTCACTGCAGCAAAGACATTGAGTTGCTAGCTGTTAGCACGTGGCCTACCCATCTCCCAAGGGAATACTCACATGTGATCTGCATTGTTATTTATGCAGATCTGACGGCGAATGCGGGGACAGCATGTGATGTCATTCACTCAGTAACTGGCAGGCTGCTGACAGAACACCCAGATGCTCTTCTCATCTCCAGTGATTTCAACCACATTTCACTGTCCCCCATTCTGCCCACATTCACCCAGTATGTCACATGCCACACTAGAGACAACACTGGACTTATTCTATGCTAACACTAAGGAGGCGTACACCTCATCACCACCACCCCCACACACGGGAGCTCAGATCACAACTTGGTTCATCTCCTGCCAGTGTACAAACCCCTAATATACAGAACCTCCAGTCATGCGCACAGTGAAGATATGGTCGGAGGAGGCAATGGATGCTTTAAAAGGACCGTCTTGAAACCACTGCCTGGGAGCAGCTCTGCGATCCACATGGTGATGACGTCGATGGCCTCACACCATCACTGACTACATCAACTTCTGTGTTGACAACACCGTACCCACCAAGACCATACGGTGTTGCTCGAACAACAAACCCTGGATCAACCCTGAGAAAAACCATTTTTGAGAGAGAAGAGGATCTTCAGGTCGGGGAACAGGGAGATGCTGAAGTCTGTACAGAGGGAGCTGAGGAGGAAGATCAGAGAAGGCAAGGACAGCTTCAGGAAGAAGAGGAGGACAAGCTGCAACAGAGTGACATCAGCGGGGTCTGGAGAAACCTTAACCATCTCTGGGGTCCAGAATACCTCCTCCCAAGCCACGGGGGGTAGGGAGTGGGCGAACAATCTGAACCTGTTTTAATAGGTTTGACCAACTTCCCCCCCCCCCCCAACTGCACGCCAACCACTGCTGCCTCTATAAAGTCAGAGACCTGCTGTCCACACCCCACTCCAACACCCCCCCCCCATTCCCAGCACACAGCCCCCCCAACCTGACCCTCACTAAAACCCAGGTGAGAACGGAGCTGAGTAAGATCAAGGTGAGGAAGGCCTCGGGACCCGACGGCATCAGCTCAAAGCTCCTCAAGTCCTGCGCAGACTAGCTGTGTGGGATTGTGGAGCACATTTTCAACCTGAGCCTGAAGCTGGGGAGGGTACCACAGTTGTGGAAAACATCTTGTGTGGTACCTGTACCAAAGACTTCCCACCCCAAAGACCTGAACAGCTACAGACCAGTGGCCCTGACGTCTCACATGAAGACCCTGGAGAGACTGCTCCTTGCTCACCTCCGCCCCCTGGTGGGGCCAGTGATGGATCCACTCCAGTTCACCTATCAGCATGGCATTGGGGTGGAGGATGCAGTGATCTTCCTTTTTCACCGTTCCCTGTCCCACCTGGAGAAGCCCGGGAATGCAGTGAGGATCATGTTCTTTGATCTCCAGTGCTTTCAACACCATCCAACTGATGATCCTGAAAGACAAGTTGCTGTGCATGGGGTGGACCAGCACCTGTCATGGATCCTGGACTACCTCACTAACCGGCCACAGTTAGAGAGAACCTAGGATTGTGTGTCTGACATGATCGGCAGCACGGGGGCTCCCCAGGGAATGGTTTTGGCTCCCTTCCTGTTCACCCTTTATACTGTGGACTTCTCACAACACACTGCCATCTACAGAAGTTCTGACGACTCTGCGATCGGCTTCATGAGACGAGATTCAACTTTATTGTCATTACACATGTATGAATACAAGGTAACAAAACGTGACTTGGCATTTGGGCACGCTCTGCAGAGAGCAACCAAGGCCGGGGCAGCCGCTAGGCACCAGTCATAAAGAAGAAAGAAAAAAAAAAGGGAAGGGATAATGACACAGTAGGCGAGAAAAAAAAACATGTTTATCAAAATGTCGTTCAGTAAGTGAGCAAAATTTTGATTGCAGGAAAAAAAAAACCCTCAATGCACATTTAGCAGACAACAGAACCAAAAGTCAGAGAGGATCAGTGAATGAATGGATGTAATTCAGTATAAGTGAATCAGTGGTTTCGTGTATGTTGAATGCAGGTGGGTGTTTATCAGTTACTGGAGGCAACAAATCTCTCCCAGCCGAGATGTCATGTCTTAGTGTCTGAAACTCGGAAGCATGTCCTTGAGGCATGGCAGATGGCAATTTCCTGAGCCAGTCACTGTCCCCGAGTTCAGATTGTAGCACGCCAGAATGTTTATGAAGAGAAGCACAATCTTCTGTTTTGTCTTAATCCAGGAGGAAAATAGTCAACAGGGCACCAAATTCAAGGTCTGATAACACAGATCACTCAGAGCATAGAATTTACAGCTCTAGCAATCCTGTGTTCATAGTTTCCATACATAGGCTTTAAATCCATTCTTGGAGGGCACCAAAACGACTCCAGATGTTTCCCTTCTAAACATGGGAAGCATGTCTGGCAGAGCCCATCTCTCTACAGTGCATGCCAGATGGTAATTTCCATGTTAGTCTTGCAGTCAGTGCTCTCCCCCGTCAAGTCGAATTGTTGAAGAAGCAGCTACGCCGGGACCGCTTTGATTAGCTCTAGTTAAATTTTCGATACACCAGGAAACCCCAGAGCCAGTCAGCAGAAAATCCTGTGATTGTGCCAAACCAGATAGATGTTTCCACATCAGTCGAATCATGCAGACACATGTGTTCCAATCCATGGGTCTCTCCATAGGGGCTCCCCCTGGCCCAAATTTATGTAAAAAGTTGTTAATTTTATTAAAGCTGCTCACCAAATCCATTTTTTTCATTTGGATCAAGATTCAGCCAGAAGAACAGCGATGCAGACAAGACAGCAAGCTGGGATTCTCAGTTAGGGAGGGTGGAGGAGGGTAAAAGAGGGAGCAGAAGAAAAAGCGACCATTCTCTCTGAAGGGCAGAAAGGAAAATCTCCAATGGAGATGAAGCTGAGTACAGAGGACTTATCCAGGACTTCGTGGACTGGTGCCATCAGAACTGCCTCCAGATCAACGCAAGGAAAACTAAGGAGCTGGTGGTGGACTGCCGCAGGCAAGGACAACCCCTCACAGCACCAGTGAACATCCAGGGAACAGACATTGAGATGGTGACATCCTACAAGTATCTGGGTGTTTATCTGAAGAATAAACTAGACTGGTCACAATACCGATGCACTCTACAAGAAGGGACAGCGCAGGCTGTTCCTACTGAGGATGCTCAGGTCTTTGTGTACAAGGGGTGCTCTTGAAGACCTTCTACGACACAGTGGTGGCATCAGCCATCACAGCAGCCGATAGGAAGAGACTGAACAAACTGATCAAGAAAGCTAGCTCTGTCCTGGGGCAGCGCCTTGACCCAGTGGAGGAGATAGAAGGATGGTGGCTAAACTGTCATCCCTGCTGGAGTCCGAGTCCCACCCTATGCAGGACATACTGAACGCACTGAGGAACTCATTTAGCAGCAGACTACATCATCCTAGGTGCATAACCGAGAGGTTTCGCAGGTCCTTCCTACCTACGGCTGTCAGACTGTATAACCTAAGCAGGGCTGCTCGCAGAGATAGCAAAAAAACGTGACGACCTAATAGTATTGAATGCAAAAGACGCAATAGACTTGCACAATGGTCTCCAGTATATACAACTAGGACAGTATTGGTCACTACGGAGGGTGACAATATAGTTGAGGTATACCTATGATGAAAATTGGAGACCTCATCTTTTAAGTGGGAGAATTTGCACAATTGGTGGCTGACTAAATACTTTACCCCACTGTACATATTTATATTATCCAACCTATTGAATGTTTTACTGCTCTGTATTAAGCTGTCTGATGAAACCTTTGTGCTCTATTGTGCAAACCTCTTGACTGAGACAGTTGCACAAGTGTGAAACTGCTGCATTCCTGCTATAACAGAAGTGTTCATACCTCCGTGACTGTTTTTAAACGCAAGACGTTCTGATGAAGTTGTTGTTCCTGTTCTTAATATCAAACCCTCCCTTGGTTCCTGAAATATTAGAAAAACCTGTTTGTTCCTATAACTCATGCTTGTGTATAAAAACCCCAGCCCTGAAGATAAGCTCCAGTGCCGTTTCTTCCTGTAACCAGGGTAAGCACTCCTCATGAGTAAAGCTTTTATATTTTGAAACTTTGTCTTGAATCTTATTTGAGGTGACAAACTAAGAGTACTTTTGTCTGAGTTTAAGTTTCAGATTCCTGACATATGTTACAGCAGAGACCAGCTGCTGGTGGTCGGCACCAGTGCCAACCACCAGTGCTAACCGCAGCACGGTGGTGCAGTGGTTAGCACTGTTGCCTTACAGCTAGAAGGTTCCAGGTTCGAATCCCCAGGCTGGCAGGGGTTGGAACCTTTCTGTGTGGAGTTTGCATGTTCTCCCTGTGCTGCGTGGGTTTACTCCGGGGGCTCCGGTTTCCTCCCACAATCCAAAGACATGCATGTTAGGTTAATTGGTTGTTCTAAATTGTCCCTAGATATCTGTCTCCCATAGGCCCTTAGAATAGAGGGTTAGTATTAGTGAAAAGTGCTTTGAGTGGTCTTTGTGACTAGAAAAGCGCTATATAAGTGCAGGTTAGTTAGTTAGTAGCTGCTAGCACTTAACTGGATAAAGATGCTAGCGCAAGACTGACATACTGAGTGAAATAAGACCAACGACGTGGATGCCGTGCTGGAGCAAGACGGCGGGCGAGAAAAGGTACAGACCCATCCTTCCATCTGTTATGGGAACGTTCGATTGCTACTCAATAAGACTGACGAGCTAGCGGCCATCTCCTGCTACGAGAGCGTCTTGAGAGAGTAGCATGATGTTTACCGGGATGTGGTTAACAGAGCTAGCAACAGATGCTAACATCGAACTGGAGGGTTTCCACGCAATATGGGCAGACCGGACACCAGACAGTGGGAAGGCAAGGGGCGGAGGAGTGATAATGTATGTCAATAATAGCTGGTGCAGACCGGGACATATCACAGTTAGACATCACTGCAGCAAAGACATTGAGTTGCTAGCTGTTAGCACGTGGCCTACCCATATCCCAAGGGAATACTCACATGTGATCTGCATTTTTATTTATGCAAATTGACGGCGAACGCGGGGACAGCACGTGACGCCATTCACTCAGTAACTGACAGGCTGCTGACAGAACACCCAGATGCTCTTCTCATCTCCAGTGATTTCAACCACATTTCACTGTCCCCCATTCTGCCCACATTCACCCAGTATGTCACATGCCACACTAGAGACAACACTGGACTTATTCTATGCTAACACTAAGGAGGCATACACCTCATCACCACTCCCCCCACTCGCGAGATTGGATCACAACTTGGTTCATCTCCTGCCAGTGTACAAACCCCTAGTACACCGACAACCTCCGGTCATGCGCACAGTGAAGATATGGTCGGAGGAGGCAATGGACGCTCTAAAGGACTGCTTTGAAACCACTGCCTGGGAGCAGCTCTGCGATCCACATGGTGAGGACATCGATGGCCTCACTCACACCATCACGGACTACATCAACTTCTGTGTGGACAACACCGTACCCACCAAGACCATACGGTGTTGCTCAAAGAACAAACCCTGGATCAACCCTGAGAAAAACATTTCTGAGAGAGAAGAGAGGATCTTCAGGTCGGGGAACAGGGAGATGCTGAAGTCCGTACAGAGGGAGCTGAGGAGGAAGATCAGAGAAGGCAAGGACAGCTTCAGGAAGAAGATGGAGGACAAGCTGCAATAGAGTGACATCAGCGGGGTCTGGAGAAACCTTAAAACCATCTCTGGGCTCCAGAATACCTCCTCCCAGGCCATGGGGGCAGGGAGTGGGCGAACAATCTGAACCCGTTATAATAGGTTTGACCAACCGCTCCCCCCCCCCGCCCGACTGCACATCAACCACTGCTGCCTCTAAAGTAATCAAGACCTACTGTCCACACCCCACTCCACCAACACCCCCCCCACTCCCAACACACAGCCCCCCTACCTGCCCCTCACTAAAACCCAGGTGAGGACGGAGCTGAGGAAGATCAAGGTGAGGAAGGCCTCGGGACCAGACGGCATCAGCGCAAAGCTCCTCAAGTCCTGCGCAGACCAGCTGTGTGGGATTGTGGAGCACATTTTCAATCTGAGCTTGAAGCTGGGGAGGGTACCACAGTTGTGGAAAACATCTTGTGTGGTACCTGTACCAAAGACTTCCCACCCCAAAGACCTGAACAGCTACAGACCAGTGGCCTTGACGTCTCACCTGATGAAGACCCTGGAGAGACTCCCCCTTGCTCACCTCCGCCCCCTGGTGGGGTCAGTGATGGATCCACTCCAGTTCACCTATCAGCATGGCATTGGGGTGGAGGATGCAGTGATCTTCCTTTTTCACCGTTCCCTGTCCCACCTGGAGAAGCCCGGGAATGCAGTGAGGATCATGTTCTTTGATTTCTCCAGTGCTTTCAACACCATCCAACTGATGATCCTGAAAGACAAGTTGCTGTGCATGGGGTGGACCAGCACCTGTCATGGATCCTGGACTACCTCACTAACCGGCCACAGTTAGAGAGAACCCAGGATTGTGTGTCTGACATGATCGGCAGCACGGGGGCTCCCCAGGGAATGGTTTTGGCTCCCTTCCTGTTCACCCTTTATACTGCGGACTTCTCACACAACACACTGCCATCTACAGAAGTTCTGACGACTCTACGATCGGCCTCATCTCCAACGGAGATGAAGCTGAGTACAGAGCACTTATCCAGGACTTCGTGGACTGGTGCCATCGGAACTGCCTCCAGATCAACGCAAGGAAAACTAAGGAGCTGGTGGTGGACTGCCGCAGACAAGGACAACCCCTCACAGCACCAGTGAACAGGCATTGAGATGGTGACATCCTACAAGTACCTGGGTGTTCATCTGAACAATGAACTAGACTGGTCACACAATACCGATGCACTCTACAAGAAGGGACAGTGCAGGCTGTTCCTACTGAGGAGGCTCAGGTATTTTGGTGTACAAGGTGTGCTCTTGAAGACATTCTACGACACGGTGGTGGCATCAGCCATCACTTTTGGAGTGGTCTGCTGGGGCAACAGCATTACAGCAGCCGATAGGAAGAGACTGAACAAACTGATCAAGAAAGCTAGCTCCGTCCTGGGGCAGTGCCTTGACCCAGTGGAGGAGATCGGAGAGAGAAGGATGGTGGCTAAATTGTCACCTCTGCTGGAGTCAGAGTCCCACCCTATGCAGGACATACTGAACGCACTGAGGAGCTCATTTAGCAGTAGACTAAATCCTCCTAGATGCGTGACCGAGAGGTTTCGCAGGTCCTTCCTACATACGGCTGTCAGACTGTATAACCCAAGCAGGGCTGCTCGCAGAGATAGCCAAAAAAAGTGACAACCTAATAGTATTGAATGCAAAAGACGCAACAGACCAACAAATTGTCTCCTCCAGTATACAACTAGGACAATATCAGTCGCTATGGAATGTGACAATATGTATGGGTACATATTCATACCATGTAGTGTAACTAAATGGATGGTTATGCCGTTTAGTCCATCTAGCTACAATGCTCCGCACTGTGTATACTGTATATTTATGTGTACATATGTATATTCACTGCTCTTATTTTCTTATCTTCTAAATCATTGCTCTGAGTGTTGCTATCCCTGTGCTGTTGCAATCCTGGAATTTCCCCATTGTGGAACTAAAAGGCTTATCTTATATAGTGTAGTTAGAAATATACTTTAAGTCAGTTAACATTCTTAAAATGTTTTAAAAACTCAAAGCAATCAGAAAGTGTCCGTAAGGACTGGAAGAGAAGTGGGGAAAAAAAAAAAAAAAATCAGCAAAATTTAAAACAGTGTGTCATGGGTTTAAGTTTCCCCTGAAGTTTGTTTCCTGAAATTGTGACTTAGATTAACCATTATAATTCAGTAAGTGACTCCGTGAAACTCATGGCTGCTCTGTTCATTCACAGACCAGAAAATTCATGCCATTATCCTGTTAAGTCAAAGGGAATCTTTGTTCTTTTGCATGTCCTTTTGTTAAAATTGTGTTAACAGGCCTGAGGAGTTAGTTCCTGGCCAGCAGGTCAGTTGGGGGGGGGGGGGGGGGGTCAATGCTGCTGATAAAGCCACGTCACCCTTTAACCCTTTGGTTTCCATCTCAGCAGCAGCTCTGTTTGAATTGTCCTCAGAAGGGAACATGTAAATTGACAGGTGTGAAGTTTGGTCCAGCTGTTCCCACTGATGTCATGGCGGGGGTGATCTGTTGGGTGTCATGCGTTTACTCTTCCTGGGTTAACTGGATTATTTCTGCTGCTGGGGATCACCTATTCCTCTTCTCCTTTTCCCTGCTGATTAATGTACTAGCTCTGCAGGATTTAACACCTCCGAACATCACGGCTTAGTTCCTCCTCATGGCCGTCTTTTAAAAAAAAAAAAAGCCATCACACGCCCATTTATCACATCCTTTTCCCATGTAAATTAGAAACACTTTTGTAAATGTGAGGATTTCTCAAATTTGCAGGATTTCCCTGTAGTGTTAGAGCCATTTACTCAAATGTGCAGCTTCTTACTCTTGAATTTGCAGTTTCAAAAAAGCTTAAACCTGCAGCATTTTACTCAAATCTTATATCAGCAGCGTTTTAAGTTGTAAACAATTGGAAATTTACACTTTTTGTTCTTTTGCTAAAGTTGCAGCTTCTTACCCATAAAATTCCACTTTTGGTCAGAAATTGGCAGCTTTTAACAGACTTGCAGCCCTTTTTTGTGTCAGGTCAGGCATTGGCTAGCTTGCTACTGGATAACCATGAAAACCGGTACTACCCGTCTCATGGGATGGGCCGTCGGTGACTCAACCGGCATCCCCACCCTTCCAAGGGTGTGGAGGGTGAAACAGGGCATCTTGGCAGAACTAAAAATATCTGGACGCAGGTCTGTGGTGGACCACTCCCAGTTACACAGGGTGAGAGTGGACATCCTGGCAGATAAATACATCTGTCACAAGCTGGTGAAAAAGTCCGTCGTCTGTGTGTCTGTTTATGTACTTTTGGGTTTTTAACGAAATCCACTGTCGTTTCTGCCCTGGAATGTTTGGACTGTATGGCGAAGAGCTCCCTGGTTCCAACAACATTGACTTCCTCCCCTTTCTTGCACTGCTGCTATTTTTCCTCCGGCTCTTTGTCTATGAGGTAAACGCGACCAGCATCACGGCGGGCAGAATACATTATTCCAGGGACGTGTTGCTGTATTTAAACACGGTTGATGCAGCGGCTGTGATTGAGCCTAAGCCGCAACTGCCGGACTTTATTTTGAGAGACGGACACAGCGGTGAAAAGAGACGGGAGAGACGGCAGAAGGAAACGCGAAAAGTGGGGAGGTGTGAAATTGCGCCTGAGAAGATGTCAGTTTGGTAACATTCCTCTTCTATGATTTTTGGGAACATACAGTCTGAGAAACAAGGTGGATGAAATTCAAGGAAATGTACGCTACCAGAAGGACTTTAAGAACTGCTGTGTCATGGCTTTCACTGAATCTTGGCTTAATGCGCATGACCAAGACACAGACCTGTGGATTGACGGCTTTGGAGCCCCGCTGTGCTCGGATCGGCAGGAAGAGGTAACAGGGAAATGTCAGGGGGGCGGCATATTTTTATACATTAATAAGCAGTACTGCATATCTGTCACGGTCAGAGCACATCTGTACACCCAATGTGGAGCTGCTGTCTGTCACTATACGCCTTTTATTTGCCTCACGAGTTCCCATGTTTTCATCACAACTGTGTATATTCACCCGAGGGCAGACGCTGACTGCCTGCAGCACCATCTTTGTGATCCAGCGGCTACAATCAATTTCTCCAGAGGCGCCAAACTTCATTCTTGGGGATTTTAACTGTTTCTTTAAAGACGACACTTAAAAACTTAGTACGTTTCCTGCCCAACCAGGCGAAAAAAAGACATTGGACCTGTGCTATGAATCCATAGAGAGGGCCTATAAATTACTCCCCTTCCTCCTGTAGGATCCTCAGATCACAACTGTGTACATTTGCTGCCCACATAAAACTGCTCTCAGAAGGTGCAAGGTGGAGACGAGAGATATTGATGTGTGGACAGAAGATTCAGTGCACAGCCTCCAGGAATGCTTTGATTGTACAGACTGGGAGATGTTCACACTGGCCGATGTTCACACTGGCCTGCGGGGATGATTTGGACTCTTTGGTTGATGTCACATGCTCATACACTGCTTTCTGTAAAAATAAGATCGTTCCACATAAATGTGTCAATATATCCCAACAAACCATGGGTTACAAAGTCAGTTAAATCCTGCTTACAGAGGAAAGAACTTGCCTTTAAACAGGGGTCTGTTTCTGAGCTACAGGTTGCCACAAAAGAGCTGAAGTCCAAAATTTTAAGAGCAAAACAGAATTATAAGTCAGAATTGGAAAGCAAGATGGCAAAGAAACTTTCAGCCTGGGCCAGTATGAAAACTATTGCAGGCCTTCAGAGCACAGAAATTGTGTGTTTTTAGCACAGAAACCCAAGATTTGAAACAGAAACTCAAAGACAATCAGCACTTTAATATTGAGGTGCAGGATGTTAAAAGGGAGTTCTGCGCTGTAAAAGTGAACAAAAGTCAGGGCCTTGATAATATGTGGGCGCTTGGTAAAGTCCTGTGCACATGAACTGAGTCCTATATTTCATTACATTTAATAAGTCCTTACAGACACAACATGTGCCTAAGATCTGGAAAGAAGCCGTGCCTGTTCCTGTTCCAAAATCCAGCTGTCCCAAGATGGTCAACGACTTTAGACCAGTTGCTTGGACTTCAATTTTAATGAAAATTTTTGAAAAACTGGTCAGATGTGAGGTCCTAAAGCAGACTGAGCATGCATTGGATCCTCTGCAGTTTGCCTATAGGCCTCAGGAGTGGAGGATGCCACCGTCACTATGTTTAACATGCTTTTTAAACATCTGGATTTTAATGGGACACACGCCAGACTTATTTGTGGACTTTTCCTCCACCTTTGATACAATCCAACCTCATATCTTAGTTGAAAGGCTCCTGCAACAATTTGATTTGAGCAATAATCTGGTGGGTTGGATTCTGGATTTCTTAACCAACAGGACGCAGAGAGTAAGGGTCAATGGCACATTGTCTGACCTAAAGTGCTCTTCTACTGGCTCTCCTCAGGGGTGTGTGTTGTCACCACTACTCTTCATCCTGTACACAAACATGTGTCGGAGCAGACATGACAACAGACACATTATAAAGTATGCTGATGACTCAGTTATTGTCAGTCTCCTCCAGGATGGAGAGAGTGGCCACGGCCCAGTAGTTGATTTTGTTCACTGGTGTGAAGATTCCTACCTGCAGCTAAATACGAAAAAAACTAAAGACATGATTGACTTTAGGAGGAAAAATCCCAGGCACAAAGTCACCGTACTAAAAGGCCAGACTGCCGAATGTGTACAATCCTACAAATATCTTGGGACGATTGATAGTAATTTAAACTTTGAAGAGAACTGTGAAAGGGTGTGCAAAAAGGGTCAGCAACATTTGCATTGCTTGAGAACTTGCACGCTTCCAAATTGACCGAACCATAATGACAATGTTTTATCCTTTTTAGTGTCATGGTTTGGTCAGATAAAACTGAAACCGAGGAAATCCTTGGATCAGGTAGATGGTCCAGTCATTTGCTTGGTGAGTCACAGCTGAGCTTGACATCCCTGTAAACCAGACAAGTACAGAGGATGGCTACCTCCATTTTAAATGACTCCCACCCTTTGCACTGCAACTTTCAGCTTCTTCCCTCAAGATGGAGGTTTGCTGTCCCAAAAAGTAGAACCAAGCGCTACAAAAACATTCTTTGTTCCTGCTGCTGTCAGCAGAACAAGCTGTAACAATATATTGCACATAATTTAGGTACCCATTTATTAACTCCATTTTATATTTACTTATTTTTGTAGGATGTTACTTGGGTTCTAAATATTTTATTGAGTTTTAGACCTTTGAGTTTAACCTCTTTGCCTAGTTTTTAACTTATGACCCTTCTCTCTTACCTCTGGTTTTTCTCCCATCTGTCTTTTTATACCCTGATTGATGGAGCCTTGAGTATTTTTATCATGTTTATAGTCAGCTTCATATGTGCCTGTGTTTGTGTCTATGCTGAATGTAATTTGTGGCTTGTAAATATGGATGTCAGACTGCAAAACAAATCTACCTATGGGTAGAAATAAAGTAACCTGAAGGTCTGGTGGACTGTGCCAGTCGGTGCATTTTGACATGCACTACGCAAAGAGCAGAGATAAACCTATCATCTGGTCAGTCACTGCAACAGATACTAGTCAGTTTGTCTTGGCTTGTCCTTGCCACTGATAATACCTTTATCTGCCAAGAATGTGCTGCTAGTCCAGCAAAAGCTAGCAGTACTCAAATACTTTGCATTTTCATGAAATGGTCAATCAGAAAGCAACTCATAACGGCTCGGACGTCGCCCGGGCTTACAAGGTCTGCACTGCTCTGTTCACTCTGACAAGCAGTGAAAAGTAAGCTAGGAGCAGGAAGACAGAAGAGGAAAACAGCAGCCTTGTGTAGCAGAATGGAATGTATGCACTCTGTTGGACAGAACATCACAGCACCCAGAAAGAGACTGCGCTTGTGGCCCTGGAAATGAACAGGTACAATGTAGACCTAGTTGCACTTAGTGAAAAGATTTGCCTGGATATGACAGCTTGGAAGACCATGGGTACATCTTTTGGAGTGGGAAATCAAAAGGAGGAGAGAAGCAGGAGTGGGCTTTGAAGTTAAAAAGGAGATGGCAGCAATGCTTGATGAGGAACCGGTGCCAAACAACGACAATTACTATGAGACTCCCACTACAGCGGAAGATGTATGCCACTAGTGTATATGCCCCAACAATGACCAAAAGAGGAGGTGAAGGAAGAGTTCTACAGTGATTTACGTGAAACTATCAGGCGTGTACCGACTGACAGGCTGATACTCAGAGATTTTAATGCCAGAGTTGGTTCAGACACTGAGAAATGGAAAGGAGTGCTAGGCAGTCATGGAGTAGGCAAGTGCAATGCTAATGGAGAACTTCTACTTGCATTATGTTCAGAGTACAACCTTGTGATAAACACCATTTAAGCACAAGGACACACAAGACAACATGGATGCACCCAAGATCCAAGTACTGGCACTTATTAGACTACATCATAGTCAGGCAGAGAGACATAAGGGATGTATCGGACACCAGAGCAATGAGAGGCGGACTATGGTACTGATTATGTTATGCTGAGATCTAGATTAAGGATTTGGAGACAAAAAACCACTGCAGGATGGGTGCGAAGCCACCACAGAAGCGTAACACTAGAACACTGAAAGGCCAAAAGAAGCAGGAAGAACTTCCACAGGAAATGGATGAAAACTTGAAAGAATGAGACAGCAACAACTGACAGAAGAGAAATGGGCAACACTGAAGGATATGGTGCATCAGACTGCGAGTGATGTATTAGGCTACCCTGAGAGGAAACATCAGGATTGGTTTGATGAGCATGATTAACACCTGAAGAAACTATTCGAAGCAAGGAATACAGCTAGGCAGGAAAACCTACAGTGTAACACAAGGTCAAAGAAGAAGAAATACTCAAAGGCTCAGAGTGAGCTACAGAAGTACACCAGAGAGATGAAGTCCAACGGGTGGGATTAAAAAAGCGGAGAAACTTCAAACTGCAGCAGACAGGAAGGACACGAAGGCATTCTTCACAGGTCAGAAATCTATGGCCCTAAACCAAGAGGGTTGATCCAACTAAAGGCTATGGATGGTGAAACTGTTTTGCAGGAGAAAGACAAGATCCTGGACAGATTTGCAGAGCACTTTGACCAACTACTAAACAACCCTAGAGATCACACTGAAGAGGCTAAAGAAGCTCTAGCGCAGCGACCAGCTGGATCAAGTCTGGATAAACCACCAAATTTTGATGAACTAATGGCAGCTATCAGGACAACACAGGATGGTAAAGCTCCAGGAAGGGATGGAATTCCAGCAGAAGTGTGGAAATTTGGTATGTTCAGCTGACCAACTGCCTGCACAAGCTCATCTAAGAGATATGGGATGCCCAGAAAGTACCTCAAGACTGGAAGGATGCAAGTATTGTTCCTTTGTGGCAATTACTGAGGTATATCACTGCTAGCCACTGTTGGCAAGATTCTCACGTGTACTACTGAACAGACTCAATGAACACATCTTGCAGAATGTACTACCAGAAACCCAGTGCGACTTTAGAAGTGGAAGCAGCACAATGGACATGATTTTCTGCTTGAAACGGGTTCAAGAAAAGTGTATCGAACAGAACACGCCGCTTTATGTAGTCTTCATAGACTTCAGTAACGCCTTCGATACAGTTTTGCGACAAGGACTTTGGCAGGTACTCAAGAAATATGGTTGTACAGAGAAGTTTGTTAGCCTGATCGAGGCACTCCATACAGGTATGAAAGCAAACGTGACTGAGTGGTTCAGTATCTAAAGACTTTTCAGTAAGCAACAGGGTGAAACAAGGGTGGGTGCTGGCACCTACACTCTTCTCGCTATATCTGGCAGCCATGCTTGAGTTGGCCTTCAAAGACACTTCAGAAGGAGTATACATTCAAAAAAGGAAAGAAGCAGATTTGTTCAGTGTGGCACAGTTTAAAGCCAAGAGTAAGTCATTGATCAAGGTAGTAAGAAATGCTTTGCCGATGATAGTCCTCTAGTTGCACAGCATGGAAGATATGCAATCTTTAGTGAATAAATTTGCAAGAGTAGCTAGCCAATTCAGCCTCCAAATCAACCTCAAGAAGACAGTGCCTTTATCAACCACCAAAGTTCCAGTTATCAACATCACTACCAGAAGAGATCAGCATTGGTACAGAGCCACCAGTCAAGTGCAAGACTAAAGTATCTCGGGAGTACTGCTTCAGAGAATGCTAGGCTGGAGGATGAACCATCTCAGGATGGGAAGAGCGAGCGCTGTGTTTGGAAACTTAAGGGAGAGACTGGAACAATCGACATGTGTCTGTGTGAAATGCAAAGTGTACAGAGCAACAGTACTGGCTACTCTATTGTACGGTGCTGAAACTGACCCTCTACAGAGTGCAGGTGAAGAAACTCCACATGTACATGAGACACCTTGGAGCCATAATTAACATCTCATGGAAAGACAAGATAACCAACAGAAGTGTTGAAACGAGCTGGTCTACCATCAATGAAGGACATGCTAATACAGATGAACTTGAGATGGCTCGGACATGTTGAGACGATGGACCACCAGCTTCTCCCTCGGCAGTTACTCTACTCTTATGCGAGGGCAAATGCAATCAGGGTAGACCAAGGCTCAGGACAGCTGTGTGGAGGAATCTGATCAGACCTAAATGAAACTGTCATTGTCGCCCACGACAGACTGCTATGATGATGACATCCTTCAATTCTCCCCCACTCAGACTGAATGGCACAGGAGGAGACGCTTAAAAGCTGTTAATTGGATATGCAAGACAGCCTGTGGTTTTCTTCATAATTCATAATATGCATTCTCCGGGTTGCATAATGTGCCAACAAGCTGGGTGACAAAGGGAATTGTTATTCCAAGTCTGTTGTAATGTGAACCCCCAGGTTGTGAGGAGAGTTTGGTATAAAAGATGCCAGCGACCTGGGTTTATTCTCGTTAACTGATGTTGAACATTAATAGTCTGCTCTGCCCACTGCCTCACCTGCTCATTCCTCTCTACAGTATCAAGAGTTTTTCACCGCTGATGCGTATCATGGCAAGCAGGCTTCATCCCCTAATTTTGTGACCAGAAAGGGAAGACTTAAGACGCAGCTTACCAATGTGTTTTTAGCCATTTTTTAAATAACCGTAAGCATAATTGACTGCTTTGTGTTTGTAGAGCATCTGATTTAAAAGCTCGAGCTCAAACATTGAGCAACTACAACCACCACAATAAAGTTTCTTATTTCAGTTACCCCACAAGGAAATATCTCCTTTGTGTCAAAAGCTTGGGGTGGATGTGTTAGACAAAACATCTTACTGAACAGTGGGTTCCTTGACCAACTCCTGCCAGGGGACTTGGTACTAGCCGACTGGGGTTTCACAATAGAAGATAATGTTTGCTTATTTTGTGCAGAAGTAGTAACACCTCCATTTACACGAGGGAAGAAACTGCTTTGCTGTAAAGACACTGAATGTGCATGAGAAATTTCTCATGAGAATCCATGTTGAAAGAGTGATTGGAATGTTGAGGCAGAAATATACAATTCTGGGCTCAACACTGCCTATAAGCCTCATTAGGGCAGAACAGAGTGGCAAGGTGGAGGACAGCCTTATCGATAAGATTGTTGTAACCTGTTGTGCTTTATGTAATCTGAAACCATTGTGCCTTCAGATTGAAGTAAACCGTTCAGAAACATGGTTGGATCATACTTCAGTTATCAAGTTAATATTTCAAAGATCATTTACACTGAATAAATGTAGAATGTTTAAAGAACCCATGACATCTTGACTGAAACTGAAGACAATGTCATTCCAAGTTATTTTTTATCCTTAGGATTTCTTTCAATATGGCAATGGAAAAAGGTGATAGTATGGAACATATACCTAGTAAGCATGACGGTGCATATTTTGGAGGCTTCACGTCTTAATGGACAAAGAGGACCTGACCCTACAGAGACCTACGGGAGGTGTGAAGTTGGTCCTGCAGGAGGAGGGAAGTTGGAGAGTGTCCCAGCAGGAGCCCCGGAGGCTAGAAGGATCAGAGACAATGGGGACACCAAGGAGTCTCGGGGGCTGTATGTTTGCTGAAGGACTGTGGGGTCGGGGGTGTATGACTTGGGGAAGAGTATGAGAACTGTGAAAGACGATTGTTCTCTTTGAGATTCTGAGATTGCTAGAGGATGTAACCCTTCAATAAACCAATCCTGAGAAATAAACCCAGTCTCGTCTGTGAAAGGCATCCTCTACAATAGATTTATTACAGAAGAAACACAGTTGAGCCCAGAAATATTTGGGCAGTGACACAATTTTCATGATTTGGGCTCTGCATGCCACCCCATTGGATTTGAAATGAAAAACGGAATTGAAGTGCAGACTTCAAGGTTTAATTCAAGGGGTTGAACAAAAGTATGATTAAACATCTAAGAATTGTAGCCATTTTTATACAAACACCTCATTTCAGGGGCTCAAAAGTAATTGGACAAATAAACATAACCCTAAGTAAAATGTTACTTTTCAATATTTTGTTGAGAATCCTTTGCAGGCAATGACTGCCTGAAGTCTGGAACCCATGGACATCAAATGCTGGGTTTCCTCCTTTGTGAGGCTTTTACAGGCCTTTACTGCAGCCGTCTTCAGTTGTTGCTTGAGGGTCTTTCTGCCTTTAGTATCGTCTTGAGCAAGTGAAATGCATGCTCGATTGGGTTGAGATCTGGTGATTGACTCGGCCATTGCAGAATATTCCACTTTGTTGCTTTAAAAAAACTCCTGGGTTGCTTCTGCAGTATGTTTTGGATCATTGGTGAAGTGCCGTCCAATCAACTTTGCTGCATTTGGCTGAATCTGAGCAGAAAGTATATCCCTATACACTTCAGAATTCATCTGGCTGCTTCTGTCTTTTGTCACATCATCAATAAACACAAGTGACCCAATGCCATTGGAAGCCATGCATGCCCATGCCATCACACTGCCTCCACCATGTTTTACAGAAGATTTAGTGCTTTGGATCATGAGCTGTTCCAATTCTTCTCCAAACTTTCTTCTTCCCATCATTCTGGTACAGGTCGATCTTAGTCTCTTCTGTCCAAAGAATGCTGTTCCAGAACTGGGCTGGCTTCTTCAGGTGTTTTTTTGGCAAAGTCAATTCTGTCCTATTTGAGGCTGATTCATGGTTTGCACCTTATGGTGAATCCTTTGCATTTACGCTCATGAAGTCTTCCCTTTATGGTAGACTTAGATACTGATACACCTACTTCCTGGAGAGTGTTCTTCACTTCAGTGGATGTTGTGAAGGAGTTCTTCACCATGGAAAGGATTCTGATCATCCACCACTGTTGTCTTCTGTGGATGTCCAGGCCTTTGAGTTCCCAAGCTCACCAGTGCACTCAGAATGTACCAAACTGTTGATTTGGCCACTCCTAACATTTCTGCTCTGATGGATTTTTTTCAGCCTCAGGATGGTCTGTTTCACCTCCATTGAGAGCTCCTTTGACCGCATGTGTGTTCACAGCAACAGTTTCCAAATGCAAACGCCACACCTGGAATCATCTCCAGACCTTTTAACTGCTTAATTGATGACAGGTTAACGAGGGAAGAGCCCATGCAGCCTTATTTTTTTGCAGCCTTCTGAGTCAATTGTCCAATTACTTTTGGTCCCTTGAAAAAGAGGTGGCTACATATTAAAGAGCTGTAATTCCTAAACCCTTGCTCCAATTTGGATGTGAATGCTCTCAAATTACAGCCGAGAGTCTACACTTTAAGCCCACAGTGATTGTATAATTGTATCCTGAATGTTTTCGTAAACAGCTAAAATAAAATTTGTGTCACTGTCCAAATATTTTTTGGGCCCAACTGCATTTCCAGAATGTTTCAGTGATGTATTTATTGAACGCTTAATATCTTCAGTATTTTTGTATTTTTTGACAAATGGAAGACAGTTCTGTCTGAGTCACCATTATCCTCTAGTTGAAGGAACTGTCACTTTAAGATACCAAATAGCCAGCATAGACCCCATAGGGTTTATCTGTTGGTACCTATCAGTTTGTGGACAGTTTCCGTATGGCTGCATGCAACCATAACTTGTCCACGGTTTTCTGATTCTGTCCACTGCTTGCTGCTATTGTTACTTCCCAGACTGCCTCCTTCACTCATACAGGCTATAGAAATCCAAGTTATATAAATGACAAAAATCAAATGCATTAAGCAGTCAAAAAAATAAGCGTCTGTGCCAGTGTATTGCAGAACGCAACTGAACATGGTAGTTTGTATTTTTTGAACACAAATTGTATTTAGCTAGACTCATTGTTGAAAATGGCTGCAGTTCCAGCTCCTGCAAAACTATAAGAAATACCTTGTAAAAATGTAAAACACTTTCAATGAGTGAATAGTAAACTAGCAGAAATGGCTGAAGTTGCTCACAACTCCGCTTTATTGAAATATATTATGTCAGAACAAATCCAAACAGTGAAAGTCATTTTTACCTAATATCCCTTATTTCCATCCATCCATTATATCAGAGTTAAAAATTTAAACTTTAACGTCCAAACCTGCACCAGGCTTCATATCCTTCATCAGGACTTAACATGGCAACACAGATTATGTTCCTTAGTGGTAGATTTCTCACTTTTGGGTACAGTGCCATCTCTGATATTTTTATCAATTGTTGAAAGTTTAGCTTTCTTTATACAGTTAGTTATCCCCCACCGATCGGAACTGTCACCAGGTACAGCATTCCTACAGATCAGATGCTGACCCAACATTCAGTACTGCATTTCTTCTAAACCCTTTTCCCAGCAATTCAGGCAACACTACATACTTGTGAAACTTTGTTGCCGTCATAACAAGCGCTTCAAAATTTGGATCTGGTGTCACTATATATATATAGTTCTGAAGGTGACACACTAGTCACAATACGCTGATTTTGTAATGAGAATCTGGCACTGTGCCTGAAAGTAATAGTTGTGCTGTCTGTTAAGCTGCAGCATGACAGCATGATGATGCAACCAGGCAGAAGCCTTTTTCTTTTGACTATTCTAACAATGTTTTGTCTTTTGCCAGGTAGGGACATTTAATTGTGCTTTTCAATCAAAAAAAATGTAACCTGCAACGTTTTAAAGTTAATATACATGATCATGGCATCAGTTTAGTTACATAATTCAAATACCTTGGCATTGTACTAGATCTTCAACTCAAATTTAATCTTCATATAAAGAAAATTTCAAAAACAGTAAAAAAAAATCTGAACTGCTTTAAATTAATTAGATATTACATACCATACGAAGCAGCTGTACTGTATATGCATTATATGGTTTTTTTCTCATATCATACTGTTTGACAGTCTGGGCTCAAGCAGCCCCTTCCACAATAAGACATAGGTTCATTATATAATCAAACTAAAAATCTTGGACAAAAAGCCCATTAGGTGGCATCACTGTAATATTTAAAAAAATATAACCTATTGAGTTTTGAGAGTTTCATTGACCTCAGTTTTCTGAAATTAACTTTCAAATGTTTCCATAAATCAGCACCCGAGCCACTTGCTGGTTTCATCCAAAGACAGGACAGCAGCAGAGCCACCAGGAGTTCTGTTAAACTGTATAATATCCCACCGCAGAACCACATTTGGACAAACAGCTTTCTCTATAAAGGGCAGTCACATCTGGAACACAATGCCAAATGAAATTAAAATGGACTTTAAAACATTCACTAAAAAGGTTAAACTGGCTGAAAAACAAGAATGTACCCATGTATGAAATTACTGTCTGCAGGGTGAGTGTGAATGAAGGGAAGGAATGAATGTGTATGGAGTTTTTGCGTAGGCTCGTAAAAATCACGCGACTCGTGGGGGTAAACAAACACGCCGTACGTGCCGCCATTTTGGATGGCGAGAGCAGCAGTTGCACTGTGACAACCCAGGCGTAACTTGTACTGTTTAGCAATCAGAATGAGTGAGGAGAACACAGTCACAATCTGACATAACATCCCATCATCCTCTTCAACAGCTGACACTATGGCCTCTGAAACTGTCTGCGATGTCTGTCACATTCAGTGGAGTCATTGTCAGCAGTCATAACAGCAGACAAGTGTTTTTAATCTTGCTCCCGTGCGCGCCTCTGGTGTGCTAAAATGCCTCTATTGAACGGAGGTGACGGGTGTGGGGTAACAGCTGGAGCAATTAGCAGAACAATGACTGCCAGTAATCTGCTCAGCGGGGATGATTTGGGGGCAAACGATGAGATGATATCATTCAAAGATGAAGGGGAGCAGGAGGAAAAAATATCGGAAAACGTGTCAGCGGAAAGGGATGTGGATGATGTGAAGTCTTGGATGGTGAACAAGTCGGAAAACAACAGCAGCTCCTCACTCAGGTGAGTGAAGCGCGCTGCGTGTTTTTTTTTTTTTTTTAAAGCCTCTCTACGGCACGCCGCGTTAAAACATACCTGATTTTATGCACATGTACAATAGTTTTCTCCCCTTTCATGTGTGCATCGTAGCAAGCAGAGAGGCGCCCCCAAACCACAAAGTTTTTTTTTGTTACTTATTTGTACCCGTAGGTAGATTTGGTTTGCAGTCTGGTGACAAGCCACCGGCCGCTGCGTGCGCGAGCACCCTAAACCCATGGTCTCATGATCCCCGCGATTCCCCGGCCGAGGGTAAAACTGTGCTGCCACAGTGCTAAACCACTGCTCCACCGTGCAGCCCGTTATGACAAAGCGAGAGATTACGTCAGTGAAGGTAATTATTCAAAAATCCAACTTTTTTTTTGCATTTCACACCGGCCATTTAAATTCCCGCTTATCCCCTTATCAGGGGGAACAACAGGAGTACACCATTTTGCGGAGTTTGTAGATACACGTGAGCTATGTGGTTTATTTCACCCTGCTGCTGCTGTTTCTTGCCATCCAAAATGGCGGCTCACTCTAACGGGCCAGTGCGGCACGCCCCCTGACGTCATATGCAAAAACTCCATAGTGAGTGACGAAGGGAGGGAGGCCTGAAATAGGCAAATGAGAGTCAGGTTGTTATATTGTGCATTTACAATCTTTTTTGCATTGATGTATGTAGTTATTGTCTATTCTATTCTTTTTTTTCCCCTTTTCCTTTCCTTTTTTTCTTTTTACTCGTTTCTCCTTTCTAAAGCCCATCCAGGGACAAGAGTTGCAAATTAGCTAATAGCTATACACTCTGTGCAACACAGATTGATGTCATTGTCTATGTTTATTGCACTGTCCCTGTCAAATAAACAAATCTATCAGTTAAAATACTAATACCGTGTGGCTGAGGTGGTATACTTGGCAGATTTGGGGTAGTATATGGCATTCACAAGTGACTGAGGGCTTCTCACTGCACCAAATTTGGAAGCAGTTATCCTCCCACATCTGTAGGCCTGTCTCCTGTTCAACAAGTTTACATTAAGCATATGAAGATCACAGCTGCCCAAAGACTCATTTTTAAGAAGTTCATTGCAAGTCAAACTGGCATTCTTAGCCTCAAAGTTGTCCTAGTGGTATAGGACAGCCATCTCTCAGAGCCACAGGGATAAAATCTTTGGAGTGTTTTGGAGCGATGGAGAGAACAGCAGCTCTTGGGTTTGCATACTTGAGCTCATCAAGAAAATCTGCAAGCTCATTTGCTGTAGGTTTAGGTGGGGCAACACCGGGCCCCGACTCTCCTTGTTTTTCCACCGACAGCATTTATATCCACTTGATTCAAAACCTCTTGTGGGAGATGACATATCTATAGAACACACCTCAGCACAGTAAATTTTGTTGGTGCTGGCTGAAGCCACTGACATGGCAATGAAGTATACAGCGTGTCACCACACATCCTTACTTCTGACAACTGCAAACATCAGGGCAGCGGTGTGTGAACAAGTCTCTCCAAGTCCAGCCACACATGTACAGTGAGCAGTCAAAATTGTTCCCAATTTCTCTGCAGCTAACCAAGGTTGAAGAGGGGGTTCACCCATTTGCTGGCTTGTTTTACCTGCACAATTAATGAGTGACCGTTAGATGCGGGGACAAACATGAAATGACAGCAAGCTAATGCTAGGCTAGCGTAGCTAACTGTAACGACATTTTTAAATGACTAAACTTAAACTTTAAATGAACATAATCTATACACATACATGTATACCTGTCCACAGACATCCAGAATATCCGTAGGTGTCTTCGTTACTTTAATTTTGCCCACAAATCCTGCCTTGAAGTATGACCAAGCGTCCAGGCTTTTAAATACTTTCAGACTCCACTTTGTATACTTTCTTGGTTTCAAAATTAAGTACATATAAATATCAGGAAACCCAATTTCTGGCCACATCTGGATATTAGCGGACCACTGATTCTTTTGCAGGCTGAGGGTTGCTTACCTTTTGTTCTTGTTAAAGACAAAAATCGATGTTTGTACTTCTGATGAAGGCTGCAGTGAACAGTTGAAACATGTAAAGAAGGTAAAGAGATGTTCACAGCAAAAAAAAAAAAAAAAAAAAAAACACACACACACACACACACACACACACACACACACACACACACGTCATCTCTGCATTACGGGGGTCTGCAGCCTGTGGCTCCAGGACCACATGATGCCCTTTTCACATTTGAAAAATACAAAAGCTTTTTATGCTGATTTACAACAAAGGTTGCCAATTCATGAGAAAAGGTCCAAATTTCAAGTCTTTGGGTTCCGGGGAGAGTATGGTTGTGAAGCTGAAACTTAAAGGAATTGATGGAAGAGCACCACCAGGAGTGGAGACTGCGGCTTAATTTGACACAAACCTCACCCAGTGCAGACACAGGATTGACAGCTTTTGGTACTAAAGGGTTAACCTATCAAAGTAGCTTAATCTGTGCTGGGGAGATTTGTCAGTGTTTAAGTCTCAGCCTGAACAGCTGCCAGTGGGACAACTTACAGAATGTATTAGACATTCAGAGATGCTGTTCACAGATCTGGAGTCAGATCTGATTAAGGCCACAGTGAACAGTCGAAACATGTTAAGGAGGTAAACATCTTTCCATTTTTGTCTTTAATAACAAAAGGTAAATAATTAAAAGACAAAATGAACCTACTTGAGCTATGAGGGTTGCTGTCCAATCCCACTGCTTTCAGTTTGATCATATTTGTATTCCTCTCCATATCTGTTTTTACTGCTACATGTAGCCATCTTTGATTTGTTTTGCCACTCGATCTGGAAGGAGGGGGACATGGCTGTAAGCTAAGTGACGTCAATGCATGGCCTCAATATAATCCAAGTCTTCAACCTTTCAATAGTGTATGGTCCAGAAAATCTTGCTTCAAGTGGAGAGCCAATGACAGGTAAAATCAAAACCTGATATCCAACTTCAAATGGACAAGAATGGGCTTTTTTGTCATACAAAACCTTCATGACTGCTTTTTGCAAATTTTCACTTACCATTTCACAAGCCCGCTATTACAGATAGAAAGCAGAGACGTGATCCAACAAGTTTGGAGAAATTGAATCTTCCTTCAGATGTTTTTCCATTAACAAAGCCATCGGGCCACTAACTTTGTCCATACAAGTTTATTTGAGCTGAAACCAAATGATTCTTGAATGGCCTCTTGAGCGGCAAGCACCACCACTGGAACCCTCTCATCCCAGTCTCTTGAACTCCCGGCAATAGGTTCTGAAAGGGTTAATGTATAGTTAGTGCCAGAATAATAATTCTGTAGGTGATCTCCCATTATGCTCTACACATATTCCATACAAATTCTGTTTGCATGCTTATGAACAAGTATGTTATGGTATATTGATAACAGGAATGAGAATGGTATAGAGCCCTCTGTCTTATTGCTCTTTTCACATTAGTTACACACCCAAAAACAGCATTCTCACACACTCTTGATAGCACATTTAAACTGGCCAATCAGAAGGTCGCGTATAAGCCCCTCCTATTGTACTGGGTCACCCAACCCGAGAGGATAACTGTAACAGTAAGAAAAAAACAAGAAAAACAGAAAAAACGCCATTAAGATGGCGACCGGGATGGTCACACTTTTTCAGTGCTGAGACAAAGTCACTGATTTTGCCATTAAAAGTGGCTGGCCTGCAGCGATCGGCGCTCGTGGCGAACACGCACGGGCTGAATTGCCACCTCCGTTGGATTGCCCTTTAATCGCCTTTCTCCAGCGACCAGCATTTCTTTGTGGTTCACTGATGCGCCTTCCTGAAGCGATTGCTAAGCTAACACTAGTTAGCTTAATGCTACCTGAAGCGATTGATAAGCTAACACTAGTTAGCTTAATGCTGGTGCCAGTCTCTAAATAACTAACCTACAGCGATCGGATATACCTCCGGTGGATTACCCCTTTGATCGCTTTTATCCGGCCACTGTGAGTAAACTGACCACCGATTCCAGCGCTTCCTTGTGATTCACTGATGTGCCCTACCTGAAGCGATTGCTAAGCTAACACTAGTTAGCTTAATGCTGGCGCCAGCCATTCCACCTAACACCAGCCTGAATCAAAGCCCAGCTGCGAGGCCCAGCGGAGATACTACCAGGCAGGCGGCTATTTGTTGACGGGGCTCAGCAGAGTTTTCACCCAGGCAGACGGCGGTAGGCGGCGGTGCCCAGCGGAGGACTTACCGTGACTGCAGCGGCGGTGTGCAACGAGACTACCCGAAGCGATTGCTAAGCTAATGCTAGTTAGCTTAATGCTGGCGCCAGTCATTCCACCTTACACCAGCCTGAATCGAAGCCCAGCTGCGAGGCCCAGCGGAGATACTACCAGGCAAGCGGCTATTTGTTGACGGGGCTCAGCAGAGATTTCACCCAGGCAGACGACGGTAGGTGGCGGTGCCTAGCGGAGGACTTACCGTGACCTCAGCGGAGCTCGGTGGCAGCGGCGGTGTGCGACGAGACTCGGTTGGAGGAGCGGGACGGGAGACCAGTTACGGCGGCTATGAGCAACGAGACCAGCAACGGAAGGGGCTAGTTGGCTAGCTGAGGCCCAGCTGGATTCGAGGACGATCGGATCAGATTCTGGCGATATAAGCAGAATTTATTTTACTATCCACAGATTTTCTTTTTCCTTCTTTCCAAGAAGGACTGAAGATGGCTGCCACCGGATTAAAAAGTGGGCTGATGGGCACCACTAATAAGCCTTCTCTACTTCTCTACTTCCTCTTCGTTTTGTCTTTGTGTGTCTGGACCTGCAACAAGAAGGATTTTCCGACAAACTCAACCAAAGGTGAAGTTAAAGTTTTATCTGTATGGATTTGGGCTTGGACATCTCACCCTACACTCTATGTGGTCTTTAAAAGCCCTGAGCAAAAACTTCCAAATTAAGGCAAACATGGCTGTTAAGCAAAAATCACAATATGGCAGAGGATATACAATTAAAGTTCTGTTAGTTCTGCTACTTCTGGCAGGAGATATTCACCTTAACCCTGGACCTGCCACTATTAAACAGCAGACCACTGGGTTAGCACAAAACCGAGCTGTACAAAAGCAAACATTTATTTTTCCAAACTGTTAATCATGCACGAGTTCTTTGGGACACCAAGGCTAAACCAAAGGGGATCCTCGGTGGTCATTTAAACATACGGAGCATAATCCCCAAAAGAGATGAGATTTCGGTGTTGCTGTTGGACTCAAATCTGGACTACCTTTGTCTCTCAGAAAGCTGGCTACACAGGAACATAGACACTAATATGATCGATATTGTGGGCTACCAGTGTTTTAGAAAAGACAGGCAGGTAGGGAGGGGAGGAGGTGTTTTAATTTACATCAAAGAGAAATATAAATGTCAACTGGTTGATTTGAATACTTCACTTGAATGTTTAGCTGTTAATGTATGTCTCTCTCCGGTAATGAATTTCAACATTGCAGTAGTGTACAACCCACCGTCACACAACTCTTCCTTTTATAATGAATTAAGTGATCTGGTTAAACAACTTGAGAAGAACAGAGAAACAATAATTCATGGTGACTTTAATATCAACTGGTCTGATAAAGACACAAAAACTGAAAAGCCTCATGACTAAGTTTAATTACCAGCAAATCATCAAAGGACCCACCAGGATAACCAAACAATCCAGAACACTTATTGACATGGTATTTACTAATAAACCAGAACGAATAACCAGAACCTATAATCTTGTAACTGGTCTCTCAGATCATAACATGGTTCTTGCTGTCAGGAAACTTACTAAAAAGCGACTACAGTATTTTGGGGGAGTCGATATTGACAAATCAAATTTTATTATCCCCAAATCAAAAAATGAGGAGTTTGAACATTACTTAGAGAATCAAAATTGGGAGCAGCTCATGTCAACATGTGAAGTAGATGATTGTTGTAATTTTATAACTGCAACAATCACAAAGTCTATAGAAAAATTTTCAAAGCAAATTAAAAGTAGACAACAGAAGATTAGCCTACCATGGTTAAATAATGAAATAAGAAAACTTATGAAGAGACGAGACTATGCACTGAAAACATCACTAACCTCCAAACTACAAAATGATCACCTTGTGTATAAAAGTTTAAGAAATAAAGTGGTACATGAGCTGCGAAAATCAAAAATCTTATTACAATAAACTGATAGATCATGCAAAGGGTAACAGTTCCCTATGGAGGCATTTAAATAACTTAACTAATAAAAAAACGATCAGAAGGGGGTAAAGGAACTTAGAATCAATGGCAAGACCGTCAGTGACAAGGCTACTTTGGCAAATGAATTTAATTCACACTTTGTGGGCTCTGTGGAAGACTTAAAAATTTTTGTGCTGCCAAATGTGCTCAACACAAATTCCATACTTCCAACAGATACTTTTCACATCAATGAGGTAAATGAGAAGTTAATTGCTGGTATTGTTAAAACACTGTCAAACTCAAAAACTAATGATATCTACAATATGAGCACCTCCTTTCTCAAAATGCACAGCAAAATATTAATCAAACCACTGACCCATCTCATTAATCTCTCCATTAGGTCTAGTACATTTCCATCTGGCTGGAAAAAAGCTGTCGTCATACCAGTTCATAAATCAGGCAGTAAAGACGATATATGCAATTACCGCCCAATCTCTATCTTACCAGTCCTATCTAAGGTTCTTGAAAAAGTTGTAGCTACACAGCTGATAGACTACTTACAAGACAGTCAACTTCTTCATCCACATCAATTTGGTTTTAGACCAGGATACTCAACAGAAACAGCAAATTGTTGCCTTATTGAAAACGTCAAACAGTCCTTGGACAGGGGTAATGTGGTAGGAGCTGTTTTTCTAGATCTCAAAAAGGCTTTCGATACTGTAAACCACAGTTTGCTTTTATCCAAAATGGTATCTTTTAACTTCTCCCCAAATACATTAGAATGGTTTGCATCTTATCTCCAGAATAGAGAACAGTGTGTAAAAGTTCACCAGGATAAATCCTCATTTTTAAACAACCGCATGGGTATCCCACAAGGGTCCATTCTTGGTCCTTTACTTTTCAGCATTTTTATTAATGACTTGCCGTTACACTGCTCAGCTGCAACATGCCAACTTTATGCAGATGATGCAGTTATTTACACAGCTGCCAAGACTCCAGCACAGGCTGCAGATGTACTGTCTACAAGTATGGTTGATGTCCAAGAGTGGCTCCTCAAGAACCATCTATTGCTGAACCTTCAGAAAACAGTCTCAATGTGCTTTTCAATCAAAAAATGTAACCTGCAACATTTTAAAGTTAATATACATGATCATGACATCAGTTTAGCTACAGAATTCAAATACCTTGGCATTGTACTAGATCCTCAACTCAAATTTAATCTTCATATAAAGAAAATTTCAAACACAGTAAAAAAAAATCTGAACTGCTTTAAATTAATTAGATATTACATACCTTACAAAGCAGCTGCACTGTATATGCATTCTATGGTTTTTTCTCATATATCATACTGTTTGACAGTCTGGGCTCAAGCAGCCCCTTCCACAATAAGACATAGGTTCATTATATAATCAAACCCTAAAAATCTTGGACAAAAAGCCCATTAGGTGGCATCACTGTAATGTTTTAAAAAAATACAACCTATTGAGTTTTGAGAGCTTCATTGACCTCTGTCTTCTGAAATTAACGTTCAAATGTTTCCATAAATCAGCACCCGAGCCACTTGCTGGTTTCGTCCAAAGACAGGACAGCAGCAGAGCCACCAGGAGTTCTGTTAATAACTGTAAAATATTCCACCGCAGAACCACATTTGGACAAACGGCATTCTCTATAAAGGGCAGTCACATCTGGAACACAATGCCAAATGAAATTAAAATAACGGACTTTGAAACATTCACTAAAAATGTTAAAAACTGGCTGAAAAATAAAGAATGTACTCATGTATGAATTAATTGTCTGCAAAGTGAGAGTGAATGAAGGGAAGGAATAAATGTGTTTGTTTATAGTGAGTGACGGAGGGAGGAAGGCCTGAAATGGGCAAATGTGAGTTATGTTATATGTGTTAAGTGTGAGTCAGGCTGTTATATTTGTGTATTTATAATATTTATGTTAAGTGTGAGTCAGGCTGTTATATTTGTGTATTTATAATATTTATAATTGTGTATTTATAATTTTTCTGCATTGATGTATGTGGTCATTGTGTATATATATTTTTTTTTTCCCCCATCTTTACTTGATTCTTTTTTCTAAAGCCCATCCAGGGACAAGAGTTGCAAATTAGCTAATAGCTATACACTATGTGCAACACATCAGATTGATTGTCTTTGATTAATTGTCTATGTTTATTGCACTGTCCCTGTCAAATAAACTAATCTACTACTAACAGGCACCCGGAAGTCGGGGTTCAGTCTGACCACGCTCCAGAGGGAGCTGCGTCACGCTGCACCCAGCGCTGCTTGCTTTACATGCGACTTCTAAATAAATGTACCATGGGGGGGGGGGGGGAATGGATCAGCGTTCTCGTCGCGCCCTCCGCCAGTAACTGGGCTCGCCTGGGGAAGCTAAGGATCCTACCAGCAGACTAAATTCGAAGAGACGACGCCTCTGTGCCAAGTCAAAGAAGAATCCTAGTCACAGTCCTAAAGCCGAAAGCAAACAGCCCCAAGAGCACTTTGTGGTAGGATCTGCCCTTCGCATATTACAGCTAAACGTTGAAGGCCTATCTGCAGCCAAGCGAAGCCTTATCGAAGTCCTCGCCTTCCAACATTCAATTGATGTAATCTGCCTCCAAGAGACTCATATTGGCACAGAGGAAGCTGGCCGCTTCACCATCAAAGGCTTTGACCTCCTGTGCTATGTTCTACATGCTAAACATGGACGTGCCACCTATGTGCATTCTGACATAGTTGAAGCAAATCACCTGATAACACATTTCTCAGACACCATAATCATTGGTGGCTTCCATATTGTCAATGTGTACAAGCCCCCTAATGCCAACTGGGATCTACAGGTCTTACCCACCCTACCCCACCCTGCCATCTATGTGGGGGACTTTAACAGCCATCACCCTGACTGGGGGTACCCAGCAGTGGACAGTGATGGGGAGGCACTTTCAGACTGGGCATCCAGAAATGACCTTGCTTTGATATACGACCCCAAACAAAGAGGAACCTTCCACTCTGCTAGGTGGAAGGAGGACTATTCTCCTGACCTGTGTTGGGCCAGCTCTTTGAATGGGGAGCCATATCCTACACAGATCCTCATTCTTGATGATTTTCCACACAGCCAACACCGGCCCCTGCTTGTACACATTGGCCTCCAACTTCCAGTCATATACAGCCCAAGGAAGATGCGCTGGAACTTCCGCAAAGCCAACTGGAAGAAATTCAGTGAAACTCTGGACCGGAGCGTTGTTACCATCCCACTCCACACCATCACTGTAGATGAAGCATACAACCGCTTCTGCAGCGCAATCTTCAAGGCTGCCCATACTGCAATCCCACGAGGCTACCGACCCCTCTATGTCCCATGTTTGGACGGAGAAAGTGCTGCCCTCCTACAATCCTATCAAACATCAGGGGACCCAGAGATAGCAGACCATCTCATTGAATCGCTAAATACAGCCCGGCGAAAGAAATGGGAGGAGACAGTTGCTGCCCGGAGCTTTACCCACTCTAGCAGGAAATGTTGGAGCCTCATCCGTCGCCTAGGAGCTGCGCAGAAGCCCCCTAGCCAAAGCCGAGCATCCGTCACACCCAACCAAGTTGCATCCCACCTACTGACTATCGCCAAAGCACCCCAAGACAGACACCAGAAGAGCAGTTACAACTGAGCTAAAAAAAAAAAAAAAAACCAAAAAAAAAAACACCAACACCAAAAAATGCCTGTAGAGGAAACGAACCCTGAACCCTTCGAGGCTGCTGAACTGGAGAAAGTCCTACAGGGCCTGAAATGTGGAAAGGCAGCAGGATACGATAATATCTTCCCAGAATTCATGAAAAATCTTGGCCCCCGAGCTCTAACCTGGTTGACACAATTCTACACAAGGATCACACAAAAACTCGATCCCAAAGAAATGGCGGACAGCAAAGGTCATTGCCATCCCAAAACCTGGCAAAGACCACAAACTACCAGCAAGCTACTGCCCAATCTCCCTACTCAGCGTTCCTTACAAAATCATGGAGCACCTAATACTGCAACGCATTTCCCCAGAAATAGAGGATATTCTAAGTGTGGATTAAGCAGGTTTCCGCAAGGACCGCAGTACAGGAGAACAAGTACTGGCCCTAACCACCTTCATTGAAAATGGCTTCGAGAGCAGCCTGAAGACGGGGGCTGCGTTTCTCCATCTTACAGCTGCCTATGATACGGTCTGGCACAAAGGCCTCCTCCTGAAACTTATAAAGGCGATCCCTGCTTGGGCAACAGCAATTATAAAAACCCTGCTGACCAACCGAAGGTTCAGTCCACCTCAGTCAGAACAAGTGCATGGAGAATGCAGAAAAACGGACTCCCACAAGGCTCAGTTCTAGCTCCAACTCTGTTCAACCTCTACATAAACGACCTGCCTACTACAAAATCCCACAAATTCATCTATGCAGACGACATCTGTTTGGCATTCCAAGCACCAGACTTTGAACCACTGGAATGGGTGCTCACGGAAGATCTTGCCAAACTGGACCAGTTCTGCAAAATCTGGCGCCTAAAACCAAGCCCAGCAAAAACCGTCTCCAGTGTATTCCATCTCCACAATGTAAAAGCTGCCAGAGAACTAAACATCCACCTGAGCGGACTCAAGCTTAAGCATGCCCCAAATCCAACTCATCTTGGAGTGACCCTTGATAGGACCTTATCCTTCAAGGAACATCTAAAGGGGACGGCTGCTAAGGTGAAGGTACGAAACAACCTGCTCTGCAAGCTCGCTGGTGCAAAATGGGGGGCGGCAGTCTCCACCCTGCGCACCTCAGCACTGGCCCTTTCATACTCTGTAGCAGAATATTGTGCCCTTGTCTGGTCCAGGTCATCTTACACACACACCATGTAGACACCCAGCTCAACTCAACCATGAGAACTATAACTGGAACAATCCACTCAACACCACTCCCCTGGCTCTCTGTACTGTCAAACATAGCCCCTCCACACATCCGGCGAGCAGCATTAACTCAAAGGATGCTCCAAAAAGTTAAAGATTCTCCTCACTTACCAATCCATGCAGATATCTACACCCCACCCACTGCCCGACTTTCATCCAGACGGCCGATTTGGAAAAACCCTCCCCCAGCTGACTTTACCATCCAGACAGCTTGGCAAGAGGAATGGGAGACCAAGGAGGTCCCAAACAAACAGCTGGTGATAAACCCCAACCAACAGGTCTCGGGCACCAACCTCCCAAGGAGACAGTGGTCTACACTCAATCGCTTCAGGACTGGACATGGCCCCTGCTTGGCCAGCCTTCACAGATGGGGCAGTAGCCCTAGCCCACTGTGCGCATGTGGAGAGGAGCAAACTATGGAACACATCATAGAGGCTTGCCCGCTCCAAAGACTGGAAGGAGGATTACACACCCTCCATGCAGCAAACCAGGAGGCAACTGCTTGGCTTAAGGACTTTGCATTCGCTAAATAAATAAAATGTACCATCCTTTAAATTGAAGAAATCTCCGGTTTGTTCTTGGATCTTTCAAAGAATCGGGTATTTTTCTAACAAATTGGTGCCGTGACCCGGATTGAAGTATTTTGAGACGAGCCGAAAAAACTACATAGAAAGGACCCAAAAACTACATCGGAAGGACCCTTTTTAGTCGACTGTGGCAACGCCTGAATGAAACAAAAAAGGTAAGCAGAAAGCCTTTTTACGCAAATTTCTGCAGTTTGGCCATTCTAAATTTACAGTCGTCTGATTAAGGGGTATATCCAATTTCTAAATTTTAAACTGTTTGCGGGATGGAAGTCTGAGGTCACATGTAAAGCATGAACCACGTGGTCTTGCACGAGGGAGAGTGGTAATGTCCTAGGATCAAGTAGCCGCTTTTTTACGAATAAGATTTGCAATGCAAGAATCTTTAGATCAATAGTGAGCATATATAAAGGTACTCTTAATACGTTATAAGAACCTCAGACTACATCATGAGTGAGTAACGTAGCAAGCAGCCGCAAGAATCTTTTCCACCTTTAGTGAGGGTCTGCTCATAAAAATAACTTGCAGAATGGTACAAGAACCTTTTCTCCATCCTTAGTGAGTGACCATTCATAAGTATAAAAATAATACAGAATTGCATAAGAATCTTTTATTCCAACAATAGTGAGTGCATTCATAAGTATAAAACAATAAAATAGCTTGTTAAAATCCGTATAAGACTGATCTTTATGATAAGATACCTCTTGTATCAATTACCTGACGAGGTTCCGATGAAAGTATCCTCTACATACAAGTTAAGCTATAGGTAATGAGTACATGCAAATCTGTGGCAAACTCTCCACATCGTGCAAGCTGATCTCTAAAATTTTGTGTCTTTAAGGGGATAAAAGTGGTTTGGGAAATACCAGGAGCTGAGAATATTTATTAAAATTTTTTTCCCCACAATGATTTAACTAATGGCGGGCTCCGGGTCAGAACAAAGGAAAGTATGCGCCCCCACCACCGAGTGCGGGCTCCGGACCGCGTGGTCAAGAACAAATAAAAGTAATGGCCCCCCCACCACCGAGTGGAGGTGAAATTGGTAAAACAGGTTACTGAGAGGAGAATTATTTGAGGTAACAGCATTAAAATGAAGCGCGAAATTAAAGCTGGGATTAAGGAGGCAGTGCTCCATTTTTCTTAAACTTAAAAAAAAAAGCACAGTTTGTGAACAATAGGCTCAAGGGCCATTTTGCACGTGTCCCATTTAGTGCGCATGCGAGGGCTCCATTTTGAATTACCTTCAAGCTGTGGCACAGTGCCTCCATCGTGTGGCCAACTATAGGAAGTGCACTATTTCACGAAATTACTGCCAACAAAACTTCAAACCTTAAGAATAAATCTGGAACTTTATCTCTCTGGTTGAAAGGAAGGCTTTAAAAATTCCATGCATGGTGAAACAAAGACCTCAGGGGCCTGCTAAAATGCAGGTTTGCCTATAATGAGGCAAAGCACACCCAGTCAGTTTGGAGAGAACAAAAGGTTCAACTTTAAATTAGACAGAGGGAAGTATACAAACAACTGGAGAATATTGTTATTCCTCAAAACTGTAGGAATCCTAGGTGGACACTATATAAAGGTGAGAGAATTTAAATGAAAAATTGCAGGTTGGTACAGATAATATATAAATGAATTAAATTATAAATGCAAAATAAATGAATACAGTAAACTAAAATGAATGAATAAAATAAATAGGAGTTTTTGCTGTGGAGATGAGTGGGCAGAATATGGAAACGGAAATTTGTTTTTGAAGAAAATTGAAAACTGATGAAATGTTAAAGTTTTGTGCAGGATGCAAGTCAAAAATATGGAGAAACGATTGAGGAAGGAAAGAAAAAAACGTAAGAAGAATTATGCTGCAACGGTGAGAACAAATGCAAAATAATCAATAAACATGATATAACAGAAAAGGACAAAGATACGCTGTTTAATAGCTTGTTTCTCTCCATTAAATTTGAGACAGTATTGGCTGTGGACGACCCCTCTCCCAGCAGCTGCCTCCTCCTTCACGCAGTGACCCCCTCCTCCCTCCACTTCGCTGTCCCACTTCAGCAATCAAAGAAAACACAATGGGTCAAAGAGGAGCAATTGAGCACATGTAAGTACAGTCAGATGTGCCAAGACCACATACTGAGCAGACAATACATGACCAATCTTCAAAAAAGGCATACCCATGCCCCATCTAAGTTGACCTATCAGTATCAGCTGCATGACCACAGGAGGTCAGAATAGTCAGAGGCCCCCCATGGGACTAATACTTCCTATGTTAAGCAATTTGACCACTGAGCTCAAACACCCACAAGGGCACCTTAACACAATGGGTATCCTTCCCTACAGGATGTTGAAAAAGAACGGCTTTGATATTAAGCAGTTCTGTTTCAAAGGGGGGAGAGGTCAAGACAGGAACAGATAGAAAAGTTACTAGTCCACTAAGGTTTGAAGGCTCCATTAAGGCTTGAAGTCTTATAATAGGATAGGTCGGTGTGCTTTCCCATCTTATATTAGGAAAATTAAATGAAGACTTTGAAGCAGTTCCTTTCTTGACTCAAGGTTGGAAATTTAGAGAAGGGAAAAGAAAATTTGGAGAAAGACTGAACTTATTTATGGAATGGCTGACAAGGGGAGCCTGAGGCTCCCCATGAATCTGTTTCTCTTATAAAAGGAAGCCAAGAGGACGAGGGGGGAGGACAGTGAGGAGGAGGAGGGAGCACGCCCCACAATGGCCGCTGCTGGCAGGAGAGGCGTCCACCTCCACTGAAAACTGGACTGCATACTTAAAGACTAGAACAGATAAGTGGACTCACTTCTACACGTTTGCAGAAAATTAGCAAAAATTAAATTATTGCATGTAAAGTAAGAATTCTGGGTAATGACATACAGGACTCAGTCAGAAAAATAACGATCAAATTCTGCAAATGACAAGCTACCAGTAGAACACCTATCAACATCTGTAAAAGTAGCATTGTACCCAATGTATTATAGGCAATTGAATGGATCTGATCCAAATTGTGAACTACCATCATTTGTAAACCCATCCTCTAGATTGGTCATAAAATTAGACTGATAAACAAGGAAATGTGTGGAAGCATCCATTGTCCTAATTGAAGAGGATAAGAGGCATTTCAACCAATGGGGGGGTTCCACACATCCCGCTGGTTAGACCCAAACACATGGATTGGAAAATGTTGGACATATTGTCATCTCTAGTGCAGAATAGAGCCATCCATGGAAAACCAATACCTGACCTTAACATAGAATATTCTCCCAAAATAAAACCATAAGCATCAGCACAAAAGGCGGCACAAAGATGCCCAGAAATCTCCTATATGACCAAACATTGACATGAGGGGATGAGGAAAATTTGAAGCAAATTCCAAATTTGTTATGGTAAAGGGATAACCAAATGCAGATCTAATAAAAGGAGCAGAGTACGACACTATAGGCCATATATTCAGAAGCCCAGAAGGGCGTTAAATGCCATTTTCCACAGTGGGAGTCATCAGCAAGTCTTAGACCAACTGCTGGGTCGAGAGGAAGAGCTGAGGACCCCAAGACGAAAGATTATGACGAGGAAGACCATTCTGCCATCACAGATTTATAAACAGTGTGCTAATGATAATACATAAATCATACATAAGTCTCACACCCCTACATCCGTGTGGTGAGCTAAGGTTCTTGCGTTATTTATCTCCATCATGCTAATTACGGTTAGGTAATCTGAATAAGGAGAAGCTCTGAATGCCTGAATACAACAATGCATGGATATGGATGTCTAATGTTGAATAATATTGTTTACTACCTACCCACTGAACATATAGGCCCCATCACCCAACACACACACACACACACACACACACACACACACACACACACACACACCACAACCCAAACACCACATGCAGATTTCATATAGTCAACAATCACACACAAGGCTACTGGGAGATAACTTACACATAACTACAGTTGTAGTGAATAAGGGTAAAACTTTACAAGCTCCATGCATTGTGATGGCAACCCCTCAGACCATTATTGGTCCTGCCCCAGCTGAGCCCTTTGTATCGGCACTTGATCAAAGGTGTAGGGTACAGGGAAGATGCATGCCGGAGAGCACCAGACCATCACGACGTGTGCCTGTGACATTGAAAAGGTCGTAGGGCAAGTAACTGTATGACTTCAGTCCCCAGAAGAATGGACTGGTACCCGAGCGCATCCACCGCACCTCCAGCATCCAGGGTGGAGCCAGGAGCTCGAGCCTTACCAACACCAGCATGTCCACCTCTTTCCAGCGACAGGGGGGGGGGTGGCATCCCTGGGACAGCATCACTGAACTGTTCACTGGCTGGACTGGATGTTGCATACCCTCTGCTGCACCCACCAGACTGTCCTGTCCAGACTGGCCCCCCTATCAGTGGTTCCCCGGCTCTCCTCAGCAGCGAGGAGACTGGGTGGGTGACGGTGAGAAGGAAGCCTAGTCGCAAAGCCCCGGTTCACCACCAACCTGTTCACGTTTCTAATTGTTTTTCCCCGCTCAGCGACACACCCGCTGAGGAAAAAACTCTGATCATTGGCGACTCTGTAGTCAGAAACGTGAACCTAGAGACTCCATCGGCCATAGTCACATGCATTCCTGGGGCCAGAGCAGGCGACATCGAGTCAAATTTGAAAATGCTGGCTAAAAGTAACTGTAAATATTCCACAATTGTTATTCACGCCGGCATTAATGACATCCATCTCCGGCAGTCGGAAGTCACGAAACTTAATATAGAATCGGTGTGTGACTTTGCCAAAACGATGTCAGCCACTGTAGTATTCTCTGGACCCCTCCCCAATCTGACCAGTGATGACATGTTTAGTCGCTCATCATCCTTGAACCGCTGGCTGTGTGGTGTCCTAAAAATGACGTGGGCTACATTGACAATTGGAGCCCTTTTTGGGGAAAACCTGGTCTTATGAGACGAGACAGCATTCATCCCACTTTGGATGGTGCTTCTCATTTATCTAACAATCTGGCATCTTTTTTATCCAAATTTCCAAAACCGTGACTACTCAGAGTTGGGACCAGGAAGCAGAGTCGCAGTCTTACACACCTCTCTGCAGCTCCTCTTCATCCGCCACCCCTCAGCTTAGCCCCTGACTTCCCCATCAGAGAATCGTTGTCTGCTCCCTCCAAAGTAAATAAAAATATAATGTATAAGCATCCCAAAGTGATAAAGCAAAATACTGGTAAAACTCAAATTAAACATAAAGCCTCTAAATTGAATGATTTGGCCTCTGTTCCTCCTCATAATTTAAAAATTAAATGTGGTTTATTAAATATTAGGTCTCTAACTCCCAAGTCTCTGTTAGTCCATGATCTGTTAATTGATCATCAGATTGATTTAATTTCCCTTACAGAGACTTTGTTAGGGCAAGAGGATTATGTTGGTTTAAATGAATCAACTCCCTCTGGTTATTTAAACTGTCAAAATCCCAGAAGTTCTGGTCGTGGAGGAGGAGTAGCATCAATTTACCATTCCAAATTACTAGTTAATGTAAAGCAAAAAACATAATTCCTTTGAGGGCCTGGTCCTCAGTGTTGGGCACTTTAGCAATTCCAGGTTAAACCCAATTTTATTTGCCATAGTTTATCGTCCCCCATCAACCTATCCAGAATTTTTATCCGAATTTCCTGATTTCTTAGCTGATTTAGTGCTGAAATCTGATAGAATAATTATAGTAGGGGACTTTAATATACATGTGGATGTAGATAATGACTGCCTTAATCCATCCATCCATCCATCTTCTACCGCTTTTCCGGAGGTCCGGGTCGCGGAGGCAGCAGTTCAAGCAGAGAAGCCCAGACTTCCCTCTCCCCAGCCACCTGCTCCAGCTCTTCAGAGGGGATACCAAGGCGTTCCCAGACTAGCTGGGAGACATAGTCTCTCCACCGAGTCCTGGGTCTGCCCCGGGGTCTCCTCCCAGTGGGACGTGCCTGAAACACCTCAAGTGGGAGGCGTCCAGGAGGCATCCTAATCAGATGCCCATACCACCTCAACTGACTCCTTTCAATGTGGAGGAGCAGCGGTTCTACTCTGAGCCTCTCCCGGATGACTGAGCTCCTCACCCTATCTCTGAGGGTGAGTCCAGCAATCCTACGGAGAAAGCTCATTTCAGCCGCTTGTATCCGCGATCTCGTTCTTTCGGTCATTACCCAAAGCTCGTGACCATAGGTGAGAGTAGGAACGTAGATTGACTGGTAAATCGACAGCTTTGCCTTAGAACTAAGCTCCCTCTTCACCACAACAGACCGGTACAACGTCCGCATCACTGCAGATGCTGCTCCAATCCGTCTGTCGATCTCTCGCTCCATTTTCCCCTCACTCGTGAACAAGACCCCAAGATACTTAAACTCCTCCACTTGGGGCAGGAGCCTGTCCCCAACCCGGAGAGGACAATCCACCTTTTTCCGGCTGAGGACCATGGACTCGGACTTGGAGGTGCTGATTCTCATCCCAGCCGCTTCACACTCAGCGGCAAACCGTCCCAGCAAGAGCTGTAGGTCATTGCTGGATGAAGCCAACAGGACAACATCATCTGCAAACAACAGAGATGAGATCCTGTGGTCACCAAGCATGACACCCTCCATTCCCTGGCTGCGCCTAGAAATCCTGTCCATAAAAATTATGAACAGGACCGGTGACAAAGGGCAGCCCTGGCGGAGTCCAACTCTCACTGGGAATGACTCCGACCGAGTGTTGGCAATGCGAACTAAACTCTCACAACGGTCGTACAGAGACCGAATAGCTCGTAACAACAAGCCCGATACCCCATACTCCCGAAGCACCCCCCACAAAAATCCACGAGGGACGCGGTCAAATGCCTTCTCCAAGTCCACAAAACACATGTAAACTGGTTGGGCAAACTCCCACGAACCCTCAAGAATTCTCGAGAGGGTAAAGAGCTGGTCCGATGTGCCACGGCCAGGACGAAAACCACATTGCTCCTCCTGAATCCGAGGTTCGACCAACGGCCGGACTCTCCTCTCCAGTACCTTGGCATAGACCTTCCCAGGGAGGCTGAGGAGTGTGATCCCTCTAAAGTTGGAGCACACCCTCCGGTCCCCTTTTTTGAAGAGCTGCCTTAATGTGGCTTTTAATTCAATATTAGACTCGATTGGGTTTTCTCAGAAAGTAGGAAATTCTACTCATTACCTCCACCATACATTGGACCTTGTTCTGACATATGGCATAGAAATAGAAAATCTTGTAGTGTCTCCTCATAACCCTGTACTGTCAGACCATTGTCTGTTAACCTTTGATTTTACTATTTCTGACTATTTGGCTCCTAAAGAAAAATATCACAGTAGATGCCTCTCAGATGATGCTGTTTCCAAATTTATGCAGATTGTTTCCTCTATGCCATGTGTCAACACAACGGAAATAAGCTATAGACAGCTTGCTCCTTCTGTAATTGATAACATGGTGGATAGTGTTTCAGCTTCTCTGCATCAGGCTCTAGACTTGGTGGCCCCCTTAAAAAAGAAAAAGTCTAATCAGAGATTTTTAACTCCTTGGTTCAACACAGAAACTCGTAGCTTAAAACAGAAGACTCGTCAATTAGAAAGAAAATGGCGCTCCACTAATTTAGATGAAATCTATTTAGCTTGGAGAAATCTTTTAATTTATAAAAAATCTCTTAGAAAAGCTAGAACGAGTTATTACTCTGCATTAATAGAAGAGAACAAGAATAATCCCAGGTTTCTTTTCAGTACTGTAGCCAGGTTGACAAAGAGTCAGGACTCTGTCAATCCTAGCATCCCCTTAGAGCTTACTAGTCAGGACTTTATGAACTTTTTCAATAATAAAATTTCATCCATCAGAGATAAAATCAATCAGATTCTTCCCACAGTTAACTTAAATACTGTAACTACTACAACTCCTATTGATGTCTGTCTTGATGAGTTTACTCCAATCGACCTTTGTGAGTTAGACAAAATAGTTTCCTCATCCAAACCTTCAACTTGTCTTTTAGACCCTATTCCTACCAGGTTATTTAAAGAAGTCTTCCCACTTATTGGTAGCTTTATTCTTCATATAATCAATTCTTCATTAACTTTAGGCCATGTACCGCAGGCTTTTAAAACGGCTGTAATTAAACCCTTACTCAAAAAGCCAACGCTAGATCCAGGAGCTTTAGCTAACTATAGACCAATCTCTAATCTCCCTTTCATTTCAAAAATCTTAGAAAGAGTTGTTGTTACGCAATTATTTGACCACCTGCAGGGAAATGGTTTATTTGAGGAGTTTCAATCTGGGTTTAGAATCCATCATAGCACTGAAACAGCCTTAGCGAAGGTCACCAACGACCTCCTCATTGCATCTGATAATGGACTAGTTTCTGTACTTGTCCTTTTAGAGCTTAGTGCAGCTTTTGATACTATTGATCATAATATTCTACTTGATAGATTAGAACACTATGTTGGACTTAATGGAACTTCGTTGCAGTGGTTTAGATCTTATTTATCTGATAGGTTCCAGTTTGTTCATGTAAATGATGAGTTTTCTCTCAGCTCAAAGCTTAGTCATGGAGTTCCACAGGGAACTGTGCTTGGCCCTACTCTTTTTAGTTTATATATGCTTCCGTTAGGCAACATTAGAAAGCACTGTATACATTTTCACTGTTATGCAGATGACACACAATTATACCTGTCAATGAAGCCAGATGATACTAATCAATTAGCCAAGTTAGAAGCCTGTCTTAAGGAAATCAAAGTTTGGATGACTTGTAATTTCCTGCTATTAAATTCAGATAAGACTGAAGTCATTCTTGTTGGTCCAAAAAACCTTAGAAATTCCTTTCCAAATCAAACTTTCAGTTTGGATGCAGTTACTCTCTTAATAGCTCTGTGAGGAACCTTGGAGTTATTTTTGATCAGGATTTGTCCTTCAATTCACATATTAAATTTGTTTCTAAGACTGCCTTCTATCATTTGCATAATATTGCCAAGATTAGGAGCATCTTGTCTCAGAGTGATGCTGAGAAGCTGATCCACGCTTTTGTTAGCTCGAGATTAGATTATTGTAATTCTTTATTATCAGGCTGTCCTAAAACATCTTTAAAAAGTCTTCAGCTGATCCAAAATGCTGCAGCAAGAGTTTTAACAGGTACTAGAAAGAGAGATCATATCTCTCCGGTTCTGGCCTCCCTTCATTGGCTTCCCATAGAGTTTAGAATTAAGTTTAAAATCCTTCTTACTTACAAAGCTCTAAACAATCAGGCTCCTTTTTATTTAAAAGATCTGATACTACCGTATCATCCTAACAGAGCACTACGCTCCCAAAATGCAGGTTTACTTGTAATACCTAGAATCTCCAAAAGTACAATGGGAGGCAGAGCCTTCAGTTATCAAGCTCCTCCTGTGGAATCAGCTGCCAATCTGGATTCGGGAGTCAGACTCTCTCTGTTTTTAAGAATAGGGCTAAAACCTACCTTTTTGATATAGCCTACAATTAGGGAGGGATCATGTGTTTCTGAACCCTCCCTTAGTTATGCTGCTAATAGGTTTAGTCAGCCGGGGGACCTCCAGTAATGCACTGGGCCTCGCTCCTTTCCTCACTCTATGAAATATTTTTTTTTTGCTGGTCTAACATTTGTTTGTTCTCTCCCATAGATTGAGTCCCCATCGTGCTGTTTGCTCTCTACATGTCTGTTCTTTTCTTCTTCTGTCCCCTCACCCCCCAGCCAGTCGCAGCAGATGACTGCCCCTCCCTGAGCCTGGTTCTGCTGGAGGTTTCTTCCTGTTAAAAGGGAGTTTTTCCTCTCCACCGTCACCAAGTGCTTGCTCACAGGGGATCGCCTGATTGCTGGGGTCTTTCTGCAACTGTGGGGGTCCTCCCTACAGTTGATAGTGCTATGAGATGACTGTTGTTGTGAAATGGCGCTATATAAATAAAGTTGAATTGAATTGAATAGACCTCATGGGATGAGGTGTGCCTCAGAGCGGGGACAGTTGTTTCGTTCCTGTGTCGCCAAGACAGAACTGTGCTTCACAGCTGCAGATACCTGAAGCAGAGAGGAAGGTCAAACCTCTGTCGCAACCGTGTGATGAGTGCAGCTAAATGATGTGAGCCCTGGCAAGGGTCAACCGGTGGACAAAGGTTTCATGAACTTTGTGGACTGACTCCATTCGACCCTATGACCCCTACATGGTCCACTCCACTGGACAAAGAACAATGATCATGAGGAGACCTCGAGGGGGGTACAGGGCCTGTTGACAGTTCACCTCAGACATCGCTGCACTGTACTAAGGTGTCCACAAGGGGGAGGCACGGGTAGCAGAACCAATGGTGCAAGCCTCTTGGGTTGACAATGCAGGGACCTGCCTTATTCACCATCTGTTAATTGCTAGAGTCTCACATCATACATGGTTGACATGATAAAATCATGTCAAAGGGGGGATTGAAAGGGTTAATGTATAGTTAGTGCCAGAATAATAATTCTGTAGGTGATCTCCCATTATGCTCTACACATATTCCATACAAATTCTGTTTGCATGCTTATGAACAAGTATGTTATGGTATATTGATAACAGGAATGAGAATGGTATAGAGCCCTGTCTTTTTGCTCTTCTCACACACTCTTGATAGCACATTTAAACTGGCCAATCAGAAGGTCGCGTATAAGCCCCTCCTATTGTACTGGGTCACCCAACCCGAGAGGATAACTGTAACAGGCACCCGGAAGTCGGGGTTCAGTCTGACCACGCTCCAGAGGGAGCTGCGTCACGCTGCACCCAGCGCTGCTTGCTTTACATGTGACTTCTAAATAAATGTACCATCCTTTAAATTGAAGAAATCTCCGGTTTGTTCTTGGATCTTTCAAAGAATTGGGTATTTTTCTAACAGTTCTCAGCAAAGATTTCAGAGTGGAATGAAATCGCTCTAGAGCCCCTTGACTCTCTGGATGATAGGTGCTAGGAACTGTGAGTACTCCTTAACTGCTGTATTACCTGCTGAAACACCTGAGACATGAAGTTCATTCCTTGATCTGAACAATTTTTGGAATGCCAAAGAGAAGAATTTCAGCGCTTTAGTCTCACTTTTTGCTGTAATTGTTCTAAGTGAGATTGCTTTGGGAAACAAGTGGATGCACACATTATGCATTTATTTAAACAAAAAATTAAAAAAAAAGATTTAACAAATATCAAAAGATATAAAACAATGCAAAGTGATAAAAGAATTGGTTTCTACTTTTTTTGTTTTGGGTAAGGGTCCCACACAATCCACCAGCACACTGCTGAATGGTTCAAAAGCAAGTATGGACTGCAGGGGTGTAACTGGCACCACTTTGTTTGCCAGTAAACTGAAACCTGACATGTCCTAAAAAAAATTTCTTATGTTTCAACCCGGGCCAAAATAAGTTCTGTAATACCCAGTCACGTCTTGGACTCCAAGATGGCCAGCCATATTACCTGTATTCTTTCATACTTTAGCATTGTGGGCGATGACAGGATCCAGAAAAACAAAAAAAAAAAAAACACCACATGTCTCGGACTGACTTACCAACATCCCCATGCTCAAAATCAGTAATTGGAGTTAGAGTCAGTATCACAATATTGTCTGACAAATCAACTAAAGAGTGATCCCAGACCTCTCCCATAATGCTATTGGACCTCCTTTTTGCCATAGCATGGCTACCACCACAAGACACCATTCCCCCCCCCACCACCACCAATTCCGGCGCCACACGAGTCGGCTGCCTTTTTGCAACAGCGGCTCAATTCTGAGTTTTTTCTTCCTCCATCTTTCCAATCCGGTGACAACTATCTGATCCGGCGACACCTTACACACTTTATACATCACGGACACAGATCGCCCCAAATAACTCCCAAGCCGGTGGACAGAGCCACTGTTTACAGCAGGAGACTACAGCTTGCACTTAATCGCCACTCTGTGCTAACGGAAAAACTCGACGTGCCAGGAGAAATAAGGCAAAAACGACGTGGTTGTCAGGCTGGTGTTAGACGGCGGACAAGGAGTATAAGGTACTGACCCACCCTCCCATCCGTTGTTATGGGGAATGTATGTTCTATATTGGGAAAGGTAGATGAGCTAGCGGCCATCTCCTGCTACGATAGCGTATACTGGGAGTGCTCTCTCCTTTTGTTTACAGAGATGTGGCTAACTGAACTAGTAGCAGATGCTAACATTGAGCTGGAGGGTTTCCACGTGATACAGGCAGACCGAACACCAGACAGTGGCAAAGCAAGGGGCAGTGGAGTGTTGATCTATGTTAGCAACTGGTGCAGACCGGGACACATCACTGTTAACACTGCAGCAAAGACATCGAGTTGCTAGCTGTTAGCATGCGGCCTACCTATCTCGAGGGAATACTCACACATGATCTGCGTTATTTATGCAAATCCGACGGCGAACGCTGGGACAGCGTGTGACGTCATCCACTCAGTAACTGGCAGGCTGCAGACAGAACACCCAGATGCTCTTCTCATCTCAGGCGATATCAACCATGTTTCAGTCTCCCATTCTACTCACGTTTACCCAGTATGTCACATGCCACACTAGACAAAACACTGGACTTATTCTACGCAAACACTAAGGAGGCGTACACCTCATCACAACTCCCCCTCACTCGGGAGATCAGCTCACAACTTTGTTCATCTCCGGCTGGTGTACAAACCCCTAGTGCACAGACAACCTCCGGCCATGCGCACAGTGAAGTTATGGTCTGAGCAGGCAATGGACGCTCTAAAGGGCTGTTTTGAAACCACCGCCTGGGAGCAGCTCTGATCCACATGGTGAGGATATCGATGGCCTCACTCACACCATCACGGACTACATCAGCTTCTGTGTGGACAACACCGTTCCCACCAAGACCATACGGTGTTGCTCAAACAACAAACCCTGGATCAACCCTGAGATAAAGACACTTCTGAGAGAGAAGAAGAGGATCTTCAGGTCGGGGAACAGGGAGATGCTGAAGTCCGTACAGAGGGAGCTGAGGAGAAAGAGCAGAGAAGGCAAGGACAGCTTCAGGAAGAAGATGGACAAGCTGCAACAGAGTGACATCAGCGGGGTTTGGAGAAACCTTAAAACATCTCTGCTCCAGAATACCTCCCCCCAGGCCACGGGGGGCAGGGAGTGGGCGAACAATCTTAACCTGTTTAATAGGTTTGACCAACCGCCCTCCCCCCACCCCCCTGACTGCACAACAACCACTGCTGCCACTGAAGACATCAAGTCCTGCTGCCCACTCCCAACACACAGCCCCCCAACCTGACGGCATCAGTGCAAAGCTCCTCAAGTCCTGTGCAGACCAGCTGTGTGGGATTGTGGAGTACATCTTCAACCTGAGCCTGAAGCTGGGGAGGGTACCACAGTTGTGGAAAGCATCTTGTGTGGTACTTGTACCAAAGACTTCCCACCCCAAAGATCTGAACAGCTACAGACCAGTGACCCTGACGTCCCACATGATGAAGACCCTGGAGAGACTGCTCCTTGCTCACCTCCGCCCCCTGGTGGGACCAGCAACGGATACACTCCAGTTTGCCTACCAGCATGGTATTGGGGTGGAGGATGCGGTCATCTTCCTCCTTCACTGTTCTGTTCCACCTGGAGAAGCCCGGGAATGTAGTGAGGATCATGTTCTTTGACTTCTCCAGTGCTTTCAACACCACCCAACCAATGATCCAGAAGGACAAGCTGCTGTGCGCAGGGGTGGACCAGCACCCGTCATCATGGATCCTGGACTACCTCAAAACTGGTCAGTTTGTGAGAACCTGGGACTGTGTGTCCGACACCATCATTGGTAGCACGGGAGCCCCCCAGGGAACGGTTTTGGCTCCCTTCCTGTTCACCCTTTATACTGCAGACTTCTCACAACACACTGCCATCTACAGAAGTTCTGACAACTCAGCGATTGTTGGCCTCATCTCCAACGGAGATGAAGCTGAGTACAGAGGGCTTATCCAAGACTTTGTGGACTGGTGCCATCGGAACTGCCTCCAGATCAACGCAAGGAAAACTAAGGAGCTGGTGGTGGACTGCCACAGGCAAGGACAACCCCTCACAGCACCAGTGAACATCCAGGGAACAGACTGAGATGGTGACATCCTACAAGTACCTGGGTGTTCATCTGAACAATAAACTAGACTGGTCACACAATACTGACGCACTCTACAAGAAGGGACAGCGCAGGCTGTTCCTACTGAGGAGGCTCAGGTCTTTTGGTGTACAAGGGGCGCTGCTGAAGACATTTTATGACACGGTGGTGGCATCAGCCATCACTTTTGGAGTGGTCTGCTGGGGCAGTGGCATTACTGCAGCCGATAGGAAGAGACTGAACAAACTGATCAAGAAAGCTAGCTCTGTCCTGGGGCAGCGCCTTGACCCAGTGGAGGAGATGGGAGAGAGAAGGATGGTGGCTAAACGTCATCTCTGCTGGAGTCCGAGTTCCACCCTATGCAGGACACACTGAATGTACTAAGGAGCTCATTTAGCAGCAGACTACATCATCCTAGGTGCACAACTGAGATGTTTCGCAGGTCCTTCCTACCAATGGCTGTCAGACTGTATAACCTGAGCAGGGCTGCTCGCAGAGATAGCAAAAAGATGTGACAACCTAGTAGTATTGAATGCAAAAGACACAATAGACTTACACAATGGTCCCCTCCCATATACAACTAGGAAAATACCGGCAGCTACGGAGGGTGACTATGTATGGGTACATAATCATACCATGTAGGATAACTAAGTAGACAGTTATGCTGTTTCATTCCATCTAGCTACAATGCTTCACACCGTGCATCTATACATTTATGTTTACATGTACATATGTATACTCGCTGCTCTTGTTTTTTCTTGCCTTCTGATTGTTGCTCTGAGTGGTGCTATTCCTGTGCTGCTGCAATCTGGAATCTCCCCATTGTGGGACTTAAAGGCTTCTCTCATCTTAAGATGGGGGAAAAAAAAAAAAAAAAAAAACACAGGGTACCACTGTGGGTTGCAGTGGCTCAGGAGGTAGAGCAGGTCATCTGATAACTGGAGGGTTGGTGGTTCAAATCCCGCTCACCCCAGACATCCTGCAGTTGTGTCCCTGGGCAAAACATTTTACCCAGCATGCCTCCAGTGTCCATGACACTGGGTCTAAGTGGTCGGAGAGGCCGTTGGCATGGGTTGACAGCCACATTTCTGTCAGTCTGCTCCAAAGCAGCTGTGGCTACAGAAGTAGATTGCTGTTACCATTGTCTCGAGTGAGTGAATAATGGAGCCATTGTATATGGAAAGCGTTCTATAATTCTGATGCATGATTATTAACTTAGCCAACATCTTGTTCTACTCTGGGCACATTAATAACTATTGTATTTGGGGCACAGACTTTGACGCCAGCCAAATCATTTCCCAAAATGAACATGATCCCTTCAACAGGTATCTCCTGCCTCATAGCAACTTCCACAGGACCAGTGACAATCTCAGATTCCAAGATCACGTTAAACAAGGGTTCCTGAAACATTCATCTCCACTCCTCAGAGCGTTGCAACCAGTTTCCACCTCCTTTGTTAAAGGTAACACACCCTTAAGCAAGATGGATTGAGATGCACTGGTATCTCGGAGTACTGTCACTGGCTGCTTAGCATGATCTTCCGGCAGAGACACAAACCCCTTGAATGTAAAGGGCCCAAATTCTGCTGGCACATCCCTTTTTAGAATCAAACTTTGTCATATTGCTGTACATACAACTGTAGTGCAGGCAAGATGAAATTGCGTTTCTCTCGGCATCCATATAAGAAGCAGCATGATTAAGACACTCCACATAGCTCCACCCCCCATCCATTCACACATCCCTGAGACATACTTGGGGAAAAAGAATAACTATGATATACAAAATGTCCATAGGTGCAGTAGTGTGTATGTGAGAATCCGGGTCAGCTGTTCAGCATCTTGACAGCTTGTGGGAGGAAGCTGTTGATCAGTCTGGTGGTTCTGCCTCTGATGCTCCGGAATCGTTTACCAGATGGAAGACGTTCAAAGTGTTTATGCAGAGGGTGAGAACAGTCTGTGACAATGTTCAGTGCCCTGCTCCTACAACGGTTCTGAAAAAGTTCTTGGACAGAGGGGAGGGAGACCCCAATTACCCTTTCCGTCCCCTTGACTATCCTCTGCAGGGCTTTGTCTGACATACTGCAGCTGGAGTACCATGTAGCAATGCAGTACGTCAGAACACTCTCCACCACACCTCTGTAGAAGGTCCTGAGGATGCAGATGGGGAGAGAGGCCTGTTTGAGTTTCCTCAAGAAGTGTAGTCTCTGCTGAGCTCGCTTCCTGATCTCCAAGGAATTCTTGCTCCAGCTCAGGTCCTGTGAGATCTGCACTCCGAGGAACTTGATGTTCTCTACTCTCTCCACTAAACGGCCGCCGATGCTGAGGGGGACGTGCTCAGGCTGTGACCGCCGGAAGTCGATAATCATCTCCTTCGTTTTGTCCACGTTGAGCACCAGATTGTTCTCCCTGCACCAGCCCTCCAGGTCTCTCACTTCTTCCCTGTACATTGATTCCTCATCCCTCTGAATAAGTCCCACCACCGTGGTGTCATCTGCAAACTTAATCTGGTTCCCCTCGTGTTTGGATACATAGTCATGTGTTAGAAGTGTAAACAACAGTGGACTGAGTACACAGCCTTGAGGGGTTCCGGTACTCAGCGTGACAGAGTTGGAGATGTTGTTTCCAACCCGGACAGACTGAGGTCTTTCAGTCAGGAAATCCAGGATCCAGAGACATGTGGCGGTGTTCAGACCGAGAAGGAGTAATTTCTCTATCAGTCTCTGGGGAATAATGGTGTTGAATGCTGAACTGAAATCAATGTACAGGAGTCTGGCGTAGGTGTCTTCTGGTCCAGGTGGGTGATGACAGAGTGTAGGGTGGTGACTATAGCATCCTCCGTGGAGCGGTTTGAACGATATGCAAACTGGAGCGGGTTGTGTGATGCAGGGAGGCAGGCTGTGATGTGTGGTTTGACAAGCCGTTCAAAACACTTCATCACAATTGGTGTAAGTGCAACAGGACACCACTGGTTTCTTTGCCACCAGTACAATGATAGAGGTCTTGAAGCATCTGGGAACGATGGCCTGACTCAGGGAGATGTTATGTCAGTCAGGACATCCGCCAACTCGCTCGCGCAGTCTCGGAGCACACGTCCCGGAATGTTGTCTGGACCTGCAGCTTTGCGTGGGTTGATTCTGGATAGGGTCCTCCGTGTGTCCGCTGTGTTAATGGTAAAAGCTGGTCCAACTGGTGGGAGTGGGCCGGCCCTCCCTCTGATTGTCGAGTTTGATGCTTCAAAACGTGCAAAGAAGTCGTTAAGCCTGTCTGGAAGCAAAGCGTCGTCATCGTCGACCCCCTGCCTAGACTTAAAGCCCGTCAGTGTCCGAACTCCTGCCACATCTGCTTGGTGTTCCCAGTGTCAGAGGTGTCCCTGGATTTTCTGCGCATAGGCGCGCTTTGCCGCCTTAATTCCCTTTGAAAGCGCAGACCTGGCTGAGCGGAGGGCAATCCTGTCCTTCGCTCTGAACACTGCATCTCTGGCTTTAAGCAGCGAGCGCACCTCTGCAGTCATCCAGGGCTTATGATTACCCCGCATAGTGACGGTCTTCACTGTAGTGACATCCTCTGTGCACTTCGCGATGTAGCTGGTGACCGAATCAGCATACTCCTCCACATCTGTCCTGTCTTCCTGGGAGGCTGCTATTTTGAAGATTTTCCAGTCTGTGTGCTGAAAACAGTCTTGCAGTGCAGAGGTTGCACTCTCTGGCAAAATCCTGATTTGTTTCACTAGAATCACAGTCTAGCTACTTTTCAGTAAGTGGACTTTCTAGAAGAGCAATGGTTTTAGACTTCAGTGTTTAACAAAACTTGGCATTCACGGACAACGTGACCTTTGGTGTGGTAGTAATGACGCTACTTGACTTGTAGAAGCTGTTTGAGTCAAAGGACCATGGTTTAGAAGGGATTGAGCGTGCAGAGTTGCTTTTGATATTGGTGCTTGGTGACAAATGACAAACTGGACTTGTGGGTAAGTGAAGACTCATCTGCAATCACAGCAGCTTTTTCCCCAAAATGAGGTCTGTTTATTCGGGTATATGGCAACTTTCTCGAACACATTTAAACTGCCCCAACATAATGAGTTTTTAATCCCTCCAGGTTTTTTATTTTCCGATTTACACCATTGCTTGAATATTTTGTGGTCTTGCAAATTCTGTATGAGTCTAAGAATCAGTTTTCAGCTTCCGAAACTGGTACAGATATGCTTTTGACACTAGTTTGTAAGCAGGCAAAATGGCATCTTTAAACAACCTTGCAATCATGACCGAGCTACAGACAAAATGCATATACACTCTGGGCCTAAACACTTTGAAGCAGCAGTGGCCTGAACTCTTGACTACTTTAAAGTATCAGCCACCCTCTTAAACAATAAAAAACACTCATTGAAAGGGAGGGAGCTAAGGGGCTGTTTTGGGCTAAGTCAAACTGCTGGGATCTTGAGTCTTTTTGTCCTTAGACAAAATTCCTCATTATCTAGTTCCCTCATTAGCCGATGAGCCAATTCTCTCTCCTGAGCCATGTGCAGTTTTGGGTATTCTGTTTTCATACATTTAAAATTCTAATTTAAATTAACTGCTTCACACCAGCATCTGTAGAGTCTGTCTCACTCTCTTCAATTTGCTTTCTGTATCTATTTGCGGGGGGGTCCCCATAGCCCAGTGACTACAGCCTCTAATCGTTTCTTTGTCATTGATATAGTGATTTTAACGGTTGAACAATTGTAATGAGGTCTGCCTTCCTGCAAGAAGTGGGAAGCCTCCCAAGTGGGATTTTCAAAAACCAAATTAAATTCCTTTTTGACTTAAAAAAAAAAAAAAAAAAAAAAACCAACCACTTTGTGGGAATAACCTGGATGAGCCCCCAATTGTTACATCCCCCCAGACAGAAATGAAAGTTGGTTGTTCATGGGGAAACTAACAAAATAAATACAGAAAACTAACCAAAGCAAGGTTTCAAAAAAGTGTTCTAAAAGGTGGTTGGGCCAACCCAAACACCCACTAAATATCAAAATGATAGAACTTAAAGAGTAAAGCCCAGAAAGAAAAGTAACAAACTTAGAAAAATCAGTAAGCGACAAAACCCACAGAAAAACCAACATAGAGCAAACAACTGGTGATGCTGCCTCTCTGACCATCAAATATCGACTGAGCAGAGGCTGCCTCCTTATCTCTCCTCAGCAGACTGATTGCTCCCCAGGTGTGAGGTGTGCACAGGTGTAATGCATTGCTCCTGATTAAATGAGTGACTGAAGTCAGGTCTCAGGACTCCACATAGACCAAAACAACAATCTTTAGTCAAAGCCATAGTGGGCAACTGGATAGGAGCCACAGAGCTGCAGACCCCCAGTATAACCTAAACACATTTACTGCTCCAGAAGAGTTTAGACATACTGAAATTGTAACCCTTTTACATAACTTTCACAAAGGACAAGAAGAATCATTGAGGCAGATAAAAAGAGACAATGTGGCTTCTGTAGTTGTTCCCCTGAGTCCTGAACTGTCTTTTTCTGCTCCTGGTCTTATCCCACAGATCCAGTAACGGGGACTAAATGGGAAGGACTGAAGGAGGACACAGGGACATTATGGGTTCTTAACCCAGTTACCTGCTGTGTCTAAATGTTGGCACAGCTGGCACACTAGCCTGGACTGACCATCCTGCCTATGCTGCATAAATCTGCCATCAGCATCCAACACTGACTTTTTTCCACTGAAGCCAAATGTAAGGAAATGTCCTCTGAGGTAAATTAAGAGTGTTTTGGTGGTTTATGTTGGACATAAAGCTGCCAGTGAGGTAAGTCACATCCACGTTTGTGTATTAGAGGCATTTTAACATCTTAGATCAGTTAGGTCCATTCACAACCATGTGACACAGATCTCCAGCAAATGCACTGCTCATCATCTGGTATTTAAATCTAATAAAGGAAGTAGAAAGTTTTGACAAAATACCCCCCCCCCAAAAAAAAGGCTCATCTGTTTGTGACAGTGGATCATTTCTGTTCTAGATCAACTACACTTTTATGTTTCATTTTCTAGACTTACTTTATTTATGCCACAGTTCCAACCGAGAAATTTCATTGGGCAACAGGCATCCCCAGAGTTACTATATAACAATGATACCAAAATTGCACTTCACAGAAATGTATCACTGTGGGTGACCCCCACAGCCACGGACAAGCAGAGCGCTCAGCTGGAGCAATTAGCATAGCAGTGTGATCTATGGACTGATATCAATATGTAGATGTGTCTTGTAACCTCTTTTGTCCTACAGCTTCAGAGCAGAGAGGAATTCCGGCCAGTAATCCTACTATTGTTATGTGTGACTCTCAAATGCAAATGTCTTCCTGTCAGTAATCCTCCTATTGATGTGTGTGACTCTCAAATGCAAATGTCCATGCTTACTGCTGTGAATGTATTGTCTGTAGCTGGGTATATAAGTCAACCATATTGCTCACTCTGTCTCTCTCACTGCTCAACTGACTACACGCATTCCCTGTCTCCTGACGAGAGCCTGAGCGCTCGCTCCAGCATGCTTATACAGTGCTGGGGTGAGCTCCGTGATGGCGATGAATAAAAACACCCTTTTAAACTCCAGTTCGCCGTGCCTTATTTTACCATCGCCACATCACTACATTTTAGCTGTGTTAAGACCTTTACATACTCCACAAGAACAGAGAAATGTGTTCTCTGTCCTCGAGCTGCAAGACCAAAATGACATCATTTTGTTCTTGCAGACCTGGTTTGGGAGTTCTTGCAGCTTGTTCTTGACGCACCATTGTGGCAGAACTTTTGTCTTGCATGGTGTCTATTCTGCCGCCATGAATTAAGTTGGGCAGCTCCCATTACACCATTTCATGTAAGTGAGTTTGGTTCCCTCTAGTGGTGTAGTGAAAGCATCGTTTTGAACTGATACACAAAGTGTTGCACATGCGCAGTAATGATATAACGGGAGACCGGTCAGAGCTTCACCCAATGTACGAACGCTGTAAATGTTGTTTAATTATCGGCGCCTTGGACATCATTAGTCCGTGAGTATCCTTCATGGTTTGACAGTGTTAACAGCTACAAAGAGAACTGCACGGTTGCATTGGTGTATTTTAAGCGACTGTCTAGTCCGTTGCCAACATTGTTACCAAGCTAAGCTAGAGCTAATGCTAACATGTGCTAAGCTAGACACGGTGACCATATCATTGACGGCGTGTATATGTCTACTTTGTTGCAGTTTTACACGGATGTAGGAACGAATGTAAACGGATGTAAAACCAAAAAGACGAGTGTACATCATGTTGAGTTCCTTGTGGGGTAGCTTCAATAAACGAGATAAAAGGAAGCATCTTGTCGTCATTGAGGCCTGCACCACACGTGTTAGCTTGCTGTCTACCAGTCGATGGGAAACTCGATGGGAGGGCTAAATGTTGGCACAGCTGGCACACTAGCCTGGACTGACCATCCTGCCTATGCTGCATAAATCTACCATCAGCATCCAACACTGACTTTTTTCCACTGAAGCCAAATGTAAGGAAATGTCCTCTGAGGTAAATTAAGAGTGTTTTGGTGGTTTATGTTGGACATAAAGCTGCCAGTGAGGTAAGTCACATCCACGTTTGTGTATTAGAGGCATTTTAACATCTTAGATCAGTTAGGTCCATTCACAACCATGTGACGCAGATCTCCAGCAAATGCACTGCTCATCATCTGGTATTACATTCATTTACTGTCCTCTGTAGAAATAAAAATCTAATAAAGGAAGTAGAAAGTTTTGACAAAATACCCCCCACCCCCCAAAAAAATGCTCATCTGTTTGTGACAGTGGATCATTTCTGTTCTAGATCAACTACACTTTTATGTTTCATTTTCTAGACTTACTTTATTTATGCCACAGTTCCAACCGAGAGATTTCATTGGGCAACAGGCATCCCAAGAGTTACTATATTACAATGATACCATAATTGCACTTCACAGAAATGTATCACTACATTTTAGCTGTGTTAAGACCTTTACATACTCCACAAGAACAGAGAAATGTGTTCTCTGTCCTCGGGCTGCAAGACCAAAATGACATCATTTTGTTCTTGCAGACCTGGTTTGGGAGTGCTTGCAGCTTGTTCTTGACACATCATTGTGGCAGAACTTTTGTCTTGCATGGTGTCCAAGAACTGTTGTGTGATTGGTCAGAAACTGGAATTTCCCATGATTTCTTCACTTGTGTTTCTTGTGAAGTATGAAATGTCCTGGCCAGAAAGAACTTTGTTCTTGTTCTTGCAGAGTATGTACAGGCCATAGCGGTACATGTATTCGGATTTGGATCTTTCGGTACACCATCCACAGTTTTGCAAGGAGGTGTACGGAGGTATGAACACAGACTATATTGAGTGATGGACATAAAGTGTAACTGTCATCATGCCTCCTCCTCTCCAACTGTTTCCCATCTCCGGTAGCCTGTCAGCGGACCTCTGCTGCTCTCCAACACATGGATGAATGACTGAAGTGAGGCCTCCTCTAAACACCACACCAGTAAAGTTAGTGAGTTTTTAGTGCTTCTTATTTTCAATGCTTGACTGTCTCAGCTAAAGAAAACTGATTAAACTGTTAGCATGTGCTAACATTACCTGTTGGACAATAATCTCTTTGATGATGGTTTCTGACAGCTGAGCTGGTTCAGTTCTGCTGGTAATGTGTTAACTGCCAGTAAATGAGTGAATTACAGGAGTTGCTTATTCTTTTTCATGTTTTCTATTATTGTCGCCGTAATATCAGCCCTCATTCTGAACATTAGTGCATCTCAGGAAATTAGAATACCAAGATTTGCAATTTAATTAAAAAGTAACAAAAAAAAAAACCGGTTATCACAAATAAAACAGCTTAAATATTTCACTGTATGTGTGGTGAAGACTCACATTCCTGGATTGTAACTTAAAGCCTTTGTAAACTGATTTCTTTTAATTTTTACCTTAATTAAACTTTTAGACTGGGTTTAAAACCCAGCAAGGTTTCAAACAGTATGGACTAGCTTGTTATTTTCTTTTTGACTTCAAAGGAGTTGAATATTATTCATATTATTATTCCAGTTTGTTTTGAACATGCAGAGTTATGTACAACAGCAGCTGCAGCAGAAACTGATTTTTGAGTTTTATTTCTTTAGTTTTTGGGTTAAAAGACAAAACTTTAATGTCTGTTATTTAATTGTGTCGCTCCAAACACTTTTGATTAAACTGTCAAGTTCAAGTTTCCACCTCCCGTTTAATGGGTCATTATTTTATTTAGCTATGGGAAGTTTTTATAATAGGCTGTTCAAACTTCTATTGCTGCACTTGTCTGCATCATTCATTTCTGAAAGAGAGAATTTATTTATTTTATTTTTATTTGAGAATATTTTATCCACCTTATTTCTAGGCCCCATGATGCCTTATGTGAATTATGGCAGCAACTTCCGGTACTCGTTAAGAATGTATTGTTGTCACTGAAACAGGACACTTTTCCTTGTTAAAAAAACAATGACTTTGACATCAAAAATGCAGGAACACAGCCTTTTGCACCTCAAAAACAGTAATATAATGATTGCACATCTCACAACTATGGAGGGATGAGAAGATGACCTTAAAAAGTGGACAGTAGCTCCGTGGACAGTAGCTCCGTTAGTTAGCTCCACTGCTAACATGCTAACGCTGTAAACAAATAAAAGCTCTGAGATATATCAATGTTTCCACCGCAAAAAAGTCGGCTGCATTTTGTTAAAATATGTTGAACATATTCAAATTTACCTCAGAGCAGACGTAGAGTCTAGTCAGAGCCACAACGAACCACAACACCGTGCTTGGGCGTTTTAAATTTGGGGCAAAATGTCAGATCTGTGACATTCATACAAGTGAAAATATAGCTGGTGCTGCTGTGTCTGTACCAGATGATTAGATTAGATCATTTGTTTATTTGACAGGGACAGTGCAATGAACATAGACAATTAATCAAATGACAATCAATCTGATGTGTTGCAGAAAGAGTGTATAGCTATTGGCTAATTTGCAACTCTTGTTCCTGGATGGGCTTTAGAAAGGAGAAACAAGTAAAAAGAAAAAAGGATAAGGAAAAGAAAAAATGAAAACAGAATAAACAATAACCACATACATCAATGCAAATAAGATTATAAATACACAATATAAAAACCTGATTCACATTTGCCTATTTCTGACATAATGCACGGCTCAGGAGACACACACGCAGGCACAGGGTAGATTTAACAGCTTTATTGACAACAAGTGTGTATGAGTGCGTGTATGTGAGATGTTTATGTGTTGGTGATGGCGTCTGCGTCAGGCACGGGGGCAGGAAGCCGTTCAGCCGGACAACCCTATGGGAGAAGCAGAGGGAGAAGGGTAACGGGCACCACACCAACACAGGAGATATGACAATGACTACTGGCTTACTTGGTTTGGGCAGGTGGCTGGTGTAGCAAGGGCGTAGCCCGGTAGACAGCAACCTGGAGCGCCTGATGCAGCAGCGAGGAGACGGTGGCTGGAGGAAGTTGTCCGCCGCCGGGAAATCCACCTGTGCACAGGGGAGGAGACTGGAAGGAGAAGGTAAGAGATTCTTACTTGGTATCTTGCTCGGTGAAGGGGATTCCTTGCAGCAAGAGATGCCGATGAGAACAGACGGCTTCAGGCCGAAGGCCAGGGCGAGGCAGCTTAAATCCCTCGCCACTGACGAGGCGCAGGTGTGCGCACAGCTGGCGCCGCTGATGAGCGGCGAGACGTGACAGTACTCCCCCCTCTAGCAGCGCCTCCTGGCGATGGTTTCTCCGGGTGCGCTCGGTGGAACTCAGCGATGAGGGACGGATCCAACACAAACGAAGAGGGCACCCATTGCCTATGTTCAGGTCCGTAGCCCTCCCAATCCACTAGGTACTGTAACCCGCGACCCCGGCACCGAGAGTCCAGGATGGAAGAGACTGGCCAGGCCGGATGGCCATCAATCATCCAGGGCGCGGGTTGCGCTGCAGGGGGAGGGCAAAGGGGGTCGGAGACTGCTAGTTTCACCTTGGAGACGTGGAAGGTGGGATGGATGCGGAGGGAGGGGGGAATAGCCACACGCACAGCCACCGGGTTGATAATCCTGGTGATGGGGTATGGGCCCATAAAACGCTGTGCCAACTTTCTCCTCTCACCCTTTAAAACAACATCCTTAGTAGACACGTAGACACGTTGGCCTACCTGATAGGCAGGGGCAGGTCTCCTGTGCCGGTCCGCCGTAGACTTGTTGCGCTCCGCCGTGCGTAAAAGTGCGCTGCGTGCCGAAGCCCAGATGGAACGGCACCGCCTGAGGTGCGCCCGAACTGAAGGGACAGTCAACTCACTCTCCTGCGTAGGGAACAGAGGGGGATCGTAGTCTAGGGATGCCTTAAATGGAGACATCCCGGTAGCAGAAGAGCGGGCGGTGTTATGGGCGTACTCCACCCAGGCAAGGTGTGTGCTCCAGGACGCAGGCTTGGATGCGGTGACGCAGCAGAGCGCAGCCTCCAGCTCCTGATTGGTCCACTCACATTGCCTGTTGGATTGGGGGTGATGGCCGGAGGAGAGGCTTACCTTGGCTCCCAGGGCGTTGCAGAAGGACCTCCAAACCTCCGAGGAAAACTGGGGCCCCCAGTCCGAGACCACGTCTACCGGAATCCCGTGCAGCCTGACCACGTGCTGGATGAGGAGGTCCGCCGTCTCCAAGGCAGATGGAAGCCCCCGTAATGGGATGAAGTGAGCGGCCTTGGAGAAGCGATCTATGATGGTCAGGACTGTGTCGAAGGTGTTGGAGACAGGGAGGCCAGTGACGAAGTCCAGGGCGATATGCAACCAGGGCCTGCCAGGGACGGGCAGGGGCTGGAGCAGGCCCGCGGGGGGAGCGTTACCTGATTTGCTGGTGGCGCAGACGGGGCAGGCCCGGGCGTAGCGGGCAGCGTCCCTCCGCAGACCCGGCCACCAAAAGGATCGTGGGAGTAGGTCGATCATCCGGGAGGACCCAGGATGGCAGGTGAGCTTAGATGTGTGAAGCCAGTGGATGACCTCCCCCCGGACAGTGGACGGCACAAAAAGCTTCCCCTCCGGTCCGCCGCCAGGGTCCGGTTCCAATTCCTGCGCCTTCCGGATCTTGCTTTCGATGTCCCACGAGACGGTCCCCACGATGCACGACCTAGGCAAGATGGTGTGGACTGCGTCTTCTGATGCCTCAGGGGCAAATTGCCTAGAGAGGGCGTCGGGTAGGCCGTTCTTGGAGCCAGGCCTAAAGGTGATGTTAAAGCGGAACCTGGCGAAGAACAAGGACCAACGCGCCTGGCGGGCATTCAGACGTTTGGCAGATCTTAAATATTCCAAGTTCTTGTGGTTGGTGAGAACCACGAACGGCAGGGCAGCCCCCTCTAGCCAGTGGCGCCACTCCTGAAGCGCGAGCTTGATGGCGAGGAGCTCTCTGACCCCCACGTCGTAATTACGTTCCGCCGGGGACAAGCGCCGAGAGAAGAAGGCGCAGGGCCGTTTGATCCCGTCGGTAGGTGACCGCTGAGACAACACCGCCCCCACCCCCGTGTCCGAAGCGTCCACTTCAACGATGCACTGCAACGCGGGGTCGACTTGGCTGAGGACCCGGGAGGAGGAGAACTCCGCCTTCAGTGCCTGGAAAGCAGCTGCGGCCTCTTCAGTCCACCGGAACGGGGTCTTAGGGGAGGTGAATCGGGTCAGAGGACCGACGATGGCTCCAAAGTTCGGGACAAAGCGGCAGTAGAAATTGGCAAACCCAATAAACTGTTGTACCTGCTTCCTTGATGTAGGAGCGGGCCACTCTACCACCGCTTTAACCTTCGCTGGGTCCGGGAGCACCTGGTCATGGGAGATGACGAACCCGAGGAAGGACGTAGTCTTGGCGTAAAATTCACATTTCTCAGCCTTGACATATAACCGGTTCTCCAGCAGCCTCTGAAGGACCCGCCTCACGGGGACCCGGTGCTCGTCCCTGGATCTGGAGAAGATGAGGATATCATCCAGACAGACGAACACAAACAGGCCGATGAAATCCCGGAGGACGTCATTAATAAGGCGCTGAAAGACGGCTGGAGCATTGGTCAACCCGAACGGCATAACCAGGTATTCGAAATGGCCGTACGGGGTACGGAAGGCTGTCTTCCACTCGTCTCCCTCCCGGATCCGGACGAGGTGGTATGCGCTGCGAAGATCCAGCTTAGTGAACCAAGTCGCCCCCTGGAGGGAGTGGAAGGCGGTGTCCATTAGGGGCAAGGTGTAGCGGTCCTTCTCCGTGATGTCATTTAGGGCACGGTAGTCAATACAGGGATCGAAGGGAGCCGTCCTTCTTGCCCACGAAGAAAAACCCAGCGCCTAATGGTGATGACGAGGGACGGATAATTCCAGCACTCAGCGACTCCTTCAGATAAGTATTCATGGCCTCCTTCTCCAGCGCAGACAGGCTGTAGAGACGTCCCGAGGGTAAGGGTGCCCCCTGGCGAATGTTTATAGCGCAGTCGTAGGGACGGTGCGGAGGAAGAGACATCGCCTTGGATTTGCTGAAAACCATACCCAGGTCGTGGAACTCCGAGGGCACCAGGGTGAGATCCGGAGGCGCGGCGTCCTTGGGAGTAGGAGGAGAGGACGGGGCGCAGGCAGCGGATTGAAGGCAGGTGCTCATACAGAAGGAGCTCCAGGCGGACACTCTGGCGGACTTCCAGTCCAGGACAGGATTGTGGAGGCGGAGCCATGGGTATCCAAGAATGACGGGTGACACTGAATTTGGTAGGACGTAAAAGGAGATCTCCTCCCGATGGTTTCCAGAGATAATTACTGGGACGGGGATGGTCTGGTGTGTTACTTTTCCCAGGGAAACATGAGAGAGATTGACTAGGGCGAGAGGAGATTTGAGGGTTTGGCAACGGATGCCCAATCGGGTTGCCAGGCCCTGTGAAATAAAGCCTCCCTCCGCGCCTGAGTCCACCAGTGCATGAGTGAGGTGCCCTGTGGGATTATGACAGAATCGGATGGGCAGCATCAATTGAGTGAGGGGAGTTAACCGATTAGCGTCCGCGAGGCCCCCTACAGTGACTCGCGGACCTCCCCGTTTGGCTTTTGTGGACAAAGCTCCACCGTGTGTTGGCTGTCTCTGCAATACATACAGAGACCCAACTCACGGCGGCGTTGTTTCTCCGCTGGGGGGAGCTTTGTCCAGCCTGTCACCATTGGCTCCGACTCCTCGGAGTACCCCGGTGACGGCAACGCCAGGGGGCGAGCTTTGGGCAGGCGAAACGAGGCACCTCGAGGGCGAGAAGAAGAAGACTTCCACTCCGAGGCACGCTCGCGCAACCTGTTATCCAAGCTGATGGCAAGGGAAGTTAGCTCCGCTAATGTCTCCGGGATATCCCGTCCAGCCAGTTCATCCCTCAGACCTGCGCTGAGACTGCGAAGGAAGATGCCGCAGAGAGAACGTTCTCCCCAGCCAACCTCCTCCGCAGCGACCCGGAAGTCGATCGCGTAGTCAGCTGCCGACCGGCTTCCCTGCTGAAGGCTGAGAAGATGATCGACCTGAACGCTCTCTGTACGCGAATGATCGAACACTTCCAGAAACAGTCTCACGAATTGGCCATAGGTGAGGGTGGCGTAACTGGGCTTCGCCATAACGGCGTAAGCCCAGGTAAGCGCTCACCCCTCCAAGAGGTTCCCTATGTAGCCAATCCGGCTATGGTCTGAGGGAAAGTCTCCGGGCACGCGGTGAAACACAGACTCACACTGCATGATAAACCCCCGCGCTCCACCGAGCTTACCGCTAAAGCGGGCGGGGGTCGGAATAGGTGTGAGCCGTGCCGGTACCGCCGGAGCAGGCTGGACGGCCGCTGGAGCAGCAGGAGCCACGCCACCCAGACGGGCCGGGGGAAACGGCTGTTGGGGGTCCAAGCGGTCCAATCGGTTAGTTATTATGCTTAATTGATTTAAAATCACCTGTTGCTGGTGGGCTATTAGATCCACCCGAGCCTCAAAAGTGGAAAGGCGGCGTGCGAGCCCGCTGTCTGCCGAGCCGCTCTGCTGAAGCCGTACTGACATAATGCACGGCTCAGGAGACACACACGCAGGCTCAGGGTAGATTTAACAGCTTTATTGACAACAAGTGTGTATGAGTGCGTGTATGTGAGATTTTTATGTGTTGGTGATGGCGTCTGCGTCAGGCACGGGGGCAGGAAGCCGTTCAGCCGGACAACCCTATAGGAGAAGCAGAGGGAGAAGGGTAACGGGCACCACACCAACACAGGAGATATAATAATGACTACTGGCTTACTTGGTTTGGGCAGGTGGCTGGCGTAGCAAGGGCGTAGCCCGGTAGACAGCAACCTGGAGCGCCTGATGCAGCAGCGAGGAGACGGTGGCTGGAGGAAGTTGTCCGCCACCGGGAAATCCACCTGTGCACTGGGGAGGAGACTGGAAGGAGAAGGTAAGAGATTCTTACTTGGTATCTTGCTCGGTGAAGGGAATTCCTTGCAGCAAGAGATGCCGATGAGAACAGACGGCTTCAGACCGAAGCCCAGGGCGAGGCGGCTTAAATCCCTTGCCGCTGACGAGGCGCAGGTGTGTGCACAGCTGGCGCCACTGATGAGCAGCGAGACGTGACAATTTCAGGCCTCCCTCCCTTCGTCACTCACTATAAACAAACACATTCATTCCTTCCCTTCATTCACTCTCACCCTGCATACAATCATTTCATACATGGGTACATTCTTGTTTATTTTTCAGCCAGTTTTTAACCTTTGTAGTGAATGTTTTAAAGTCCGTTATTATTTTAATTTCATTTGGCATTGTGTTCCAGATATGACTGCCCTTTATAGAGAAAGCTGTTTGTCCAAATGTGGTTCTGCGGTGGAATATTTTACAATTATTGTTAACAGAACTCCTGGTGGCTCTGCTGCTGTCCTGTCTTTGGATGAAACCAGCAAGTGGCTCAGGCGCTGATTTATGGAAACATTTGAAAATTAATTTCAGAAAACAGAGGTCAATGAAACTCTCAAAACTCAATAGATTGTATTTTTTTAAAATATAACAGTGATGCCACCTAATGGGCTTTTTGTCCAAGATTTTTAGAGTTTGATTATATAATGAATCTATATGTCTTATTGTGGAAGGGGCTGCTTGAGCCCAGACTGTCAAACAGTATGATATATGAGAAAAAACCATACAATGCATATACAGTACAGCTGCTTGGTATGGTTTGTAATATCTAATTAATTTAAAGCAGTTCAGATTTTTTTTTACTGTTTTAGAAATTTTCTTTATATGAAGATTAAATTTGAATTGAGGATCTAGTACAATGCCAAGGTATTTGAATTCTGTAACTAAACTGATGTCTTGATCATGTATATTAACTTTAAAATGTTGCAGGTTACATTTTTTGATTGAAAAGCACATTGAAACTGTTTTCTGAAGGTTCAGCAATAGATGGTTCTGGAAGAGCCACTCTTGGACATCAACCATACTTGTGGACAGTACATCTGCAGCCTGTGCTGGAGTCTTGGCAGCTGTGTAAATAACCGCATCATCTGCATAAAGTTGACATGTTGCAGCTGAGCAGTGTAGCGGCAAGTCATTAATAAAAATGCTGAAAAGTAAAGGACCAAAAATGGACCCTTGTGGGATACCCATACGGTTGTTTAAAAATGAGGATTTATCCTGGTGAACTTTTACACACTGTTCTCTATTCTGGAGATAAGATGCAAACCATTCTAATGTATCTGGAGAGAAGTTAAAAGATACCATTTTGGATAAAAGCAAACTGTGGTTTACAGTATCGAAAGCCTTTTTGAGATCTAGAAAAACAGCCCCTACCACATTACCCCTGTCCAAGGACTGTTTGACATTTTCAATAAGGCAACAATTTGCTGTTTCTGTTGAGTATCCTGGTCTAAAACCAAATTGATGTGGATGAAGAAGTTGACTGTCTTGTAAATAGTCTATCAGCTGTGTAGCTACAACTTTTTCAAGAACCTTAGACAGGACTGGTAAAATAGAGATTGGGCGGTAATTGCATATATCGTCTTTACTGCCTGATTTATAAACTGGTATGATGACAGCTTTTTTCCAACCAGATGGAAATGTACTAGACCTAATGGAGAGATTAATGAGATGAGTCAGTGGTTTGATTAATATTTTGCTGTGCGTCTTGAGAAAGGAAGAGCTCATATTGTAGATATCATTAGTTTTTGAGTTTGACAGTGTTTTAACAATACCAGCAATTAACTCCTCATTTACCTCATCGATGTGAAAAGAATCTGTTGAAAGTATTGATTTTGTGTTGTTGAGCACATTTGGCAGCACAAAGTTTTTTGTTAAGTCTTCCACAGAGTCCACAAAATATGAATTAAATTCATTTGCCAATGTAGCCTTGTCACTGATGGTCTTGCCATTGATTCTGAGTTCCTTTACCCCCTTCTGAACATTTCTTTTATTAGTTAAGTTATTTAAATGCCTCCATAGGGAACTGTTGTTACCCTTTGCATGATCTATCAGTTTATTGTAATAAGATACTTTTAATTTTCGCAGCTCTTGTACCACTTTATTTCTTAAACTTTTGTACACAAGGTGATCATTTTGTAGTGTCACGCCTCGCCGCCCATCAGCGGCGCCAGCTGCACGCACACCTGCACCTCGTCAGCGGCGAGGGATTTAATTCAATTCAATTCAATTCAATTCAACTTTATTTATATAGCGCCATTTCACAACAACAGTCATCTCATAGCACTATCAACTGTAGGGAGGACCCCCACAGTTGCAGAAAGACCCCAGCAATCAGGCGATCCCCTGTGAGCAAGCACTTGGCGACGGTGGAGAGGAAAAACTCCCTTTTAACAGGAAGAAACCTCCAGCAGAACCAGGCTCAGGGAGGGGCAGTCATCTGCTGCGACTGGCTGGGGGGTGAGGGGACAGAGAAGAAGAAAAGAACAGACACGTAGAGAGCAAACAGCACGATGGGGACTCAATCTATGGGAGAGAACAAACAAATGTTAATGACCAGCAAAAAAAAAATATTTCATAGAGAGTGAGGAAAGGAGTGAGGCCCAGTGCATTACTGGAGGTCCCCCGGCTGACTAAACCTATTAGCAGCATAACTAAGGGAGGGTTCAGAAACACATGATCCCTCCCTAATTGTAGGCTATATCAAAAAGGTAGGTTTTAGCCCTATTCTTAAAAACAGAGATCGAGTCTGACTCCCGAATCCAGATTGGCAGCTGATTCCACAGGAGAGGAGCTTGATAACTGAAGGCTCTGCCTCCCATTGTACTTTTGGAGATTCTAGGTATTACAAGTAAACCTGCATTTTGGGAGCGTAGTGCTCTGTTAGGATGATACGGTAGTATCAGATCTTTTAAATAAAAAGGAGCCTGATTGTTTAGAGCTTTGTAAGTAAGAAGAAGGATTTTAAACTTAATTCTAAACTCTATGGGAAGCCAATGAAGGGAGGCCAGAACCGGAGAGATATGATCTCTCTTTCTAGTACCTGTTAAAACTCTTGCTGCAGCGTTTTGGATCAGCTGAAGACTTTTTAAAGATGTTTTAGGACAGCCTGATAATAAAGAATTACAATAATCTAATCTCGAGCTAACAAAAGCATGGATCAGCTTCTCAGCATCACTCTGAGACAAGATGCTCCTAATCTTGGCAATATTACGCAAATGATAGAAGGCAGTCTTAGAAACAAATTTAATATGTGAATTGAAGGACAAATCCTGATCAAAAATAACTCCAAGGTTCCTCACAGAGCTATTAAGAGAAAGAGTAACTGCATCCAGACTGAAAGTTTGATTTGGAAAGGAATTTCTAAGGTTTTTTGGACCAACAAGAATGACTTCAGTCTTATCTGAATTTAATAGCAGGAAATTACAAGTCATCCAAACTTTGATTTCCTTAAGACAGGCTTCTAACTTGGCTAATTGATTAGTATCATCTGGCTTCATTGACAGGTATAATTGTGTGTCATCTGCATAACAGTGAAAATGTATGCAGTGCTTTCTAATAATGTTGCCTAACGGAAGCATATATAAACTAAAAAGAGTAGGGCCAAGCACAGATCCCTGTGGAACTCCATGACTAAGCTTTGAGCTGAGAGAAAACTCATCATTTACATGAACAAACTGGAACCTATCAGATAAATAAGATCTAAACCACTGCAACGAAGTTCCATTAAGTCCAACATAGTGTTCTAATCTATCAAGTAGAATATTATGATCAATAGTATCAAAAGCTGCACTAAGATCTAAAAGGACAAGTACAGAAACTAGTCCATTATCAGATGCAATGAGGAGGTCGTTAGTGATCTTCGCTAAGGCTGTTTCAGTGCTATGATGGATTCTAAACCCAGATTGAAACTCCTCAAATAAACCATTTCCCTGCAGGTGGTCAAATAATTGCGTAGCAACAACTCTTTCTAAGATTTTTGAAATGAAAGGGAGATTAGAGATTTAAGCCGCCTCGCCCTGGGCTTCGGCCTGAAGCCGTCAGTCTTCATTCACTTCCCTTGCTGCAAGGAATCCCTACTGCAAAGCAAGCATTCAAGTAAGAATCTCTTACCTCCTTCTTCTCCTAGTCTGCTCCCCTGTGCACAGGTGGATTTCCCGGCGGCGGACCACTCCTCTCCGCCACCGTTCCCTCGCTGCTGCACCGGGCGCTCCAGGTCGCTGTCTTCCGGGCTTCACCCTTGCTGTGCCAGCCACCTGCCATTTCCAAGTAAGCCTGTCATCATTATCATATCTCCTGTGTTGGTGTGGTGCCCGTTACCCTTCTCCCTTTGCTTCTCCCATAGGGTTGTCCGGCTGTACGGCCTCCTGCTTCCGTGCCCGACGCAGACGCCACCACCAACACATTTACATCTCGCAGACACACACTCGTACACACTTGTTGCTAATAAAGCTATTAGATCTACCCTGAGCCTGCGTGTGTGTCTCCTGAGCCGTGCATTATGTCATGTAGTTTAGAGGTTAATGATGTTTTCAAAGCAGAGTCTCGCCTCTTCATAAGTTTTCTTATTTCATTATTTAACCGTGGTAGGTTAATCTTCTGTTGTCTACTTTTAATTTGCTTTGTAAATTTTTCTATAGACTTTGTAATTGTTGCAGTTATAAAATTACAACAGTCATCTACTTCATATATTGACATGAGCTGCTCCCAATTTTGATTCTCTAAGTAATGTTCAAACGCCACAGTTTTTGATTTGGGAATAATAAAATTTAATTTGTCAATATCGACTCCCCCAAAATACTGTAGTCACTTTTTAGTAAGTTTTCTGACAGCAAGAACCATGTTATGATCTGAGAGACCAGTTACAAGATTATAGGTTCTGGTTATTCGTTCTGGTTTATTAGCAAATACCATGTCAATAAGTGTTCTAGATTGTTTGGTTATCCTGGTGGGTCCTTTGATCATTTGTTGGTAATTAAATTTAGTCATGAGGCTTTTCAGTTTCTGTTTGTCCTTTTTATCAGACCAGTTAATATTAAAGTCACCATAAAATATTGTTTCTCTGCTCCTCTCAAGGTGTTTAACCAGATCACTTAATTCATTATAAAAAGAAGAATTGTGTGACGGTGGGTTGTACAATACTGCAATGTTGAAATTCATTACCGGTGAGAGACATACATTAACAGCTAAACATTCAAGTGAAGTATTCAAATCAACCAACTGACATCAAAGAGAAATTTAAATGTCAAATGTTTTAACCTCCTCCCCTCCCTACCTGTCTGTCTTTTCTAAAACACTGATAACCCACAATATTGATCATATTAGTGTCTATGTTCCTGTGTAGCCAGCTTTCTGAAAGACAAAGATAGTCCAGATTTGAGTCCAACAGCAACACCGAAATCTCATCTCTTTTGGGGATTATGCTCCGTATGTTTAAATGTCTGCCGAGGATCTCTTTTGGTTTAGCCTTTGTGTCCTAAAGAACTCGTGCATGATTAACAGTTTGGAAAAATAAATGTTGTTTTTGCTTTTGTACAGCTCGGTTTTCAGATCTCGCCTCATTTGCATTTTGTTTAACTGCTCCTGTTTCCAAAAGTTTGGAAGTAGCGCAGCTGTTTACAGCAGGATCAGATATGTGAGTCTGTTCAGTGCAATTCAACTCACCCAACTCGCTATGTCCAGCTGTACTGGGGCGAAGACCAGCATTATGCTGCTCCACCAGTTCAGACGTTAGCATGGCCGTTGGCAGCAGCGGGCAATCAACCGGTTCAGATGTTAGCCAGGCCGTTGATAGCAGCGGGTGATCAGCCGGTTCAGATGTTAGCAGGGCCGTTGATAGCAGTGGGCGACCAGCCGGTTCAGATGTTAGTAGGGCCATTGATAGCAGCGGGCGATCAGCCGGTTCAGATGTTAGCAGGGTCGTTGATAGCAGCGGGCGACCAGCTGGTTCAGATGTTAGTAGGGCTGATGATAGCAGCGGGCGATCAGCCGATTCAGATGTTAGCAGGGCCGTTGATAGCAGTAGGTGACCAGCCGGTTCAGATGTTAGCAGGGCCGTTGATAGCAGCGGGCGACCAGCCAGTTCAGATGTTAGTAGGGCTGTTGATAGCAGCGGGCGATCAGCCGGTTCAGATGTTAGCCGGGCCGTAGATAGCAACAACCAATCCGCCGGCTCAGATGTTTGTGCTAGCCCAGTGGCCTGCTGTTTAATAGTGGCAGGTCCAGGGTTAAGGTGAATATCCCCTGCCAGAAGTAGCAGTACTAACAGTACTTTAACTGTATAGCCTCTGCCATATTGTGATATTTGCTTAACAGCCATGTTTGCCTTGTTTTGGAAGCTTTTTCTCAGGCCTTTTGAAGACCAGATAGAGTACAGGGTGAAATGACCATGTCCATATCCATATAAATAAAACTTTGTAGCTTCACCTTTAGTTTAGTTGGCCGGAAAACCCTTCTTGTTGCAGGTCCAGACACACAAAGACAATAAGAAGAAGTAGATAAGCAGAAAGTGACTAGAAGTGGAGCCCATCAAACCACTCCTCACTCCGGTGGCAGCCATCTTGTTTCTAATTTGTTGAGAAACCACTGATCACACGAACAATCCTTTAGTTTTCAGCGCATAATCTACTCATTGCTGTTGAAGCCACAGATTTAGCTGCGCTCATCTGTTAGGAGCCTCACACCACAAACAGCAGCAAGTACCAGAACTACGCAAAATAGATAGATAGATACATACATACTTTATTTCAAACAAAAAAGTAAAACAACCAAACAAAAAATAAACAAATGACAAGTGCAATAAAGTGACAGTATACAGTGCTCGAAAGGGAGAAGGAAGAAGTGAACACTTATTAACTCCAACTCTTTTCCATAAACACAACCCATGTGAATTATATACAAATTACCACATTTAAGACCCCAAGTAAACAATTAACTATATTTTGTACATATCAACATTAACACCCATCCATCCCAACATACACACAGTCCATACATCAAAACCAGCCCCAAACACACAGATACACAGTGCTGTCCCACCTACCATTCCATAGTGTCCCAGAGTGAGCATAGTGAATCGTACATATAAATACTACCCTTCTAACATATATCCTTTCAGCAAATAATGTTTATACCTCTTTTTGAATTGGGTCCAGCTCCAGTCTGTTCCACAAATCCACCCCACGGACAGATATGCACACACTTTTCTTAGTTGTTCATACCTTAGGTTTTGTAAAGTTTAAGTCTCCTCTCAAATTATAATCATTGTCTCTTTTTTTGAAAATTTTTTGTATATTAGTTGGGAGTTGATTATTAATTGCTCTGTACATGACAGCTGCGCTTCAGAGATGTCTGCAAGAGAGACATGAAGGCCCTGGAGATCAACACAGAGCGCTGGGAGGACCTTGCAACGGACCGCTCCAAATGGAGAGGCACCCTGACCAGACAGCTCAAGGTGGGTGAAGAGAGACTGACTGCTGCAGCAGATGAAAAAAGGACCCGCAGGAAGAACCGCCTCAGACCCAGCAGCACGGAGACCACCCACAAGTGCGACCTGTGTGACAGGGACTGCCATTCGCGCATCGGCCTGTTCAGCCACAGGCGGTGCTGTTCCAGCAGAGTAGACGTTTAGGATTCTCTTCCATGGTCATCATAGACCGATGGAGGCCGACGACGATGACATGTGACTTTAAAAACAACGAATTGGTATGGTCTCCATATCCTACATTATTTATTATCCTTATGGCTTTTTTTTTTGTAATGTGCATATTGACTGTAGGTTGGTCTTGTAGGTGTTTCCCCAGACTTTTCTACACAGTAGTTAAGATAAGGTAGAAACAGTGAATTGTACAGTAAGAACAATGATTTATGGTCCAAGATGTGTCTTGTTTTCCCCAGTATCCCTATACATTTTGCCAACTTGGCCCAGATGTGACTGATGTGAGGTTTCCTGCAGATTTTGTTGTCTAGCGTCACCTCCAGAAACTTATTTTCCTGTACTGTTTCTATTCTGGTATCATCTATCGTTACCATTATTTCATGATTTATTTTATAATTTCCAAACAACATAATCTTTGTTGGTTTTTTTTTTTCAGATTTTGAGATCATTTATTTTTGTTGAACCACTGAATTAACCTTTTCATTTCTGTTGTGACCACCTCTAAAACCTGCTGCAAATTCTCACCAGTGCAAAGGATATTTGTCTCATCTGCAAACAAAATAAATTTCAAAATTTTTGATACTTGGCATATGTCATTTATATACAAGATAAAGAGTTTGGGTCCCAAAACTGACCCCTGGGGCACACCACAAGTGATGTCCATGAAGGGTGATTTGTGCTCACCAATTTGTACAAATTGTTGTCTGTTACTTAAATAACTTTCCACCCCACTCAGTCCGACCCCTCGTATCCCATACCTTTCCAATTTCCTCAGTAGAATTCTGTGGTCAATGGTGTCAAAAGCTTTCTTTAAATCTATAAATACTCCTACAGCAAACTTTTTTTTTTATCTATACAACTAGTAATTTCTTCTATAAGATTGATCAGTGCCAAAGATGTAGATTTATCTGCTCTAAAACCATACTGGCTGTCTGTAAGGAGGTTGTGTTTTTTAATGAAATCATCCAGTCTCTTAGTGAAGATTTTTTCAAGTATTTTGGAGAATTGTGAGAGTAAAGAGACTGGCCTGTAATTTGTGAAATAATGACTGTCTCCTGTTTTGTATAGTGGTATTACTTTTGCTGTTTTCATTTTGTATGGAAATGTACCAGTTTGAAATGACAGGTTACAGATGTGGGTGAGTGGTTTAACAATTCCTTCAATTACTTTTTCACTATTGTCATGTCAATTTCATTCCAGTCCATTGATTTTTTATTCTTAAATTTACTCACAGTCTCGATAATTTCCTTTTCAGTAACTGCACCCAAAAGGATTGTGTTTGGATTTCTATCTTCTATTTCATTTACAGAACCACTGTTGTTTGTTTCTGGTGTCACTATTGATTTTGCTAATTCAGGATCAATGTTTACAAAAAATTTATTGAAACCACTGACCACATCCTCCATATTATTTATCAAATTGCCCTTTTCAATAAATATTCTGGATAATTAGCATTCTTAGGTCGGTTACTAATAACACCATTGAGTACTTGCCATATTCCTCTGAAGTTATTCTTATTATCCTCTAATATTCTGTTGTAGTTTTCTTTCTTACAAGTCCTCATTATATTAGTAAGCTTGTTTTTATATCTTTTTATATTTGATCTCAGCCTCTTCCATTTTGCACTTAATGAATTGTTTATATAATGTATTCTTCTTTTCACATGCATTTAGTAACCCCTTGGTGACCCAAGGAATACTTTTGTTTTGTTGTCTGTCATTGTATTGTTTTATAGGACAGTTTTTATTGTACAATGATTGAAATATTTGTAAAAAAAATATCATATGCTTAATTTATGTCATTTTCATCACAAACTATCTTCCAATCTTGTATTAATAATTCCTTTGCCAGTAAATACACAGATTCTTCAGTTCTTATTCTTTTATATTTAATATGAAGATGGATGGACTTTTGGTATACCCTTTCTTCCTATAATCACATTGATAGACAACAAAAATCGGCAGGTGGTCACTGATATCATTCAATAAAAGCCCACTCATGATATTATTTTCCATAGTGTTTGTGAATATGTTATCTATTAGTGTGGCACTGTGTGACGTGATTCTGCTAGGTCTGGTAATTGTTGGATGTAAGCCCATACTGTACATTGTGTTGATAAGTTCTTCTGTCAAACTATGTTGTTTTGAATTCTTAAGATCTGTATTGAAATCCCCACAGATGAACATAACTTTGAGTTAGTTTTGCATACATTTTTTCCATCCAGTCCGTAGATGCCGCTATTGGTGTCTTAAGTCAGACAGGGGTCGAGACTAAGATATCCAGCCCGTAATCCAAATTCAGTTCTCAAAAGCCAAAAAAAGTAGTCAAAAACCGATCACCAAAACACAGAAATCCACCGAAATCCACCGACTGACAGGATCTGACAGCATGTTGACAGCAGGTTGACAGGAACCAGAAGTTCAAAAATACAAAAACTGCAAGTGCTGAAATTAGCGGCCACTTGAGTGCAAAACATGTATGTGGACTATACATTAAAATGAATTTGAAAACCTTTTAAAAATGCTATTTTAAATGCCCCTGCTACTCTACTGTTACTGACTGACTGTTCTCCATGGATCGCCACCTTGTCGCGGTGGAGAACCTTGTGTGTTCCAATGATCCTGAGAGCGATGCCGTCGGGGGCCTTTTGGCTCCTGGTAGGGTCACCCATGGCGGTAAGGTCGAGGGGGAGGTCCCAGACCAAGAGTGATCCAAAGAAAGAAAGACCTCAACGACGGGAGTGGCGGAGGATGACACCATGAGTCACAACGGCACTGAAGGCGGATGAAGGCTGCAACAGAGAGTGGTCGCTAGTCGTTTTGGATTCTATGCCACTGGATTCAGGCCCCTCTCTGCCAAGGACCGTGTGGTGGCTGCAGGCGCATCAGTCTCCCCACGATAAAAGACGTCACGCGCAGGTGTCCTCCCGAAGGGAGCCCATCCACTTTACATCTTGGATAAGATAAAGTCCTGTGGCGATCAGGAAGTGGTAATGGGGACAGGACAGTGAAGTCTGGGAGTTCTTAGCCACAACCTGGCACACAGGCGATGGGTGCTTGATACAGTCGTTAAGCTCTTGGACTGAGGCAGAAAGAGCTTCTCGGCAGCTGCACTCATGACTAAGCAGCCCTATTCAGGATCTACTCTGCTCACCCCAGTAGGGGAGGGGGTTAGAAAAGGTACCCCAAACATAGCCTGCCTCACAAAATCCTGTCTGGAATACCGCATCCAGAGGGATCACCACCACACGGTCAGAAACATACAAAACTACATATTGGAGCCTGGAATGTGTGAACCCTTATGGATAACCAAGCCAGTGATCGACCTGAAAGGCAAACTGCCATCATCTCCAGAGAGCTAAGGAAGTTCCGGATCGACATCGCCGCACTCTCTGAGACCTGACTGGCTGATGAAGGGCAGCTGAAGGAGGAAAAAGGCGGGTATACTTTCTTTTGGAAGGGAAAGCCTGCAAATGAGCCACAAATCCATGGTGTGGGATTTGCTATTAAGAACTTCCTCATCAACCACCTCCATGAACTCCCTGTCGGCATCAACGAGCGCCTAATGACCATTCGTCTGAAGCTTGCCTGCAGTCAAATGGCCACTGTTATGAGTGCCTATGCTCCAACGCTTGATGCACAGGATGAAGTAAAGGTGGCCTTCTATGCTGACCTGGAAAAAATACTATCTGAAGTCCCAAAGGAGGATAAGTTAATCCTGCTTTGAGACTTTAATGCCAGAGTGGGATGAAACCATCATCTATGGAGCAGCACGCTGGGGAGAGAAGGGGTTGGAAACACAAACTCCAGTGGCATACTACTGTTAACCAAGTGCTCAGAGCACAACCTGGTCATCACCAACACACTTTTTCGTCAGAAAATCAAGTTCAAAACGTCATGGATGCATCCCCGCTCCAAATTATGGCATCTCATTGACTACATCATAGTCCGCTCCAAAGACCGCCGCAATGTCCTTAACACCAGAGCAATGACCAGTGCAGATGACTGCTGGACTGACCACCGCCTCATTCGCTCCATCATGTCTATCCGCTTAATGCGGAAAAGAAGGTTGCAGAAAGGACAGAGCTGGCCAAAGCTTAACATTGTGTTGCTGGACGACATTATCTACCAACAACAGCTGCAGGATACTCTTAGGGCAGCTTTGCCCAAACAGTACCCAGAGGATACTGAAAAACACTGGACCACACTTTCCACTGCCATCGTGGACTCCTGCAAAAGCATCCTCGGTCATAAAAAGCGGAGACATCAAGACTGGTTTGACGAGAATGACAGTGAGATCCAACAGCTCATCGACATCAAGCAGCAAACTTTTATCACCTGGCAAAACAACATTCACTGCAAGGTTAAAAGAGCAGCCCATGCCAAAGTGAAAGCAGCCGTACAAACACTTGTTAGGAAATTGAAGAACCAGTGGTGGACAAAGAAGGCCCTGGAGATCCAACAGCTTGTCGACTCTGGAGACACGAGAGGATTCTTTGATGCCACAAGAGCGGTATATGGCCCCAGCCACCGCTGCCTAACCCCCCTTCGCTCCAAAGATGGGCTCTCGCTTCTGAAGGACAAGGAGGCAATTGCAGACAGGTGGAAAGAGCATTATAAGGACCTCTTAAACAGGGACACCACTCCTGAGATGGAGGCCCTTGATCAACTCCCTCAACAGCCCATAGAGGAAAGCATGGGAAAACCACCTAGCTTGGATGAGGTACAGGACGCCATCAAGAAGATGAGAAACAACAAGGCTGCTGGACCTGATGGCATCCCAGCAGAAGTCCTGAAGAAAGGCGGTCCTGATCTTCTGAAGCACATCCATGCCCTGCTCCTGAAAATATGGGAAGTAGAGGAAATCCCTGCACAGCTCAGGAATGCCTTGATTGTCTCCATCTTTAAAAAGGGGGACAGGGCAGTTTGTGGGAATTACCGTGGCATTTCTCTCCTGTCCACCATAGGGAAAGCCTTTGCCCGGGTCTTGGCCAATAGACTCACCCCCCTGTCAGAGAGCATTCTTCCCGAGTCCCAGAGTGATTTTCGCCCAAACAGAGACACCACAGACATGATTTTCATTGCTCGCCAATTGCAAGAAAAATGCCGGGAACAAAATCTACCATTATATATGGCCTTCATAGACCTTACCAAAGCCTTCGACTCAGTAAACCGTCAGGCCCTTTGGCTGGTTCTGGCAAAGATTGGCTGCCCAGAAAAATACATCCGGGTACTGAGACTGCTGCATGACAATATGTCTGCCACGGTACTCAGTGGCAGTGGAGATGAAACAGAACCCTTCAGAGTTGACACAGGAGTCAAAAAGGGATGTGTCATCGCTCCAACATTATTCTCCATCTACATTGCTGCTATTCTCCATCTCACGAACCAACATCTGCCCCCGGGAGTCAAAATCACGTACAGAATCGACGGTCAACTTCTCAACATCAACCGATTTAGAGCTAAAGGTCAAACCACCACCATATCCATCATGGAGCTGCAGTATGCTGACGACAACGCTCTCATAGCCCTCTCAGAAGAGGACCTTCAGTGCATCTTGTCTGCCTTTGCCAAAGCATACAAACAGCTTGGTTTGGCCGTCAACATAAAAAAGACACAAATACTCCACCAGCCATCACCAAACTGCAGTACACTTGCCATACCCCCAAACATCTCCATTGATAACATCCGACTGGAAAATGTGGACCACTTCTTATATCTTGGCAGCCTCCTCTCATCAAAAGCCGTCATCGATGATGAAATACACCACCGCCTCAGCTGTGCCAGTGGGGCTTTCTCAAGGCTAAGGAGGAGAGTCTTTGAGAACCGCGATCTCCAAGTGAATACCAAAATCCTGGTTTATAAAGCGGTGGTGCTCCCCACTCTCCTGTATGGATCAGAAGCCTGGACTACATACAGCAGGCACTTAAAGGCACTTGAGGCACACCATCAGAGATGCCTCCGAAAAATCCTCAGGATTAGTTGGGAGGATAGACGCACCAGCACCAGCGTCTTGGAGGAGGCTAACCTTCCCACCATCACTGCCACCATTGCCCAAAACCAGCTCAGATGGACTGGTCATGTTATCCGAATGCCTGACTCTCGCCTCCCAAAACAAGTCCTGTACTCCCAGCTAGCTGAAGGGAAGCGGGCTCCATGATGCCAGAAGAAGATATTTAAGGACAACATAAAAACAAACCTAAAGAAGTGCCACATAGACCTAAAAGCTTGGGAAAATATGGCAACCGACAGAGCGACCTGGAGAAACCTTGTCCGTGAGGGTGCCGCACAGTACAACGCTGACCTCCATCATGCTGCACAAGACAAATGCAGACTCAGGAAGGAGAGAGCAACCAACAATCAGGACCAACCCAAACCCACCACCATTACATTCCCCTGCCCACATTGCAGCAGAATAATCGGGTCCAGAATTGGCCTCTATGCCCACCTGAAGACCCACAAGGACCGAGAGGGAGGACAGTCATACTCAACTACGAGTGACCGCCGATGATGATGATGATGATGACTGACTGATTTAACACTAGATCAGCCAAAACCAGAAGCTCCACCCATTATCGTTCCTACAGCGGCACCCCCAGGAATAAGGTGGATTAATTGGAGAATTTACTGCTGACAGTTTGCAGGGTTTATTTTGTCAATAAAGCTGTTCCCCTTGATAAAGCTAAGCAGTTTTCTGTTTTGCATTTTGCAAAACAGCAAAATACACCAGACTGCTCTGTAGTAGTCCATCAACAGGTACAGGTGGTTATTGTCCTGGAAGGCGTAGTGCAGCCTGGTGCAGTTTGCACCAGCAAAAGCAATGTCTGCCTGTGTAGTATTCTCTGGGCCCCTCGCCAATCTGACCAGTGATGACATGTTTAGCTGCTTGTCATGCTTCAACCGCTGGCTGTCTGTGTGGAGTCCTGCAAACGATGTGAACTACAGACAATTGGAGCTCATTTTGGGGAAAACCTGGTCTTATTAGATGAGACGGCATCCATCCCACTTTGGATGTTGAGTCTCTTATCTAACAATCTGGCACCATTTTTATCCAAATTTCCAAAACCTTGACAACTCAGGGTTGGGACCAGGAAGCAGAGTTGCAGTCTTACACGCCTCTCTGCAGCTCCTCTTCATCCGCCACCCCTCAACTTAGCTCCTGTCTTCCCCATCAGAAAATCATTGTCTGCTCCCTCCATAGTAAATAAAAATATAATGTATAAGCATTCCAAAGTGATGAAACAAAAAGTTGGTAAAACTCAAATTAAACATGAGGCCTCTAAACTGAATGATTTGACCTCTGTTCTTCCTCATAATTTAAAAATTAAATGCGGTTTGTTAAACATTATGCCACGCCGCGCCGCTCATCAGCGGCGCCACCTGCTCGCACACCTGCTCGTCATCAGCGGCGAGGGATATAAGCCGCCTCGCCCTGAGCTTCGGCCTGAAGCCGTCAGACTTCGTCACTCATCATCGTGAGTTAAACCTCTACTTCAGCGTAAACATTTTGGGTAAGAAGTCCTTACCTCCTTTCTTTCCCAGTCTGCTCCCCTGTGCACAGGTGGATTCCTCGGCAGCGGACAACGCCTCTCCCTCGCCATTCCTCGCTGCTGCACCGAGCCCTGCAGGTGGCTGTCTACCGGGTCCCGTCCTTGTGGTGCCAGTCATCTGTCTCTCCCAAGTAAGCTCCTCACTCGCTCATTCTCCTCCTGTGTTGGTGTGTGCCCGTCACCCTTTCTCCTTGTGCTCTTTCCCATAGGGTTGCCGGCTGTACGGTCTCCTGCCTCTGTGCCCGAAGCAGACGGCGCCACCAATACATTTACATCCCGCAGACACATATCCATTCACTCCTGTTGCTAATAAACTATTTGAACTTCTCTGAGCCTGTGTGTGTACGTCTCCTGAGCCGTGCGTTATGTCAGTACGGCTTCAGCAGAGCGGCTCGGCAGACGGCGGGCTCGCACACCGGTTTTCCACTCTCGAGGCTCGAGTGGATCAGATAGCCTATCAGCAACAGGTGATTTTTAATCAATTATTAAATTTAACTAACCGGTTGGGCCGCTTGGACCCCCAGCAGCCGTTCCCCCCGGCTCGTCAGGGTGGCGCGGCTCCTGCTGATCCAGTGGCCGTCCAGCAGGCTCCGAGTGCACCGGTTCGGCTCACACCCATTCCAACCCCCGCCCGCTTTAGCGGTAAGCTCGGCGGAGCGCGGGGGTTTATTATGCAGTGTGAGTCCGTTTTCCACCGTGTGCTCGGAGACTTTCCCTCAGATCATAGCCGAATTGGTTATATCGGGAATCTCCTGGAGGGGCGAGCTTTAACATGGACCTACGCCGTTATGGCGAGGCCCAGTTATGCCGCCCTCACATATGACCAATTCGTGAGGCGCTTCCTGGAGGTCTTTGACCATACTCCTACCGAGACGGTCCAGGTCGATCGGCTTCTCGCCCTCCAGCAGGGAGGCCGGTTGGCAGCGGACTACGCGGTCGACTTCCGGGTAGCGGCGGAGGAATTAGGCTGGGAGGAACGCTCCCTCTGTGGCCTTTTTCTCCGCAGCCTCAATGATGATCTGAGGGATGAACTGGCTGGGCGAGATATTCCTGAGACGCTAGCGGAGCTGACATCCTTAGCGATTAGTTTGGACAACAGGCTGCGCGAGCACTCCTCGGGGCGGAAGTCGTCTTCTTCTCGCCCTCGTGGAGTCTCGCCGCACCTGTCCCAAGCTCGCCCCCTGGCGGCGCCGCCACCATCGTGCCCCGGGGAGTCGGAGCCGATGGTGACGGGCTGGACAAAGCTTTCCCCTGCAGAGAAACAACGCCGCCGTGAGTTGGATCTCTGCATGTATTGCGGAGATGACCAACACACGGTGAAGCTTTGCCCACGGAAAGCCAGTCGGCGGGGTCCGCGAGTCACTGTAGGGGGCCTCGCGGATGTCAACCGGTTAAATACTCTTACTCAATTAAAGCTGCCCATCCGTTTCTGCCACAACCCCATTGGGCACCTCACCCACGCACTGGTGGATTCGGGCGCAGAAGGCAGCTTTATTTCACAAAGCCTGGCAACCCGATTGGGCATCCGCTGCCAGGCGCTCAAAAACCCCATCTCCCTGGTCAACCTCTCCCGTGCTTCCCTTGGGAGAGTCACGCACCAGACCATCCCGGTCCCGGTGATCATCTCTGGTAACCACCGGGAGGAGATAACCTTTCTCATCCTGCCCAACTCTGTGTCGCCCATCATCCTGGGGTATCCCTGGCTACGCCTCCACAACCCTGTCCTGGACTGGAAGTCAGCTGGGGTGTCGGCATGGAGCATGTTCTGCATGGGCACCTGTCTTCAGTCCGCTGCCTGCTCTCCGTCCGCTTCTTCCCCCGCTACGGACGCTGCACCCCCGGACCTGTCCCTGGTGCCTCTGGAATTTCACGACCTGGGTATGGTATTTAGCAAGACCAAAGCTATGTCTCTCCCTCCTCATCGGCCCTATGACTGCGCCATCAACCTCCGCCAGGGGGCACCCTTACCTTCTGGTCGGCTCTACAGTCTGTCGGCGCCGGAGAAGGAGACGATGAACGCCTACCTTAAGGAGTCGCTGAGCGCGGGGATAATCCGCCCATCGTCATCACCCGTGGAGGCAGGGTTCTTCTTCGTTGGAAAGAAGGACGGATCCCTCCGCCCTTGCATAGACTACCGGGCTCTAAATGACATCACGGAGAAGGATCGTTACACCCTGCCCCTCATGGACACTGCTTTCCACTCCCTCCAGGGGGCGACCTGGTTCACCAAGCTGGATCTACGCAGCGCATACCACCTCGTCCGGATCCGGGAGGGAGATGAGTGGAAGACAGCCTTCCGTACCCCGAACGGCCACTTTGAATACCTGGTAATGCCGTTCGGGTTGACCAACGCTCCTGCCGTCTTTCAGCGCCTCATCAATGACGTCCTCCGGGACTTCATCGGCCTCTTTGTGTTCGTCTACCTGGACGATATACTCATCTTCTCCAAGTCCAGGGACGAGCACCAGGTCCATGTGAGGCGGGTCCTCCAAAGACTGCTGGAGAACCGGCTATACGTGAAGGCTGAAAAGTGTGAATTTTATGCTAAGACTACATCCTTCCTGGGATTCATCATCTCACACGACCAGATGCGCCCAGACCCAGAGAAGGTGAAGGCGGTGGTAGAATGGCCTACACCTGCATCGAGGAAGCAGGTGCAACAGTTCGTTGGTTTCGCGAACTTCTACCGCCGCTTTGTCCCTAACTTCAGCTCCATCGTCGGACCACTGACCCGCCTCACGTCCCCTAAGGTCCCGTTCCGGTGGACCGAAGAGGCCGCAGCTGCTTTTCAGGCGCTGAAGGCCGAGTTCTCCTCCTCCCGGGTCCTTCGCCAGGTCGACCCCGCGCTGCAGTGCATCGTGGAGGTGGACGCCTCGGACACGGGAGTGGGGGCGGTGCTATCTCAGCGGTCGCCTGACGACGGCGCCAAACGGCCCTGCGCCTTCTTCTCTCGGCGCTTGTCCCCGGCGGAGAGAAACTACGACGTGGTGGACAGAGAGCTCCTGGCCATCAAGCTCGCGCTGCAAGAATGGCGCCACTGGCTAGAGGGGGTGGTCCTGACGGACCACAAGAACTTGGAATACCTTCGATCTGCCAAGCGCCTGAACGCCTGCCAGGCGCGCTGGTCCTTGTTCTTTGCCAGGTTCCAGTTTTCCATCACCTTCAGGCCTGGCTCCAAGAACGGCCTGCCCGAGGCCCTCTCTAGGCAGTTCGCCCCCGAGGAGTCGGAGGACACGCTCCACACCATCCTGCCCAGGTCGTGCGTCGTGGGAGCCATCTCCTGGGACATTGAGGGCAAGATCCGGAAGGCGCAGGAAGTGGAACCTGACCCTGGCGGCGGACCGGAGGGGAGGCTGTTCGTGCCATCTGCGGTTCGCGGAGAGGTCATCCACTGGCTACACACCTCCAAGCTCACCTGTCACCCTGGCTCCTCCCGGATGATAAACCTCCTCCAGCGGTCCTTTTGGTGGCTGGGCCTGCGGAGGGATGCGGCCCGCTACGCCCGGGCTTGTCCAATTTGTGCCACCAACAAGTCGGGAAACGCCCCATCCAGCGGGTCTGCTCCAGCCCCTGCCCGTCCCTGGCAGGCCCTGGTCGCACATCACTTTGGATTTCGTCACCGGACTCCCAGTCTCTAATTCCTACGACACCATCCTGACCATCGTGGACCGCTTCTCCAAGGCTGTGCACTTCATTCCCCTACGAGGTCTTCCAACTGCCCTGGAGACGGCGGACCTCCTCATCCAACACGTGGTTAGGCTGCACGGGATTCCGGTGGACGTGGTCTCGGACCGGGAGCCCCAATTTTCCTCTGAGGTTTGGAGATCGTTTTGTAACGCCATTGGAGCCAAGGTGAGCCTCTCCTCCGGCTATCACCCCCAATCCAACGGGCAGTGTGAGCGGACCAACCAGGAGCTGGAGGCTGCGCTCCGCTGTGTAACAGCATCCAAACCCACGTCCTGGAGTAACCATCTTGCCTGGGTTGAATACGCCCACAACACCGCTCGCTCTTCTGCTACAGGGATGTCCCCCTTCAAGGCGTCCCTGGGTTATGACCCCCCGCTGTTCCTGGCGCAGGAGAGTGAGGTAACTGTCCCCTCAGTTAGGGCGCATCTCAGGCAGTTCCGCTCCATCTGGGCATCTGCGCGTAATGCGCTTTTACGCACGGCGGAGCGCAACAGAACTGTGGCGGACCGGCACAGAAGACCTGCCCCGGCGTACAGAGTTGGGCAACGAGTCTACGTGTCAACCCAGGACGTGACATTGAAAGGCGAGAGGAGGAAGCTGGCACAGCGCTTTATGGGACCCTACCCCATCACCCGGATCATCAACCCGGTAGCTGTGCGTGTGGCTATTCCCCCCTCCCTCCGCATCCATCCCACCTTCCACGTGTCCAAGGTGAAGCTGGCAGTCTCCGACCCCCTTTGCCCTCCTCCTGCTGCGCAACCCGCGCCCCGGATGATTAACGGCCATCCGGCCTGGTCCGTCGCCTCCATCCTGGACTCCCGGCGCCGGGGTCGTGGGTTGCAGTACTTGGTGGACTGGGAGGGCTATGGGCCCGAGCATCGACAGTGGGTACCCTCGTCGTTCGTGTTGGACCCATCGCTCATCGCTGACTTCCACCGAGCGCACCCACAGAAGCCATCGCCAGGAGGCGCTGCTAGAGGGGGGAGTACTGTCACGCCGCGCCGCTCATCAGCGGCGCCACCTGCTCGCACACCTGCTCATCATCAGCGGCGAGGGATATAAGCCGCCTCGCCCTGAGCTTCGGCCTGAAGCCGTCAGACTTCGTCACTCATCATCGTGAGTCAAACCTCTACTTCAGCGTAAACATTTTGGGTAAGAAGTCCTTACCTCCTTTCTTTCCCAGTCTGCTCCCCTGTGCACAGGTGGATTCCTCGGCGGCGGACAATGCCTCTCCCTCGCCATTCCTCGCTGCTGCACCGAGCCCTGCAGGTGGCTGTCTACCGGGTCCCGTCCTTGTGGTGCCAGTCATCTGTCTCTCCCAAGTAAGCTCCTCACTCGCTCATTCTCCTCCTGTGTTGGTGTGTGCCCGTCACCCTTTCTCCTTGTGCTCTTTCCCATAGGGTTGCCGGCTGTAAGGTCTCCTGCCTCTGTGCCCGAAGCAGACGCCGCCACCAATACATTTACATCCCGCAGACACACATCCATTCACTCCTGTTGCTAATAAACTATTTGAACTTCTCTGAGCCTGTGTGTGTGCGTCTCCTGAGCCGTGCGTTATGTCACATTAGGTCTCTAACTCCCAAGTCTCTGCTAGCCGTTGATTTAACATCCCTAACAGAGACTTGGTTAGGGCAAGAGGATGATGTTGGTTTAAATGAATCAACTCCCTCTGGTTATTTAAACTGTCAAAATCCCAGAAGTTCTGGTTGTGGAGGAGGAGTAGCAACATTTTACCATTCCAAATTACTAGTTAATGTAAAGCAAAAAACATATTATAATTCCTTTGAGGGCCTGGTCCTCAGTATTGGGCATTTTAGCAATTTTAGGCTAAACCCAGTTTTATTTGCCATAGTTTATCGTCCTTCATCAACCTACTCAGAGATTTTATCCAAATTTGCTGAATTCTTAGTTGATTTAGTGCTGAAATCAGAATAACTATAGTAGGGGACTTTAATATACATGTAGATGTAGATCCTATAGGCCTCCGTCGGTCTATGATGACCATGGAAGAGAATCCTAGATGTCTACTCTGCTGGAACAGCACCGCCTGTGGCTGAACAGGCCAATGTGCGAATGGCAGTCCCTGCCATTCCATTCGGTTCCAAGGTTGTCATAGCCAGGAGCGGCACTGGGGTTAAGCTCCCAGTGCTCATAAAATGCTCCTTACGGCGTGTCTCGAAAAGCCTCTGACAACTAAGTCCAACTCCTAGCCTGACCGTGTGGTTTAGTCTCTAAGCCCGGCAGAACTGCTTTTACTAATAGGAGAAGGGGCAAGGGCGGATCTCTGGCGCCTTAAAACCAGATGCTTCGGGTAGATGGTGGCTCGTCAACCTGGGAAGGTAGCCCATCTAGGGGAAAGTAAACCCTGATTTCAAACCTCCGCTGCCTTGCGGCACACCCGGTCACGGGAAAGGCTTCGGGAGTCAACCCTGAGGAAAAATCTGTAGTCGGAGCCCCTAAGGCAGTTCTCTGTTGTGCTCAACATCGTTCTGGCAGCTCCTGCGACGGCGCTGGTGCCAAACTATAGCAGCCCTGCTGTTCCTTTGGATTCATCGGTGACGTGGAGAGGGGGGACATGCTGCATGGGTAACATCTTGTCCTCCATATCTTCCTGCCCAGGCTTGAATCCTACCAACACCCAACGCTGGAAGGTAGAACACTGGTGTGCATCGGCCTGTTCAGCCACAGGCGGTGTTGTTCCAGCAGAGTAGACGTTTAGGATTCTCTTCCATAAGATAAGATAAGATAAGATAAGATAAGCCTTTATTAGTCCCACAACGGGGAAATTCCAGGATTGCAACAGCACAGGGATAGCAACACTCAGAGCAACAATCAGAAGGCAAGAAAAAAAACAAGCAAGCAAGAGCAACTAATATACATATGTACATATTACTATAAAATATATATATACACACACACACACACACAGACACACAGTGCAGAGCATTGTAGCTGGATGGAATAAATATATGAATATATGAACACACAGTGCAGAGCATTGTAGCTAGATGGAATAAATATGTAAATATATAAACACCCACAGTACGGAGCATTGCAGCTAGGTGGAATAAATATGCAAGTATATAAACACACACAGTGCGGAGCAATGTAGCTAGATGGAATAATATGTAGATATATAAAAACACAGTGCGGAGCATTGTAGCTAGATGGAATAAATATATAGATATATAAATATAAACACACCCAGTGCTGAGCATTGTAGCTAGATGGAATAAATATATAGATATATAAATATAAACACACCCAGTGCAGAGCATTGTAGCTAGATGGAATAAATATGTAAATATATAAACACACACAGTGCAGAGCATTGTTGCTAGGTGGGATGAAACAGCATAACCGTCTATTTAGTTATCCTACATGGTATGATTATGTGCCCATACATATTCTCACCCTCCATAGCGACCGGTATGTTCCTAGTTGTATGCCGGAGAGGACCATTGTGTAAGTCTATTGCATCTTTTGCATTCAAAAAACTATTAGTTTGTTACGTCTTTTTGCTATCTCTGCGAGCAGCCCTGCTTAGGTTGTACAGTCTGACAGCCGTTGGTAGGAAGGACCTACGAAACCTCTCGGTTGTGCACCTGGGATGATGTAGTCTGCTGCTAAATGAGCTCCTCAGTGCATCCAGTATGTCCTGCATAGGGTGGAACTCGGACTCCAGCAGAGATGACAGTTTAGCCACCGTCCTTCTCTCTCCTATCTCCTCCATCGGATCAAGGCGTTGCCCCAGGACAGAGCTAGCTTTCTTAATCAGTTTGTTCAGTCTCTTCCTATTGGCTGCAGTAATGCCACTGCCCCAGCAGACCACTCCAAAAGTGATGGCTGATGCCACCACCGTGTCATAGAATGACTTCAGCAGCGCCCCTTGTACACCAAAAGACCTGAGTCTCCTCAGCAGGAACAGCCTGCGCTGTCCCTTCTTGTAGAGTGCGTCAGTATTGTGTGACCAGTCTAGTTTATTGTTCAGATGAATACCCAGGTACTTGTAGGATGTCACCATCTCGATGTCTGTTCCCTGTATATTTACTGGTGCTGTGAGGGGCTGCCCATGCCTGCGGCAGTCCACCACCAGCTCCTTAGTTTTCCTCGCGTTGATCTGGAGGCAGTTCCGATGGCACCAGTCCACAAAGTCCTGGATAAGCCCTCTGTACTCAGCTTCATCTCCGCTGGAGATGAGACCAACGATCGCAGAGTCATCAGAGAACTTCTGTAGATGGCAATGTGTTGTGTTGTGTGAGAAGTCCGCAGTATAAAGAGTGAACAGGAAGGGAGCCAGCACCGTTCCCTGGGGGGCCCCCGTGCTACTGATGATCGTGTCGGAAACACAGTCCCGGGTTCTCACAAACTGAGGCCGGTTCGTGAGGTAGTCCAGGATCCATGATGACAGGAGCTGGTCCACCCCTGCGCGCAGCAGCTTGTCCTTCAGGATCATCGGTTGGATGGTGTTGAAAGCACTGGAGAAGTCAAAGAACATGATCCTCACCATATTCCCGGGCTTCTCCAGGTGGGACAGAGAACGGTGAAGGAGGAAGATCACCGCATCCTCCACCCCAATGCCATGCTGGTAGGCGAACTGGAGTGGATCCATCGCTGGTTCCACCAGGGGGCGGAGATGAGCAAGGAGCAGTCTCTCCAGGGTCTTCATCAAGTGGGACGTCAAGGCCACCGGTCTGAAGCTGTTCAGGTCTTTGGGGTGGGAAGTTTTTGGTACAGGTACCACACAAGATGTTTTCCACAGCTGTGGTACCCGCCCCAGTTTCAGGCTCATGTTGAAGATATATGTCACAATCCCACACAGCTGGTCTGCACAGGACTTGAGGAGCTTTGCGCTGATGCCGTCCGGTCCCGACGCCTTCCTCGCCTTGATCTTCCTCAGCTCCGTCCTCACCTGGGTCTTGGTCAGGGTCAGGATGGGAGGCTGTGTGTTGGGAGTGGGGGGGGGGGGTGTCGGTGGAGTGGGGAGTGGGTAGCAGGACTTGATTTCTTAGAGGCAGCAGTGGTTGTTGTGCAGACAGGGGGGAGGGCGGTTGGTCAAATCTATTGAAAAACAGATTCAGGTTGTTCGCCCACTCCCTGCCCCCCGTGGCCTGGGGGGAGGTATTCTGGAGCCCCGAGATGGTTTTGAGGTTTCTCCAGACCCCGCTGATGTCGCTCTGTTGCAGCTTGTCCTCCATCTTCTTCCTGAAGCTGTCCTTGCCTTCTCTGATCTTTCTCCTCAGCTCCCTCTGTACGGACTTCAGCATCTCCCTGTTCCCCGACCTGAAGATCCTCTTCTTCTCTCTCAGAAGTGTTTTTATCTCAGGGTTGATCCAGGGTTTGTTGTTTGAGTGACACCGTATGGTCTTGGTGGGAACGGATTTGTCCACACAGAAGCTGAGGTAGCCCGTGAAGGTGTGAATGAGGCCATCGATGTCCTCACCATGTGGATCGCAGAGCTGCTTCCAGGCAGTGGCTTCAAAACAGTCCTTTAGAGTGTCCATTGTCTCCTCAGACCATAACTCCACAGTGTGCATGGCCGGAGGTTGTCTGTGCACTAGGGGTTTGTACACCGGTCGGAGATGAACCAAGTTGTGATCCGATCTCCCAAGTGGGGGGAGTTGTGATGAGGTGTACGCCTCCTTAGTGTTTGCGTAGAACAAATCCAGTGTTTTATTGTCTCTAGTGTGGCATGTGACATACTGGGTGAAAGTGGGCAGAATGGGAGACAGTGAAACGTGGTTGAAATCGCCTGAGATGAGGAGAAGAGCATCTGGGTGTTCTGTCTGCAGCCTGCTGGTTACTGAATGGATGACGTCACGCGCTGTCCCAGCGTTCGCCTTCGGATTTGCATAAACAACAATGCAGATCACGTGTGAGTGTTCTCTCGGGAGATATGTAGGCCTCATGCTAACAGCTAGCAACTCAATGTCTTTGCTGCAGTGTCGTTGTTTAACAGTGATATGTCCCGGTCTGCACCAGTTGTTGTTAACATACATTATCACTCCACCGCCCCTAGTTTTGCCACTCTCTGGTGTTCGGTCAGCTCGTATCATGTGAAAACCCTCCAGCTCAATGTTAGCATCTGCTGCTAGTTCAGTTAGCCACGTCTCAGTAAACAAAAGGAGAGAGCACTCCCGGTAAGTGCTATCATAACGGGAGATAGCCGCTAGCTCTTCTAACTTTCCCAGTATCGACCGTACATTTCCCATGACAACAGATGGAAGGGAGGGTCTGTACCTTATATTTTTTGTCCTCCGCCTTACTCCAGCCCGGCAGCCGCGGCGTTTTCGCCTCAGTTCTCTCGGTATGGTCATCCATATTCATCCATATGGACATCCATTCCATATGTCCATATATATGGACATATGGAATGTCCATATATATGTCCATATGGTCATCCATATGGACATCCATTCCATGGTCATCATAGACCGACGGAAGCCGACGACGGGAGTCCCTGTCACACAGGTCGCACTTGTGGATGGTCTCTGTGCTGCTAGGTCTGTGGCGGTTCTTCCTGTGGGTGCTTTTTTCATCTGCTGCAGCAGTCAGTTTCTTCTCACCAGCCTTGAGCTGTCTGGTCAGGGTGCCTCTCCATTTGGAGCGGTCCGTTGCGAGGTCCTCCCAGCACTCTGCGTTGATCTCCAGGGTCTTCATATCTCTCTTGCAGACGTCTCTGAAGCGCAGCTGCGGGCAGCCAGCGTCTCTCCTGCCAGTCGCCAGTTCTCCGTAGAGGACGTCTTTGGGGATTCTGCCATCCTCCATGCGGTGAACATGGCCTATCCAGCGGAGCCTGCGCTGCCTAAGTAGAGAGAACATGGAGGGAAGGCCGGCGTGGGACAGGACTTCTGTGTTGAGCCTGTTGAGCCTCAGTCTGTGTTGACTTCTGTGTTAGATGTAGATAGTGATTGCCTTAATATGGCATTTAATTCAATATTAGACTCGATGGGGTTTTCTCAGAAAGTAGGAAATTCTACCCATTATCTCCACCATACGTTGAACCTTGTTCTGACATATAGCATAGAAATAGAAAATCTGGTAGTGTCTCCTCATAACCCTGTACTGTCAGACCATTGTCTGTTAACCTTTGATTTTACTATTTCTGACTATTTGGCTCCTAAGTAAAAATATTACTAAAGTAGATGCCTCTCAGATGATGTTGTAACCAAATTTATGCACATTGTTTCCTCTATGCCATGTGTCAACACAACGGAAATAAGCTATAGACAGCTTGCTCCTTCTGCAATTGATAGCATGGCAGATAGTATTACAGCTTCTCTGCATCAGACTCTAGACATGGTGACCCCTTTAAAAAAGAAAAAGTCTAATTAGAGATTTCTAACTCCTTTGTTCAACACAGAAACTCATAGCTTAAAACAGAAGACTCGTCAATTAGAAAGAAAATGGCACTCCACTCCTCCACTCCACTCTTTTTCATCCCACCAGTTGGACTTCATCTGTCTGGTGTACTTCTGTAGCTCACTCTGAACCTTTGAGTATTTCTTCTTCTTCGACCTTGTGTTACATGATAGGTTTTCCTGCCTAGCTGTATTCCTTGCTTCTAGTAGTTTTTTCAGGTGTTCGTCATGCTCATCAAACCAATCTTGATGTTTCCTCTCAGGGTAGCCTAATACATCACTCGCAGTCTGACACACCGTATCCTTCAGTGTTACCCATTTCTCTTCTACAGTGGGGTAAAAAAGTATTTAGTCAGCCACCAATTGTGCAAGTTCTCCCACTTAAAGGATGAGAGAGGTCTCCAATTTTCATCATAGGTATACCTCAACTATGAGAGACAAAATGAGAAAAAAAATCCAGAAAATCACTGTTCTGATAGCTATTTAATGTTAAAAGTTAAGGTGGAATATTATTTATATTCTTAATTAATGCTGAATAACACGTTGTAATATTGTGTTGGGTTCACCTTAGAATCGGCATAGTTCGCAGCCGAAGGTGACGTCACCTTCAGCTCCGACTAACTGTAAACAGAAAGTTGGTCGGAGTATTGAGAAAAACAATCTGTTGTGTGTGTTTACCGCCGTCAGTTAACTTCAGTAGCAGTCACATACATCCTCTGCCCTTGGTAGCATCGTGGGTATGTATTAATTGTTATTGTTTGTGTGCATTTCTGGATGATTTGTTTGAGGTCATGTTGGGTTTGATGATTTTAGATGCTAAAAGTGGTCTCCCGCGATTTACGCTGGCAACAGCCGTTGGATTGGTCGGAGGACATTGACAGATAATTTGGAGGGAAAGCAATTCATTGTGGCGGCGGGAGTTGTTGTGAACATAATTTTATATTGTATTTGAGTTAAAAAGCAAAGTAATTCATATAATTTGTGGGAAGATAAAATATGATTTGTATTAGAAGTTGAGTTCATATATTTTCATTGTAATATCTGTACAACGGTCAAAGAGTGATTATGCTTTTTTTTTTTTTTTGACTTATTTTGTACCCGTAGGTAGATTTGTTCTGCAGTCCGGTGACAAGCCACCAGCTGCCGGTCGCTGCGTGCGCAAGCGCTCCTTAACTCCCTAACCTGCATGTTTTTTACATTTGGGAGGAAACCGGAGAAATCCCGGAGTAAACCCACGCAAACACGGGGAGAACATGCAAACTCCACACAGATCACTGTTGGCCGGGGGCAGGGATCAAACCCACGATCTCACGGTCCCCGTGATCCCCCGGCCGAGGGTAAAACTGTGCTGCCACAGTGCTAACCACTGCTCCACCGTGCAGCCTTGTACTGTATGTTACAGTTTCACCTTTCCTTGTATCATTAAACCTGTGGACCGAGAGCTGTGTCTTCAGAGTCTTGACGTGAGGAAGGAGTTTAGCTGACTGTCCAATCAGCAGAGGCAGTACAGTGAAACCACGGCTTCCTAGCGGGCATGATAACGTGAACATGCTGGCAGACAGTGAGTAGATCATCGTCACACTCGACCAATAAACGATCAACACATCAGTGTCTATTCAGAAGTACGCTCGCGAACTGTGCTAGTCAGAAAAAAGAGCCATGTCAAAGACACACTCACACGCTTCTTCTGCGCACTCCAGTGTGTCATCTACAGAGTCTGCTGCAGCCAAAGCAAGAGCACGAGGGGAAGCAGCAAAAGCTTGCCTTTCCTACGCTGAAGAAGAAATAAGCCTAAAACTAGAAAAAGCTAAGTTGGAAGCATCAATGCAAATGCTACAATATAAGAAAGAGACTGCTGCAGCTGTTGCTGAAGCAGAAGTGCTGGAAGCTGCAGTTGACAGTGGTGAAAAACGAAGTCGAGAGTTTGTATTATTAGATTCTGCCTCCTTGACAGCCACACAACGCACTCAACAGTATGTTGCTGACCAAGCCAAAGTGTTGGAGGCAGAACACCAGCTATGTGTAGATGATGCCCCAATAAAATCAGACTCACACCCCAGCCCACAGCGGGTTCAGATATATAAGGATGAAAATGTTTGTGACCCACAGCAAGTGAAATTTGAAAGCAGTAATATTACTCCAACACAGCACTCCAGATTTCAAAATGACTATTGTGATACATTTTCCCCATCTTATCCTGTACCTCCTAATTCCAACCATAACAGCTCCACTCCAAATGACTTTGTGAGGTACCTTGCACGCCGTGAGCTTGTGTCTACAGGCTTACTTCAATTTAATGATAAGCCTGAGAATTACAGAGCTTGGAAATGCTCATTTCTGTCTGCAATCAGCGGCTTAGATCTAACAGCAAGTGAGGAGATGGACCTTCTTTTAAAGTGGCTTGGCAAGGAGTCAAAAGAATATGTTGAGCAGCTCAGAGTAATTCACATCAATCATCCGGAAGCAGGCCTGAATATGATTTGGGATAGACTCGAGCAAACTTACGGCTCGCCAGAGGCAGTAGAGGACGCTCTTTTCAAACGCATCGACACTTTTCCAAAGATAGGAAACCGAGATTATGCCAAACTGACTAAGTTGAGTGATCTTCTGATGGAACTTCTATCAGCAAAGGATGAAGGAGACTTACCTGGTCTCTGGTAAGTCTTCTGGACACCAGAAGAGCAGTTACAACTGAGCTAAAAAAACACCAAAAAATGCCTGTAGAGGAAACGAACCCTGAACCCTTCGAGGCTGCTGAACTGGAGAAAGTCCTACAGGGCCTGAAATGTGGAAAGGCAGCAGGATACGATAACATCTTCCCAGAATTCATGAAAAATCTTGGCCCCCGAGCCCTAACCTGGTTGACACAATTCTACACAAGGATCACACAAACAAACTCGATCCCAAAGAAATGGCGGACAGCAAAGGTCATTGCCATCCCAAAACCTGGCAAAGACCACAAACTACCAGCAAGCTACCGCCCAATCTCCCTACTCAGCGTTCCTTACAAAATCATGGAGCGCCTAATACTGCAACGCATTTCCCCAGAAATAGAGGATATTCTAAGTGTGGATCAAGCAGGTTTCCGCAAGGACCGCAGTACAGGAGAACAAGTACTGGCCCTAACCACCTTCATCGAAAATGGCTTCGAGAGCAGACTGAAGACAGGGGCTGTGTTTCTCGATCTTACAGCCGCCTATGATACGGTCTGGCACAAAGGCCTCCTCCTGAAACTTATAAAGGCGATCCCTGCTTGGGCAACAGAAATTATAAAAACCCTGCTGACCAACCGAAGGTTCAGAGTCCACCTCAGTCAGAACACAAGTGCATGGAGAATGCAGAAAAACGGACTCCCACAAGGCTCAGTTCTAGCTCCAACTCTGTTCAACCTCTACATAAATGACCTGCCTACTACAAAATCCCGCAAATTCATCTATGCAGACGACATCTGTTTGGCATTCCAAGCACCAGACTTTGAACCACTGGAACGGGTGCTCACGGAAGATCTTGCTAAACTGGACCAGTTCTGCAAAATCTGGCGCCTAAAACCAAGCCCAGCAAAAACCGTCTCCAGTGTATTTCATCTCCACAATGCAAAAGCTGCCAGAGAACTAAACATCCACCTGAGCGGACTCAAGCTTAAGCATGCCCCAAATCCAACTTATCTTGGAGTGACCCTTGATAGGACCTTATCCTTCAAGGAACATCTAAAGGGGACGGCTGCTAAGGGGAAAGTACGAAACAACCTGCTCTGCAAGCTCACTGGTGCAAAATGGGGGGCGGCAGTCTCCACCCTGCGCACCTCAGCACTGGCCCTTTCATACTCTGTAGCAGAATATTGTGCCCCTGTCTGGTCCAGGTCATCTTACACACACCATGTAGACACCCAGCTCAACTCAACCATGAGAACTATAACTGGAACAATCCGCTCAACACCACTCCCCTGGCTCTCTGTACTGTCAAACATAGCCCCTCCACACATCCGGCGAGCAGCATTAACTCAAAGGATGCTCCAAAAAGTTAAAGATTTTCCTCACTTACCAATCCATGCAGATATCTACACCCCACCCACTACCCGACTTTCATCCAGATGGCCGATTTGGAAAAACCCTCCCCCAGCTGACTTTACCATCCAGACAGCTTGGCAAGAGGAATGGGAGACCAAGGAGGTCCCAAACAAACAGCTGGTGATAAACCCCAACCAACAGGTCCCGGGCACCAACCTCCCAAGGAGACAGTGGTCTACACTCAATCGCTTCAGGACTGGACATGGCCCCTGCTTGGCCAGCCTTCACAGATGGGGCAGTAACCCTAGTCCACTGTGCGCATGTGGAGAGGAGCAAACTATGGAACACATCATAGAGGCTTGCCCGCTCCAAAGACTGGAAGGAGGATTACACACCCTCCATACAGCAAACCAGGAGGCAACTGCTTGGCTTAAGGACTTTGCATTCGCTAAATAAATAAACCTGGTCTCTCCTTCCTCGACACGGCAAGAGGTGTCAACCCAATCGTGCAGAAACTCCCCTTTCATCTGCAGGAAAAGTGGGCTTCAGCTGGTGCATCTTATAAGCGACAAAAGCATGTGCCTTATCCTCCCTTTGCCTTTTTTGTAAAATTCATTAGCCAGGAAGCTAGCATTGCCAATGACCCAAGCTTCAACTTCATCACTCAGACAGACACTGTTCCCAGGGCTGAAAAGTTAGCATGGCAGCCAAACAAACATCAAAGAGTCTCAGTCTGCAAAACCAAGATATCCACCAGAGCTAATTCTGATTCTACTGACTCCTCATTAAAATCTGATGGCCGTGATAAAATGTGTCCTATTCATGGGAAACCACACCCTTTAAATAAATGTCGTGCTTTCAGAGAAAAAGCAATTAAAGATCGTAAGATGTTTTTGAAAGAGAACACTCTGTGTTTTAAATGTTGTTCGTCTTCGTCACACATCGCTAAAAACTGCAAGGCCAAAGTTCAGTGTTCTGAGTGCAAGAGCGAAAAACATAACTCAGCCCTACATCCAGGACCCGCACCCTGGACAGAAGTGAAGGATCCTGATCCAGAGCATGGCGGGGAGGAGGCCGAAACCGTGCCTCAACCTCAATCCGATATTACGAACAAATGCACAAAGGTCTGCGGTGGAGATCTGAAAGACAGATCCTGTTCCAAAATATGCCTCGTGAAAGTATATCCAGCCGGTCACAGAGACAAAGCAGTGAAGCTCTATGCAATTCTGGACGAGCAGAGCAACAGGTCCCTGGTTCGTTCACAGTTCTTCGACGTGTTTGGCGACAGAAGTCCAAGTGCTCCTTACACACTGAGAACATGCGCAGGAATGAAGGAATCATCAGGAAGGAGGGCAAGCGGCTATGAAGTGGAATCTCTAGATGGGACAGTCCGCATTCCATTACCCAGCCTCATAGAGTGCAACGACATTCCCGACAACAGAGACGAGATTCCAACCCCTGAGGTTGCTCTTCATCATACACATTTAAAGACAATGGCGCACTTCATCCCAGATATGGATCCAAATGCCCAGATCATGCTTCTCCTCGGTCGGGACATTATCAGAGTGCATAAAGTTCGCAAACAGGTGAATGGCTCACACAACCAGCCCTATGCACAGAAATTATATCTAGGGTGGGTTGTTGTAGGCCACAGGTGTCAAACTCATTCCATGGAGGGCCAAGACCCTGCAGGTTTTACCTCCACCCAGTGTCTTCAACAGGTGATTTCTCTGAATTTCGTCCTACTGATTGCTGATCAGTGAAAACACCTGCTGAAGAGACTGGGTGGAAGTAAAACCTGCAGGGTCTTGGCCCTCCATGGAATGAGTTTGACACCCCTGTTGTAGGCAATGTGTGTCTTGGCAGCGTCCATAGACCATCAGTAATCAACGCCTTCTACACAAATTAAATTAAATTAAATTTAATTTAATTTAAATTAATTTAAACACCACAGAGCTACGTCGGCCATCTCTCTTCGAACCATGCCCTAATGTGTTCTGTGTTAAGGAAAAGTACAGCACCATCCAGGTCACAAACCACCCACCTGCATATTCTGTGGAGGAAGCTACCTGTGACATTGATCATCTTGGGTGCAGTGTGTTCAAGAGGACCAGAGAGGATAATCAAGTTGCTCTTTCAATTCAGGATGCTTCATTCATGAAAATAATGAATAATGGACTACAGAGAGACTCAAACAACAGCTGGGTAGCTCCATTGCCCTTTAAGAATCCACGTCGGCGGCTTCCCAACAACAGGCCTCAAGCACTGAACCGCCTTGTGTCCCTCGCGCGAAATTTCGAGAGGAAGCCAGAAATGAAGGAACACTTCCTTAGCTTCATGGGACAGATGTTTAAAAATGGTCATGCTGAATTAGCCCCTCCCCTCAATGAGGAAGAAGAACGATGGTATTTGCCAACATTTGGTGTGTACCATCCTAAGAAACCAAAAAAGATTAGAGTGGTTTTTGATTCCAGTGCCCGATTCAATGGTGTGTCACTCACCGATGTGCTGTTGACTGGGCCTGACCTGAACAACACATTACTAGGTGTACTGATCTGCTTCAGAAAAGAAGCTGTCGCATTCACAGCGGACATTGAACAAATGTTCTATTCTTTTTTGGTTAGAGAAGAAGATAGGAACTTCTTGAGGTTCCTCTGGTTCCGTGATAACGATCTCTCCAAAGCTGTTGTTGACTATCGCATGACTGTCCATGTCTTCGGAAATAGCCCTTCCCCTGCAGTGCCTATTCACGGCTTGCACCAGTCCATTCAGGTCAGCGAGTTTCACATTGACCCTGACGTAAAGCACTTTGTAATGCGAGACTTTTACGTAGACGATGGACTGAAGTCTCTGCCCACAGTCAAAGCTTCTGTCGACTTACGAAAAAAGACACAGGAAGTCCTCTCCAAGTCAAACCTGAGGCTACATAAGATTGCAGCAAACAATAAAGAGGTCATGGAAGCCTTTCCATCTAAGGACCATGCGAGTGACCTTAAAGACCTTGACCTCAGTGCAGACAAAGTGCCAATGCAACGCAGTCTTGGACTCAATTGGAACCTCCAAACAGATTGCTTTGTCTTCGTCGTCTCTGATGAGATAAAACCTTACACTCGCCGAGGTGTCTTATCCACCATCAACAGTCTCTACGACCCTCTTGGGTTTGTAGCACCGGTTACTATCCAAGGCAAGGCTATTCTTAGGGAACTCACTGTTGATGTCATATCCGGCTCTAGGGAGCCGGGCAATCAGAGCCAGGGACAAGCCAGTGAGTCGTGATGGTTTATTTTGGGTAAGGGATAAGGGATGAGGAGAGCACAGATACTCATGCAGAGGTACACTCACAGGTTGCACAGCGCAGAGGTAAGCAGCTCGTACCGGACGTGGGGGTAACAAGACGTACATACTCACAGCGGGATACAAACACAGGAATGCTGCAAGAGGAGTATAAGCTGACACCAGACGAAGGGGCTTCAGCTTAGCAATGTGTTTATGTCGCAGCCCCGAGTCATTGAGGCTGCTCCTATTTATCCTCATTGGCAGCGCCCCAGCTGATGAGGACTAATTGGCCCCCAGCCGTCCGTAATGCTGGCAGCTGGGAGCCTGCTGAGACGCTGCTCAATGGGAAAAGGGAAAACATGGGCTGAGTGCCGAGACGGCATCTCAACCCGTGGTGACAGTTGAGAATGGTGACTGGGATGCGCCATTACCTCGAGAAATGGAGGAAGTCTGGACTTCCTGGAGAGCTTCTCTAAAAGAGTTGTCAAACCTGTCAATCTCCAGGCCCTACACTGAAACTTCACCATCAGCAGCTGTCAGCAGGGAATTATGTGTCTTCTCTGATGCCTCAACGAAAGCAATCGCCGCAGCAGCATATCTCAAAATCACGGACACTGCTGGAAATAATCATGTCGGGTTTGTTATGGGAAAGGCCAAGCTGGCCCCCCGTCCAGAGCATACAATCCCGAGACTAGAGCTTTGCGCAGCAGTACTTGCTGTTGAGTTAGCTGACCTGATCTCATCAGAACTTGATCTCCATCTCGATGCAGTGACATATTACACAGACAGCAAAGTGGTTCTGGGTTACATTTGCAATGAAACCAGACGCTTTTATGTGTATGTAAATAACCAGGTCCAGTGTATTCGAAGATCCTCCAGTCCACATCAGTGGCACTATGTAGCCACGAACCAGAACCCTGCAGATCATGCAACGCGTTCTGTTGCTGCAGGCCTGTTAAGCAACACTAACTGGTTTAGTGGACCTAGCTTTTTGTCCAAACCAGAGCAAGATGTCTCCGAAAGTACCTTTGACCTTGTGGACTCAAGTTCAGATCCAGACATCCGTCCTCTAGTGTCCACTTTTAGCACTGCAACTGCATCCAAGCAGCTTGGTTCCCAAAGATTTGCCAAGTTCTCTTCGTGGAAGTCACTGACTCGTGCCATCGCGCACCTGAAACACATAGCTCGTTGTTTCAACACAGCCATGATGAACAACTCTTGTAAAGGCTGGCATCTTTGTATGGCAGAATTTAGTGTTGAGGAACTCAACCAAGCCTCAGCTATCATCATTCAAACGGTGCAGGAAGAGGTTTACAATGAGGAAATCAAATGTAGCAGAATGCACAAAAAGATCCCTAAAAGCAGTCCCCTCAAAAATCTGGATCCATTTGTCGACACACACGGCCTGCTAAGAGTCAGAGGTCGTCTTCACCATTCAGGTCTTGATCAGAGCGAGAAGACTCCTTTGATCATTCCAGGCAATCATCATATTGCAACCTTACTCATTCGACAGTATCATGAACAGGTCCACCATCAAGGGCGTTTCTTTACGGAAGGAGCTGTCCGTTCAGCTGGCTTTTGGATAGTCGGCGTAGATGGCGGCATAGTGTGTTTCTGATGTAGCCTTTGTTACTTTGGTCCCAGCTCTCTGCAGGTCATTCACTAGGTCCCCCCATGTGGTTCTGGGATTTTTGCTCCCCGTTCTTGTGATCATTGTGACCTCACGGGGTGAGATCTTGCATGGAGCCCCAGATCGAGGGAGATTATCAGTGGTCTTGTATGTCTTCCATTTTCTAATAATTGCTCCCACAGTTGATTTCTTCAAACCAAGCTGCTTACCTATTGCAGATTCAGTCTTCCCAACCTGGTGCAGGTCTACAATTTTGTTTCTGGTGTCCTCTGACAGCTCTTTGGTCTTGGCCATAGTGGAGTTTGGAGTCTGACTGTTTGAGGTTGTGGATAGGTGTCTTTTATACTGATAACGAGTTCAAACAGGTGCCATTAATACAGGTAACGAGTGGAGGACAGAGGAGCCTCTTAAAGAAGAAGTGACAGGTCTGTGAGAGCCAGAAATCTTGCTTGTTTGTAGGTGACCAAATACTTATTTTACTGAGAAATTTACCAAATAATTCATTAAAAATCCTTCAATGTGATTTTCTGGATTTTTTTTTCTCATTTTGTCTCTCATAGTTGAGGTATACCTATGATGAAAATTGGAGACCTGTCTCATCTTTTAAGTGGGAGAACTTGCACAATTGGTGGCTGACTAAATACTTTTTTGCCCCACTGTATGTCATTCTCTGAGTTGTTGCTGTCCCAGTCTTTCAATTTTTCAACCATTTCCTGTGTAAGTTCTTCCTGCTTCTTTTGGCCTTTCAGTACACGAGTGTTTACCTTCCGTGGTGGCTTCACACCTGTCCTGTAGTGCTGTTTTCGTCTGCAAATCCTTAATCTAGATCTCAGCATAACATGATCAGTGCCACAGTCCACGCCTCTCATTGCTCTGGTGTCCAACACATCCCTTATGTCTCTCTGCCTGACTATGATGTAGTCTAATAAGTACCAGTGCTTGGATCTTGGGTGCATCCATGTCTTCTTGTGTGTGTCCTTGTGCTTAAATAGAGTGTTGGTTATCACAAGGTTGTACTCTGAACATAGTGCAAGTAGAAGTTCTCCGTTAGCATTGCACTTGCCTACTCCATGACTGCCTAGCACGCCTTTCCATTTCTCGGTGTCCGAACCAACTCTGGCATTAAAATCTCCAACGAGTATCAGCCTATCATCAGTCGGTACACGCCTGATAGTCTCACATAAATCACTGTAGAACTCTTCCTTCACCTCCTCTGTGTTGGTCATTGTTGGGGCATATATACTGATGAGTGTGGCATACATCTTTTGCTGTAGTGGGAGTCTCATAGTCATTATCCTGTTGTTGATTGGCACCGGTTCCTCATCAAGCATTGCTGCTATCTCCTTTCTAACTGCAAAGCCCACTCCTGCTTCTCTCCTTTCTTGAGTTGATCTCCCACTCCAAAAGAAGATGTACCCATGGTCTTCCAAGCTGTCATATCCAGGCAATCTTGTTTCACTAAGTGCAGCTATGTCTACATTGAACAGATCACCGCAGACCTTGTAAGCCCGGGCAGCGTCCGAGCTGGTATGAGTTGCTTTCTGATTGGCCATTTCATGAAACTGCTTGCAAAGTATTTGAGTGCTGCTAGCTTTTGCTGGACTAGCAGCACATTCTTGGCAGATAAAGGTAATATCAGTCGCAAGGACAAGCCAAGACAAACTGACTCCAGTATCTGTTGCAGTGACTGGCCAGATGATAGGTTTGTTTATCTCTGCTCTTTGTGTAGTGCATGTGACAATGCACCGACTGTCACAGTCCACCACAGACCTTGTAACAGATGTGTTTATCTGCCAGGATGTCCAGTCTCACCCTGTGTAACTGGGAGTGGTCCACCACAGACTTGTGACAGATATTGTTTTTAGTTCTGCCAGGATGCCCTGTTTCACCCTTCATGCCCTCGGAAGGGCGGGGATGCCGGTTGAGTCGCCGACGGCCTGACCCATGAGACAGGTAGTACCAGTTTTCATAGTTATCCGGTAGCAAGCAAGCCAATGCCTGACCTGACAAAAAAAAAAGGGGGGGGGGATATAGGTCTCAGTTAAAAGCTGCCAATTTCTGACCAAAAAAGTGCAATTTTATGGGTAAAAAGCTGCAACTTTAGCAAAAAGACAAAAAAACGGTGTAAATTTCCAACTGTTTACAACCTAAAAACGCTGCAGATCTAAGATTTGAGTAAAATGCTGCAAGTTTAAGCTTTTTTTTTAACTGCAAATTCAAGAGTAAGAACAGTTCTAAATTCATGAGGAAAAAGCTGCAAAATTATGAATAATAAAAAGCTGTAAATTTTCAAGTAAGAAGCTGCACATTTCTGAGTAAAATGGCTGTAACTGCAGGAAAATCCTGCAAATTTATGAGAAAAATCCTCACATTTACAAAAGAATGTTTCTGATTTACACTACCGTTCAAAAGTTTGGGGTCACCCACACAATTATTTTGGGTTTTCCATGAAAAGTCACACTTATTTACCACCATGAGCTGTAAAATGAATAGAAAATATAGTCAAGACATTGACAAGGTTAGAAATAAGGATTTGTATTTGAAATAATAATTTTTTCCTTCAAACTTTGCTTTCGTCAAAGAATCCTCCATTTGCAGCAATTACAGCATTGCAGACCTAACATGATTGTAGGTCAGCAGCAGTTCACTGCTAATGACTCTGCTTCTGTGTGGAGAGGACTGAGGCAAATCCCCAACTATCGGCCTCAGGCTCCTAAAGGTCAGGATGACAAAGCCCTTTGTCAAAGACTGTCCCAACACTATGCCCGTTTTGACACCTCGTCATCTGTGTCCAACTCCCCCCCTCTCTCCAGCTCCACAGCCTCCACGATCCCTACTTCATCAAAGGCGCCCCCCCTCCTCCCCCCCTGCCCTTATCATCAGTGAGCAGGACGTGCTCAAACAGTTCTCCAGACTGAACCCGCGCAAGGCCCCCGGTCCGGACGGCGTGTCTCCCTCCACCCTGAGACACTGTGCGAAACAGCTGGCTCCTGTCTTCACAGACATTTTTAACACCTCCCTTAAGCTATGCCACGTGCCGACCTGCCTCAAATCCTCCACCATCATCCCTGTCCCCAAGAAGCCACGGATCACTGGACTTAATGACTACAGACCTGTAGCGCTCACCTCTGTAGTCATGAAGTCCTTTGAGCGCCTGGTCCTGCCCCACCTCAAGTCCATCACCACCCCTCTCCTGGACCCGCTGCAGTTTGCCTACCGAGCCAACAGGTCTGTAGACGACGCAGTCAACCTGGCCCTCCACTCCATCCTGCAGCACCTGGACTCCCCGGGAACCTACGCCAGGATCCTGTTTGTGGACTTCAGCTCCGCATTCAACACCATCCGCCCCGCTCTGCTCCGGGACAAGCTGTCCCTGCTCAACGTGCCTGACTCCCTCTGCAGGTGGATCACCGACTTCCTGACAGACCGGAGGCAGCATGTGCGGCTGGGGAAGACTGTCTCAGACTCTGCTAGCATCAGCACCGGATCACCCCAGGGCTGTGTACTTTCCCCCCTACTCTTCTCCCTTTATACCAACTCCTGCACCTCCAGCCACCAGTCTGTCAAGTTGATCAAGTTTGCGGACGACACCACCCTCATCGGGCTCATCTCCAACGGCGACGAGTCCGCCTACAGGAGAGAGGTGGCCCAGCTGGCGTCCTGGTGCAACAACAACAACCTGCAGCTGAACGCTCTGAAGACAGTAGAGATGATTGTGGACTTCAGGAAAGTCACAACCCCTCTGCCCCCCCTCACCCTCACAGGCTCTCCCATCACCACTGCTGATTCCTTCCGCTTCCTAGGCACCACCATCACCAGGGACCTCAAGTGGGAGCCGACCATCAGCTCCCTCATCAAAAAGGCCCAGCAGAGGATGTTCTTCCTGCGGCAGCTGAGGAAGCTCAAGCTACCCACCAAGATGTTAGTGCAGTTCTACACAGCCATCATCGAGTCCATCCTCACCACCTCCATAACCGTGTGGTACGCAGGAGCCACTGCCAGGGACAGACTAAGGCTGCAGTGCGTCGTGCGCACTGCTGAGAAGGTGATCGGCTGCAAGCTCCCATCTCTCCAGGATCTGTACATCTCCAGGACCCGGAGGCGTGCTGGCTGGATCATAGCCGATCCCTCACACCCTGGTCACGTACTGTTTGCCCCCCTCCCCTCAGGTAGAAGACTTCGGTCCATCCAGACTAAAACCTCCCGTCACATGAACAGCTTCTTCCCCTCTGCCATCAGACTGCTGAACACTAAGTGACTTATTGACTCTCGTGCACTATGTACAGCAGCTCAACCAGACTCATGTCAATCATCACTGTTTTCTCCCTGCACTACCGACTGCACTATATGGTTCTCCACATTATCTGCTGCTCGCTAATATATTTTAACTGCTGACCAGTATTACTCACTCTTATTCTACACTTTATTGCATGTATAGTTTATTTCTTTTATTTTATCATGTTTAATGTTGCAGCATTGCACCGAGACAAATTCAGGGATGATGGTGGAGGATTTGAGGCAGGACGGCACGTGGCATAGCTTAAGGGAGGTGTTGAAAATGTCTGTGAAGACAGGAGCCAGCTGTTTCTCACAGTGTCTCAGGGTGGAGGGAGACACGCCGTCCGGACCGGGGGCCTTGCGCGGGTTTCACACGACTTTAGACCTTCTGTACTTAAACGGGTCTTTTTTTTCTGGTGATTTTGTGCCATTTTCATGTAACTTTTTTTGTTAGTTTGCAGCCCTTTGCATAAGCAGTATGATCTGTGTTTTACCAAAATTTCATTTATCAGAGATAAAATCAGTCAGATTCTTCCCACCATTAACTTAAATACAGTAACTACTACAACTCCTTCAATTGATATCTGTTTGGATCAGTTTACTCCAACTGACCTTTTAGAGTTAGACAAAATAATTTCCTCATCCAAGCCTTCAACTTGTCTTTTAGACCCTATTCCTACCAGGTTATTTAAAGATTATTGGTAGCTTTATTCTTCAAATAATCAATTGCTCATTAACTTTAGGCCATGTACTGCAGGCTTTTAAAACTGCTGTAATTAAACCCTTACTCAAAAAGCCAACGCTGGATCCAGGAGTTTTAGCTAACTATAGACCAATCTCTAATTTGCATTTCATTTCAAAAATCTTAGAAAGAGTTGTTGCTATGCAATTATTTGACCACTTGCAGGGAAATGATTTATTTGAAGAGTTTCAATCTGGGTTTAGAATCCATCATAGCACTGAAACAGCCTTAGTGAAGGTCACTAATGACCTTCTTATCACATCTGATAATGGACTTGTTTTTGCACTTGTCCTTTTAGACCGGAGTGGTGGCTCAGTTGGTAGAGCATCCGCCCACACCCGGGAGGCAGGGGTTCAAATCCCGGCCGGGTCATACCAAAGACCATATAAAAATGGTATTTTCTGCCTTCTAGCGTGGTGCTCCACATAATGGAACGGAGAAAGTAAAAGTTACGCACAGAGCTACCAGAGAACTGACCCCCCACTGTAGCTTTCACTACTTACAGTAGCTGTGTGGCCTAGGGTCAGAGAAATGGAGATGGGCGCCGCCCCATGCGTCTTCAAGGCGTGAAGGGAATTAACTAACTAACTAACCTTTTAGACCTTAGTGCAGCTTTTGATACCATCGATCATGATATTCAACTTGATAGATTAGAACACTATGTTGGACTTAATGGAACTTCATTGCAGTGATTTAGATCGTATTTATCTGATAAGTTCCAGTTTGTTCATGTCAATAATGAGTTGTCATGGAATTCCACAGGGATCTGTGCTAGGCCCTACTCTTTTTAGTTTATATACACTACCGTTCAAAAGTTTGGGGTCACTTAGAAATTTCCTTATTTTTGAAAGAAAAGCACTTTTTTTCAAAGAAGATAACTTTAAACTAATCAGAAATACACTCTATACATTGCTAATGTGGTAAATGACTATTCTAGCTGCGAATGTCTGGTTTTTGGTGCAATATCTACATAGGTGTATAGAGGCCCATTTCCAGCAACTATCACTCCAGTGTTCTAATGGTACAATGTGTTAGCTCATTGTGTCAGAAGGCTAATGGATGATTAGAAAACCCTTGCGCAATCATGTTAGGTCTGTAATGCTGTAATTGCTGCAAATGGAGGATTCTTTGACGAAAGCAAAGTTTGAAGGAAAAAAAATTATTATTTCAAATACAAATCATTATTTCTAACCTTGTCAATGTCTTGACTATATTTTCTATTCATTTTACAACTCATGGTGGTAAATAAGTGTGACTTTTCATGGAAAACACAAAATAATTGTCTGGGTGACCCCAAACTTTTGAACGGTAGTGTATGTTTCCACGAGGCAACATTATTAGAAAGCACTGTATACACTTTCATTGTTATGCAGATGACACACAACTATACCTGTCAATGAAGCCAGATGATAGTAATCAATTAGGCAAGTTAGAAGTCTATCTTAAGGAAATCAAAGCTTGGATGACTTGTAATTTCCTGCTATTAAATTCAGATAAGACTGAGGTCATTCTTGTTGGTCCAAAAAACCTTAGAAATACCTTTCCAAATCAAACTTTTCATTTGGATGTGGTTACTTTTTCTCTTAATAGCTCTGTGAGGAACCTTGGAGTTATTTTTGATCAAGATCTGTTTTTCAATTCACATATTAAATCCGTTTCTAAGACTGTCTTCTATCATTTGCGTAATATTGCCAAGATTAGGAGCATCTTGTCTCAGAGAGATGCTGAGAAACTGATCCATGCTTTTGTTTGCTCTAGATTACATTACTGTAACTCTTTATTATCAGGTTGTCCTAAAACATCTTTAAAAGTTCTTCAGTTGATCCAAAATGCTGCAGCAAGAGTTTTATCAGGTACTAGAAAGAGAGATCATATCTCTCCGGTTCTGGCCTCCCTTCATTGGCTTCCCATTGTCGTGGTCTGCTCTGCTTATTGTCTCCAGCTGCGTGTACACCTGCTCTCCATCAAGCCCTGACCTATTTATGCCACACTCCCCAGGCTTCAGTGCGGCGATGTCTCACTGTGCTCGAGACGAGCTTCATTTGCCATCCTCGATGTTCTACCACAGTCAATCGTTGTTCTTGACCCAAGCCTACTTCCACCACTGTCTGAGAACCTCACCAGCTGCTCACGTAAGCCCATTCAATTCTCTTACCTTGTCTGCTAGTCTCCTGTGCACAGGTTCGACCGTGCGCTTTCTTCTCCTGGCGGCTGTCCCCGGTGGAGCGCAACTACAGAATCGGTGACAGGGAGCTCCTGGCTGTTAAACTTGCGCTGGAGGAGTGGCGCCATTGGCTGGAGGGGTCCTCTTAGCCGTTCGTGGTCTGGACGGACCACAGGAATCTGGAGTACGTTTGGACGGCCAAGCGTCTGAATGCCTGCCAGGCCCGCTGGTCCTTGTTTTTTGGGTGCTTTGATTTTACTATCACGTACCATCTGGGGTCCAAGAACACCAAGCCGGATGCCCTTTCGAGGCAATTCGCCACTGATGTCCTGGATCCTGAGGATCATCCCGTCCTTCCTTCCTCTTGTGTTGTGGGCACCCTCTCGTGGGGCATCAAGGAGAAGGTCCGGTGGGCACAAGAGACTGAAATGGACCCGGGCGGGGGGCCAGCGGGTAAGCTGTTTGTTCCTTCAGCCGTCCGGGGTGAAGTTATTCATTGGGCCCATTCCTCCAAGTTCGCCTGTCACCCAGGAAGACGACACATGGAGGAGCTCCTGCAGCGAACGTTCTGGTGGCCCTCTCTCCAAAAGGATGTCGGGGGGTACGTTCGTGCTTGTGCCCAGTGTGCCACCGACAAGTCTTCATCGTCTTCTCCAGCTGGACTGCTCCATCCTCTCCCTATCCCCGGCAGGCCATGGTCCCATGTGGTGTTGGATTTTGTCTCTGGCCTCCCTCCTTCCAGCAACCATACTGTAGTGCTCACCATCGTAGACAGGTTCTCCAAGGCTGCCCACTTTGTTCCCCTTCAGGGGCTGCCTACGGCCAGGGAAACAGCGGACCTGCTTGTTCAGCATGTGGTGAGGCTGCATGGGATCCCCCTGGATATCGTCTCCGACCGGGGACCCCAGTTTATCTCCCAGGTTTGGAGGTCATTCTGCAACGCCTTTGGGGCTATGGTGAGCCTGTCATCCGTTTATCATCCCCAGTCTAATGGCCAGTGCGAACGGACCAATCAGGAGTTGGAAGCTGCGCTGCGGTGTGTGGCCACCACCAATCCAGCATCTTGGAGCTCACATCTGCCATGGGTCGAGTACGCCCACAACTCGACGGTTTCTTCGGCTATCAGTATGTCCCCCTTCCAGGCCTCGCTCGGGTACACCCCTCCGTTATTCCCTGAGGAGGAGGGTGACATCGCCGTGCCATCAGTTCGGGCGCACCTGAGGTGCTGTCGAAGGCTGTGGAGGGCGACCCGGGCTGCGCTGCGACGCACAGCGGAACACAATTCTTTGGTTGCCAACTGCCGCAGGACTCCAGCCCCTTCTTACCAGGTGGGTCAGCAGGTATGGTTGTCTGCCAAGAATATCAACCTGAAGGCTGAGCCCAGGAAGATGGTGTAGCGCTTTATTGGACCCTTTGCCATCTAACGCATTATTAACCCAGTGTCTGTGAGCCTAGCTCTACCCCCCTCCCTCCGCATATGTCCCACCTTCCACGTCTCTCAAGTTAAACCTGTTTGTTCCAGCTCACTGTGTCCCCCTCCCAGGTCTCCACCTCCTCCGAGGATGATCAACGGCAGCCCACAGTATGGAGTGACCGCCATCCTAGACGTCCCTTGCTGGGGTCGCGGCCTGCAATACCTGGAGGACTGGGAAGGCTACAGTCCGGAGTGGAGATCCTGGGTGTGTCCTTCCTGCGTGTTGGATAAGGACCTCATCAGGGAGTTCCACCGGGCGCACACAGGTAGGCTGGAACGACCGACGAGAGGCGTTCCATAGGGGGGGAGTACTGTCATGGTCTGCTCTGCTCATTGTCTCCAGCTGCGCGCACACCTGCTTTCCATCAAGCCCTGGCCTATTTATGCTGCACTGCCAAGGCTTCAGTGCGGAGATGTCTCACTGTGCTCGAGACGAGCTTCATCTGCCATCTTCGACGTTCTACCACAGTCAATCGTTGTCCTTGACCCAAGCCTGCTTCCACCGTTGTCTGAGAACCTCACCGGCTGCTCACGTAAGCCCATTCAATTCCCTTACCTTGTCTGCTAGTCCCCTGTGCACAGGCAGAGCTCCGTGGCTGAGGATTCTCCTTTCCTCTGTGGCGGCGGACTCCTATCCCTCTCTCCTACACGACACCTCCACTTCCAAGCCACACACCAGCAGGAGCTGCAACTTCACCAGAAGACACTGTCCTCCTGGCCATAGCTGCCGCGCTGAACCTGGGCCAACTACCAACTCTGCTCACAGTAAGCCTCAGCATAAACTGTCCTCCTCCAGCTGTAGCCATCATGGCAGAGCCACGCAGCTGGTACTACTGGACGCGGCCGACCCGTGGAGACATCGCAGATTGGGGGGGGCATACCGCAGATTAAGGGGGGCATACGGAGCCCACGCACATCCGCGTCACTACCCTGCTCCGTGGCCATGGCTGCGTAATCTATTCCTATGCTGACTGGGGCCGCTACGGAGCGCGAGAGGCAATCTGCCACTACATTGAGTTTGCCCACCACATGCTGGATATCAGTGGTAAACTCTGATATCGTGGCCAGCTGTCTCTGCTGCCGGCTTGACCACGGTTCGGAAACCTTGGCCATCGCGAATGTGAGCGGTTTGTGGTCAACGAACGCGGTGAAAGAGCATCCCTCCAGCCAGAACTGAAAGTGGCGAATGGCCAAATGGAGAGCGAGCAGCTCCCTGTCGAACACGCTGTATTTACGTTCGCTATCGCGCAAGGTCCTGCTGAAAAACGCGAGGGGCTGCCAAACCCCGGGTACATGTTGCTCCACGACTGCCCCTATGACCACCTCTGAAGCGTCAGTGGTGAGCGCTATGCGGGCCGTTGGGTCTGGGTGTGCCAACAATGCAGCCCTTGCCAAAGCTGCTTTCACCTCCGAGAACGCTTGGTCCCGCTCCAGGGACCACTCGACCTTATCCGCGGGTTTCTTTTGTTTGAGCGCGGCATACAGCGGCTGCATGAGTTGCGCCGTGTGGGGGAGAAAACAGTTATAAAAATTCACCATTCCCAAAAACTCCTGCAACGTCCTGACCATCTGTGGCCGGGGAAAATCTGCCACCGCGAGCACTTTATCAGGAAGCGGAACTGCTCCTTCGGGGGAGACGCGGTGTCCTAAAAAATCGATCTGCGCCACCCCGAACTGACACTTCGCTGGGTTGATTATTAACCCATGATCTCCCAACCTTCGAAAAACTGTGGCCAGGTGTTTTTTGTGTTGGTCTTCGGACGCGCTGGCTACTAAAATATCGTCCAAGTAGATGAACACGAAAGGGAGATCGCGAAGCACCGCGTCCATCATGTGTTGGGACATCTGAGCAGCCCCTTTAAGTCCGAATGGCATGCGTAAATACTCGAAGGGGCCAAACGCAGTTATTACCGCTGTTTTGGGTATGTCCTCAGCTCGCACTGGGACTTGGTGGTAACCGCGGACCAAGTCTATTTTAGAAAAAACGCACGCTCCTGCCAAATGAACCGAGAAATCTTGGATATGTGGGATTGGGTAGCGGTCATGCGCTGTAGCGTTGTTTAACCTGCTGAAATCCCTGCAAGGTCGCCATGATCCGTTGGCTTTCGGGACCATGTGCAGAGGGGAAGCCCACGGACTGTTTGAACGTCTGATAATGCCCAACCTCTCCAGGTTGGTGAATTCCTCGCGCGCTATGGCTAGTTTAGCTGCGTCCAAGCGCTGAGCTTTTGCAAAAATGGGCGGTCCGGTAGTTGTAATAAAATGCTCCACCCCGTGCTTAGCGACTGTTGCCGAAAATGTGGGGACCGTGAGTGCTGGGAACTGAATGAGCAGTGTGTGGAACTTACCGCTTGCAGCTGTGACGTTGGCTTGTGCTGTAGGCGGGGCCACTCGCGCTGTGCAGGGGATAGAATCAAAAGAAAGTGCATTAACCAGGCGCCTGTTAACGAGATCAACCAACAAACCATGTGAGCACAGAAAATTAGCCCCCAACATATTGAAATTTACTGCTGCTACAACAAAAGTCCACTCAAATGTACAGCCGTGTAGAGACAGAAGCAGAGTCTTCTCACCGAAGGTCTTAATCTCCGAGCCGTTCGCTGCTGACACCCGGGGACCTCCGGAACCAGCTAGTCTGTCCGCGTAGGAAGGCGTGATGAAACTCAACTGGGAGCCAGTGTCGACGAGGAACTGCCTCCCCGAGCGTGCGTCCGACAAGAAGAGCAGCTTGTTCTCCTCCCCGAGGACCTCAGCTGCTACCGACCCCCGGTCTTGGCGTTTCCCGAATGCCCGAACTGGCACAGTGGTACACATTTGCGTGCCCTCTCTGCGAAGCGGCGATGATAGAAACAAAGGACGTCCGATCCACGTTCCCTGGCCCCTGCCGCCGCCGTTGTTGGTGCGTCTGGTACCGCTGCCTCTGGCCTCCTGTCGTCTCCTGTCGCCGCGCTGAGTTCTGCTGCAGAGGCCGCTTGGTGGCGTTGACAATCTGCTGCGCTTCTTGACCCAGCGCGCGGTAGTCCCGTTGGGCCAACAGTGGCGAAATGGCCAGGGTCGCTCTCGCTGCTGACGGTATAGTCCTGAGGAAGAGGTGGGTGAAAATGAAGTGATCATCGTCAGAGTCTTTCAACCTCAACAACTTCTCCATCAGGTTCGCGGGCATGTCATTTTCCGACTCCGTCAGCCCAGGAGCCTCTCTGCTCGCTCCTCTGCCGAGGGGGTGAATTGCTGGATGAGTGCAGCCTTCAGCGTGTCGTATTTGTCGTTGTCCGGCGGCTAGTCGATCAGGCTTTCCACATGCTGGGCCGTGTTGTTGTCCAGCTTTGCGACTACGTGGTAGAATCTTGTGGCATCTACCGATATCCTCCGGAGGTTGAACTGCACCTCAACCGTGTTGAACCAGGAGCGTGGATTGTTCTGCCAGAAGTCCGGTAACTGGACTGCAGCGGCATTCGCTTGGCTGAGGGCTCCTGACGAGGCTGGCCCGGGGGAATTCTCCTCATGCATGATACGTCTTGGGGTCACCAGTGTGGAAATGTGAGAATGACGAGACAGAGTTTTCTCTCGAGTCAGTTTTATTCACATCTCCAACATCACGAAGCAGAATAAAGAGATCGACAAAGGGAACTCTCGTCCTTAAATACCAGGACACTTACAGTTAACAGGTCACATGTCTCACAAAACCATTGCATTATAAAGACAGCAACAATGCATCCTCTATGCATGATATCACACCACTGTCTACAATGCATCCCCTCATTAATCCTTTAATTATACCCCACAGTCTCAAGCTTTGTATACCAAAGCTAACCCTCTTGCAGCTTCCTGTAATAACCACAGAAGCTCTGCCCTTGCTCTGGTCTAAAATGTGAGTCCAAAAGCAGGTCACGTATGTGTGTCCACCACACTATATAAATAAAGTTGAATTGAATTGAATTGAATTTTATTTCCTTTGTGGAAGATGGAAGCAATGAGCTGCATGACACACAAACTTTATTCCTCTTCCAACATAAGAGGGGGTGGCAGTGGCTCAGGAGGTAGAGCAGGTCGTCCAATAACCACATGGTTGGCAGTTCAAATCCCACTCTCCCCAGATATTTCCCCAGTTTTTTTTATACTTTTTTGTTCGAAATAAAGTATCTATCTGTCTATCTATCTATCTATCTATATCCTGCCGTTGTGTCCCTGGGCAAGACACTTCACCCCAATTACTCCTGGTGGGTCTGGAAGCGTCATGTTAGGTAGCATGCCACCATCAGTGTGTGAATGTGTGTGTGAATGGGTGGATAGCAGGATCTGTAAAGCGCTTTGGACATCAAGAGATGAGAATAAAAGCGCTATATAAGTGAATGCCATTTACTATTTACCATAAAACACAGAAAAACTCTGTCTCTGAGTGCCTGAACAAACTCTTTAATACATTTCTATTCCTGCCTCTGGCACACAGGGTAGACACATTAGCATTCACACATGAAAGACATGTACACACATTAACATGACATTGACTCACATGTCACAGAGCAGGTCTTGCTACCATACATTCTCATCCCTGCATCCTCAGGTGTGAACCTGGCGCGGAGGGGGTGACGAAAGGCACATCTTTGTTTGTTTGGCTCTTCTCCCTTTCTCCATTAGCATCCCTAACTATCTTCTCCCCACCAACCCTGTTGTCCTGGGTGGAGTGCCATGTGTATTTTGTCCACCACACCCCCGCTCCCCCCCACCGAACACCCAGAAGGGGCTCTAACCCTCTGGTGCCTTGGGTTTGAGCCGGTGCCCTTAATGGCTCTAACTTGGAGTCGCCGGACCGGCTGAAGCGTCTTGCTGTTGAGGTGGGCAGGAGACAAACTCGGCTTCCGGCTTGCAGTCCTGAGGAGGGGGAAAGGGTGGGGAGGGGAAAAACCTAGTCTGCTGCCAACAGTTCTCTGCAGGGGGAACACCAATTTATGGAGTCACTGTAGGTGGGTGTCCGCGCTGTGGAGCTTGAGTCAACACCACCTGTTTGTCTGCCAACAAATAAGCGGGCTTAAGCCTGTCAATGGAGACAGTTTCCTCACCCCCCCAAAAAAAGTCTAACACAAAATGCTTTTCTCCGGTTTCCAGTACTCTGAACGGTCCGTCATACGGTGGGCGCAGTGGGGTTCTGTGTGAGTTGTGCTTAACAAAAATGAACTTGGCACTCTGCAAGCTCTTTGGGACGAAGGTGTGGAGAAAACAATGGTGTGCTGGGCCTGGCACATTGGCCGGATCTGTACCGTGAAAAAATTGAGCGGGCAGGTTGGTTCAGGGTGTGGGGTTTTCTGGTAAAAATTCCCCGGGGATCCGCAGCGGCTGAGAAAATGTGAGTTCTGCTGGGGAGACTGCCAGATCCTCCTTATGCACGGAGCGCAACCCTAACAGGACCCAGGGCAGGCGGTCGACCCAACTTGCATCCGTGAGTGAAGCTCTGAACGTTGCTTTAAGCGACCTATGAAAACTTTTGCATAACCCATTAGGGGGTTGTACGCGATGATGCAGTGCATTTTGACCCTCAGGCTGTGGGCCATCATGGATCAGAGTTCCGAAACTTCCGAAATTGCGGACCCCTGTCGGAAGGGATGTCTGACGGGGATCCAAACCATGCAACCCAAGCCGACAAAAAAGCGTGAGCCACTTCCGTGGATGTGGTGGAACCCAGCAGGACCACTTCAGGCTAACGCGTGGTGCGGTCCATGATTGTCAAAAGGTGCGTGAAACCTTGTAACGGCGGGAGGGGTCCCACCAAATCCACGTGGATGTGGTCGAACCTCCTGGCCGGAATTTGGAATGGCTCGAGGGGGGCTCTGGTGTACTTGTGCACTTTGACCCGCTGGCATGCGACGCATGCTGCAGCCCACTCCTTCACATCCCTGCGTAAGTTCGGCCAGAGAAATTTCGCCCCCACCAGTTAAACCGAGGTACGCACGCTGGGGTGTGAAAGGGACTCAAAAATGTGGTGGCGCCAAGAGCTCGGAACCACTGGGCATGCCAACCGGTGGAGACGTCGCAGAGCGAGGGGGGGCACCCTTCTTGCACCGCCCTGCTCTTCAGTTTCAACCCTGTAGGCATAGACTGGAGCACGCAAATGTCCGCATCCCCCATTTTCTCCATGGCCATGGTGGAGAAATCTATTCCCATGTAAACCGGGGAGACTAATGCACGCGACAGGCAGTCGGCCACAACATTAAGCTTACCGGCTACGTACTTGATGTCGGTTGTAAATGCAGAGATTGCGGCCAAATGTCATTGCTGCCGGGCCAATCACGGTTCAGAGACTTACTTTGGACATTGCGTATATTAGCGGCTTATGATCAATGAACGTGGTGAACTTGCACCCTTCCAGCCAAAACTGGAAGTGGCATGTTGCCTAGGTGCAGGGCCAACAACTCTCTGTCAAACGTACTGTAGTTGCATCGTTGTTGCGTAAAATACGGCTGAAAAATACGAGCGGCTGCCACGCACCGGAAACGTACTGCTGCACCACTGACCCTATAGCAACGTCAGATGTGTCAGTGGTGAGTGCTGTCCACGCTGAAGGGGCATGGTGGGCTAGCAAAGCGGTGTTAGTGAGCGCTGTTTTGGCATTTCCGAAAGCCTGGACTTGTTCGGGGGTCCAGTCAATATTTCCCGCAGGCTTCTTTTTTTCGAGTGCGGTGTAGAACGGCTGCAGCAGCTGGGCTGCTCAGGGGAGGAAACTGTTGTAAAAGTTGGCCATATCCAAAAATTCCTGCAGGGCCTTCACGGTCTGCAGATACGGAAAATCCAACATGACACTCACCTTATCAGGCAGTGGAATCCCCTCCACCAAAATGCGGTGACCCAAAAAAATCAATCACTGGCACACTGAACTGGCACTTCGCCGGGTTAACGATAAGCTTGTGTGCTTCCAACCTCTGGAAAACTAGTGTGAGATGGGCGAGGTGCTCCTCCTCGGATGCACTAGCCACCAGAATGTCGTCTAAGTAGACAAAAACAAAAGGCAGGTCATGGAGCACCGCGTCCATCATTCTTTGGAAGGCTTGCGCCACGCCCTTTAACCCGAACAGCATGCATACAAACTCGAAAAGGCCAAAAGGAGTTATTACCGCTGTTTTTGGAACATCCTCTGCCCACACTGGGACCTGGTGGCAACCGTGGACCAGATCCACTTTCGAAAAAACACGCGTCCTGGCAAGGTGCATGGAAAAATCCTGGATGTGTGGGATGGATTACCAATCATGTTCTGTGGCGTTGTTCAAGCACCAGAAATCGCTGCATGGTCGCCACGACCCATCGACCTTAGGCACCATGTGTAACGGGGATGCCCACGTGCTGTTGGAGCGCCTAACGATGCCCAGCTGCTCTAAGTTGGTAAACTCCTCGCTCACACTCGCTAGTTTAACCGCGTCCAGGCACCGAGGTCGCGCGAACACCAGTGGGCCTTTTGTGGTTATGAAATGTTCAACCCCGTGTTTGGTTACCGTAGCAAAAAAAGTTGGAACCATGAGTGCTGGGAACTGTGAAAGTAAATGCTGGTACTTACCCCCTGGAGCTTAATGTTAGCCTGTGTTGTTGGCGCAACTCCACAAGCTGTGCAGGGCTAAGGAGGAAAAAGAGACAGCATCCACTAAATGTCTGTTGGAAACATTGACTAACAACCCAAAAGCAAATAAAAAATCTGCTCCTAAAATTGGGACAGAACATGCCGCCACCACAAAGTCCCATTGGTAATTGCGTCCTTGAAAGCACACTGTGTGCGTCCGTTCTCCAAACATCCGGATGTTGGATCCGTTGGCAGCCGTGAGCTCGGGACCGCTGCTTCCTGCTGATCTGTCTGCACTACCCGGCAGAATGAGGCTCTTCTGGGAGCCGGAGTCCACTAAGAAACGTTTCCCCGAATGTGTGTCTGTGATGAAAAGCAGCTTGTTCCTGTCGCCAGCAGTCGCAGGTGCTACTGACTGCTGGCCGTGCTGTTTTCATGGCTTCTTGAATTGGCAAGGCAGCAGACAACGCTGGGCATTTGAGCCGAAGCAGCCGTTCCTGAGCCTCTTGGCGTCCGTCCCAGCCACCACCAACGGTTCCACGACCTTTCTGGAGTCCTTCCCGGATGCCGGTGCCATTGTGTGCACGCTGAGAGTTCTGGTTGCTAGGATGATGCGGTCCGCTTCTGCGCCAGAGCGCGGTAGTCCTTGGTTACCAGCAGCGACGAGGTGGCCAGGATCGCTCTTGCCTTAGCAGGTAGGTTCCTGAAGAAGAGGTGGGTGAACAAGAAGGATTCACCGTCTTTCCCCATTAGTGCTAACATGCTCTCCATCAGCTCCACAGCGGATCTGTCACCTAACTGTGAACGCGTTGTCTTTCTGGTCTCTCACTGTCCAACAGGGTATACCGCTGAATTAGCATCTGCTTGAGCGCGTCATATTTTCCCTGGGCTGGTGGTTCCTGGAGCAGGCTCGTCACTTGTTGCATGGCGTGTACATCCAGTGCAGCGACCACATGATAATATTTGGTGTAGTCTAAGTCTAAGTCAGTAAGTGTTTTCTCTGGGACTCTGTAGCCCGTGTCTAGTTATAACCTTATTTTGTTTTTGCCCCCTCCGTCGCTCCTTATTTTGTCATTTGTGTTCCTTTAATAAATTATGCAAGTTCATCGGTGGCCTATGGCATCTTATTTGTGGTCCGCGAGGATCGCAGCTTGACATGTTGAACCACAATTCAAAAGCATTGTCTGATTTTCATTGGTTAATTTTCATAGAATTTTTATTTATTACCACTTTTGTCAGATTTAAGTTATTTCTGTGACCAATGTGGGTTTTTCTTTTATTAACAGAGGGGTACCAACAATTTTGTCCCCGGCTGTATATATATATATACAGTATACTGTATATATATATATATATATATATATATATACAGTATATATATATATACACACACAGTATATTAATGTAAAACTGAATTGAAATTATCTAAAAATAAAAAGACATAAATAAATAAATAAAATAGCCAAATAAGAATATAAACGTGAATGATAAAGTTAGTTAATGTCATGTCCGGCTCTAGGGAGCCGGGCAATCAGAGCCAGGGACAAGCCAGTGAGTCGAGATGTTTTATTCTGGGTAAGGGATAAGGGATGAGGAGAGCACAGACACTCATACAGACGTACATTCTCAGGCTGCACAGCGCAGGGGTAGGTAGCTCGTACCGGACATGGGGGTAACAAGACGTGCATACTCACAGCGGGATACAAACACCGGAATGCTGCAAGGGGAGTTGAGGCTGACACCAGACGAAGGGGCTTCAGCCTAAACTCCCCTTGCAGCATTCCGGTGTTTGTATCCCGCTGTGAGTATGCACGTCTTGTTACCCCCATGTCCGGTACGAGCTACCTACCCCTGCGACGGACGCTGCACCCCCGGACCTGTCTCTGGTGCCCCCAGAATTTCACGACCTGGGTATGGTGTTCAGCAAAGCGAAAGCTATGTCTCTTCCCCCTCATCGGCCCTATGACTGCGCCATCAACCTCCGCCAGGGGGCTCCCTTACCTTCTGGTCGCCTTTACAGCCTGTCTGCGCCGGAGAAGGAGACGATGAACGCCTACCTGAAGGAATCATTAAGTGCTGGGATTATCCGCCCATCATCGTCACCCGTGGGGGCAGGGTTCTTCTTCGTGGGGAAAAAGGATGGGTCCCTCCGCCCTTGTATCGACTACCGGGCCCTCAATAATATCACGGAGAGGGACCGTTACACCCTGCCTCTCATGGACACTGCTTTCCACTCCCTCCAGGGGGCGACCTGGTTCACCAAGCTGGACCTACGCAGCGCTTACCACCTCGTCCGGATCCGGGAGGGAGATGAGTGGAAAACGGCCTTCCGTACCCCGAACGGCCACTTTGAATATCTGGTGATGCCGTTCGGGTTGACCAACGCTCCTGCAGTCTTCCAGCGCCTCATTAATGACGTCCTCCGGGACTTCATTGGCCTTTTCGTGTTCGTCTACCTGGACGATATCCTCATCTTCTCCAAGTCCAGGGATGAGCACCAGGTCCACGTGAGGCGGGTCCTCCAAAGGCTGCTGGAGAACCGTCTGTACGTTAAGGCAGAAAAGTGTGAATTTTACGCCAGGAGTACGTCCTTCCTGGGGTTCATCATCGCCCACGATAAGGTGCTCCCCGACCCAGAGAAGGTAAAGGCGGTGGTGGAATGGCCTACACCTGCATCCCGGAAGCAGGTGCAGCAATTTGTTGGCTTCGCCAATTTCTACCGCCGCTTTGTTCCCAACTTCAGTGCCATCGTTGGACCACTGACCCGCCTCACGTCCCCGAAGGTCCCGTTCCGGTGGACCGAAGAGGTCGCTGCCGCCTTTGAGGCGCTGAAGGCAGAATTCTCCTCCCGGGTCCTTCGCCAGGTCGACCCCGCGTTGCAGTGCATTGTAGAGGTAGACGCCTCGGACACGGGAGTGGGAGCAGTGCTGTCCCAGCGGTCACCGGATGATGGCGCCAAGCGACCGTGCGCCTTCTTCTCCCGGCGCTTGTCCCCGGCGGAGAGAAACTACGATGTGGGGGACAGAGAGCTCTTGGCCATCAAGCTCGCCCTGCAGGAGTGGCGCCACTGGTTAGAGGGGGCAAGCCTGCCGTTTGTGGTCCTCACGGACCACAAGAACCTGGAATACTTACGGTCTGCCAAGCGCCTGAACGCCCGCCAGGCGCGCTGGTCCCTGTTCTTCGCCAGGTTCCAATTTTCCATCACCTTCAGGCCTGGCTCTAAGAACGTCCTGCCTGACGCCCTCTCCAGGCAGTTCGCCCCCGTGGAGTCGGAGGAGGCGCCCCACTCCATCCTGCCCAGGTCGTGCGTCGTGGGAGCCATCTCGTGGGACATTGAGAGCAAGATCCGGAAGGCACAGGAGGTGGAACCTGACCCTGGCGGCGGACCGGAGGGGAGGCTGTTCGTGCCATCCGCGGTCCGAGGAGAGGTCATCCACTGGCTCCACACCTCCAAGCTCACCTGTCACCCTGGCACCTCCCGGATGATAGATCTCCTCCAACGGTCCTTTTGGTGGCCAGGCCTGCGGAGGGATGCAGCCCGCTACGCCCGGGCTTGCCCAATCTGTGCCACCTGCAAGTCGGGAAATGCCCCTCCAGCGGGTCTGCTCCAGCCCCTGCCCGTCCCTGGCAGGCCCTGGTCGCACATCGCTCTGGATTTCGTCACCGGACTCCCCATCTCCAACTCCTATGACACCATCCTGACCATCGTGGACCGCTTCTCCAAGGCCGTGCACTTCGTCCCCCTGCGAGGCCTCCCTACTGCCCTGGAGACGGCGGACCTCCTCGTCCAACACGTGGTCAGGCTGCATGGGATTCCGGTGGACGTGGTCTCGGACCGGGGCCCCCAGTTTTCATCTGAGGTTTGGAGGTCTTTCTGCAACGCCATCGGAGCCAAGGTGAGCCTCTCCTCTGGCCATCACCCCCAATCCAACGGGCAGTGTGAGAGGACCAACCAGGAGCTGGAGGCTGCGCTCCGCTGTGTGTCCAGATCCAAACCCGCGTCCTGGAGCAACCATCTTGCCTGGGTTGAATATGCCCACAACACCGCTCGCTCTTCTGCTACAGGGATGTCCCCCTTCAAAGCGTCCCTGGGTTACGACCCCCCGCTGTTTCCGGAGCAGGAGAGTGAAGTAACTGTCCCGTCAGTCAGGGCCCATCTCAGGCAGTTCCGCTCCACCTGGGCTGCCGCGCGCCATGCGCTATTGCGCACAGCGGAGCGCAACAGGACTGTGGCGGACCGGCGTAGGAGACCTGCCCCGGCGTACAGAGTTGGGCAGCTTGTTTACATTTCCACCCAGGACGTCACTCTAAAAGGCGAGAGGAGAAAGCTGGCACAGCGCTTCATGGGTCCCTACCCCATCACCCGGATCATCAACCCGGTGGCTGTGCGCGTGGCTATTCCCCCCTCCCTCCGCATTCATCCTACTTTCCACGTGTCGAAGGTGAAACTGGCGGTTACTGACCCCCTTTGCCCTCCTCCTGCAGCGCAACCCGCGCCCCGGATGATTGGTGGCCATCCGGCCTGGTCCGCCTCCTCCATCCTGGACTCCCGGCGCCGGGGTCGTGGGTTGCAATACTTGGTGGACTGGGAGGGCTATGGGCCCGAGCATCGACAGTGGGTGCCCCCGTCGTTTGTGTTGGACCCATCGCTCATCGCGGACTTCCACTGAGCGCACCCGGATAAGCCATCGCCAGGAGGCGCTGCTAGAGGGGGGAGTACTGTCACGCCGCGCCATTCATCAGCGGCGCCACCTGCCCACGCACCTGCTACTCGTCAGCGGCGAAGGATAAAAGCCGCCTCGCCCTGAGCGTCGGCCTGAAGCCGTAGACTTCATTTCCCTTGCATGGACTTCTACCACATTCTCTTCAGCATCCTCTTTACCGGTAAGAAGATCACTTACCTCATCTCTCCAGTTTGCTCCCCTGTGCACAGGTGGATTCCTCGGCGGCGGACAATCCCGTCCCTCGTCTCTCCTCGCTGCTGCACCGAGCCCTGCAGGTGGCTGTCTCCCGGGCTTCCATCCTTGAAGCGCCAGTCATCTGCTCAAACAAGTAAGCTTCTCTCCCTCGCCTATTCTCCTCCTGTGTTGGTGTGTGCTCATCACCCTGTGTCCAATTTCTCCCATAGGGTTGCCGGCTGAACGGTCTCCTGCCTCTGGGTCCGAAGCAGACGCCACCACCAACACATTAACATTCCGCAGACACGCACCCAAACATCCCTGTTGTTAATAAACAGTTTGAACTACTCTGAGCCTGTGTGTGTGCGTCTCCTGAGCCGAACGTTATGTCAGTTAAAAGCTGAACTAAAAAGATGGGTGTTGAGCCTCCTTTTAAAAATATCAATGCTCTCTGCAGCCCTGAGGTCCTCTGGCAGGCCGTTAGATGTGGGCTGAAAAACTTGAATGATGCCTCACTGTGGGTTTTTGTCGTAACATTAGGTGTCATTAAAAGGCCAGTACCAGAGGGCCTCAGGGTCTGCGAGGGACGGTGTGGTAAAAGCAGATCAAATAAGTAAGAAGGACCAAGACCATTAAGAGTTTTATAAACTAATAAAAGAATTTTAAAATCAATTCTATAACTCAGAGGGAGCCAATGCAGTGATTCTAAAACTGGCGTAACATGCTCTCTCTTTCTAGTCTTCGTCAGCACACGGGCTGCTGAATTCTGTAATAGTTGTAAGTTACCCATCATCTTTTTAGGAAGACCAGAAAGATTCAAAGATTGTATTTGTCAATACTACTGCACGTACAGGACATACAGGGTAACTGAAATGGCGTTTCTGTCTCTTCACTGGTGTGCACTATATTAAAAAAACCAAACAAAACGGAAGTAAGGCTGGAAAAACAACAACAGCAGTCTATGTACAGTCATGCAACCCATAGTGCAAATGGCAACAAAGGATAGACTCAGACCTTCCATAGTGCAAATAAATGATTAACGATAATGAAACCCAGCAATCCCATATACAGAAAAGTAAAGATGTAATACCCGTAGTTGCAAGTTCAGAAGTAGTGTAGGTGCAGACAGTAACAAATAGGACTGCACTTGATCATATGCTCGAGCGGTGGCCGCAGACAGCGGAGGGAGGCTCGACGCGCTGGAAGCTGAATCCACGGAGCAACAAGTGGCGGCCTTCCTGCAGGCCAAAGGAATCCAGCTGGACTGTAACACCATTGAGGCCTGCCACCCTCTGCCCAGGAAAAACAGCGACAAACCGGCTGTCATCATGAGGTTTGTCAATAGAAAACACAAGACTGCGCTGCTAAAACAAGGTAGAAAACTGAAAGGAACGAACATTTACATAAACGAACACCTTACAAAAGAAAACACAGAAATAGCCAGAAAAGCAAGATACCTGAGAAAGCAGAAAAAGATTCAAAACACCTGGACATCAAACTGTAAAATATACATCAAATTAAATGGATCACCTGAAGAAGCCAAGGTCATTAACATCCGTAATATTATGGAACTGGAAAAATATCAATGAACATTATGAACTGGAATCGACAGCAACAAGAGACAACTGTAGGACACTGAAGGATTATACTCATCTGCATCAGGACATTTAATTACATGAAACAAAAGATCAACAAACAGGATCAACAGGAACTGAAAGTTTTTGAATATATGGATCACAACCCACAGGACGTAGAATATAACATAGACCCTGATAATAATTTATTTAGCTCCATCAATAATAACTGTAGTTACTACACGGATGAACAGTTTAACACAATGGTCACATCTGATTTCAATATTTCTATGATCCACTTCAACAGCAGAAGTCTCTATGCCAACTTTAATAACATTAAAGATTATTTACATCAGCTTAAAGAGCCATTCAATATTGTGACAATATCAGAGACGTGGCTCAGTGAAGAGAAAGGAGTGGACTTTACCATGGATGGCTATGAATTAAATTATATAAATAGAAACGTGAAAAAAGGAGGAGGAGTTGCAGTTTATGTTGACAAGAGCTTGAAATACAAGGTTGTTTAAAATTTGTCAGTAACTGTGGATAATTTATTTGAATGTATTACAATAGAAATCTGTCTGGACAATGTGAAGAATATAGTAGTGAGCTGTGTATATAGAACACTTGGATCAAACATTGACTTATTTAAGGACTGGATGGAAAAAATGTATGCAAAACTAACTCACAAAGTTATGTTCATCTGTAGGGATTTCAATATAGATCTGATGAATTCAAAACAACATAGTTTGACAGAAGAATTTATCAACACAATGTACAGAATGGGCTTACATCCAACAATTACCGGACCTAGCAGAATCACGTCACACAGTGCCACACTAATAGATAACATATTCACAAATATTAGATTAGATTAGATTCAACTTTATTGTCATTACACATGTATGAATACAAGGTAATGAAACACAGTTTAGCATCCAATCAGAAGTGCAAAGGACAGCAGTGCAGTATATACAGTAATTAACAGTATGTGCAATTTAAGCAAATATATGCAAATATATGCAGCAGTGCAGAAAGTTAAGAGTACTGTTATGTGCAAATAATGCACAATAAATTAGATGGGCAGTTATGTACAGGTGAGGATGGTAAAAGATGATGGTAAGAGAGTCAGCGGGGAACTAAGTTCAATAACGTGACAGCTGTTGGAAAGAAACTGTTCCTAAACCTGCTGGTTCTAGTCCGAAGGCTTCTGAAATGCCTTCTGGAGGGGAGAAGCTGGAACAATCCATGAGCAGGATGGTTCAGGAGTGGGCTTTTATTGAATGATATCAGTGACCACCTGCCGATTTTTGTTGTCTATCAATGTGATTATAGGAAGAAAAAGTATACCAAAAATATTAAATATAAAAGAATAAGAACTGAAGAATCTATGTATTTACTGGCAAAGGAATTATTAATACAAGACTGGAAGATAGTTTGTGATGAAAATGATATAAATAAAGCATATGATAAATTTTTACAAATATTTCAATCATTGTGCAATAAAAACTGTCCTATAAAACAATACAGTGACAGACAACAAAATAAAAATATTCCTTGGGTCACCAAGGGGTTAATAAATGCATGTAAAAAGAAGAATACATTATATAAACAATTCATTAAGTGCAGAATGGTGGAGGCTGAGATCAAATATAAAAGATATAAAAACAAGCTTACTAATATAATGAGGACCTGTAAGGAAGAATATTACAACAGAATATTAGAGGATAATAAAAATAACTTAAGAGGAATATGGCAAGCACTCAATGGGATTGTCATGGGTGGCCCTCGCGAGCCATCATAAGACGCCACAGGTCACCGGTGAGTTTGCAATGATGTTTATTAATGACGACGAACAAAGGATAATACACTAAGTGACAGAAAGGGATGAGCCACAGTGGGCTAAAACACACAACACTGGATGTAGAAGCCACAAGGCTAAGTAAGCACACTTACAATAAACGGTTAGGATGAGGGATGAATGTAGCTGAGGAAACAATGAGGAACACTGAAGTCTGAGACGAGGGACGCTCGCTCGACGTCTGACGAAGGGAAGTTCGATGGAGACTGCTGCATTGGGCTGTATTCAGCGTCCGCTTAAATGCTGGCCGCTAATGAGCCCTGAATGCAGCACAGCTGGCAGGCTTTGACAGCAGGAAGCTCCTCCGAGCGCTGTCACAATAAGAGCCCGGGAAGCCAGAAGGAAATCACTGCTGTCAAGCCTGCAGGGGATGACGTATGACCCGAGTGCGGATGAGATCGGCGCTCGGATGATAACAGTACCTCCCCGTCAAGGGCGGACTCTAAACGCCCAGGGACACCCAAGGCCCCCCCCTCCAGCGTGGGCGGATGGGGGGACAGGCCAGGGGGTACAGGACCAGCACAGACAAAAAAAAAAAAAAAAAAAAAAAACATTATGAAAATAGGAGCACACAGACAGTCAGAGAAAAAAAAACCCAACACTCTCATGCAAAAATTACAACCATGGTAGAGCATAAAGGAGACGATCACAGGGCAAAATAATAGTGAACAGGATATTCACAAATACACAAACCATGAACAAGGCAGACTGAGAAATAAAATAATTACAGCGCACAACAACAGAAAATACCAAATCCCCAAAGGCAAAAACACACCAACTGTTACAGACAATGAGAGGACATTTAACAGAGGAAACTTGAATGAAAAAAATCCGCTAGGAAGGGGTGAGATACACAATATCATACAAAACTGCGCTCACATCCCAAAAGGTTACAGGAACAACGAAAATGAGAACCCGGGATGATGGCGGTCCTAGAACCGTGGCCTGAAGGCCGATAGTTCGTGGGGCCGCCATGCAACAAGCGACCACATCGCAGGCAGGGGGGAAAAGGACAGTTCGGATGGCCTACCCCAGTCCCATGCCCGGAAACACTGTTCCTCTGGCGGCTGGGCCAGATCGCCGAAAGGGCGGGAAAGTTTGTCGGGTGGCCGACCCAGAACGCCGAACCGGCGAAACAGCTCACCAGGCGGCCGACCCGCATCTCACAGCCACCAGGACCGAAGGGGAGAAGTTGAAGGCGGCCTCCCTGGAGAGGGGGAAGATGAGGGAGAGCCGGGCGGAGTATTAGGAACCCCAACGGCCCCCGGTGGAGATGAGCTGGGATGACGATCCTGAGGGTGAGGATGATGATGAAGAAGATGAGCCAGTCCAGTGTCCGGTGGCAGGGGATCTGCAGCTCCCTCACCGACCTTGGATTCTGCTGGTGCTGCACCTGCGACGGACCCCGATTGGGTCACGGCTGCACCCGCGATGGACCCCGGTTGGGTCAGGTTCAGGTTCAGGTTACTTTATTTGTACCCATAGGTAGATTTGTTTTGCAGTCTGATGACATCCATATTTACAAACCACAATTACATTCAACACAAACACAAACACAGGCACACATGAAGCTGACTATAAACATGATAAAAATACTCAAGGCTCCATCAATCAGGATATAAGACAAAGAGATGAGAGAGAAACCAGAGATAAGAGAGAAGGGTCATATTAAAAAGTTAAAGACTAGTCAAAGAGGTTAAAAACTCAAAGGTCTAAAACCCAATAAAAGATTTAGAACCATAAGAAAAATCCTACAAAAAGAAGTAAATATAAAATGGAATTAATAAATAGGTAACTAAATTATGTGCAATATATTGTTACAACTTATTCAACTCTTTGACAGCAGCAGGAACAAAGCTGTTTTTGTAGCGCTGGGTTTTACTTTTTGGGACAGCAAACCTCCGTCTTGAGGGAAGAAGCTGAAAGTTGCAGTGCAAATGGTGGGAGTCATCATTTAAAATGGCGTTAGCAATCCTCTGTACCTGTCTGGTGTACAGGGATGTCAGGCTCAGCTGTGACTCACCAAGCAAACAACTGGACCATCTAAATACCTGATCCAAGGATTTCCTCTGTTTAACCATGACACTAAAGAAAAGGATAAAATAGATTCAATAAAAGCCCAATAAAACATTGTCATTATGGTTCGGTCAATTTGGAAGCGTGCAAGTTTCCTCAAGCAATGCAAATGTTACTGACCCTTTTTGCACACCCTTTCACAATTCTCTTCAAAGTTTAAATTACTATCAATAATCGTCCCAAGACATTTGTAGGATTGTACACATTCAGTGATCTGGCCTTTTAGTACGGTGACTTTGTGCCTGGGAGTTTTTCTCCTAAAGTCAGTAATCATATCTTTAGTTTTTGTCGTATTCAGCTGCAGGTAGGAATCCTCACACCAGTGAACAAAATCATCAACTACTGGGCTGCGGCCACTCTCACCATCCTGGAGGAGACTGACAACAACTGAATCATCAGCATACTTTATAATGTGTCTGTTGTCATGTCTGCTCCGACACATGTTTGTGTACAGGATGAAGAGTAGTGGTGACAACACACACCCCTGAGGAGAGCCAGTAGAAGAACACTTTAGGTCAGACAATGTACCATTGACCCTTACTCTCTGTGTCCTGTTGGTTAAGAAATCCAGAATCCAACCCACCGGATTATTGCTCAAATCAAATTGTTGCAGGAGCCTTTCAACTAAAATATGAGGTTGTATTGTATTAAAGGCGGAGGAAAAGTCCACAAATAAAAGCCTGACATGTGTCCCATTAAAATCCAGATGTTTAAAAAGCATGTTAAACAGAGTGACAGTGGTGTCCTCCACTCCTTTGTGAGACCTACAGGCAAACTGCAAAGGATCCAATGCATGTTCAGTCTGCTTTAGGACCTCAAATCTGACCAGTTTTTCAAAAATTTTCATTAAAATTGAAGTCAAAGCAACTGGTCTAAAGTCGTTTACCATTTTAGGACAGCTGGATTTTTGAATGGGAAAAACCACGGCATCTTTCCAGATCTTAGGCACATGTTGTGTCTGTAAGGACTTATTGAAAATGTAATGAAATACAGGACTCAATTCCCGTGCACAGGACTTTACCAATCGCCCACATACAGTGGGGAAAAAAAAGTATTTAGTCAGCCACCAATTGTGCAAGTTTTCCCACTTAAAAGATGAGAAAGGTCTCCAATTTTCATCATAGGTATACCTCAACTATGAGAGACAAAATGAGAAAAAAAAATCCAGAAAAACACATTGAAGGATTTTTAATGAATTAATTGATAAATTCCTCGGTAAAATTGATCGTCACTTCCTTGTGATAACGTATCGTCACTTCCTGTTTTGCTGTCTGCCTGTGTGGTTTGCTCTCCAGCTCTCCAGCCACTAGCTATGGCTACTACCTCTCTTTCCTCTCCTCCTCTGGTGTGCTCTCTCTGTCAGATGTTTAGCTACACCTCTGCCTCTTTTAGTGATAACGGTAAATGTAATAAATGTTGTCTTTTTGAGGCGCTCGAGGTGAGGTTGTCTGATTTGGAATCCCGGCTCCGCTGCATTGAAACACCGTCTGCGCCAGTTAATCTCGACGGACGCCCATTAGCTGCAGCGGAGCTAGCTAGCTTAGGTCCCACTGTCAGTGGTTCCCCGGCTCTCCTCAGCAGCGAGGAGACTGGGTGGGTGACGGTGAGAAGGAAGCCTAGTCGCAAAGCCCCGGTTCACCACCAACCTGTTCACGTTTCTAATCGTTTTTCCCCACTCAGCGACACACCCGCTGAGGAAAAAACTCTGATCATTGGCGACTCTGTAGTCAGAAACGTGAACCTAGAGACTCCAGCGGCCATAGTCCAATGTATTCCTGGGGCCAGAGCAGGCGACATCGAGTCAAATTTGAAAATGCTGGCTAAAAGTAACTGTAAATACTCCACAATTGTTATTCACGCCGGCATTAATGACATCCGTCTCCGGCAGTCGGAAGTCACGAAACTTAATATAGAATCGGTGTGTGAGTTTGCAAAAACGATGTCAGCCACTGTAGCATTCTCTGGGCCCCTCCCCAATCTGACCAGTGATGACATGTTTAGTCGCTCGTCATCCTTGAACCGCTGGCTGTCTGTGTGGTGTCCTAAAAATGACGTGGGCTACATTGACAATTGGAGCTCTTTTTGGGGAAAACCTGGTCTTATGAGACGAGACAGCATTCATCCCACTTTGGATGGTGCTTCTCATTTATCTAACAATCTGGCATCTTTTTTATCCAAATTTCCAAAACCATGACTACTCAGAGTTGGGACCAGGAAGCAGAGTCGCAGTCTTACACGCCTCTCTGCAGCTCCTCTTCATCCGCCACCCCTCAGCTTAGCCCCTGTCTTCCCCTTCAGAGAATCGTTGTCTGCTCCCTCCAAAGTAAATAAAAATATAATGTATAAGCATCCCAAAGTGATAAAGCAAAATATTGGTAAAACTCAAATTAAACATAAAGCCTCTAAATTGAATGATTTGGCCTCTGTTCCTCCTCATAATTTAAAAATTAAATGTGGTTTATTAAATATTAGGTCTCTAACTCCCAAGTCTCTGTTAGTCCATGATCTGTTAATTGATCATCAGATTGATTTAATTTCCGTTACAGAGACTTGGTTAGGGCAAGAGGATTATGTTGGTTTAAATGAATCAACTCCCTCTGGTTATTTAAACTGTCAAAATCCCAGAAGTTCTGGTCGTGGAGGAGGAGTAGCAACAATTTACCATTCCAAATTACTAGTTAATGTAAAGCAAAAAACATGTTATAATTCCTTTGAGGGCCTGGTCCTCAGTGTTGGGCACTTTAGCAATTTCAGGTTAAACCCAATTTTATTTGCCATAGTTTATCGTCCCCCATCAACCTACTCAGAATTTTTATCCGAATTTGCTGATTTCTTAGCTGATTTAGTGCTGAAATCTGATAGAATAATTATAGTAGGGGACTTTAATATACATGTGGATGTAGATAGTGACTGCCTTAATGTGGCTTTTAATTCAATATTAGACTCGGTTGGGTTTTCTCAGAAAGTATGAAATTCTACTCATTACCTCCACCATACATTGGACCTTGTTCTGACATATGGCATAGAAATAGAAAATCTTGTAGTGTCTCCTCATAACCCTGTACTGTCAGACCATTGTCTGTTAACCTTGGATTTTACTATTTCTGACTATTTGGCTCCTAAAGAAAAATATTATCACAGTAGATGCCTCTCAGATGATGCTGTTTCCAAATTTATGCAGATTGTTTCCTCTATGCCATGTGTCAACACAACGGAAATAAGCTATAGACAGCTTGCTCCTTCTGTAATTGATAACATGGTGGATAGTGTTTCAGCTTCTCTGCATCAGGCTCTAGACTTGGTGGCCCCCTTAAAAAAGAAAAAGTCTAATCAGAGATTTTTAACTCCTTGGTTCAACACAGAAACTCGTAGCTTAAAACAGAAGACTCGTCAATTAGAAAGAAAATGGCGCTCTACTAATTTAGATGAAATCTATTTAGCTTGGAGAAATCATCTTTTAATTTATAAAAAATCTCTTAGAAAAGCTAGAACGAGTTATTACTCTGCATTAATAGAAGAGAACAAGAATAATCCCAGGTTTCTTTTCAGTACTGTAGCCAGGTTGACAAAGAGTCAGGACTCTGTCAATCCTAGCATCCCCTTAGAGCTTACTAGTCAGGACTTTATGAACTTTTTCAATAATAAAATTTCATCCATCAGAGATAAAATCAATCAGATTCTTCCCACAGTTAACTTAAATACTGTAACTACTACAACTCCTTCTATTGATGTCTGTCTTGATGAGTTTACTCCAATCGACCTTTGTGAGTTAGACAAAATAGTTTCCTCATCCAAACCTTCAACTTGTCTTTTAGACCCTATTCCTACCAGGTTATTTAAAGAAGTCTTCCCACTTATTGGTAGCTTTATTCTTCATATAATCAATTCTTCATTAACTTTAGGCCATGTACCGCAGGCTTTTAAAACGGCTGTAATTAAACCCTTACTCAAAAAGCCAACGCTAGATTCCAGGAGCTTTAGCTAACTATAGACCAATCTCTAATCTCCCTTTCATTTCAAAAATCTTAGAAAGAGTTGTTGCTACGCAATTATTTGACCACCTGCAGGGAAATGGTTTACTTGAAGAGTTTCAATCTGGGTTTAGAATCAATCATAGTACTGAAACAGCCTTAGCGAAGGTCACTAACGACCTCCTCATTGCATCTGATAATGGACTAGTTTCTGTACTTGTCCTTTTAGATCTTAGTGCAGCTTTTGATACTATTGATCATAATATTCTACTTGATAGATTAGAACACTATGTTGGACTTAATGGAACTTCGTTGCAGTGGTTTAGATCTTATTTATCTGATAGGTTCCAGTTTGTTCATGTAAATGATGAGTTTTCTTTCAGCTCAAAGCTTAGTCATGGAGTTCCACAGGGATCTGTGCTAGGCCCTACTCTTTTTAGTTTATATATGCTTCCGTTAGGCAACATTATTAGAAAGCACTGTATACATTTTCATTGTTATGCAGATGACACACAATTATACCTGTCAATGAAGCCAGATGATACTAATCAATTAGCCAAGTTAGAAGCCTGTCTTAAGGAAATCAAAGCTTGGATGACTTGTAATTTCCTGCTATTAAATTCAGATAAGACTGAAGTCATTCTTGTTGGTCCAAAAAACCTTAGAAATTCCTTTCCAAATCAAACTTTCAGTTTGGATGCAGTTACTCTCTCTTAATAGCTCTGTGAGGAACCTTGGAGTTATTTTTGATCAGGATTTGTCCTTCAATTCACATATTAAATTTGTTTCTAAGACTGCCTTCTATCATTTGCGTAATATTGCCAAGATTAGGAGCATCTTGTCTCAGAGTGATGCTGAGAAGCTGATCCACGCTTTTGTTAGCTCGAGATTAGATTATTGTAATTCTTTATTATCAGGCTGTCCTAAAACATCTTTAAAAAGTCTTCAGCTGATCCAAAATGCTGCAGCAAGAGTTTTAACAGGTACTAGAAAGAGAGATCATATCTCTCCGGTTCTGGCCTCCCTTCATTGGCTTCCCATAGAGTTTAGAATTAAGTTTAAAATCCTTCTTCTTACTTACAAAGCTCTAAACAATCAGGCTCCTTTTTATTTAAAAGATCTGATACTACCGTATCATCCTAACAGAGCACTACGCTCCCAAAATGCAGGATTACTTGTAATACCTAGAATCTCCAAAAGTACAATGGGAGGCAGAGCCTTCAGTTATCAAGCTCCTCTCCTGTGGAATCAGCTGCCAATCTGGATTCGGGAGTCAGACTCGATCTCTGTTTTTAAGAACAGGGCTAAAACCTACCTTTTTGATATAGCCTACAATTAGGGAGGGATCATGTGTTTCTGAACCCTCCCTTAGTTATGCTGCTAATAGGTTTAGTCAGCCGGGGGACCTCCAGTAATGCACTGGGCCTCGCTCCTTTCTTCACTCTCTATGAAATATTTTTTTTTTTTTTTGCTGGTCATTAACATTTGTTTGTTCTCTCCCATAGATTGAGTCCCCATCGTGCTGTTTGCTCTGTACATGTCTGTTCTTTTCTTCTTCTCTATCCCCTCACCCCCCAGCCAGTCGCAGCAGATGACTGCCCCTCCCTGAGCCTGGTTCTGCTGGAGGTTTCTTCCTGTTAAAAGGGAGTTTTTCCTCTCCACCGTCGCCAAGTGCTTGCTCACAGGGGATCGCCTGATTGCTGGGGTCTTTCTGCAACTGTGGGGGTCCCCCCTACAGTTGATAGTGCTATGAGATGACTGTTGTTGTGAAATGGCGCTATATAAATAAAGTTGAATTGAATTGAATTGAATTAAAATAAGTACTTCGTCAATAACAAAAGTTAATCTCAATACTTCGTTATATACCCTTTGTTGGCAATGACAGAGGTCAAACGTTTTCTGTAAGTCTTCACAAGGTTTTCACACACTGTTGCTGGTATTTTGGCCCATTCCTCCATGCAGATCTCCTCTAGAGCAGTGATGTTTTGGGGCTGTCGCTGGGCAACACGGACTTTCAACTCCCTCCAAAGATTTTCTATGGGGTTGAGATCTGGAGACTGGCTAGGCCACTCCAGGACCTTGGAAATGCTTCTTATGAAGCCACTCCTTCATTGCCCGGGCGGTGTGTTTGGGATCATTGTCATGCTGAAAGACCCAGCCACGTTTCATCTTCAATGCCCTTGCTGATGGAAGGAGGTTTTCACTCAAAATCTCACGATACATGGCCCCATTCATTCTTTCCTTTACACAGATCAGTCGTCCTGGTCCCTTTGCAGAAAAACAGCCCTAAAGCATGATGTTTCCACCCCCATGCTTCACAGTAGGTATGGTGTTCTTTCTCCTCCAAACATGACAAGTTGAGTTTTTACAATAAAGTTCTATTTTGGTTTCCTCTGTCCATATGACATTCTCCCAATCCTCTTCTGGATCATCCAATTGCTCTCTAGCAAACTTCAAACGGGCCTGGACATGTACTGGCTTAAGCAGGGGGACACGTCTGGCACTGCAGGACTTGAGTCGCTGGCAGCGTAGTGTGTTACTGATGGTAGCCTTTGTTACTTTGGTCCCAGCTCTCTGCAGGTCATTCACTAGGTCCCCCCGTGTGGTTCTGGGATTTTTGCTCACCGTTCTCGTGATCATTTTGACCCCACGGGGTGAGATCTTGCGTGGAGCCCCAGATCGATGGAGATTATCAGTGGTCTTGTATATCTTCCATTTTCTAATAATTGCTCCCACAGTTGATTTCTTCACATCAAGCTGCTTACCTATTGCAGATTCAGTCTTCCCAGCCTGGTACAGGTCTACAATTTTGTTTCTGGTGTCCTTTGACAGCTCTTTGGTCTTGGCCATAGTGGAGTATGGAGTCTGACTGTTTGAGGTTGTGGACAGGTGTCTTTTATACTGATAAAGAGTTCAAACAGGTGCCATTAATACAGGTAACGAGTGGAGGACAGAGGAGCCTCTTAAAGAAGAAGTTACAGGTCTGTGAGAGCCAGAAATCTTGCTTGTTTGTAGTTGACCAAATACTTATTTTACCGAGGAATTCACCAATTAATTAATTAAAAATCCTTCAATGTGATTTTCTGGATTTTTTTTTCTCATTTTGTCTCTCATAGTTGAGGTATACCTATGATGAAAATTGGAGACCTGTCTCATCTTTTAAGTGGGAGAACTTGCACAATTGGTGGCTGACTAAATACTTTTTTGCCCCACTGTATATTATCAGGGCCCTGACTTTTGTTCACTTTTACTGCACAGAACTCCCTATTAGCATCCTGCACCTCAATATTAAAGTGCTGATTGTCTTTGAGTTTCTGTTTCAAATCTTGGGTTTCTGTGCTAAAATCAGAGGAATCAAAACGACCATAAAAACAATTAAGAGCATTAGCCAGCTCTGTGTCTGAACTAAAACCATCTAAAAACACACGATTACTGTGCTCTGTGCTCTGAAGGCCTGCAATAGTTTTCATACTGGCCCAGGCTGAACCAAGTTTCTTTGTTGCCATCTTGCTGTCCAACTCTGATTTATAATTCTGTTTTGCTCTTAAAATTTCGGACTTCAGCTCTTTTGTGGCAACCTGTAGCTCAGAAACAGACCCCTGTTTAAAGGCAAGTGCTTTCCTCTGTAAGCAGGATTTAACTGATTTTGTAACCCATGGCTTGTTGTTGGGGTATATTTTGACACGTTTATGTGGAACGATCATATTTTTACAGAAAGTCATGTATGAGCATATGACGTCTACCAAGGAGTCCAAATCATCTCTGCAGGACAGTGTGAAAACCTCCCAGTCCGTACAGTTAAAGCATTCCTGGAGGCAGTGCACTGAATCCTCTGTCCACACATCTATGTCTCTGGTCTTCACCTTGTCTCTTCTGAGAGCAGTTTTATATGTGGGCAGCAAATGTACACAGTTGTGATCTGAGGATCCTAAAGGAGGAAGGGGAAGTGATTTATAGGCCCTCTCAATGGATCCATAGCACAGGTCCAATGTCTTTTTTCGCCTGGTTGGGCAGGAGACATACTGATAAAAGTTTTTAATTGTCTTTTTTAAAGAAACATGGTTAAAATCCCCAAGAATAAAGTTTTGAGCCTCTGGGGAAATCGACTGCAACCGCTGTACCACATCAAAGACGGTTCTGGAGGCTGAGGCAGCATCTCCCCTTGGGTGAATGTACACAGTCATTATGAAAAGTTGGGGGAACTCGCGGGGCAGATAAAAGGGGCGTAGCAATACGGACAGAAGCTCCACATCGGATGTACAGATGCGGTCTCTGACCGTGACAGATGTACAGTACTGTTTATTAATGTATAAACATACGCCGCCCCCCTGACGTTTTCCCGTTACCTCTTCCTGCCGATCCGAGCGAAGTGGGGCTCCAAAGCCATCAATTCACAGGTCCACATCCGGGTCTTGCGCTGTAAGCCACGTCTCTGTGTAAGCCATGACACAGCAGTTCTTGAAGTCCTTCTGATATCGTACATTCCCTTGAATTTTATCCACTTTATTTCTCAGGGATTGTACGTTCCCCAAAATCGTGGAAGGAAGAGGAATGCTGTTAAACTGACATCTCCTCAGGCTTAATTTCACGCCTCCACGTTTTCCGCGTTTCCTCCTCTTGTCTCTCTTTTCATTGCTGTGTCCATGAAAGTCTCTTAAAATAAAGTCCGGCAGTTGCAGCACAGACTCACTCACCGATGCTGCATTATCCGTGTTTAAATGCAGTAACATCCATCCATCCAGCCATCCATCCATCCATCCATCCATCCATCTTCTACTGCTTTTCCGGAGGTCCGGGTCGCGGAGGCAGCAGTTCAAGCAGAGAAGCCCAGACTTCCCTCTCCCCAGCCACCTGCTCCAGCTCTTCAGAGGGGATACCAAGGCGTTCCCAGACCAGCTGGGAGACATAGTCTCTCCACCGAGTCCTGGGTCTGCCCCGGGGTCTTCTCCCAGTGGGACGTGCCTGAAACACCTCAAGTGGGAGGCATCCAGGAGGCATCCTAATCAGATGCCCATACCACCTCAACTGACTCCTTTCAATGTGGAGGAGCAGTGGTTCTACTCTGAGCCTCTCCCGGATGACTGAGCTCCTCACCCTATCTCTGAGGGTGAGTCCAGCAATCCTACGGAGAAAGCTCATTTCAGCCGCTTGTATCCGCGATCTCGTTCTTTCGGTCATTACCCAAAGCTCGTGACCATAGGTGAGAGTAGGAACGTAGATTGACTGGTAAATCGACAGCTTTGCCTTAGAACTAAGCTCCCTCTTCACCACAACAGACCGGTACAACGTCCGCATCACTGCAGATGCTGCTCCAATCCGTCTGTCGATCTCTCGCTCCATTTTCCCCTCACTCGTGAACAAGACCCCAAGATACTTAAACTCCTCCACTTGGGGCAGGAGCCTGTCCCCAACCTGGAGAGGACAATCCACCTTTTTCCGGCTGAGGACCATGGACTCGGACTTGGAGGTGCTGATTCTCATGCCAGCCGCTTCACACTCCGCGGCAATCCATCCCAGCAAGAGCTGTAGGTCATTGCTGGATGAAGCCAACAGGACAACATCATCTGCAAACAACAGAGATGAGATCCTGTGGTCACCAAGCATGACACCCTCCATTCCCTGGCTGCGCCTAGAAATCCTGTCCATAAAAATTATGAACAGGATCGGTGACAAAGGGCAGCCCTGGCGGAGTCCAACTCTCACTGGGAATGACTCCGACCGAGTGTTGGCAATACGAACCAAACTCTCACAACGGTCGTACAGAGACCGAATAGCTCGTAACAACAAGCCCGATACAGTAACATGCAGTAACATGTCTCTGGAATACTGTATTCTCCCGGGCATGATCGTGATTGCGCTTACCTCAAAGACAGAGAGTCGGTGGGAAAGAAGCAGCAGTGCAAAAGTAAGGAGGAAATCCATACTGATGGTCACGGCTGCACCCGCGTCGGACCCCGACTGGGTCGGCGCCGCACCAGTACCGACCTCCAACCCCGAACCCGGAACCTCTGGCGCAGCGAACGGGATCAGCTCCGCGCCGGTGACCCTGGGAGAAGGCTCAGGAGAGAGAAAAGAATCGGGATCAGGATCACCGGTAGCGACAGAGCCCAGCGAGACGAGTTTGGGTGCAACGGATGGCTGCCCGGCTCGTCTCTCCGAGAGACAGGCAAAAGTGCTCCAGAATAGAAAGGAGAAAAACAAAGTAGAGTACTTGCCTGTACTCGGGTTCTGTCGCTGTCCAGGACTCAGACGATCCGGGCTCAGATGGGAGGAGATCATCTTCTGGCTCCCACTCAGCTACGTCAGGCTCCGCAGCTGGCATGATGGCTTCCGCAGCCTGAGGACCCTCCAGCACTGACATCCACGCCGACAACCCGCACGGCGAGGCAGCAGGGGATCCTCGACCCGCTGGACCGGACCGCTCATCTGTGGAGACCAGGGGACGCTTCGTCGTCGGCGCAGGCTCCATGCTGCCGTCTGCTAATGTGCTTACTGTCTGTGTGTGTGGTGAATGTTTGTTAGCCCCGGTGCGTTCATGGGAGGCTAAGTTGTACTGCACTGTGTGCTGCAGGTTTCCCCTGGACGACGGAAACCAAGGAGCCGCTCCTCTTCTCTCCACCTGTCTGCCACCTCTCCTCGGGCACGGAGCATTCCCTCCTCGAGGCATACAAGAGGGCCTTGGACGAGCCCGGACAGTTCGGTGCTTAACTTCCAGGCTAAGGAGGACGATAGTGAGAGTTCCTGGCCGGACAGTCAGTGAATGCATCACGCTCGATTGAGGACGCTCAGAAGGTTTTTTTTTTCCTCTTGTAGCGCAGGAAGTGACTCTGGTTGAAAGAATTGTATTGCTTTTTTTCCCTTATGTGCCTTTTAGAGTATTTATGCTATTTATAATATTTATTGTGGGGTAGTTTCTTATCTTGGGCACATTGGGAATGTATGGTTTCATGAGAATGTATGATTTCAAAAAAAAGATGGCTGCCACCGGAGTGAGGAGTGGTCTGATGGGCTACACTTCTAGACACTTTCTGCCTATCTACTTCTTCTTCGTATTGTCTTTGTGTGTCTGGAACTGCAACAGGAAGGGTTTTCCGGCCAACTCAACTAAAGGTGAAGCTAAAAAGTTTTATTTATATGGATATGGACATGGTCATTTCACCCTGTACTCTATCTGGTCTTCAAAAGCCCTGAGAAAAAGCTCCCAAAATAAGGCAAAAATGACGGGTAAGCAAAAATCACAATATGGCAGAGGCTATACAGTTAAAGTACTGTTAGTACTGCTACTTCTGGCAGGGGATATTCACCTTAACCCTGGACCTGCCACTATTAAACAGCAGACCACTGGGTTAGCACAAACATCTGAGCCGGCGGATTGGTTGTTGCTATCTACGGCCCGGCATAGCGAGTCGGGTGAGTCGAATAGCACTGAACAGACTCACATATCTGATCCTGCTGTAAACAACTGCGCTACGTCCAAACTTTTGGAAACAGGAGCGGTTAAACAAATTGCAAATGAGGCGAGATCCGAAAACCGAGCTGTACGAAAGCAAAAACAACATCTATTTTTCCAAACTGTTAATCATGCACAAGTTCTTTGGGACACAAAGGCTAAACCAAAGGGGATCCTCGGTGGACATTTAAACATACGGAGCATAATCCCTAAAAGAGATGAGATTTCGGTGTTGCTGTCTGACTCAAATCTGGACTATCTTTGTCTTTCAGAAAGCTGGCTACACAGGAACATAGACACTAATATGATCGATATTGTGGGTTATCAGTGTTTTAGAAAAGACAGGCAGGCAGGGAGGGGAGGAGGTGTTTTAATTTACATCAAAGAGAAATTTAAATGTCAATTGGTTGATTTGAATACTTCACTTGAATGTTTAGCTGTTAATGTATGCCTCTCACCGGTAATGAATTTCAACATTGCAGTATTGTACAACCCACCGTCACACAATTCTTCTTTTTATAATGAATTAAGTGCTCTGGTCAAACAACTTGAGAGGAGCAGAGAAACAATATTTTATGGTGACTTCAATATCAACTGGTCTGATAAAAAGGACAAACAGAAACTGAAAAGCCTCATGACTAAATTTAATTACCAACAAATGATCAAAGGACCTACCAGGATAACCAAACAATCCAGAACACTTATTGACATGGTATTTGCTAATAAACCAGAACGAATAACCAGAACCTATAATCTTGTAACTGGTCTCTCAGATCATAACATGGTTCTTGCTGTCAGAAAACTTACTAAAAAGTGACTACAGCATTTTGGGGGAGTCGATATTGACAAATCAAATTTTATTATTCCCAAATCAAAAAATGAGGAGTTTGAACATTACTTAGAGAATCAAAATTGGGAGCAGCTCATGTCAATATATGAAGTAGATGATTGTTGTAATTTTATAACTGCAACAATTACAAAGTCCATAGAAAAATTTACAAAGCAAATTAAAAGTAGACAACAGAAGATTAACCTACCATGGTTAAATAATGAAATAAGAAAACTTATGAAGAAGCGAGACTCTGCATTGAAAACATCATTAACTTCTAAACTACAAAATGATCACCTTTTGTACAAAAGTTTAAGAAATAAAGTGGTACAAGAGCTGCGAAAATCAAAAGTATCTTACTACAATAAACTGATAGATCATGCAAAGGGTAACAACAGTTCCCTATGGAGGCATTTAAATAACTTAACTAATAAAAAAAATGTTCAGAAGGGGGTAAAGGAACTAAGAATCAATGGCAAGACCATCAGTGACAAGGCTACATTGGCAAATGAATTTAATTCATATTTTGTGGACTCTGTGGAAGACTTAACAAAAAACTTTGTGCTGCCAAATGTGCTCAACAACACAAAATCAATACTTCCAACAGATTCTTTTCACATCGATGAGGTAAATGAGGAGTTAATTGCTGGTATTGTTAAAACACTGTCAAACTCAAAAACTAATGATATCTACAATATGAGCACTTCCTTTCTCAAAACGCACAGCAAAATATTAATCAAACCACTGACTCATTTCATTAATCTCTCCATTAGGTCTAGTACATTTCCATCTGGCTGGAAAAAAGCTGTTGTCATACCAGTTCATAAATCAGGCAGTAAAGACGATATATGCAATTACCGCCCAATCTCTATTTTACCAGTCCTGTCTAAGGTTCTTGAAAAAGTTGTAGCTACACAGCTGATAGACTATTTACAAGACAGCCAACTTCTTCATCCACATCAATTTGGTTTTAGACCAGGATACTCAACAGAAACAGCAAATTGTTGCCTTATTGAAAATGTCAAACAGTCCTTGGACAGGGGTAATGTGGTAGGAGCTGTTTTTCTAGATCTCAGAAAGGCTTTCGATACTGTAAACCACAGTTTGCTTTTATCCAAAATGGTATCTTTTAACTTCTCTCCAGATACATTAGAATGGTTTGCATCTTATCTCCAGAATAGAGAACAGTGTGTAAAAGTTCACCAGGATAAATCCTCATTTTTAAACAACCGCATGGGTATCCCACAAGGGTCCATTCTTGGTCCTTTACTTTTCAGCATTTTTATTAATGACTTGCCGCTACACTGCTCAGCTGCAACATGCCAACTTTATGCAGATGATGCAGTTATTTACACAGCTGCCAAGACTCCAGCACAGGCTGCAGATGTACTGTCTACAAGTATGGTTGATGTCCAAGAGTGGCTCCTCCAGAACCATCTATTGCTAAACCTTCAGAAAACAGTTTCAATGTGCTTTTCAATCAAAAAATGTAACCTGCAACGTTTTAAAGTTAATATACATGATCAAGACATCAGTTTAGTTACCGAATTCAAATACCTTGGCATTGTACTAGATCCTCAACTCAAATTTAATCGTCATATAAAGAAAATTTCAAAAACAGTAAAAAAAAAATCTGAACTGCTTTAAATTAATTAGATATTACATACCTTACGAAGCAGCTGTACTGTATATGCATTCTATGGTTTTTTCTCATATATCATACTGTTTGACAGTCTGGGCTCAAGCAGCCCCTTCCACAATAAGACATATAGGTTCATTATATAATCAAACTCTAAAAATCTTGGACAAAAAGCCCATTAGGTGGCATCACTGTGATATTTTTTAAAAATACAACCTATTGAGTTTTGGGAGTTTCATTGACCTCTGTTTTCTGAAATTAACTTTCAAATGTTTCCATAAATCAGAACCCGAGCCACTTGCTGGTTTCATCCAAAGACAGGACAGCAGCAGAGCCACCAGGAGTTCTGTTAACAATAACTGTAAAATATTCCACCGCAGAACCACATTTGGACAAACAGCTTTCTCTATAAAGGGCAGTCACATCTGGAACACAATGCCAAATGAAATTAAAATAATAACAGACTTTAAAACATTCACTAAAAAGGTTAAAAACTGGCTGAAAAATAAACAAGAATGTACCCATGTATGAAATTATTGTCTGCAGGGTGAGAGTGAATGAAGGGAAGGAATGAATGTGTTTGTTTATAGTGAGTGACAAAGGGAGGGAGGCCTGAAATAGGCAAATGTGAATCAGGTTTTTATATTGTATATATATAATATTTATAATATTTATAATTGTGTATTTATAATGTATTTACAATCTTTTTTGCATTGATGTATGTGGTTATTGTGTATTCTGTTTTCATTTTTTTTTTATCTTTTCCTTTTTGTTTCTCCTTTCTAAAGCCCATCCAGGGACAAGAGTTGCAAATTAGCTAATAGCTATACACTCTTTGTGCAACACATCAGATTGATTGTCATTGATTAATTGTCTATGTTTATTGCACTGTCCCTGTCAAATAAACAAATAATGTAATCTAATCTCTCCTCCTCTGCTCACGACGTGGATGCGGGGCTGGAACCAGGCTCTCCAGAACCACAGGCCCCCTCCTCATCCAGCAACGGTGGCCTGGAGTCGAGGACCGCAAAGTGGAGGGAGACACAGAGGCAGCGGGTTTAATAATAGAAGCTACAGCAGGTGGTGGGAGCTCGGGGGACTGCAAACCCCGAGCTTCACCCCCAGGAGTCAGACAAGGCAAATCACAATTAAGAGGAGATGAGTGAACTTGTATTTGCCTGTCTGCCGGAGGCAGGATGGTGCCTGCTGCAGCGGACGCTGCTCCTCCCTTTCCACGCCGGACGGTGACAGAGGGCCCCCTGGGAGGATGAGAGGGAGCCGCTCGAGATGGATCTGGGACGGGGCTCGCCGGGACAGGACTCTGGGCACTCACAGCAGCTGGGGAAGGCGTCGAGGAGGAGGGGGCGACAGCCGAGATGAACCGGGCACAGAGCGTTGACGGGACAGCAGGAGAAGATGACCCGGGGGAAGAGGCTGCGGGGATTCCCTCCTGGCGAGACGCCGAGGAAACAGCTGACTGTGGGATTGAGTCTCTCTGGGGGCCCGGAATGGAATCTGGACGGGATTCTTGCTGAGGGTGACTATGGCCGTGGCGCCGACGTCTTCGATGGCCCCCGGATGGTGCGAACTCCAGAACTGGATCAAGGACAGGAACGGGATCCCAAAGCGGGGAGCGGGGATGCCTCCTCCTCTGCTTATCCCCGTAGTCCTCCTCCATCATGTGGAGTATCTCACGCTGTGCGGTGATGTCATCCCTCCTCACGCTGACTTCGGGGTGGTCAGCGTAGCGGGGAAGATGATTCAGGACGTCCTCAGCACGGTCCAGGTACTATCGCACGTCACTGTGATAGTCGAGGAGGGAGGCAGAGATGAGCGTTTCATCAATGTATTCCAGGGCGTCTGCCAGCTTGTAGCTCTGATTCCGAGAGCGGCCCCTCCGCGACGGCATGCTTCCATACACAGTACCCAGACAGGAAAGAGCAAAGTCCAAATGCAAACTCACGGCAACAGGCGTCTCAGTCTGGCAGCAGTCTACTGTCATGGGTGGCCCTCGCGAGCCATCATAAGACGCCACAGGTCACCGGTGAGTTTGCAATGATGTTTATTAATGACGACGAACAAAGGATAATACACTAAGTGACAGAAAGGGATGAGCCACAGTGGGCTAAATCCCACAACACTGGATGTAGAAGTCGCAAGGCTAAGTAAGCACACTTACAATAAAGGGTTAGGATGAGGGATGAACATCGCTAAGGAAACGACGAGGAACACTGAGGGATGCTTGCTTGACGTCTGACGAAGGGAAGTTCGACGGAGACTGCTGCATTGGGCTGCATTCAGCGCCCGCTTAAATGCTGGCCGCTAATGAGCCTTGAATGCAGCACAGCTGGCAGGCTTTGACAGCAGGAAGCTCCTCCGAGCGCTGTCACAATGAGAGCCTGGGAAGCCAGAAGGAAATCACTGCTGTCAAGCCTGCAGGGGATGACGTATGACCCGAGCGCAGACGAGATCGGCGCTCGGATCATAACAGGGATTATTAGTAACCGACCTAAGAATGCTAATTATCCAGAATATTTTATTGAAAATGACAATTTGATAAATAATATGGAGGATGTGGTCAGTGGTTTCAATAAATTTTTTGTAAACGTTGGTCCTGAATTAGCAAAATCAATAGTGACACCAGAAACAAACAACAGTGGTTCTGTAAATGAAATAGAAGGTAGAAATCCAAACAGTCTTTTTGGGTGCAATTACTGAAAAGGAAATTATCAAGACTGTGTGTAAATTTAAAAGGAACTCCGAATATATTGGCATGTTAGCTCTATATGCTTTATTCTGATGTCAATAACATAACTATAACATAATTTTTTTGAAAATAATTCCCAGTTTTATATATTTTTAAAAAACTTTATTACGATGTAAATCGCCATTTTTGTTTACGTCGCAATGCATTCTGGGTAGTGACGTATAGATTGGTTGTGCTCGGTAGCAGCAGCGATCTGTAAACAGCCTTTTCAGTTCGAACCAGTGCGAAGCCAAAGCAATAAAGACAATGACGAAGACACACTAAGTGAAAATGGACTTGAGAATGAAGACAGCAGCCGCGAGGAAGCTAGAGCTGGTCATGTTGGATGGTGTTTTTGTGGCAAATGTTCACCAATGCCGACAGAGAAGTAGAGCATCTGTTATAAAGAGCTCCACTTCATTTCTGCCGCTGTCCATGGTACCTGATGCTATAAATGTATCTTGTTCAGTCACTTGTTAAAGTGGTGTAACAGGATGCATGCCTGCTTTACAAATCTGTCCTGTATCACAGCACATCAAAGCTTTGATGCCGCTTGCATTAAGCCATCGTTTGTAGCCAGACACACCTGTGAGCTCTTTCATGAGCTGGGGGCGACGAAAATCCTCAAAATCCTCAGGGCTAAAGTGATGAGAGCACAGCCGCGGGTCTTTGGGAAGTTGGACTTTTCCAACCGCATCCTCCCACTTTTAATAATAATAATAATAATGCATCAGATTTATATAGCGCTGTAACGTCGGGGCTGTATTGGGGGGGGGGGGGGCAGGGATTTCCCCAACATGCTTTGCAACAGAGGACATTATTTTGTGTGTATGCTTGAATGTTGTACTGAGTTATTATACTGCCGTGTCATTATAATGACCCAGCAGTGTTATAGGCAGGATTAGGGCAAGATTCATTATGTGTTGTATAACCATGATTGACAACACATAATGAATCTTGCCCTAATCCTGCCTATAACACTGCTGGGTCATTATAATGACACAGCAGTATAATGTGTTGTATAACCATGATTGAGGACGGCACGGTGGAGGAGTGGTTAGCACTGCGGCAGCACAGCAACTCACCCTTGGTCGGGGGATCCTGAGTTCGATCCCAGCCCCCGACCAACAGTGATCTGTGTGGAGTTTGCATGTTCTCGCCGTGTCTGCGTGGGTTTACTCCGGGATTTCTCCGGTTTCCTCCCACATGCCAAAAAACATGCAAGTTAGGTTAATTGGCATCAAAAACTGGGGATTCTAAATTGTCCTTAGGTATGACTGTGAGAGTGAATGGCTGTCTGTCTCTCTGTGTTGGCCCTGCGATGGACTGGCGATCTGTCCAGGGTGTACCCTGCCTCTCGCCCAAAAGATGCTGGCATAGGCTCCAGCACCCTCACGACCCTAAAAGGATTAAGTGGTAGAAGATGAATGAATGAATGATAACCATGATTGAAACGGAGGTCTGGGAGAATAACCTCTCCTCCTGTCTGTGTTCAGAGGTGTTTTTGAATAAAGCCTGTTGTCGAAACCATCTGCTCCTCCTCTTTGTGTGAACCTCACCTACGTCACAGCGCTTTATCATAGACACTCAAAGACGCTTTACAAGTAGATACATTATTCATTCACTCCAGACAGACAATGGTAGTGGCAAGCTACTACTGTAGCCACAGCTGCCCTGGGGAAGGCTGACGGAAACGTGGCTGCCAATCCACGCCACGTTCCAATCCAGTATGGAGGAACGAATAAGGGTCACCAGTGTGGTGGATAAAATAAGTGCAGGCGGACACGGCAAACTGAAGTTTAAAAGGGTGCTTTATTCATACTCCATCACAAGGCAGCGCGCTGGAGTGAGCCCTGCGTCTCTAGGTGTCAGAATGCGAGTCGTCAAAGAGAGAGAGAGCACAAGAGGGAGAGAGGCATATGCAGTCAGCTTATATACTCAGCTACAGACAATGCATGCATGGCATACTAGCATCACAGTATACAGCAGGAATGCATGGACATTTGCATCAGAGTCACACATACCAGCCGCAGGATTACTGGCGCCAGAATTCCTCTCTTCTCCGGAGCTGCAGAACATTTAAACATTTTTACACATTCATACCCAGTGTTATGGGCACTGGAGGCAATGTGGGTGAAGTGTCTTGCCCAGGGACACAACGGCAGGATATCTGGGGAGAGCGGGATTCGAACCGCCAACCATCGGGTTATTAGACGACCTGCTCTACCTCCTGAGCCACTGCCGCCCCACTTTTTCCTCAACTTTCCCTCTTTAGGAAAGCTATGGAGGCTTAACCCGCTCTCTTTATTTCCCTTTGATTGGAAATTACATCCAAAAGCCGCGCAATGTGGCATTTTCACTGACAAATGGCAGTAGCTCGTAGCTTCGCCTCTTGGCTTGTATAAGACAGAAAAAAACGGCTGCAACCATTCTACGTCACTACCCAGAATGCATTGCGCACCTGAAAACATGGCGGCCGCCATGTATCGATTTACATTGTAAACAAAAATGAATTTTATAACTACAATAAATGTTTATATAGTTCTAACAATGTATTTTAATAGTGGAGGCCAGTGTTTGTATTTTTAAATCTATAAGTCATTATAATCGGAGTTCTGTTTAAGAACAAAAAATCAACGGACTGGAATGAAATTGACATGACAATAGTGAAAAAAGTAATTGAAGGAATTGTTAAACCACTCACCCACATCTGTAACCTGTCATTTCAAACTGGTACATTTCCAGACAAAATGAAAATAGCAAAAGTAACACCTCTATACAAAACAGGAGACAGTCATTATTTCACAAATTACAGGCCAGTCTCTTTACTCTCACAATTCTCCAAAATACTTGAAAAAACCTTCACTAAGAGACTGGATGATTTCATTGAAAAACACAACCTCCTTACAGACAGCCAGTATGGTTTTAGAGCAGATAAATCTACATCTTTGGCACTGATTGAACTTATAGAAGAAATTACTAGTTGTATAGATAAAAAAAAGTTTGCTGTAGGAGTATTTATAGATTCAAAGAAAGCTTTTGACAGCATCGACCACAGAATTTTACTGAGGAAATTGGAAAGGTATGGGATAAGAGGGGTCGGACTGAGCTGGGTGGAAAGTTATTACCTCTGCCAGGCCGAAAAGGCCAGGAGGAGGTTATGTTTTTGCCAGGGTTTGTGTGTTTGTCTGTTTGTCTGTCTGTTGGTTAGCAAGATAACTCAAAAAGTCTTGGACGGATTTGCATGAAACTTTCAGGCGTTGTTGGAAATGGTACAAGGAAGAACTGATTAAATTTTGGAGGTGATCCGGTTCACCGTCTGGATACAGGAATTTTTTTAAAGCATTTTTCCACACTGTGACATAGGGCCATTTTCAACATGTGCGCAGGTGCAATGGAGGCCGCTGGGCGTCGTGTCTGACCAACACAAACTCCGCCTTTTTCAACGTTTTAGCCACAAAAGCATGCGGAAAACACTACTGGCCTCGGACCCCCAGCGTGCCTGTGCCAGCCATAGGTGCTGCGCACATTGCGCTGGTTGTCGTGTCTGACCAACACAAACTCCGCGTTCTTCAACGTTTTAGGCACAAAAGCACGCGGAAAACACTGCTGCCCTGGGCACGCCAGCGTGGCTGCTTTTGCGCCACGCTGCAAAACCTGACACGGACACCTGTCCGCCGCCCCATTATTTGCCACAAATTCCCCGCCCAGCTATAGGCGCTGCGTAAAAACGACCTCTCTGCCGGGGAAGACTCTAAATTCTGTTTTGCTGCGGAGCGCAACCCCAATATAATATAAAATCCACCCCAACCTGTCTAACCAATCTGCATCCGTCAGTGGAGGAGATGGACACACCAACACTTCAGTTTATTACCTCCGCCAAGGAGGCAATGCTTTTACAACCGTAAAACGGGGCTATAAGGGACGGCGGGGTAATATGGGACACTTTTCTAAATGTAATTCTGCTTTTTTAATTTTGCTTCCGCCTAGATTTGATGAAGGATTCATGGATATTTTACAATAACAACACAACTCAGCGTCCTGCTCAACATAAAAAAAGCAGAATTACATTTAAAACATTTCCCACAAAAGTGTCCCTTATTAACCCGCCGTCCCTTATAGCCCCATTTTACACTACTGAACCACTAATCCTATCACTATCACATTGATTGTCATTCATTAATTGTCTGTTTATTGCACTGTCCATGTCAAATAAACAAATAATCATTGTGAATCCAATTGCTACTCATATCTTTTCATGCTCAGGGAATCTGAAAACGTACACACAAACACTGTATGGGGGGAACTGTGCCGCTTGGCGGAGGTCTGCGCTCTCCGAGTGCTTTTCTAGTTTAAGTATGTCATGAATCTGAAAACTCAGAGTGATCGTATGTCAGTTCGTTACCTCAATAAAGATTCAAGACACAGAATATTAGTTCTCATGTGAGTATTTACTGGAGTGCATACCTTTAACAGCGTTTCAGCACTAAAGAATTCTAAGAGTCCAGACACTTTTATACATCGTTAGTCACACAATCACAAGAGAACATCTGCTGAGTACCATATACAGTCATGACAGGAATATGCAAACATCGGCATGGAAGGAGAACACCATGACCTTGCAGCTGTACATCACATAAAGTCTAAACTCCAAATTAATCATAGTCACAGCACTTCATAAGAAAACAAGATTAACTTTCCCTTATTCACACTCTTTATCACATACACACTTTTATCTGGTGAGACAGCTTTCACTTCTCCCATACTAAGCACATCTTAATCTTACATATAAAGAACACTCAGTAACTCTTCTTATTATCCAAAAATGAAACAGTGTACAATGAACTTATGTCATAGAAAAAATGATAATATGCATGTATAATTTCACAACAACATAATATGCATAGATGAGTATACAATATAGACTTGATTATATGAAATAGATATAAAATGATAACATGTATATACAATTTTCTGACAATTCCCTCCTGTTTATAATTTTATCACCTTTTATATTTTATTTAGGGATGCCTTTATTCATCAGGAACATATAACTTCTTTCGATTTTCTACATGACCATCATTTGCATCATATTCCAATTACACAGGAGATTAATCAGTCATCATAGTCCCTTCCATGGTTATAGTCATCATCAGTTTTGGAAATAGCAGCATATTGTCCTTTACACTCAAGTTTCAACATAGCAGTTTGCAACAGGAAAGTATGGTGTGTAATAGCTTGTGTAATCATAGATCTCATGCAAGGAATAACACACATAAAAAGCACACAGAATAAGATTAATATCACAATCAATGGGGTTAACCATTTCAAAAGAATCTGCCACCAAGTTCCACTTTGAAACCAAACCCAGGGACCCCAACCTTTATCTTCATCTAAAGAATGCTGTAAGTGTAACATATCATTTAAATGGCTAATAACATGAGAAATATTCTGATATTGATCCGGGATATACGTGCAGCACTCTTGGCCAATAATATGACATACTCCACCTTGTGCAGCTAATGTTAAGTCTAGGGCCATTCTATTTTGCAGTGTCATCATTCTTGATAATTTTTGTTCTTCATTTAAAGCTGTGAAACCTTGCTCCATTAATATAGTTAGGTTTTCCATTGTCCATGCTAATGTATTTATGTGGTGTATAGCTAGAGCACTGCCATATATTAGAAAAAGAGTACCCATAACACCTTTAAAATCACTAATTCTCTGTTTTCCAGGTAGTTTACCTATTAATTGTTGCATGTCTATTTTTGTGCTTCTTTTTGTCCTGGTGTGTATTTCAGTTTGTTCAGGATGATAATAATGAGAGTAAGACGTTTTCATGTGATATGTTAGATTTGATCTTATGCTAATATGTGGGAATAAGATAGCCATGTAACATCTGCCACACCACCCTGGAGGAAGTAATGAGTAAACATTAGACCCACAAACCCAAACATGGTTCTCTAGACATCCATACCCATCATCATTTGGCTAAAAAACAGTAGGATTATTGCTACAGTTAATAATACAATTTTTGCTCTTCAAGGTGAAATTTCCAGCAGCAATATAGGGAAGATGAAATGCATTTCTACAAACAGAATCATGATAACGCACTCCACAAGTCACTTCCTTTGTGTTATTACATTTTGGTGAAAAACCCAAGTTGAAATTGTTTTTACTACAACTCTTGTGAAAACAGATTGGTGAAGTAAAAAGTGTTAGATTTACTTTCATCAAAGGCTTTTTAACTGTAAGCAGAGAACTTCCGAGTCCAGTAGTATTGAATATTCTTATCTTAGACCCAGTGTAATCAGTAACAGTAACATTCAATCTATTAAGATATCATTCTGACAGATTCCCCACCAACCAATATGCAACATTATTGCTTGAATTAAGCAGACTAAGGCGAGAGTTCATAGCTATTGTCACTCCAGCTGTTTCTCCTTCCCTCAGTGGAACAGGAATCATGGGTATTGCAGTCTTGTGTGAATGGGGTAGCAATGAACACACATAGCAAGAAGTATCGATTCCCAGTCCTCTCACCGAAACCACCATTGTTTGGTACCACAGGTTATGCGTATAATCCACGTATTGTTCATTGTCTGTACTTTGAGGTCTCCTTGTCCTTGAATCAAAAAGGGTCCACCACCCCACTGTCATGAAAAGTGCGAAACACAGAGTCATTGGTGATTTTGGTGCCATGCTTCCACCTGAGAGAGTACCCATCTGGGCCTCTTTTCTTCACCAGGTTTGAGACGATCTCGCTAAACCGAGGGGGCACCCTAGGGCCCCACACACCGGAAGTGCATATCCCCTTTGTAGCTGGACTTTTACTCAGGGAAGCAAGTTAGTTCACTTACAGGCACCCGTAGTCTTTTGACATGTGAAAGATGAATCCAAGATGGTCGTTCAGCAATATGTATTGCAGTGGGGGTGGTTAATAGTACCTGGTTTGGTCCAAGCCACCTTACTGAGTCCCAGTGCTGACGGTGGTGGTTCTTTATGAAGACATAGTCTCCAGGTTGCAACGGGTTATCCGCTTCTTCCTGTGGAGCAGAGAGAGCTCTGACAGAATCAATGTATTCTTTGGTGTTTAAGCACTCTCTGAGATGTTCACCAAGAGTTGTGTATTTGTTAGGCGTGGTTAGTGGTGAGAGGTCGGGCAAAATGAGTTCCATTATCTACATAAATCAGTTTTGGAACCCCAGAGGTGGAAAAAGCATGATTCAGTAGAGTTTTACACACAAATGCGGCATTTGCTGAGGATGTGGGATGAATTTCTGTTCACTTTGTAAAGGTGTCAATCAACACCAAGCAATATTGTAGCTTTCCATTGCTCCTTGAGCATTATTTTGTAAACAAATGATGCACTTTTGGCATATTTTTGTTACTTCTTTCAAAATATTAGGACAGTTTTCCAACATCCTCATCATTCCCTCCTGTTGGCACATTGATAGTCCATGTGCCACTAGGGCAGCCCACTTGTATAATGTGGGTGGCAGAATAATTTTTCCATCAGGCAAGCCAAATATACCTAAATTATTTACACATGCAATAGGAGGGAGGTCCATATTCTTTTGACAGTCTTTTCAAACATCAACATTATTAATAAGACAGACGGTTCCTAAAAGACCAATAGCAGCACAGTGAGCAGTGTTATCAGCCAAGCAATTACTGCAGCTAAATAAGTCAGTGCCATTAGTGTGGGCAGGGCAGTGAATAACTGCCACATAACGTGGTAGCATCCAAACCTTACGTAGCTGCAATAATTGCTGTCAACATTTTACTGGTTTTCCCTGTGGAGGTGGCAAACCCCTGCAGGGTCGAGGTAGCAGTATGCGGGTGACATGCATTATAAGCATATTTACTGTCTGTGCAGACAGTTACATTCAGGTTAGTAGCCCATGTAAGTGCTGTAATCAAAGCCAATAGTTAGAGGGCATGATCTCATAATTCTTATTATTCCATGAATAATAAGAAAGTGGTCTGTGTTGCCCACCATGTATTTGAGTTATAATTGCAGTCATATGTTTATCCTGGGCATCACAGAAAATGAAATGAAATGAAAGTCCTATCATAATTTAGCAAGGCTAACACACACACTATAATTAGTATGTTTTCCAAATCATCAATAAGCTCTTTATGTTCAGCCATCAATTCTATGTTGGAGGCTGGTGTAACGTTTGAATTTTTCAAAATGTCATATAGTGTAGCAGTTTTTTTTAGTTAGAAAATGACACTTCACTTATTTAGATGAAATCTATTTAGCTTGAAGAAATCATCTTTTAATATATATATAAAAAAATCTTTTAGAAAGGATAAAACAAGTCATTATTCTGTATTAATAGAGGAGAACAAAATAATCTCAGGTTTCTTTTCAGCACTGTAGCCAGGCTGTCAGGACTCTGTCCCCTGATTGCTGGAGTCTTTCTGCAAGTATGGGGGTGCAAGTAAGGGGGGTGCAAGTATGGGGGTTTCCCCTATAGTTCAAAGTGCAATGAGGTGTTTGTTGTTGTGAAATAGCGCTATGTAAATAAAGTTGAATTGAATTCATTATCAATCATTTATTGATAATTTTTATGTATTATCTATTTTTCTGAAGATTGCTAATTATTTGCCAATTAATTTCTTTGATACCCCCTGTTTTGATACATGGAGACACACATGCAGCAAAGTTACAGGGTATTTGCTTGTGTAACCCAACTGAGAAAATGACCCTTTTTCTCAGATTTCATTTGTATTAATGAAAGTGTGTGATTTTATTTTGAAAACCGACTATCTTGGGGAAGAGGAAGTGCGATCCTCGTCATCCAACTTTTGAATTTCCGGTTCATGTTCACGTTGGGTGATCTGGGTCTTTCCATTCGTTAAGAGCAATATTAGCCCCGCCTTCCGAGTAGAGGCAGCGAGCGCGCACTCAGAATTCAGTCTTTCACAATATGAGCGCGGACGAGAGAGGTTGTGAAGCGGTCTGATTCACACAGATACCTCTTCTTGGTGAGTTTCATTCAGAAAGATGCTATAAATGGATCTAAACACTCTCCAAACGCTAATTTGCAACTTTTATTATCCTAAGTTGATGGGAGCACGAGCGTGAGGGGCATTGTGGCTGTGTCCTTTGCTGTATTCACACTGAAACCTCATCTTGGTGAGTCAGATACATGCTAATGTTAGCGCTATGCTAATCGCGAGTGGATTTTTTCCTGTTTAAAAGCAATGGAAAAGGCTGTCTTTGTGTCTGTATGGTTTTCCTAAATGTGATTTCAGTTCCCAACAGTATGCTGAAGTACTTTTAGTTCATATGCACCATTTCTGTCGAATGCAATGTGTAGTTTGATGCTAAAAGCACATGGTGTTGGTCTACTATGTAAATCCATAGGTTATGCTAAACCCAGTAGCTTAGACAGGGTTTTACTGATTTTAAAAGGGAATATTGGAAGTAATAGGATGGTATAGTCCCTTGTTACGTGATAGATTAACTGTATTTCATTTCATGCTTTACAAAGACAAGGTTAAAAGGGATTAATCATAATTTCATGGTTAAATGATGTAGAGATGAACAGAGGAATTCATTTAATTGGTTACATGAAAAAAGGGTATTTCATGTGCTACCAGAGAGATTGTGAGAAAAAAAGAACACATGCATGTAAGATGTGAAATGTAAGATATTACTATATTGCTGGATTGTGATAATAGTAATATGAGAGAAGAATTTAAACACTAAGCTATGGTGTTATATAAGAAGGGGTTGGAAGACGAATTACTCTAGCTGTAAACAATAATACCATTATTGTCGTGCAGGCTAGTTTTTTTTGGTTGCCGACCAAAAACCTTCTAGATCCACGATTCTCTCCGAATGGAGATGGCGAGCCTGACCCGAGATTGAACAGAGTTCTGACCAAGGTCTCGATGAAGGACATCCTTCCTCTCTCCAGTGCCCAGGATTCAAAGTGGTAACAACTCAAGCTGCCGCTTTAGAAAAAGGAAAAGAAACCTGAGTCTGGAGACACAAGATATCTAGAGTGGCTAAACGACTAACCCGAAAGGACAAACAAACAATGAGCTCAGTAGGACATTTTTGGGGTTTTATTTCATGCCGGCCGTTGTTATATTTGTATATTTGTACACTGTTTGTATATTTTGCTCCTTCTATATTTATTAATAACAGGCATGAATTGCTCATTTCTTGCCTCCAGTAATTTCATTCCTCACTCACTCTAATTCCCTATTGTAACCCTTACAAACCCATGCCTTCTTCTTGCCTTGAGAGAGAGCAGTCGCATTTTTCTTCCCTCCTCTCGTCTGCCTTCCTGACCTATTCCCAGCTTTGCAATGTTGCATTTTTGTCTGTGTTTAGTCGCTCTTCTTCTGCTGAATCTTAATCTAAACGGAAATTATGGATTTGGAAGCGGCTTAAATGTGCTATTGTCACTATTTTTCAACAAGAATCAGGCCAAGGGGGACCCCAAGAATTGGAACCTGCGAGGAGACTCATGGACATTGGAATTCATGTGTCTGTGAAAACATTATTGGTTATGATCTCAGGACTTCTATTTTTGGCTGTGAAGTTCCCTGATGCATCAGAAATTGAAGGAAGGTGAGAGAGCTGATCAAAGCGGACCCGGCAAGCTCCTTCATCAAATTCGACCAGTTGGGGAGGGCACGAGTAGCGGCAAACGGTGAACTGAATGACGGTGATTCAGTGGAGGAATACATCTGGAGCCCTGTGCTCTCCATGGAAAAAAAAGTTTAAGCCTGCACATGGAAATTATGAAAGCACAGAATTGCACGGGTGAGGAAAAATTCTATTCTCTGAGTGCACTGTGCTGATTTGATTTGACCTTGTCTTTGGTGCCCCGTATTTACATTCCTCCTGATGAAGATAAGCGGAAGGAGCGGCTCTGCCTGCCTGCTAACCCAAACAACGACACAGTTGTTATTGTTTCAGCAGATGAACGCTGAAGGACAGTGCACCATGTGACAATTTACCATCTGCAAGCAAGAGAGAGAGACTCTAGACTGTTTAGATCACATGACTTTAACAACTATCCACTGCCAGGAGGCGCCCTCTGCTGTTCACTAGCAATTGACACACCTACACTTGCATTCAACATTACACTACTGACACAATTACTGATATACTGTATATTCACAATACACTGACTCTCTCAACTACTGCTTTGTCCTTGTGTGATCTATTGTCTGCTAATTGTGCATTTGAGAGTTTTTTTTCTTGTAATCAAAATTTTGGTCATAAAATGAGCTCTATTTTGATCAACAATGCTTTTTTCTCTCTCCTATTGTGTTTTTCCCTATCCTTCCCCCCTCCCCCCTCTTCACCCCCCCCATATGACAGGCGCCCTTCATGGCTGCCGCGTCATTGGGATGCGCCTTTCGTGCGCACCCAATGTCAAGTCAAATTCCTCGTATGTTTACTTGTTTACTTGTAAATGTGCTTGGCAATAAATCTGATTCTGATTCTGATTCTGAAATGGGAGGCTGATATTCATGTGGTAGTCAAACGTGCAGGTAATTTACCCGTTTACACGGTTAACGGTTGGCTGCACGGTGGCGCAGTGGTTAGCACTGCGGCAGCACAGTTTACCCTTGGCCGGGGGATTGTGGGGATTGTGGGATCGTGGGTTCGATCCCAGCCCCCGACCAACAGTGATCTGTGTGGAGTTTGCATGTTCTCCCCGTGTCGCGTGGGTTTACTCCGGGATTTCTCCGGTTTCCTCCCACATGCCAAAAAACATGCATGTTAGGTTAATTGGCTGTTCTAAATTGTCCCTAGATATTTGTTTCCTATAGGCCCTTAGAATAGAAGGTTAGTATTAATGAAAGCGCTTTGAGTGGTCTTTGTGACTAGAAAAGCGCTATATAAGTGCAGGTTAGTTAGTTAGTTAGTTAGTTAAGCCCGAGTCAAAGCAAGGTCCCTCAAGAACTTTACACAGAGACCTTTTGCTTCCCTGCAGTTTCCTCCCTGTTGCCACAGCAGAAACACCTGAACCAGAGCCTATTCACCGCCCTAAGACATGCCAAACAGCTGTTGCAGAGAACAATGATCACGAAGAGTTAACCGAAATTGAAAATGAATTTTTGTTTCCGTGGGTTGAGGATTCCCCATGTGGAGACATAACCAGATTTACTACTGTACATGATTATCCAAAACCTTTGCAAACACCGGAAATGACAAACCCACCTGGTTGTGATTTACCTGAGACCACTGCCAATGCAGAACTGGATAGGGAGCATAATGCAATTGAGATTGAACCTTCCTATAATTCGCCTGTGGAAAATGAAACAGCAACAATACTAGAGGAACCTTCTGACAATTCAGTCGAGGGGCAAGAACACAATCGAATGATTTGCCTGATGAAATGGACAAAAATGATTACATTGCAATTCAACCAATACGACGATCTGAAAGAATCAGACAACTCCCAAAAAGACTAGAGTACCCTGTATTAGGAAATCCTCTAGTGACTGTTGTTAAGTCCCTTTTCCAAGGTTTGAATACAGCCTTCTCAGAGTTTCTAAATACTGACGATAGACAGTCTTGGTTACACATGCAACAGGACGTGCATGATATTCAGCGGGGGAGTGTGTAACCCAGCTGGGAAAATGACCCTTTTTCTCAGATTTCATTTGTATTAATGAAAGTGTGTGATTTTATTTTGAAAACTGACTATCTTGGGGAAGAGGAAGTGCGATCCTCGTCATCCAACTCGTCATCCAACTTTTGAATTTCCAGACCTCCGGAAAAGCGGTAGAAGATGGATGGACTATCTTGGGGAAGAGGAAGTACGATCCTCGTCATCCAACTTTTGAATTTCCGGTTCATGGTCACGTTGGGTGATCTGGGTCTTTCCATTCGTTAAGAGTGATATTAGCCCCACCTTCCGAGTAGAGGCAACGAGCGCGCACTTGGAATTCAGTCTTTCACGATATGAGTGCGGACGAGAGAGGTTGTGAAGCGGTCTGATTCACACAGATACCTCTTCTTGGTGAGTTTCATTCAGAAAGATGCTATAAATGGATCTAAACACTGTCCAAACGCTAATTTGCAACCTTTATTATCCTAAGTTGATGGGAGCACGAGCGTGAGGGGCATTGTGGCTGTGTCCTTTGCTGTATTCACACTGAAACCTCATCTTGGTGAGTCAGATACATGCTAATGTTATGCTAATGTTAGCGCTATGCTAATCACGAGTGGATTTTTTCCTGTTTAAAAGCAATGGAAAAGGCTGTCTTTATGTCTGTATGGTTTTCCTAAATGTGATTTCAGTTCCCAACAGTATGTTGAAGTACTTTTAGTTCATATGCACCATTTCTGCCGAATGCAATGTGTAGTTTGATGCTAAAAGCACATGGTGTTGGTCTACTATGTAAATCCATAGGTTATGCTAAACCCAGTAGCTCAGACAGGGTTTTACTGATTTTAAAAGGGAATATTGGAAGTAATAGGACGGTATATTCCCTGGTTATGTGATAGATTAATTGCATTTCATTTCATGATTTACAAAGACAAGGTTAAAAGGGATTAATCATAATTTCATGGTTAAATGATGTAGAGATGAACAGAGGAATTCATTTAATTGGTTACATGAAAAAAAGGGTATTTCATGTGCTGCCAGAGAGATTGTGAGAAAAAAGAACACATGCATGTAAGATGTAAGATAAGAAATGTAAGATATGACTATATTGCTGGATTGTGATAATAGTAATATGAGAGAAGAATTTAAACACTAAGCTATGGTGTTATATAAGAAGGGGTTGGAAGACGAATTACTCTAGCTGTAAACAATAATACCATTATTGTCATGCAGGCTAGTTTTTTTTGGTTGCCGACCAAAAACCTTCTGGATCCTGGATTCTCTCCGAATGGAGATGGAGAGCCTGACCCGAGATTGAACCGAGATTGAACAGAGGTCTGACCAAGGTCTCGATGGAAGGACATCCTTCCTCTCTCCAGTGCCCAGGATTCAAAGTGGTAACAACTCAAGCTGCTACTTTAGAAAAAGGAAAAGAAACCTGAGTCTGGAGACACAAGATATCTAGACTGGCTAACCGACTAACCCGAAAGGACAAATAAACACTGAGCTCAGTAGGACATTTTTGGGCTTTTATTTCATGCCGGCCGTTGTTATATTTGTATATTTGTACATTGTTTGTATATTTTGCTCCTTCTATATTTATTAATAACAGGCATGAATTGCTCATTTCTTGCCTCCAGCTATTTCATTCCACACTCACTCTAATTCCCTATTGTAACCCTTACGAACCTAGCAACTGGTCTACACTTAATTATTTCCCTTACCTAATTAACATAAGGCAAGGGTTACACTTGATTCTTTTACTGAAAGGAAGTGTGCTACCATTTTTAATTTAGATGAAAATTTGCGGGTAGCCCAGCTCCTTCAAAAATTAAGATTTCAATAATCATAGTTTCTTTTGTGACTTCTCTTGAACTAGTTTACGGATTCCATTTAAGAAAAACAAAATAACTCTCTATGCATTTTCGATATGCTTCAGCATTGATGAATAAGATCAGCTTGTCCAGTTGAACACAGATGGGTTGAATTTGAATAAATGAATAAAGATTGCGTCACACTCAGTCAACAGAAAGGTGGACGTTTTGCCTAATTAGAAATTGATTTAAATTTTACCAGGAATGCCTCATTTTATACACTACCTTTCAAAAGTTTGGGGTCACCCAGACAATTATTTTGTGTTTTCCATGAAAAGTCTCACTTATTTACCACCATGAGTTGTAAAATGAATAGAAAATATAGTCAAGACATTGACAAGGTTAGAAATAATGATTTGTATTTGAAATAATAATTTTTTACAGATACTCAACCTGCTCAAAGGAAGGTCAGTTTTACAGCTTCTCTAACCAGCTAAACTTTTTTCAGCTGTGCTAACATGATTGCACAAGGGTTTTCTAATCATCCATTAGCCTTCTGATGCAATGAGCAAACACATTGTACCATTAGAACACTGGAGTGATAGTTGCTGGAAATGGGCCTCTATACACCTATGTAGATATTGCACCAAAAACCAGACATTTGCAGCTAGAATAGTCATTTACTACATTAGCAATATATATTAGATATTAGAGTGTATTTCTGATTAGTTTAAAGTTATCTTCATAGAAAAAAACAGTGCTTTTCTTTCAAAAATAAGGAGATTTCTAAGTGACCCCAAACTTTTGAACGGTAGTATATATTCCTTGGTAAATTATGGGGTGAATGTAGTTTACCCCGACCCAGCTTGGCCACTGCCAAATCAGGAAAAACACATTCCTCATTACTGTCACATTTCTGAAATATGATGTTACCACACCATTATGTGGTGAGTAATATCAGTGCAAAATCATATAAACATTACATTTGTAAAGTCAAAGTCATTTGAATCAGTATACCTTATGTTATCTACAATGTCATACAAAGTCATACTTGGCTTCAAAAAATGCTTATCAATTTAAGGATCCTTTCTCCAAGACCTTTGTTTGATAATCCATAGCCTCTGGCAAATCATATGCACAGACACATTAATCATCAATCTCTTTTGAACCTCTGTGCTCTAAATCATGTGATATAGGGTAAACATAAAACCTTCAGTGATTAGGCATTTTTAAATGACATAATATGATCATAGTATGGCCTGTAGTCACGTTGTCACACACCAGTCCTTTTTCCTATAAAGTGCACTGTCATGCTTCAGTCAAAGAAAAAAAGGTCAGTAATGCGTCAATATTGCTTTAAAAAATATGTAAATTTATCACGTACGCAGCATTAATTAAATCCCCACAAAGTTAGATTGAAAAGATAAATTCCCCAAACCTTGTAAAAATACCCATATTTAGACTACTCTTCTTTCACACAGATCAACCACACACACACAGAATTGTTATTTCCACAAGGCCGAAGCAGCTCCTTCCATTCTCTCTACACTGCCATAACACAAAACTAGTCAACTCCTTTTGCCCAAGGCCACTATTTTCAGATACCTATAATTTTAAACATTTCTCAGAAGGATAACAATTAAATAATCAATCCTTTTATGCTAAAAATTGCAATAGTTTAAAACCTGCTCCTTCCACCTCCATGGAGAACTCTCATCCCTTTGTCCACGCTGGAGCAGATTACAGAAGCTACAGAAAGACAAAACAACCCAAAACTGCAGCTGCCTCTAAGACTCACACACAAAAAAAATAAACACTAAAAATAAAATAAAATAAAATAACTGTGTTTCTCATTGTCCATTTTAATGTTATCTGGCTCTGTTACCATTTAATCCAACCGTCTTTAAATATTATGGTCTAATATCTTATAACATAGAATAAAGTTATTGTTATTTTATTTACGTCCTCCTTTTCCCAACCTCTTGGGCTTCTTTTAATAATTTGCTGAATGGACCCTCCTTAGGATTGGGGCATGGATAGGCTGGGGGAGGATTATCATTTTCATTTAATAATGGTTCCCTACTCGGTTGGTTTTGATATTTATCTTTTCTGTTTTTATTTTTATTATCTTCATGTCCTTGGTCGGCTTTTGCTTTGGCATCTGCAGCCGCCACCACCCAAAGATTGGCACATTGGAGCCCCGCGTTTGGCTTCTTATTTTTACCCTTATTTTTATTTTAGTTGTAAGTTTTACCGTCAACGCCAAGACTGCACATTCATCCACATCCAGTGTGGGTTTGAAAGAATAATCTTTTTCCCATTTGTTTAAATACTTTTCAGGATCCTTTATCTGGTCTTGTCCCCGACCGGGTTGTACAACCTAAACCAAACTATCAAACTCACTTAGTATTATACTCTTTTCTCATTTATGAGCAGCACTAACTTGTTGATTTTAAAAAGATTCTTGTGGCTCCTTATTACGTTAGTCACTCGTGGTTGGATTATGAGAGTCTTGTAACGTATTGAGAATATATTCTTTTTCTTTTTATCACATTACTCACTCGGGCATGGACTAGGAGGGTCTTGTAATGTATTTGAGAATATATCCTGTTTTACATTACTCACTCGGGCTGGACTAGGAGAATCTTGTAATATATTTGAGCGTATATATTAACTTTTATCCGCTTGTGGTCCCAGACCGGGATATAGGAAACTCACTATATCCTTTTCTCTTAATAATAAAAAGATGTCACTTACTTTCTTTCCTTTTTTATAGAGGATGGACTTCACTAGGACACCCAGAGGCTTGCAGTCCCCAAAGTTGTCCTCAAAGGGGTTTTTTCCAATGCTGACTGTATGCAGTCAGACCGAGCGCGGATTTAGATAGATACTTTATTTTGAACAAAAAAGTATAACAAAAACAAAACAGATGACAAATGCAATAAAGTAACAGTATAGTGTTCGAAAGGGAGAAAGAAGTGAACACTTATTAATTCCATCTCCTCTTTTCCATAAATACACCCATGTGAATTATATACAAATTACCACATTTAAGACTCCAAGTAAACAATTAACTGTATTTTGTACATATCAACATTAACCCCCATCCATCCTAGCATACATTGATGTCCATACATCAAAACCAGCCTCAAACAACACAGATATACACAGTGCTGTCCCACCCACCATTCCATAGTGTCACATAGTGTCCCAGAGTGAGCATAGTGAATCGTACATATAAATACTACCCTTCTAACATGTATCCTTTCAGCAAATAATGTTTATACCTCTTTTTGAATTGATTTCTGTTTGTACATAGTTTCAGTTCCATCTCCAGACTGTTCCACAAATCTGCCCCACAGACAGATATGCACATACTTTTCTTGGTTGTTCGTATCTTGGGTTTTGTAAAGTTTAAGTCTCCTCTCAAATTATGATCATTGTCTCTTTTTTAAAATATTTTTTGTATATTAGTTGGGAGATGATTATTAATTGCCCTGTACATGACTTGTGCTGTCTAAATTTAACTAAATCGATGAACTTTATGACATGTGACTTTAAAAACCACGAACTGGTATGGTCTCTATATCCTACTGTGGGGCACATATGTTGGTTTCATATGCTCCACAGATATATCACTGTATGTTTATTGTGTGCTTCATGTCTCAGGGGAACAAAGGGACTGAGCCTCCTAGAGGTAACAGGAGGGTGTGAGATTTGGCCTTTTGTTTCAAGGAGATGGCCTTGAGAGATTTCCTAACCACCGGAGACTAGGGGGTGGATGGTGTTAAGATCGGGGGAAGTTACATTGTGACTGGGATTAAGTACCACGTGAGTGTATGTTTGATTAAACACCATGTGACTGTAGGTTTGATGTCCTGGGTATAAAAGGACAGATGTGAGAAAATTCATCCTCTTTTTCTGCTTTGGAATGTTGGAGTATGTGATTGTGAATAAAGCTGAACCTGAGGAATAAACTCAGTCTCGTCCTTCAACACATCTCCACACTGGTGACCTTACGATGAAGCATGAGCAGAAGTAATTCTCCCGAGCCGGACTCGTCAGAAGCCAGCCTGACGAATGCCGCCACGTTCCAGCTGCCGGACTTCTGGCAGAATAGTCCGCGCTCCTGGTTTAGTGCGGTCGAGGCGCAGTTCAACCTCCGGAGAATCTCGAGAGACGACACAAAATTCTACCATGTGGTGGTGAAGCTGGACAACCACACAGTCCAGAGGGTGGAGAACCTGGTCAACCACCCACCGGACAGCGACAAGTACAGCGCATTGAAGGCTGCGCTTATCAGCCACTTCACCCCCTCGGTACAACAGCGAGCAGAGGGGCTCCTGGCGTTGACAGAGTTTGAGAACGACAGACCCCCAGACCTGATGGGGAAAATGCTGAGCTTGAGAGACTCTGAAGATGACAGCTTTATCTTCACCCACCTTTTCCTCAGGACCCTACCGCCAGCGGTGAGAGTGACCCTGGCCGGTTCACCTCTGCTGGCCCGACGAGCCTACCACGAGCTGAGCCAGGAGGCGCAACGACTCGTCGACGCCCACAAACGGAGTGCGGCTTCGGCCGCGGCAGCAGAGCTAGGCGCAATGTCCGGAGACGGCATGGGGCCAGAGGCTGCAGCACCAGACTCACCGACGATGGCAGCAGCAAGGGCCAGGCGACACGGAGCGGACGACGTCCTTTCCTTCTACCATCGCCGCTTTGCAGAGAGGGCACGCAAGTGTGTTCCACCGTGCCATTTCAAGCGCTCGGGAAACACCAAGATCAGGGGTCGGTGACATAACGTTCGGCTCAGGAGACGCACACACACAGGCTCAAAGTAGTTCAAATAGTTTATTGGCAACAGGAGTGAATGAATGAGTGTCTGCGAAATGTTAATGTGTTGGTGGCGGCGTCTGCTTCAGGCACAGAGGCAGGAGACCGTACAGCCGGCAACCCTATGGGAGAGAACACAGAGACACAGGGTGATGGGCACACACCAACACAGGAGGAGAATAGGCGAGGGAGAAGCTTACTTGCTAGGAACAGATGACTGGCACAACAAGGACGGAACCCGGGAGACAGCCACCTGCAGGGCTCGGTGCAGCAGCGAGGAACGACGAGGGAATGGGATTGTCCGCCGCCGAGGAATCCACCTGTGCACAGGGGAGCAGACTGGAAAGGGTGAAGTAATGATTTCTTACCACACAGCGTCGTGCTGAAGAGTTGATAGCTTCATGTCGAAGGGGAATGAAGTCTGACGGCTTCAGGCCGAAGCTCAGGGCGAGGCGGCTTATATCCCTCGCCGCTGACGATGAACAGGTGTGCGAGCAGGTGGCGCCGCTGATGAGCGGCGCGGCGTGACAGTACTCCCCCCTCTAGCAGCGCCTCCTGGCGATGGCTTTCCTGGGTGCGCTCGGTGGAAGTCCGCGATGAGTGATGGGTCCAACACGAACGACGAGGGTACCCACTGTCGATGCTCGGGCCCATAGCCCTCCCAGTCCACCAAGTACTGCAACCCACGACCCCGGCACCGGGAGTCCAGGATGGAGGCGACGGTCCAGGCCGGATGGCCACCAATCATCCGGGGCACGGGTTGCGCAGCAGGAGGAGGGCAAAGGGGGTCGGTGACTGCCAGCTTCACCTTAGACACGTGGAAGGTGGGATGGATGCGGAGGGAGGGGGGAATAGCCACGCGCACAGCCACCGGGTTGATGATCCGGGTGATGGGGTAGGGACCCATGAATCGCTGTGCCAGCTTCCTCCTCTCGCCTTTTAAGGTTACGTCCTGGGTTGACACGTAGACACGTTGCCCAACTCTGTACGCCGGGGCAGGTCTTCGGTGCCGGTCCGCCACAGTTCTGTTGCGCTCCGCTGTGCGTAAAAGCGCCTTGCGCGTGGCAGCCCAGATGGAGCGGAACTGCCTGAGATGCGCCCTAACCGAGGGAACAGTTACCTCACTCTCCTGCACCGGGAACAGCGGGGGGTCATAACCCAGGGATGCCTTGAAGGGGGACATCCCTGTAGCAGAAGAGCGAGCGGTGTTGTGGGCGTATTCAACCCAGGCAAGATGGTTACTCCAGGACGTGGGTTTAGATGCTGTTACACAGCGGAGCGCGGCCTCCAGCTCCTGATTGGTCCGCTCACACTGCCCGTTGGATTGGGGGTGATGGCCGGAGGAGAGGCTCACCTTGGCTCCGATGGCGTTACAGAACGATCTCCAAACCTCAGAAGAAAATTGGGGCCCCCGGTCCGAGACCACGTCCACCGGAATCCCGTGCAGCCTGACCACGTGTTGGACGAGGAGATCCGCCGTCTCCAGGGCAGTTGGGAGACCTCGCAGGGGGACGAAGTGCACAGCCTTGGAGAAGCGGTCCACGATGGTCAGGATGGTGTCATAGGAATTGAAGACTGGGAGTCCGGTGACGAAATCCAAAGCGATGTGTGACCAGGGCCTGCCAGGGACGGGCAGGGGCTGGAGCAGACCCGCTGGGGGGGCATTTCCCGACTTGTTGGTGGCACAAATTGGACAAGCCCGGGCGTAGCGGGCTGCGTCCCTCCGCAGGCCCGGCCACCAAAAGGGCCGCTGGAGGAGGTCTATCATCCGGGAGGAGCCAGGGTGACAGGTGAGCTTGGAGGTGTGCAGCCAGTGGATGACCTCACCACGAACCGCGGATGGCACGAACAGCCTCCCCTCCGGTCCGCCGCCAGGGTCAGGTTCCACTTCCTGCGCCCTCCGGATCTTGCTCTCTATGTCCCAGGAGATGGCTCCCACGACGCACGACCTAGGCAGGATGGTGTGGAGCGTCTCCTCCGACTCCTCGGGGGTGAACTGCCTAGAGAGGGCGTCAGGCAGGCCGTTTTTGGAGCCAGGCCTGAAGGTGATGGAGAACTGGAACCTGGCGAAGAACAAGGACCAGCGCGCCTGGCGGGCGTTCAGACACTTGGCAGATCGAAGATATTCCAAGTTCTTGTGGTCCGTAAGGACCACGAACGGCAGGTCCGCCCCCTCTAGCCAGTGCCGCCATTCTTGCAGCGCGAGCTTGATGGCCAGTAGCTCTCTGTCCCCCACATCGTAGTTTCTCTCCGCCGGGGACAAGCGCCGGGAGAAGAAGGCGCAGGGCCGTTTGGCGCCATCGTCAGGCGACCGCTGAGATAGCACCGCCCCCACTCCTGTGTCCGAGGCGTCTACCTCCACGATTCACTGCAGCGCGGGGTCGACCTGGCGAAGGACCCGGGAGGAGGAGAACTCCACCTTCAGTGCCTGGAAGGCAGCAGCGGCCTCTTCGGTCCACCGGAACGGGACCTTAGGGGACGTGAGGCGGGTCAGTGGTCCGACGATGGAGCTGAAATTGGGGACAAAGCGGCGGTAGAAATTTGCAAATCCAACGAACTGTTGCACCTGCTTCCGTGACGCAGGTGTAGGCCATTCTACCACCGCCTTTACCTTCTCTGGGTCAGGGAGCACCTGGTCTTGAGAGATGACGAAACCCAGGAAGGACGTCGTTCTGGCGTAAAATTCACACTTTTCAGCCTTCACGTATAGCCGATTCTCCAGCAGTCTTTGGAGGGCCCGCCTCACATGGACCTGGTGCTCGTCCCTGGACTTGGAGAAGATGAGAATATCGTCCAGGTAGACGAACACGAAAAGGCCGATGAAGTCCCGGAGGACGTCATTGATGAGGCGCTGAAAGACGGCAGGAGCGTTGGTCAACCCGAACGGCCACTTTGAATACCTGGTTATGCCGTTCGGGGTACGGAAGGCTGTCTTCCACTCATCTCCCTCCCGGATCCGGACGAGGTGGTATGCGCTGCGTAGATCCAGCTTGGTGAACCAGGTCGCCCCCTGGAGGTAGTGGAAGGCGGTGTCCATGAGGGGCAGGGTGTAACGGTCCTTCTCAGTGATGTCGTTGAGAGCCCGGTAATCTATGCAAGGGCGGAGGGATCCGTCCTTTTTCCCAACGAAGAAGAACCCTGCCCTCACGGGAGATGACGATGGGCGAATTATCCCAGCGCTCAGTGATTCTTTCAGGTAGGCGTTCATCGTCTCCTTCTCCGGCGCCGACAGGCTGTAGAGCCGACCAGAAGGTAAGGGAGCCCCCTGGCGGAGGTTGATGGCGCAGTCATAGGGCCGATGAGGGGGGAGAGACGTAGCTTTAGTCTTACTAAACACCATACCCAGGTCGTGAAATTCCGGAGGCACCAGAGACAGGTCCGGGGGTGCAGCGTCCGTAGCAGGGGGAGAAGCGGACGAAGAGCAGGCAGCGGACTGAAGGCAGGTGCCCATGCAGAACGTACTCCATGCCGATACCCCAGCTGACTTCCAATCCAGGACCGGGTTGTGGAGGCGTAGCCAGGGATACCCCAGGATGATGGGCGACACAGAGTTGGGCAGGACGAGAAAGGTTATCTCCTCCCGGTGGTTTCCAGAGATGATCACCGGGACCGGGATGGTCTGGTGGGTGACTCTCCCAAGGGAAGCACGGGAGAGGTTGACCAGGGAGATGGGGTCCTTGAGCGCCTGGCAGCGGATGCCCAATCGGGTTGCCAGGCTTTGAGAAATGAAGCTGCCCTCTGCACCCGAATCCACCAGTGCGTGGGTGAGGTGCCCAGTGGGGTTGTGGCAGAAACGGATGGGCAGCTTTAATTGAGTGAGGGAGTTTAACCGATTGGGATCCGCAAGGCCCCCTACAGTGACTCGCGGACCCCGCCGACTGGCTTTCCGTGGGCAAAGCTTCACCGTGTGTTGGTCATCTCCGCAATACATGCAGAGATCCAACTCACGGCGGCGTTGTCTCTCCGCAGGTGAAAGCTTTGTCCAGCCCGTCCCCATCGGCTCCGACTCCTCGGGGCACGATGGTGGCGGCGCCGCCAGGGGGCGAGCTTGGAACAGGCGCGGCGAGGCTCCAAGAGGGCGAGAAGAAGACGACTTCCGCCCTGAGGAGCGCTTGCGCAGCCTGTTATCCAAACTAATCGCTAAGGATGTCAGCTCCGCTAGCGTCTCAGGAATATCCCGCCCAGCCAGTTCATCCCTCAGATCATCATTGAGGCTGCGGAGAAAAAGGCCGCAGAGGGAGCGTTCCTCCCAGCCTACCTCCTTCGCCGCTACCCGGAAGTCGACCGCGTAGTCCGCTGCCAACCGGCTTCCCTGCTGGAGGGCGAGAAGCCGATCGACCTGGACCGTCTCGGTTGGAGTATGGTCAAAGACCTCCAGGAAGCGCCTCACGAATTGGTCATATGTGAGGGCGGCATAACTGGGCCTCGCCATTACGGCGTAGGTCCACGTTAAAGCTCGCCCCTCCAGGAGATTCCCGATATAACCAATTCGGCTATGATCTGAGGGAAAGTCTCCGGGCACACGGTGGAAAACGGACTCACACTGCATAATAAACCCCCGCGCTCCGCCGAGCTTACCGCTAAAGCGGGCGGGGGTTGGAATGGGTGTGAGCCGAACCGGTGCACTCGGAGCCTGCTGGACGGCCACTGGAGCAGCAGGAGCCGCGCCACCCTGACGAGCCGGGGGGAACGCCTGCTGGGGGTCCAAGCGGCCCAACCGGTTAGTCAAATTTAATAATTGATTGAAAATCACCTGTTGCTGATAGGCTAATTGATCCACTCGAGCCTCGAGAGTGGAAAACCGGTGTGCGAGCCCGCCGTCTGCCGAGCCGCTCTGCTGAAGCCGTACTGACATAACGTTCGGCTCAGGAGACGCACACACACAGGCTCAAAGTAGTTCAAATAGTTTATTGGCAACAGGAGTGAATGAATGAGTGTCTGCGAAATGTTAATGTGTTGGTGGCGGCGTCTGCTTCAGGCACAGAGGCAGGAGACCGTACAGCCGGCAACCCTATGGGAGAGAACACAGAGACACAGGGTGATGGGCACACACCAACACAGGAGGAGAATAGGCGAGGGAGAAGCTTACTTGCTAGGAACAGATGACTGACACAACAAGGACGGAACCCGGGAGACAGCCACCTGCAGGGCTCGGTGCAGCAGCGAGGAACGACGAGGGAACGGGATTGTCCGCCGCCGAGGAATCCACCTGTGCACAGGGGAGCAGACTGGAAAGGGTGAGGTAATGATTTCTTACCACACAGCGTCGTGCTGAAGAGTTGATAGCTTCACGTCGAAGGGGAATGAAGTCTGACGGCTTCAGGCCGAAGCTCAGGGCGAGGCGGCTTATATCCCTCGCCGCTGACGATGAACAGGTGTGCGAGCAGGTGGCGCCGCTGATGAGCGGCGCGGCGTGACAGTCGGTAGCAGCTGCGGCCCTTGGGGAGGAGAACAAGCTGCTCTACCTGAAGGATGCACGCTCGGGGAGGCATTTCCTCGTGGACACAGGTTCCCAGCGGAGCCTCATCATGCCTTCCTACGCGGACCGGCTGGCGCCTTCCAGTGGTCCCCGGGTGTCAGCAGCGAACGGCTCAGCGATTAAGACCTTCGGTGAGAGGACTCTGCTTCCGTCTTTGCAGGGCCATGCATTTGAGTGGACTTTTGTTGTAGCGGCAGTCAATTTCAACATGTTAGGGACTGATTTTTTGTGCTCACATGGTTTATTGGTTGATCTTGCTAACAGACGTCTGGTTAATGCACTCTCCTTTCACTCTATTTCCTGCACAGCTCGAGTGGCCCCGCCAACTGCACAAGCCAACGTCACAGCTGCAGGTGGCAAGTTCCACACACTCCTCAATCAGTTCCCAGCACTCACGGTCCCAACGTTTTCGGCGACAGTGGCTAAACATGGGGTGGAACATTTTATTACTACCACCGGCCCACCCGTTTTTGCAAAAGCTCGGCGCTTGGACTCAGCTAAACTGACCGTAGCGCGCGAGGAGTTCGCCAACCTGGAAAGACTGGACATCATCAGGCGTTCGAAGAGCCCATGGGCTTCACCGCTGCACATGGTCCCAAAGGCTGATGGCTTGTGGCTACCTTGCGGTGATTTCTGCAGGGTGAATAATGCCACAGCGCACGACTGCTACCCGATCCCGCACATCCACGATTCTTCGATTCATTTGGCGGGGGCGTGCATTTTTTCTAAAATAGACTTGGTACACGGTTACCACCAGGTCCCAGTGCGCGCTGAGGACATACCCAAAACAGCGGTAATAACTCCTTTCGGGCTTTTTGAGTTTTTGCACACGCCGTTTGGGCTTAAGGGCGCGGCGCAGACGTTCCCATGCATGATGGACACGGTCGTGCGTGATCTCCCTTTCGTGTTCGTCTACCTAGACGACAATCTGGTAGCCAGCACTTCCGAAGAAGAACACGAAAGCCACCTCACAGCAGTTTTCCGGAGGTTGGCAGAGCATGGGTTAATAATCAACCCAGCGAAGTGTCAGTTCGGGGTGGCGCAGATTGATTTTTTGGGGGATCGCGCTTTGCCAGAAGGAGCGGTCCCTCTGCCCGATAAGGTGCGCGCAATAACAAATTTTCCCCAACCACAAATGGTCAAAGCGTTACAGGAGTTTTTGGGAATGGTTAATTTTTACAACCGTTTCCTCCCCTGTGCAGCGCAGCTCATGCAACCATTGTATGCTGCACTAAAAAAACAAAAACCCACAAATAAAATCAAATGGTCTGCTGAGCGGGAGCGCGCATTCTCTCAAGTCAAATCAGCCCTGGCAAACGCTGCGTTGTTGGCACACCCAGTCCCAACGGCCCGCATGATGCTCACTACTGACGCGTCAGATGTGGCCATAGGGGTGGTCGTTGAACAGTACGTGTCTGGGGCCTGGCAACCGCTCGCGTTTTTCAGCAAAACCTTGCGCGATAGTGAGCGAAAATACAGCGCGTTTGACAGGGAGTTGTTAGCACTACACTTGGCCATCCGCCACTTCCAGTTCTGGCTGGAAGGATGCCGTTTCACCACGTTCGTGGACCACAAACCGCTGACTTTCGCGATGGCCAAGATTTCAGAACCTTGGTCGGGCCGGCAGCAGAGACAGCTGGCCGCGATATCGGAGTTTACTACCGATATCCAGCATGTGGCGGGTAAATATAATGTAGTAGCAGACTGCCTCTCATGTGCTGTGGCGGCTCCAGGCCCCGTGGGTGCAGACTCTGCAGCCATGGTTGCGGACCAGGGTAGCGACGCGGAAGCGCGCGCAGCCCCGGTCCGCGTAGGGATAGATTATGCAGTCATGGCCGCGGAGCAGGTTAGCGACGCGGACGTGCGTGCGCTCCAGTCTGAACGAACAGGGTTAAGGCTGGAGAGCAAGGTGCTGCAAGACGGTATGCCCCCCCCCATCTGCGATGTCTCCACTGGACGACCGCGTCCGGTTGTACCAGCCGCGTGGCGCCGCCGCGTTTTTGACTCAATCCATTCTCTGGCGCACCCGGGGGCACGCACGTCGGTCAAAAAGGTAGGACTGAAATTTGTATGGCCGTGCCTGCGCAAGCAAGTCAAGGAATGGGCAGCAGCCTGCGTGGCTTGTCAGCGAGCCAAAATACACAAACACACTAGAGCTCCCTTGGAGCCTTTTCACATCCCGGCTAAGCGGTTCGATCATGTGCATGTCAACCTCGTAGGCCCCCTCCCGCCGTCACAGGGGTGCCCACACCTTTTGACAATGGTGGACCGCACCACGCGTTGGCCGGAAGTAGTCCCACTGGCATCAACCACAGCCGAGGAGGTGGCGTGCGTGTTTTTAACAGCATGGGTAGCGCGTTTTGGAGTTCCGTCGGACATTACGTCCGACAGAGGTCCTCAATTTGTTTCCGAGCTCTGGTCAGTGATGGCCCGCAGCCTGGGGGTAACGATCCACCGCACTACCGCATACAACCCGCAGGCTAATGGTTTATGCAAACGTTTCCATAGGTCATTGAAAGCAGCCCTCAGAGCGTCGCTTACGGATGCACATTGGGTGGACAGGCTACCATGGGTTTTATTGGGGTTGCGTTCTGCACCTAAACAGGATTTAAAAGCCTCCCCAGCTGAGTTAGTTTTTGCGCAGCCACTCCGGCTGCCCGGGGAGTTTCTCCCGGATAATCCTGCGCCAGAGTGCCCCCCCGCTCAGCGGTTGCAGAGCGACACGGGATCGAGCACGCTTCCTGCCCAGTTCACCACAGCTTCCCGCACGTTTTTGTGCCTAAAGCTTTAAAAAATGCGGAGTTTGTTTTTGTCAGACATGATGCCCATCGCCCAAACTTGCGACCGCCTTATGATGGACCATTTAGAGTGCTGGAAACAGGAGATAAGTATTTTTTGCTAGATTTGGGAGGCAGAAAGGAAATGATTGGCATAAACAGGCTCAAACCCGCTTTTGTGATGGCTGACGAAGCTGTGCAGTTGGCGAGGGCTCCCTGGCGCGGCAGACCCCCTAGAGAGCATTCCCCAGAACACCCACAGAGATTGACTAACAGTTCCCGCCCACAGGCAACAGCCCAACAGCAGGAAGACACTGCGGAGGCAGTAAAGCCGGTTTACAGCAAGTACGGCATAAGACTGAGGCCGAAGCAGCATGTGGACTGATATGTGGTGATTTTATTATGACATGCATCTTTAGTTACGTTGTTCCATCTTAGACGTTTGGGGGGGGGGTCATGTGGGGCACATATGTTGGTTTCATAAGCTCCACAGATATATCACTGTATGTTTATTGTGTGCGTCACGTCTCAGGGGAACAAAGGGACTGAGCCTCCTAGAGTTAAGAGGAAGGTGTGAGATTTGGCCTTTTGTTTCAAGGAGATGGCCTTGAGAAATTTCCTAACCACTGGAGACTAGGGGGTGGATGGTGTTAAGATCAGGGGAAGTTACATTGTGACTGGGATTAAGTACCATGTGACTGTATGTTTGATTAAACACCACGTGACTGTAGGTTTGATGTCCTGGGTATAAAAGGACAGATGTGAGAAAATTCATCCTCTTTTTCTGCTTTGGAATGTTGGAGTATGTGATTGTGAATAAAGCTGAACCTGAGGAATAAACTCAGTCTCGTCCTTCAACACATCTCCACACTACATTATTTATAATAATAAGTTTATTTATAGAGCACCTTTCACAGACAGTGTCACAAAGTGCTTAACATGGTTAAAAAAATATATATAATTTTTTTTTAAATTTTATTTTATTTTAAAATTTTATTTATTATCCTTATAGCTCTTTTTTGTAATGTGCATATTGACTGTAGGTTGGTCTTGTAGGTGTTTCCCCAGACTTCTACACAGTAGTTAAGATAAGGTAGAAACAGTGAATTGTACAGTAAGAACAATGATTTATAGTCCAAGATGCGTCTTCTCTTCCCCAGTATGCCTATACATTTTGCTAACTTGGCCCGGATGTGACTGATGTGAGGTTTCCAGCAGATTTTATTGTCTAGCGTCACCCCCAGAAACTTATTTTCCTGTACTGTTTCTATTCTGGTATCATCTATCGTTACCATTATTTCATGATTTATTTTATAATTTCCAAACAACATAATCTTTTTTTTTTCAGATTTAGAGAATTTATTTTTGTTGAACCACTGTGTTTTCCTTTTCACTTCAGTTGTGACGACCTCTAAAACCTGCTGCAAATTCTCACCAGTGCGAAGGATATTTGTGTCATCCGCAAACAAAATAAATTTCAGAATTTTTGATACTTGGCATATGTCATTTATATACAAAATAAAGAGTTTGGGTCCCAAAACTGACCCCTGGGGCACACCACAAGTGATGTCCATGAAGGGTGATTTCTGCTCACCAATTTGTACAAATTGTTGTCTGTTACTTAAATAACTTGCCACCCAACTCAGTCCAACCCCTCTTATCCCATACCTTTCCAGTTTCCTTAGTAGTATTCTGTGGTCAATGGTGTCAAAAGCTTTCTTTAAATCTATAAATACTCCTACAGCAAACTTTTTTTTTTATCTATACAACTAGTAATTTCTTCTATAAGTTCAATCAGTGCCAAATATGTAGATTTATCTGCTCTAAAACCATACTGGCTGTCTGTAAGGAGGTTGTGTTTTTCAATGAAATCATCCAGTCTCTTAGTGAAGATTTTTTCAAGTATTTTGGAGAATTGTGAGAGTAAAGAGACTGGCCTGTAATTTGTGAAACAATGACTGTCTCCTGTTTTGTATAGAGGTATTACTTTTGCTATTTTCATTTTGTCTGGAAATTTACCAGTTTGAAATGACAGGTTACAGATGTGGGTGAGTGGCTTAACAATTCCTTCAATTACTTTTTTCACTATTGTCATGTCAATTTCATTCCAGTCCATTGATTTTTTGTTCTTAAATTTACTCACAGTCTCGATAATTTCCTTTTCAGTAACTGCACCCAAAAAGATTGTGTTTGGATTTCTATCTTCTATTTCATTTACAGAACCACTGTTTGTTTCTGGTGTCACTATTGATTTTGCTAATTCAGGCCCAACGTTTACAAAAAATTTATTGAAACCACTGACCACATCCTCCATATTATTTAACAAATTGCCATTTTCAATAAAATATTCTGGATAAATAGCATTCTTAGGTCGATTACTAATAATCCCATTGAGTACTTGTCATATTCCTCTAAGTTATTTTTATTATCCTCTAATATTCTGTTGTAATATTCTTCCTTACAGGTCCTCATTATATTAGTAAGCTTATTTTTACATCTTTTATATTTGATCTCAGCCTCCACCATTCTGCACTTAATGAATTGTTTATATAATGTATTCTTCTTTTTACATGCATTTATTAACCCCTTGGTGACCCAAGGAATATTTTTCTTTTGTTGTCTGTCACTGTATTGTTTTATAGGACAGTTTTGATTGTACAATGATTGAAATATTTGTAAAAATTTATCATATGCTTTATTTATATCATTTTCATCATAAACTATCTTCCAATCTTGTATTAATAATTCCTTTGTCAGTAAATACATAGATTCTTCGGTTCTTATTCTTTTATATTTAATATTTTTGGTATACTTTTTCTTCCTATGATCACATTGATAGACAACAAAAATTGGCAGGTGGTCACTGATATCATTCAATAAAAACCCACTCCTGATATTATTTTCCATAATGTTTGTGAATATGTTATCTATTAGTGTGGCACTGTGTGATGTGATTCTGCTAGGTCCGGTAATTGTTGGATGTAAGCCCATACTGTACATTGTGTTGATAAATTCTTCTGTCATACTATGTTGTTTTTGACATATTTCTCGGCCCAGGAAACACGCACGCAGGCTCAGATGAGATATGATAGCTTTATTCAACAGTAAAGGGATGTTTGGATGCATGTATGAGATATGTATGTGGATTGTGGGTGGACAATGAGAGTCGGGAACAGAGCAGCACGCCGTGCGGCCAGGCAACCCTATGGGAGGAACAGAGACAGGGAAATTAGCTGGGCTAAACCACATGGAGAAGTAATGCAGAGTGATGCTTACTTGCAGAAGGGAAGGTGGCTGGCGTTGGCTAGGATTTTCGGCCTGGGAGACAGCGCCCTGCTGCGCACACGACGAGGCATGGAGAAGCGGGAGAGGGAGATGGCGAAGATGGGAGAATCCGCCGCCAGGGAATCCACCTGTGCACAGGGGAAGGCTGATAGACAGGTAAGTGATAAATAGCTTACGTGTAGTAGCGAAGGGTGGCAGGATGGAAGTGACGATCCTGCTGAGGGTTTGAGCGCGTAGTAGAACAGACAGCTCCAGACCGACTACATTCTTCACATTGTCCAGACAGATTTCTATTGTAATACATTCAAATAAATCATCCACAGTTACTGACAGATTTTCAACAACCTTGTATTGCAAGCTTGTCAACATAAATTGCAACTCCTCCTCCTTTTTTCAAGTCCATCACCACACCCCTCCTAGACCCGCTGCAGTTTGCCTACCGTGCTAACAGGTCTGTGGACGACGCAGTCAACCTGGCCCTCCACTCCATCCTGCAGCACCTGGACTCCCCGGGAACCTACGCCAGGATTCTGTTTGTGGACTTCAGCTCCGCATTCAACACCATCCGCCCTGATCTGCTCCAGGACAAGCTGTCCCTGCTCAACGTGCCTGACTCCCTCTGCAGGTGGATCACCGACTTCCTGACGGACCGGAGACAGCATGTGCGGCTGGGGAAGTCTGTCTCAGACTCTGTTAGCATCAGCATTGGATCACCCCAGGGCTGTGTACTTTCCCCCCTACTCTTCTCCCTTTATACCAACTCCTGCACCTCCTCCCACCAGTCTGTTAAGCTGATTAAGTTTGCGGACGACACCACCCTCATCGGGCTCATCTCCAACGGTGACGAGTCCGCCTACAGGGAAGAGGTGGCCCAGCTGGTGTCCTGGTGCAGCCACAACAACCTGCAGCTGAATGCTCTGAAGACAGCGGAGATGATTGTGGACTTCAGGAAAGTCACATCCCCCCTGCCCCCCCTCACCATCACAGGCTCTCCCATCACCTTTGCAGATTCCTTCCGCTTCTTGGGCACCACCATCACCCGAGACCTCAAATGGGAGCCAACCATCAGCTCCCTCATCAAAAAGGCCCAGCAGAGGATGTTCTTTCTGCGGCAGCTGAGGAAGCTCAAGCTACCCACCAAGATGTTAGTGCAGTTCTACACGGCCATCATCGAGTCCATCCTCACCTCCTCCATAACTGTGTGGTACGCAGGAGCCACTGCCAGGGACAGACTAAGGCTGCAGCGCGTCGTGCGCACTGCTGAGAAGGTGATAGGCTGCAAGCTCCCATCTCTCCAGGACCTGTACATCTCCAGGACCCGGAGGCGTGCTGGCCGGATCATAGCCGATCCTTCACATCCTGGTCACGTGCTGTTTGCCCCCCTCCCCTCAGGTAGAAGGCTTCGGTCCATTCGGACTAAAACCTCTCGGCACATGAACAGCTTTTTCCCCTCTGCCATCAGACTGCTGAACACTAAGTGACTTTTGACTCTCGTGCACTATGTACAGCAGCTCAACCAGACTCATGTCATTCATCACTGTTTTTCTGTTGCATTATTGACTGCACTATGTGGTACTTCACATTATCTGCTACATGCTAATTTTTTAAACTGCCTTGACTAGTACTACTCATTATTACTAGTATTATTATTATTATTACTTATTATTACTTATTTTTCTACACTTATTGCACATTTCTAGTCCTTTAGTTTTTTAGTTTATCCCTTTTTCTCATTATGTTTTTAATGTTGCAGCATGGCACCGAGACAAATTCCTAGTTTGTGTATCACATGAACAATGGCAATAAACCTGATTCTGATTCTGATTCTTTTTCACTTTTCTATTTATATAATTTAATTCATAGCCATCCATGGTAAAATCCACTCGTTTCTCTTCACTGAGCCACGTCTCTGATATTGCCACAATATTGAATGGCTCTTTAAACTGATGTAAATAATCTCTAATGTTATTAAAGTTGGCATAGAGACTTCTGCTGTTGAAGTGGATCATAGAAATAATGAAATCAGATGTAGTAGTAGTGTGACCATTGTGTTAAACTGTTCATCTGTGTAGTAACTACAGTTATTATTGATGGAGCTAAATAAATTATTATTATGGTCTATGTTATATTCTATGTCCTGTGGGTTGTGATCTGTATATTCAAAAACTTTCAGTTCCTGTTGTTCCTGTTTGCTGATCTTTTGTTTCATGTTGTTAAATGTCTTGTAGCAGATGAGTATATCCCTTCAGTGTCCTACAATTGTCTCTTGTTGCTGTGACTCCAGTTCATAACATTCATTGATATTTGTCCAGTTCCATAATATTACGGATGTTAATGACCTTGGCTTCTTCAGGTGATCCGTTTAATTTGATGTACATTTTACAGTTTGATGTCCAGGTGTTTTGAATCTTTTTCTGCTTTCTCAGGTATCTTGCTTTTCTGGCTATTTCTGCGTTTTCTTTTGTAAGGTGCTTGTTTATGTAAATGTTCATTCCTTTCAGTTTCCTACCTTGTTTCAGCAGCGCAGTGTTGTGTTTTTTATTCACAAACCTCATGATCACAGCCGATTTGTCGCCGTTTTTCCTGGGCAGAGGGTGGCAGGTCTCTATGGTGTTACAGTCCAGCTGGATTCCTTTGGACTGCATGAAGGCCGCCACTTGCTGCTCCGTGGATTCATCTTCCAATGCGTCCAGCCTCCCTCCGCTGTCAGCGGCCACCACTCGTGTGTACGATCGGGGTTTTATGTGGAGCCCCGTGATGATCACGTCGTTCACTCGGGTGTTCTGCTCCAGTTCCAACACTCTGCTCTCCAGATACGCCAGTCTCTCGTCCTTCTCGGCGTTCTGGATCCGCATCGCTTTCACCTCCTCGACCAGGTCCAAAATGTTTTTTTGCTGCAGCTTAACAGCAGAAATCTCTTCAGCCAAGAAGTCCAGCGATCTTTTGATGTTGTCCACCTCCTCAGTCTGCTGAGCTTTCTTGGGACCCATGGTCCCGGACGATGTTTGTTTATTGTGATCGTTTAAAAAAAAAAAAAAAAAAAAAAAAAACACATGGGAGAAATCCCTTTGTTTTCCCGCAGTGTGAGGGGACTGATTGCTTCACCAGCTACTACAATATTAAGTTATGAGACTAGCAATTTCTCTTTTTTTGCACGAGCAGGTTTATTCTCCAGCGGTAATGACAAAGCAACAGCTCAAAACGCTAGCTCTAAACTGAATTTTAAGCAAGAAACGAACTGGGAGCCTTTACCTGTGCGTCCTCACCTTACATGCCACAACCGGAAGGATTTCTCAACCCGGAGAATGCGTCGCCTCCAGCGTTTCCTAGATGTCGTCCATCCAGGTCACCGGCACCACATATGTCATGAATCTGAAAACTCAGAGTGATCGTATGTCAGTTCGTTACCTCAATAAAGATTCAAGACACAGAATATTAGTTCTCATATGAGTATTTACTGCAGGAGTGCATACCTTTAACAGCGTTTCAGCACTAAAGAATTCTCAGAGTCCAGACACTTTTATACATCGTTAGTCACACAATCACAAGAGAACATCTACTGAGTACTGTATACAGTCATGACAGGAATATGCAAACATCGGCATGGAAGGAGAACACCATGACCTTGCAGCTGTACATCACATAAAGTCTAAACTCCAAATTAATCAGTCACAGCACTTCATAAGAAAACAAGATTAACTTTCCCTTATTCCCAGACTCTTTATCACATACACACTTATCTGGTGAGACAGCTTTCACTTCTCCCATACTAAGCACATCTTAATCTTACATATAAAGAACACTCAGTAACTCTTCTTATTATCCAAAAATGAAACAGTGTACAATGAACTTATGTCATAGAAAAAATGATAATATGCATGTATAATTTCACAACAACATAATATGCACAGATGAGTATACAATATACACTTGATTATATGAAATGGATATAAAATGATAATGTGGCGGTTCGTTTTAACCCCACAACAGACTAAGGACACTCAGCCCTCTTTTCTCTGTTTTTCTGCTGCATTACTGAGAAGCAATGTGCCATTCATGTATTTGTGATGCAAACATGCATGTGTTGTGATGTAATGCGCCATTCTGTATAGTGTGCATATGGCTTGTCCTTACTGTGCTTTTTCTGAGCATCTTAGATGTGCTTTGGTGTATTAATGTCTACAGGTAGACGAGTTTCTTCTGTCTCACCTATGTGATGTTAATCGATGCCTTTCATCCTTTGTACTCATGCGTCCTGTCCTTACTGTGACCTAGAGACTCAGATCAATATGTAGATGTGCTTGTTAGCCTCTCTGTCTTGCACTTAGAGCGAGGTCTAGCTAATCTGCCCATTGTGATGTATGGCTTACAAATGCAAATACCTCCTGCCTGTTCTGTTGTCCCTTTGATCATTCTAGACTGTGGGGTATGTCTTTTTGATGTATTGTTATGATCAAGTATTTAAGGTGCAACTCTGTAACGCAATCTCTCTCTCTTCCTCTCTCACTCTGATCCTGCAACAGGTGGACACACTGTGTCCGCCTCTCTTTCTCTGAGAGCCTAGGGATCCCGCTCCGGGCTGCTCCACTATGCACCGGAGAGAGGATCCCGTGAAGGCGACATGATTAATAAAACCTGCTCAAAACCACAGCACTGCTGCTTATTTTTTCATGCCGCTTCAATAACATGTATAACATGTATATACATATATGTATATATATATATAAAGTATAACATGTATATACAATTTTCTGACAAAGTAACAGACAACAATTTGTACAAATTGGTAAGCACAAATCACCCTTCATAGACATCACTTGTGGTGTGCCCCAGGGGTCAGTTTTGGGACCCAAACTCTTTATCTTGTATATAAATGACATATGCTAAGTATCAAAAAACAAATGCTGACAAACAACGCACTTTAAAGTCCGATTTTAAAGTCAGATTTCAGCACTAAATCAGCTAAGAAATCAGGAAATTCAGATAAAAATTCTGAGTAGGTTGATGGGGGAAGATAAACTATGGCAAATAAAATTGGGTTTAACCTAAAACTGCTAAAGTGCCCAATACTGAGGACCAGGCCCTCAAAGGAATTATAACATGTTTTTTGCTTTACATTAACTAGTAATTTGGAATGGTAAATTGTTGCTACTCCTCCTCCACGACCAGAACTTCTGTGATTTTGACAGCTTAAATAACCAGAGGGAGTTGATTCATTTAAACCAACATAATCCACTTGCCCTAACCAAGTCTCTGTAAGGGAAATTAAATCAATCTGATGATCAATTAACAGATCATGAACTAACAGACTTGGGACTTGGGCAATATAAGCTGCGGCTTCACCCATCACCCTTTTCGGATAATTTAAGTTGAACTGAAGAATCTGAGGAGTTATTGTTTAATTCGACCTTGTCAGATTTTTTTCCCCTGGTATATTGTTCTGTACCTTTTTTTTTTTTTTTTTTAATCTAATCTATCTGAAATAAAGATTCAATGGCCAAAAAGTCAGCATCCAAGACCAAATTGTTCCCTTCTGTGTCTGTCATCCATGAATACACAATCAAATAATCTTTTCAATGATTCTATCTTTACTCATTGTACAGTAAGAGGGAATCGGGAATTCCAACCATAACCTCTAACGGTTTGACCCCAAACCCACAGTCAGAGGTCAAAGGTTCAAGGTGAACCTGTGTACCAAGGTATGTTATTTGAATGTTGTTTTGCCTTCCACTGTCATATGTTTTCTCATTTTTACACATGGTTGATGTTCAACACCCCCCCCCCCCCAAAAAAAAAAACAGGTTGCCACCACACCAAAGTGTTTTAGCCACAGGAAACACTGAACAATCATTGCAGCAATCTACCCCAGACCTGGGCAAAGTTCTGCCTCGTCGCTGACATCTAGGAAACTGGATTACACCTGCACAGAAAAATAAGAGCAGTCAATTGTTTTATCTCCAGTCATTTAGAAAATTGACAAAATGAAAATTATGTCCATGAACACACTCAATACTTGGTCCCGGCAAATTTTGGATTAATTACTGTATCAATGTGGCGTGCCATGGAGGTGATCAGCCTGTGGCACTGCTGGGGTGTCATGAAGCTTGATGTGCTCTGAAATTTCCTTGTAGATGACTGTGCTGACTTTGGTCTTGATCAAACACAGTGGACCAACACCACCAGATGACGTGGTTCTTCAAGTCATCACTGACTGTGGAAACGTCACAATAAACCTCAAGCAACTTAAGGCGCTTTTCCATTAGCCCCGATTAGAAAACCCGACTCGACTCACTTAGATTCGGTTCTGCCTCGGTTGCTTTTCGACATTACTGCTGGCACACCTGCGGTGGGTGGGATTTCTTGAGAAATGAGGCGGCGCCACACTCTCGTGACGTGAAACACGCGACCGAATCCTCCACAACAAAGAAAATGGCTGATGACGAGAAGAGGATTTTCATTTTTCACGCTCCATGGCTTTTTACAACAATGAAGGCCAGACAATTGAGCCATATAAGACGATGTGCATTGAGACGACGTGCGTTGAGACAAAGGTTGGAGGAAGGATACAGGAGGCTCTCAGCTGCCGTATTGGAATATGAAGCTGCAACTCTGAGTTTAAATGCTCGACACATGAGGGAGCGCATTTTGGTAAGTTAACGCATGCTAATGCTTGCAAATGTCATTTTATAGGCTGGCATGTAACAGTCATCTTATATCAGCAATTGTCAACTTGTCACTCACTTCACTCCAGCATTTGGAAGTGGTGGCGTTCCATTTTATACTGAGTCCAGTATTGTATGTTATTGTTGTTACAAGAGCGCCGAGTGTCTGCTGATCTGTATATACTTTTATTTTCTACTCGTTTTAGTTCTGCATTTAATATGAACCCTGAGTTTGAAATAAACTTTTGAATTTGAATTTATAGTCATGTCAGTTTTATGTCCCGCATTTTTATGTCGCCAGGTCAATGGTATTAAATGCATTACATTATGTATGCTGTGTGTGTGTGTTTCAGTTGACTGCTTCGTTGTAAAGTAATCGCTGCAGACCCTCGGTGTGGGCAGTCAACCGTGCCTCGCAGTGGTGGGAGGATATTGTTCCCGGTTTCTCAAACACGGAGTGGTTGCAAAACTTCCGGATGTCCGAGGAGATTTTACATACCTCTGGCACAAATTGCGTCCACGCATGGAGCGTCAAGATACAACATTCCGCCTATGTGTGCCTGTGAGGGAGAGAGTGGCCATCGCACTGTGGAAGCTTGCTACCGGTTCAGAGTAGCGCACTATAGGCCATCTGTTTGGAGTCAGCATCACAACGGTGTGCAGGTGTGTGCAGGATGTTTGTGCAGCAGTAGAGTCATTGCTGGTTCCAGAACAACTCCGTTTTCCGGATGAAGGGAGGTTCACAGAAATTTCGGCCTATATGGAGAATCGGTGGGGGCTTCCATTGTGTGTTGGTGCTATAGATGGCTCCCACATACCCATCATAGCACCACAACAATTTCACACCGACTACTTTAATCGTAAAGGCTGGCACTCCATAATCCTTCATGGTGTTGTTGATGGAAAGGGGTTGTTCTGGAATGTGTTTGCAGGGCTGCCAGGGAGCATGCATGATGCTAGGGTGCCGAGACTGTCTACACTGTGGGATTTAGCCAGTCGGGGAAACCTCTTCCCACCTCACATCAGGAACATTGGTGCGGTACGTGTGGGCTACTACATCCTCGGAGACTCTGCACAGCCACTGTAAAACTGGCCGTTGAAAGCATTCCATGAAACCGGACGGCTGACTGCAGAACAGCACACTTTCAACCAGACCATCAGTCGAGTACGTGTGGTTGTGGAAAATGCTTTTGGCAGGCTGAAGGGAAGGTGGCGCTGCCTTCTGAAAAGGAATGACTGTGACATGAAACTGGTGAAATCTATGGTGCTGACTTGTTGTGCTCTGCACAATCTGTGTGAGAGTCATGGAGAGACGTATGACACTACATTGGATGATGCAGTAGATGAACCAGTGGTGGCAGCGACCCAGGGAGCAGAGGAGCAGGGTGCCGATATACAAGATGCTGTGATGCAGTACTTGTCTAGCAATAGGTAGAAATGTAATTTCGTCCACATTTATGTGCATACATACTTCAAAAATGTTTTTTGTAAATAAAATGTTGTGCATGTTCCATCTACCTGTCCTCTGTTGTTCATAACGCTCATCTGTTAAGGTACGGGTAATTACATACCTGTCAAGGCATACCTCATGCCTCCCTTATTGGGGGGGCTTTCACACCTGTACTGAGTGTGGGGAGACTTGAATAACGAAACCGAATTGTCTTCCATTTCAGTTTATTTAAGAAATCATTCCACTGTCTGCTCTTATTCTTGAGCAGCGAACAAAAAGAGTGAACACACCAAAGTTCTCTCATTTAAACATTCTCACATCAAACCATTTCCCTCGCGGGGGAAATCACACATCTATATCAAAGTCTCTTTATTCACATTCATTAGCCTTTTATTTACATAACTCCCCCTTCTCTCCTCTCGAGCCTCAGTGGTCAGGAAGTCTTCTGTCCCCTGTCCTCCGCAGGGGGTCCAGGCTCCGTGGCTCCGCACCGCAGGGGGCTGGCTCTCCTTCATCGTGAGGTTAAATCACATATGCAGTGTCCAACATATACATGTCTCACAACACAGCCATACTGAGTACTTAAAAACTGTATTTATCGGCAGATGAAAGAAAACCGAAGCAAAAAAAAAAAAACACTAAACAAACAGCAACTGCAACATGAACTATTTCAAACATATTTATTCAAATGCACACTTATATGGACACAATCTTGAGCCATAACTTTTTGGAAATGTGAAAATAATAAGCCAAGTAGCACAAAAAAAATAAAAAAAATGAATAAATAAATAAATGATAAATAAATAAAATTTTTCAAATTTACATTAGCACAAGGTAGATTGCTTAATTTGAAAGTACACAATAAGAATTATTCTGAATATAGTTCTTAATTGTCAGCTAGATGCTGTATATACACTTGGAATTAAAGAGTTTTTAATTGTCAGCTTTGTTACACTAATGCACTTGGATGAACTTGAAACAAGAAAATGTTCACTGATGCTGCTTGTTATAGTTCCAAGTAGCAGCCTTTGCTGACTCTAGCATTTCTGAAGTGGCAGATCAGAAGTGATCTGCCACCAATGGGGGTAGATTGTGCTCTGCCACAAAATGACAAAACATCACTTCTGCTAGTGATGCATTGGATTTGGAAGGCGTCGGTTCTCTCACTGGCTGAAAATGTTCATCCATCGATCAATACATTTTCGATTTGGCTACACAGTTTTTGCGGCCCTGTGTAGCGAAGTGCGACTTCAGGTCGAAAATCCCCGATGCAGTCACTTTTATGCTCCTCCTACATGGAACACAGGAGTGTGTAGGGCCCTCTGGAGAAGCCTTTATCCATCCAGCGATTCCTCTCTGTTCCGGAGCCGCAGGACAACAGAAGGTGCGAGGCCATCACCATAATGATCAGTCCACACCTCTCACTGTTGTGATAATTGCTCACGCTGAGCGCTCTGCCAGCCCCGTACGCTGTGGGGGTCACACACACGACGTGTTCCTCCACACTCAATTTTTTTCCCGTATATTTTTCTTTTTGGCGTACAGAAATGGCAATACGCCCATATTTGCTAAAATTGCATTTTCCCCATATTAAAATACGATGAAACTGTATCACTTGACAGGTATGTAATTACATGCAGAAACACCGCACAGGCCATCTTCACAAAAATCCAGCTCGACAAGCCACTTTTGCTTAGGTGGAAATGCAAATTGAACTATAAATCATGTGCTGATACATGTCATATTCCCATGTAAAGGTCTCCCACTTTTACTTAAATTGATTTTTAATTTTTGGGAAAAGGGAATATAAATTTTGCACAACTTGTTGGTAACAACAGTTGTGTGCAACAAAAACACAGTTGTGTCTCCTTGTCCGATGTGTCTGTTATTAGTGCCAAATTTTTGCTAGATTCCTTCTTAATTTATTAAATTTTGACTGGTGATGCAACATGTACTTACCTTTATCAGTGTCTACTGTACAAGTTAAAGTACACCTGTACAACTGCTTATAACAAAAAAATGTACCCGTTCGAGAGAAATGGATTCAGCATTGCAAATTTGTTTAAAATAAAAAAAAAACCTACCAAGACATTACGTTTCGTTGTGTTTTTAAAAATTAAATTACCATTAGAAGGCTATACACCTGACCTGATGAACAGCAGCATGTGGAGTGAACAGAGAATGGAATGTGTATGTAATTATTGGCTTCTCTCATACGGTGTCATAACAGATAAACCAGACTTTTGATGCAAACAATACAATTTTATTCCAGAAGCAAAATTTACAAACAAAAAAAAAAAAAAACAGACTGGGCGTGGGGAGACATAGTTAGGCACGCCGACTGCTAAATGTGTCCACAAGCCTGCCAAATAGGGTCAGGAAATCTCTGTTGAATGCTGACATCTCTACGAGCTCTTCCCTTCGTAACACAGCATCCTGCTCCAGGGCTTCATGCACATCTGCGGCCACCTGTCGCAAATGCTGCATGTACTCCTGATGGTGTTCTTGCCGCTGGTCATGTTGCCGTTCCAAGAGCCACATCGTCACGTTGACCATCGCTGATGTAAGGTCAACGATGGAGTTGTTCCTTTTCCTCTTGGCTACAATGAAAGACAGAAAGGCATGGTTGTTAAAGCTGGATCACTACATATATTATGGAATTACACTGATGAAAGTCTGTGGTGGAATGTCACTATTATATTATGCTTCATTGCTGTATATAAGCTGAACTGTCATGTTGCTGCCCCTCAGTAGAGCGGATTTTGCAACACGCAGGGTGCTGTCTTCGGCTGCAGCCCCCCTGCAAACCTAAAAAGGATTAAGATTAAGAATATGGATGGATGGATGGGTAATGTTTAAAATAGTTGCTTGTAGTGTGGCCGCAGAAATCTGAATGGGTTAATACAGTCAGCTGACGTGAAGCATTTCAATGAAGCATGTTTAGTAGTAGTAGATTAGTTTATTTGACAGGGACAGTGCAATAAACATAGACAATTAATCAAAGACAATCAATCTGATGTGTTGCACATAGAGTGTATAGCTATTAGCTAATTTGCAACTCTTGTCCCTGGATGGGCTTTAGAAAAAAGAATCAAGATAAAAAATATACACAATAACCACATACATCAATGCAGAAAAATTATAAATACACAATTATAAATATTATAAATATTATAAATACACAAATATAACAGCCTGACTCACATTTAACATAAATATTATAAATATTATAAATACACAAATATAACAGCCTGACTCACATTTAACACATATAACATAACTCACATTTGCCTATTTCAGGCCTTCCTCCCTCCGTCACTAACTATAAACAAACACATTTATTCCTTCCCTTCATTCACTCTCACTTTGCAGACAATTAATTCATACATGAGTACATTCTTGTTTATTTTTCAGCCAGTTTTTAACATTTTTAGTGAATGTTTTAAAGTCCGTTATTATTTTAATTTCATTTGGCATTGTGTTCCAGATGTGACTGCCCTTTATAGAGAAAGCTGTTTGTTTCAACGGCAGTTCATGAGCTTTATTTGTTTTTCTAAAACAGGAGTTACAACAGCACTTCAATCACCACACCTAAAAATGGGACCGCGTTGTGGAACACCGATAAGTGAAGACCAAAGAATAACCTTTTGTACATTTAAAAAGACATTTTCAATTAATTAATATGCAGCTACAGGAAATTGCATTAATCAATTTGGTACATAACTTGTTAGGCTCCAGCCCCCCCGCGACCCGTAAAGGATTAAGCGGTAGAAGATGGATGGATGGATGGATTTTCGACCCTGGTTTCCGCTGGACCCGTTTCAACAAAAAAAAAAAAAAAAATCATGGTTATTGTGCCTTACCGGCACTTGAACGTGATCCAGATGGAGCTGGTGATGTGGCTGACATCGTAGTAGATCAAGCTGGCGCTCCGGCAGAGGCAGACGCAGGAGAGTCCGGTGTGTCCATGTCCACTGAGGTGGACCCCTGTGATATGAACTGCAATTCTAGAAAGAAAATGCACGCAATTTAAAACTTAACACCAAAGTGCAACATGTACACACCACTCAAGTTTTTAACCAGAATACAATAAGCGTAATTCAGCGTTTTGTTTGCGCTAATACTTAACCACTTGCACTCTGGGCAATTTTCCTAAAAATGCCAAAAAATAACGTGCCCAAAGTAAATCGAAAGCTGTTATTCAACCCTTTGCAGCATCTTCATGGGGTTGGTCTCATTTAAAAGAACACTTTGAATTTTTTGGCAAAAAAAACAATCTCTCTACGTGCTCCGGCCACTGAGTTACAGTAATCTAAACATACTGAACTTGAAGAAAATAAATTTGGACACAGTGTTTTTTTGGATACAAATGCTTACAAATAACACACAGCTGTCCGATCCGGCTGGAAAATGCAACAGTAATGTAGAACCAAGTGTTATCAAGCTGAGATCCAAATTTGGTAACAATACCACAAAAAATGAATATTTTACACAGCTTTGTTCTCAGGTAGTTCCCAGGCGTTTTGGAACTGTGCCAAATGGCACAGTTTGGAAAAACATCTGTAACTTTTGAATAATTGAATGTAGAATCTTCATTTTGGGCTCTAATGAAAGGTCACACTCAGGGCTGTGTCTGTGTGTGTGTGTGTGTGTGTGTGTGTGTGTCTGTGGGGGGGGGGGGGTTGTCCCCCCCCCGCTAAAAAAGACGGGAGTTCGGCCCTCGCCACATGATGGATTACACTCCTTGCATGTTTTCACATCCCCCCCCCCGCTACTGTGTGTGTGTGTGTGTGTGTGTGTGTGTGTGTGTGTGGGGTTGTCCCCCCCCCCCCGCTACTGTGTGTGTGGGGTTGTCCCCCCCCCTCGCTACTGTGTGTGTGTGGGGGTGGGTTGTTCCCCCCCCCCCTCGCTGCAGAAGACGGCCATCGCTACATGAAGGAATAGACTCATGCTTCCCCCCGCTCCTCTTCTGCAGCGGGGGGGGAAGGAGGGGGGGGGCGTTCACGGTCCGAACATGGCAAATGAACCATTTATCGCGGTGCACGCACTTCGTACTTCGTGCGCAGTACAGTTGTAATTTACCGATCGGTCAAAAGTCATTTTTGGATTACAGTTTTCAGGGATAAATAATAATTTAGCTTATAACACCTTACTTCTTCACAGCAGCAGAGTCGTGGCGAACTTCTCTTCCCCATTGTAAGACGAACGCGACGCTGCTCGGCTCGTGGATCCCGATCAAAACATAATTCCATTATTGCGGTTTTGGTGAATGATTTACGACCTTTGTCGTCGGCCTCCATCGGTCTATGATGACGGAAGAGAATCCTAAACGTCTATTCTGCTGGAATGAGTGCAGGTCCCACTTGTGGGTGGTCTCCATGCTGCGGGGTCTGTAGTAGATTCGTCCAGCGTCCTTTGTTTTCATCTGTTGCAACAGTAAATCTCTCTTCACCCAGCCTGAATTTCTGTGCTTCAATTGGCTCCTGCGTTCACAGTAGGCGGGTCCTCCTTCCTAGATTTTCATTCATTGGCTCTTCAAGGTTTCAAGAAACCCAATTCAAGGCTCTTATTAGTCGAATGAGAGGTCAATCAGATGAACTAATCTGTTCGCGGCTGTCTCTGCAGTTTTTTTTTTAGTGGCGCTTGGACGCCACTACATCACCATCACCACCATTATGCGTCATGCGTCCAAGCGCGCACGAGAGCGCCCTCGTGCGCCCTAGAACGCAGACACTTGCCCGCCCGCGGAACAACGGAGTGCAAGTGGTTAACACAAAGCAAACGTGAATCTGCAGTTGGCTGCAAAACAATAGGCAAGCCTCAGTAACAACCATTACCCACAATCTAACAACCTTCTTATTTCTTAAAAACAGTGAGCTTGGCACAGAAAGGATAAATTGGCGAAAAGACGCGCAATATCAAAACAACACTCACCATCCACGGTTTCCAAGGCCGTGACTGTGGCCGTGTCGAGCCCAATGTCTCTGCCATTGCTAGCAGGCCTATGTCCATAGATCGCGCCCATCTCAGCGAACCACTTCCACTCCTTCCGATCCGCTCCACTTCGAGCATTGTGGTCCTTCACTGCTCAGTAATCGCTTTTCAGCTTTTTCAGCTTCTCCCGACACTGTTTGGCAGTACGGATGTGCCCTTGAGGAACCCATCTGCTCGGACACCTGCTGGTATATTTTTTCATTTCGAGTAGATCCATCCAACTCGTGCTGGATGCAATCGTCGGCTAATATCTAAAGAAAATTGCGCACCTCCTCGTTTGACCAGGGGATAGCCTTACGAGAAGACATCTTCAGAGTGTGAAAATACTTTATTAAAGCTGCACACTGTGTTCACTGGCTGAACAACTACAAATGGCGGTCGTGTAGTAGATTCAGCAGAAAAAGTCGCTTTCGTGACGTTACGACCTGACCAATCAGCGGCGACCAGTCTGTTAAAGTCACATCACAGCCATACTCAGCCCTACTCAGCTCGGTTAGACGCTGCCCTGGATCGGGTACTAAAATAGCGCCTGCTAACCGGTGCTGGGGCTAATGGAAAATGCTCAAACGCGGGCTGAGTGGTGCGGTGTAGGGCTAAGCAAGGCTAGTGGAAAAGGCCCTTTAGATTCTGCGCCTCTCCAGTTTCTACATACTCTGGGACTTTGGTTTTGATAAAACACAGTGGACCAACACCAGCAGATGACCTCTGTTCAGATAAAAGTAAATTTTGCATTTTATTTGTAAATCAAAGTCACTGCAGTCATCTACCAGGAGATTTTACAGCACTTCATGCTTCCCTCTGCTGACAAGCTTTATGAAGAAGCTGATTTCATTTTCCAGCAGGACTTGGCACCTTCCCCCCCACACACACACACACTGACAAAAGTATCAAAACCTGGTTTAATGACCATGGCATCACTGTGTTTGATTGTCCAGCAAACTCTCCTGAGCTAAACCCCATAGAGAATCTATGGAGGATTGTCAAGAGGAAGATGAAACACCAGACCCAACAATGCAGACGAGCTGAAGGTCACTATCAAAGCAACCTGGACCTCCATAAAGCCTCAGCAGTGCCACAGGCTGATCACCTCCATGTCACGCCACATTGATACAGTAATTAATCCAAAATTTGCCCTGATGAAGAACTGAGTGTACATGGACATACTTTTCAGTCAGCCAACATTTCTATTGAATAACTTTTTAAAAATAAATTTTCTGTAATATTCATTCTAATTTTTTGAGAAAGTGAATTTGGGGTTTTCATGGGCTGTAAGACAATCATCAAAATTAAAATAAACACTTGAAATATATCCCTCACTGTGTAATGAATCGCTAAAATATATGGGTTTAACTTTCTGAAATGAGTGAATGACAGATATGCACAGTACTGTCCCACTTACCATTCCATAGTGTCCAAGAGTGTGCTCAATGCATAGTTCTTATTAATACTACCCCTCTAATGTATATCCTTTTAGCAAATGATGTTATACCCATTTTTGAATTGATTTGTTTGTACATAGTTTCAGTTCCAGCTCCAGACTGTTCCACAAATCCATCCCACAGACAGAAATGCACAGACTTTTCTTAGTTGTTTGTACCTTAGGTTTTGTAAAGTTTAAGTCTCCTCTCAAATTATAATCAGTCTTTTTTTTAAAATTTTTTTGGAAAATTACTTGGGAGTTGATTATTAATTGCCTTTACATTACTTGTGCTGTTGTATATTTAACTAGATAAATCCATGAACTTTATGGCATGTGACTTTAAAAACAATGAGCTGGATTGGTCTCTGTATCACACTTTATCATTACAGCTTTTTTGTAATGTGCATAATGGCTGTAGGTCTGGGGTGTTCAATCATGTGCCATGGAGGGCCAAGACCCTGCAGGCTTTATCTCCAACCAGTGTCTTCAGCAGATTCCACTGAATTTCTTCCCACTGATTGCTGATAAGTGAAAACACCGACTGAACAGACTGGGTAGAAGGGAAAACCTGCGGGGTCTTGGCCCTCCATGGCACATGATTGGACACCCCTGCTGTAAGTCTATCAAAGGTCAAACATGCTAATGCTAACGGACTAGCCGCGAACGTTAGCTAAAACGCTAATCTCAAGGTAAACAAATTTAGCAATATTTTCTCACACAACTTATAACAAAATAAACGTAGCACTTAAATCTAACAGTTAATATGCAAAATGTTAAGTTTAAACCAACTTACAGGCTGTACTTGGCTCAGGACTACTACCCAATAAAATACGTCGTCTTCTTCTGAGGTTTTATGGCGGGTGGCAAACGCCTTGTAGGAGCATTACCGCCACCTTCTGGAATGGAGTGATTCGAAATGGCATTACTCTCCTATATCCTTGAAATTAGTCCCGTTGCCCTAATAAACCTAAAAACTGCATGATAGACCGCATCTCCTGAACTTCTCTGCAAAATCTCTTTCATACTGAGCTGGTTTTGTTCCTGTATAGACTGTCCACCAATGCCAACTATGCACACTCATACTTTGGACAGTGCATAAATGTATGTTCAACTGTTTCATCGTTTCCACAATAATCACATTTGCCATTTGGGTGTTTTTTCATTATAACTAATATACTATTCAGCCCTGTGACCTAATGTTAACCTGGATATGATACAGGCTCCATCCTTTACTTTGTCCCACTCTTCCTGCCACTTCTTTTTAATTTGCGCTTTGAAACATGGTAAAGCGGAGGTCAAGAGCATTATCACATTCCAACTAACTTGACTCATCCTAGTTGCCCTTTTTGCACATCTGCCAGCTCATTCCCCTCCACTCCAATGTGCGCCGGGATCCAAATGAATTTAATGTCCACACCCATACCTGTCAAGGCATACCTCATGCCTCCCTTATTGGGGTGGGGGGCTTTCACACCTGTACTGAGTACTTAAAAACTGTATTTATCAGGAGATGAAAGAAAACTGAAGCAAAAAAAACAAACAAACAACAACAACAACTGCAACGAACTATTTCAAACATATTTATTCAAATGTACACTTATATGGACACAATCTTGAGCCATAACTTTTTGGTAATGTGAAAATAATAAGCCAAGTAGCACAAAAAAATAAATTAAAAAAATGATAATAAATAAAAAATATTTTTCAAATTTACATTAGCACAAGGTAGATTGCTTAATTTGAAAGTACACAATAAGAATAATTCTGAATATAGTTCTTAATTGTCAGCTAGATATATACACTTGGAATTAAAGAGTTTAATTGTCAGCTTTGTTACACTAATGCACTTGGATGAACTTGAAACAAGAAAATGTTCACTGATGCTGCTTGTTATATTTCCAAGTAGCAGCCTTTGCTGACTCTAGCATTTCTTTTGAAGGCTTGACCTTGAAGCATAGAGTGTCACAATTCCTTTTCACTTGCATGAAAGAAGTCAGAGTTTCTGGGAGCATACTTTTTCTGAAGTCGGTGTGAATTTTCCTGACCATGCTGAAAGCCCTCTCACTGTCAGCATTACTGTGAGGAAGACAAAGCAGTGCTGAGTACACTTTGAGTTGCTGGGGGAAGCGGGGCCACAATTACCGGGACTTACTACACTTCACTGCTGCAGAAATTGCAGAAGGTCATCAAAAGCAATCATCATGCTGTCCAAAGGTGTCTGCTTCCTGCAAGATAATGGCGGGTTCACAACTTACATGTTGCCCAGAGGGAAGCACAGTCCTGCGGCTATTTAATCCTTCCTCACCCCACTTCCCCTCCCTACCTTACACCATTGACTTCCACCTTTTTCCAAGAATGAAGTCATTTTTGAAGGGCAAGCCCTTCCGAGACAATGAAATGCTGATTTCCATGGTCAAGTTGTGGCTTCTGGCACAGCCTGCAGACTTCTACAGGTGAGGTCTCCGCAGCTGCATAAAGCGATAGGAGAAATGTGTAACCCTTGGTGGTAACTATGCAGAGAAAGACTAATAAATGTGCCAAGGTTGAGCCTTCTCAGTCCATGGAAGATGACTCGGGAAATCTCTTATGAACAGCCCTCCTAAATGTGTAACATTTCTATATTTTAGCTAAATTATATAAAATTGAAAAGCCTGTATTTTAGTGCCATAGCTATCATGAAGCAGCATATGCCCTGCTGAATCTGAACAGCGCTGTCAGTCAAAGATGGCGTTTCCCTATTCTCACCTACTGTAAATCATCACCTTCATTGGGTTTGATCTACTGAAAGTTGAAGTTTGATACTTTATATCCAGTGTGTCTAGGAAGCATGAAGGACTAAAAAGGCGCCGACCTGCAGTGTGGGTCTGGCTGTCAGGTACGTTCTGATGCAGATGAGCGTATTTTCCCTTCTCGAAGCTCGGCCTCTCCCATTCTTTTCGGTGACGTCCAGTCCCTCGATTTCCCTTTTCTTCAAGCTTTGTTTTCTTCACCGGCGGCGCGCTGCATGTAGCCATTTTGAAAATCACAAAAAGACTGCTTAGGTGCACTCAGTTTCACCAGGCATCAAATTACTGTTCAGTTGATTTTAGGTTCTCAATTCCCCCCCCCCCCCCCCCGCTGTATATTTTTCTTTTTGGCGTACAGAAATGGCAATACGCCCGTATTTGCTAAAATTGCATTTTCCCTGTTTTAAAATACAGCAAAACCGTATCACTTGACGGGTATGCACACCTGCCTTTGAGATTCTCCCTACTGAATATACAGTTTCCATCACCAAATCCTGTCTTGACTCTGGATGCATTTGCCCAGTCCTACGCTTCACTTCCGCCCTCCAGAGAGAGCAGTCGCTTTTTCTTGCTCCTGTTCCCTGTCTCTCCCTCCCTAACTGACTGGATCCCAGCTTGCTATCGTCTGTGTCTGCGTGGCTCTCTACTGTGATTCATCCTAACGAAATTATGGATTTAATAAGCTGGGCTTTGAACGCAATCGACACTGTCTTCTCAACGAGGAAATCGGGTCCGGGGAAGCCCATCTGTCCTGCAGGTACTGCTGCTGCGGGTTACATTAAAGATACATACAATTGGAAACTTATGTGTCTGTGCGATCTTTCAATTGAAGATATATATCTATTTGGAGCTACGGTCTCAGGACTTCTACTGATCGGCTTTGGGATAGATATCGCAAATTAAAGAAGATAGACAGAGCTTATCAAAAAGCTGACCCTGCGAAGCTCATCAATTCGACCAGCTGGGGAGGACGCTGATAGCGGCTAATGCTATCTCATGTCCTACAAATGACGTGGGCTACATTGACAATTGGAGCTCTTTTTGGGGAAAACCTGGTCTTATGATACGAGACAGCATTCATCCCACTTTGGATGGTGCTTCTCATTTATCTAACAATCTGGCATCTTTTTTATCCAAATTTCCAAAACCCTGACTACTCAGAGTTGGGACCAGGAAGCAGAGTCGCGACCAGGAAGCAGAGTCGCAGTCTTACACGCCTCTCTGCAGCTCCTCTTCATCCGCCACCCCTCAGCTTAGCCCCTGTCTTCCCCATCAGAGAATCGTTGTCTGCTCTCTCCAAAGTGAATAAAAATATAATGTATAAGCATCCCAAAGTGATAAAGCAAAATATTGGTAAAACTCAAATTAAACAAAGCCTCTAAATTAAATGATTTGGCCTCTGTTCCTCCTCATAATTTAAAAATTAAATGTGGTTTATTAAATATTAGGTCTCTAACTCCCAAGTCTCTGTTAGTCCATGATCTGTTAATTGATCATCAGATTGATTTAATTTCCCTTACAGAGACTTGGTTAGGGCAAGAGGATTATGTTGGTTTAAATGAATCAACTCCCTCTGGTTATTTAAACTGTCAAAATCCCAGAAGTTCTGGTCGTGGAGGAGGAGTAGCAACAATTTACCATTCCAAATTACTAGTTAATGTAAAGCAAAAAACATGTTATAATTCCTTTGAGGGTCTGGTCCTCAGTATTGGGCACTTTAGCAATTCCAGGTTAAACCCAATTTTATTTGCCATAGTTTATCGTCCCCCATCAACCTACTCAGAATTTTTATCCGAATTTGCTGATTTCTTAGCTGATTTAGTGCTGAAATCTGATAGAATAATTATAGTAGGGGACTTTAATATACATGTGGATGTAGATAGTGACTGCCTTAATGTGGCATTTAATTCAATATTAGACTCGATTGGGTTTTCTCAGAAAGTAGGAAATTCTACTCATTACCTCCACCATACATTGGACCTTGTTCTGACATATGGCATAGAAATAGAAAATCTTGTAGTGTCTCCTCATAACCCTGTACTGTCAGACCATTGTCTGTTAACCTTTGATTTTACTATTTCTATTTGGCTCCTAAAGAAAAATATTATTACAGTAGATGCCTCTCAGATGATGCGGTTTCCAAATTTATGCAGATTGTTTCCTCTATGCCATGTGTCAACACAACGGAAATAAGCTATAGACAGCTTGCTCCTTCTGTAATTGATAACATGGTGGACAGTGTTTCAGCTTCTCTGCATCAGGCTCTAGACTTGGTGGCCCCCTTAAAAAAGAAAAAGTCTAATAAGAGATTTCTAACTCCTTGGTTCAACACAGAAACTCGTAGCTTAAAACAGAAGACTTGTCAATTAGAAAGAAAATGGCGCTCTACTAATTTAGATGAAATCTATTTAGCTTGGAGAAATCATCTTTTAATTTATAAAAAAATCTCTTAGAAAAGCTAGAACAAGTTATTACTCTGCATTAATAGAAGAGAACATGAATAATCCCAGGTTTCTTTTCAGTACTGTAGCCAGGTTGACAAAGAGTCAGGACTCTGTCAATCCTAGCATTCCCTTAGAGCTTACTAGTCAGGACTTTATGAACTTTTTCAATAATAAAATTTCATCCATCAGAGATAAAATCAATCAGATTCTTCCCACAGTTAACTTAAATACTGTAACTACTACAACTCCTTCTATTGATGTCTGTGTTGATGAGTTTACTCCAATCGACCTTTGTGAGTTAGACAAAATAGTTTCCTCGTCCAAACCTTCAACTTGTCTTTTAGACCCTATTCCTACCAGGTTATTTAAAGAAGTCTTCCCACTTATTGGTAGCTTTATTCTTCAGAATCAGAATCAGATTTATTGCCATTGTTCATGTAGTACACAAACTAGGAATTTGTCTCGGTGCCATGCTGCAACATTAAAAACATGAAGAGATAAAGAGATAAACTAAAAACAAAAACAAAAAAAAAAAAAATAAAAGACTAAAAACATGCAATAAGTGTAGAATAATAAGTATTAATAATAATAATAATAATAATAATAATAATAATAATAATAATAATAATAATGAGTAATACTAGTCAAGGCAGATTTAAATAAATTAGCAAGTAGCAGATAATATGGGGTACCACAGTGCAGTCAATAATGCAACAGAAAAACAGTGATGAACGACATGAGCTGCTGTATATAGTGCACAAGAGTCAATAAGTCACTTAATGTTCAGCAGTCTGATGGCAGAGGGAAAAAAGTTGTTCATGTGCCGGGAGGTTTTAGTCTGAATGGACCGAAGTCTTCTACCTGAGGGGAGGGGGGCAAACAGTACGTGACCAGGGTGTGAAGGGTCGGCTATGATCTGGCCTGCACGCCTCCGGGTCCTGGAGATGTACAGGTCCTGGAGAGATGGGAGCTTGCAGCCGATCACCTTCTCAGCAGTGCGCACGACACGCTGCAGTCTTAGTCTGTCCCTGGCAGTGGCTCCTGCGTACCACACGGTTATGGAGGAGGTGAGGATGGACTCGATGATGGCCGTGTAGAACTGCACTAACATCTTGGTGGGTAGCTTGAGCTTCCTCAGCTGCCGCAGAAAGAACATCCTCTGCTGGGCCTTTTTGATGAGGGAGCTCATGGTTGGCTCCCATTTGAGGTCCCGGGTGATGGTGGTGCCCAAGAAGCAGAAGGAATCTGCAATGGTGATGGGAGAGCCTGTGATGGTGAGGGGGGGGCAGGGGGGTTGTGACTTTCCTGAAGTCCACAATCATCTCCGCTGTCTTCAGAGCGTTCAGCCGCAGGTTGTTGTGGCTGCACCAGGACACCAGCTGGGCCACCTCTTTCCTGCAGACGGACTCGTCGCCGTTGGAGATGAGCCCGATGAGGGTGGTGTCGTCCGCAAACTTGATCAGCTTAACAGACTGGTGGGAGGAGGTGCAGGAGTTGGTATAAAGGGAGAAGAGTAGGGGGGAAAGTACACAGCCCTGGGGTGATCCGATGCTGATGCTAACAGAGTCCGAGACAGACTTCCCCAGCCGCACATGCTGCCTCCGGTCCGTCAGGAAGTCGGTGATCCACCTGCAGAGGGAGTCAGGCACGCCGAGCAGGGACAGCTTGTCCTGGAGCAGAGTGGGGCGGATGGTGTTGAATGCAGAGCTGAAGTCCACAAACAGGATCCTGGCGTAGGTTCCCGAGGAGTCCAGGTGCTGCAGGATGGAGTGGAGGGCCAGGTTGACTGCGTCGTCCACAGACCTGTTGGCACGGTAGGCAAACTGCAGCGGGTCCAGGAGGGGAGTGGTGATGGATTTGAGGTGAGACAGGACCAGGCGCTCAAAGGACTTCATGACTACAGAGGTGAGCGCTACAGGTCTGTAGTCGTTAAGTCCAGTAATCCGTGGCTTCTTGGGGACAGGGATGATGGTGGAGGATTTGAGGCAGGTCGGCACGTGACATTGCTTAAGGGAGGTGTTAAAAATGTCTGTGAAGACAGGAGCCAGCTCTTTCGCACAGTGTCTCAGGGTGGAGGGAGACACACCGTCCGGCCCGGGGGCCTTGCGCGGGTTCAGTCTGGAGAATTGTCTGTGCACGTCCTGCTCACTGATGACAAGGGCAGGGGGGGAGGAGGAGGAGGGGGGGACCGCTTTTGATGAATTAGGGGCCGAGGAGGCAGTGGAGCTGGGTGGAGTGGGGGAGTTGGACACAGCTGACGAGGTGTCAAAATGGGCGTAATGTTGGGACAGTTTTTGACAAAGGGCTTTGTCATCCTGACCTTTAGGAGCCTGAGGCTGATAGTTGGTGATTTGCCTCAGTCCTCTCCACACAGAAGCCGAGTCATTAGCAGTGAACTGCTGCTGGAGTCTCTCAGAATACACAGATTTAGCTCTCCTCAGCTCTCTGTTAAACCGATATTTAACCTCCCTGTAGCAGTCTCTGTCTCCACTTTTCAACGCTGCTTCCTTCTCCTTCCTGATCTGTCTGAGCTTGGCAGTGAACCAGGGCTTGTCATTTGAGTACCTCACCCTGGTGCGCGATGGGAGAATGTTCATATAATCAATTCTTCATTAACTTTAGGCCATGTACTGCAGGCTTTTAAAACGGCTGTAATTAAACCCTTACTCAAAAAGCCAACGCTAGATCCAGGAGCTTTAGCTAACTATAGACCAATCTCTAATCTCCCTTTCATTTCAAAAATCTTAGAAAGAGTTGTTGCTACGCAATTATTTGACCACCTGCAGGGAAATGGTTTACTTGAAGAGTTTCAATCTGGGTTTAGAATCCATCATAGTACTGAAACAGCCTTAGCGAAGGTCACTAACGACCTCCTCATTGCATCTGATAATGGACTAGTTTCTGTACTTGTCCTTTTAGACCTTAGTGCAGCTTTTGATACTATCGATCATAATATTCTACTTGATAGATTAGAACACTATGTTGGACTTAGTGGAACTTCGTTGCAGTGGTTTAGATCTTATTTATCTGATAGGTTCCAGTTTGTTCATGTAAATAATGAGTTTTCTTTCAACTCAAAGCTTAGTCATGGAGTTCCACAGGGATCTGTGCTAGGCCCTACTCTTTTTAGTTTATATATGCTTCCGTTAGGCAACATTATTAGAAACCACTGTATACATTTTCATTGTTATGCAGATGACACACAATTATACCTGTCAATGAAGTCAGATGATAGTAATCAATTAGCCAAGTTAGAAGCCTGTCTTAAGGAAATCAAAGCTTGGATGACTTGTAATTTCCTGCTATTAAATTCAGATAAGACTGAAATCATTCTTGTTGGTCCAAAAAACCTTAGAAATTCCTTTCCAAATCAAACTTTCAGTTTGGATGCAGTTACTCTCTCTTAATAGCTCTGTGAGGAACCTTGGAGTTATTTTTGATCAGGATTTGTCCTTCAATTCACATATTAAATTTGTTTCTAAGACTGCCTTCTATCATTTGCGTAATATTGCCAAGATTAGGAGCATCCTGTCTCAGAGTGATGCTGAGAAGCTGATCCATGCTTTTGTTAGCTCGAGATTAGATTATTGTAATTCTTTATTATCAGGCTGTCCTAAAACATCTTTAAAAAGTCTTCAGCTGATCCAAAATGCTGCAGCAAGAGTTTTAACAGGTACTAGAAAGAGAGATCATATCTCTCCGGTTCTGGCCTCCCTTCATTGGCTTCCCATAGAGTTTAGAATTAAGTTTAAAATCCTTTTTCTTACTTACAAAGCTCTAAACAATCAGGCTCCTTTTTATTTAAAAGATCCGATACTACCGTATTATCCTAACAGAGCACTACGCTCCCAAAATGCAGGATTACTTGTAATACCTAGAATCTCCAAAAGTACAATGGGAGGCAGAGCCTTCAGTTATCAAGCTCCTCTCCTGTGGAATCAGCTGCCAATCTGGATTCGGGAGTCAGACTCGATCTCTGTTTTTAAGAATAGGGCTAAAACCTACCTTTTTGATATAACCTACAATTAGGGAGGGATCATGTGTTTCTGAACCCTCCCTTAGTTATGCTGCTAATAGGTTTAGTCAGCCGGGGGACCTCCAGTAATGCACTGGGCCTCACTCCTTTCCTCACTCTCTATGAAATATTTTTTTTTGCTGGTCATTAACATTTGTTTGTTCTCTCCCATAGATTGAGTCCCCATCGTGCTGTTTGCTCTCTACATGTCTGTTCTTTTCTTCTTCTCTTTCCCCTCACCCCCCAGCCAGTCGCAGCAGATGACTGCCCCTCCCTGAGCCTGTTTCTGCTGGAGGTTTTTTCCCGTTAAAAGGGAGTTTTTCCTCTCCACCGTCGCCAAGTGCTTGCTCACAGGGGATCGCCTGATTGCTGGGGTCTTTCTGCAACTGTGGGGGTTCCCCCCTACAGTTGATAGTGCTATGAGATGACTGTTGTTGTGAAATGGTGCTATATAAATAAAGTTGAATTGAATTAATGGAGAACTGTACAGGAAGATTGAACTAACTAACTAACCTGCACTTATATAGCGCTTTTCTAGTCACAAAGACCACTCAAAGCACTTTCATTAATACTAACCCTCTATTCTAAGGGCCTATAGGAAACATATCTAGGGACAATTTAGAACAGCCAATTAACCTAACATGCATGTCTTTGGCATGTGGGAGGAAACCGGAGAAATCCCGGAGTAAACCCACGCAACACGGGGAGAACATGCAAACTCCACACAGATCACTGTTGGTCGGGGGCTGGGATCGAACCCATGATCCCCACAATCCCCCGGCCAAGGGTAAACTGTGCTGCCGCAGTGCTAACCACTGCGCCACCGTGCAGCCCGAAAACATCACGGTGGCGCTAAGAGCTCTCCAGGATATGATTTCAAAGCCTGGCAACGATGGAATTGTAGCACTGAATCCGTAAGAGAATGGAAAGTTTTTCTCTGAAGTCAGTGCTATTCGACCTGTTTTCGGCGCCCTCAGCACTCAGTCCTGATGAATAACAGTATAAATGTTGATTTTCTCCTTCATAAACATTTGGCGTACAGTATCTGAACTCTCAAGGACAGCCATGTGTCTGACTCAGAGAAATTCCATCTGCCGTGCTCAAGGACATGTGCCTCTGACTTTCAGACACTAGTCATAACATCTGCTGAGAGGGAGATCTCTGCTGTTCACCAGTAACTGATAACTGCCACCCTTGCATCCAACACACACACGACTGACCCATTTATACTGATGAAAGACACATTCACTGTTCTCTCTACTGTTGCTGTTTGTTAAGTGTGATTCATTGTCTGCTAATTGTGCATTGAGGGTTTTTTTTCTGGGTGATCATAATTCGGCTCACTTGAGCTTATTTGAGCTTACGAGCGTTATTTTGATTAACTATGTTTTTTTTCTCTCTACCTATTGTTTTGTTCCTTGACCCTTGCCCTCTATTCCCCTCCTGTTGACAGGCGCCTCCATGGCTCGCCGCGTCATTGGGAAGCGCCTATCAGGTGCGCCCAATATCAAGTCAAATTCCTCGTTTACTTGTAAATGTGCTTGGCAATGAACTTTATTCTACTACTTCCGGCGGTACTTCCGGTGCTGCACTTGTAATGCTTGATATGAGCCGAGAATTTTAAGCAAAACCATCAAAATAAGGACTTCTGTTGGCTACCAACAAACGTGGGGAATACCCTTACGACCCAGTGCTGACCTGGTGAAGGTTCTGGTAGATCTGGCTCCGTTTCGCCCCGTTTCCGACCTCTAAAGGCTCGCCTCTGATGCTAACCCAGATGCTAACCCAGAGTAACTGCAGCAGTGAGAAGGTATTCTTTACATCTGGCCATCTGGAGCCGAGGAGAGAAGGATTTAAAAGGAGGACGAACCAACCGAGGCGGCGATTGGGAGCTCGGGCGCGGCGTTGGTGAGAGACGGGGGCCACCTGGATCCAGCAGGACAGTGGTCTGAACCGGTGCTCAATTGCGAGGCCCAGCCGAGGAACGACCAGACTGACGGCGGTCGGTGACGGGGCCTAGACGGGGCCCAGCAGAGGAGCCGCCTAGCCAGACAGCGACGAGTGGCTGTGATCGGTGGATTCCGGCTGCGCCGGCGGTGCACAACACAACTGGCCAGGTAGACGGAGGCAGGCGCCGGCGATAGACGGCGGTGATCTGCGGAGCTGAGCAGCGTCACTCGGCGGAGAAGCTGCGCAGGAGCGGCGGGTCCAGTAGTGACCGAGCTAGTTGAGGCCTAGCCGGATTCTCTGCTTATTTCTATCCACAGGTCAGTAAAATGCCACCCAAAAAAGAGGAAATGGAAGAAATTAAAAAAACTCTGAACTTTGTGTTAGATGAACTGGCCAAAGTGACTAGCCAGCAGGACAAAATATTAGACCTAATACAGGAGGTACAAGCCCTACATTCAATAATAAAAGAAAAAGACAAAAAAATTATGGACCTGGAGCAACACGGGCGTCTTTTGGAGCAACGCGTTGAGGATCTTGAACAAGGTTCTCGCATTGATGACATAGTTATAAGTGGACTAGACATCAGATATCAGTCGTACGCCCATGCCGCTACAGGACTGAGTGGTGAACATGCTTCCATAAGTGAATCAATGTCCTTAGAAAACCAAGTGCTTCAGTTCCTTAATGATAAAGACATTAAGGTAGAAGCCAATGCGATCTCAGCCTGTTATGCTTTACCGAAGAAAGATAACAAAACAAAGAAATCAATTGTGATGCGCTTTGTGAACAGGAGGGTGAAAAATGACATACTGAGGCAGGCCAAAAAACTAAAGGAAACTCAAGTTTACCTAAATGAACACCTGACAAAAAAAAAACGCTGAATTAGCACGGCAGGCACGGATGCTAAAGAAACATAAGATACAGTCAACCTGGACAAGAAATTGTAGAATTTGGATTAAACTAAATGGAACACCTGAGCAAGCAAAAAGTATAATGATCAGAGATGCTACTGACTTAGATAAATACAGATGAACACTGACTATGAAACACAGAGTGAGGAAACTCAAACTCTAAAAATATGCCACTATGCTGAACATAAACCACAAGAGATGGAGAATGATATTGATCCTGATAACCACTTTTTCAATAATATTCATAACCACTGTGAATATTACACTGAAAAGCAATTCAAAAGTCAAGTGCAATTAGATGGTAAACTGTCAATAATACACTTCAATAGCAGAAGTCTTAACAAAAACTTCTCACAGATTCAGGACTATTTAAAACAGCTAAACAGAAAATTCACAGCTATAGCAGTCTCTGAAACCTGGCTTAATGCAGACCAGGCTCCCCTGATGGCAATAGAGGGATATCAGATGTTTAACATTAACAGATCTCAAAAAAAGGGTGGTGGTGTTGCACTGTATATTGATGACCTATATAGATGTAAGCTTGTAAATGAAATGTCCTTAGCACTACCAGGGATTCTGGAATGTGTTACTGTTGAGATTGACCTAGACAAAACAAAAAATCTAATCATAAGCTGCATATACAGAACGCCGGGAACTTGCATTGAGACATTCAGAGATAAATTAGTCGAGCTGTACAATAATATTACTAGTAAGAAAATGGTAGCAATTTGTGGAGATTTCAATATTGACCTACTTAATCCACATCAACAAAATGTAGTTACAGAGTTCATGAACTCTATGTACAGCATGAGTCTATATCCCACAATAACACATCCCAGTAGAATCACAGCTCACTCTGCTACACTTATTGACAACCTGTTTGTCAATGTTCTCGACAAGAAAATAGAAAGTGGATTATTGATAAATGATATAAGCGACCACTTGCCAATCTTTGCACTTATCCATGGCCACACGGGGCCCAACCCAGAAAAAATCTCAAAATCGTTCAGACACAAATCACCAAACGCAATCAGTTCTTTTAAAGAGGACTTGCTGAAGCAAGACTGGACAGAAGTCTATGTATCAGATGTAAATGAAGCCTATGACACATTTACAAACATTGTAACCACTCTTTATGAAAAAAACTGCCCATTAGTTAAAAAAAAGCTTAAACACAAATTTACTGACAAACCATGGCTAACCAAAGGACTACAAAAGGCGTGTAAAAAGAAAAATTTATTATATAAAGCTTTCATAAAGAAAAGGACAAAAGAAGCAGAGCAGCGGTATAAAACATACAAAAATAAGTTAACATATATAATAAGATGTAGTAAAAGAGACTATTACAGTAAAGAACTGGAAAAAAACAAAGACAATATTAAAAATACATGGACAATAATCAACAGTATCCTTGGAAATAAAAGCAGAAATACCAGCTACCCAACTAACACTCCAAAAAATAATAAATCGACTCCGAATGTGAATATAGCTTCACCTGCAGATGAATTTAATAATTTTTTTTGTTAACATTGGACCTAAACTGGCCCGAGAAATACCCACTACGGTGCCAACAGGTGATTCAATATGCAATAACACTGCTGTAAAAGACACTATCTTCATAAAGAACACAGACGAAAGAGAGGTCATTGAAATTGTTAAATCGTTCAAAAGTAAAACATCTACTGACTGCGATGGTATTGATATGCTACTAGTCAAAACTGTTATCGAATGCATAGTGAAACCACTGACGTATATCTGTAACCTGTCTCTCCAATCAGGTATATTTCCCAATGCAATGAAAATAGCTAAAGTAATTCCGATTTACAAGACAGGCGACAGAGGGGAACTCTCCAACTACAGACCAATTTCACTATTACCGCAATTTTCCAAGATACTTGAAAAAATATTCTATGAGAGAATTGACAACTTCATACTGAAGAATGATTTATTGTGTGAGCAGCAATATGGGTTCAGACACAAAAGGACAACAGCATATGCCTTAATGGAATTTACAGAAAAAATATCAACAGCCATTGAAAATAAAGAGTATTCAGTTGGAGTATTCCTAGATCTTAAAAAAGCATTTGATACAGTAGATCACAATCTATTATTAAAGAAACTACAAAATTGTGGTATCAGAGGGGTAGCACTGTCCTGGTTAAGAAGTTACTTAAAGAATAGATATCAGTTTGTATGTGTTAACAACAAAAACTCAGAGCTACTGAAGGTCACCTGTGGAGTCCCACAGGGTTCAGTTTTGGGACCATTATTATTCAATATGTATATAAATGATATATGTAAAGTTTCAGAAAAAATGGACTTAATATTGTTTGCTGATGACACTAACCTGCTATGCAGTGGAAACAACTTGGAACAACTTCTGGATACACTCGGAAAGGAATTAGGAAAGCTGAAACTGTGGTTTGATTCAAACAAATTAACGCTCAATTTAAGCAAGACAAAATTTATAGTCTTTAACAACCATCACAACTACCCAGTACCCAAACTCAGTGTAAATGGTGTAGAGATTGAAAGGGTATCCGAAACTAAATTCCTTGGAGTAATAATTGATAAACTGTGTTGGAAGCCACATATTAATTATATAAAAGGTAAAGTATCCAAATCAATTGCAATATTACACAGAGTGAAAAATTTGCTGAATCAACCCACACTATACACCTTGTATCATTCATTAATACTCCCATACATGACATATTGTAATGAAGTATGGGGAAATACATATAAAACAAACATATATCCACTCTTTATGCTTCAAAAGAGAGCTATTAGAATAATCAACAAAGCAGCTTACAGGGAACCAACAAACCCACTTTTTCTTAAACAAAAAACTCTCAAGTTGAAAGATCTGATCGACTTTAAAACCGCAATAATAATGTTCAAAGTGAAGAATCTATCACTGCCCGCAAATATCCAAAAGTTGTTCCAAACAAGGGAGAAACGATATCACTTCAGAGGAACATGTATATTTCAAAAGCCTACAGTGAGAACAACTACCAAGCAACACTGTATTTCAGTGCAAGGTGTCAGATTATGGAACGATTTTGGACCTGAATTAAAATCATGTACAAAGCTTGGACAATTTAAACAAAAACTAAAGGAAGAAATACTCCAAACATATTTACAAGACGACATGTAAACTCACATAAGGATTGACATTTCCAGCCTGTGTTGTGTTATAGCTTAGTTTTTCTTTTTTCTCTGTGACACTATGTCTTAGATTTGTTTTTGAATAGTAACCGCTTAACTTAGACTAGCTCAGTTTTCTTTTTCTCTCAGTCATATTTTGTCTTAGCCTTGTTTTAAATTGTAATCGCTCTTGTCTTGTTTTCTCTTTTTTCTCCTTTGAATTCTTGGATGGAATATGGGTGGGCAATATAAGCTGCGGCTTCAGCCATCACCCATTTCGGATAACTCACGTGGAATTGTATAGTAGAAGGAGTCTTTGTCTAATTTGACCTTGTTGTTATATTATACAGTTTCTTTTAACCTGTAATGTACTATCCGAAATAAATTCATTCATTCATTCATTCATTCATTCTGATTCTGACCTTTCCATTGCGCTGCTAGAGTCAGACCCTATCTGACAATGACTGTATTCTCTATTGGACAATGGATAAAAGCTCCACCCTGAACACTCCTATAAAATAACAAGTTTTAGTGCCGCCTAGTGGTAACAACATTGGACCCTTGTAAATTGGACAAACTTTGTATGATTTTCACCAAATTTTATACGATCAATAGTCTCCCTTCCCCAAACTTGTCTATATACAAAAATAAACAAAAGTCATCGGGCCCCCTAATGATAAAAGGAAGAATTACTGATGACTGTTTTCTTTATTTTTCTCTCACCAACTTAAAAAAAATTACATGAAGGAATTACTTGGGCTCATTGATAGTACATGTACATTTTTTTCAACTTCCGGCACCACACGAGTCGGCTGCCTTTTTGCAACAGCGGCTCAATTCTGAGTTTTTTCTTCCTCTAACTTTCTGTTGACCACTGAAAATGTCATTTCATTGTGACTACTGGTCTTTGTTCAAAATGTGATACAATTTTGTGCAGTACCTCATGTCAGCAGTAGGTGTGGGTGTGACAGTATTGTGAATATTCATATACAGACATGTTCAGAGTGGGATCAGTATTATTTGTGCAAAGATTCTTCCAAATCAGGCGAGAATTGTCTGAGCTGTAACTGTCATGTTTTATATGGTGAGAAAGCCATTGAAGCACGCCGGTCGCCATGGAAACAGTTCTGTACTATCTACATGTACTGTCAATGAGCCCTGGTGATTCCTTCATGTATTTTTTTCCTGCTGTGAGAAAAACATTTTTTTTTCAGCAATTCTTCCTTTTAACAATAGGCGCGCTAAAACTTTTGTTTGTTATTTTTATGTAGACATGTTTGGTGCAGGTCTAATATCAATCGTTAAAAAATTAGTGCAAATTGTTGCAAGTTTGCCCCATGTATAAATGTCCGTTATTGAAATGCAATGAGTGGGTTTCCATGGCAACTGTGCTTATCGCAGGACAAAAGTGACTTCCACCGAGGGTAGTCCAATGCACTCTGAGGAACCACTGAAAAGGTCATGTCATCCTGACTACTGGTCTTTGTGCGAAATTAGAAACAATTTTGTGCAGTACCTCATGTCAGCAGTAGGTGTGGGGGTTACAGTTTTGTGAATTTTTTTTGTTCGAAATAAAGTATCTATCTATAATATTGATATTCAGACACATTCAGAGTGGGATCAGTATTATTTGTGCAAAGATTTTTCTAAATCAGGCGAGAATTGTCTGAGCTGTAACTGTCATGTTTTGTTTGGCGAGAAAGTCACTGAAGCATGCCAGCTGCCATGGAAACAGTTCTCTACTATGTACATGTACTATCAATGAGCCCAATTCATTCCTTCATGTAATTTTGTTAAGCTGGTGAGAGAAAAATTAATAAACAGTCGTCAGTAATTCTTCCTTTAATCATTAGGGGGCGCTATGAGTTTTGTTTATTATTTGTATATAGACGAGTTCGGGGAAGGGAGAATATTGGTCGTATAAAATTTAGTGCAAATCATACAAAGTTTGTCCAATTTACAAGGTTCTAATGTTACCACTAGGCGGCACTAAAACTGTTATTTTATATAGGAGTGTTCAGGGTGGGACTATTATCCATTGTCGAAAACTTGGTGAAAATCAGAAAAAGTTTGTCCAATATACAACTTTCCGAAATTTCATTTCGAGTAGTCAACCGTCGCCATGGCAACACTTCCCTGTAAGTTATGTGTTGTCCACCCATATTGGACTACATATGACAGTGACCTCAACATATGTTGAAAAATTTAGACCTCCAAGACTTCCCACCCCTCCCCACAAGCTCATGGATTGAATAGCGAGGAGGGCGTGTCCATGGTAACACGTATGATGTTATACTAACGTTGATGTTCAGTTATGATCATGGTTGTGTTCTGATGAATCTCAAAATTTCACGTCATTCTGGCAAGCTGCGCATGAGTAATAACAGTTTTCAGCAATTCTTTCATTTACCACTATGTGGCGCTATATCTTTTGTCAGATATTTTGATGTCACTGCGTCCGGGGTGGCACCATTTTCCTTCATGGAAAGTTTTGTGGACATCAGACAAGTTTTGCCCGTCAGTAATTCTTCCTTTAATTATTAGGGGGGCGCTATGAGTTTTGTTTATTTTTGTATATAGATGAGTTCGGGGAAGGGAGAATATTGATCGCATAAAATTTGTTGTAAATCGTACAAAGTTTGTCAATTTTACAAGGGTCTAATGTTGTTACCACTAGGCGGCGCTAAAACTTTTATTTTATATAGGAGTGTTCAGGGTGGGACTATTATCCATTTTCGAAAATTTGATGAAAATCAGACAAAGTTTGTCCAAGATACAACTTTCCGAAATTTCATGGCGAGTAGTCAACCGTCGCCATGTTGCCATGGCAACACTTTCCTGTAAGTTATGTGTTGTCCACCCATATTGTACTACATATGACAGTGACCTCAACATATGTTGAAAAATTTAGACCTCCAAGACCTTCCCACCCCTCCCCATAAGCTTATGGATTGAATGGCGAGGAGGGTGTGTCCATGGTAACATGTATGATGTCATACTAACGATGTTCAGTTATGATCATGGCTTTGTTTTGATGAATCTCAGAAAATTTCACGTCATTCTGGCCAGCCGCGCATGAGTAATAAAACAGTTTTCAGCAATTCTTTCGTTAACCACTATGTGGCGCTATATCTTTTGTCAGGTATTTTGATGTCATTGCGTCCGAAGTGGCACTATTTTCGTTCATGGAAAGTTTTGTGGACAACAGACAAGTTTTGCCAGAGTTACAGGTGTTTGAATTTGTAAGGGGAGGAGTCAAAATTCACCATGGCGCCCTGGCCACGCCTTTTTAGATTTTGACTTAATTTATACATTTTTTAATGACCAATGCCTATAGATGCCGCTCTGTAAAAATGAGCTCAATCGGAGCAGGTCCCTAGGACTAGTTCGTTCAAATGCGAGGTGCGACTTTTTTCCGAATTGGAGGTGGGGCAACTTTGAGGCAAGATGGCGGCCTTCCTGTTGGCGGCGGGTATGGGGCACAATGATGTTTTTTGCATATCTTGAGGTGATGCACACCTCACCCAAATTTTGTGTCTCTATGGCAAAGTTTATGGTCTCCAGTCTCCATAGACCTTGAAAATTTGTGTTCGTTTGGCTCCACCCACAAAAATGAGGGGTGGGGCAACATATCTTCCAGTTTATCAAATTTTTTGCCAGGTTGGAGTGGTTTGCGAAAAAAAAAATTTAAAAAAAAAAATCACGTTTTGGTTAACGTTCAGAGGGTGAAAAATGCGATCATTTAGGCAGAAAAATAATAAACCTGCCAGCAGGTGTAAGCGGGCCTTCGCCCCCCGCGTGCCTGCGGAACCCGGCGCCCGTCGTCCCTCGCTGTCTCGGAAAATGTGCCGTCATCACTGCAAGGGCTGCATGAATATTAAAGTCAACCATTTGGTGCAGATCTTCCTGTCAGCAGTAAGTGGCACCATCCCTTTTGTCAAATATTTTTATGTAGGAGCACGCGGAGTGGGACTAATCTCCATCACTGCAATTACGGTGAAAATCTGACTCAATTTGTCCAAGTTACAACTGTCCAACATATTGTGATTAGGTATTCTTGAACATGCTGCCATGGCAACACTTAAATTTTAGGTACATGTTGCAGACCTATAAAGAACTACAGAAGACAGTCACCTTGACTTACATTCCACATTCGGTGACCATTGGACTTTCCCAACGCTCCAAAGTATAAAACATATTGAATGGCAAGGAGTGGGTTTTCATGGCAACTGTGGTTATCACAGTACAAAAGTGACTTCCACTGAGGGTAGTCCAATGTACTCTGAGAAACCACTTAAATCTTCAAGTAATTCTTACTACTGGTCTTTGTGCAAAATGTGATACATTTTGTGCAGTACTTCATGTCAGCGCTAGGTGATTGCGGTTTTCTTGATTGCGGTGGGTAAGGGCCACAATTATGTTATTTGCATATGTTGAGGTGATGCACACCTCACCCAAATTTTGCAAGCAAGTGAACCCCCAACACAGAACCCCAACACCACTGGCCCCGTGACTGAGATGGATAATGTAGCTCCTTTATATTCAGGTAATCTTTTTTTGGCATATGTTTGTCTTTCTAAAATGTGTTGGAATTTGTGTTCATTGCAAAAGATATTAACTAAAGTAATATATTGTCCTTATCACCAACAGAAGGAGTTGTTAGAGGACTCCATTTTAAAGAGACAAAGATCTTTAATACACTCTTTCAGACTCAGAGCAGCTGTTAGTCTTTGGATCTGCACATCACTGATTAGGTAAGTGTTACCATGGCCAAGGTTGACTCCTCGCCATGGGACATCGGAAATATATATCGGGAATTCATCAGAAATAAATATTCTCAATTTCTAGAGCTTAAACTATTCAGAGTTTAAAAGTTAATTTTAAAATTATTAACTTCTACATGAGAGAACATCATACAATTTTTCTTGGTGGGGGGCTTCGAGGTTTTAATTAGGTCAATTTTTTTTATCTGCAATTGTTCAACTACAGAAATCTGCTTAGGCACTAGTGGGTGTGCAATTTTTGCCTCAAATGTGTGGCTGTTAGGTACATATGTTCAAAAATTTATAACTCCCAAGACCGCTCAGACCCGGCAAAAAATTCGATAAACAGGAAAAGATATGTTCCCCCCAAACCCTTCATTTTTGTGGGTGGGGCCAAACGTATACAAATTTTCAAGGTCTATGGAGACTGGAGACTGTAAACTTTGCCGTAGAGAGACAAAATTTGGGTGAGATGTGCATCACCTCAAGACGTGCAAACAATTTGGCCTAAGTCAAAAGGGGCATGATGGAGGACTGGGCCATAACTAATAAAGTAAAGTGTCTTCTGACCGACGCAGCAACAAACTGAGTGTCAAATTTGGAGCTGGCTAGTGGATGCAATCATTTGCATTGCACATAGCTGTTGTGAAGATGGTCCCGTCTAAACTGAGACTGTCTGCACCCACTTCAGGCATGTTTTTCAGCATTATTTGTTTGTTGTTGTTTGGAAATCATGTACTAAAATGCCAATTTGTTGTTTTTTAGATAACCTTTGGCAACATCTCAACATCGAAGTGGGCAGGCAGACCAAAAGTTCCACAGCTGATGCCATCCAGGAGGTGCAGAGATACCTGGCAGAAGGCAATATTGCCAGGTCCCAGGATCCTATGAGATACTGGGACAACCAAAAGACAATCTATCCAAACCTCTTTCAGCTTTCCTTACAATTTCTCTGCACTCCAGCCTCATCTGTGCCGTGTGAGCGGGTGTTTTCTACAGCTGGAGAAGTTGTATCAAAAAAGCGTAAGACTCAATTTCAAAACGTTGGAAAAGCTTTTTTTAATAAAATTTTTAAAAAAAAAATCCCAGTCCACAATGTGCATCCTCATTCACAACACGTTCACTTAGATTTTCACATTATGATACATGTTCACATTATTTGACTATCTAAAAATAACAATATTTGAAATTAAAATGAAGATATGAAATAATACATTATAAAATACAATGACTTAAATTATATACTGCTCAAAAAAAAATAAAGGGAACACTAAACATTCTAGATTTGAATGAAATATTCTTATTAAATACTTTGTTCTTTACATAGTTTAATGTGCTGACAACAAAATCACAACAGCATGTGAAATTGATTGTCAGTGTTGTTTCCTAAGTGGACAGTTTGAGGGACAGTGCTTTATTTTTTGGAGCAGTATATTATTGTATATACTAGGTCATCAAATCAGTGTCAGTTGAGTCTGTCAACTAGGTTGCCTCTAGGGATTTTTAAGGTCCAGCAGGTGTTAGTATTCAGTGACACAGTATCAACATAATATCAATACAGTTTTGCAATGTGTCGAAACGCATCATGACGCCTCATGGACCCATCACTACTCTCTAGAATACCTCGATAGTCTTGAGATTTCATTGTACCCTGCACAGATTCAAGACACCCTGTGCCAGATGCAGTAAGGCAGCCCCAGAACATAACAGTCATAGGCTTCCAGAGAGAGCAGACGCTTTTCTCCTCCTCTCCTCCTCCTTCCCTGACTGATCCCAGCTTGCTGTGTCCTGTCTGTGTCGCTCTACTTCTGGCTGAATCTTGATCCAAATGGAAAATTATGGATTTGGTAAGCTGGGCTTTAAATACAATTGACACCGTCTTCTCAAATAGGAAATCGGGCCCGGGGGAGCCCAACTGTCCTGCAGGCACTACAGCTGCGGGTTATGTGAGAGACACATACAATTGGAAACTTATGTGTCTGTGTGACCTTTCAATCGAAGATGTGGAAGACATCCGTTTGGCATCATGATCTCAGGATTTCTACTGATCGGCTTTGGAGTGGTCCTGGTGTATCGAAAACTAAAGAAGATGAATAGAGCTAATCAAAATGCTGACCCAGCGAAGCTCCTTCATCAATTTGACCAGCTGGGGAGAGCTCTGATAGCGGCTAATGGCGAACTGAACAGAAAGATTGGTAGCATCTCGGAGTCGCTAGGAGCTCTCCAGGAAATGATTTTAAAGCCTGGAAATGTATATGGAAATTATGAAGCACAGAATCGCATGAGAGATGAAAATTCTATGCTCTGAGTGAATTGTGCTTATTTGACCTTGTTTCGGTGCCCTGAAGATATCACTCCTCCTGGAGGAAGATAAGGCAGAAGAGAGCTTTGGCTTGGCTTCTCCCTAACATAAACAACTGGCGTACAGTAATCTGAACTCTCAAGGACAGCGTCATGTGACTGGCATGGAATTTACCATCGGACATGCACTGAGAGTTTAAACTCCTGTGGACATGCTAGCTATGTTTAAGACACTAAAGACATAACATCTAAACGTTGCTGAAAGAGGATTTTTGCTGTTCACCAGTAACTGATGCACACACACACTGCACACAGCTTCACATGACTGATACACATATGCTGACTAATACACATACACTGTCTCTCTCAACTTGTGCTTTGTTAAAATGTGATCTGTATTGTCTGCCAATTGTGCATTAGAGGGTTTTTTTTCTTTGTGATCACAATCTTGCTCATACGAGCTTTATTTTGATATACTGTTTTTTCTCTCTGCCCATTGTGTCATCCCCTCCCTCCCCCTCTTTACCCCCCACTGTTTTGATGAGGCGCCTTGCATGGCTGCCGTGTCATTAGGAAGCACTTAACGAGCGCACCTAATGTCAAGTCAAATTCCTCGTATGTTTAACATGCTTGGCAATAAAGCTGATTCTGATTCTAACAGAACCTCCTCCATGTTTCACTTTAGGGACAGTGTTCTTTTCTTGGTATGCTTCATTTTTGTGTCTGAACATAGAGCTGATGTGCCTTGCCAAAAAATTCCAGTTTTGTCTCGTTTGTCCATAGGACATTCTCCCAGAAGCTTTGTGGCTTGTCAACATACAGTTTGGCAAATTCCAGTCTGGCTTTTTTATGATTTGTTTTCAACAGTGGTTGTCCTCCCTGGTCGTCTCCCATGAAGTCCACTTTGACTCAAACAACGACGGATGGTGCGATCTGACACTGATGTACCTTGACCTTGGAGTTCACCATTAATGTGTTTAGAGGTTGTTCTGGGCTCTTTTGTTACCATTCGCATTATCCGTCTCCTCCTGCAGCCACGTCCAGGGAGGTTGACTACCTTCCCGTGGATCTTAAATTTCTGAATAATGTGCAACTGTAGTCACAGGAACGTCAAGCTGCTTGGAGATGGTCTTATTGCTTTTACCTTTAACATGCTTGTCTATAATTTTCTTTCTAATCTCCTGAGACAACTCTCTCCTTTGCTTCCTCTGGTCCATGTTCAGTGTGGTACACACCATGTCATCAAACAGCACAGTGAGTACTGTCACCCTTTAAATAGGCCGACTGATTACAAGTTTGTAGACACCTGTGATGTTAATTAGAGGACACATCTTGGTTGAACATGTCCCTATGGTCACATTATTTTCAATCTTTTCTTATGGTACCATCATTTTTGTCCAGGCCTCTTTCATGAGTTTGGTTTTTAAAATAATTCTGTTGAATTACAATTCAAAAGCATTGTCTGATTTTCATTGGATAATTTTCATAGAATTTTTGCTTACCACTTTTGTCAGATTCAAGTTATTTCTTTGACCATTGTGGTTTTTTTTTTCATTAACAGAGGGGCACCAACAATTTTGTCCACGTCTGTAATTAACTGCTCTTATTTTTCCTCTACAGGTGACGTTAAGGTCAGCAAAGAAGAACTCTTCTGACCTAAACCCCATAGAGAATCAATGTAGGATTGTCAGTATTCTCAAAAATATTAGAATATTACATAAAATTACTTAAAAAATAGTTTAATAGAAATGTTGGCTGGTTGAAAAGTATGCCCATGTACATACTCAATACTTCGTCGAGGTAAATTTTGGTTTAATTACTGTATCAATGTGGCGTGGCATTGAGGTTATCAGCCTGTGAAATAATATTTTAATGTTTTGATTAAATATGTACTTTTTTTTTTTTAATACAGGCACCTCCTCCCCCTCCATCCCCTGTCCGCTTCAATACTGTGATTCCTGATGCGATGGATGCATTTTTTCCATCGGAGAAGTCGCATGATATGACCAACATAAACAGGTGTTGCTTGCTGAGGGCACGTGACTGGGCATGTTGATACAAGCAGCATGACCATTCCAGTGGGATTTATTTTTCTGTTGTTGCTCTGCAAAATTATGGTCAAAACTGTAAATGGTGATAATATTTTCACTTTTTGCCCTTATACAATTTGTTTCAGATTTACAAGAACACTTAATAATTTTTGGAGAAAAAACCCCTCAAATCTTCAAGACTGAAGTCATTACTCAATCTTAAGTGGGTGCCTTTTGCATTAGCTCTCCTAGAAATTTGTGTTTGATATGTGTAATGGAATGTGTATTTAAAAAAGAGGTTCCTACTCACACGTGGTGATTTAAAGCAAAACAAAGAATAATAGTCAATGTGAAGTGTTTAGTAATGTTATCAATTTATTCCCCCCCTCATGGATCGTCACCTTATCGTGGTGGTGGTGGGGGGGGGGGGGGTTGCGTGCCCCAGTGATCCCAGGAGCTATGTTGTCCGGGGCAATTTGCCTCTGATAGGGTCTCCCATGACAAACTGGTCCTGGGTGAAGGGCCAGACTAAGAACGATCCAACAGACTCATGATAAATTGTATATCAAGGATTCAGTGTACCCCGCCCGGTATGGGGTTACCGGGGCCCCACCCTGGAACAAGGCCTGGGGGAGGGGCTCGAAGGCTAGCGTCTGGTGGCTGGGTTTCCACCCATGGGACCCGGCCGGGCTCAGCCCGAAGGAGTTACATGGGTCCGCCCTCCAGTGGGCTCACCACCTGCAGGAGGGATCATGGGGGTCCGGTGCTATGTGGATTAGGTGGCGGTCAACGGCGGAGACCTTGGCGGACTGATCCCAAGCTTTCTAAACTGGCTTTTGGTACCTGGAATGTCATCTCTCTGGTGGGGAAGGAGCCTGAGCTGGTGTACGAGGTTGAGAGATACCGGCTAGATATAGTCGGCCTCACCTCAACACACAGCTCCGGTTCCGGAACCAGTCTCCTGGAGAGGGGCTGGAGCTTGGCCTTTTCTGGAGTTGCCCCGGGCGAGAGGCGACGAGCAGGGGTGGGTATTCTTGTATCGCCCCACCTTGCTGCCTCTGTATTGGAGTTTTCCCTGGTGGACGAAAGGGTTGCTTCCCTGTGCCTTCGAGTTGGGAAACGGGTCCTGACCATCATTTGTGCCTATGCACCAAATGATGTTTCAGAGTACCCACCCTTTTTGGAGTCTGTGACTGGGGTGCTGGAGGGTGCTCATCTTGGAGACTCCATTGTCCTACTGGGGGACTTCAATGCGCACGTGGGCAACGACAGTGAAACCTGGAGGGGGGTGATTGGGAGGAATGGCCTGCCCGATCTGAACCCGAGTGGTGTTCAGTTATTGGACTTCTGTGCTAACCACAATCTGTCCATAACGAATACCATGTTCAAGCATAAGGGTGTCCATATGTGCACCTGGCACCAGGACACCCTAGGTTGCAGGTCGATGATCGATTTTGTTATCGTATCATCAGACCTGCGACCGTATGTCTTGGACACCCGAGTAAAGAGAGGTGCAGAGCTGTCAACTGATCACCACCTGGTGGTGAGTTGGATCTGATGGCAGGGGAGGAAACCATTCAGACCTGGTAGACCCAAACGTATAGTGAGGGTGTGCTGGGAGCGTCTGGCTGATGCCCCTGTCCGGGAGGTCTTCAACTCCCACCTCCGGAAGAACTTCAACCACATTCCGAGGGAGTCTGGAGACATGGAGTCTGAATGGGCCATGTTCTCCACCTCTGTTGTTGAAGCGGCGGCCCAGAGCTGCGGCCGCAAGGTGGTCGGTGCATCTCATGGTGGCAACCCCCGAACCAAGTGGTGGACACCAGTGGTGAGGGGGGCCATTAAGCTGAAGAAGGAGTCCTATCAAGCTTGGTTGGCTTGTGGGACTCCTGAAGCAGCTGAGGTGTACCAGCAGGCCAAGCGGAGTGCAGCTCGGGTGGTTGCTGAAGCAAAAACCTGAGTATGGGAGGAGTCCGGTGAGGCCATGGAACAAGACTTTCGGTTGGCCTCAAAGAGATTCTGGCAAACTGTCCGGCGGCTCAGGAGGGGAAAACAGTTCCCTGTCCACACTGTGTATGGTGCGGATGGGACACTGTTGACTTCAACTGGGGATATCGTCGGGCGGTGGAAGGAATACTTCGAGGATCTCCTCAATCCCACTGATACGCCTTCCACAGAGGAAGCAGGGTTTGGGGACGAGGGGGATGACTCGCCTATCACAGGGGCTGAGGTCGCCAAGGTGGTTAAAAATCTCCTTGGTGGCCGGGCCCCGGGGGTGGACGAGATTCGCCCTGAGTACCTCAAGGCCCTGGATGTTGTTGGGTTGTCATGGTTGACACGTCTCTGCAACATTGTGTGGAGGTCGGGGGCAGTGCCTTTGGCATGGCAAACCGGGGTGGTGGTTCCTCTCTTCAAAAAAGGGGACCGGAGGGTGTGTTCCAACTTCAGAGGGATCACACTCCTCAGCCTCCCTGGGAAGGTCTATGCCAAGGTACTGGAGAGGAGACTCCGGCCGTTGGTCGAACCTCAGATTCAGGAGGAGCAATGTGGTTTTCATCCTGGCCGTGGCACATCGGACCAGCTCTTTACCCTCTCGAGAATTCTTGAGGGTTCGTGGGAGTTTGCCCAACCAGTTTACATGTGTTTTGTGGACTTGGAGAAGGCATTTGACCGTGTCCCTCGTGGATTTTTGTGGGGGGTGCTTCGGGAGTATGGGGTATCGGGCTTGTTGTTACGAGCTATTCAGTCTCTGTACGACCGTTGTGAGAGTTTGGTTCGTATTGCCAACACTCTGTCGGAGTCATTCCCAGTGAGAGTTGGACTCCGCCAGGGCTGCCCTTTGTCACCGATCCTGTTCATAATTTTTATGGACAGGATTTCTAGGCGCAGCCAGGGAATGGAGGGTGTCGTGCTTGGTGACCACAGGATCTCATCTCTGTTGTTTGCAGATGATGTCCTGTTGGCTTCATCCAGCAATGACCTACAGCTCTTGCTGGGACAGTTTGCCGCTGAGTGTGAAGCGGCTGGGATGAGAATCAGCACCTCCAAGTCCGAGTCCATGGTCCTCAGCCGGAAAAAGGTGGATTGTCCACTCCGGGTTGGGAACAGGCTCCTGCCCCAAGTGGAGGAGTTTAAGTATCTTGGGGTCTTGTTCACGAGTGAGGGGAAAATGGAGCGAGAGATCGACAGACGGATTGGAGCAGCATCTGCAGTGATGCGGACGTTGTACCGGTCTGTTGTGGTGAAGAGGGAGCTTAGTTCTAAGGCAAAGCTGTCGATTTACCAGTCAATCTACGTTTCTACTCTCACCTATGGTCACGAGCTTTGGGTAATGACCGAAAGAACGAGATCGCGGTTACAAGTGGCTGAAATGAGCTTTCTCCGTAGGATTGCTGGACTCACCCTCAGAGATAGGGTGAGGAGCTCAGTCATCCAGGAGAGGCTCAGAGTAGAACCACTGCTCCTCCACATTGAAAGGAGTCAGTTGAGGTGGTATGGGCATCTGATTAGGATGCCTCCCACTTGAGGTGTTTCAGGCACGTCCCACTGGGAGGAGTCCCCGGGGCAGACCCAGGACTCGGTGGAGAGACTGTCTCCTAGCTGGTCTGGGAACGCCTTGGTATCCCCTCTGAAGAGCTGGAGCAGGTGGCGGGGAAGAGGGAAGTCTGGGCTTCTCTGCTTGAACTGCTGCCTCTGCGACCCGGACCTCCGGAAAAGCGGTAGAAGATGGATGGATCAATTTATTCTTGGGGGGTTGTGCACTGAAGAGTTTGACAGGTCTTTTTTTTCTTCAGCTAAAAGGGAAAGAAAAGTTAATGCCAGTAACAGTGCACACTGAGTTTTTATGCACTTTGACATATGCCTGAGTAAGATGTGACCAAAATGGTTATTTACAGATTTTAATTTTTTGCATTCCGTTTTTAAAGAGGGAAAATATTTCTACAAGTTCTGCTGAACCACAGCACTGTTATTGTGTTTTTATGCAATTTTAATGTGCCTTTGTTATGTGCCAAGTGCACATTTAAAAGCAAGCCAATAAAAATGTGGCTCTGGTTGACTTCATGCAGTGAAATGTTTTGTCAAAGGGGTGCAGTTAGGATATACAACCACAAGAGGGAGGCAAAGTACAAGAAAAGAAAAGCAGTCTACAGGAAATTCATAGCAAAATAACACTGTCAATCACATGTCACAGCTTTACTTTCAATGCAGCAAAACAAAAATTAGAAAATATTTTTTCACATCAGTGGACAGTGTAACTTTAACTTTACATGTTAATACACCATTTACTTGACTGTAGTGAGGTGTGATTAAAGGTCAAGGAGCACATGGTAAGTGATAAACAGATTCAAAGACTTTATATTTTTTTTTACCAATTAATACAAGATGCTCCATGGCAAGGAGTCAACCCATATAGCACTGCATATGACCCATTCCTTTAGATAATTGTTCAATAGGTTTATTGCTCTTCTTTAGTTGTACTTTTAACTTTACTGGTTATTACTTGTCTGAAGACAAAGCTGCAAGTTTACTTAAGTAAATGTGATATTCTGAGTAAGTTCATTTTATTGATTTGTAGTGCATAGACATGTTATTTTTTATATAGCAATAAATTGTTAAATGAAATGAGTGCATCATTAGTGAATTTTTAATGTCAGTTCTGTAAAATCAGAAAATTCAGAATCAGCAAATATGTTTATTGTCAGCTTCATGTGTGCCTGTGTTTGTGTCTATGTTCAATGTAATTGTGGCTTGTAAATATGGATGTCACCTGACTGCAAAACAAATCTACCTACGGGTACAAATAAAGTAACCTGAATATTAATTTGTGTTTATGCTTTCTTTATCGAATTAGATTTAATGTGCTACAGCACCTCTGTTGACTACGCTTCTTTTTAAATTCACATCCTGGCTAAGCATAATGTTAGTGTTATTGAGAACATGCATCTTTATTTGTATACACCTTCTGTCATCATTTAAGAAAATACATTTTCATATGTGAGTTTAATACATTTTCAAACATACAGTACCTAATTGTGGATGCTGAAAGTGAAAAAACCCCAGCTTATTTTTAGTAAGACCTTCTGTTAATGTTAGTGATAGTAGTTTTTCAGAGCTGCCACTATTTATTAGGGTTATGACAAAGGTAGCTAAGCTAGTGCTTTGTATATACAATCTTTATTCAGAGTCACAGGTGCAGTTTAAAATCAAACAGATTTACATGCTGGAAAAAAAAAGAAAAAACTTTGCAAACATGCAAATGACAGTCATTTTAATTGGGGACTTATCACTGTAGTGTAATTGACACAAACGGACTTATGTATTGGTTTGTGCCTCCCACAGCAATCGCAGGTCCCCATCACGCTGGCGCTTTGTACTCAGCAGCCATGTTATGTAAATCAGCAAATCACCAGAGCAATGATGATTGGTTGATAGACGTTTCCTTTTTTTTGTGAAACATTTCAAACTGGCTATTAAATGAAGGGTGTCTACAAAGGGGCCAATGAGATTTCAGGGGTAAGGCCTGTGTAGTCAGCGCAAGCATAATTTGACTCTTATATTTACCTTTTCAATTGGGGGTTACTTAGGAGGTGGGGCTAAATTAGAGTTTTGCCCAAACACGTTTAAAGCAATCGCCGAAGTCAGGTGTATTTTTACCATGAGTCAAAGTAAACCATGTCAAATTATATTTCTCCAACCAAGCTCCCTTTTACGGCCAATAATAAGGAAGAGAAAGAGTTCAACTTCTACTTGTAAGTATCAACAAAACAAAGTAGAAAAATATTTATTTGTGAGTCATGACAATTGAGGCGGTGTTATGTTAATGTGTGCTGAAAGAATATGCTATTATCTTGGCAGTAATAGGTAATAATTAGTTTTATAAGGTCATAGATGCATAATTAGGTAAGTGAGAGTCATAATAGAGTATTTGTGATCCATGTTGGTAAATGAAGGATTAAGTACTGAATCTACAGAAGAAATAAAAAGCTCCTTCTCTGTGATCAGTCCTATTTGGCCCAATTTCCCCATGAAAATTCCTCCTGGCTGTCTGCAGTCTGTGTTTTCAAAACATCGAGCACAAGGCCTTGGACAGCACCTGCTCAGATAATCGCAAGGACGATTGGCGAGCAGCCAGACAAAACATCTCCTGCCAAGTGCCCTTGTTGTTCTTCTATTATCACAACACTTGCTTCAACAGTGCACACATATTGATCCACGAACTGAAATAAAGATACACACACTGCTCTCTTGTGTCCTGTGAATCTTGTCCGCGAATGTGCATTGAGAGCTTTTTTTTTTCCTTGTAATCATAATATTGATTGATTATGCAACCAGTATTCTGAATCTATGATTTTTTTGCTCCTTCCTATTGTTCCTCTTGTATTATTCTTATGCTACCTGTACCCTCTATCCTGTTGGCAGGCGCGTCCCCGATGCAGCCGTGTCACTGGAAATGCAGGTTCATTTTCTGTGTCAAGTCAAATTCTCTCGTATGTTATCAGTGATCTGTTAATGTACTTGGCAATAAATCTTATTCTGATTCTGATTCTAAAATGAGTGGGAATGCGTACTGCGTCACTACGACCTATAGGCAGCCAAATTCAAATCATGAGTCTTTGTTTCCTTGCTGGCGCAAAGCCCCGGGGAAAGCCATCAATGCCTATTATCATTGAAATCTTAGAAATCGTGCCTTCTAAAAATAAATGTTTTTGCAGAAGGTGCATCTGTGGACCTATCAAACAAGTTTTTAACATAGGCAAAATATAAAAAAAACTTCTCATTTTTTGGGTCCATCTGTGTGGACGTGCTTCAAATGAAATGTCATTTTAAACTTTAAACAATTTATTTATATAGTGTGGGCACATATGTTGGTTATATATGCTCCACAAATATATTGCTGTGTGTTTACTGTGTGCTACACGTCTCATGGAACAAAAGGACTGGGTCTCCAAGAGACAACGGGAGAGTGTGAGATTTGGCCTTTGTTTCAGGGAGATGACCTGGAGAGATTCCCGGACCACAGGAGACTAAAGGACAATGGTGTGAAGGGGGTTACATTGTGACTGGGATTAAGTACCATGTTATGGCGCACATTTAGGCCGCATATATGGTATGCATATATGGTATGCATTTTCCCTCACATATACTTAGTAGGCATGACGGTGCATACTCTGGAGGCTTCACGTCTAAACGGCCAAGAGGACCTGACCCGGCAGAGACCTCGGGAGGTGTGAAGTGGTTTCTTGAGAGACGGGAAGTCAGAGAGAATGTCCCAGCAGGAGCCCCCCGAGGCTGAAGAGTTGAGAGACAATGGAGACGCCAAGGAGCCTCGGAGGCTATATGTTTACTGAAGGACTGTGGGTTGGGGGTGTGATATTTGATGTTGGGGGTTTTGTGTCTCTGGAGAGTATAAGAGCTGTGAAGAATGATTGTTCTGTCTCTTTGCTGAGATACTTTGCTTGATAGAGGATGTAGCCTCACAATAAACCTTTTCTGAGAAATAAACTCAGTCTCGTCTGTGAAAAGGCATCCTCTACACTGGTGACCTACGACAAACCATGGCCGGTGGCGATGATCTTTCCGCACCGGACTCTTCAGGGGCCAGCCGGGTTAACGCAGCTACCACACTACAGCTGCCCGATTTCTGGCAACATAACCCGTGCTCCTGGTTTACCACTGTGGAGGAATCTCAGCGGACGCAACAAGGTTCTACCATGTCGTCGCGAAGCTGGACAGCCTCACAGTGCAGCGGGTGGAGAGCCTGACCAACCACCCGCCCCAAGACGACAAGTATGGCGCACTGAAAGCCGCCCTCATTCGAGCCTTCACTCCCTCGCTGGGAGAGCGAGCAGAGAAGCTCCTGGTGCTGACAGAAGGGGAAGCAGACAGGCTGGCAGATCTGATGGCGAAGATGATGAGCCTGAGAGGCGAAGATGACGACAGCTTTTTCTTCGCCCACCTCTTTCTCAGAACGCTACTGCCAGCAGTGAGAGTCACCCTGGCCAGCTCACAGCTACTCAACCGTGACTACCACGAGCTGGGCCAGGAGGCGCAGCGGCTCGTCGACGCCCATAGACGGCACGCAGCCACGACGGCAGCAGCAGAGCTGAACGCACCCCCGCGAGACGAGGGGAGACCAGAGGCTGCAGCACTGACGTCAGCAGCGGCAGAGGCCAGGAGAAGCGGAGCTGACAACACCCTCTGTTTCTACCATCGACGCTTCGCCGAGAGAGCGTGCAGATGCATCCCACCGTGCCGATACAAGCGCCAGGGAAACGCCAAGACCGAGAGCCGGTAGCAGCTGCGACTCTCGGCGCAAAGAACAAGCTGCTTTTCGTGACAGACGCAAATTCAGGGAAAGAATTCCTGGTGGACACAGGCTCCCAGCTAAGTTTTGTCAAGCCTTCCTACGTGGACATGCTGACGCCTGCCAGCGGACCCCTGGTGTTAGTGGCGAACGGCTCCACGATCAAAACCTATGGGGAGAAGACGCTCCTCCTATCCCTCCACGGCTGCACCTTCGAGTGGACCTTCGTTGTAGCCGCAGTTAGCAACAACATGCTAGGTGCTGACTTTTTATGCTCAAACAGTTTATTAGTTGATCTTACTAACAGACGTATTGTAAATGCACCGTCTTTCCACTCTATCTCCTGCACAGCTTGGGTGGCCCCGCCTTCTGCACATCCCAATGTCACAGCTGCGGGTGGTAAGTTTCATGCACTACTCAATCAGTTTCCAGCACTCACCGTCCCAACATTTTCAGCGTCAGTTGCCAAACACCGGGTCGAGCATTTCATAACTACCTCTGGCCCCCGTGTTTTTGCAAAAGCTCGGCGCTTGGACCCAGCTAAATTGGCCATCGCACATGAGGAATTTGCCAACTTGGAAAAACTGGGCATTGTTAGACGCTCGAACAGTTCTTGGTAGTCACCCCTGCACATGGTCCCCAAGGCTGACGGCTCGTGGCGCCCTTGCAGTGATTTCCACAGATTAAATAATGCTTCAGCACACGACCGCTACCCGATTCCGCACATCCAGGATTTTTCGGCACATTTGGCAGGGGCGCGCATCTTTTCCAAAATAGATTTGGTGCGCGGTTATCACTAAGTCCCAGTCCGCGTGCAAGACATACCCAAAACGGCAGTTATAACCCCTTTCGGGCTTTTCGAGTTTTTGCGCATGCCTTTCGGCCTCAAAGGCGCTGCACAGACGTTCCAACGCATGATGGATGCAGTATTGCGCGGCCTCCCTTTCGTGTTCGCCTATTTGGATGATATTTTGGTAGCCAGTGCATCCGAAGTCGAACACGAACGCCACCTCACAGCCATTTTTCAGAGGCTGACAGAACACGGGCTGATAATTAACCCAGCGAAATGCCAATTCGGGGTAGCGCAAATCGATTTTTTGGGGCACCGCGTGTCTCCAGAAGGCGCGGTCCCGCTGCCTGATAAAGTGCGCGCGATAACGGATTTCCCCCAACCGCAGACAGTCAAGGCACTGCAAGAATTTTTGGGGATGGTCAATTTTTATAACCGCTTCCTCCCCAACGCGGTACAGCTCATGCACCCATTGTACGCGGCACTTAAACAAAAACCTGCAACTAAGGTCGAGTGGTCCCCGGACCGGGAGCGTGCTTTCTCCCAGGTCAAATCGGCCCTCGCGAACGCTGCGTTATTGGCACACCCGGTGCCAGCAGCTCGCATGGCGCTAACCACGGACGCTTCCGACGTGGCAGTGGGGGCGGTTGTCGAGCAACTGGTAGCAGGGAGCTGGCAACCACTTGCGTTTTTCAGCAAAACATTGCGCGATAACAAGCGTAAATACAGCGCGTTTGATAGGGAGCTTTTAGCCCTGCATTTGGCCATCCGCCACTTCCAGTTCTGGTCGGAAGGGTGCCGTTTCACCGCGTTTGTAGACCACAAACCATTAACATTTGCAATGGCTAAAATTTCAGAGCCTTGGTCGGGCCGACAACAAAGACAGCTGGCCGCGATTTCGGAGTTTACCACCGACATTCAACACGTGGCGGGCAAACAATATAGTGGCAGATTGTCTCGCGCGCAGTTGCAATGCCAGGCCCCCAGGGGGCAGACTCGGCGGCTGTAGACACGGGCCAGGCTCGCAGCCCCGGTCTGCGTTGGGTTAGGTTATGCAGCCATGGCCGCCGAGCAGGTTAATGATGCGGACGTGCGCGCGCTCCAGTCTGGGCCAACAGGGCTAAGGCTGGAGCACAGGGTGCATCAAAGAGGTATGCCCCCTCTAATCTGCGATATCTCCATGGGGCGCCCCCGCCCTGTGGTCCCAGCTGCGTGGCGTCGCCGCGTTTTTGACTTAATACATTCGCTGGCACATCTGGGCGTTTGCGCGTCGATCAAAATGGTGGGAGAGAAATTTGTTTGGCCGGGGCTGCGTAAACAGGTCAAAGAATGGGCCGCAGCCTGCGCAGCGTGTCAAAGAGCAAAGGTACACAAGCACACGCGGGCCCCTCTAGAACCTTTTCACATCCCAGCCAAACGCTTCGACCACGTGCATGTCGACTTGGTGGGACCCCTCCCGCTGTCACAGGGGTTCACACACCTTCTAACTATAGTGGACCGCACTGCGCACTGGCCAGAGGCGATTCCCCTGGCGTCAACCACAGCAGAAGACGTTGCGCGCGCTTTTTTTAACGGCTTGGGGCGCGCGCTTTGGAGTCCTGTCAGACATTACGTCTGACAGAGGACCCCAATTTGTTTCCGAGCTCTGGTCATCCATGGCACTCAGCCTGGGGGTGAAAATTCATCGCACAACTGCGTATAACCCCCAGGCCAACGGTTTGTGCGAACGCTTTCACCGGTCATTGAAAGCAGCCCTCAGAGCGGCTCTCACGGACACAGATTGGGTTGATAAGCTTCCATGGGTTTTATTAGGGTTGCGTTCAGCACCTAAGGAAGATTTGCAAGCCTCTCCGGCCAAGCTATTCTTCACCCAACCTCGGTTACCGGGAGAATTCCTTCCTGAGAACCCCGCACCAGATCGCCCCCCCGCTCAGCTGCTGCAGAGCGACGTGGGATCAAACACCCTCCCCGGTCCAGTTCATTACAGTTTCCCACGCGTTTTTGTGCCTAAAGCCTTAAAGAATGCAGAATTCGTCTTTGTTAGACACGACGCACAGAGGTTAGGTTTAAGACCACCTTATGATGGACCGTTTAGAGTGTTACAAACTGGGGAAAAGCATTTTTTGCTCGATTTGGGAGACAGGAGGGAATTAGTCTGCATTAACAGACTCAAACCTGCTTTTGTTAGCTGATGAACAAGTGCGAGTAGCCAGGGCCCCCCGTCGTGGCAGGCCACCGGGGAGACACTCTAAGCTTTCACAACGATGTGCTAATGACTCTGATCCACAGATGCAAGAGAGAGCCACAGGCAGAGCGAGACCTGCTCACAGCAGATATGGCAGGAGGTTGAAGCCCAAGCAGTTGGATGTGTGATATGTTGTGCCAATTTTTTTTTTCCGTTCTGTGTGATATGTCATGATTCTATGCATCTGGGGTGTAAGTTGTCCTTATTTAGACGTTTGGGGGGGGGTTATATGGCGCACATTTAGGGCGCATATATGGTATGCATTTTCCCTCACATATACTTAGTAGGCATGACAGTGCATACTCTGGAGGCTTCACGTCTAAACGGCCAAGAGGACCTGACCCGGCAGAGACCTCGGGAGGTGTGAAGTGGTTTCTTGAGAGACGGGAAGTCAGAGAGAATGTCCCAGCAGGAGCCCCGAGGCTGAAGAGTTGAGAGACAATGGAGACGCCAAGGAGCCTCAGAGGCTATAGGTTTACTGAAGGACTGTGGGTTGGGGGTGTGATATTTGATGTTGGGGGTTTTGTGTCTCTGGAGAGTATAAGAGCTGTGAAGAATGATTGTTCTGTCTCTTTGCTGAGATACTTTGCTTGATAGAGGATGTAGCCTCACAATAAACCTTTTCTGAGAAATAAACTCAGTCTCGTCTGTGAAAAGGCATCCTCTACAATGTGACTGTATGTTTGCTTAAACACCATGTGACTTGAGTTTCGATGTCCGGGGTATAAAAGAGTGGTGTGAGATGATTCTTCCTCTTTTCCTGCTTTGAGATTGGAGTATGTGATCTGTGAATAAAGCTGAACCTGGGGAATAAGCTCAGTCTCATCCTTGTGCACATTCTCCACAATAGCTGCTTTCATACAACAAAGTGCAGCTCAAAGCTCTTTACAGTTAAAAAATTCCAGATAAAACACAAACAAAGCAATAAAAACACAAAGAAACCCCTCCCCCTACCCTCACTCTTATGCAAAGCATACATCCGCCTGACCTGCAACCCACGCCAGAGGCCACTCCTCCAAGCCTCTTGTACCCCATCCACAAATAATAATATGCATAGTTAAAGCATAGCTAAGAACTGAGGACTTTTGAAGGGCTTTCAATATAGAATCTGGAAATAACATTACATCAGTTTACAAAATGCCTTCAAAGTAACTAGTTTTGGCATCATGGGTAAGATTTATTTTTAATTGAAATAAATTGATTTTTTTAGAATTGTTCTATAATGGAAATGTAATAACAGTGAGGAGAATGGAGTGCAGGGACTTTACTACCCAAATTAGGAGAGTTGTGTAAAGGCAATACTCTGGTGAGGTTTTTTTTTTTTTACCATCAGATTTATTATGACAATTAATTGTACAAAACAAGGCAAATAAAGACAATTTACCACACTGTACCTGAAGCACGAATTACTTTGCAGTATTGTCTGATCAGTCTATAACTGTTTATGTATACACAGCTATAAAGTTTTTTGTTGAGATAGCATAATGATGACAAATGCAAAACCTATCTGAAAAATGGAGTTAGACATTGGTGCCTTGGTAAGTGGAGATAAGAGGTGCCATTATTAACACATAATATAGTCCAAAACTGTAATCTGTGCTCGGTGTGGCTTATATTAATCATATTCCATACCTACATATGTATAGACATATTAGAATGTTTAGTGATTACATATGTGGAATGACCTCACGCCTCAGAACAGGACAAGAGGTCTAAACCGCTGGCGAGGATCAAAGAACAGACGGAGTCGCAGCGGTGGAGACCGGATCGAACTTCCTGACCACCCAGGGTCAGGTGGAGGAGATGGAGGACAATGGAGGGGGATTATGTTAATGCGGGATGTCAGCTTTGATATACCCACACTCAACAAAAGACATTGCATAAATATGAAGGTCTGACTGCGCTCGACCTCTGATTCTGCTTCTGCACCGAGATGAGACATGTTAGGGAGGTGAAGCTGATATTAAACTTTGATTTATAAAATCACATCGCTTCTTCATTCCAAGCTCCCTACACTGGTGACCAGACGTGAGGATGGAACAGAGACGTTCTCCCGCAACGAACTCATCGGAGGCGACCCAGGCAAGCGCCGTCGCCCATGCAGACAGGGGAACGGATGGAAGACGTTCCCCCACGGCAGAATCCACAGAGAGGGCTCAACTGAGCACCATCCCCAGCTCCGCCGTGAGGACAGAAGAAAGGCGTTCTCACCCGACGGACACATCAGGGACGGCCCACACAAGCGCCGTCACCGTCAAGCTGCCAGAGTTCTGGCAAAACGACCCGAGCTGGTGGTTCCAGCAAGCTGAGGCTCAGTTTGCACTGGCGGGCATAACGGCGGACGAGACGAAATTTTATCACATCGTCGCCAAACTCGACGCCGCCACGTCAAGATGCGCGCGGAGCATAATTCAACAACCGCCTGCCCACAACAAATACAGAGAACTAAAGGCGACCATCATTGAGAACTTCGTCCCCTCAGCCGAGAAGAGAGCAGAGAAGATTCTGGCGATCTACGGCCACAGAGGATGCAGACCCAAGGCCCTCATGGAGGACATGCTGCAGCTTAAGGAAGAGGACAACGACAACTTCCTTTTCCAACATATCTTCCTCAGCACTCTGCCGCCACACATGAGAGGGACACTGGTCAACATGCGGTGCAGCACCCAGCAGGACTTCCGCGCGCTGGCCCGAGAAGAGCAGCGGCTCATCAACGCCTGCGGCGAACAGATGGCCACAGCAGCATCTGCAGATCTCAGCGCGGAAGCCCAGAGCAGCGGAGAACCACGGACAACTGAGCAGAGCCCGCCCACCATGGCAGCGACACGACCAAGACGCAGCAGGCGGAACGACCTCTGCTATTATCACCATCGTTTCGCCGAGAGGGCGTACAAATGCGTGCCCCCCTGCAAATTCAAAAAATTCGGGAAACGCCAAAGCCAAGAACCGTTAACAGCTGCGGCTCTCGGCGAGACGAATAAGCTGCTTTATGGGACTGACGGACACACCGGGTGACAGTTCCTCATCGACACCGGAGCTCAGGTGAGCTTCATCACCCCTTCCAACGCAGACCGGGCCATGGGACCCCGGGGAAATGAAGCGATGGCAGCCAACGGCTCGATCGACACTTTCGGTGAAAGGAACCTGCCTCTTTGCATCCACGGCCGCAACTATAGATGGACATTTATTGTAGCGGCGGTGAGTTTTAACTTGTTGGGCGCTGATTTTTTGTGTGCACATGGGTTGTCAGTCGATCATTTTCTTCTATCCCCTGCTCAGCTCGAGTTTCTCCACCACCCGTGCAGGCCAGCGTCACAGCAGCAGGAGGTAAGTTTGACCAACTCCTCACCCAATTTCCAGCACTCACAGTTCCAAAATTTTCAGCAACAGTAGCGAAACACGGGGTTGAACACTTCATCCCCACAACAGGCCCACCCGTGTTTGCCAAAGCTCGGCGCTTGGACGCGACCAAGCTCGCCATAGCACGTGACGAGTTTGCCACCCTGGAAAAATTAGGCATTATTAGGCACTCGAAAAGCCCTTGGGCATCACCACTACACATGGTCCCGAAAACCGCCGGTTCTTGGAGACCTTGCGGCGATTACCGCAGATTAAACAATGCGACAGCACATGACCGCTACCCAAATCCTCACATCCAAGATTTTTCACTACATCTGGCAGGTGCGCGCATTTTTTCTAAAATACACCTGGTCCGCGGCTATCACCAAGTCCCCGTTCGAGCGGAAGACATTCCTAAAACGGCTGTAATAACCCCTTTCGGTCTTTTTGAATTTTTGCGAATGCCGTTCGGCCTCAAAGGCGCTGCTCAAACCTTTTAGCGTATGATGGACGCGGTATTACGCGACCTCCCCTTCGTGTTAGTCTACCTCGACGATATGCTGGTAGCCAGCCCGTCAGAGGAAGAACACGAACAACACCTCACTACAGTTTTTCAGAGACTAGAAGAGCATGGGTTAATAATCAACCCAGCCAAATGCCGATTCGGCGTGTCACAAATTGATTTTTTGGGACACAGAGCTTCACCAAAGGGGGCAGTCCCATTGCCAGACAAAGTCCGCGCGGTAAAAAATTTTCCACGATCACAAACGGTCAAATTGCTGCAGGAATTCTTGGGAATGGTGAATTTTTACAACCGTTTCCTCCCCGCGCAGCTCAACTCATGCAGCCACTGTATCCCGCGCTCAGAAAACAAAAGCCTTCCAACGCGGTCGAATGGACCCCGGAGCGCGAAAGCGCCTTCGCGGAAGTAAAGTGCTCTAGCGAATGCCACATTGTTGGTCCACCCTGATCCCTCGGCCCGCATAGCGCTAACCACAGATGCTTCAGACCTGGCCATAGGGGCAGTCGTGGAACAACATGTTGGCAGAACCTGGCAACCGTTAGCATTCTTTAGCAAATCTTTAAACCAAACCGAGCGCAAATACAACACTTTTGACAGGGAGCTGCTAGCGCTTCATCTATCCATCCGCCACTTCCAGTTCTGGCTGGAAGGGCGGCGTTTCACAGCTTTTGTAGACCATAAACCCCTCACTTTTGCTATGGCTAAAATTTCAGAACCATGGTCAGGCAGGCAACAAAGACAGCTAGCTGCAATTTCAGAGTTCACCACAGACATTCGACATGTGGCAGGCAAGCTTAATGTGGTAGCAGACTGCCTCTCTCGCGCTGTGACATCGCCAGAGCACGAGGAGACAGATTATACTACCTCAGCCGCAGAACTCTTCGCCAACGCGGACGCGGCCCCAATTCACGTAGGGATAGATTACGCAGCCATGGCAGAGGAACAAAGCGGTGACGCGGATGTGCGCGCGCTCCTGCCTGGACCAACAGGGTTAAGACTGGAGGAAAGGGGTTTACGTGACGTTGTACCCCCCTAATCTGCGATGTGTCAACCGGCCGACCTCGCCCGGTAGTTCCAGCTGCATGGCGCTGCCGCATTTTCGACTCTGTTCACTCCCTCGCGCACCCAGGGGTGCGCGCCTTGGTTAAAATGGTCGAGGAAAAATTTGTTTGGCCGGGCCTGCGCAAAAATGTAAAGGAATGGGCAAAGACTTGCATGTCTTGCAAACGCGCCAAAATACACAAACGCTCCTCTAGAACCTTTTCGAATCCCAGCCAGGAGGTTTGACCACGTTCAGGTCGACCTCGTGGGACCACTACCTTCGTCTCAAGGGTTCACACACCTGTTAATGATAGACCGTACTACGCGCTGGCCGGAGGCGGTCCCTTTGGCGTCAATCACAGCCAAAGCTCGCGTTTTTTTAACGAACTGGGTGGCACGTTTCGGCGTCCCATCGGACATCACGTCCGATAGGGGACCTCAATTTGTCTCAGAACTGTGGTCAGCCATGGCCAGCAGCTTGGGAGCGACAATTCACCGCACCACCGCGTATCACCCTCAGGCTAATGGGTTATGCGAGCGTTTTCACAGACCTTTAAAGGCTGCCCTCAGGGCCTCACTAACAGATACAGATTGGGTGAATAAACTTCCCTGGGTTTTATTAGGGTTGCGTTCTGCGCCTAAAGAGGAGCTAGACGCCTCCCCAGCAGAATCAGTTTTTGCACAACCTCTCAGACTCCCAGGTGAGTTCTTTCCAGAGCATCCAGAGCCTGGACATCTTCCAGCCCTGAGGCCCTTAAGCAGCACCGGACCGGACACGCTCCCCGGACCGGCACATCACTCTTTTCCACGGGTTTTTGTCCCCCAAGCTTTAAAAAAATGCCGAGTTCGTTTTTGTTAGGCATGAAGCTTTAAAATCAACCCTCCGTCCACCATACGACGGACCATTCAGAGTGCTGGAACCTGGTGATAAGCATTTTGTGCTTGATTTAGGGGACAGAAAAGAAATAGTCAGCATTGACAGACTTAAACCTGCCTTCTTGTTGAGTGACGAGCCTGCACGGGTGGCAAGAGCACCTCGGCGGGGTAGACCCCCCAAGAAAAAAAAAACTCAGCCCCCCTGCAGGGAACAAATAACCACTCTCCTCCCCAAGCTGCAGATTCCTTACAGGATGGTCCCACCAGGACGCCCAAGCGGACCTACAGCAGATTCGGGAGAAGATTAAAACTCAGACGGCACAGGGACTGATGCAAAATTGACAAAGAGTTGTTAAATATGTTATCAGATTGTGCCGTGACCGTTTTAAGGCTGATTTGTGACATTACTATACTGTTGTTGTTGCCACTGAATTTTCTACAGGATCATGACTGCTGGAAAGATTTTTTCCTTGTTTTCCCTGTCAAGATGTTTAATAGTATAATATGTCAGAGATTATCTTAAACTGTAAACTTAATTTGATTATCCTTTTCTTAGTTGTTTGGGGGGGCTGTGGCTTATATTAGTCATATATTCCATACCTACATATGTATAGACATATTAGAATGTTTAGTGATTACATATGTGGAATGACCTCACGCCTCAGAACAGGACAAGAGGTCTCAACCGCCGGCGAGGATCAAAGAACAGACGGAGTCGCAGCGGTGGAGACCGGATCGAACTTCCTGACCACCCAGGGTCAAGTGGAGGAGATGGAGGACAATGGAGGGGGATTATGTTAATGCGGGATGTCAGCTTTGATATGCAATGTCTTTTGTTGAGTGTGGGTATAAGTATGAAGGTCTGACTGCGCTCGACCTCTGATTCTGCTTCTGCACCGAGATGAGGCTGATATTAAACTTTGATTTATAAAATCACATCGCTTCTTCATTCCAAGCTCCCTACACTTGGTATTCTTAAAAAAAAAGCATTATGCAAGAAATCAAAAAGCTTTTAGTTTTCTCAAAAAAAAGTGCATTTTTCAGATAGGACGTTGTGCATTTCAGCTATCAATAAGCAATATATTGTGGGTGACCCCCACAGCCTTCGGGACAAGCAGAGCGCTCAGCTGGAGCAATTAGCAGAACAGTGAGATGTATGGACTGATATCAACAGGCAGCCTCTCCTTCCTGCCAGTAATCCTGCTTTTGATATGTGTGACTCATGTAAATGTCCCATGCATTCCTGCTGTACTGTGATGCTAATGTGCCATGCATGCATTGTCTAGCTGGGTATATAAGTGAACGGAATATCGCTTGCTCTCTCTCTTACTACTGCCCTTTTGATCACACGCATTGCCTGTTTGCTGACTAGAGACAGGGCTCGCTCCAGCGGCGCTGGAGTGAGTCTCGTGATTGTGGATGAATAAAACACCCTTTTAAACTTCAGTTCGCCGTGCCTGCACTTATTCCATACCTCCACACAGGATTTCCTTTTTACCATCCACCACACTGGTGACCCCGAAAGAAAGAACACGAAAGCGTCATTGTGCGACCCTCGCCTAAGATCTGGACATCCACGCTGGGACCGGCCGAGGGACAAAGATAGTCTACTCCCTCTCACCGCTCCTCCGCATCCACACGAGCCCGAGGGACAAAGAATGTCTACTCCCTCTCACCGCTCCTCCGCATCCACACGAGCGCGCACGCACCTCGTCCTCTCTCCATGACGGCGACCTCCAGGGCTGACGGAGAACGCAGCGCGTGGACCAGAACGCACCATGACCCGGCACAAGCGAACGACAGCAACAGCCAAAACAGGGACGACCATTGGCGCTGACGATGCTGATCTCCAGCAAGCTCCCTGACCCTGACTCGCCTCGACAGCGGACCTGCCATGCACCGAACCCCCGCACGCACACCGGGGGTTACGAGGACAGCGCACCACGCACGGGACAATACCGGCTCCACAGACTGCCATCGTCCTCCGCCGCTGCACACGCCCGAGAGACACGGCCGACCGCCATCCTCAGAACCTTCAGGACTGCTCACACACCTGAAGCACACACGCAGCCCGCTCACAGGATTTTTTATGGGTCGCAGCCACGGCGCACAATGGGAATTCAGCCGTCAGCTGTCCCTGAGGGCTTGAGGGCTTTAGGGCTGCACGCGCACCTAAAGCCAACACGCCAAGTCCCTCACACAGCAGCAGCTCCTGTTTTTCTTCATGGCCGCTACCGCTACGCATCCTCGCAGAACTGAGCCGCGAGACGAGTCAGACAAATTTTTCTTCTCACAGCCGCTGTGGATCTCCGTCACGTTCAACGAGACAGCCCCTCAACATCGCGGATCCACATGCAATTTTTGCGCGGCCCAGACAACTTCGCCGTCCCGGGCCAGCACTTGCTACCCCCACCCTCCTCCCTCCCCCGGCACAGAACTTTTCCCGCAGCCCGCTCCCAAAGCCGGACAATCGACGCCTCAGCCCCCAGCTGAGCCCTCTGGGGGGGGGGGGTGACCCCCACAGCCTTCGAGACAAGCAGAGCGCTCAGCTGGAGCAATTAGCAGAACAGTAAGATGTATGGACTGATATCAATGGGCAGCCTCTCCTTCCTTCCAGTAATCCTGCTTTTGATATGTGTGACTCATGTAAATGTCCCATGCATTCCTGCTGTACTGTGATGCTAATGTGCCATGCATGCATTGTCTAGCTGGGTATATAAGTGAAAGGAATATCGCTTGCTCTCTCTCACTACTGCTCTTTTGATCACACGCATTGCCTGTTTGCTGACTAGAGACAGGGCTCGCTCCAGCGGCACTGGAGTGAGTCTTGTGATGTGGATGAATAAAACACCCTTTTAAACTTCAGTTCACCGTGCCTGCACTTATTCCGTCCCTCCACCAGGGTTTCCTTTTTACCATCCGCCACAATATACCTATAATTACCAGAATATTAGGATTGTATGTGTAATTATGTAAGTGAATTACTTGTCTCTATAGGGTATGTCCATTATGTTGTACTAAAATTGTGCATAAAAACCACAGCTTTAAATGTAAATGCTGCCAGTTATAACAGTGTATGGGGAATGTATTTTCCTGACAACTTTTGAAAAGGGTCCTTTTTGTCCCATATGTCATCATTAAGGTACATATTGGTACATTGTATGCCGAGGTGACTCCCAATAATGTGAGTACTTTATCTTTTCCCTTTTTTTAGATGTTTAGAGAAAGGCATATATTTTCTTAAGGGTTATTACCTTATTACAACAGCATGTAACAGTAGAAGTGACCAAGGGATATCATTATATTTACAGTACATGTTGGCAAAGGGAGATTATGTTAAAAAGTATAAACAAAAATTTATATTTCTCTTTTGTTTTCTCTTTTTTGTAGTATCGTGGTGGAGACCCTCAGGCAGATCGAAGGGAAGCCATGGCTGACATTACAGTCATGGTCCATGGACTGCTTGAGAGAAAAAAAAAAAAAAAAAAAAAAACAAGCTGGAGAAACGAGAGAGCACTCGTGAAACAATAGTTTTTTAAGAAAAGAGTTGACCAAGTCAGGAGAATATTAAAGAGGAAGAGCTGTTATTACTGAGTAAGTATTGTATATGTGAATATGGAATATTAGGGACACAGACATTCAGTGGCGATATGAAATAAGCATACTTTTTGTATTCACAAAAACCCCAAAGAACCATCCAGGTTCCCCCAGTGAGGAAGACTCAGATGTCTGGGACAACATAACGGATGAAGACATCCTACAAATCGATGAGGGTTCTTATACGCAGTGTCCAGAGGACACAAGACAAAAAGGGGAAAAAGAGGAGCAAATTGAAAGGGATTGTCAAGGACAGGATAGTCACATTGAGGAGGCAGAAGATAGAGGAGGTGAAATGGTGGCATAATAGAATAGAGTTTTATTCCCATAGGATTTCTTGACAAGTATATTACCTGTAAATGTTCAGTATTGTGTGCAATGTTATTTTTCTATGTATATTTATAGTGCTGTTTTTTTTGTTTTTGATTATGTTATTAATAAAAATATGTAACTGAGTATATCCATATATCTTTTGTATGCATAAGAAATAGTGGGAATCATTCTGAAAGACAAAGTAAAATGGAAAAGTCTTATTTATTGTTCCATGGGACAAAAGGGTATTGCGTTTGTACAGAGACAATGTCAGTGACACTGTCATGAAAGCTAAAGTCCATGGAAAAGTTTTTATAATCAAATTTAATTTGGAGGAGGTACATGTGAAAAACTTTAATTTAAGGTTTATTTTTGTATGTAATGATTTATGTTGTTCTGTCTACTCAAATAATTGCCATTTCTCGAAGACTTTCTTGTCTTCTATTTTTTAATGTCATTACAAACAGGCAAACGTCTAATGGCAAAAAAGGTATGGGGAAAATAGAAGTAATTTCTTTATGTAAAGGTGTGTATGCTGCTTTTGAAATGTTCACTCCCTCCCCATATAGTGCACTATATAGTGAATCAGCCATTTTGAAGTGCTGTTGGAAATGTAAACTGAACATTTCATTGAGTATATAGTACACAAAAAAATCCCACAATGCATTTTGACAAGTATTGTACAATGGATGGTCACTACATTAGCCCATAATGCAACACGCAGCTAACAGCAGTGAGGGGAGAGATTTTTTATTTTTTATTTATATAGCACTTTTCACAGACAAAGTGCTTACAGTACAACCCAATCAAACATTCACACACTGATGGCGGCATGCTGCTAACATGGCACTTCCAAACCCACCAGGGGCAATTGAGGTGAAGTGTCTTGCTCAGGGACACAATGGCAGGATAACTGGGGGAGAGCGGGATTCAAACCGCGGACCATGTGGTTATTGGACCACATTCCTTGTAAATTTTCAGCATTTTTCTGGTAGAATTATGACAATTTTCTCATAAATTTTCTACTTTGCAGCTTGTAATTTAATCAAGCTTCTCTACCTCCTGAGCCACTGCCATCCCCACATCACAACATGAAGTACCTTAAAGGTATTTATCCTCATTAATTCAGCAAAAACGATTTGACAATACTTATTTACTACAAATTATATGCTGAAATTCATTTTTCCACCACCGTTAGTGTTTTACTGTCTCACCATGATGATGTCGTTAAGTGCGCCATGAAAACAAGCACAGTAGTCTTTTAAAGCTGTTAATTTTTTTTATATTGATTTTACTATATCGTTCACGATATGTAAATTCACTATATAGTAAGGAGTGAGTGAGTGAGGGAACTTTCCAAACACAACCGAGTCCCGAAATGCGGATACAGTGATGGCTACACCTTCCTGCATTCGCTTGTCCACTCTCCAATCCCGTAGGTGGCGGTAATGCAGTTTTAAGCTAGTTGCCAACCGCCAATGTAAAAGAAGAACAAGAAGAATAAGGAAGTGATATAAGCCCTTGTCCACATGGTGAACATGTAAAAAATGCACATGGGGTTTGCGTTCCCAAATTACTGACTGTGATTGGATACTTAAGTCACGTTACCGTTGTACATGTTGTGATTGGTTCAGAGGACCGTTAAGTACCAAGTTTGAATCGGCATTTGTCTCTTCACACAGAGGCTGTGTGAAGAGACATTTTTTTCCCCACAGCGATCGGCATTTGTGACGCACGGGCTGAATTTCCACCTTGGTTGAAATACCCTTTTATTCGCCTTTCATCAGGCTCTGTGAGTAAACTGATTAGAGTTTCTTTTTTGTGGTTCGCTGCTACGCTTTACCCGAAGTGTTTGCTAAGCTAACGCTAGTCGTAGCATCTAACACCGAAACGAAGCGACTCTGTCCCCGGTGATTGGGGATCCCCTGAGGAACTAACCGAGGCAACAGTTGGACGGGACCCGGATCGAATTTCGGGTGCAGCGGTAGTGGGAGACGAGGACCACCGGGGCCCCAGCCAAACAAGAGCCTAAGTCTGAGCCAGTTATAGTGGCGGAGCTCAGCAGAGGAACTCGTGAGGCAGACCGCGGTAGGTGGCGGGGCTCAGCGGAGGATCTACCGGGACCCAGCCGGACAGAAGCAGGATCGGAGGTCTGCTACAGCAGCGGTGTGCGCCAGTACCCCGGCTGGACAGGAGCTCGATTACTGTGGCGGTAAACAGTGGGACTAGCAGCAGAGGGGGCTAGCTGAGGCCCAGCTGCATTCGAGGTCGTTCAGATCGGATACTGGCGACACCAGCAGAGATTGTTTTACTATCCACAGGTTAGTAAAATCCCTGCTGTGTTGGCCCTGCGATGGACTGGCAATCTGTCCAGGGTGTAGTAAAAAAAAAACAAAAAAAAAAAACGCCTGAGCACTGTCTGCATTTTAATGTAAATAGTTTTATATAATTTTTTTTTTTTTTAACATACGTTTTTGAAATTTACACTTCAAATTTGCATGTTGAGCTATAGAAATGGTTCATTAGACATTTGTGGATTTTACAATTTAAAAAAATGAACCTTTTTCCTACTGCAACATGATATTTGTGTCATTTTAAGTCCTGTGTGTTAATACATTATGCAAAAATGAAAAAAATAACTGCATTCACACGTCAGGTTTTGCTGAAAAAAATTACACCAAACAAGGCAAGGTAAACAATTGTTAATGTGAAATATAAAGGGAAAAAAAAATCAAAAGTAGTTAAAAAAAAAAAAAGCCAATTACAGAATGGACCCACAAGTGAATGTCCACTCACTTCCTCCATATTGGATATACAGTGATCCCTCACTTATCGCGGTTAATGGGTTCCAGAACCGACCGCGAAAAGTGAAAAACCGCGAAGTAGCGTCACCCCTAATGACGTCACCCATAAATAATACGTACGTTCATTCTCTCACTCTCTCTCTCTCGTGTGATACGTGTGTGTGTGTGTGTGTGTGTAAGTGTACATACATATGTAGATGTAAATAAAGTGTACATAAATATGTTTTTAGAACTCTTTTATTCTTATAACAAGATACGTAACTCAAGATGAAGACGATTTACTGCACAGGTTAATGAGAGCTTTACTGCTCCTCAGGTGACGCCTCATCGTCAGGTGCTAGAAGCGCAGGATCGTCGAGGGCAGCTTCCGATAGAGCTGGAGAAGCTGCAGGAGGCGGCGTAGTGGCTCGACGGGAAGACTATTTCGCACAAAATGGCACAAGAGAACAGCAAAAAGTTTCACGCGGCTTGACTAAGCAACACGGGCGATAAAGAACAATGAATGCGGTCTTCCTTCGATGCATTGGCGCTCGGCAGGGACAGAAGCTGGCTGAAACGTCTCGGCCAATCAGCTTGCAAGATTCCCGAGCCAACACGAGAACAGCGAACAGAGAGGTGGGGCTCTCACTGTTGATACCTGATGGTCTAATGTAGTCTCCCTGCCTTCTGCTAGCGCCCGCCCATTATTTCTCAATTTTGAATTTTTGATGAATATTTTTGAAAAATCCACGATGCACTGAGGGCGCGAAAGGTGAAGCGCGAAGTAGCGAGGGATCACTGTATAGTGAATTTAGATATAGTGGACTATGCAGTCAAGTCAATATAACAATAAAATTAACAGCTGTTAGGCATTACTGGGGTTGCTGTCGCTGCACGGTTAATGACATCATGGTGAGACAGTACGGTGATAAAAAATGAATACCTGCATGGAATTTGTAGTAAATATGTATTAAATTAAAGCAATTTTGCTAAATGAATATAAAAACCTGAAGATCGTTTATGTTCTTCTATGAAACTCTCCTCTCACTGATCCATTGTCTACGAATTGCATTATGGGATATTTTGGCTAATGTAGTGACCATCCATTTTACAGTACTTCTCAAAATGCATTGTGTGATATTTTGAATGCATCTTATAGTGAGTGAAATTTTCAGTTAAGATTTCAAAGAACACTACAAAATGTCTGATTCACTGTATGGTTACCTATATGGGAAACAAATGAACATTTTGAACATAGAGGATTTGCTTCAGAGGTGGGCATGTTGGACCACCATTTTGTTTAATTTTTTGTATCAGTGTTTAATTACACAAATGACTTTTTTTTTTTTATTACTTCTTTGTACCCTTAGGTAGATTTGTTTTGCAGTCTGGTGACTTCCGTATTTACAAGCCATCAGTTACCGGCCGCTGTGTGCGCGAGCGCCCCATATTCCTGACCTGCATGTTTTTAGCATATGGGAGGAAACCGGAGAAATCTCGGAGTAAACCCACGCAACATGGGGAGAACATGCAAACTCCGCACAGATCACTCTTGGTCCGGGGCTGGGATCGAACCCACGATCTCATGATCCCCCGGCCAAGGGTAAAATGTGCTGCCGCAGTGCTAACCACTGCGCCACCATGCAGCCCACGTTTTACTTCATGTTTTGTCTTTGGTTTGAAAGACAGATTATTCATAAATAGTAGATGCCACAAATTCGACATTTCCAGGAATATGACTAATAAAGATCAAAGTATTATGTCAGTTACATTAATCATTATATTTCTATATATTTTTTTAATGTTCTCAACACTCAGATTTGTTTTGTATTTTCCTGTTAGATGCCTCGTAAAAAGTCTTTCCGCCGATCCCAGGCAATGAAAAAGAGGTGGACCAAGCATCTTGAGCTGTTGGAACCACAGGTTGTTCCTCCCCACACATGTAAGTCTTATAATTGTGATAACATTTAACTCATTTTTTTCCTTGATGTTGGAAAATTGATTTTTTTTAAGTGTGTAACATTCTGTGTTCTTTTAAATAGGTTGGGGCACTGGTCATCGCCACACCGCGCAAATATGGCCAACTTCTTCCTTCTCTGGATGCAGCCACAAGTTGGTAATTCCAGCAGAGTCTCCTAGCAAGAAGGTACTATTGAAGTTATGAAAGGAAATCAGAAAACTTTATTTTAAGACTATGTGCTAATTTGTACTGAACCTAAATGTTGTCATCCACAGTTCATCCTTGTTGTTGGAGACTCCCATCTACGATTGTAGATGGATTTGTGAGTATGCCACAAGGAGGGCTCTCCTTTGGCTACTCATCCACTCCTGGGGCCACGGCAGCCGAGTTGAGGAGGGAGGTGCAGAACCTTTCAGTGCCTCGGACACCCGACTTGGTGTGTTTGCTGGCTCCAAGCAATGACCTTACGGCTGCGCATACCATCGAGCAAGCTGGAGCAGAGTTTGCCAAGCTCCTGGGCTTAGTTTGCTCGCGCTGGCCTAAGGTGACGATACATTTCTTTTTTCTTAAAATGTAAATATATTTGTTAAACAAAGACTTACTATGATGTAATCATGTTAGCGTTTTTGTTTTGCAAAGGTTTTTGTTCTGGATTTTCCACCTCGTCTAAACATTGAGGTTCAACTGCAGCTCCTACTGCACCAGGAGTACCACCGTGTTGCAGCACGTATGGGTATGACTTTGTTGTAATTGATAGAATGTTGAAGCCATATTCACGTGTTTAAATGCTGAATATTTGCTTTTTAAGGTATCAAGTACATTTCTGTGGTTGAACACTTTCCCATGGATGACTTGGCCCTCTGGAGCAGAGACGGTGCAAGTATATTGGGTTTTTTGTTGTTTTTTTTGGTCCACATTTGTGTAAACTTGACTCTTTAATTCAGACAGATGCATAATCAGACTCTTAATGTGTTATTTTCAGGTCCATCTATCTGATTCTGGGGGCATGGACATTCTTGCCCATTTGCTGTGGAACACCTGCTACCAACAGCTAGAGCCTCCAGTTCAGGGATCTTCTCTGGCTTCACCCACGGCATCATCACTTCTGGTCAAAAAGGTCTCGCCCAAACTGGTTGTTACGGGGCAGCAGGCTGTGCCTTCTCCAATCAACCCTTTTGAGTGGACCGTTGTGGCACAGGGCAGGAGGGTAAGCCATTTCACTGTAATATTGTCACCTAAAACTATATTGACTAGGTTGTGTAAGAATGTAAAGAACATTTCATTAAATTAAATCTTTGTCGTCATTACAGAAGAGGCAACTTTTTATACCAGAGGGGTCCCAGTGTGGATCCATGGAGGACTTGGTTAAACTGCAGGTCAGTAAAAATTCATCATGGATAATTAAAATGATACTGTAATTTTTCAATTAAATATGTACTTTGTGCTTTTTTTTTTTTTTTTACAGGCACCTCCTCTCCCTCAGTCCCCTCTCCGCTTCAGTCCTGTGATTCTTGATGCAGTGGATGCACTTTTTCCATCGGATTTTGGGTCAGCTGAGCAGATGACTGTCACGGGGAACAAGATGTCTCAGTCACCATGTTGCCAAAAGGCTGCTGCTCCCAGCAAGCAAGATCCAGGCTTGGGAGTGGGTGACTTTGTAGCACAGTTTTTGGAATGCTTTTAGTAGCTGCTCAGATATAATACTGTGAAAATAGTTTTAATTTAATTTTTTTGAATCAGTGCATCATAATGTATCTTGTATAGGTGGGGGTAGCAGCAGAAGTTGTGGAGGTGATATCCCAGGCATCACCTACCAGAATGGACAAGACTGCTTTAGTGGGGCAACAGGTGAGCAAATACTGAATGATATGTCTGTCTGATATGTGTTTTTTCATAGTTTTTATATTAAAGACAATTGTTTATTAGTCCCACAATGAGGAAATTGAAACAGAGATGAAAATTGATTATAAATATACATTAAAACCAATATATTAAAAATGCACACACACATAACTGAGCTTGAAATGTTACCAATGTTTTGCTTATTGGAAATGAAGGAGGTGGGTTTGTAAATGTTTTTCTTTTATTTTAGGTAAGTTCACAACACCCACAAAGAGGTAAGCTTGCCGGGGTCAAACGTAAGTTTAGAACTAAATGTAGCAATAAATCTTCAACTTCGATTTGTTATGAGTCATCTGACCTTCCTGGATTAGAGGATAAATATCAAATATCTTCAAGTGCATTAAGTGATCAGGATATGGACAGGTTGGAGAATCCGCTCCCATTCTACAGAGAGAATGTGAAAGGATCATTTCACCAGGGAAACAGTCGATTTAAATACCGCGGTGTACAGTGCATGGCAATAGCTTTGACTGCATTAGCAAAACATAGTATTTGTGTTTTTTCATGGGCCACAAGTGATTTAGATAGAGTTCTGGAATTAGGAGATAAGTTGTACACTACATTGCGCGATGGGAACAAAATTAGCTGTGAGGAGTCTCACTTGGGCGTTTTTGATTTGCCCAAGGAGAACTGCATTGATGGACAAGAATTTAAATTTCACTATGATAAAGATTATGTTCGGGGTGATGTTTATGTAGTTAGTGGTAGCGAAATTGAAAATGGTTGTTATGTCTCTCTGCAGTCTGGACTGGAAGTAATGTTTGCACAGTACAACACATGTTTATTGACGGTGTGTGAGAATACATGTGCCATCATTGCTGAGAATGGGCACTATGCTATTGTTGATTCACATTCTAGAAATGTTACCGGCCAAGTGGATGGAAATGGTAGTAGTGGCATTGTGTTTTTAAATTCTCTTGATGAGGTCTTCTGTCACATTTGTACTTTGGCAAAACAACTTGGTTTTACCCAAAAGCCTTTTGAAATAACTGGTGTTCATATTAGTTGCAGTGGTCCTAGCAATATGTTTGGAACAGCTGATGTCTTTAGTGATTCATTAGAAGATGTTACATATCCCATCAAACGCTTAAAGCGTGGTAGATCAGACAGTAAATCGGATAGTAAACGAGAATCAAACTTCAAACCACATATTTCTGAGGTAACTCCATGTGTACAATTTGTTTGTGATTTGCCACAGCTTAAGCAGTACTTTACTCCTGTTTCTAAAGATTATTGTCAAGCTTTATGTAAACGTTTAAATATAGCATTTGATGGTCATCATTCTAGAGTGTCTTCTCGTTTTGGGTTGTTGGGCATTCCATGCACAACGGACAGCATTGTAGGTGATGAGAACTGCTTTTTTAGAGCCATCTGTCAAGCTGTGAGTGGTTCTCAGAAATCTCATAGGAGAATTCGGCATTTAGTTGTTAAAGAGTTAGAGGAAAATCCTACAAAATATGCAAATATTTTAAGAAGTGAATATTCTTCAGTTCCAGAGTACATCACAAAGTCTAGAATGCGCTATGTAAATACTTGGGCTACAGAAATGGAAATTCAAGGGACGGCTAATTTATTGGGTGTAAATATATTTACATTTTGCAATGGGCGTTGGCTTAATTATGCTGGTGACGGAAGGGTCGCTTCCAAAAATAATATATACTTGGACAATTCCAGCGGAAATCATTATGAGTCAGTAATTTGTGTTTTTGAGTCTGGCCTTGAGAGTTGTTTTGGATATTGCAAAATGGATACATTCTTAAAAAAAAAACAATACTCGCGGGCAGCGCAAAGATGACAAAGGTGTTACTACTTCAACATTACTACCTTTATCCAAAATGTCGTCAACTGAATGTAGAAATAATGTAAGTAATGCAAGCATTTCAGAATATGTAAAAAACCAAAAAAAGTTAAAGAATTATGTACAAGCAAAATATTTTACATAGAGAAAAAAAGAGAAATTGTTAAAAGGAAGTATCGAGAAGACCAGTCATATAGTGACAAACTAAAAGCATTGAGTTTTAACAGATACTTAAAATGTGTCTTGCATAGGGAAAAAGTCAAATTAATGAGTCACAACAGATATGGAGTTTTTGCATATGACGTCGGGGGGCGTGCCGCACTGGCCCGTTCGAGTGAGCCGCCATTTTGGATGGCAAGAACCAACAGCAGCAGCAGAGTGAAACAAACCACATAGCTCACGTGTACTACAAACTCGGCAAAATGGTGTACTCCTGTGTTGCCCATGGATGTACGAACAGATACGGCCAACCAGGACTGGAAAATGTGTCATTCTACAGGTTCCCAGTAGATGAACATTGCAGAAATGATTGGCTTCGAAACATGCAGAGAAAGAACTTTGTACCAACTGACTACTCACGTTTGTGCAGCCTGCATTTTGTATCAGGTATGTTTTGTCCTGGCTGTGTGTCCTCACGAGAGCTTGAGAGCTCGCTCTGGTGCACCTGCATGGCGCCGGTTGTGAGCTCTGTGATGGCGGCATGATAATAAATCTACTTAAAATCCTCAGTTTGCTGCTTATTTTATCACCCGCCACACTACCTCAGTTCGCTGCTTATTTTCGCTGCTTAGTGGTGGCGTTCCATTTTATACTGAGCCCATTATTGTTGTTACAAGAGCGCCGAGTGTCTGCTGATCGTCTTTTTTCTAGTCATTTTAGTTTTAGCTCTTAATATAAACCCTGAGTTTTAAATAAACGTTTGAATTTGAATTTTATCATCCGCCACACTACCTCAGTTCGCTGCTTATTTTATCATCCGCCACATGGGTGTTCTTTTAAATCATTTTATTCCAAAGCAAATGCCAAGTAAACATTGTCAATGTTGACATCGACATGTGTGTCCATGTATTGCTATTTTGAGCATAGATCAGCATACATATGCAGCTGTCATACTGTTACATGAGCCATTACATGTATGAATTATCAAAATTATATTTTTGCAATCTACAGATGGTCATTAATTGATTATTTTTGCAGGTACCAAGAGTAAAAATCCACTGGCACCGAACTACAACCCAACGATTTTTGACTTCACACCTTCACCAGCAAAGAGGCGTAGTGAAGCGGATCTCGAGAATTTTGCAAGACGGCAGTCCATGAAAAAAAAAAACGAAGCGAGCAGGAAAGCCGGAAAGAAGCTGCAGCAGGACTACTGAAGTTGTCTGCTGTTATGACTGCTGACAATGACTCCAATCAATCTGACTCAGACATCGCAGACACAGTGTCAGAGGCCACAGTGTCAGTTGTTGAAGAGGATGATAGGGATGTAATTATGTCAGAGTGTGATGTTGTCCCATTCATGTTGAATGCAGGAACTCAGACTGACTTGTGCCTAGATGATTTGGCATCTCTAGATATAGAAATCCAAACCCTGCGGCATGAGAAAATGCTTTACAAAGAAATTGCTCATAACAAATGCTTTGAAAAAGGAACATTCCAAAAAGATGATGAAAAAGTGAAATTTTGCACTGGTTTGCCATCATTTGCTGTACTACTTAGTGTATATAATCTAGTGTGTCCATACTTAAAGGAGCCACGATGCATCAGTAAATTCCAGATATTATTGATGACATTATTGAAGATGCGTCTAGATGTGCCGTTTAGATTATTGGGGTATATTTTTGACATGCACTTAACATCTGTCTCTCGAAATTTCAAGGATGTTATCTCAGTGTTGAACAAATACCTTGTACCTCTATCTGTATCCTGGCCAAATAGGTCTGAACTAAGGAGCACTCTTCCAGTTAGCTTCAGAGAAAAATTTTCAAAATGTGCATGCATTATAGACTGTTTTGAGGTCTTCATTCAGCGACCATCAGATTTGCAAGCTAGGGCAGACACATATTCCACTTACAAGTCCCACAACACTGTCAAATACTTGATAGGAATAGCACCACAAGGAGTTATTACTTTCATATCTAAGGGCTGGGGAGGCAGAACCAGCGATGTTCACCTGACAAAGAACTGCAAATTTCTGGATAATCTTCTTCCAGGGGATATTGTGCTTGCTGACAGGGGTTTTACCCTTGCAGATTCAGTTGCTTTGTACAATGCAGAATTAAAAATACCAGCATTTACTAAAGGCAAGCAACAGCTTAGTGCATTAGATGTGGAAACAACAAGAGCTCTAGCCTCTTGTCGTATACATGTAGAACGAGTCATTGGGACTACACGCCAGAAGTACAGTATACTGAATAGTACTACTCAGACACTTTTCTTGGAAACTGATCCAACCACAAATTTGACAACTTTAGATAAGATTGTAAGGGTGGCATGTGCTCTAACCAACCTGTCACCTTCATGTGTTCCAATAGAATGACTAAATTATATAGCAAAACTTGTATTAGTTTCTGTCATATGTGCTGCATTATTTTGCATACACTGTATGTATTATATTTACTTTCATTTTATGCTTTCGTTTTTCTTGTACACATAGCAGTTCTTGCCTTGTATTATACACTAATTACTGCAACATTTCATGTTAGACTGAAAAATGATATTTTGGTAGTTGTGATTCTTTGATCATAATATCGGAACATGGTTTGACATCAATTAGATGTACTCAATTACCAAATAAATTTTTGATCACAAACTAGTGTTTACTTCTGCATTGAAAACTTTATTCATGATTTAATGTTTGCTTTAGATAGTAATGGAAATATACTGACATCTTACATACATGTACTATATAGTGCATAACAAAATGAGCAACCTGCATTTCCAAAAAGCTATAACTAATGTATGATTACTTTGACAAAATCACATACTGCAATGTGATAATATTCATGACCTGATAACAACACTATATAATTATGGATGGAAAAAAAAATATACGAAATGTAATGGTTTTCAAAGACCAGGATTGTAGACTGGTAGGAACAAATATGTCAGTGTCACATGTAATCTACAATATTCTTTCATGTGACAGTGGTAATAGTACTTGTAAAAAAGAAAACACAGATCAACATACATGGACGGAAATAGAAAGCAATAGATAAGACATTATAAATAAGGACGGTAGATACTGTAAAAATACAAACAATATTCCAAGTACAAAAAACAAATTTTACTATTATCATGGCATGCATGAATTGCATTCTTAATACTAGTACATGAATGTTGGCATATCAATCATGCTTGCATACCATGTTATCTTCAACAGGTTGTTTTCAATGGAGAAGCTATGCATTTTGTATTTTCCTTTTTTCCTTTCTACATTCGAGGCACATCCATGTTTTGGGCCTGCGTGATAAGCCTACACATTTCATGTGGAAATGCTTTGTCTTGCAATTATAATTGCTACAGGTCAGCATCTCGTTGTCTATGTCACTACAACGGCAGTAGCACCAAAGCTCCGATGCTGTTGGTCTAGGTGGGTTTGTAAAACGCCTACAAATCAGCTCCGGTAACACACATCTTTCAAAGAAAATCAATAGTTTGTCAAGCATATCATTTACAAATTCTCTGTCAATGTGTATGCGTTCAATATGAGGTGGACCCTTCTTTGTCCACACCACAAAATCACAGTAAGTGACTCGAGCCAGAAACATCTGACCCTGAACCTGATCGTGATAGGCATGATCTTTCTTTAGACGAAGCTCTTTGTTTGAATTTGCCTCCAGACAGAAGCCACTGTCCCCTGCAGCAGCTGCATCTTCAATGGTGCTGTCCTTCTGGCAGTAAGGACACTTGACTTCCAGCACACCTGTACCGCAGCACGTACAGCTGATCATCCCATCTGGCGAAGCACCCAGATGGGGGTAGTCAGGATGCACATGCAGCCCAGCATCATCCACCTTGAAATGGTCATGAAGTCCCTGGACTTTCTTTTCATAGTCCTTGGCTGCTTCATCCGCATGGTCACACCCATGTCTGCAGCAAGAAAAGCACATCAGATGAGGAATAGTTAGTCTAACAACATACCAGTCAAACAATGAAGTACTAGTCATATGTGGTCACCAGATGAAGTTAGCCTTACTTGGTTGCCTTTGTCTTAAACTTGTATGCCGCTGGGTAGCACAGAGTCCTTAGCAGTGATACGGATGGTTTGTCAACCTTAGTTCTGCAGCATCTTTTGAAATTTGACGCAGTGAGTCCGCCAGCCCTGTAATTGATCCACAGCTTACAATTAGACTGTTTTCTTGTCAGTCTTTCTAAAGTTGATCCCTGAAAATGGAACATGATTAGAGTTAATCAACGTACGTTGACAGAGTTGTGCACGCAATAGCATTACATCTTTGATACAACTTGATGATCTTACTTGATCTCTAGTGAGAGTTAGGTTGGTCATGATGTCCCTGCATGCTGCCTGCACCTGCTCATCATCATCTGCCTGGCAGCTACGTCTCTTGGCCAGCTCAGGCAGTGTGGGGGGCAGATTTGCTGTGATTGACACTGGGATGAAGTTCTGGTGATGACTATCCAGAAGTGATAGCACAGCACACTTGGCACCAGAAGCTTGCAGGTTGTTGTAGAACTGCTTTTTTTCTTCATCCCCCAATTCAGGTAATTTAGCTATCCTTGCACAAATTGATGAGGTTGTTTTTTTCTGTAGACCCTTCATCTATTTTCCTTTTCTTTGTTTGACTACTTGTAAAGTCTATGTCAGTTGCTTCAAGATACCTGCCCTTGGCTGCAGAGGTCTTGATCCATTCACACGGCAGGGATGTGCTGGTCACACCTTGGCTGATCTTTACTGTGACCTCCAGGTAGAATAGGACAGCAGCCACATGAGTGCAGACCTCTCCTAGTCCTGCTTTACAGGTACAGTGAGCTGCGAGGACCTCTCCATCCTTGTGGCATGCCACCCACGGCCTCAGAGGAGGATCATTCAGGCATTGAGAATGACACACCTGCAAACACAAAAACATGTTTTAAAAGGCTAAATACATTGACATTGATTTTTATTTGAACATTCTTAAAGAAAGAAAGAAAAGAGTTGGAAAACACAACAAAAAAACAAACCAAAAATAACATGTTCAAAAGGAGTGGGAAGAAGCCAACGCTTATACAGTCCCACCCCTTCTACACACCAAAAAATTACAGTATTACTCATAATAATCATTATCCAACAACCACATAAATATGTGGATGTTTGGACATTGACTGTGTTACTGTGTTTTTCATTCAACAATTTTACCCCACACACAGATACACAAAAACTCTTCCGTGTAGATATTAATAAGTGCATTTTAAATTTTGTATTCCCCCGTAAATTATATTTCCCTTCTCTCTCCTTGAAGAGATTTTGTATATTGTGTGGCAAGAGGTTTTTACTAACTTTAAATATTAATTGTGCTGTGTAATAATGAACCTGATCCCATAATTTCAATAACTTCGAATGTAAAAACAATAAGCATGTTCGAGGTACATATGTCCATAATACTTACAGGCTACACGTACTATAGTATGTGCATGTTGTATACTTGCTTTCTAGTGCATTTGAGTGACAATGAAAAGAAAAAGCTTACTCAAATGTGCATTTACATTTACATGTAATTGTCATAATAATAAGGTGTTAATTCTTACCTTAGCCATAATCATATGTATGTCCTCTCTAGTCTTCGCGACACAAGCGTCGAACACAAAGCCAGCCACAAAATACGAGTATGCATCCAAATTCTTGAAGGCCTTGAGCTTTTCTTTTGTGTAGTCAGAGTGCTTGTCAATGAGGTAGTGGTACAAGTCTCCATAAGCAAAGTTAGGCAACTCAGCAGCATGAGCGGTCAAAAGAGGGATAAACAAGCGCTGAGCCAGCAGGTACGGATCTCCAGCACTCACTTGTCTGATCTTGTTTAGGTACCTGACCTTCTCGAGTCCCCGAAGGTGTTCTACAAGGTCCGACAGCTTCTCCTCACTCATTTTGCTCGCTAAACAGTACAAGTTACGCCTGGGTTCTCACAGTGCAACTGCTGCTCTTGCCATCCAAAATGGCGGCACGTACGGCGTGTTTATGTTTACCCCCGCGAGTCACGTGATTTTTACGAGCCTACGCAAAAACTCCATAGATGTGATCCAGAATACCAGCAAAAAGTTAAGTTAATGAGTAGCAACAGATATAGACGTAGTGCGAAATACCGGGCGAATGTAAAACAATTGAGTAAAAAGAAATATCACGGAAATGCAGCTTTCAAAAAAAAAAGGTTAAAGAAGAGATCAAATCAAAGAGACAAGAAATTAAGGAAAAGCCTAAACATTTCAATGTTTTTGTGGAAAAGTTTTTAGCAAAAGTGAAAGATGGCCCTGAATTTGTTTGTTGTGTGTGCCATAGACTATTTTTCAGACAGCAAGTTGTATTTTGCAATACTGATTCTTTCAAGAAAACCAATGAAATCACATCAATAGTAGATACATGTGTAAGCAAAGAATATTTGCACAAATGTAATAAAGACTGTCATGCCCCGTTATTGGTTAACAACAGCAAGAAGGTGTTTATGGATTTGTTACACATGTAAGAGCAAGATTGCTAAAGGTAAAATGCCACCTGAATATTTTAACAATAATTTAAAACCTGATCCCATTCCCCAAGAGTTATCAAATCTGAACAGCTTAGAGCAACATTTGATAGCTTTACATATACCATTCATGAAAATGTTAGCATTGCCAAAAGGTGGTCAAAATGGTGTTCATGGACCAGTAACCTGTGTTCCTGCTAACATTGTGCAGACAACCACTGTGCTGCCTCGAAATAGTATGGAGGGCTCATTGTTGCGTGTCAAACTTAAGCGTAAACTAACTTATAAAGGTCACTATGAATATCCGTTCGTTGATACTGTAAAGATAAGGCAAGCCTTGCAGTGGTTAAAACAAAATAATGACTATTATAAAGATATACTGTAGATTTCAATGAGGTGTGGCTTAATGAATTTTGTAGAGAAGAGGACGTTTTGGATAAAGATAGTAATGTTAAAGACAGAAATTTTGAAGGATGTAATGTTGGTGAAGATATATTAGATAAATGTGATGATAATCAAAAAAACACTGCTGATGATGATGGGGAAGACGAACGGCTACATGATAGGCAAACGCATTGCATGTTTCAAGATACGTGTCTTATGCCTGTTGACATAGGCCAGGAGGTATTAGATCAATATTTTGATGATATATTGAATCTAGCACCAGCTGAGGGTAGTAATCCAGTGAGACTACTTGGTGATCATGAAAACGAAGCCAATTGCTTTCCAGTCCTATTTCCCCAGGGAAGAAATGCATATTTTGAAAGTAGGGGGGATAATTTAACATTATCACACTACTTCAATAATAGAATTTTACATGCAGATGGTAGATTTGCGCGTAATGTGGAATATATTTTTTTTGCTCAATACATGTCTGAGGTTCAGCAAGTTATATCAAATGTATCAATAGAACTGCGAAAAGGCAAAGGTGGTCCGATGCCAGAAAAGATGTCTGAAGAAGTAAAAAATAATGAAGTGTGGGCGACACACATTGTGGGCTCACGTTGCCACAGAGACAGGAACTGCATGTGTATTGAAGGTGTCACGTCTGCAAGGACAGAGGACTCGAATCTGCAGGAGATAACAAGGAAGTGTGAGATTTGTCTCTTTGTCCCACAGAAGATGCCCCGGAGAGGTTTCCGGTTCATCAGGAAATGAGAGACAATGGTGAAGCTTCAAAGGGATGCTTTGTGACTGTATGTTTACTGAAGACACCATGTGACTTGAATTCTGATGCTGGAAACATAAAAGGGTGTTGAGATATGATTCTCTCTCTTTCCTGCTTTGAGAATGCTGGAAGCTGTGTTCTGTCAAATAAAGCTGGTTTACGACTAAACTCAGCCTCGTCATTTGAGCACATCTTCCACACTGTTGACCTACGACGAAAAATGAGCAGACGGAATTCTCCCGAGCGGGGCTCGGCGGAAGCCAGCCTGATGGCCGCCTCCACGATCCAGCTGCCCGATTTCTGGCAGCACAGCCCGCGCTCATGGTTTAGCGCAGTCGAGGCGCAGTTCAACCTCCGGAGAATCTCCAATGACGACACAAGATTCTACCACGTGGTAGCGAAGCTGGACAGCAACACGGTCCAGAGAGTGGAGGATCTGGTTAACCATCCACCAGACAGTGACAAGTACAGCGCATTGAAGGACGCGCTGATCAGCCATTTCACCCCCTCAGTCCAACAACAAGCAAAGGGGCTCCTGACGTTGACGGAGGCAGAAAGCGATAGACCTGCGGACCTGATGGTGAAGATGCTGAGGCTCAAAGACTCTGAGGATGGCGAATTCATTTTCGCCCACCTTTTCCTTTGAACCCTGCCACCAGCAGTGACAGTGGCCCTGGCAGAGTTGCCCCGATTGGCCAGGAGAGACTACCACGGGTTGAGCAAAGAGGCGCAGCGGTTGGTTGACGCCCACAAGCGGAACGCGGTTTCGGCCGCGGCGGCCAGCCCGGGAATGGCGTCCGGAGACAGCGCAGGTCCAGCGGCGCCAGACGCACCAACGGCGGCGGCGACGGGAGCCAGACGACGCGGAGCGGAGGACGGCCCGTGCTTCTACCACCGCCGTTTTGCAGAGAGAGCGCACAGGTGCGTCCCACCGTGCAACTTTAAGCGCCAGGGAAACGCCAAGACCGAGGACCGGTAGCAGCTGCGACCCTCGGCAACGAGAACAGGCTGCTTTACCTGACGGATGCACGCTCAGGGAAACAGTTCCTCGTGGACACGGGCTCTCAGCTGAGTTTCGTCACACCCACCTACGCGGAACGGCTGATGCCTTCTAAAGCTCCCTGGGTGTCAGTGTCAGCAACGGCTCCACGATTAAAACGTTCGGTGAGAGGACCATGCTCCTGTCCTTACAGGGCCGTTCATTTGAGTGGACATTTATTGTAGCAGCAGTCAGTTTCAACATGTTAGGGGCTGATTTTTTGTGCTCACATGGTTTATTGGTTGACCTTGCTAATAGACGTCTGATTAATGCACTGTCTTTTCATTCTATTCCCTGCACAGCTCGGGTGGCCCCGCCGACTGCACATGCCAGCGTCTCAGCTGCAGGTGGTAAGTTTCACACATTGCTTGCTCAGTTCCCAGCACTCACGGTCCCCACGTTTTCGGCAACGGTGGCTAAACATGGGGTGGAGCATTTCATAACAACCACCGGCCCTCCTGTTTTTGCAAAAGCTCGGCGCTTGGACCCAGCTAAACTGGCCATCGCGCGCGAGGAGTTCACTAATCTGGAGAAACTGGGCATTGTTAGACGCTCAAAGAGCTCTTGGGCTTCGCCGTTACACATGGTCCCAAAGGCCGACGGCTCGTGGCGACCTTGCGGCGATTTCCGCAGGTTGAACAACGTTTCAGCTCATGACCGCTACCCGATTCCGCACATTCAGGATTTTTCTGTTCATTTGGCTGGGGCGCGCATTTTTTCTAAAATAGACTTGGTGCGCGGTTACCACCAAGTGCCAGTGCGTGCGCAAGATGTACCCAAAACAGCGGTCATAACTCCTTTCGGCCTTTTTGAGTTTTTGCGCGTGCCTTTTGGCCTCAAGGGGGCCGCGCAGACTTTCCAACGCATGATGGATGCAGTTTTACGCGACCTTCCTTTCGTGTTCGTTTATTTGGACGATATTTTGGTAGCCAGCGCGTCTGAGGGCGAACATGAAAAACACCTCACAGCAGATTTCCGGAGGCTGGCAGAGCACGGGTTAATAGTTAACCCAGCGTAGTGCCAGTTTGGGGTGGCGCAGATTGATTTTTTGGGACATCGCGTTTCGGCAGAAGGAGCGGTTCCTCTTCCAAAAAAAGTGCGTGCCATAACGGATTTTCCGCAACCTCAAACGGTCAAGGCGCTTCAGGAGTTTCTAGGGATGGTTAATTTTTACAACCGGTTCCTCCCAAGCGCAGCACGACTCATGCAGCCATTGTACACCGCGTTAAAAAAACAAAAGCCCGCAAATAAAGTTGAATGGTCTCCGGAGCAGGAGCGCACTTTTGCCCAGGTCAAATCAGCCCTGGCAAACGCATTTTTGTTAGCGCACCCAGTTCCAACGGCCCGCATGGCGCTCACCACTGACTCTTCCGATGTAGCGGTGGGGGCGGTAGTTGAACAGTTTGTGGCAGGTACCTGGCAACCCCTCGCGTTTTTCAGCAGGACTTTGCGCGATAGTGAACGGAAATACAGTGCGTTTGACAGGGAGCTTTTGGCCCTACACTTGGCCATCCGTCATTTTCAGTTCTGGTTAGAGGGGCGACGTTTCACCGCGTTTGTTGCCGGCCTGACCAGGGTTCTGAAATTTTGGCCATCGCAAACGTTAGCGGTTTATGATCCACAAAGGCAACTAGCCGCAATATCGGAGTTCACTACTGATATTCAGCATGTCGCGGGTAAACAATGTTGTGGCAGACTGCCTCTCGCGCGCGGTAGCACCACCAAGCCCCATAGGGGGCAGACTCTGTAGCCGTGGCCGCGGGCCCGGGCAGCACGCGCAGCCCCGGTCTGTGTTGGGTTAGATTATGCAGCCATGGCTGCGGAGCAGGTTAACGACGCGGACGTGCGCGCGCTCCAGTCTGGACCAACAGGGTTAAGGCTGGAGCACAGGGTGCAACAAAATGGTATCCCCCACTAATCTGCGATGTCTCCACGGGAAGGCCCCGCCCCGTGGTGTCGCCGCGTTTTTGACTGTCCATTCTCTCGCGCACCCGGGGATGCGCGCATCGATTAAATTGGTGGGGGAGAAATTTGTTTGGCCCGGGTTGCGCAAACAGGTCAAGGAATGGGCGGCAGCCTGCGTAGCGTGTCAGCGAGCCAAAATACACAGACACACTAAGGCCCCGTTAGAACCTTTTCACATCCCCGCTAAGCGTTTTGATCACGTGCACGTTGACTTGGTCGGCCCGCTTCCGTTATCACACGGGCACACACATCTTTTGACGATGGTGGATCGCACCACGCGCTGGCCAGAGGCGATTCCTCTGACAACCACAGCGGAAGAAGTTGCGCGAGCTTTTTTAGCAGCGTGGGTTGCGCGTTTCGGTGTACCGTCGGACATAACGTCCGACAGGGGTCCCCAATTTATTTCCGAGCTGTGGTCATCGATGGCCCGCAGCTTGGGGGTGAAGATTCATCGCACCACCGTGTATAACCCCCAGGCTAATGGTTTATGCTAACGCTTTCACAGGTCATTGAAAGCAGCCCTCAGAGCGTCGCTAATGGATACAAATTGGGTGGACAAACTTCCATGGGTTTTATTGGGGTTGCGTTCTGCACCTAAGGAAGATTTGCATGCTTCCCCGGCGGAATTAGTTTTTGCACAACCGCTCCGTTTGCCGGGGGAATTTCTTCCCGATATATCCCGCACCAAATGGCCCCCCTGCTCAGCCATGGCAGAGCGACTCAGGAGCAAACACGCTCCCTGGCCCGGTCCATCACAGTTTACCACACATTTTTGTGCCAAAGGCTTTAAAAAAAATGCAGAGTTTGTTTTTGTTAAACATGATGCTCAGCGTCCAAGTTTGCGGCCGTTTTATGACGGACCGTTCCGAGTGCTGGAGACCGGGCAGAAGCATTTTCTGCTAGATTTAGGGGGCAGAAGGGAGTTGATTTGCATAAACAGGCTCAAACCCGCCTTTGTTTTGGCTGATGAGGAAGTGCAGCTCGCGAGGCCCCCCCGCCGTGGCAGGCCGCCGAGAGGACATTTTCCAAAGTCTTCACAGAAAGGTGCTAACAGCTTTAATCCACAGGTGCAGAGAGATGTTGCAGGTACAGCCAAGCCAGGTTGCAGCAGATTCGGCAGAAAGTTAAAACCTAGGCAGTTGGTGGATTGATTAGCGATGTATGGAGTGCTTTGTGTTTCTTTTTTTATGCCATGCAGGTTTTGCGTTACTAGACGTTTGGGGGGGGGGTAGTGTGGGCGACACACATTGTGGGCTCACGTTGCCACAGAGACAGGACTGCATGTGTATTGTGGGGTGTCACGTCTGCAAGGACAGAGGACTCGAATCTGCAGGAGATAACAAGGAAGTGTGAGATTTGTCTCTTTGTCCCACAGAAGATGCCCCGGAGAGGTTTCCGGTTCATCAGGAAATGAGAGACAATGGTGAAGCTTCAAAGGGATGCTTTGTGACTGTATGTTTACTGAAGACACCATGTGACTTGAATTCTGATGCTGGAAACATAAAAGGGTGTTGAGATATGATTCTCTTTCCTGCTTTGAGAATGCTGGAAGCTGTGTTCTGTCAAATAAAGCTGGTTTACGACTAAACTCAGCCTCGTCATTTGAGCACATCTTCCACAGAAGATTCATTAAAGAATTTGCTACAATATGATGAAGGGTATCGTTTCCTGAAACCAATTTGCAGCACACCCTCGTATTGGCAAAAAACACAGAAAGATCTACTAGCTTGCATTCGTCAGCTTGGTATTCCAACATGGTTTTGTTCATTTTCATCGGCTGATACGCGGTGGAAAAATCTCTTAAATAGCATTTTAAAACGGGAAGGCCGAACACAAACATTTGATGATTTAGAATGGGCAGACAGGTGTGAACTGTTGCGACGTAACCCTGTCACTGCAGCCCGGATGTTTGATTTTCGCTGGCATTGTTTTTTGAGGGAGGTCCTTATGTCACCAGCACAACCAATTGGCCAAATAATTGAATATTTTTATCGTGTGGAGTTCCAGCAGCGTGGCAGTCCCCACGTGCACTGCCTGTTTTGGATTGAAAATGCACCTATAATAAATCAAGAAACAGACGAGGAAGTTGTTCAGTTTATTGATAAATATCACATGTGAGCTACCTTCCCAGGATGAATTATTATTGGAGAAAGTAACATCTGTGCAGCAACATTCAAGGAATCACTCAAAAAGCTGTAAAAAGAAAACAAATGTCGTTTTAATTTCCCCAAACCAGCTTCAGCTAGAACGTTTATATGTAAAACAGAAATCCAAAAGCTGTGCCCAAAGTGTGATGATCGTAATAACCAACACAATGGGAAGAACAATGATAACAATAGTAACAATGCAAATACTAATCAAACTGTCTGTACATGTAAAATAGAAAAGGAGAAGAAAAACATGGAAATACAGTTAGCGCAGGGCATTTTGGCTACAGTTAGAAAGGCTTTATCAGATAAAGATAACAGTTATGATAGTATTGAAAGTCTCTACCAAGCAGTCGGCATAAATCAGGTTATTTTTGAGATGGCATATAAAGCTTGCAATAAAAAAACTCAGGTTGTATTAAAGAGGGACATCAATGAGGTATGGATTAATCCATATAACAAGTCTTTGTTAAAATGTTGGGATGGTAATTTGGATATCCAATTTGTGGTGGATGCGTTTGCATGTGTCGTTTATATTGTGACATACATCAGTAAAGCGGAGAAAGAATTGGGCTTATTGTTACAAAATGCCCAGAAAGAGGCTTCAAATGTAAATGAAAGCGCAAAAGATGCACTAAAAAACCTAGGCAGCGTTTATTTGCATAATCGCGATGTTAGCGCACAAGAAGCAGTTTATCGATTAACCAATATGCATTTAAAAGAAAATTCTAGGAAAGTCGAGTTTATCCCAACAGGAGACCACATAGTTAGAATGAGCAAACCTATTAATCCTCTCGGCGCCACATGAGTAGGCTGCCTTTTTGCAACAGCGGCTCGATTCCGAGTTTTTTTCCCTTCCTCTCTTTTTTGACCAGTCTTTTTTTTTTTTTTCACCCCACTTATATCACGGACACACAGATCGTCCGAAATGTCTCCTGAGCCGGTGGATGGAGCCACTGTTTATAGCAGGATACGATACAACAGGGAAGAGCTGCTAGCATTTAACTGCCACCCGGTCCCATTGGAAAAACTCGACATACCGAGAGAATTGAGGCGAAAGCGTCGCGGCTGCCGGGCTGGAGTAAGGCGGAGGACAAAAAATATAAGGTACAGACCCTCCCTTCCATCTGTTGTCATGGGAAATGTACGGTCGATACTGGGAAAGTTAGATGAGCTAGCGGCTATCTCCCGTTATGATGGCACTTACCGGGAGTGCTCTCTCCTTTTGTTTACTGAGACATGGCTAACTGAACTAGCAGCAGATGCTAACATTGAGCTGGAGGGTTTTCACATGATACGAGCTGACCGAACACCAGACAGTGGCAAAGCTAGGGGCGGTGGAGTGATAATGTATGTTAACAACAACTGGTGCAGACCGGGACATATCACTGTTAAACAACGACACTGCAGCAAAGACTTTGAGTTGCTAGCTGTTAGCATGAGGCCTACATATCTCCCGAGAGAACACTCACACGTGATCTGCATTGTTGTTTATGCAAATCCGACGGCGAACGCTGGGACAGCACGTGACGTCATCCATTCAGTAACCAGCAGGCTGCAGACAGAACACCCAGATGCTCTTCTCCTCATCTCAGGCGATTTCAACCACGTTTCACTGTCTCCCATTCTACCCACGTTCACCCAGTATGTCACATGCCACACTAGAGACAATAAAACACTGGATTTATTCTACGCAAACACTAAGGAGGCGTACACCTCATCACAACTCCCCCCACTCGGGAGATCGGATCACAACTTGGTTCATCTCCGGCCGGTGTACAAACCCCTAGTGCACAGACAGCCTCCGGCCATGCACACTGTGGAGTTATGGTCTGAGGAGACAATGGACACTCTAAAGGACTGTTTTGAAGCCACCGCCTGGAAGCAGCTCTGCGATCCACATGGTGAGGACATCGATGGCCTCGTTCACACCTTCACGGGCTACCTCAGCTTCTGTGTGGACAAATCAGTTCCCACCAAGACCATACGGCGTCAAACAACAAACCCTGGATCAACCCTGAGATAAAAACACTTCTGAGAGAGAAGAAGAGGATCTTCAGGTCGGGGAACAGGGAGATGCTGAAGTCCGTACAGAGGGAGCTGAGGAGAAAGATCAGAGAAGGCAAGGACAGCTTCAGGAAGAAGATGGAGGACAAGCTGCAACAGAGTGACATCAGCGGGGTCTGGAGAAACCTCAAAACCATCTCGGGGCTCCAGAATACCTCCCCCCAGGCCACGGGGGGCAGGGAGTGGGCGAACAACCTGAATCTGTTTTTCAATAGATTTGACCAACCGCCCTCCCCCCTGTCTGCACAACAACCACTGCTGCCTCTAAGAAATCAAGTCCTGCTGCCCACTCCCCACTCCACCGACACCCCCCCCCCACTCCCAACACACAACCCCCCATCCTGACCCTGACCAAGACCCAGGTGAGGACGGAGCTGAGGAAGATCAAGGCGAGGAAGGCGTCGGGACCGGACGGCATCAGTGCAAAGCTCCTCAAGTCCTGTGCAGACCAGCTGTGTGGGATTGTGACGTATATCTTCAACATGAGCCTGAAACTGGGGAGGGTACCACAGCTGTGGAAAACATCTCGTGTGGTACCTGTACCAAAAACTTCCCACCCCAAAGACCTGAACAGCTACAGACCGGTGGCCTTGACGAAGACCCTGGAGAGACTGCTCCTTGCTCATCTCCGCCCCCTGGTGGAACCAGCGATGGATCCACTCCAGTTCGCCTACCAGCATGGCATTGGGGTGGAGGATGCGGTGATCTTCCTCCTTCACCGTTCTCTGTCCCACCTGGAGAAGCCCGGGAATATGGTGAGGATCATGTTCTTTGACTTCTCCAGTGCTTTCAACACCATCCAACCGATGATCCTGAAGGACAAGCTGCTGCGCGCAGGGGTGGACCAGCACCTGTCATCATGGATCCTGGACTACCTCACGAACCGGCCTCAGTTTGTGAGAACCTGGGACTGTGTTTCCGACACGATCATCAGTAGCACGGGGGCCCCCCAGGGAACGGTGCTGGCTCCCTTCCTGTTCACTCTTTATACTGCGGACTTCTCACACAACACAACACACTGCCATCTACAGAAGTTCTCTGATGACTCTGTGATCGTTGGTCTCATCTCCAACGGAGATGAAGCTGAGTACAGAGGGCTTATCCAGGACTTCGTGGACTGGTGCCATCGGAACTGCCTCCAGATCAACGCGAGGAAAACTAAGGAGCTGGTGGTGGACTGCCGCAGGCATGGGCAGCCCCTCACAGCACCAGTAAATATACAGGGAACAGACATCGAGATGGTGACATCCTATAAGTACCTGGGTGTTCATCTGAACAATAAACTAGACTGGTCACACAATACTGACGCACTCTACAAGAAGGGACAGCGCAGGCTGTTCCTGCTGAGGAGACTCAGGTCTTTTGGTGTACAAGGGGCGCTGCTGAAGTCATTCTATGACACGGTGGTGGCATCAGCCATCACTTTTGGAGTGGTCTGCTGGGGCAGTGGCATTACTGCAGCCGATAGGAAGAGACTGAACAAACTGATTAAGAAAGCTAGCTCTGTCCTGGGGCAGCGCCTTGATCCGATGGAGGAGATAGGAGAGAGAAGGACGGTGGCTAAACTGTCATCTCTGCTGGAGTCCGAGTTCCACCCTATGCAGGACATACTGGATGCACTGAGGAGCTCATTTAGCAGCAGACTACATCATCCCAGGTGCACAACCGAGAGGTTTCGTAGGTCCTTCCTACCAACGGCTGTCAGACTGTACAACCTAAGCAGGGCTGCTCGCAGAGATAGCAAAAAGACGTAACAAACTAATAGTTTTTTGAATGCAAAAGATGCAATAGACTTACACAATGGTCCTCTCCGGCATACAACTGGGAACATACCGGTCGCTATGGAGGGTGAGAATATGTATGGGCACAATCATACCATGTAGGATAACTAAGTAGTCGGTTATGCTGTTTCATCCCATCTAGCAACAATGCTCTGCACTGTGTGTGTTTATATATTTACATATTTATTCCACCTAGCTACAATGCTCAGCACTGGGTGTGTTTATATTTATATATCTATATATTTATTCCATCTAGCTACAATGCTCCGCACTGTGTTTTTATATATCTACATATTATTCCATCCAGCTACAATGCTCTGCACTGTGTGTCTGTGTGTGTGTGTATATATATATATATATATACGTATATCTTATAGTAATATGTACATATGTATATTAGCTGCTCTTGCTTGCTTGTTTTTTTTCTTGCCTTCTGATTGTTGCTCTGAGTGTTGCTATCCCTGTGCTGTTGCAATCCTGGAATTTCCCCGTTGTGGGACTAATAAAGGCTTATCTTATCTTATTTCAGCGCTAAAAGAAATGTCGGATAATGACAACATGTGGATGACTAGCATCATTGACCGGTATAAAAAACAGGCCTGATAATAACATTTTCAATGACATGTGTATTGCCACATTTGCATCTGAATATCGCATTCTCCATAAAAGTCAAAAATCTAAAAATCCCATTCAGCTCAAAAATCGTTGTGGTTTTGTGACTAAAAGAACAAGAAGTAAACCTGCTGTTGTTCGTTATGCACGCTCTTCTGAGACGAAAAATCCAGAATTGTACCACCAAAGTATTTTGCAGCTGTTTCTCCCATATCGTGTAGAAGACTATTTAAAACCATCGGGCTATGAAACTTTTGAAAGCTTCTACACGAATGGTGAAGTTACATTTAGCGATGGCTCCATACATTCAGTACAGTCGATTGTTCATTCAAATAAGCGTAAATTTGAAATACAAACAGAAGACTTTGATAAATTGGTAAATGAAGTCAATGATGCTAATGTCCTTGAAGACGTGTGGTGTGAGTTATGTCCAGAAAAAGAATTGGAACAATTAGAATGCATAGAACAAATCAGGGCTGAGGAAATAAATGACAACGAACTGACATTGCAGGAGGCAGTAGAAAATATTCCTGACTTGGCTGTGATTAACAGAGAAACTGCACATTTAGAAAAGAATAATAATGTAATGTCTAGAACTGAAGGATTAGCTTTAATTAGATCTTTGAATGAGGTCCAGCAGTCTATTTTTTTTTTTATCAAATTCGACAATGGTGCTTAGACAAAATTTCAGGGAAAAATCCAGAACCATTACATGTATTTATTACAGGCGGTGCAGGCAGCGGCAAGACCTTTTTAATTAGAGCTATTCAATATGAGGCCATTCGGTTATTGTCACCATTATGTCATCAACCCAATAATATTTGCGTTTTGTTAACTGCACCAACAGGAATTGCAGCCTTCAATTTAAAAACTGCAACCATTCACAGTACATTTAGCATTGGGAAAGATGTTAGCTTACCTTACACACCCTTGGGTGAGGAAAAGCTGAATTCTTTGCGTACTAAATATAGTGATTTGCAAATTTTGATAGTTTACGAGATATCGATGGTTGACCATAAACTACTGGCATATATTCATGGTAGATTACGGCAGATAAAACAGACGGGTGACTTTTCCCCATTTGGAAATGTTAGTATTATTGCTGTTGGTGATTTTTTCCAGTTACCCCCCGTGAAGGGAAAAGCGCTATACATCAATACTGTTGATGTTAATTTATGGTCAAATTTATTTCAAGTTGTACAACTTCAGGAAATTGTTAGGCAAAAAGATCATGACTTTGCAAAATTGTTAAATAGAATGCGAACTCGCTGTAAAGGGACACCCATGCTAGATAGCGATATAGTGATGTTAAAGCAGCGTGAAACCGGTGAGAAGAGCTCAGCTTTGCACATTTTTCCCACCAATAAACAAGTAGACGAACACAATTTTCAGTGTTTATTAGACATGTCCAAAGATTGAAGACATAGAGCACAGGACTATATGCCAAGCAAAAAAACTGGAAATCTTGAAAAAATGGTTGGGTATCATAATAAAGTCAAAAATACTTGCTTATCTGAAATGCTACAGATAGGTATTGGTGCACGAGTAATGTTGTGCAAAAATATTGATGTTATACATGGTTTAGTAAATGGTGCATGTGGCACAGTTACACATATCTTATTCAGAGAGAGACTCAAACTTTCCACAAGCCGTCTGTTAAATTTGATGATCGTCAGATTGGTGCACAGAGGAGAAGGCAATGTGTAAATGCTGACCTGCATGGCTCCACTGCTATTCACGCAGAGGAAGAAAGGGTTAACAATAAAGGAGGAATGCGACGCCAGTTTCCGTTAAATTTATGCTGGGCTTGCACGGTGCATAAAGTACAGGGTGTTACTGTCGATGAAGCTGTGGTGTCCCTTAAAAAAGTCTTTTCCCCTGGACAAGCGTATGTCGCTTTAAGCAGAGTACGAACTTTGTCTGGATTAATTATTCAAGATTTCGAAGAGAAGGCAATACGTATATTGTAATGCTAATATTAAAAATGCACTTGACAGCATGCCTCCCTTCTTGATTAAAAACTAAAAATTTGAGTTCATTATCATTTACTGTGTTTCTGATGAATGTACAAAGTTTGACTCGCCATGTATCAGATTTAGCTTTGTGTACACGGCATTTGCAGCCTAACTGTACTGCTGTTACAGAGACATGGTTGACAGAAAATTCTTTACTTGAATCTATCCATATAGACGGTTACAATTTTAACAGTGTTCTTCGTAGTCAGTCATACTGCAGTACCCATCCAGCACTGACTGAAATACAAGGACAACAACATGGTGGGGTCGGTATGTATTGTCATTTGATATTGTAAAACTGTCAGATTGTAATTTGGAATGTTTGGTTTGCAATTTTGTTAACAACAGCATAGTACTTATAGTTATCTACCGCCCACCATCATATCCAATGTCTCTGTTTAAAACTAATTTGGAAAAGTTACTCAATTCCATACATGCAAAAAGTGAGAGAGTTGTGGTCATGGGAGACTTTAATAATGACATGCTGACATCATCATCAATTAGTAATTTTATGTCAAGTAAAGAATATGTTCAACATGTCACATCGCCCACAACAGAACAGGGAACATTAATTGATCATGTATATATAAAAACAACACAGTATGAAATCAAATGTGTAGTAGTTCCAACTTATTTTAGTGATCATGAAGGGATTGTATGCTGTTTTCACGATAAAAATTTACAACTGGACAATTTGGAACAAGAATTCGCTTTAGAATGGTGACAGCTTTACATTGTGTGTTTGGCATCAATAGATATAAATAAAGTAGGTTACCACTTTCAAAATTTTCTGCATTAATTGGTCAAAATGTGATGTGACCCCTTTTTTTTGGGGGGGGGGTACAGCCATTAAACACTCAAAGTGTTAGTTGGAAACATGTACTAAATACAGGTGCAGGCCCCTTATTATTTATAAGATGTGATAATACCCAATTATCCTAACAGAGCACTACGCTCCATAGGCTATAATTAGTGTGAGATCATGTGGCCCTGAACCCTCCCTTAGTTATGCTGCTACTGGGTTTAGACAGGCAGGGCACCTCCAATAATGCACTGGGCTTCACTCCTTTCTTTACTCTCAATGAAACATTTATGCTGGTCATTAACATCTCTCTGTTCTCTCCTATAGATCGAGTCCCCACGGTGCTGTTTGCTCTCTACATTTCTGTTCTTTTCGTCTTCTCTATCCCCTCAACCCCCAGCCAGTCGCAGCAGATGACCGCCCCTCCCTGAGCCTGGTTCTGCTGGAGGTTTCTTCCTGCTAAAAGGGAGTTTTTCCTCTCCATCGCCGCCAAGTGCTTGCTCACAGGGGATCGCCTGATTGCTGGAGTCTTTGTGCAGTTGTGAGGGTTTCCCCTCGATTTTAAAATAATATGAGAAGACTTTTTGTGAAATGGCACTATATAAATAAAGTTGAACTAAATTGGAAAAAGTGGACTATTTGAATTATTGGTCAACCTTCCTTTGTTAGCAATAAAACCAAGCTCTTCCAGTAGCTGCAGATCAGACCTAAGATTTAAAACAAAACAGTAGTGGATATGCAATGTTAGTTAATGTTATCAATCTTTTCTTGGGGGGTTTGAGCACTGAAGTCTTTAACAGTTCTTTTTTTTTTTGAGTCAAATGCAGTTTGTGATGTGCTAAGGTTACTTATGACCAGGATATACTGTATTTTATTTAAAAATGGAAACAAATGTTAATGTCACAAACAATGCACACTGAGTTTGTGTGCACTTTGACATATGCCTGAATAAGATGCGTCATAAATGGTTATTTACAGAATTTAATTTTTGTAATTCTATTTGTCGTTCAAGAGGGAAAACATTTCTAGTATAAGTTTTGCTCAACCCCAACACTGTTTTTTTTTTACGCACTTTTAATGTGCCTTTGTCAGGTGTACCTTTCAAAACAAGCCAATAATAAAATGTGGAAATAAAATGGTTGACTTAATGAAATGAAAGGCTTGTCAAAAGGGTGCAGTTATGATAAACAACCACAAGAGGGAGGGAAACTAAGAAGAGAAGCAGTAACTATTTGGTGCAGATGTTCCTGTGAGCAGTAAGTGGCACTACCCTTTTGTCAAATATTTTTATTTAGGAGTGCGCGTAGTGGAACAAATCTCCATCATAGCATTTCCGGCAAAAAATTTGATCAAGTGGAAAAGATATGTGTACCCCCACCCCTCATTTTTTGTGGGTGGGGCCAAAGGTGCAGAGTGGGAATAATTTTCATCATAGCAATTCCGGTGACTGTCAGACACAGTCTGTCCAAATTACAACTGTCCAAAATATTGCGATCAGGTAAACTTGGACATGTGGCCATGGTAACACTTGTTGCAAACACCGCAGAACTACAGAAGAGAGTCATCTTGACTTACGTTCCACATTTGGTGATTCTTGGACTTTCCAAACCCTCCAAAGTATAAAACATATTGAATGGCAAGGATTGGGTTTTCATGGCAACTGTTTTTTTCGCAGTACATAAGTGACTTCCGCTAAGGGTAGTCCAATTCACTCTGAGAAAAAAAAACTGAAAATGTCATTTCATTGTGACTACTGGTCTTCGTGCAAAACGTGATAATTTTGTGCAGTACACATACCTGTCAAGGCATACCTCATGCCTCCCTTATTGGGGGGGGGGGGGCTTTCACACATGTACTGAGTACTTAAAAACTATTTATTGGCAGTTGAAAGAAAACTGAAGCCAAAAAAAACCCCAAAAACAATTGCAACATGAACTATTTCAAACATATTTATTAAAATGTACACTTATATGGACACAATCTTGAGTCAAAACTTTTTGGTAATGTGAAAATAATAAGCCAAGTAGCACAAAAAATAAACTTAAAAAAAATGATAAAATAAATAAACATTTTTCAAATTTACATTAGCACAAGGTAGATTGCTTAATTTGAAAGTACACAATAAGAATAATTCTGAATATAGTTCTTAATTGTCAGCTAGATATATACACTTTGAATTAAAGAGTTTAATTGTCAGCTTTGTTACACTAATGCACTTGGATGAACTTGGTTAGGTGCGCTCAATTTCGCCAGGCATCGAATTACTGTTCAGTTGATTTTAGGTTCTCTTGTGGAGGAACAAAGTGCAGGCGGACATGGCGAACTGAAGTTTAAAAAGGTGCTTTATTCATCCTCGATCACGAGGCTCATTCAGCGCTGTGGCAGCGTGATGGAAAGTTTTGTGGACATGGGACAAGCTTTTTAACACGTTAGAAAGGTAACGTGTTAACATGGTAACACGTTAGATGTCATACTAATGTTGATGTTCAGTTATGATCATGGCTGTGTTCTGATGAATCTCAGAAAATTTCACATCATTCTGGCCAGCTGCATGTGAGTAATAAATAAAACAGTTTTCAGCAATTCTTTTAACCACTATGTGGCACTATATCTGTTGTCAGGTATTTTGAGGTCATTGCGTCCGGGGTGGCACTATTTTCCTTCATGTAAAGTTTTGTGGACATCAGACAAGTTTTGGCCGAGTTACAGGTGGTTGAATTTGTAAGGGGAGGAGTCAAACTTCGCCATGGTGCCCTGGCCACGCCTTTTGAGATTTTGACTTAATTTATATAACTTTTAATGGCCAATGCCTGTAGATGCCCCCATGTAAAAATGAGCTCAATTGGATCTGGTCCCTAGGACAAGTGCGTTAAAATGCGAGGTGTGAGTTTTTTCTGAATTGGAGGTGGGGCGACTGAGGCAAGATGACGGCCTTCCTATTGGTGGTGGGTATGGGCCACAATGATGTTTTTTGCATGTCTTGAGGTGATTCACACTGCACCCAAATTTTATGTGTCTACGGCAAAGTTTATGGTCTCCAGTCTCCATAGACATTGTATGTTTGGCCCCACCCACAAAAATGAGGGGTGGGGGGGCACATACGTTTTCCAGTTTATCGAATTTTTTGCCGGGTCGGAGGGGTTTGCCAAAAAAAAAAAAAAAAAAAAAAAAAAAAAAAAAAAAATATCGCGTTTTGGTTAACGTTCAGAGTGTAAAAAATGCGATCATTTGGGGAGAAAAAGAAAAAAATAAACGCAAGCAATTACAATAGGGCTTTCGCCGACTGACGTCAGTGGCTCAGGCCCTAATAAACGCAAGCAGATACAATAGGGCTTTCGCCAACTGACGTCAGTGGCTCAGGCCCTAATTAAACCTGCAAGCAGGTGTAAACGGGCCTCCGCCGCCCGTCGTCCCTCTCTGGCTCGGAAAATGTACCGTCATCACCGCATGGGCTGCATGAATAATAAAGTAAACCATTTGGCGCAGATCTCCCAACTCCCACTCCCAACACACAGCCCCCCCAACCTGACCCTGACTAAGACCCAGGTGAGGAAGGCGCTGTGGAAAACATCTTGTGTGGTACCTGTACCAAAGACTTCCCACCCCAAAGACCTGAACAGCTACAGACCAGTGGCCTTGACGTTCCACATGATGAAGACCCTGGAGAGATTGCTCCTTGCTCACCTCCGCCCCCTGGTGGGACCAGCGATGGATCCACTCCAGTTCACCTACCAGCATGGCATTGGGGTGGAGGATGCGGTGATCTTCCTCCTTCACCGCTCTCTGTCCCACCTGGAGAAGCCCGGGAATGCAGTGAGGATCATGTTATTTGACTTGCCATGGCAACACTTCCCTGTAAGTTACTTTTGCATTCCAAATAACCGTACATGTACGGGTATTTATTTCGCCCAAAAATACAGCCCTATACGGTCTTATTTGGGCCTATACGCTTATTGGGATATGCCCTATGTCACCCTATACGGTTTTATTTGGGTCTATACGCTTAGCTAAACAGAACGCGTGGACCTGAACGCACCATGAAATTTTCCGCAGCTGTCCCAGTCGTGGGTGTTCTCCGGAGAGTTTTGCCTGGAAACACTGCGTCGAAGTCTCCCTGAAGCAGAAGGGAGGGCAGATCAGTCAGGCTGCTGCGTTCGCTTGTCGTCGGAGAATCACCGCCGGGTGCTGCGTTCGTTGCCATCAGGACACCAGCGTGGCTGTCCAAACCAGAAGGTTGCGTTGCACAAAGCGTGTGCATTTTTGGGGTCCGCGTCAGCTTTGACATGAAGGACATTTTTTCGAGATTTATTCAAAGCTTTACCGATTGAAGTGTGGCACTCGTATGTATATATTTTTTCAAGTGTGTGTGTACTAAGCAGCAGGCCCGCAGCCACTAAATCACTCCTCGTAATTGGCTGAAAAAGCTGTCGGAGGCACTTCCTTTATTTTCGTATTATCTCTGCTGTGTTCGGGATACACGTGCCAGTTGTTTACAAAACAGTCTACATGTCGTCATGCCATGTGCCCGGGGCCATGCGCGGAGCAGCAGATGATGGCTTCTGAAGTGTCTGACGCTTTTGATTTAAAGTTGAAGAAATACTCTATGAAACAGAAAGAGGAGTTGGAAAGCAAATTGAACTGTTTAAAGGTATGCTCATGTTAATGTTTAGCTTAGATTTGAACCAAAACAACTTGAACATCTGTGGATGTGTTTGTGGGCTTTGCAAGGCACCACCCCACGATGCTTGTACTGCATACTGCATTAGTGCAAAGATGTATCTTCATCTACCATTACTGATACATTTACTGGTAACATACATGTATCTGAACTAGAAGTACAATAAGGAAACAAAGAAGTTTAATATGTCTGTATGTGAACCCTACTACCCTATTAATCAACAATAAAATCATTATATGCTATATTGTTTAATTATAAAGTAAATATATATATATTTGTAAACTAAATCCTCATATTTTTGGCAGGTAGCAAGTATTAACATCTCTTTAGGAAAACTAGTTCCAACTAGTCTCCAGTTGGAACGTCTCTTTAGGAAAACTGGTTTAACTGCTCATCAAGAAATGTACCGAAATCATACTCATTACAAGGACTGCTGCAAACACGCCAAATCCACTTACTACACCAGTTTGATTAGTTCATATGAAGATGACACTAAGGCCCTATTCTCCTTACTGAAAACCATCACTCAACCGCCGGACTCCCTTCCCCCGCACATGGTCTCCCCTGCGTTTTGTGATAATTTGATTTCATTTTTTACCTCCAAAATTCAGAATATTCATCAACAGCTTGTCCCAATGATATCTCACAATTCTTTATCAACCTTTCCTCTTGTGTCTCCTACCTTCTCCTTTTCTGCATTTACTCTTCCCTCCATCACTGCTATTTCTGAACTGATAAGCAAATCCAAATCATCTACCTGTCGTCTAGATCCCCTTCCAACCATTCTCGTCAAAGCATCTTTGTCCTCACTTGCACCTCTTATTACTCATATCATCCACTCCTCCCTCACTACTGGTCTAGTCCCCTCACCCCTAAAAACAGCTGCCATTACCCCTATACTTAAGAAGACTGGTCTGGATCCCAACAATCTAAACAACCTTCGTCCCATCTCCAATCTGCCATTTTTGTCTAAGATTTTGGAAAAATCTGTAGCAGCCCAAGTCCACTCCTACCTTTCCTCTAATAATATTTATGAAGAGTTCCAGTCCGGTTTCCGTCCCCACCACAGCACAGAAACGGCCCTTCTTAAAATCACAAATGATTTGTTAATGTCAGCAGACTCTGGGCTCCTCTCCATCCTCATCCTTCTTGACCTGACTGCAGCCTTTGATACCATTTCTCACCCCATCCTCCTCCATAGACTGGCATCTCTTGGTTTTTCTGGTACTGTTTTAAACTGGTTCACATCCTACCTTTCTGATCGTTCCCAATTCATCCAGTTAAAATCATACACATCCCAGCCATCATCCATTTCTTCTGGTGTCACCCAAGGTTCAGTTCTTGGACCAATTCTTTTCATCATTTATCTTCTTCCTATTGGTCATATTTTTCGTAAATTTAATATTCAATTTCATTGTTACGCTGATGACACCCAGCTATATCTTTCCTCCAGACCTACTTCCAACCTCCCTTCCACCTCCCTCTGTGACTGCCTCCATGAACTCACCTCCTGGTTTTCTTCCAACTTTCTTAAACTTAACAGTGATAAAACAGAAGTCCTTTTAGTCGGTTCAAAATCCACCATTTCAAAGTCAAACAATATCACCATCACTATTGATAATACTACCGTTTCCCCTTCCCCTCAAGTCAAAAACCTTGGGGTAATCCTGGACACCACCCTCTCCTACAAATCCCATATCAATAATGTCACCCGGTCAGCATTTTTTCATTTACGTATCATCAACCGTCTCCGTCCCTCCCTCACCCCTGCCAGCGCCGCTATCCTGGTCCATTCTCTTGTTACCTCCCGTCTGGATTATTGTAACTCTTCTTTCTGGTCTCCCCCTCAAAACGCTTAAAAAACTTCAACTGGTTCAGAACGCTGCCGCCCGGATCATTACTAGAACTCCATTCACCCATCATTCACCCAGCACTAACGATCTGTGAAGAGGAGGTGCGCCGGGTCTTTCAGAGACAAAAGATCAAGAAGGCTGCAGGACCTGATGGTGTGTCTCCGTCCTGCCTGAGAGTCTGCTCCAACGAGTTGGCCCCCATCTTCACCCGGATCTTTAACAGATCACTGGAGCTGCGTGAAGTGCCTTCCTGCTTCAAACGCTCCATCATCATTCCAGTTCCCAAGAAACCCTCTATTACAGGATTAAACGACTACAGACCTGTTGCCCTGACCTCTGTGGTCATGAAATCCTTGGAGAGATTGGTGCTGAACCACCTGAAGGTCATCACAGGCCCCCTGATGGACCCACTGCAGTTTGCCTACCGGTCAAACAGGTCAGTGGATGATGCAGTGAATATGGGACTACATTACATCCTACAACACCTCGACTCCCCAGGGACGTACGCCAGGATCCTGTTTGTCGACTTCAGCTCAGCGTTCAACGCCATCATCCCAGGCATTCTTCATCAGAAACTCCTCCAGCTCAAGGTGCCCCCCTCCACCTGCCAGTGGATCTCCAGCTTTCTGACTGACAGGTGGCAACAGGTGAAGCTAGGGAGATTTACATCCAGCTCCCGAAAAATTAGTACTGGCGCCCCCCCCCAAGGATGTGTCCTTTCCCCACTGCTCTTCTCCCTCTACTCCAACGACTGCACCTCAGAGGACCCTTCGGTGAAGCTCCTGAAGTTTGCGGACGACACCACAGTCATCGGTTTGATCCGGGATGATGAGTCTGCATACAGGCGGGAGGTGGAGCAACTGATCCTCTGGTGCAGCCAGAACCATCTTGAACTTAACCCAGCCAAAACGGTGGAGATGACTGTGGATTTCAGGCGACACCCCCCTTCATTCCCCCCACTCACCATCCTCAACAGCACAGTGTCCACTGTGGACTCCTTCAGGTTTCTGGGTACCACAATCTCCCGGAACCTGAAGTGGTCCTCCCATATAGACACTGTCTGGAAAAAGGCCCAGCAGAGGTTGTTTTTTCTGCGTCAGCTCAAGAAGTTTGATTTGCCTCAGGAGCTGCTGGTTGTCTTCTACACCGCCATCATCCAATCTGTCCTCTGCTTTTCCATCACTGTCTGGTTTGGATCTGCCACTAAACAGGACAAGACCAGACTGCAGCGGATCATTAAGTCTGCGGAGAGGATCATTGGTACCGACCTACCCTCCATTGAGAACTTATATCGGTCCATAACCAGGAAACGGGCGGGAAACATCTGTGCTGACCCATCACACCCCGGCCACAAACTGTTTGAACTTCTATCTTCTGGTCGTCGTTACAGATCACTGAAGGTCAAAACCACCTGTCACAGGAACAGTTTCTTTCCTCAAGCCATCACTCTGATGAACTCCTAACATTCACCTAGTCCTACCTGTTGCTGTACTCATGACTTTTCATCCATTATTACATTGCACATAACTCTCACACTGCTTTTTACTTCATTCACATTATATCACTGAATCTGAGTCCACATTGAAATACTGTGATTGTATATTTTTTCATATATTTCTGCAAAGTGTGGTTAGTCCGAGTAAATAACTGCATATATTCCTGTATATATTTGCATCCTTTTATAGAAACGTGGACAGACTGTAATTTACTGTACATACTGTCATTGAATCCTTATTTAAATCCTCCACCTGAACAATGAGAGCAAGTTTTTAGCCAAAGTCAAATTCCTTGTATGTGTTGTGCATACTTGGCCAATAAAACTGATTCTGATTCTGACGACTGATCCGTGTAAAGGAAAGAATGAATGGGACCATGTATCGTGAGATTTTGAGTGAAAACCTCCTTCCACCAGCAAGGGCATTGAAGATGAAACGTGGCTGGGTCTTTCAGCATGACAATGATCCCAAACACACCGCCCGGGCAACGAAGGAGTGGCTTCGTAAGAAGCATTTCAATGTCCTGGAGTGGCCTAGCCAGTCTCCAGATCTCAACCCCATAGAAAGTCTTTGGAGGGAGTTGAAAGTCTGTGTTGCCCAGCGACAGCCCCAAAACATCAATGCTCTAGAGGAGATCTGCATGGAGGAATGGGCCAAAATACCAGCAACAGCATGTGAAAACCTTGTGAAAACATTTGACCTCTGTTATATACCCTTTGTTGGCAATGACAAAGTATTGAGATGAACCTTTGTAATTGACCAAATACTTATTTTACCGAGGAATTTACCAATTAATTCATTAAAAATCCTTCAATGTGATTTTCTGGATTTTTTTTTTTTTTTTTTTTTTTCCTCTCTTGTCTCTCATAGTTGAGGTATACCTATGATGAAAATTGGAGACCTCATCTTTTAAGTGGGAGAACTTGCACGACTGATGGCTGACTAAATACTTTTTTTATCCCACTGTATCAGCACATGATTGATAGTTCAATTTGCATTTCCACCTAAGCAAAAGTGGCTTGTCCAGATGCATTTGTTGAACATGGCCTGTGCGGTGTTTCTGCATGTAATTACCCATACCTTAACAGATAAGCGTTATGAACAACAGAGGACAGGTAGATGCAAAACATTTTATTTACAAAAAACAGATGTACATATGTATGCACAAATGTGGCTGAAAATAAATTTCTACCTATTGCTACACAGGTGCTGCATCACAGCATCTCGTATGTCACCACCCTGTTCCTCTGCTCCCTGGGTCGCTACCACCACTGGTTCATCTACCGCATCATCCAATGTCGTGTCATACGTCTCTCCATGACTCTCAAAGATTATGCAGAGCACAACAACTCAGCACCATAGATTTCACCAGTTTGAGGTCACAGTCATTCCTTTTCAGAAGGCAGCGCCACCTTCCCTTCAGCCTGCCGAAAGCATTTTCCACAACCACACGTACTCGACTGATGGTCTGGTTGAAAGTGTGCTGTTCTGCAGTCAACCGTCCGGTGTCATGGAATGCTTTCAGCAGCCAGTTTTGCAGTGGATATGCAGAGTCTCCGAGGATGTAGTATCCCACACGTACTGCACCAATGTTCCTGATGTGAGGTGGGAAGAGGTTTCCCTGACTGGCTAAATCCCACAGTGTGGACAGTCTCAGCACCCTAGCATCATGCATGCTCCCTGGCAGCCCTGCAAACACATTCCAGAACAACCCCTTTCCATCAACAACACCTTGAAGGATTATGGAGTGCCAGCCTTTACGATTAAAGTAGTCGGTGTGAAATTGTTGTGGTGCTATGATGGGTATGTGGGAGCCATCTATAGCACCAACACACAATGGAAGCCCCCACCGACTCTCCATGTAGGCTGACATTTCCATGAACCTCCCTTCATCTGGAAAACGGAGTTGTTCTGGAACCAGAATTGACTCTGCTGCTGCACAAAAATCCTGCACACCGTTGTGATGCTGACCCCAAACAGATGGGCAATAGTGCGGTACTCTGAACCGGTAGCAAGCTTCCACAGTGCGATGGCCACTCTTCTTCACAGGCACACATAGGCGGAATGTTGTATCTTGCCACTCTATGCGTGGACGCAATTTGTGCCACAGGGAGGTAAAAGTCCCCTCGGACATCTGGAAGTTCTGCAACCACTGTGTTGGAGAAGCCGGGAACAATATCCTCCCACCACTGCGAGGCACGGTTGACTGCCCACACCGAGGGTCTGCAGCGATTGTTTTGCAATGAAGCAGCCAACTGAAACACACACACACACACACACACACACACACACAGCATACATAATGTAATGCATTTAATACCATTGACCTGGCGACAAAAATGCGGGACATAAAACTGACATGACTAAAATGACATTTGCAAGCATTAGCATGCATTAACTTACCAAAATACACTCCCTCATGTGTCGAGCATTTAACCTCAGAGTTGCGGCTTCATATTCCAACAAGGCAGCCGAGAGCCTCATGTACCCTGCCTCCAACCTCTGTCTCAACGCACGTCGTCTCAGTGCCCATCGTCGTCTTATCTGGCTCAATTGTCTGGCCTTGATTGTAGTAAAAATCCACAGAGCAACCAAAATCCTCTCCTCAGCCATTTTGTTTGTTGTGGGGATTCGGTCGCGTGTTTCACGTCATGAGGGTGTGGCGCCGCCTGCTGTTCAACAAATCCCACCCACAGCAGGTGGGCCAGCAGTAGTTGAAAAGCAACTGAGGCTGAACCGAACCGAAGTGAGTAGAGCCGGGTTTTCAAATCGGGGCTGAGCGGGGCTAGTGGAAAAGCGCCTTAATTAACATCACAGGTGTCTACAAACTTGTAATCAGTCAGTCGGCCTGTTTAAAGGGTGACAAGCAGTCACTGTGCTGTTTGGTGACATGTGTCCCACACTAAACATGGACCAGAGGAAGCAAAAGAGAGATGTCTCAGGAGATTAGAAAGAAAATTAGACAAGCATGTTAAAGGCTATAAGACCATCTCCAAGCAGCTTGATGTTCCTGTGACTACAGTTGCACATTCAGAAATTTAAGACCCACAGGACTGTAGCCAACCTCCCTGATGGTGGCCACAGGAGGAGACGGATAATATGAATGGCATCAAAAGAGCCCAGAACAACCTCTAAACACATTCATGATGAACTCCAAGGTCAAGCTACATCAGTGTCACATTGCACCATCCGTCATCATTTGAGCCAAAATGGACTTCATGGGAGACGACCAAGGAGGACACCACTGAAAACAAATCATAAAAAAGCCAGACTGGAATTTGCCAAACTGCATGTTGACAAGCCACAAAGCTTCTGGGAGAATGTCCTATGGACAGACGAGACAAAACAAACTTTTTGGCAAAGCACATCTGTTACGACCCGAGCGCTGGGTTCTGTTAGCGCTCGGGCCATGTTCAACTCGCTGCTGGCCTTGACAGCTGCGGGCTATATTCTGGCCTCACCGGGCTCTTATTGTGAAGGTGCTCGGTGGGGCTTCCGCCTGTCAAGGCTGGCCAGCTGTATGTCATTGCCGTTTGTTAGTGCTTCGCCTTTATAAACCCGGCACTAGCGACGGTGTGACGCAGGAGTATCGTCGGATCTTCCTTGTCAGGAGTATCGTCTGATCTTCCTTGTCAGGATTAGAGTCTACCTTCCTTGCCAGACACTGTCAACGCTGCGTTAAACCTTCATGTCAGGTTCGTTATCCTAGCTCATGTCATAGTTTAGCTCGTAGTGGCTGGGGTTAGCCCTATGAGCCCAAGTCTTGTTAAATGTGTGTTTTGCCCTGTGGGGTTCAAAGTCTTGTCATGTTATGTTGTGTAAATAAATTATCACTGCCAAACTCACTGGTGGACTCTTTGGCATCTCATGGTGATCCGCGAGGATCACGACATGACAACATCAGCTCTATGTTCAGACGCAAAAATGAAGCATACCAAGAAAAGAACATTGTCCCTACTGTGAAACATGGAGGAGGTTCCGTTATGTTCTGGGGCTGCTTTGCTGCGTCTGGCACAGGGTGTCTTGAATCTGTGCAGGGTACAATGAAATCTCAAGACTATCACTGTATTCTAGAGAGAAATGTGCTGCCCAGTGTCAGACAGCTTTGTCTTAGTCGCAGGTCATGGGTCTTGCGCCAGGATAAGGTCCCAAAACACACCACTAAAAACACCCAAGAATGGCTAAGAGCCAAACACTGGACTATTCTAAAGTGGCCTTCTATGAGCCCTGATCTAAATCCTATTGAACATCTGTGGAAGGAGCTGAAACATGCCATCTGGAGAAGGCACCCTTCAAACCTGAGACAACTGGAGCAGTTTGCTCATGAGGAGTGGGCCAGAATACCTGCTGAGAAGTGCAGAAGTCTCACTGACAGTTACAGAAATTGTTTGATTGCAGTGATTGCCTCAAAAGGTTGTGCAACAAAATATTAAGTTAAGGGTACCATCATTTTTATCCAGGCCTGTTTCATGAGTTTGTTTTTTAAAATAATTTTGTTGAACCACAATTCAAAAGCATTGTCTGATTTTCTTTGAACTTTTATTACCACTTGTCAGATTCAAGTTATTTCTGTGACCATTGTGGGTTTCTTTTATTAACAGAGGGGTACCAACAATTTTGTCCACGTCTGTATATAGTTACTTCTATATACCTTTTTCCCTGTTCATTCCTCAAAATACAATGCCCATCTATATACTCCAACAGTAAGTCTACAATTTAAATGTCAATGTGGATGGAATAAAAAAAAAAAAAAAATCCATTTTGTGCATCAAATAAAATGGGTGATTATATTTTGACTGTTACAACTCTACATTAAAATAACAAAATCCCATTAAATGACATTTACTTTGACACCACATCAGTGCTGTTTGATTGCCCACAATGGAAGCTGAACCAATAAATCCTGGAGAAAGGTTATGCATGGAGCAGAAAATTAAATTCTCAACGAGGATTTTTTCCCTCTTGAACCGTCATTGTGTATATATACATTTTTTTTTTTTTTATTTATTTTTTTTTTTAAGCCCTCTCCATTTCTCTCATCCATGCATGTCTGGAGTGAGTTTTGGTCTAAAAACATCTGCCACTGGTATCTGTTTGCCAATGGAACTCAACTTAGGAGAGCGCTACATAACTTAGCCCAGTGCTCAGAAACTTAACTGAGCACAACATTCACCAACATATTTCCACATGGCAAATTTTCAGCATGCTGAAAATTTCAAGAGCACAACTTTCACCAGCGTTTGCCAGCTATCATTAACTTGTATCAACTTTTGCCAGCAGAGCCAGACATTTGCCAAAACGTCAGTAAAAGTTGGTCCAAACATTATGTGAATCCACGAAAAAAAAAAAAAGAAAAAAAAAAAAAAGAAGGCAGGCCCACATTGGCAAAGTTACGACGTTTTGTCGCACAATATCCTTCCATTGCCACAAACCATTTAAGTTCTCTCCAAGTGGTGGAAACAGGGAGACTTAATATAGCTTCTACCTTCGTTGTCAGTGGTAGAATTTGACCCTGGTCAACCACTTTTCCCAGATATTTCAGTGGCTTTAGCAATTTCAGACTTTCCAAGATTGACTGTCACATTGGCAGCTTGGAGGTGCTCAAACACTGCCCTCACATGTTTGAGATGGTCTGGCCAGGAATCACTAAAGACTACCATGTCTACAAGGTAAGCCTCAACATTGTTTAGACCAGACAGAACAAGGTGCATCAACCAATCTAAAAGAATCACCTGTATTTATTAAGCCAAACAACATGCGGCAATAAGACAACCCATCAGGGATCATGAAAGCTGACAACATCTTAGCACATTCCGTTAGTGGAACCTGCAAATAACGTTTGAGTTAATCAAATTTATTGCAATAGGCAGCCAAACCAACCCGATCCACACAGTCAACCCTTGACAGTGGGTAAGAATCTGGTTTGGTAACACTATTGAGCTTGCAAAAATCAGAGCAAAACCAACGAGTATGATCTGGCTCTGGAACCAAAAGGCACAGTGAACTCCAGGTGCTTTTACTAGGTTCAGCAATGCTATGCTCATTCTTTCTGGAGAAGTGTACGTTTCTCAGGACTCACCCTGTATGCATGTTTGATAAGCCAGGCATCACCAACATCTATGTCGTGTTCCAGTATTTTCATTAAGTGGGAATATTGTCAAAGATACTCTGAAATTCCTTCAATAGAGAAACTACATCAAATCTTTTTCTCAGGGCCTAAATATGACAGGTACTCATCCAAATTCATTAGGATGCTAGAGTTCCCAAAATGACTTAAAGCAGGGGTGTCCAATCATGTGCCATGGAGGGCCAAGACCCTGCAGGTTCTCTTCTGCCCAGTCTCTTCAGCAGGTGTTCTCAGTGATCAGCAATCATCCATCCATCCATCTTCTACCGCTTTTCCGGAGGTCCGGGTCACGGAGGCAGCAGTTCAAGCAGAGAAGCCCAGACTTCCCTCTCCCCAGCCACCTGCTCCAGCTCTTCAGAGAGGATACCAAGGCGTTCCCAGACCAGCTGGGAGACAGTCTCCAGCGAGTCCTGGGTCTGCCCCGGGGACTCCTCCCAGTGGGACGTGCCTGAAACACCTCAAGTGGGAGGCGTCCAGGAGGCATCCTAATCAGATGCCCATACCACCTCAACTGACTCCTTTCAATGTGGAGGAGCAGCGGTTCTACTCTGAGCCTCTCCCGGATGACTGAGCTCCTCACCCCATCTCTGAGGGTGAGTCCAGCAATCCTATGGAGAAAGCTCATTTCAGCCGCTAGTATCCGTGATCTCATTCTTTCGGTCATTACCCAAAGTTCGTGACCATAGGTGAGAGTAGGAACGTAGATTGACTGGTAAATCGACAGCTTTGCCTTAGAACTAAGCTCCCTCTTCACCACAACAGACCGGTACAATGTCCGCATCACTGCAGATGCTGCTCCAATCCGTTAATCTCTCGCTCCATTTTCCCCTCACTTGTGAATAAGACCCCAAGATACTTATCAGCAATCAGTGGGAAGAAATTCAGTGAAATCTGCTGTTGAAGAGACTGGTTGGAGGTAAAGCCTGCAAGGTCTTGGCTCTCCATGGCACATGATTGGACATCCCTGACTTAGAGACACCACGGCTCTGTGGCTGAGATGGTGCCTTGCATCCGAGTTCACGAGAACAGTACAAGTTTCATCAGTTCCTTCATCGTCACCTGGAGCATAGTAAGGTTTCATCATGTTCACATGACAACATTGATGTCCATTTCTATGTTCGGGTGTAGCATCAGTAGAGGGCATGCACATGTCACAATCCTGGAAGTTGCTGTTTCTACTCAGCACTGAGTGGCAAAAAGACTGCCAACATTGGTTTGAATCATTTCAGTGCAGCAAAGAAGCCTAAAAGGATGGGCTGGTTAAATCAACTTTTTAGGTGATGTCTGAAATCTTGTGTATGCTTTAATTTTTCAAATGTTAGATTTTTTTAAATCATCGTTTTACAGTTTAAGGTCACCCATTGCTAGCTGGATGCAGTACAAGGACGGATAATATTTACACACAAAACTGTTCAGAACTCCTTATAACAACCGTTTTTCCAAAGATATAGAGCGATGATAATCAAGTCAGTGGCAGTAATGCACCTGTAAGCTGGTTGCCAACTGCCAGTCAAATAAAAAAAGTCTCGTTTTGTTAGTTAGCAGCTAACCAAGCGTTAGCCTAGCTTCCCGGTACAGTTGGTAGCACGTACCTGACAAGAAGGCTCAACTAGAGGCTTTTCTAGGTGCCTGTGATAGCGGATACTGCAACTTTGAGGATTCCTTTGGTTTGAGGCAATCAAGGCACATCTAAAATGGTGAAGAGCTGTTGTGCAGCTGACTGTGCAAACAGATTCTGCAAGAAGTCTGAGCTTTCCTTTTACAGACTGCCGAAAAGTAAAGAAAGGAGAAGTAAATGGATTGCTGCAATTGGCCAAAGCAACTGGAATCCATGCACCGAAACATGGCTTTGTTCTTATTTTGTCACAGGTATGTTGGCTTTTACTGTAAAGAGGATGGTTATTGACTAGCTTATTAAAGCCGAGGCACACAAAAGGGATATTTGGAATTTTGTTTATTAGCATCATCTGTATGCATCTCTGAATCCCTCCTAGGTTACTCATTTACTGAAGTATACAGTTACTTCAAGAATAGTTTCTACACACACACACACACACGTAGTGGTGTCCAGAAAATGTTCTCAAATAAAAGTACCATTGTCTCAATTTTAATCACCCAAGTATAAGTAATCATTTTATTCACAACAGTAGAAAATGTCAAGTTACTTGAGTAGTAACGTTTACTCTTGCTGATTTTGAACATTTGACTGTTATATTTGCAACCAAATGTCCTTGCAAAGTTGCTTCCCCACCCCCCTCAAATTTGTGCAATTTTCCTTTAAAAAAAAAAGTGCCTTTTGGTCCATAAATGTTCAGGTTTTGTGATAAATTTGTGACGTTTCTCATTCATGTTTGCATGATTTTACTTCTAAATTAGCAACCATCCACTTGTTTTGCCTTCAGATGGCAGTAGTCTTATCCCATTAATATAATTACTCAAGTGATTAAATCAGTTTTTCTATGGAAGTATCTATTGTCTGTCCCATATTTCAATATTGTATTTATAACTTTTGGTTGTGGCATGTAAGGTGAGGACGCACAGGTAAAAGCTCCAAGTTCATTTCTTGCCATCTTCCTTTAAAACTCAGTTTAGAGCTAGCGTTTTTAGCTGTTTTGTCACCGTCGCTGGAGAATAAAAACTGTACACCTGCTCGTGCGAAAAAAGAGAAATTGCCAGTCTCATAACTTAATATTGTAGTGGCTGGTGAAGATAGATAGATTAGTTTATTTGACAGGGACAGTGCAATAAACATAGACAATTAATCAAAGACAATCAATCTGATGTGTTGCACATAGAGTGTATAGCTATTAGCTAATTTGCAACTCTTGTCCCTGGATGGGCTTTAGAAAAAAGAATCAAGTAAAGATGGGGGAAAAAAAAAAAAAATATATACACAATAACCACATACATCAATGCAGAAAAATTATAAATACACAATTATAAATATTATAAATACACAAATATAACAGCCTGACTCACACTTAACACATAACATAACTCACATTTGCCTATTTCAGGCCTTCCTCCCTCCGTCACTCACTATAAACAAACATTTATTCCTTCCCTTCATTCACTCTCACTTTGCAGACAATTAATTCATACATGAGTACATTCTTGTTTATTTTTCAGCCAGTTTTTAATATTTTTAGTGAATGTTTTAAAGTCCGTTATTTTAATTTCATTTGGCATTGTGTTCCAGATGTGACTGCCCTTTATAGAGAATGCTGTTTGTCCAAATGTGGTTCTGCGGTGGAATATTTTACAGTTATTGTTAACAGAACTCCTGGTGGCTCTGCTGCTGTCCTGTCTTTGGACGAAACCAGCAAGTGGCTCGGGTGCTGATTTATGGAAACATTTGAACGTTAATTTCAGAAAACAGAGGTCAATGAAGCTCTCAAAACTCAATAGGTTGTATTTTTTTAAAACATTACAGTGATGCCACCTAATGGGCTTTTTGTCCAAGATTTTTAGGGTTTGATTATATAATGAACCTATATGTCTTATTGTGGAAGGGGCTGCTTGAGCCCAGACTGTCAAACAGTATGATATATGAGAAAAAACCATAGAATGCATATACAGTGCAGCTGCTTTGTAAGGTATGTAATATCTAATTAATTTAAAGCAGTTCAGATTTTTTTTTACTGTTTTTGAAATTTTCTTTATATGAAGATTAAATTTGAGTTGAGGATCTAGTACAATGCCAAGGTATTTGAATTCTGTAGCTAAACTGATGTCATGATCATGTATATTAACTTTAAAATGTTGCAGGTTACATTTTTTGATTGAAAAGCACATTGAGACTGTTTTCTGAAGGTTCAGCAATAGATGGTTCTTGAGGAGCCACTCTTGGACATCAACCATACTTGTAGACAGTACATCTGCAGCCTGTGCTGGAGTCTTGGCAGCTGTGTAAATAACTGCATCATCTGCATAAAGTTGGCATGTTGCAGCTGAGCAGTGTAACGGTAAGTCATTAATAAAAATGCTGAAAAGTAAAGGACCAAGAATGGACCCTTGTGGGATACCCATGCAGTTGTTTAAAAATGAGGATTTATCCTGGTGAACTTTTACACACTGTTCTCTATTCTGGAGATAAGATGCAAACCATTCTAATGTATTTGGGGAGAAGTTAAAAGATACCATTTTGGATAAAAGCAAACTGTGGTTTACAGTATCGAAAGCCTTTTTGAGATCTAGAAAAACAGCTCCTACCACATTACCCCTGTCCAAGGACTGTTTGACGTTTTCAATAAGGCAACAATTTGCTGTTTCTGTTGAGTATCCTGGTCTAAAACCAAATTGATGTGGATGAAGAAGTTGACTGTCTTGTAAGTAGTCTATCAGCTGTGTAGCTACAACTTTTTCAAGAACCTTAGATAGGACTGGTAAGATAGAGATTGGGCGGTAATTGCATATATCGTCTTTACTGCCTGATTTATGAACTGGTATGACGACAGCTTTTTTCCAGCCAGACGGAAATGTACTAGACCTAATGGAGAGATTAATGAGATGGGTCAGTGGTTTGATTAATATTTTGCTGTGCATTTTGAGAAAGGAGGTGCTCATATTGTAGATATCATTAGTTTTTGAGTTTGACAGTGTTTTAACAATACCAGCAATTAACTTCTCATTTACCTCATCGATGTGAAAAGTATCTGTTGGAAGTATGGAATTTGTGTTGTTGAGCACATTTGGCAGCACAAAAATTTTTGTTAAGTCTTCCACAGAGCCCACAAAGTGTGAATTAAATTCATTTGCCAAAGTAGCCTTGTCACTGACGGTCTTGCCATTGATTCTAAGTTCCTTTACCCCCTTCTGATCGTTTTTTTTATTAGTTAAGTTATTTAAATGCCTCCATAGGGAACTGTTGTTACCCTTTGCATGATCTATCAGTTTATTGTAATAAGATATTTTTGATTTTCGCAGCTCATGTACCACTTTATTTCTTAAACTTTTATACACAAGGTGATCATTTTGTAGTTTGGAGGTTAGTGATGTTTTCAGTGCATAGTCTCGTCTCTTCATAAGTTCTTATTTCATTATTTAACCATGGTAGGAAGCAATTCAGTCCCCTCACACTCCGGGAGAACAAAGGGATTTCTCCCACATGTCTTCTACGATCACAATCAAAATACATCGTCTGGGATCATGGGTCTTAAGAAAGCTCAGCAGACTGAGGAGGTGGACGATATTAAAAGGTCGCTTGACTTCTTAGCTGAAGAGATTTCTGCTGTTAAGCTGCAGCAACAAAAACATCCTGGGCCTGCTTGAGGAGGCGAAAGCGCTGTGGATCCAGAACGCCGAGAAGGACAAGAGGCTAGCGTATCTGGAGAGCAGAGTGTCGGACCTGGAGCAGTACACCCGGGTGAACGACGTGATCACTGGGCTCCACATTAAACCTCGGTCATACGCTCGGGCGGTGGCCGCGGACAGCGGAGGGAGGCTCGACGCACTGGAAGACGAATCCACGCAACAAGTGGCGGCCTTCCTGCAGTCTAAAGGAATCCAGCTGGACTATAACACTATTGAGGCCTGCCACCCTCTGCCCAGGAAAAACAGCGACAAACCAGCTGTGATCATGAGGCTTGTGAATAGAAAACAAGACCGCGCTGCTAAAACAAGGTAGGAAACTGAAAGGAACGAACATTTACATAAACGAGCACCTTACAAAAGAAAATGCAGAAAGCCAGAAAAGCAAGATACCTGAGAAAACAGAAAAGATTCAAAACACCTGGACATCAAACTGTAAAATACTGTACATAAAATTAAATTGATCACCTGAAGAAGCAATGATCATTAACATCCGAAATATTATGAACTGGAGTCGACAGCAACAAGAGACAATTGTAAGACACTGAAGGGATATACTCATCTGCAACAAGACATTTAATAACATGAAACAAAAGATCAACAAACAGGAACTGAAAATTTTTGAATATACAGCTCACAACCCACAGGACGTAGAATATAACAGACCCTGATAATTTATTTAGCTCCATCAATAACTGTAGTTACTACACGGATGAACAGTTTAACACAACGGTCACATCTGATGTCAATATTTCTATGATCCACTTCAACAGTAGAAGTCTCTATGCCAACTTTAATAGCATTAAAGATTATTTACATCAGTTTAAAGAGCCATTCAATATTGTGGCAATAGAGACGTGGCTCAGTGAAGAGAAAGGAGTGGATTTTACCATGGATGGCTATGAATTAAATTATATAAATAGAAAAGTGAAAAAAGGAGGAGTTGCAATTTATGTTGACAAGAGCTTGCAATACAAGGTTGTTGAAAATCTGTCAGTAACTGGATGATTTATTTGAATGCATTACAATAGAAATCTGGACAATGTGAAGAATGTAGTAGTGAGCTGTGTATATAGAACACCTGGATCAATCTGACTTATTTAAGGACTGGATGGAAAAAAACAATGTATGCAAAACTAAAAGTTATGTTCATCTGTGGGGATTTCAATATAGATCTGATGAATTCAAAACAGTTTGACAGAAGAATTTATCAACAGTGTACAGTATGGGCTTACATCCAACAATTATCGGACCTAGTAGAATCACGTCACACAGTGCCACACTAATAGATAACATTCAAACATTATGGAAAATATCAGGAGTGGGCTTTTATTGAATGACATCAGTGACCACCTGCCAATTTTTGTTGTCCATCAATGTGATTATAGGAAGAAAAAGTATACAAAAATATTAAATATAAAATAACCCAAGAATCTATGTATTCACTGACAAAGGAATTATTAATACAAGACTGGAAGATAGTTTGATGAAAGTGATATTAATAAAGCATATGATAATTTTTTACAAATATTTCAATCATTGTACAGTAAAAACTGTCCTATAAAACAATACAGTAACAGAAAAGAAAAATATTCCTTGGGTCACCAAGGGGTTAATAAATGCATGTAAAAAGAAGAATACATTATAAACAATTCATTAAGTGTAGAACGGTGGAGGCTGAGATCAAATATAAAAGATATAAAAATAAGCTTACTAATATGAGGACCTGTAAGAACGAACACTACAACAGAATATTAGAGGATAATAAAAATAACTTAAGAGGAATATGGCAAGTACTCAATGGGATTATTAGTAATCGACTTAAGAATGCTAATTATCCAGAATATTATTGAAAATAGCAATTTGATAAATATGGAGGATGTGGTCAGTGGTTTCAATAAGTTTTTTATAAACGGTCCTGAATTAGCAAAATCAAGAGTGACAACAGAAACAAAGTGGTTCTGTAAATGAAATGGAAGATAAAAATCCAAACAATCTTTTTGGGTGCAGTTACTGAAAGGAAATTATCGAGACTGTAAATTTAAGAAAAAAAAAAAAAAAAAAGACTTGTAACGATGGAGTGCCACCACTGTTATGATTTATTGTATTGTGTGATCATGTTATATTTGTAATGTTGGAAATGTTAGTATGATTATTTGTTAAAGTGCACAGTATTTTGGGATCTGTCTTTGTTTAATTTCAATGCCCTTGGGAGATTATTATGGTTAAGTATTTTGGTAAAATAATTGATAAATGATTTATTTCACATACCTTTGCCAACATGCTTCTTGTGGGTGTCCAGGCAAAAGACTCTTTGGAGGTTGAATGCCCTTTTATAGGACACCAGCAGGAAGGAAGCATGTATGGTAAGTTAGAGGGGTGGTTTAACATTTGTAATTAAGGGTTGGAACCATTTATTGGCTTATTTATATTGTTATTATGTTATTTATATTTACATTGTATATAGTTGGGAATTATTTATGTATTTTTAGATATTAGTGGGTATGTGTTAAGAATGGAAATGTTCATCGTTTTACCTGGGATTATGGTAGGGGCTAATCAGCCCTCATTATCTCGAATACTATATAACAGGTGTGGTTTATGATAAGGGGATCTCTTGTTGCATTATTATCCTTGGTATGCTTCTTGGTTGGCGAATTGTGTATTGTTGAAGAATCGTGTCGGATGTTCTGGAACTATTTACTGTAAGATTGAAATAAAAATGGACTAATTGAAATCTCGCGTCGCCTCGCCGCTACTTTGTTACATTTGGTGGCAGCGGTGGGATTTGAACCCACGCCTCCTGAGAGACTGGAAGTAGAGACTGAGTAGGAGAGACTGAGTAGACTCGCCGCTACTTTGTTACAGGACTGGAATGAAATTGACTTGACCATAGTGAAAAAAAGTAATTGAAGGAATTGTTAAGCCACTCACCCACATCTGTAACCTCATTTCAAACTGGTAAATTTCCAAACAAAATGAAAATGGCAAAAGTAAAACCTCTATACAAAACAGGAGACAGTCATTGTTTCACAACTTACAGGCCAGTCTCTTTGCTCTCACAATTCTCAAATACTTGAAAAAAAGTCTTCACTAAGACTGGATGATTTAATTGAAAAACAACCTCCTTACAGATAGCCAGTATGGTTTTAGAGCAGATAAATCTACATCTTTGGCACTGATCGAACTTAAATTACTTTTTGTATAGATAAAAAGTTTGCTGTAGGAGTATTTATAGATTTAAAGAAAGCTTTTGACACCATTGACCACAGAATATTACTAAGGAAACTGGAAAGGTATGGGATAAGAGGGGTAGGACTGAGTTGGGTGGAAAGTTATTTAAGTAAAATAATTTGTACAAATTGGTGAGCACAAATCACTCTTTATGGACATCACTTGTGGTGTGCCCCAGGGGTCAGTTTTGGGACCCAAACTCTATTATGTATATAAATGACATGCCAAGTATCAAAAATTCTGAAATTTGTTTGCGGATGACACAAATATCCTTTGCACTGGTGAGAATTTGCAGCAGGTTTTAGAGGTGGTCACAACTGAAATGAAAAGGTTAACGCAGTGGTTCAACAAAAATTCTCTCTAAATCTGAAAAAAAAAAAAAAAAACAAACCAAAGATTATGTTGTTTGGAAATAAAATAAATCATGAAATAATGGTAACGATAGATGATACCAGAATAGAAACAGTACAGGAAAATAAGTTTCTGGGGGTGACTCTAGACAAAATCTGCTGGAAACCTCACATCAGTCACATCCGGGCCAAGTTGGCAAAATGTATAGGGATACTGGGGAAGACAAGACACATCTTAGACTATAAATCATTGTTCTTACTGTACAAATCACTGTTTCTACCTTATCTTAACTACTGTGTAGAAATCTGGGGAAACACCTACAAGACCAACCTGCAGTCAATATGCACATTACAAAAAAGAGCTATAAGGATAATAATGTAGGATATAGACACCATACCAATTCGTTGTTTTTAAAGTCACATGTCAAAGTTCATTGATTTAGTTAAATTTAAGACAGCGCAAGTCATGTACAGGGCAATCAACTCCCAACTAATATACAAAAAATATTTAAAAAAAGACTGATTATAATTTGAGGGGAGACTTAAACTTTACAAAGCCCAAGATATGAACCACCAAGAAAAGTACGTGCATATCTGTCTGTGGGGTGGATTTGTTGAACAGTCTGGAGCCGGAACTGAAATTATGTACAAACAGAAACCAATTCACAAAGAGGTATAAACAGGATTTGCTGAAAGGATATATGTTAGAAGGGTAGTATTTATATGTACGACTCACTATGCTCACTCTGGGACACTATGGAATGGTGGGTGGGACAGTACTGTGTATATCTGTGTTGTTTGAGCCCGAATGACTGTAGCCAGCATTAGCTTACCCTCATCCTGCTCATCCATATGCCACCGGATTCAAATGTTGGACATTCCCGTTCGGACTCTGGTGCATATTGCAATTCCGCTATGGCACGCAAAAGTCTCCTGTACTTTTCCTCCGTGTTTTGTCTAGCCACACAGCCTTCACTGGCTCTGCCGTTTGGCCTTGACAAAAAGCCACAGAGTGAGCATTACAATCATCCTCTTCCGATCCGCCATCTTGTGTTTTGCCATTTTGTTTCCCGTGTTGTTCCGGAAAGGTGGCACCACCTCCTGGGAGGATTGCGCTGCCTCCCTCTCCCACCTACACCAAGTGGGACCTAGTGCAGTGGCAACCAGTGGACCGAACTGTACTGTCCCGTACCGAAATGGGCCGAAGTGACCCTAGTGGAAAAGGGCCTTATGAGACACATCTGACCTAGCACCTTCCTACACTGCTGCCATTTCCTCATCGAAACTCCACCCTTCTTTGTACCCCACTGGACCACCAGATTCTTCTGACTGCAAGTCAGCAAAAAAGGGTGACAAGGAGACATCCTTCTCCTGCTCAGCAATGAGCTCTTTGCAGGACATTTTAATTTCAACTGGAGAAGCTTTCTTTCCAGCCTCTACAAACTCATCCACCTTTTTCACAGGCAGAGTCAACTCCGTTTCCACAGAGTTGGTATCACAAAACAATCTTGGACTGACTCACCAGCATCCCCCATTAGCATCCCTATGCTCAAAATCAGTAATTGAGTTAGAGTCAGTATTGCACAATGTTGTCTGACAATCAACCAAAGAGTGATCCCGGACCTCTCCCATAATGCCATTGGACCTCCTCTTTGCCATAGCATGGCTAACGCCACAAGATGAAAAACACATCAGGGTGCCACTGTGGGTTGCAGTGGCTCAGGAGGTAGAGCGGGTCGTCTGATAACTGGAGGATTGGCGGTTCAAATCCCTCTCACCCCAGAGATCCTGCAGTTGTGTCCCTGGGCAAAACATTTTACCCAGCTTGCCTCCAGTGTCCATGACACTGGGTATAAGTGGTCAGGAGGCTGTTGGCATGGGTTGGCAGCCATGTTTCTGTCAGTCTGCCCCAGAGCAGCTGTGGCTACAGAAATAGCTTGCTGCTACCATTGTCTGGAGTGAATGAATAATGGATCCATTGTAAAGCGTCTATGAAAAGCATTCTATAAATCTGATGCATCATCATCATCATCATCATCATCTACTTAGCTAACACATCATGTTCTACTCTGGGCACATTAACAATTGGATTTGGGGCACAGACTTTGTCGCCAGCCAAATCATTTCCCAAAATGAATGTGATCCTTCAACAGGTATATCCTGCCTCACCGCAACTTCCACAGGACCAGTGACTATCTCAGATTCCAAGACTACGTTAAACAAGGGCTCCTGAAACATTCATCTCCACTCCTCAGAGCTTTGCAACCAGTTTCCATCTCCTTGGATCAAGGTAACACACCCTTAAGCAAGATGGACTGAGATGCACTGGTATCTCCAAGTATTGTCACTGGCTGCTTAGCATCATCTCCTGGCAGAGACAACCCCCTTGAATGTAAAGGGCCTAAATTCTGCTGGCACATCCCTTTTTAGAATCACAGTCTAACTACTTTTCAGTCAGTGGACTTCCTAGAATAGCAATGGTTTTAGACTTTTCAGTCTTTAACCAAACCTGGCATTCACGGACAATGACCTTTTGTGTGGTGGTAATGACACTACTTGACTTGCAGAAGCCATTTGAGTCAAAATGGACCATGGTTTAGAAGGGAGTGAGGGTGCCGAGTTGCTTTTGATATTGGTGCTTGGTTACTTAAATGACAAACTGGACTTGTGGGCAAGTGTAAACTCATTTGCCATCACAGCAGCTTTTTCCCAAGTGAGGTGTCTGTTGATTCGGGTATATGGCAACTTTCTCATGACATGTAAACTGCCCCAACATAATGAGTTTTTAATCCCTCCAGATCTTTTATTTTCTGATTTACACAATTGCTTGAATAATATATTTTGTGTTCTTGCAAATTCTGTATGAGTTTGAGAATCAGTTTTCAGCTTCCAAAACTGGTACCAATATGCTTCTGACACTAATTCTTAAGCAGGCAAAATGGCATCTTTGACAACATTGCAATAACAGTCACTATGCTAATGTTTCATGCATTCTCTGTCTGTATAACGTATAACAGCTTGTTATACATGCCATACATTCATTGATCGGACCTCTTGAGTCTTCTGAAGGCAGACCTGTCTCGGAATTTTCTTCCTTTCCTGAGCTCAAAACTTAATTCGGAGTCAAACTCCCGTTCCTAGACGTCAGTTTATTTTTTTTCTTCCTGTTAAACTTTTAAACCCACCGTTTTTGACCCTCATTTGCGGTGTCGGCGTGGCCATGCTGGGAAGAGCGATCTGGAGTGACATTTCAGAGCAGAGCTCATGCTGGATGGGTTTGAATCTCTTCATTTGTAAAGGACATTTCAAGAGTGCTGGGCGAAGGCATCCCACTCTGCTGCTCCTCAGAGAACCATCAAGCCCCCACCCAAACCCCCAACCAGGACCAAGTCACCAGGACCAGAACTTGTGCCACCTGTGCCACCTCTGACAGCTGCACCTGTGTACTGTGAAGTGCCTCTCAATAAATGTGTGTTTAGTTCAACACCTGGCCTCATCCTTGGTTGGTGATCTCGTCCTTGGCTCCTCATTATCAACATGATGGAATATTAATTATGCTCATTGTATATAAACAGTGTCAGTGGTTAGTGCTTCAATGTAATGGTGTGCTCAATATAGAAGACCTGGCTCCTTAAAGCAACACTATTGTTGGGAAGCTGGCGTCCATCCAGGAAGGACAGCATTTTCACCAAGGTGTTGCGGACGGGATCGCGGCTTGCTAACGGCATCTGTTCGGCTGGTGAGAGCTGTGGAGGCGGCAGGACGACGCAGCCAGTTAACGGCTTCTGCTCATCTGTGCGGGGCTCTGGAGGGGAGAGCGTGGAGGTGTCCCGGGCAGCAAGACGAGCACCGCGGGAGCCAAGTACGCCAGAACAGCAGTGCTTCGGTAGCTGGAGAGGAACGTGGCTGTGACACCTGTTCACCTGGATGAGCAGCCAGAGAGGTGTGGTGGTGATATCTGGGATGTGGACCACTTGCTTGGGGACTTCTCCTGCATATTCCATGTTTCAAGAACCGGGTGTTTTTCTGTGAGACATTTCAGTTCTGTGGCGTTCGGCTGGGCCGAGGCGGATTGGTGAAGGACGACGCTAGGTGGGATGACACTAGCTGCCGAGGGAGCCTTTGTTTCACCGGCAGATTCAGCTGTCAGGTGGTGACACCAGTTTGATCTTCACTAGCCGTCACTGGCCATCGGGAGAGCTTCGACCTCGCAGTTGGGTGACTGCTATAATTGACGGCGGACTAGCTGGCAGCCTCCACTAGCCATCGGACGTGCTTCGCCTCCTGTATTAAACAGGTGAGCCGCCTTTGATCCCAGTCTAGTCATTATGCCTCCAAAAAGGAATCAGGTAAATTGAGAGGAATTGGAGATCAAACTCATTAAATTTCATGACTGAAGAAATATCCAAGATAGCAAAACAACAAAACTTTGCTTATTGGCCTTATGGATCAAGTGTGTGAATTAAAGGCTGAAGTAAAAAAAAAAAAAAAAATTCTTAGAAAGACATGTGGATGAATTGGAACAATATACAAGAATGGATGATGTCATAGTGAGCGGTCTGAACACCAGACACCGCTCCTATGCACGTGTGACAGCACGAGTTGGTAACCAGGATAGGGAGGATGACACATTGGCAGAATCACACTAACAGCAGGTGTTAACTTTTCTCAAGTCTAAAAACATTGTGGACAGACTATTTTGGCTTGCCACACGTTACCTAGAAAAGACCGTAAAGAAAAACCAGCGATCATCCGATTTGTCAGCAGGAAAGCAAAAAATGATCTTCTGCGACAAGCAAAAAACAGGAACGCTGTCTACGTAAATGAACATTTAACAAAAAAAAAAAAAAAAAGAAGAACTCTGAAATGGCTAGACAAGCCAGGGCTGTCAGAAAACAGGGGAAAATACAATCAACATGGACAAAGAACTGCAAGGTGTGGATTAACCTGCTTGGCACTCCAGAAGCTAAAGTCATAATGATTAGAGAAATGGAGGAGTCAGACAAATTTAAACGTTAGCCCTGATGCAAGAGTAACAGTGCAGTGTGGAGATGTGTGGAAGGACGAGACTGAGTTTATTCCTCAGGTTCAGCTTTATTCACAATCACATCTCCAACATTCAAAAGCAGAGAAAGAGGATGAATTTTCTCACATCTGTCCTTTTACACCCAGGACATCAAACCTACAGTCACATGGCGTTTAATCAAACATACAGTCACATGGTACTTAATCCCAGTCACAATGCAGCTTCCCCCGATCTTAACACCATCTACCCCCTAGTCTCCTATGGTCAGGAAATCTCTCAAGGTCATCTCCTTGAAACAAAAGGCCAAATCTCACTCTGTTACCTCTAGGAGGCCCAGTCCCTTTGTTCCCATGAGACGTGAAGCACACAAACATACAGTGATATATCTGTGGAGCAAATGAAACTAACATATGTGCCCCACAGCAGTAAGATTATGAGTGGAGATTTGTGTTCTTTTCCCTTTGTGTCCATTGCTGACATAACTTTAACCAATCATCCTTCCTCATTTAATAATGGAAGTGCATTAGGGCAAATTGAAGCTGAAATCTTTGTCAATGTGGTTTATATTAATCATATATCCCATACCTACATATGTATAAGCATATTAGAATGTTTAGTGATTACATATGTGCAATGACCTCACGCCTCAGAACAGGACAAGAGGTCTCGACCGCCAGCGAAGATCAAAGAGCAGACTGAGTTGCAGTGGTGGAGACCAGATTGATCTCCCTGACTTCCCAGGGTCAGGTGGAGGAGACAGAGGACAATGGAGGAGATCGATCTCCCTGACCACCCAGGGTCAGGTGGAGGAGACTGAAGACAAAGGAGGGGGGGGATTAAGTTAATGTGGGATGTCAGCTTTGATATGCAATGTCTTTTGTTGTGTGTAGGTATAAGTATGAAGGTCTGAATGTGTTCGACCTCTTATTCTGCTTCTGCACAGAGATGAGACTTGTTAGAGGAGCGAAGCTGATATTAAACTTTGGTTTATAAATCATTTTGCCTCGTTATTTCAAGCTCTTCTACATTGGTGACCCTGACGCGAGGATGGAACAGAGACGTTCTCCCGCAATTGACTCAGAGGCAACCCAGGCAAGCGCCGGCGCCCATGCAGACAGGGGAACAGATGGACAACGTTCCCCCACGGCAGAAGCTACAGAGAGGGCTCAACCGGGCACCAGCCCCGCCGTGAGAGCGGAAGAAAGGCGCTCTCACCCGGCGGACACATCAGGGACAGCCCACACAAGCGCCGTCACCGTCAAGCTGCCAGCCTTCTGGCAAGAAGACCCGAGCTTGTGGTTCCAGCAAGCTGAGGCTCAGTTTGCACTGGCGGGCATAACTGCAGACGACAAAATTTTATCACATCGTCTCCAAACTCGACGCTGCCACGTCAAGATGTGCGTGGAGCATAATCCAACGGCCGCCCGCCCATGACAAATACAGAGAGCTTAAGGCGACCATCGTGGAGAATTTCGTCCCCTCAGCCGAGGAGAGAAGATCCTGGCGATCTACGGCCACAGAGGATGCAGACCCAAGGCCCTCATGGAGGACATGCTGCAGCTTAAGGAAGAGGACAACGACAACTTCCTTTTCCGATATATCTTCCTCAGCACTCTGCCGCCACACATGAGGGACGCTGGTCAACATGCAATGCAACACCCAGCAGGACTTCCGCGTGCTGGCCCGAGAGGCGCAGCGGCTCATCAACGCCTGCGGCGAACAGATGGCCACGGCAGCATCCGCAGATCTCAGTGTGGAAGCCCAGAGCAGCAGAGAACCACAGACAACTGAGTAGAGCACGCCCACCACGGCGGCAACACGACCAAGGCGCAGCAGGCGGAACGACCTCTGCTATTACCACTACCGTTTCGCCGAGAGAACGTACAAATGCGTGCCCCCCTGCAAATTCAAAAGTTCGGGAAACGCCAAAGCCGAGAGACCGTTAACAGCTGCGACTGTGAAAAATAAAACTACTTTGTGACTGACAGACACACCGGGAGACAGTTCCTGATCGACACCAGAGTTCAGCTGAGTTTTATCACCCCTTCCCACGCAGACCGGGCCATGTGTCCCCGGGGGAATGGAGCGATGGCAGCCAACGGCTCGATCATAGACACCTTCGGTGAAAGGAACCTGCCTCTTTGCATCCACGGCCGCAACTATAGATGGACATTTATTGTAGCAGCGGTGAGCTTTAACTTGTTGGGCGCTGATTTGTGTGCACATGGGTTGTTAGTCGATCTAGCAGAATCAGAATCAGGTTTATTGCCATTGTTCATGTAGTACACAAACTAGGAATTTGTCTCGGTACAATGCTGCAACATTAAACATGATAAGATAAAAGAAATAAACTATACATGTAATAAAGTGTAGGATAAGATTAAGTGATACTGGTCAACAGTTAAAATATATTAGCCAGCAGCAGATACTGTGGAGAACTATATAGTGCAGTCGGTAATGCAGGAAGAAAACAGTGATGATTGACATGAGTCTGGTTGAGCTGCTGTACATGGTGCACGAGAGTCAATAAGTCACTTAGTGTTCAGCAGTCTGATGGCAGAGGGGAAGAAGCTGTTCATGTGACGGGAGGTTTTAGTCTGGATGGACCGAAGTCTTCTACCAGAGGGGAGGGGGGCAAACAGTACGTGACCAGGGTGTGAGGGATCGGCTATGATCCGGCCAGCACGCCTCCGGGTCCTGGAGATGTACAGATCCTGGAGAGATGGGAGCTTGCAGCCGATCACCTTCTCAGCAGTGCGCACAACGCGCTGCAGCCTTAGTCTGTCCCTGGCAGTGGCTCCTGCGTACCACACGGTTATGGAGGTGGTGAGGATGGACTCGATGATGGCTGTGTAGAACTGCACTAACATCTTGGTGGGTAGCTTGAGCTTCCTCAGCTGCCGCAGGAAGAACATCCTCTGCTGGGCTTTTTTGATGAGTGAGCTGATGGTCGGCTCCCATTTGAGGTCCCTGGTGATGGTAGTGCCTAGGAAGCGGAAGGAATCAGCAGTGGTGATGGGAGAGCCTGAGAGGGTGAGGGGGGGCAGAGGGGTAGTGACTTTCCTGAAGTCTACAATCATCTCCACTGTCTTCAGAGCGTTCAGCTGCAGGTTGTTGTGGCTGCACCAGGACACCAGCTGGGCCACCTCTTTCCTGTAGACGGACTCGTCGCCGTTGGAGATGAGCCCGATGAGGGTGGTGTCGTCCGCAAACTTGATCAACTTGACAGACTGGTGGCTGGAGGTGCAGGAGTTGGTGTAAAGGGAGAAGAGTAGGGGGGAAAGTACACAGCCCTGGGGTGATCTGGTGCTGATGCTAGTATAGTCTGAGACAGTCTTTCCCAACCGCACATGCTGCCTCCGGTCCGTCAGGAAGTCGATGATCCACCTGCAGAGGGAGTCAGGCACGTTGAGCAGGGACAGCTTGTCCCGGAGCAGAGCGGGGCGGATGGTGTTGAATGCGGAGCTGAAGTCCACAAACAGGATCCTGGCGTAGGTTCCCGGGGAGTCCAGGTGCTGCAGGATGGAGTGGAGGGCCAGGTTGACTGCGTCGTCTACAGACCTGTTGGCTCGGTAGGCAAACTGCAGCGGGTCCAGGAGAGGGGTGGTGATGGACTTGAGGTGGGGCAGGACCAGGCGCTCAAAGGACTTCATGACTACAGAGGTGAGCGCTACAGGTCTGTAGTCATTAAGTCCAGTGATCCGTGGCTTCTTGGGGACAGGGATGATGGTGGAGGATTTGAGGCAGGACGGCACGTGGCATTACTTAAGGGAGGTGTTAAAAATGTCTGAAGACAGGAGCCAGCTGTTTCGCACAGTGTCTCAGGGTGGAGGGAGACACGCCGTCTGGGCCGGGGGCCTTGCGCGGGTTCAGTCTGGAGAACTGTTTGAGCACATCCTGCTCACTGATGATAAGGGGAGGGGGGGAGGAGGGGGGGTGCCTTAAATGAAGTAGGGAATGTGGAGGCTGTGGAGCTGGAGGGAGTTGGACACAGATGACGAGGTGTCAAAACGGGCATAGTGTTGGGACAGTCTTTGACAAAGGGCTTTGTCATCCTGACCTTTAGGAGCCTGAGGTCGATAGTTGGTGATTTGCCTCAGTCCTCTCCACACGGAAGCCGAATCATTAGCAGTGAACTGCTGCTGGAGTCTCTCTGAGTATAGAGATTTAGCCCTCTTCAGCTCTCTGTTAAACCGGTATTTAACCTCCCTGTAGCAGTCCCTGTCTCCACTTTTCAGCGCTGCTTCCTTCTCCTTCCTGATCTGTCTGAGCTTAGCTGTGAACCAGGGTTTGTCATTAGAGTAACTCACCCTGGTGCGTGATGGAAGAATGTTCTCTTCACAAAAGTGGATATATGAGTTCAGTGTCCGTGTACTCATCCAGATCATGCGTGGCTCCTTTAAACATGCCCCAGTCAGAAATTTCCATGCACGTTTCCAGCTTCTCCTCAGCATCGCTGGTCCGTATCTTCGTAGTGCTCACAACAGGTTTAGTGAGCTTTAATCTCTGTCTGTATGTGGGGATGAGGTGAACCATTACATGATCAGATAATCCCAGCGCAGCTCGAGGGACAGCGCGATATGCGTCTTTCACTGTGGTGTAACAGTGATCCAGTGTGTTTAATCCTCTGGTGGGGCATTTAATAAACTGTTTGTAGCGGGGGAGATCGTGGCTCAGATTGCACTGATTAAAGTCGCCAGCCACAATAATCAGCGCGTCTGGGAAACTCCGCTCTGTGTGTTGAATGTGATCCGCGAGCACGCGCTGAGCTTCGCGCGTGTCCGCGTCGGGAGGGGTGTACACAGCGATCATTATAAAAGAGGCAAACTCCCGCGGGGAATAAAAAGGCTTGCAATTGATAACGAGAAATTCCAGGGCAGGAGAACAGTGTTTGGAAATTACCGTTACATCAGAGCACCAGCTGCAGTTGATGTAGAAGCAGACTCCGCCTCCTGTGGTCTTGCCGGAAAGCTCTGTGTCACGATCAGCACGGAAGAGCTGGAAGCCGTCGAGGCGCAGCGCGCTGTCCGGTATATTTTCCCGGAGCCAGGTCTCAGTAAAGCAGAGGGCAGCTGAGGAGGCGAGGTCCTTAAAACGCATCAGCAGTCTCAGTTCATCTACCTTGTTAGAGAGAGAGTTGGTATTGGACAGAAATATGCCAGGCAGCGCCGTTCGCGAGCCTCTCCTGCAAAGCCGCACGAGAGCGCCCGCTCGTCTACCTCTCTTTCGCCGTCTCACTTTCCGAGCCAAGCAATAAACCAGATCGGCGGCAGGGGCTAGAAAAACTGGGAGGAGGTCCGTGGGGGTGAAAGTCCTGATATTTAGAAGTTCTTCACGGGTATAAGTGCAAGCAGACACACAATTGACAAAAACAAACAAAGAGCGCAGCGAAGCACCATGTCGACCGCTGTGGGCGCCATCTTGATGAGCAAATAGACGCTTTGTTAATGCACTGTCATTTTCTTCTATCCCCTGCTCAGCTCGAGTTTCTCCACCACCCGTGCAGGCCAACGTCACAACAGCAGGAGGTAAGTTTGACCAACTCCTCACCCAATTTCCAGCACTCAGTTCCCAAATTTTCAGCAACAGTAGCGAAACACGGGGTTGAACACTTCATTCCCACAACGGGCCCACCCGTGTTCGTCAAAGCTCTGCGACCAAGCTCGCCATAGCACGGGACGAGTTTGCCACCCTTGAAAAATTAGGCATTATTAGACGCTCGAAAAGGCCCTGGGCATCGCCACTCCACATGGTCCTGAAAACCAACGGTTCTTGGAGACCGTGCGGCGATTACCGCAGATTAAACAATGCGACAGCGCATGACCGCTACCCAATTCCTCACATCCAAGATTTCTCACTACATCTGGCGGGTGCGTGCATTTTTTCCTAAAATAGACCTGGTCCGCGGCTATCACCAAGTCCCCGTTCGAGCGGAAGACATTCCTAAAACGGCTGTAATAACCCCTTTCGGTCTTTTTGAATTTTTGCGGATGCCGTTTGGCCTCAAAAGGCGCTGCTCAAACCTTTCAGCGCATGATGGACGCGGTATTACGCGACCTCCCCTTCATGTCCGTCTACCTCGACGATATGCTGGTAGCCAGCCCGTCAGAGGAAGAACACGAACACCACCTCACTACAGTTTTTCAGAGACTAGAAGAGCACGGGTTAATAATCAACCCAGCCAAATGCAAATTCGGCGTGTCAAATTGATTTTTTGGGGCACAGTTTCACCGAAGGGGGCAGTCCCATTGCCAGACAAAGTCCACGCGGTAAATTTTCCACGACCACAAACGGTCAAATCGCTGCAAGAATTTTTGGGAATGGTGAATTTTTACAACCGTTTCCTCCCCCGTGCAGCTCAACTCATGCAGCCCCTGTATGCCGCGCTCAGAAAACAAAAGCCTTCCAACGTGGTCGAATGGACCCCGGAGCGCGAATGCACCTTCGCGGAAGTAAAAACTGCTCTAGCCACATTGTTGATTCACCCCGATCCCTCGGCCCGCATAGCGTTAACCACAGACGCTTCAGACCTGGCCATAGGGGCAGTCGTAGAACAACATGTTGGCGGAACCTGGCAACCTTTAGCATTTTTTAGCTAATCTTTAAACCAAACCGAGTGCAAATACAGCACTTCTGACAGGGAGCTGCTAGTGCTTCATTTATCCATCCGCCACTTCCAGTTCTGGTTAGAAGGGTGGCGTTTCACGGCTTTTGTAGACCACAAACTGCTCACTTTTGCGATGGCTAAAATTTCAGAACCATGGTCAGGCAGGCAACAAAGACAGCTAGCTGCAATTTCAGAGTTCACCACAGACATTCAACATGTGGCAGGCAAACTTAACGTGGTAGCAGACTGCCTCTCGCGCGCTGTGACATTGCCAGAGCACGAGGAGACAGATTATACTACCTCAGCCGCAGAACTCTTCGCCAACGCGGACGCGGCCCCAATTCACGTAGGGATAGATTACGCAGCCATGGCAGAGGAACAAAGCAGCGACGCGGACGTGCGCGCGCTCCTGTCTGGACCAACAGGGTTAAGACTGGAGGAAAGGGGTTTACATGACTGTGTACCCCCCCTAATCTGCGACGTTTCAACCGGCCGACCTCGCCCGGTAGTCCCAGCTGCATGGCGCCGCCGCATTTTCGACTCGGTTCACTCCCTCGCGCACCCAGGGGTGCACGCCTTGGTTAAAATAGTCGCCGAAAAGTTTGTGTGGCCGGGCCTGCGCAAAAATGTAAAGGAATGGGCAAAAACTTGCATGTCTTGTCAGCGCGCCAAAATACACAAACACACAAAAGCCCCTCTAGAGCCTTTTCGAATCCCAGCTAGAAGGTTTGACCACATTCATGTCGACCTCGTGGGACCACTACCTTCGTCTCAAGGCTTCACACACCTGTTAATGATAGACCGTACTACACGCTGGCCTGAGGCGGTCCCTCTGGCGTCAACCACAGCGGCGGAAGTCACTCGCGTTTTTTTTTTTTGACAAACTGGGTGGCACGTTTCGGCGTCCCATCGGACATCACGTCTGGTAGGGGGCCTCAATTTGTCTGAGCTCTGGTCAGCAGCTTAGGGGCGACAATTCACCGCACCACCGCTTATCACCCTCAGGCTAATGGGTTATGCGAGCGTTTTCACAGATCTTTAAAGGCCGCCCTCAGGGCCTCGCTAACAGATACAAATTGGGTAAATAAACTTCCCTGGGTTTTATTGGGGTTGCGTGCTGTGCCTAAAGAGGATCTAGATGCCTCCCTAGCAGAGTTAGTTTTTGCACAACCTCTCAGACTCCCAGGTGAGTTTTTACCAGAGAACCCAGAGCCTGGGCATCTTCCAACCCTGAGGCCTTTAGGCAGCAACGGACCAGACACTCTCCCCGGACCGGCACATCACTCTTTTCCATGGATTTTTTGTCCCAAGCTTTAAAAAACACCGAGTTTGTTTTTGTTAGGCATGAAGCTTTAAAATCAACCCTCCGTCCACCATATGACGGACCATTCAGAGTGCTGGAACCTGGTGATAAGCATTTTGTGCTTGATTTAGGGACAAAAGAAACAGTCAGCATTGACAGATTTAAACCTGCTTTCTTGTTGAGAGACGAACCTGCACGGGTGGCGAGGGCACCTCGGCGGGGTAGACACCCCCCCACCCCCAAGAAAAAAGACTCAGCCCCCCTGCAGGGAACAAATAACCATTCTCCTCCCCAAGCTGCAGATTCCTTACAGAAAGGTCCCACCAGGACGCCAAAGCGGACCTACAGCAGATTTGGAAGAAGACTAAAACCCAGACGGCACAGGGACTGATGCAAATTAACCAAGAGTTGTTAACCATGTTATCAGATTGTGCCGTGACAGTTTTAAGGCTGATTTGTGATATGCTCCTGTAGAGAATTCAGTGGTAACTATAACAGTATAGTAATGACTGCTGGAAAGATTCTTCCTTGTTTTCCCTGTCAAGAGGTTTAACAGTATAGTATGTCATAGAAATTATCTTAAACTGTAGACTTACTTTGATTGTCCTTTTCTTAGTCGTTTGGGGGGGGCTGTGGTTTATATTAATCATATATCCCATACCTACATATGTATAAGCATATTAGAATGTTTAGTGATTACATATGTGCAATGACCTCACGCCTCAGAACAGGACAAGAGGTCTCGACTGCCAGCGAAGATCAAAGAGCAGACGGAGTCGCAGCGGTGGAGACCAGATCGATCTCCCCGACTTCCCAGGGTCAGGTGGAGAAGACGGAAGACAAAGGAGGGGGGATTAAGTTAATGCGGGATGTCAGCTTTGATATGCAATGTCTTTTGTTGTGTGTAGGTATAAGTATGAAGGTCTGAATGTGTTCGACCTCATTCTGCTTCTGCACAGAGATGAGACTTGTTAGAAGAGCGAAGCTGATATTAAACTTTGGTTTATAAATCACATCGCCTCGTTATTTCAAGCTCTTCTACACTGGTGACCCCGACACGAGGATGGAACAGACGTTCTCCCGCAATTGACTCAGAGGCGACCCAGGCAAGCGCTGGCGCCCATGCAGACAGGGGAACAGATGGACGACATTCCCCCATGGCAGAAGCTACAGAGGGCTCAACCGAGCTCGTTATTTCAAGCTCTTCTACAGTCAATACTCAACAGCAACCACAAGACATTTTAGGAGATATTGACCCAGACAATAACTATTTTAATCATTAATAAGTGTTTATTTTATGATGAAGGTTCCAAAGTTGTCATAGCCAGGAGCGGTACTGGGGTTAAGCTCCCAGTGCTCATAAAATGCTCCTTATGGCGTGCGTCTCGAAAAGCCTCTGACAACTAAGTCCAACTCCTAGCCTGCCTGTGTGGTTTAGTCTCCAAGCCTGGCGGAACTGCTTTTACCAATAAGAGAAGGGGTGAGGGCGGATCTCCGGCGAATTAAAACCAGATGCTTCGGGTAGATGGTGGCTCGTCAACCTGGGAAGGTAGCCCATCTAGGGGAAGGTAAACCCTGATTTCAAACCTCTGCTGCCTTGCGGCACAACCGGTCACGGGAAAGGCTTCGGGAGTCAACCCTGAGGAAAAATCCGGAGTCGGAGCCCCTAAGGCAGTTCTCTCTTGTGCTCAACATCGTTCTGGCAGCTGCTGCGACGACGCTGGTGCCAAACTATAGCAGCCCTGCTGTTCCTTTGGATTCATCAGTGACATGGAGAGGGGGGACATGCTGCATGGGTAACATCTTGTCCTTCATATCTTCCTGCCCAGGCTCGAATCCTACCAACGCTGGAAGGTAGAACACCGGTGCGCATCGGCCTGTTCAGCCACAGGTGGTGCCGTTCCAGCAGAGTAAACGTTTAGGATTCTCTTCCATGGTCATCATAGACCGACGATTATGATGAACAATTAAATGGAATTACGAATTTGGATCAGACATTGACAATACATATTAATAGGAGTCTCTATGCAAACTTTGATAGTATTAAGGAGTTTTCAAATCAATTTAACACACCATTTAGGATTATTGCAATAAGTGAAACATGGATTAATTTAGAAAAAGATGTAAATTTTGAACTATATGGATATGAGATGTACACACAAAATAGGAAATGTAAAAGTGGTGGTGGGGTGGCACTGTACGTTGATAGAAAATTAAAGTAAAAAAGTGGACAGCATGACATCAACAGTGAATGAAAGTATGGAATGTTTAACAATTGAGATTACTATGGAAAGTAAAAAAACATAAAAGTTGTATATATAGAGCACCAGGATCTGATATGGAAAAATTTAGAAATGGATGGAAAAGGTGTGCAAATATAAGACAAAAAGATTTCTGTTTGTGGTGACTTTAATATAGATTTAATGAAAACAAAACACAAACCAACTGAAGATTTTAGATACAATGTATAGCTTAACCTTATTTCCAAAGATTACAAAACCTATGAGAATAATGACACTGTGCTACCCTGATAAACATTTTTACCAATATTCTTGAATATGGCGAGTGGTATACTAATAAGTGATATTAGTGACCACTTGCCTGCATTTGTTTCTTGATGTTAATTATCTCGTCGCCATCATCTCTCACTCACTCTTCAACTGCTGCTGGACACAGACTCTTGTGTCCCCCTTCTCTGAGAGCTGTGGGCTCGCTCCCGGCGCGCATGCACGGCGCCGGGAGCGGAGCTTGTGACGGCTGGATGATATAATTAAACCTACTTAAAACCTTCAACAACGCTTTAATTTATTTCATGCCGCCGCACTGGTGACGAGACCAGAGGTGCTTTGAGGAGCTCTGAGACCTGAACCGAGACTTCCTGGTAAAACTGTTCTAAAGTCTTCTGTTGGACACCAGCAAATGTGAGGAATATTTGAGAGACAACTAAGCTGACCCGGAGAAGGTTCTGATTCCGTTTCTGGTCACAAAGTGGATTAAAAGGACGGTGAAACAAGCTGGCACAAGATGGTGGAACCCACGCGTCCTGGCTGGAATGGCTCTGTGGAGGCTCCGGAGGTAAAACTGTCTCGTTTAAAACCTGAAGTATATAAGACTACTGAGGGGAAAATAATTGTTGAGGATGAGATCGTCTTATTGGCCTCTAATACTTTTGACTCCGAGTGGATTGAGGCCTCGAAAAAAGTGCTGTTTGAGCTCTGCCCCACTACACAAAGGTGTGTTACACACAAGGGGGCCCAGAAAGATGTAAATAATTTAAAGAGTTGCCTTAAGGTGATGAATGAATGTGGTGAAAATCTACCTAGATTTGTCTCATTACCTGGATGATTTGCCGCTGGTTACATTTTCCAGCCTGGACTGCTCAAGCCTACTGAGGAGAATGGAGCAGTTACATGCAGAGGTTTGTGCCATGAAAAACCATGCTGTTACAGAATAGCTCCAGTGAAGATCTACGCACGATAACTTCGGATATTGCCCGACGTGTAAGTGGCCTGGAGCAGTCTGCTGTACGGGCCGTGGATAAGGAGGCGCCCGCCCTGGGAGGGCCTGTATCACGACCCGCTGATGTCGGAGCGGAGGAGGGGGCCTGCCCGATGATCGATTCAAGACCTGGAGATGCACGGGAATCTCACTTGACCGCTGGAGAGAAGGCTTCGGATGTGAATTCGGACCCGGTGGATCAGCCTATAACCGGAGAAAATTCTGGAACAGTAGCCTCTTCACCAGGATCTCCAACATGGAGTCAAGTAGTGAAAAAGGGACGAAGACGAACTGAGCGCACTGCGGATAAACCCAAGCCATCCTCTGCTTCAAACAGCCGCAGGAATAAAGGCAGCAACACGACTCCTGTTGTGGGTACGGGCTCTGGTAATATTAAAACAGTTCGGACCAAGACGGTGAGTGTGTTTGCTACCCGTTTTCATTGTGATTTGGAAGCCAACACTTTATCTGCATATCTTAAAGATAAGCTTGGACGAGAAGTTTTGTTAGAAAATCCTCACTGGGAACGGCAGGGTTGGCTCGTTTAAAGTAACGGCGGAATGCTCTGAGGTGGGGGACATGTACCAGCCAGAGCTCTGGCCAGAGGGCGCATTGGTGCGGCGATATGAGCCCCGGGGGGCTGGAGCTAGTGGAGCGGCTGCTGTGGAGAATATGTGGGCACCCACGCATGATGGTGATCTTTCTTAACTCTTCCTCCTTTTTTGATGGGTATTCAGATCATGTCTTACAACTGTCGTGGCCTTAAATTGGGGCAAAGTGCTGGGGAGAAAGCTCGCCGGTTAGTTATTGACAATTTATTGAACAATTGTGATATTTTGTGCCTTCAGGAGACGTTTTTCAGAACCAGACTTGGAACGTCTGAACTGTCTTAACCCCGATTTCCATGGTGCTGGGGAGTCTACAACTGACCTCAGCAAGGGGATTATCAGGGGGAGGATACCTGGAGGGGTGGCTGTCCTCTGGAGAAAGAAGCTGGACTCCTTGATAAGAGTGGTCCGACTTGGTGTAGACTGGTGTATTGGTGTGCAGTTTAATTGTAATGATAAGGAATTCCTTATTATTAATGTATATACGCCATTTGAGTGTCAACAGAATGAGGATGAATATTTAAATAAGCTTGCCTTTATTAATTCTTATATGCAAGACTATAATAATACTTGTATTTTTATTATGGGGGACTTGAATGCAGACATATCTGACACCGACTCCTCATTTGCAAAACATATGCATCATTTTTGTTATGAGAATAACTTAATCTTGTCAAGTAAGGTACTAATGCCTCCTTATAGTTATACCTATATAAGTGAGGCTTGGCACACTACGTCCTGGCTAGATCATTGCATCAGCACTGGTGATGCACATGCTTCTTTGGGTGGCATGAGTATTTATTATGGGTTAGCAATGTCTGATCATATACACCATTTGAGATGATAATTAATGTTGACTGTCTACCTGCACTTTGTCAAAATGTCAGTCAGGATGAGGTGGGAAAATTAGACTGGGACACTGAGGAAGAAATTGTAGAATATTGTGTTCGTACAGATAAATCCTTGAGTAAAATATGTCTTCCTAGAGATGCTGTCATGTGCAGCAATGTGAACTGTAGCATTGTTGAGCATAAGAAAGACCTTTGTAGTTTGTACAATGCTATAGTTAACTCCCTGTATAAGGACAGTAAGCCTTATTATAAGAAAATACGTAAAACACATAATGTTAGACCTGGCTGGAATGAGGCCATAGCTGTGCCTTATTCTGAAGCTCGGGAAGCATATAAAGCATGGGTGGTGGCTGGGAGACCCAGACAAGGGCCAGAATTTGAGATGAAGAAATGTACAAATGCAAAGTTTAAGTATGCTTTTCGTCATATTTCTAAAAATGAGCAGCTAATGAGAAGTAATTTCTTGGCCAAGAAATTGTTAGATAAGAATGTCACAGATTTTTGGAAGGAGCTTAGATGGATTAGTAACAGTAAAACGTCTTTGCCCTGTACCTTGGAAGGCATTTCAGGTACAGAAAATATTGTGGATCTGTGGCGGCAGCATTTTTACTCATTTAATTCAACTAAGGATGGAACTTATAAGGTAGGGAAAGTAGAAAGGGACGATTCGCTCCTGACTGACACTCATGCAGTGACCAAAGCCATTAGAGAGCTATCAGATAAAGCTAGTGGTTTAGACTGCATTTCTGCTGAGCATCTTAAATATGCTAGCTCAAGAATTGCTCCTCTTCTTGCAATCTGTTTCACCAGCTCCATGATTCATGGGATGTTACCAGAATCTTTGTTTTGTTGGTACCAGTCATTAAAGATAAAGCTGGTAAGCTGTGTAGCCTGGATAATTACAGGCCCATAGCTATAGCCAATATAATAATATCTAAAGTACTGGAAAAAATCATGTTTGAAAAATTAAATGTATTCATCAAATCTACTGATCATCAATTTGGATTCAAACCCCATCATGGAACAGATCTGTGCATATATAAGATAAGATAAGCCTTTATTAGTCCCACAATGGGGAAATTCCAGGATTGCAACAGCATAGGGATAGCAACACTCAGAGCAACAATCAGAAGGCAAGAAAAAAACAACATCTAGTAAACATATGTCCATATTACTATAAATGTATATATATAGACAGTGCAGAGCATTATGGTTGGTGAATGTGCAGCAGAAAGTCTAAGCTCTCTCTCCGCGGATGCAGCGGGCCAGCTGGAAGTCTTTGGGCATGATGGTGACCCCCTTAGCGAAGAAGAGACCACCAGGTGGGCCTCGCTGGTCTCCTGCAGAGCCATGACGGCGAAGCTCAGGAAACGCAGGACGGTCTTGAAGTCCTGAGCGATCTCCCTCACCAGGCGCTGGACGGGCAGCTTACGGATGAGCAGCTCCGTGGATTTCTGGTAGCGACGGATGTCTCTCAGAGCCACGGACCTGTGACGGCGAGGCCTCTTCACTCTGCCGGTGGCCAGAGCGCCTCTCCGAGCAGCCCTGGTGGCTAGCTGTCTCCTGGGGGGCTTCTTCCTCCAGTAGATTTTACGGGCGGTCTGCTTGGTTCTTGCCATCGCTCTTTATTATTCTGTCTTATATTTCTTTCACGCCGCCTAAACTCCAGCCCGGCACCCGCGTCGTTTTCGCTACAGCTCCCGGTATGTCGAGTTTCCCATTAGCACCGGGCGGCGGCCAAGTGCTAGCTAGCACTAGCTCCTCCCCGCTGTAACGTCTCCCGCTGCAAACCGTGGCTCCGTCCGCCGACCCGGGAGACCCCCGGGGCGATCCGTGCGTCCGTGATATATATACAGAGTGAAAGGTGTAGAAAGAAGAAGGAAGATTAAAAAAAAAAGGCTGTTGCAACAGGCAGCCGACTCGTGTGGCGCCGCCGGTCCAGCGGAACCGGAATATATGCTTTAAAAGAAATTATAAGTAAGTACAGAAATCAAAATTCTTCAGTTTTTCTGTGTATTGACGCCTCCAAGGCGTTTGATCATGTTAATCACAGGATATTGTTTAGGAAAGTGATTGACAGGGGGGTTCCCAAGTACTTAGTACGTATCCTGATTTACTGGTCTGCACATCAGAAGATGCTGGTGAAATGGGGGAAGAGTCATTCATCCCCATTTGGTGTGAGCAGTGGTGTCAGACAGGGCAGTATATTGTCCCCTATTCTATTTAATCTTTACATGGATGAGTTGTCAAAGCAACTGAATGCCTGTAAAACTGGGTGTATAATAGGGAATAAGTTAGTGAATCATTTTATGTATGCTGATGATCTAGTTATTCTCAGTCCAAGTAGTGCTGGTCTTCAGGAGTTATTAAGAGTGTGTAGTGCTTATGGAGAGGAAAATGACAAAATATAATACAAATAAGAGTTGTGTGCTGATTTGCGGCACTAAAGAAGATTTGTTAATGAAATTCCCTGTCTTTGAATTGGCAGGTAGGGAATTAATTGTCAGGGATAAAATTAAATATCTGGGACATTTTATTAATGATAGAATGACTGATGATATTTTCAGACAACGCTGCAAAATCTACATGCAAGCAAATATTCTTGCACGCAGATTTGGTTTTTGTTCAGATGAGGTGAAACTGGTTCTTTTTAAAACCTATTGTACACCTTTATACACTGCTCATTTATGGATAAACTATAGGAAACAAAGTATGCAGAAATTACAGGTTGCTTACAATGATGCCTTAATTTTACTTAAAAAGCCTCGATGGTGCAGTGCTTCCGAGTTATTCGTCTCATCACGTGTAAATACTCTGCATGCAGTAATAAGGAATCTTATGTATAAATTCATCTGTCGACTTGATGCATCTAGAAATGAAATCATTCAAGTCATGTCTAGCATTAAGCTCAGTTCTATTCGCTGTCAGTCACAGTTTAGAAGGCATTGGTACAGTTGTCTTTTTAAAGTCTGTACTGTCTTTGTACTTCTTAGTTGTGTCTTAGTGTTTTTTGTAACTTTGATTGTTTCAACTGTCTTGTTTTTTACTTTTTTTTGATGGACCTTGAGTCTGGAATAAAGTCTTTGATTGATCGATTGATATGGGGCTAATGAGAGTAAGAATAATAATAAACCATGTAATGTGGGACACGTGGGTTTCATATGCTTCACATGTATATTACTGTATGCTTCACGTCTCAGAGGAACAAAAGGACTGAACCTCCTAGGGGTAACAGGAGGATGTGAAATCTGGCCTTTTGTATGCAAAGAGATGGCCTTGAGGGATTTCCTGACCACCAGTGACTTTAGGTTAAGGTGAGAAGACCTGGAAGGAGATGCATTGTGACTTGGGATTAAAAGACAATGTGACCGTGTGCTTTGATGTCCTGGGGTATAAAAGGGACAGATGTTGGGGAATTCACTGTTTTTTGGATGTTGGAGAACGTGAATAAATCGGACTTGTGAAATAAACTCAGCCTCGTCCTTCCACACTCTCCACACTGGTGACCCTAAGACGTATCATGAGCAGAAGTAATTCTCCCGAGCCAGACTCGTCAGGAGCCAGCCAAATGAATGCAGCCACAGTTCAGCTACCGGACTTCTGGCAGAACAATCCGCGCTCCTGGTTTAATGCGGTCGAGGTGCAGTTCAACCTCCGGAGGATTTTGGTAGACGCCACAAAGTTCTACCATGTGGTTTCAAAGCTGGACAACCACACAGCCCAGCGGGTGGAGAGCCTGATCAACCAGCCACCAGACAGCGACAAGTACAGCGCGTTGAAGGCTGCACTCATCCGTTACTTCACCCCCTTGGTGAAGGAGCGAGCAGAGGGGCTCCTGGCGCTGACTGAATTTGAGAGCGACAGACCTGTGGGCCTGATGGAGAAGATGTTGAGGGACTCTGAAGATGATCACTTCATCTTCACCCACCTTTTCCTCAGGACCCTACTGTCAGCGGTGAGAGTGACCCTGGCCAGTTCACCACTGTTGGCCCGACGAGACTACTGCGAGCTGGGCCAGGAGGCGCAACGACTCGTCAACGCCAATAAACAGTGCGCGGCTACGGCTGCGGCAGCGGAGCTAGGCGCAACGTCCGGAGATGGCAGGGGGCCAGAGGCTGCAGCACCAGACGCACCGACGACGGTGGCGGCAGGGGCCAGGAAACACGGAGCAGACGACGTCCTTTGCTTCTACCATCGCCGCTTCGCAGAGAGGGCACGTAAGTGCATTCCACCATGCCACTTTAAGCGCTCGGGAAACGCCAAGACCGGGGGTCGGTAGCAGCAGCTGTGGCCCTCTGAGAGGAGAACAAGCTGCTCTACCTGAAGGACGCACGCTCGGGGAGGCATTTCCTCGTGGACACAGGCTCCCAGCTGAGTTTCATCACACCTTCCTACACTGACCGGCTGGCGCCTTCCAGTGGTCCCGGGGTGTCAGCAGTGAACGGCTTGGCGATTAAGACCTTCGGTGAGAGGACTCTGCTTCTGTCTTTACACGGCCGTACATTCGAGTGGACTTTTGTCATAGCGGCAGTCAATTTCAACATGTTAGGGGCTGATTTTTTTGTGCTCGCATGGTTTGTTGGTCGATCTTGCTAACAGACACCTGGTTAATGCACTATTCTATTCCCTGTACAGCTCGAGTGGCCCTGCCAACAGCACAAGCCAACGTCACAGCTGCAGGTGGTAAGTTCCACACACTCCTCACTCAGTTCCCAGCACTCACGGTCCCAACATTTTATTACTACCACCGGACCGCCCGTTTTTGCAAAAGCTCGGCGCTTGGATTCAGCTAAACTGACCATAGCGCGCGAGGAGTTTGCCAACCTAGAAAGGTTGGACATCAGGCGTTCGAAGAGCCCATGGGCTTCACGGCTTCACATGGTCCCGAAAGCTGATGGCTCATGGCGACCTTGCGGTGATTTCCGCAGGTTGAACAACGCTACAGCGCACGACCGCTACCCGATCCCGCACATCCAAGATTTTTCAGTTCATTTGGTGGGGGCGCACGTTTTTTCTAAAATAGACTTGGTACACGGTTACCACCAGGTCCCAGTGCGTGCTGAGGACATACCCAAAACAGCGGTAATAACTCCTTTCGGGCTTTGAGTTTTTGCGCATGCCGTTTGGGCTTAAAGGCGTGGCGCAGACGTTCCAACGCATGATGGACGCGGTGTTGCGATCTCCCCTTCGTGTTAGTCTACCTGGACGACATATTGGTAGCCAGCGTGTCCGAAGACGAACACGAAAACCACCTCATGGCAGTTTTCCGGAGGTTGGCAGAGCACGGGTTAATAATCAACCCAGCGAAGTGTCAGTTCGGGGTAGCGCAGATTGATTTTTTGGGGCATCGCGTCTCTCCAGAAGGAGCGGTTCCTCTGCCTGACAAAGTGCGCGCAGTAACAAATTTTCCCCAGCCACAAATGGTCAAAGCATTACAGGAGTTTTTGGGAATGGTAAATTTTTATAACCGTTTCCTCCCCCGCGCAGCGCAGCTCATGCAACCATTGTATGCTGCACTAAAAAAGCAAAAACCCACAAATAAAATCAAATGTCTCCGGAGCGAGAATTCTCTGAAGTCAAAACAGCCCTGGCAAACGCTGTGTTGTTGGCACATCCAGTCCCAATGGCCCACATGGCGCTCACTACTGACGCGTCAGATGTGGCCATAGGGGCGGTCGTGGAACAGTATGTAGCCGGAGCCTGGCAACCACTCGCCTTTTTCAGCAGGACCTTGCGCGATAGCGAATGGAAATACAGCGCATTCGACAGGAGTTGTTAGCTCTCCACTTGGCCATTCGCCACTTCCAGTTCTGGCTGGAGGGATGCCGTTTCACTGTGTTCGTTGACCACAAGCCGCCAACTTTCGCGATGGCCAAGATTTCAGAACCTTGGTCGGGCCGGCAGCAGAGACAGCTGGCCGCGATATCGGAGTTTACTACCGATATCCACCATGTGGTGGCGGACTGCCTCTCGCGCGCCGTGGCGGCTCCAGCCCGCGTAGGGGTAGATTCTGTAGCCATGGCCGCGGATCAGGTTAGCGACGCGGAAGTGCGTGCAGCCCCAGGCCGCGTGGGGATAGATTCTGCAGCCATGGCGGTTAGCGACGCGGAAGTGCGCGCGCTCCAGTCTGGACCAACAGGGTTAAGGCTGGAGAACAGGGTGCTGCAAGACGGTATCCCCCCCACCCCCCAATCTGCGATGTCTCCACTGGGCGACCGCGTCCTGTGGTACCAGCCGCGTGGCGCCGCCGCGTTTTTGACTCGATCCATTCTCTGGCGCACCCGGGAGTGCGCGCGTCGGTCAAAATGGTGGGAGAGAAATTTGTATGGCCGAGCCTGCGCAAACAAGTTAGAGTGGGTAGCAGCCTGCGTGGCTTGTCAACGAGCCAAGGTTCATAGACACACGAGAACTCCCTTGGAGCCGTTTCATATTCCAGCTAAAAGGTTTGATCATGTCCACGTGGACCTCGTAGGCCCCCTCCCGCCTTCACAGGGGTGCACACATCTTCTGACAATGGTTGACCACCACACGCTGGCCAGAAGTGGTCCCGCTGTCGTCAACCACAGCTGAGGAGGTGGCGCACGCGTTTAACGGCATGGGTAGCACATTTTGGAGTCCCGTTGGACATTACGTCCGACAGAGGCCCTGAATTTGTTTCCGAACTTTGGTCAGCGATGGCCCGCAGCCTGGGGGCAACGATCCACCGCACAACCGCGTACAACGATCCACCGCACGACCGCGTACAACCTACAGGCTAACGGGTTATGCGAACGTTTTCACAGGTCATTGAAGGCGGCTCTCAGAGCGTCGCTTACGGATGCAAATTGGGTGGACAGGCTACCATGGGTTTTATTGGGGTTGTGTTCTGCACCTAAAGAGGATTTAGAAGCCTCCCCAGCTGAGCTAGTTTTCGCACAGCCACTTCGGCTGCCCAGGAAATTTCTCCCAGATAATCTGGCGCCAGAGTGCTCCCCGGCTCAGTGGTTACAGAGTAGCACGGGCCCGAGCACACTACCTGGCCCCGTTCACCAGTTTTCCGCGTGTTTTTGTGCCTAAAACTTTAAAAAATGCGGAGTTTGTTTTTGTCAGACATGATGCCCATCGCCCACCGTTACGACCACCTTATGATGGACCATATAGAGTGCTGGAAACAGGGGATAAGCATTTTTTGCAAGATTTGGGGGGCAGAAAAACGATTGACAAACGGGCTCAAACCCGCTTTTGTGGTAGCTGACAAAGGTGTGCAGTTTGCTAAGGCTCCTCGGCGCGGCAGACCCCCTAGAGAGCATTCCCCAGAACACCCACAGAGATTGACTAACAGTTCTTGTCCTCAGGCAACCGCTTCCCAGCAGGAGGGCGCCGCGGAGGTGGTAAAGCATGCTTGCAGCAAATACGGGAGAAGACTGAGGCCCAAGCGGCACGTAGACTGATGTGTAGGGATTTTATTATGACATGCAATCTGTTAGTATGTTGTTCCATCTTAGACGTTTCGGGGGGGGGGGGGGGTCATGTGGGACACGTGGGTTTCATATGCTTCACATGTATATTACTGTATGCTTATTGTATGCTTCACGTCTCAGGAACAAAAAGGACTGAACCTCCTAGGGGTAACAGGAGGATGTGAAATCTGGCCTTTTGTATGCAAAGAGACGACCTTGAGGGATTTCCTGACCAGTGACTTTAGGTGGAGGTAAGACCTGGAAGGAGATGCATTGTGACTTGGGATTAAAAGACAATGTGACTCTGTGCTTTGTCCTTTGGTATAAAAGGGACAGATGTTGGAGAATTCACTGTTTTTTTGGATGTTGGAGAATGTGAATAAAATCAGACTTGTGAAATAAACTCAACCTCGTCCTTCCACACTCTCCACAGTAAAAAGGTTATCTATAAAAGAATACGAACAGAAGATATAATCAATGATTTAAAAAAATAGACTTAATGTTACAGAATTGGGATGTTGTCTATAGAAAGAAAAAAGTGGGACTTGGCATATGATAAATTTGATATTTAAATCATATGATAAACAGTCCAATTTAAAAAAAAAAAAAAAACACAAAAATTGCCCGTGGTTAACCAAGGGGCTACAAAATGCCTGTAAAAAGAAACTGTATAAAAATTTCATTAAATTAGGAACCAAAGAATCTGAAAAAAAAGATATAAAAACAAAAATAAATTAAAATAATATGAACTAGTAAAAAATTATATAGGAAAATGTTAAATGAAAATAAAATATAAAGTCTGGGATATATTAAATTTAGGAAAAATGGAACTAAGAAAATGATATATCCAGAGTATTTTACTGATAATTGTGGTGATAATTATGACAAGAATATGGTAGTTAATAAAATGAATCATTTTGTAAATGTTGGACCAGAGTTGGGAACAAAAATTCCAAACCAAGGAAGAGACACCGTGAGTGAGACATTGATTGGAAGTAACCCTCGGTCAATCTTTCTTACAGCGGTGGATGAACTAGAGGTAAAATCTGTTGTTGAAAAGTGTAAAAATAAATTATCTACCACCAATTGTGATGGTATTGATATGGCACTAGTAAAATGAACTGTTGATGGCTATTAAAACCATTCACATATTTGTAGTCATTTCAAACTGGCTCATTCCCACAGAAAATGAAAATGGCAAACGTCATACCATTATTCAAGCAAGGAAATAAACACCAATACACAAACTATAGACCGGTATCACTTCTCCCACAATTTTCAAAGATTCTGGAAAAACTAACAGATTAGAAAACTTTTATATAAACACGATGTGCTTAATCAGAACCAATATGGATTTAGAGCCAAGAGTACATCGTAGGCGATAATGGAAGCAACAGAGGAAATAAAAATTAAATCATCCTTATTGTCAACCGTACAACCAATCATGTACAGTAGAACGAGATTGTGCTTTACCCATCTACAGTGTCAATCACACACACACACACACACACACACACACACACCGCAGTGCAGAATCAGAAGGCCGCTGCCATGCAAGGCGCCGCCACAGATTTCCCTCCTCCATTCCGTTATTGTTGAGCACCAAGCTGGATGGCAGGAAGTTCCACTTTTATATGGTCTTCGGCATGACCCAGCTGGGATTTGAACACCTGCCTCCCGGGTGTGGGGCGGATGCTCTACCAACTGAGCCACCACTCCGGTAATAATAAATGCATTAGATCAAGGAAAATATGCATTTGGTGTATTTATAGATTTTAGAAAAGCATTTGATACAATAAATCATTCAATACTTCTTAATAAACCGCAAATGTATGGTATTAGGGGAATGGCTCTGAATTGGCTTACAAGTTATCTAAGAGACAGTTTGTGAAGATGGGAGAATATCTGTCTGGGTGTATGGGAATTTCCTGTGGGGTCCCCTAGGGGTCAGTATTGGGCCCCAAATATATCTAATATTTGCTGATTATACTAATATATTTTATTCTGGAAATTATAATCAACTAATCCATACTCTAAATAATGAATTAAATAAGCTTAAAAAGTGGATAATTGTAATAAATCACTAAATATAGTTAAAACAAAGGTAATGATATTTTGTAATTGTAAAAATAAAAAAAGATACATATTCATATAGATGTGATTATTGAAAAAGTTAAGGAGATAAAGTTTTTGGGTGTAATACTAGATAAGATTAGTTGGAAGCCACACGTTACATACAAAACAAAGTTGCAAAAAATATTGCAATTATAAATAAAATTAAGCAGGTCCCAGATTACAAGTCACTTCATATCTTGTATTGCTCATTAGTACTTCCATACTTGACCTATTGTATAGAGGTCTGGGGTAACAATTATAAAAGTAAATTCATTGCTAATATTACAAAAAAGGGCAGTCCGTGTTATACACAAAGTCGGGTATCTCGAACATACTAATTTATTGTTTTTACATTCAAAGTTATTGAAATTATGGGATCTGGTTCATTATACAGCACAATTAATGTTTAAAGTCAGTAAAAACCTTTTGCCACATAACATACAAAATCTTTTCAGTGAGAGAAGGGAAATATAATTTATGGGGAACACAAAATTTAAAATGCACTTAGTAAGATCTACTAGGTAAGGGGGGTGTGTGTGTGTGTGTGTGTGTGTGTGTGTGTGTGTGTGTGTGTGTGTGTGTGTGTGTGTGTGTGTGTGTGTGTGTGTGTGTGTAATTTTGGAATGGGTTGGGGGAGAAACACAGGCAATGTCCAAATATTTAAATCAACATATAAAGACATGATTTTTGAGCAGTATGAAAATGAAGGGCAGTGATGTAACAGTGCGTCTTCAGTGAGGGAAGGTTGCTGTTGTGCGTGTGTTATTGTGATGGTTTTGTCTGCGTTTGTGTTGAACATGCCAGAAGTGTTTATTGTTGTTGCAATATTGTTGGATGTTGGTATTGTCATCAATATGGACTGTCGTGTCATTTCTGTTGTATAATTTGACTATGTGGTGTATTATGGTGAATGTGGTTGTAGGATGAATGATTAAGAGTGATACTGTAATTTGTTGGGTATGGAAAAGGGGTGGGACTATACAAGTGTTTGCTTCTTCCCACTCCTTTAGAACATTTTATTCCCCCCCCCCTCTTCTTTTTCAGAATGTTCAAATAAAAATCACTCTCACTGAGCTACAGACAAAACTCACTCTGGGCTTTCCCTACTAAAACACTTTGAAGCAGCAGTGGCCTGAACTCTTGACTACTTCGAAGTATCAGCCACCCTCTTAAACGATACAAAACATTCACTCTCCTTCTCATTGAAAGGGAGAGAGTGAAAGGGCTGTTTTGGGCCAAGTCAAACTGCTGGGACCTGGAGTCTTCATTTGCCTTTAGACAAAATGCCTCATTATCTAGCTCCCTCATTAGCTGATGAGCCAATTCTCTGAGCCATGTGCAGTTTTGGGTGTTCTGTTTTCATACACAAATTCTAATTTGAGCCAACTGCTTCACATCAGCATCTGTTAAATCGGTCTCACTCTCTTCATCACTTTGCTTTCTGCATCTATTGGGGTGGGGGGTTTCTAATAGCCCAGTGACCATAGCCACTTATTTTTCTTTGTGATTGATATGGTGATTTTTAACTGTTCAACTACTGCGATGAGGTCTGCCTTCCTGCAAGAAGTGACAGCCTCCCAAGCAGGATTTCCAAAAACTTCCCCAAATTAAAGGGGTGTGTGTGTGTGTGTGTGTGTGTGTGTGTGTGTGTGTGTGTGTGTGTGTGTGTGTGTGTGTGTGTGTGTGTGTGTGTGTGTGTGTGTGTGTGTGTGTGTGTGTGTCAAAAACAATCACTTTGTGAGAATAACTTGGATGAGCCCCCAATTGTTACATCCCCCCCCAGACAAATGAAAGTTGGTTGTTAATGGGGAAGCCAACAAAATAAATACAGAAAACTAACCAAAGCAAGGTTTCAAAAAAGTGTGTTCTAAAAGGTGGCTGGACCAACCCAAACACCCACTAAACATCAAAATGATAATAGAACTTAAAAAGTAAAATCCAGAAAGAAAAGTAAGTAACTTGGGAAAACCAGCAAGCAACAAAACCCACAGAAAAACCAACATAGAGCAAACAACTGGTGATGCTGCCTCTCTGACCATCAAATGTCGACTGAGCAGAGGCTGCCTCCTTATCTCTCCTCAGCAGACTGATTGCGCCCCAGGTGTGAGGTGTGCACAGGTGTAATGCATTGTTCCTGATTAAATGAGTGACTGAAGTCAGGTTCAGGACTCCACATAGACCAAAACAACCATCTCTAGTCAAAGCCAACTGGATAGGAGCCACAGAGCTGCAGACCCCCAGTATAACCTAAACACATTTACTGCTCCAGAAGAGTTTAGACATACTGAAATTGTAACCCTTTTACATAACTTTCACAAAGGACAAGAAGAATCATTGAGGCAGATAAAAAGAGACAATGTGGCTTCTGTAGTTGTTCCCCTGAGTCCTGAGCTGTCTTTTTCTGCTCCTGGTCTTATCCCACAAATCCAGAAACGGGGACTAAATGGGAAGGACTGAAAGAGGACACAGGGACATTATGGGTTCTTAACCCAGTTACCGTGTCTAAATGTTGGCACAGCTGGCACACTAGCCTGGACTGACCATCCTGCCTATGCTGCATAAATCTGCCATCAGCATCCAACACTGACTTTTTTCCACTGAAGCCAAATGTAAGGAAATGTCCTCTGAGGTAAATTAAGAGTGTTTTGGTGGTTTATGTTGGACATAAAGCTGCCAGTGAGGTAAGTCACATCCACGTTTGTGTATTAGAGGCATTTTAACATCTTAGATCAGTTAGGTCCATTCACAACCATGTGACGCAGATCTCCAGCAAATGCACTGCTCATCATCTGGTATTACATTTATTTACTGTCCTCTGTAGAAATAAAAATCTAATAAAGGAAGCAGGAAGTTTTGACAAAATAACCCTCCCTCCCCCCCCAAAAAATGGCTCATCTGTTTGTGACTGAGTGGATCATTTCTGTCCTAGATCAACTACACTTTTATGTTTCATTTTCTAGACTTTATTTATGCCACAGTTCCAACCGAGAAATTTCATTGGGCAACAGGCATCCCAAGAGTTACTATATTACAATGATACCATAGTTGCACTTCACAGAAATGTATCACTACATTTTAGCTGTGTTAAGACATTTACATACGCCGCAAGAACAGAGAAATGTGTTCTCTATCCTCGGGCTGCAAGACCAAAACGACATCATTTTGTTCTTGCAGACCTGGTTTGGGAGTTATTGCATCTTGTTCTTGACACATCCTTGTGGCAGAACTTTTGTTTTGCATGGTGTCCAACAACTGTTGTGTGATTGGTCAGAAATTGGAATTTCCCATGATTTTTTCACTTGTGTTTCTTGTGAAGTATGAAATCTCCTGGCGAGAAAGAACTTTGTTCTTGTTCTTGCGGAGTATGTACGGGCCATAGCGGTACATGTATTCGGATTCAGATCTTTCGGTACGTCACCCACGGTTTGGAAAGGAGGCGTACCAAGGTATTCGGGGTATTGATGTATCCCATAATCCCTTGCGCACCAGAGAGGTGAAGATATCAAAACAACATGGAGAACCCATCAAACGAACTGGTAAGTAGGCTTACTTTGTGCTATCATAACTCTATCCCATTGCTGCAAATTCACAGTATATTGTTGTCCAAGGTTTTATCAGTGTTCTAAGCGTATCGGCTGCAATATTTAAGTGTAAAATTTATTTCTGCAAGCTTGCTATCCACCTGATTACAATCGCGTATCAGACAACAGTGTCAATAAACAATACATGTGTATTGCAATGTGTTGATTTCATGTTTAAAATAAGATAAGATAAGATTAGATAAGCCTTTATTAGTCCCACAACGGGGAAATTCCAGGATTGCAACAGCACAGGGATAGCAACACTCAGAGCAACAATCAGAAGGCAAGAAAAAAAGCAAGCAAGCAAGAGCAGCTAATATACATATGTACATATTACTATAAAATATATATACACACACACACACACACACACACACACACACACACACACACACACACACAAATAAATATATATATATATATATATATATATATATATATATATATATATATATATATATGCCTATTCCTGGTATAATCAGCTATTTAAATATGTAAATTAATATTATAGCTGTACTTTCTTGGATTTCATACAGCTGAATGCGATATAGACAGTTCCAAGCATAATTTAGTTTTGTCCCCTAATCAGTTTGATGTTGAAGTTGAACTAGTAAAATTGTAATTTCACAAATAACAGCCAGCAAAAACAATTTCACAGAGTGAATGTATGGTGTTAGTCAATTACAATTAAGTGACGGCCTGTATGCCATGGATTGCAATCGACTATCTTGTCATTAAATTTGTATTCAAAAGACTATCTTAACATTGCATAGAATTTCAAATAGGCCAGATGTGATGTATTATGAATACTAGAAGACTAGAAATATCAGCAGGGTATACTAGCACTGTATAATAGACACGTGCGTAAATGACGGCAAAATCGCTCTGATATTTTATGTGTTTACATGATACACCAAGTGTGACAGAGATCATCCTGCGCAGTTCGCCCCACACGGGACACGAACCCGCGACCTCTCAGTCAACTAACACACAGTTCGAGCATGGGAGACACAGCACGATCGCGCTGAGCTAAAGGTCCGACCGATAGCTCAGCGCTACCGATACTGTATGAGGCTTTGGGAGGGAGGTTTACTAACGTTCTATGCCGAACAGCACTAGTTGGCATCCGTTACACAAGCATGACAAGGCTTGACACATGTTCTTCAGAATCTTAGGCATTATATAAAGTGTATCCTACCTTTAGATGTCGAATCCATGGTCCATATGCCAGGGTTGAAGTGCAGTCGTGTGTGAACGTCTGCAGCAGTTTAATGCCCGTGTTTACATCTCACGATGTGCGCACGCCTCTCCGGGATTTCAGCGAGAAGGCGCGAGAATAGAAACCTCAATACCCTCAATGAACACAGACTATATTGAGTGATGGACATAAAGTGTAACTGTCATCATGCCTCCTCCTCTCCAACTGTTTCCCATCTCCGGTAGCCTGTCAGCGGACCTCTGCTGCTCTCCAACACATGGATGAATGACTGAAGTGAGGCCTCCTCTAAACACCACACCAGTAAGATTAGTGAGTTTTTAGCACTTCTTATTTTCAATGCTTGACTGTCTCAGCTAAAGAAAACTGATTAAACTGTTAGCATGTGCTAGCATTACCTGTTGGACAATAATCTCTTGGATGATGGTTGCTGACAGCTGAGCTGGTTCAGTTCTGCTGGTAATGTGTTAACTGCCAGTAAATGAGTGAATTACAGGAGTTGCTTATTCTTTTTCATATTTTCTATTATTGTCGCTGTAATATCAGCCCTCATTCTGAACATCAGTGTATCTCAGGAGATTAGAATACCAAGAATTGTAATTTAATAAAAAAAATAAATAAAAAATAAAAAAACGGTTATCACAAATAAATTAAAACAGCTTAAATATTTCACTGTATGTGTAGTGAAGACTCACATTCCTGGACTGTAACTTAAAGCCTTTGTAAACTGATTTCTTATAATTTTTACCTTAATTAAACTTTTAGACTGGGTTTGAAACCCAGCAAGGTTTCAAACAGGATGGACTAGCTTGCTATTTTCTTTTTAACTTCAAAGGAGTTGAATATTATTCATATTATTATTCCAGTTTGTTTGGAACATGCAGAGTTATGTACAACAACAGCTGCAGCAGAAACTGATTTTTGAGTTTTATTTCTTTAGTTTTTGGGTTAAAAGACAAAACTTTAATGTCTGTTATTTAATTGTGTGGCTCCAAACACTTTTGATTAAACTGCCAAGTTCAAGTTTCCACCTCCCGTTTAATGGGTCATTATTTTATTTAGCTATGGGAAGTTTTTAATAATAGGCTGTTCAAACTTCTATTGCTGCACTTGTCTGCATCATTCATTTCCGAAAGAGAGAATTTATTTATTTTATTTGTATTTGAGAATATTTTATCCACCTTGTTTCTAGGCCCCATGATGCCTTATGTGAATTATGGCAGCAACTTCTGGTACTCGTTAAGAATGTATTGTTGTCACTGAAACGGGACACTTTTCCTTGTTAAAAATAAAACCAATGACTTTGGCATCAAAAATGCAGGAACATGGCCTTTTGCACCTCAAAAACAGTAATATAATCATAGCACATCCCACGACTATGGAGGGATGAGAAGATGACCTTAAAAAGTGGACAGTAGCTCCGTTAGTTAGCTCCACTGCTAACATGCTAACGCTGTAAACAAATAAAAGCTCTGAGATATATCAATGTTTCCACCGCAAAGAAGTTGGCTGCATTTTGTTAAAATATGTTGAACATATTCAAATTTACCTCAGAGCAGACGTAGAGTCTAGTCAGAGCCACAACGAACCACAACACCGTGCTTGGGCGTTTTAAATTTGGGATAAATGTCAGATCTGTGACATTCATACAAGTGAAAACATAGCTGGTGCTGCTGTGTCTGTACCACTGATCACACGAACAATCCTTTAGTTTTTAGCGCATGATCTACTCATTGCTGTTGAAGCCACAGATTTAGCTGCGCTCATCTGTTAGGAGCCTCACACCACAAACAGCAGAAAGTACAAGAACTACGCAAAAACATTCAAAAATACAAAAACTGCAAGTGCTGAAATTAGCGGCCACCTGAGTGCAAAACACGAATGTGGACTATACATTAAAATGAATTTGAAAAACTTTTAAAAATGCTATTTTAAATGCCCCTGCTACTCTACTCTTACTGACTGATTTAACACTAGGTCAGCCAAAACCAGAAGCTCCACCCATAATCGTTCCTACAGCGGCACCCCCAGGAATAAGGTGGATTAATTGGAGAATTTACTGCTGACAGTTTGCAGGGATTATTTTGTCAATAAAGCTGTTCACCCTGATAAAGATAAGCAGTTTTCTGTTTTGCATTTTGCAAAACAGCAAAATACACCAGACTGCTCTGTAGTAGTCCATCAACAGGTACAGGTAGTTGTCGTCCTGGAAGGCGTAGCGCAGCCTGGTGCAGTTTGCACAAGCAAAAACAGTGTCTGCCTCTAGTATTCTCTGAGCCCCTCCCCAATCTGACCAGTGATGACATGTTTAGCTGCTTGTCGTCCTTCAATCGCTGGCTGTCTGTGTGGTGTCTTGCAAACGATGTGGGCTACATAGACAATTGGAGCTCATTTTGGGGAAAATCTGGTCTTATTAGATGAGGCGGCATCCATCCCACTTTGGATGTTGAGTCTCTTATTTAACAATCCGGCATCATTTTTATCCAAATTTCCAAAATCTTGACAACTCAGAGTTGGGACCAGGAAGCAGAGTCACTGTCATGGCGGCCTCTGGGCCGTCATTAGCATCATTAACTCCAGCTGCGCACAGATCCACAGGGGTTAATCAGCAGCTGTTAAAAGCCAGCGTTGCTGACAGCCCGGCACGGAGTCGTCTGTCCTCCTCGTCTGAGAAAGAACCAGAACTCCGTTCTCTGGCCTCGTCAAGGTATTCTCTTGTCTCGTCAGAGTCTGTCTCGTCAAGAATTGTTTTGTCAAAAACTGCCTCGTCAGAAACTGTCTCATCAGAAGCTGTCTCGTCAGAAGCTGTCTCGTCGGAAGCTGTCTCGTCTGAAGTTGTCTCGTCAGGAACTGCCTCGTCAGAATCTTCTCTGGCCTCGTCTAGAACGTCTCTCGCCTCGTCAAGGACATCAGTTCAAAGTCAAGCACGTAAGAGAGCTGTTTGCTACTGTACTCCTAATCTCTACCCCTGTGCACAGGTGGACTCCCTTGGCAGCGGACCTGCGTCCCCAGCTGACGGGGTTACGCCAACTCGCTCACGTAGCGGCTCGCTACCACCACGACTACCGGTACGTCTGGCTCCACAAATTCCTGAATTATTACTGTATCAGTTACAGGAGTACTGGCCACCGTTACCGGTGGAGTTTGTGTCATCGTCATCTGATGTGTCCTCGTCACCACGCTCTGTGGAATCACTCACCTCGTTGTTGTCTGTATTGTCATGGTCACCACGCTCTGTGGAATCACCCGCCTTGTCATCGTCTGGATTATCATCGTCACCACGTTCTGTGGAATCACTCGTCTTGTCATCAGCTGGTTTGTCATCGCCCCGGTCTGTGGTGTCACAGCCGGAGTCACTGGAAGACCTGTCCTCGTCTCAGTCACAGGTGGAAGCCCCAGCTCGTTACCGGACTCCTTCACCTCCACGTTGCACGGCCGCTGGTTCTCAGCAGGACGTAACCTGCACTTCTCCCAAGTAAGCCTCACTACTGATAGCTTGTCATTAGCGTGGGACAAAAGTAATGGTCTGTGCTTATATGTTCCAGGGTTGCCGGGTCTCCGTCCAGAGTGCTCAGTTCCAGTGACCAGGATACTATCCACACGCTCACGCTTGCACTACACACCCTTTCACTCTAATAAAGATTATTGTTTACTAATTTGCCCGTGTCAGTGTCTGTCTCCTGGGTCCCGAAACATGTCAGTACGACTCCGTCACATTGACCCAGCGGACAGCTCACTGTCGCGCTTAATTAACACTCTTAGCGCCCGGGTAGATTTGCTTGCCCATCAGCAGACAGTAATCTTGAACCAATTAACTCAAATTAATGGTCGGCTGGATCGTTTGGAAGGACACCAAACGTTTCCCCCGACCACAAATACCTCAACCCCTGCAGGCTTAGCGTCAGGACTAGCTAACACCTCCTCGTTCTCTCGCCTCACTCCTATTCCAACACCTGCCCGGTTCAGCGGAAAACTCGGTGAAGCTCGAGGATTCATTTTACAGTGTGAATCAGTTTTTCTGCGTGTGCCGGGGGTTTTTTCTCTCGACTCTAGCCGGATAGGCTATGTCATAAATTTGCTGGCAGGTAGAGCCTTGGACTGGGCATATTCGATCATGGCTAGACCTAGCTATTCTCAGCTTACCTACCAGGAGTTTGTGTCAGAATTTCTGTCTGTATTTGATCATACGGATAGGGGAGAGGTGTTGACAGAACGTTTTTTAAGCCTACAGCAGGGAAAGAGATCAGCTGCAGATTACGCCATCAACTTCCGGGTTTTGGCCGCAGAGATTGGGTGGGGGGAGCCATCTCTTTGTGGCATTTTTCTACGCAGCCTTAGCGACGAGCTAAAGGATGAGTTAGCGGCACGGGATAAACCAGATAACTTGCAAGATTTAATTGCTTTAGCAGTTAGTATCGATAGTAGGTTAAGGGAACAGGCGGCTGGTCGGCGAGTTACTTCCCGTCCAGTTAAACCCCGCCCTCGTGTCCCTGTCTCACTTCCTCTCGCTTTACCCGCGTCAGAGAAGGCCCCGGATCAGGAAGCCATGATTGTTGGTCATTCTAAGGTGTCTGCAGCTGAGAAACAGTGCCGTAGGGATCACGGCCTGTGTTTCTATTGTGGGAAGGAGTCACATGGGGTTTCTGAATGTCCTGGTAAGTTAAAAGGGAAGGCCCGTGGATCGCAGTAGGGGGATTCACGGGCAAGAACACAGAGGAACCCCTTACTTGTTGTCATTTACCCCTCAGACTCATTCATACTCGCACTGAACACTCAACACTAGCGTTAATTGATTCTGGAGCTGAGCAAAATTTCATTTCTAGAAACCTGGCAACCCGGATGGGCCTCAGTTGTCAGTCTTTAGAACCCCCTGTTAGATTGATTACCCTGTCGAAGGCGTCGTTGACTACCATTAACCTTCAGACAGCACCTGTGTCTATAATTGTCTCAGGAAATCACAGGGAGGAGATTCAGTTCCTAGTGCTGCCCGTTTCCTCTTCGCCCGTTATTCTGGGATATCCCTGGCTGCGCCTACATAACCCCACTATTGACTGGCAAGCTGGGAGAATAACGGCATGGAGTACATTTTGCCTTAGTGCCTGTCTCCAATCAGTGGCGTGTGCCCCATCTGTGAAGATGCCTCTGCCCGATTCATCTCCACCGGATTTATCTAAGGTACCAGAGGTTTATCACGATTTGGGGCAAGTGTTCAGCAAATCTCGGGCGTTGTCCTTACCCCCCCATCGTCCGTATGACTGCGCCATTAATCTGAAGGCTGGGGCCCCTCTACCTGCTAGCCGCCTTTACAGCCTATCAGCCCCGGAGTGCGAGGCCATGGACACTTACATTAAGGAATCTTTGGCCTCTGGTATTATTCGCCTGTGGGGGCCGGATTTTTTTTTGTTGGAAAGAAGGACGGTTCACTACGCCCCTGTATTGACTTCCGGGGGCTGAATGAAATAATGGTCAAGGATAAATATACACTGCCCTTGATGAACACTGCGTTTGACTCTCTCCAGGGGGCATCATGGTTTACTAAATTGGACCTCAGGAATGCTTATCATCTTGTGCGCATTAGAGAAGGTGATGAGTGGAAAACGGCTTTCCGGACCCCCAGCGGTCATTTTGAGTACCTGGTAATGCCGTTTGGGTTAACTAACGCCCCAGCTGTTTTCCATCGTTTAATCAACGATGTACTACGGGATTTCTTGAACTCATTTGTTTTCGTTTATCTCGATGATATCCTCATCTTCTCCCGCACACTAGAGGAGCATCGGGTGCATGTCCGCAGAGTATTACAGTGCCTCCTGGAGAACCAGCTGTTCGTCAAGGCCGAGAAATGCAAATTTCATACTGATCAGACTTCTTTCCTTGGATTTATTATTGCTCGGAACCAGGTGCTTCCTGACCCTGCCAAAGTCAAGGCAGTGGTGGAATGGCCTGCACCCACCTCCAGAAAGCAGCTTCAAGGGTTCCTGGGGTTTGCAAATTTTTATAGGAGGTTCGTGCCTAACTTTGGTAATATTGCCCGTCTTTTGACTGCTCTCACCTCCCCTAAGATTTCATTTTGCTGGAGTAAGGAAGCAGCCGATGCATTTGAGAAGCTCAAGAGGGAGTTCGCCTCGGCCCAAGTCCTTACCCAGGTGGACCCGAAGCTTCAATGTTTGGTGGAGGTGGATGCGTCTGATGCGAGAGTCGAAGCAGTACTCTCCCAACGATCTCCCATGGATGGTAAGATTCACCCTTGTGCTTTTTTCTCTCATCGTCTCTCCCCTGCAGAGAGAAACTACAGCATCGGGGACAGGGAGTTACTGGCTGTGAAATTGGCCTTGGAGGAATGGAGACATTGGCTGGAGGGGGCTGCTCAGCCGTTCATGGTTTGGACTGATCACCGTAACCTGGAGTACCTCAGGACGGCTAAGCGCCTGAATGCACGCCAGGCTCGCTGGTCCCTCTTCTTCGGCCGGTTTAATTTTACTATCACGTACCGGCCGGGAAGCAAGAACGGTAAGCCGGACGCTCTCTCCCGGCAGTTTGACCCCCCATCCTCCGAGGATCAGGAGACCCCTATCCTGCCGCCTTCCTGCGTCTTGGGCGCCCTGTCCTGGGGAATCTGCAAGATGGTTCGCCAGGCCCAGAAGACTGAGCCGGACCCTGGGGGGGGGGGGGGGGGGGCGCTTGTTTGTTCCACGAGCTGTCCGAGGCAAGGTGATTGAGTGGGGTCACGCTTCCAAGTTGGCTTGTCATCCTGGAGTGGGTCGGACTGTGGATCTTCTTCAAAGGACCTTCTGGTGGCCAGGGTTGCGGAAGGACGTTGTTGGCTACATCCGGGCCTGTGCTCAGTGCGCCACCGGGAAGACGTCGTCATCTCCCCCGGCAGGCTTACTACATCCGTTACCTGTTCCTTCACGCCCCTGGTCTCATGTAGCAATGGACTTTGTGACTGGGTTACCCACTTCAGATGACTACACCACAGTATTAACCATTGTGGACCGGTTTTCGAAGGCGGCCCATTTTGTGCCACTTCGGGGTCTGCCTTCGGCCCAGGAGACTGCGGACCTCCTGGTGCAACACGTGGTACGTCTTCATGGCATCCCTGCGGATATTGTGTCCGATCGAGGACCCCAGTTTGTATCTCAAGTTTGGAAGGCCTTCTGCACGGCACTAAGAGCCACTGCCAGCCTCTCTTCTGGCTATCACCCCCAAAGTAATGGTCAGTGTGAGAGGGCTAATCAGGAGCTGGAAGCCGCCCTCCGTTGTGTCATCTCCTCCTGCTCATCTTCCTGGAGCAAGTTCCTGCCCTGGATTGAGTACGCTCACAATGCTACGATCTCCACGGCCACGGGCGTCTCCCCGTTTAAAGCCTCTTGTGGGTTTGATCCTCCGTTGTTTCCTGAGGAGGAGAAGGAGGTAGCGGTTCCTTCTGTCCAGGCACATATTAAACGCTGCCGGCGAGTGTGGCTCCTCGCTCGCAAAGCTTTGTTGAAAACTACTGAACGTAATATCCTGGTGGCCAACCGGCATAGGAGACCCGCCCCGGTGTATAAGGTGGGTCAGAAGGTTTGGTTATCTACCCGGAATATTGGTGTGCTGGCTGAAAAGCGTAAGCTGACTAAACGCTTTATTGGTCCCTACACCATTAATCGTATTGTTAACCCTGTGTCTGTGCGCTTGTCTCTCCCCTCTTCGATGCGTATCTGCCCCACCTTTCATGTCTCCCAGGTCAAGCCGTACGTCTCTGACCCCCTGTGCCCTGCTCCCGCGGCACCCCCACCCCCGAGGATGATCGATGGCCATCCGGCCAGGGGGGTGACTGCCATCTTGGATGTTCGTAGGCGGGGTCGTGGCCTTCAGTATCTGGTGGACTGGGAGGGCTTTGGACCGGAGGATCGGTCTTGGATTCGCCCAGCATTGATCTTGGATAAGCAGCTGATTCGCGACTTTCACCGGGCGAATCCAGGTAGGATTGGGCAGGTGCCTGGAGGCACTGCTAGAGGGGGGAGTACTGTCATGGCGGCCTCTGGGCCGTCATTAGCATCATTAACTCCAGCTGCGCACAGATCCACAGGGGTTAATCAGCAGCTGTTAAAAGCCAGCGTTGCTGACAGCCCGGCACGGAGTCGTCTGTCCTCCTCGTCTGAGAAAGAACCAGAACTCCATTCTCTGGCCTCGTCAAGGTATTCTCTTGTCTCGTCAGAGTCTGTCTCATCAAGAATTGTTTTGTCAAAAACTGCCTCGTCAGAAACTGTCTCGTCAGGAATTGTCTTGTCAAGAACTGCCTCGTCAGAGACTGTCTCATCAGAAGCTGTCTCGTCAGAAGCTGTCTTGTCGGAAGCTGTCTCGTCAGGAACTGCCTCGTCAGAATCTTCTCTGGCCTCGCCTAGAACGTCTCTCGCCTCGTCAAGGACATCAGTTCAAAGTCAAGCACGTAAGAGAGCTGTTTGCTACTCTACTCCTAACCTCTACCCCTGTGCACAGGTGGACTCCCTTGGCGGCGGACCTGCGTCCCCAGCTGACGGGGTTACGCCAACTCGCTCACGTAGCGGCTCGCTACCACCACGACTACCGGTACGTCTGGCTCCACAAATTCCTGAATTATTACTGTATCAGTTACAGGAGTACTGGCCACCGTTACCGGTGGAGTTTGTGTCATCGTCATCTGTTGTGTCCTCGTCACCACGCCCTGTGGAATCACTCACCTCGTCGTCGTCTGTATTGTCATGGTCACCACGCTCTGTGGAATCACCCGCCTTGTCATTGTCTGGATTATCATCGTCACCATATTCTGTGGAATCACTCGTCTTGTCATCAGCTGGTTTGTCATCGCCCCGGTCTGTGGTGTCACAGCCGGAGTCACTGGAAGACCTGTCCTCGTCTCAGTCACAGGTGGAAGCCCCAGCTCGTTACCGGACGCCTTCACCTCCACGTTGCACGGCCGCTGGTTCTCAGCAGGACGTAACCTGCACTTCTCCCAAGTAAGCCTCACTACTGATAGCTTGTCATTAGTGTGGGACAAAAGTAATGGTCTGTGCTTATATGTTCCAGGGTTGCCGGGTCTCCGTCCAGAGTGCTCAGTTCCAGTGACCAGGATACTATCCACATGCTCACGCTTGCACTACACACCCTTTCACTCTAATAAAGATTATTGTTTACTAATTTGCCCGTGTCACTGTCTGTCTCCTGGGTCCCGAAACATGTCAGTCACAGTCTTACACGCCTCTCTGCAGCTCCTCTTCATCCGCCACCCCTCAACTTAGCTCCTGTCTTCTCCATCAGAGAATCATTGTCTGTTCCCTCCAAAGTAAATAAAAATATAATGTATAAGAATCCCAAAGTGATTAAAGAAAAAGTTGGTAAAACTCAAATTAAACATAAAGCCTCTAAATTGAATGATTTGGCCTCTGTTCCTCCTCATAATTTAAAAATTAAATGTGGTTTATTAAGTATTAGATCTCTAACTCCCAAGTCTCTGTTAGTCCATGATCTGTTAATTGATCATCAGATTGATTTAATTTCCCTTACAGAGACTTGGTTAGGGCAAGAGGATTATGTTGGTTTAAATGAATCAACTCCCTCTGGTTATTTAAACTGTCAAAATCCCAGAAGTTCTGGTCGTGGAGGAGGAGTAGCAACGATTTACCATTCCAAATTACTAGTTAATGTAAAGCAAAAAACATGTTATAATTCCTTTGAGGGCCTGGTCCTCAGTATTGGGCACTTGAGCAATTTTAGGTTAAACCCAATTTTATTTGCCATAGTTTATCGTCCCCCATCAACCTACTCAGAATTTTTATCCGAATTTGCAGAATTCTTAGCTGATTTAGTGCTGAAATCTGATAGAATAATTATAGTAGGGGACTTTAATATACATGTGGATGTAGATAGTGACTGCCTTAATGTGGCATTTAATTCAATATTAGACTCGATTGGGTTTTCTAAGAAAGTAGGAAATTCTACTCATTACCTCCACCATACATTGGACCTTGTTCTGACATATGGCATAGAAATAGAAAATCTTGTAGTGTCTCCTCATAACCCTGTACTGTCAGACCATTGTCTGTTAACCTCTGAATTTACTATTTCTGACTATTTGGCTCCTAAAGAAAAATATTATTACAGTAGATGCCTCTCAGATGATGCTGTTACCAAATTTATGCAGATTGTTTCCTCTATGCCATGTGTCAACACAACGGAAATAAGCTATAGACAGCTTGCTCCTTCTGTAATTGATAACATGGTGGATAGTGTTACAGCTTCTCTGCATCAGACTCTAGACTTGGTGGCCCCTTTAAAAAAGAAAAAGTCTAATCAGAGATTTCTAACTCCTTGGTTCAACACAGAAACTCGTAGCTTAAAACAGAAGACTCGTCAATTAGAAAGACAATGGTGCTCCACTAATTTAGATGAAATCTATTTAGCTTGGAGAAATCATCTTTTAATTTATAAAAAATCTCTTAGAAAAGCTAGAACGAGTTATTACGCTGCATTAATAGAAGAGAACAAGAATAATCCCACATTTCTTTTCAGCACTGTAGCCAGGTTGACAAAGAGTCAGGACTCTGTCAATCCTAGCATTCCCTTAGAGCTTACTAGTCAGGACTTTATGAACTTTTTCAATAATAAAATTTTATCCATCAGAGATAAAATCAATCAGATTCTTCCCACAGTTAACTTAAATACTGTAACTACTACAACTTCAATTGATGTCTGTCTTGATGAGTTTACTCCAATCGACCTTTGGGAGTTAGACAAAATAGTTTCCTCATCCAAACCTTCAACTTGTCTTTTAGACCCTATTCCTACCAGGTTATTTAAAGAAGTCTTCCCACTTATTGGTAGCCTTATTCTTCATATAATCAATTCTTCATTAACTTTAGGCCATGTACCGCAGGCTTTTAAAACGGCTGTAATTAAACCCTTACTCAAAAAGCCAACGCTAGATCCAGGAGCTTTAGCTAACTATAGACCAATCTCTAATCTCCCTTTCATTTCAAAAATCTTAGAAAGAGTTGTTGCTATGCAATTATTTGACCACCTGCAGGGAAATGGTTTACTTGAAGAGTTTCAATCTGGGTTTAGAATCCGTCATAGTACTGAAACAGCCTTAGCGAAGGTCACTAATGACCTCCTCATTGCATCTGATAATGGACTGGTTTCTGTACTTGTCCTTTTAGACCTTAGTGCAGCTTTTGATACCATCGATCATAATATTCTACTTGATAGATTAGAACACTATGTTGGACTTAATGGAACTTCGTTGCATTGGTTTAGATCTTATTTATCTGATAGGTTCCAGTTTGTTCATGTAAATAATGAGTTTTCTTTCAACGCAAAGCTTAATTTTACTGAGTAATTTACCAATTAATTCATTAAAAATCCTTCAATGTGATTTTCTGGATTTTTTTTTCTCATTTTGTCTCTCATAGTGGAGGTATACCTATGATGAAAATTGGAGACCTCTCTCATCTTTTAAGTGGGAGAACTTGCACAATTGGTGGCTGACTAAATACTTTTTTCCCCCACTGTATATGCTTCTGTTAGGCAACATTATTAGAAAGCACTGTATACATTTTCATTGTTATGCAGATGACACACAATTATACATGTCAGTGAAGCCAGATGATAGTAATCAATTATGTTATAAGCCTGTCTTAAGGAAATCAAAGCTTGGATAACTTGTAATTTCTATTAAATTCAGATAAGACTGAAGTCATTCTTGTTGGTCCAAAAAACCTTAGAAATACCTTTCCAAATCAAACTTTCAGTTTGGATGTGGTTACTCTTTCTCTTAATAGCTCTGTGAGGAACCTTGGAATTATTTTTGATCAAGATCTGTCCTTCAATTCACATATTAAATTTGTTTCTAAGACTGCCTTCTATCATTTGCGTAATATTGCCAAGATTAGGAGCATCTTGTCTAAGAGTGATGCTGAGAAACTGATCCACGCTTTTGTTAGCTCGAGATTAGATTATTGTAATTCTTTATCAGGCTGTCCTAAAGCATCTTTAAAAAGTCTTCAGCTGATCCAAAATGCTGCAGCAAGAGTTTTAACAGGTACTAGAAAGAGAGATCATATCTCTCCGGTTCTGGCCTCCCTTCAAAGGCTTCCCATAGAGTTTAGAATTAACCTCTTGCACTCCGTTGTACCGCGGGCGGGCAAGTCTCTGTGTCCTATAGCGCACGAGGGCGAGGGCGTTCTCGTGCGCCCTCGTGCGCTCTAGGACGCATGATGGAGATGCTGATGATGTAGATGGTGATGGTGTCCAAGCGTGCACCGAAAATAAAAGCTGCAGACACAGCCGCGAACAGATTAGTTCATCTGATTGACCTCTCATTCGACTAATAAGAGCCTTGAATTGGGTTTCTGAAACCTTGAAGAACCAATGACTGAAAACCTAGCAAGAAGGACCCGCCTACCAAGGCTGTGAATGCAGTGAGCCAATTGAAGTAGAGAAGTTCGCGAGCTGTTTTTTTTAAGGCTGGGTGAAGAGAGACTGCTGCAGCAGATCAAAAAAGGACCTGCGGGAAGAACTCCACAGAGCCAGCAGCACGGAGACCACCCACAAATGCAACCTGTGTGACAGGGAGTGCCATTCGCGCATTGGCATGTTTGGCCACAGGCGGTGCTTATTTGGTTTCTGTTCCAGCAGAGTAGACGTTATGATTTCTTCCATGGTCATCATAGACTGAAGGAGGCTGACGACGAAGGCTGAGTGACACACATGTGTTCGCCAGTCTTTTTTTAATTACTACTGTTATTTGTTTTGAAAAATTGTTCGCCAAAAACCGCAATCATGGAAGCAAAAAACCGCAATAATGGAATTATGTTTTGATCGGGTCGCGAGACCAGAACCACGAGCGGACCGGCGTCGCGTTCGTCTGACAGTGAGGAAGAGAAGTTCGCCAGGACACTGCTTTGAAGAGGTAAGGTGTTATAAGCTAAATTATTCTCTATCCCTGAAAATTTTAATCCAAAATGACTTTTGACCGATCGATAAATTACAACTGTGCTGCGCACGAAGTCTGAAATTCATGCGCCGCGGTACACGGTTCGTTTGTCGTGTCCAGACTGTGAACACCGCCCCCCCCCCGCTATTCTTCTGTAGCGAGGGGGGGGGGTGGAGCCACGATGACTGAGCTGCTGTCCCACATCGCCATATGAGGCTAATCCGTCATGTAGCGATGGCCGATGTCCATCCTCTGTAGCAAGGGAGGGGGACAACCCCCCCCACACACACACACACAGACACAGCCCTGAGTGTCACCTTTCATTAGAGCCCTAAATGAAGCTTCTACATTGAAGCATTCAAAAGTTACAGACGTTTTTCCAAATTGTGCCATTTGGCACAATTTGGAACAGTTCCAAAACGCCTGGGAATTGCCTGAGGAAAAAGTTGTGTAATATATTCATTTTTTGTGGTATTGTTACAAAATTTGAACCTCAGCTGGATAACACTTGGTTCTACATTTCTGTTGCATTTTCCAACCCGGATCTGAAGCTGTGTGTTATTTGCAAACATTTGTATCCAAAAAAACACCCAGGCCAAATTTATTTTCTTCAAGTTCACTATGTTTAGATGACTGTAACTCAGTGGCCGGAGCACTTAGAGAGATTATGACTGTTTTGCCAAAAAATTCAAAGTGTTTTCTTTTAACCACTTGCGCTCCGTTGTTCCGCGGGTGGGCAAGTCTCTGCGTCCTAGGGCGCACGAGGGCGCACGAGAGCGCACTCGTGCGCGCTCGGACGCATGACGCATGATAGAGATACTGATGGTGGTGATGTAGGTGGTGTGGCCTCCAAGCGCCACTGAAAAAAAAAGCTGCAGACACAGCCGCGAACAGATTTGTTGATCTGATTGACCTCTCATTCGACTAATAAGAGCCTTGAATTGGGTTTCTGAAACCATGAAGAGCCAATGAATGAAAACCTAGGAAGGAGGACCCGCCTACTGTGAATGCAGGAGCCAACTGAAGCACAGAAATTCGGGCTGGTGAAGAGAGATTTACTGTTGCAGCAGATGAAAACAAAGGACGCTGGACGAACCTGCTACAGACCCAGGCTCACCCAGCAGCATGGAGAACACCCACAAGTGGGACCTGCACTCATTCCAGCAGAATAGACGTTTAGGATTCTCTTCCGTCATCATAGACCAACGACAAAGGTCGTAAATCATTCACCAAAACCACAATATTGGAATTATGTTTTGATCGGGATCCACGAGCGGACCAACGTCGCGTTCGTCTGACAATGGCGAAGAAAAGTTCGCCAGGACTCTGCTGCTGTGAAGAGGTAAGGTGTTATAAGCTAAATTATTATTTCTCCCTGAAAATTGTAATCAGAAAATGACTTTTGACCGATCGGTAAATTACAACTGTACGGCGCACGAAGTACGAAGTGCGTGCGCCGCGATAAACGGTTCATTTGCCGTGTTCGGACCGTGAATGCCCCCCCCCCCCGCTGCAGAAGAGGAGCGGTGGGGGGGGGCGTTCACGGTCCGAACGCCCCCCGGTCCGCGGGGGGAAGCATATGAGTCTATTCCGTCATGTAGCGATGGCCGTCTTCTGTAGCGAGGGGGGGGGACAACCCCCCCCCCACACACACACACACACAGTAGCGGGGGGGGGGGGGCGCTGTGAAAACATGCAAGGAGTGTAATCCGTCATGTAGCGAGGGCCAAACTCCGTCTTTTGTAGCGGGGGGGGACAAACCCCCCCCACACACACACACACAGACACAGCCCTGAATGTGACCTTTCATTAGAGCCCAAAATGAAGATTCTACATTGAATTATTCAAAAGTTAGACATTTTTCCAAACTGTGCCATTTGGCACAGTTCCAAAACGCCTGGGAACAACCTGAGAACAAAGCTGTGTAAAATATTCAATTTTTGTGGTATTGTTACCAAATTTGGATCTCAGCTTGATAACACTTGGTTCTACATTTCTGTTGCATTTTCCACCCGAATCGGACAGCTGTGTGTTATTTGCAAGCATTTGTATCCAAAAAAACACAGTGTCCAAATTTATTTTCTTCAAGTTCAGTATGTTTAGATGACTGTAACTCAGTGGCCGGAGCACGTAGAGAGATTATGTTTTTTTTTTTGCCAAAAAATTCAAAGTGTTTTCTTTTAAATGAGACCAACCCCATGAAGATGCTGCAAAGGGTTGAATAACAGCTTTCGATTTACTTTGGGCACGTTATTTTTTGGCATTTTTAGGAAAATTGCCCAGAGTGCAAGGGGTTAAATGAGACCAACCCCATGAAGATGCTGCAAAGGGTTGAAGAACAGCTTTGGATTTAATTTGGGCACATTATTTTTTGGCATTTTTAGGGAAATTGACCGGAGTGCAAGGGGTTAAGTTTAAAATCCTTCTTCTTACTTACAAAGCTCTAAACAATCAGGCTCCTTTTTATTTAAAAGATCTGATACTACCGTATTATTCTAACACAGCACTACGCTCCCAAAATGCAGGATTACTTGTAATACCTAGAATCTCCAAAAGTACAATGGGAGGCAGAGCCTTCAGTTATCAAGCTCCTCTCCTGTGGAACCAGCTGCCAATCTGGATTCAGGAGTCAGACTCGATCTCTGTTTTTAAGAATAGGGCTAAAACCTACCTTTTTGATATAGCCTACAATTAGGGAGGGATCATGTGTTTCTGAACCCTCCCTTAGTTATGCTGTTAATAGGTTTAGTCAACCGGGGGACCTCCAGTAATGCACTGGGCCTCACTCCTTTCCTCACTCTCAATGAAATATTTTTTTTGCTGGTCATTAACATTTGTTTGTTCTCTCCCATAGATTGAGTCCCCATCGTGCTGTTTACTCTCTACATGTCTGTTCTTTTCATCTTTAACTGAACTAAGCTCCCTCTTCACCACAACAGACCGGTACAACGTCCACATCACTGCAGATGCTGCTCCAATCCGTCTGTCAGTCTCTCGCTCCATTTTCCCCTCACTCGTGAACAAGACCCCAGGATACTTAAACTCCTCCACTTGGGGCAGGAGCCTGTCCTCAACCCAGAGAGGACAATCCACCTTTTTTTTTTTTTTTCCTGGCTGAGGACCATGGACTCGGACTTGGAGGTGCTGATTCTCATCCCAGCCGCTTCACACTCAGCGGCAAACCGTCCCAGCAAGAGCTGTAGGTCATTGCTGGATGAAGCCAACAGGACAACATCATCTGCAAACAACAGAGATGAGATCCTGTGGTCACCAAGCATGACACCCTCCATTCCCTGGCTGCGCCTAGAAATCCTGTCCATAAAAATTATGAACAGCAATGGTGATGAACGGCAGCCCTAGCGGAGTCCAACTCTCACTGGGAATGACTCCGACAGAGTGTTGGCAATACGAACCAAACTCTCACAACGGTCGTACAGAGACTGAATAGCTCATAACAGCAAGCCCGATACCCCATACTCCCGAAGCACCCCCCACAAAAAACCACGAGGGACACGGTCAAATGCCTTCTCCAAGTCCACAAAACACATGTGAACTGGTTGGGCAAACTCCCACGAACCCTCAAGAATTCTTGAGAGGGTAAAGAGCTGGTCAGAAGTGTCACAGCCAGGACGAAAACCACATTGCTCCTCCTGAATCCGAGGTTCGACCAACGGCCGGACTCTCCTCTCCAGTACCTTGGCATAGACCTTCCCAGGGAGGCTGAGGAGGGTGATCCCTCTAAAGTTGGAGCACACCCTCCGGTCCCCTTTTTTGAAGAGAGGAACCACCACCCCGGTTTGCCATGCCAAAGGCACTTCCCCTGACCTCCATGCAATGTTGCAGAGGCGTATCAACCATGACAGCCCAACAACATCCAGGGCCTTGAGGTACTAAGGGCAAATCTAGTCCACCCCAGGGGCCTGGCCACCAAGGAGATTTTTAACCACCTTGGCGACCTCAGCTCCTGTGATAGGCGAGTCATCCCCCTCGTCCCCAAACCCTGCTTCCTCTGTGGAAGGCGTATCAGTGGGATTGAGGAGATCCTTGAAATATTCCTTCCACCGCCCGACGATATCCCCAGTCGAAGTCAACAGTGTCCCATCTGCACCATACACAGTGTCGACAAGGAGCTGCTTTCCCCTCCTGAGCCGCCGGACAGTTACAATTCAATTCAATTCAACTTTATTTATATAGCGCCATTTCACAACAACAGTCATCTCATAGCACTATCAACTGTAGGGGGAACCCCCACAGTTGCAGAAAGACCCCAGCAATCAGGCGATCCCCTGTGAGCAAGCACTTGGCGACAGTGGAGAGGAAAAACTCCCTTTTAACAGGAAGAAACCTCCAGCAGAACCAGGCTCAGGGAGGGGCAGTCATCTGCTGCGACTGGCTGGGGGGTGAGGGGATACAGAAGAAGAAAAGAACAGACATGTAGAGAGCAAACAGCATGATGGGGACTCAATCTATGGGAGAGAACAAACAAATGTTAATGACCAGCAAAAAAAATATTTCATTGAGAGTGAGAAAAGGAGTGAGGCCCAGTGCATTACTGGAGGTCCCCCGGCTGACTAAACCTATTAGCAGCATAACTAAGGGAGGGTTCAGAAACACATAATCCCTCCCTAATTGTAGGCTATATCAGAAAGGTAGGTTTTAGCCCTATTCTTAAAAACAGAGATCGAGTCTGACTCCCGAATCCAGATTGGCAGCTGATTCCACAGGAGAGGAGCTTGATAACTGAAGGCTCTGCCTCCCATTGTACTTTTGGAGATTCTAGGTATTACAAGTAATCCTGCATTTTGGGAGCGTAGTGCTCTGTTAGGATAATACGGTAGTATCAGATCTTTTAAATAAAAAGGAGCCTGATTGTTTAGAGCTTTGTAAGTAAGAAGAAGGATTTTAAACTTAATTCTAAACTCTATGGGAAGGCAATGAAGGGAGGCCAGAACCGGAGAGATATGATCTCTCTTTCTAGTACCTGTTAAAACTCTTGCTGCAGCATTTTGGATCAGCTGAAGACTTTTTAAAGATGTTTTAGGACAGCCTGATAATAAAGAATTACAATAATCTAATCTCGAGCTAACAAAAGCGTGGATCAGTTTCTCAGCATCACTCTGAGACAAGATGCTCCTAATCTTGGCAATATTACACAAATGATAGAAGGCAGTCTTAGAACCAAATTTAATATGTGAATTGAAGGACAAATCCAGATCAAAAATAACTCCAAGGTTCCTCACAGAGCTATTAAGAGAAAGAGTAACCGCATCCAAACTGAAAGTTTGATTTGGAAAGGAATTTCTAAGGTTTTTTGGACCAACAAGAATGACTTCAGTCTTATCTGAATTTAATAGCAGGAAATTACAAGTCATCCAAGCTTTGATTTCCTTAAGACAGGCTTCTAACTTGGCTAATTGATTACTATCATCTGGCTTCATTGACAGGTATAATTGTGTGTCATCAGCATAACAATGAAAATGTATACAGTGCTTTCTAATAATGTTGCCTAACGGAAGCATATATAAACTAAAAAGAGTAGGGCCTAGCACAGATCCCTGTGGAACTCCATGACTGAGCTTTGAGTTGAAAGAAAACTCATTATTTACATGAACAAACTGGAACCTATCAGATAAATAAGATCTAAACCACTGCAACGAAGTTCCATTAAGTCCAACATAGTGTTCTAATCTATCAAGTAGAATATTATGATCGATAGTATCAAAAGCTGCACTAAGGTCTAAAAGGACAAGTACAGAAACTAGTCCATTATCAAACGCAATGAGGAGGTCGTTAGTGACCTTCACTAAGGCTGTTTCAGTACTATGATGGATTCTAAACCCAGACTGAAACTCTTCAAGTAAACCATTTCCCTGTAGGTGGTCAAATAATTGTGTAGCAACAACTCTTTCTAAGATTTTTGAAATGAAAGGGAGATTAGAGATTGGTCTATAGTTAGCTAAAGCTCCTGAATCTAGCGTTGGCTTTCCAATCATAAGTACAGTGGGGTAAAAAAGTATTTAGTCAGCCACCAATTGTGCAAGTTCTCCCACTTAAAAGATAAGAGAGGTCTCCAATTTTCATCATAGGTATACCTCAACTATGAGAGACAAAATGAGAAAAAAAAAATCCAGAAAATCACATTGTCTGATTTTTAAAGAATTTATTTGCAAATTATGGTGGAAAATAAGTATTTGGTCACCTACAAACAAGCAAGATTTCTGGCTCTCACAGACCTGTAACTTCTTCTTTAAGAGGCTCCTCCGTCCTCCACTCGTTACCTGTATTAATGGCACCTGTTTGAACTCGTTATCAGTATAAAAGACACCTGTCCACAACCTCAAACGGTCAGACTCCAAACTCCACTATGGCCAAGACCAAAGAGCAGTCAAAGGACACCAGAAACAAAATTGTAGACCTGCACCAGGCTGGGAAGACTGAATCTGCAATAGGTAAGAAGCTTGGTGTGAAGAAATCAACTGTGGGAGCAATTATTAGAAAATGGAAGACATACAAGACCACTGATAATCTCCCTCGATCTGGGGCTCCACGCAAGATCTCACCCCGTGGGGTCAAAATGATCACGAGAACAGTGAGCAAAAATCCCAGAACCACACGGGGGGACCTAGTGAATGACCTGCAGAGAGCTGGGACCAAAGTAACAAAGGCTACCATCAGTAACACACTACGCTGCCAGGGACTCAAATCCTGCAGTGCCAGACGTGTCCCCCTGCTTAAGCCAGTACATGTCCAGGCCCGTCTGAAGTTTGCTAGAGAGCATTTGGATGATCCAGAAGAGGATTGGGAGAATGTCATATGGTCAGATGAATCCAAAATAGAACTTTTTGGTAAAAACTCAACTTGTCGTGTTTGGAGGAGAAAGAATGCTGAGTTGCATCCAAAGAACACCATACCTACTGTGAAGCATTGGGGTGGAAACATCATGCTTTGGGGCTGTTTTTCTGCAAAGGGACCAGGACGACTGATCCATGTAAAGGAAAGAATGAATGGGGTCATGTATCGTGAGATTTTGAGTGAAAACCTCCTTCCATCAGCAAGGGCATTGAAGATGAAACGTGGCTGGGTCTTTCAGCATGACAATGATCCCAAACACACCACCTGGGCAATGAAGGAGTGGCTTTGTAAGAAGCATTTCGAGGTCCTGGAGTGGCCTAGCCAGTCTCCAGATCTCAACCCCATAGAAAATCTTTGGAGGGAGTTGAAAGTCCGTGTTGCCCAGCGACAGCCCCAAAACATCACTGCTCTAGAGGAGATCTGCATGGAGGAATGGGCCAAAATACCAGCAACAGTGTGTGAAAACCTTGTGAAGACTAACAGAAAACGTTTGACCTCTGTCATTGCCAACAAACGGTATATAACAAAGTATTGAGATGAACTTTTTTTATTGACCAAATACTTATTTTTCACCATAATTTGCAAATAAATTCTTTAAAAATCAGACAATGTGATTTTCTGGATTTTTTTTTTCTCATTTTGTCTCTCGTAGTTGAGGTATACCTATGATGAAAATTGGAGACCTCTCTCATCTTTTAAGTGGGAGAACTTGCACAATTGGTGGCTGACTAAATACTTTTTTACCCCACTGTATGTCAAACAATGGAGCCATTGTTAGTGGCAGTGTATGGCTAATGATTTTAAACCATTTAATGTGGTTTATGGTACGTTCAACATGAATGCGTGCATTTGCAATCTTCTTTGTTTTGGCGACATCGTCTTTGCACATCTGGTTCTTTCCACAACTTGATGGGGGTATAAGCAATGATGCTCCTTTGTACAATAAGTCTTCTTGGATTGTAAAACCCCCGGTCAGCCATTATGACATCCTTAGGATCTACAAGATCCAGAATTCGGAACGATGTGTCGACCGCTAGTTCTCCCTCCCCAACACTTTGAAACAAAGGAGATGTGGCCATTTGGTTCAATGGCAATTAACTACTTAAGCGTGTTGTGGTGCTTGTAGTCCGACCAAGTGGCTGCCTGAAGCTTTAAATCTCTTGGCCGTTCTATGAAAGTTTCAGAACAATCAATTGTACATCTAAGATTTGAGTAAATGGTTGCCAAAGCCTTCGGCATCAGTCGCTGTACTGACACTTTGTCTGGCCAGAAGACTAGGTTTTTCATTAGGGTTGCGAGTAACTTTATCCACAAAAACATTTTCGAAAAGGTGCTTGGACTTATTCTGAAGATGCTTGACAGAAACTCACAGTGAACTCCGAGCCAAAGTTTCATTAGGACCATTACTAGTTGGGTCTGAATGGACAGTTTGTTCTTGGGTCCAGACTTCTGCGGTGTCCTGCTAAATTTACGTCAAACCTTTGTCAATATGATCCTGATAAGACGACCCCATTGCCACATATTACTTGTTCGTGAAGATACCAAATGTAGAAGATCGAAGAAACTGGCCCCGTTTGGTAGGCCTATGTTAAAGCGGACATTTTTGTCTGTGCCAGTGTATTTTTTGCTTGGGTCTACTTTTCTTAGAGGATCTGACATTAAAAGAAAAAATCTAACTCGGCCATTAAATTTCTAATTTGTAGATCTTTCTTCCTGCAACCTACACACTCCAATTGGTGGAGCAGTCACACCCATAGCTGTATGTGTGGTCTGAAGATGCTGCCACATTCTCTAAAAATGTTTTCTTCATTCATGTCCAATGGTGAGGCACTGTTTTGTGCAACAAAAATACACAATTAGAACCTTACATATTTGTATATTTAGTTTTTAATTTATTCAGTTTATATGAACATTTTATCAAATTAAAATAAAGTTACTTTAAAGTGCTTGTCTTCATGAGCAAATTGCAAGGCGCTTAAATATATTTAAGAAACATTTATGAACATTTTATATATGAACATAAATAAGCTTAATAATCCATCCATCCATCTCCTTCTGCTTAATCCTTTTCGGGTCGCGGGGAGGCTGGAGCCTATCCCAGCATCTTTGGACGAGAGGCAGGGTACACCATGGACAAATCGCCAGTCCATCGCCAGGCCAACACAGAGAGACAACCATTCACTCTCACAGTCATACCTAAGGACAATTTAGAATCCCCAGTTTGATGCCAATTAACCTAACTTGCATGTTTTTGGCATGTGGGAGGAAACCGGAGAAATCCCGGAGTAAACCCACGCAGACACGGGGAGAACATGCAAACTCCACACAGATCACTGTTGGTCGGAGGCTGGGATTGAACCCAGGATCCCCCAGCCAAGGGTGAGTTGCTGTACTGCCACAGTGCTAACCACTCTGCCACTGTGCTGCCAAGCTTAATGTTAAATTTAATATGTACTTTCAGTGATTTTTGACATAACGCACGGCTCAGGAGAGACACACGCAGGCTCAGAGTGAATTCAATAGCTTTATTCAACAACAAGGATGAATGGATGCGTGTTTGTGGAATGTGGATGTACTGGTGGTGGACGTCAGCATCAGGCACGGAGGCAGGAGACCGTACAGCCAGACAACCCTGGGGAGAGAACACAGAGAGAAGGTGACGGGCATCAAACCAGTACAACAGGAGATGAGAGGTTAGTTGGCTTACTTGGCAGGGCAGGTGGCAGGCACGCACAAGGGAGAGTCTGGGAGACAGAGACCTGACGATGCACCTGACAGCAGCCGCGAGGTGGTGATGCGGGGGCGGGGTCCGCCTCCGGGAAAGGTCCACCTGTGCACAGGGGAAAGACTGGAACACAAGTAGAGAGTTGCTTACGTGAGAGATCTTGCTGTTTGGCGAGGGGGTTCCTCTGAAGCAAGTAGCCGAAGGGAACAGACGGCTTCAGGCTGAAGCCCAGGGCAGAGCGGCTTATATGCTCCGCCGCTGACGAGGTGCAGGTGTGCGCTCAGCTGGCGCCGCTAATGAGCGGCGAGTTGTAACAGTACTCCTCCCTCTAGCAGTGCCTCCTGGCGATGGTTTATTGGGGTACTTCCGGTGAAACTCGGTGATGAGAGAGCGATCCAACATGACCAAGGAACGGACCCATTGCCTCCATTCTGGACCATAGCCCTTCCCAGTCCACCAAATACTGTAGCCCGCAACCCCGGCGTCGGGAATCCAAGATGGTCGAGACAGTCCAAGCCGGATGGCCATCAATCATCCGAGGCGCGGGCGGCGCAGCAGGAGGAGGGCAGATGGGATCAGACACCACTGGTTTCACCTTAGAGACGTGGAAGGTGGGATGGATGCGGAGGGAGGGGGGAGTAGCAACGCGCACTGCCACCGGGTTGATTATCTTGGTGACGGAGAATGGGCCCATGAAGCGTTTCGCCAACTTCCTCCTCTCACCCTTCAGGTTCACATCCTGCGTGGATATCCAGACCGATTGGCCCACCTGGTAGGCAGGAGCAGGTCTTCTTCGCCGATCCGCCGTGGCCTTATTGCGCTCCGCCGTGCGTAAAAGCACATTGCACATGGCTATCCAGATTGAGCGACACCGCCTGAGGTGAGCCCGGACCATGGGAACTGCAGATTCGTCCTCCAGCGAAGGGAACAAAGGGGGGTCGTAACCCAGGGACACCTTGAAAGGGGACATCCCTGTGGCTGAAGAGCGAGCGGTGTTGTGAGCATATTCAACCCAGGCGAGATGTTTGCTCCATGACGCAGGCTTCGAGGCAGTGACGCAACGGAGAGCAGCCTCCAGCTCCTGGTTGGTCCGTTCACACTGCCCGTTAGATTGGGGGTGATGGCCGGAGGAGAGGCTTACCTGGGCTCCTAGTGTCCTGCAGAAACTCCGCCAGACGTCAGAGGCGAACTGGGGACCCCGGTCGGAGACCACGTCAGCTGGTATCCCATGCAGCCTGACCACGTGTTGGACGAGAAGGTCTGCCGTCTCCAAGGCAGAGGGTAGCCCCCGTAATGGCACGAAATGGGCAGCCTTGGAGAACCGGTCGACGATGGTCAGGACAGTGTCGAAGTTGTTAGAGATGGGGAGGCCAGTGACGAAGTCTAATGCGATGTGTGACCAGGGCCTACCAGGGACGGGCAGGGGCTGGAGCAAACCCGCAGGAGGAGAGTTGCCAGACTTACTGGTGGCACAGACGGGGCAGGCCCGGGCGTAGCGGGCAGCGTCCTTGCGTAACCCCGGCCACCAAAAGGAGCGTTGGAGCAGGTCAGTCATTCGGGAGGTCCCAGGGTGGCAGGCTAGCTTGGATGTGTGGAGCCAATGGATGACCTCCCCCCGAACGGAGGACGGAACGTAGAGCCTCCCCTCCGGTCCGCCGCCCGGATCCGGTTCTGATTCCTGCGCCTTTCGGTCCTTATCCTCAATCTCCCAAGTAACGGCTCCCACGATGCACGACCTGGGCAGGATGGTATGAACAGCGTCCCCCGAATCTTCAGGGGTGAATTGCCTGGAGAGGGCGTCAGGGAGACTGTTTTTTGAGCTCGGCCTGAATGTGATGGTGAAACGGAACCTAGCAAAAAACAGGGACCAACAGGCCTGGAGGGCGTTCAGGCGCTTGGCAGTTCTTAAATACTCCAGATTTTTGTGGTCCGTTAACACCACGAAGGGCAGGGCGGCCCCCTCCAGCCAGTGACGCCACTCTTGGAGCGCGAGCTTGATGGCAAGAAGCTCCCTGTCCCCCACATCGTAGTTGCGCTCCGCCGGGGACAAGCGCCGGGAGAAGAAGGCACAAGGCCTTTTGACCCCATCAGCCGGTGACCACTGAGACAGCACCGCCCCCACCCCCGTATCCAAGGCGTCGACCTCCACGATGCACTGCAAAGAGGGGTCGACCTGGCTGAGGACCCGGGAGGATGACAATTCCGCCTTCAGCGCCTGGAAGGCCGCCGCGGCCTCTTCAGTCCACTGGAACTGGGTTTTAGGGGAGGTGAGACGGGTCAGAGGGCCGACGATGGCTCCAAAGTTGGGCACAAAGCTGCGGTAGAAGTTGGCAAAGCCGACGAATTGTTGCACCTGCTTTCTAGATGAGGGAGTCGGCCAATCTACCACCGCTTTAATCTTGGCTGGGTCTGGAAGCACCTGGTCATGGGAGATGACAAACCCGAGAAATGACGTCTTCTTGGCATAGAATTCGCACTTCTCCGCCTTCACGTATAACCAATTCTCCAGTAGCCTCTGCAGCACCCGTCTCACATGCACCTGGTGCTCGTCCCTGGACTTGGAGAAGATGAGAATGTCATCCAGGTAGACAAACACAAACAGGCCAATGAAATCCCGGAGAACATCATTTATCAGGCGCTGAAAGACGGCTGGAGCGTTGGTCAACCTGAACGGCATGACCAGGTATTCAAAGTGGCCGTTCGGGGTACGGAAGGCTGCTTTCCATTCGTCTCCCTCCCGGATCCGGACGAGGTGGTACGCGCTGCGGAGATCCAGCTTGGTAAACCAGGTCACCCCCTGGAGGGAGTGGAAGGCAGTGTCCATCAGGGGCAGGGTGTAACGGTCCTTCTCTGTGATGTCGTTTAGGGCTCGGAAGTCGATGCACGGACGAAGCGAGCCATCCTTCTTGCCCACGAAGAAGAACCCTGCACCTAATGGCGATGATGATGGGCGAATAATACCTGCGCTGAGAGATTCCTTGAGGTATGAGTTCATGGCCTCCTTCTCCGGTGCTGACAGGCTGTAGAGGCGTCCCGAAGGGAGCGGCGCCCCCTGGCGGAGGTTTATGGCGCAGTCGTAAGGCCTGTGTGGAGGAAGGGACATTGCCTTGGACTTACTGAAGACTGCGCCCAGGTCGTGAAACTCCACGGGCACCAAGGAGAGGTCCGGAGGCACGGCATCCTTGACCACGGGAGGAGAGGATGGCGAGCAGGCAGCGGATTGGAGGCAGGTGCTCATACAGAAGGTGCTCCAGGCTGTTACCTTCCCGGTCTTATGGTGCTCCAGGCTGTTACCTTCCCGGGGTTATGGAGATGGAGCCACGGATAACCCAGGATCACTGGAGACACAGCGGAGGGCAAGATGTAGAAGGAGATCTCCTCCCGGTGATTCCCAGAGACGATGACAGAGACGGGGTTTGTCCGGTGGGTCACTTTCCCCAGAGATGCACGGGAGAGATTAATGAGGGTGAGAGGAGTTTTAAGGGGCTGGCAACGGATGCCCAATCGGGTTGCCAGGCTTTGTGAAATAAAGCTGCCTTCCGCGCCTGAGTCCACCAGTGCGTGAGTGAGATGCCCTGTGGTGTTGTGGCAAAAACGGATGGGCAGCGACAAATGAGTGAGGGGAGTTGTCCGGTTAGCGTCCGCGAGGCCCCCTACAGTGACTCGCGGACCTCCCCATTTGGCTTCTCCGGGCATTGCTCCACCGTGTGCTGGTCGTCCCCGCAATACATGCAGAGACCCAGCGCAAGTCGGCGTTGTCTCTCAGCTAGAGGGAGCTTTGCCCGGCCCGTCACCATTGGCTCTGACTCCTCGGGAACCTCCGGCGGCGGTAACACCAGGGGGCGAGCTTGAAGCCGGCGTGACGAGGCCCCTTGAGAGCGAGAAGGCTGCTTCCGCTCCGAGGCGCGCTCGCACAACCGGTTGTCCAAGCTAATTGTTAGTGAGATTAGCTCCGCCAGTGTTTCAGGGATATCCCGTCCAGCCAATTCATCCCTCAGACCTGAGTTTAAACTGTGGAGGAAGATTCCGCTGAGGGCACGTTCCCCCCAGCCAACCTCCTCCGCTGTAACCCGGAAGTCTATGGCGTAGTCCACGGCCGATCGGCTCCCCTGCTGAAGGCTGAGGAGGCGATTGGTCAGGACACTCTCCACTCGGGAGTGATCAAAGACCTCCAGAAAATTTTTGACGAACTGGCCATAGGTGAGGGAGGCATAACCGGGCCTCGCCATTACGGCATAAGCCCAGGTGAGTGCCCGACCCTCCAGGAGATTTCCTATATAGCCAATTCGGCTATGGTCTGAGGGAAAGTCCCCGGGAACGCGCAGAAACACCGACTCACACTGCATGATGAATCCCCGCGCTCCACCGAGCTTACCGCTAAAGCGGGCGGGGGTAGGAATGGGTGCGAGTCGGGCTGGGGTTCCCGGGGCTGACTGGACGGCCGCTGAAGCAGCAGGAGCTGCACCTCCCTGACGAGCCGAGGGGAACGGCTGTGGGGGGTCCAGATGGTCTAACCGGGCAGTTATCAAGGTCAATTGGTTCAATATCACTTGCTGCTGATGAGGCTCAGGTGGATTTAATAGCTCGAGGGTGGAAAATCGGCGTGCGAGCCCACTGTCCGCCGAGCCGCTCTGCTGAAGCCGTACTGACATAACGCACGGCTCAGGAGACACACACGCAGGCTCAGAGTGAATTCAATAGCTTTATTCAACAACAAGGATGAATGGATGCATGTTTGTGGAATGTGGTGGACGTCAGCATCAGGCACGGAGGCAGGAGACCGTACAGCCAGACAACCCTGGGGAGAGAACACAGGGAGAAGGTGACGGGCATCAAACCAGTACAACAGGAGATGAGAGGTTAGTTGGCTTACTTGGCAGGGCAGGTGGCAGGCACGCACAAGGGAGAGTCTGGGAGACAGAGACCTGACGATGCACCTGACAGCAGCCACGAGGTGGTGATGCGGGGGCGGGGTCCGCCGCCGGGAAAGGTCCACCTGTGCACAGGGGAAAGACTGGAACACAAGTAGAGAGTTGCTTACGTGAGAGATCTTGCTGTTTGGCGAGGGGGTTCCTCTGAAGCAAGTAGCCGAAGGGAACAGACGGCTTCAGGCCGAAGCCCAGGGCAGAGCGGCTTATATGCTCCGCTGCTGACGAGGTGCAGGTGTGCGCTCAGCTGGCGCCGCTAATGAGCGGCGAGTTGTAACAATTTTATATGCAGCCATGTTTTTAATTTTTAAAAAATTCAAGTGCTGCAGAATAACTGTGCAAAACTCTTAAAACCTAACAGGTCTTGGCAGAATTTTCTTTTTGGAAGCTGGAACGGCAAATCTTGTCATTGGTTCTTTCCTCTTCTTTGTAGTGGATTGATGAGGCTGATGTCCTGCAAGAACGATTATTTATGGCAAATGATTTTTTTTTTATTCACATGAAGAAATGCATTATTACCTTTCTCTGTGTTCAGTCTATTTGGCTCAATTTCCCTTACAAAAATCCTCCTGATAATCCCCAGTCTTTGTTTTTCAAAACACTGAGCACACGGCCTCTGGACAGTAGCTGCTTGGGACAATTGCCAAGGACAATTGCTGCAGCCAGACAAAACATCTTCTGCCAAAGTGTCCTTGTGCTCATATTGATACAACATTGCTTCAACACTACATCCACACTGACCCAGAAACTGACAACAAGATAACATTCACTGCTCTCCTTGTGTCCTGTGGACTCTGGTCTTGAATGTGCATCGTGGGCTTTTTTTGTCTTTGTAATCATAATATTGATTACTTATGGTCAATATTCTGAATTCAATGATTTTTTTGCTCCTTCCTATTGTATGATTTCTTATCTGTACCATCCTATTGGCAGGCGCGTCCCCGATGCAGCCGTGTCACTGGAAATGCAGGTTCATTTTCTGTGTCAAGTCAAATTCTCTCGTATGTTATCAGTGATCTGTTAATGTACTTGGCAATAAATCTTTTTCTGATTCTGATTCTGATTCTGATTATTAGAAACATTAAATTTTCTGTTAATGAACACTATCAAAGTATTTGTTGGGAACAGTAACACCGCAATAATTAAAAGCATTAGTATGCCAACAATTTTTCATAATGTAATATAGGCCTAGGCATTTCATTTTTAAAATATTTCATAAATATTACAATGTAGGATTACACTGAATGCCTTTGTATTTACATTGTTAAAGGTGTATTAGACTCATTATAGGCCTACCTAAGTTCAAACAGCGATCTGGATAGTCTTTCCAAGGTTTGCCTGCAATAAAATGTACCGAACAAGCCATTTCTCGTTGGTTCCCAGCGCTTGCTGGTCTTCAGATTTTTCCAATTTACCTGTTAACCTCTTGCTCTCCGTTGTACCGCGGATGGGCAAGTCTCTGCGTCCTAGGGTGCACGAGGGCGCACGAGAGCGCACGATGCCGGACGCATGACTCGGACGCATGATCCTGATGGTGGTGATGTAGGTGGTGTGACGCTGCAGACACAGCCGCGAACAGATTAGTTCATCTGATTGACCTCTCATTCGACTAATAAGAGCTTTGAATTGGGTTTCTGAAACCTTGAAGAACCAATGAATGAAAACCTAGCCAGAAGGACCCGCCTCCCAACGGCTGCGAGCCAGTTGAAGCACAGAAGTTCGCTGAGCTGTTTTGTCTAAAGCTGGGTAAGAGAGACTGCTTCAGCAGCCACAGGCAGTGCTTTTTTTTTTTTTTTTTTTTAATTCCAGCAGAGTGTTTAGGATTCTCTTATATGGTCATCATAGACTGACGGAGGCCGACGACGAAGGTCGTAAATCATTCAACCGCAATCATGGAATTATGTTTTGACCGGTTCGCAAGACCAGAACCAGAGTCGCGTTCATCTGACAATGAGGAAGAGAAGTTGGCCAGGACAATGTGGCTGTGAAGAGGTAAGGTGTTATAAGCCAAATTATTTTTTATCCCTGAAAATTGTAATCAAAAATGACTTTTGACTGATCGGTAAATTACAACTGTGCGTCGCACGATGTCAGAAGTGCGTGCGCCGCGTTACACGGTTCTTCGCCGCCTCCGGACCGTGAACGCCCCCCCCCCCGCCTCTACGATTCTGTAGCGGCGGGGGGGGGGGGGGGGGGAGCCGCGGTGACAGCGCTGCTGTGGAAACATGCCTTATCCGAGTGTAATCCGTCATGTAGCGAGGGCGGATCTCCGTCCTCTGTAGCGGGGGGGTGGGGGGGCAAACCCCCCCCCACACACACACACAGACACAGCCCTGAATGTGACCTTTCATTTGAGCCCAAGATGAAGCTTCTATATTGAATCATTCAAAAGTTACAGACGTTTTTCCAAACTGTGCCATTTGGCACAATTTGGCACAGTTCCAAAATGCCTGGGAACAGCCTGAGAACAAAGCTGTGTAATATATTCATTTTTTGTGGTATTGTTACAAAATTTGGACCTCAGCTGGATAACACTTGGTTCTACATTTCTGTTGCATTTTCCAGCCCGGATCTGAAGCTGTGTGTTATTTGCAAGCATTTGTATCCAAAAAAACACCCAGGCCAAATTTATTTTCTTCAAGTTCACTATGTTTAGATGACAGTAACTCAGTGGCCGGAGCACTTAGAGAGATCTTTTTTTTTTTTTTGCCAAAAAATTCAAAGTGTTTTCTTTTAAATGAGACCAACACCATGAAGATGCTGCAAAGGGTTGAAGAACAGCGTTCGATTTACTTTGAACACATTATTTTTCGGCGTTTTTAGGAAAATTGACCCGAGTGCAAGGGGTTAAAAACGAAACCAATTATAATACCTTTAACGGCACTGCTGAAGTATACACTTCTGTCACGGAGTACGCCTATAGTATATGTACTTGGTTTTGTTTTGAAAGCCATAAGCCTATAAATTGTCCTTAGGTATGACTGTGAGAGTGAATGGTTGTCTGTCTCTCTGTGTTGGCCCTGCGACGGACTGGCGATCTGTCCAGGGTGTACCCTGCCTCTCGCCCAAAGATGCTGGGATAGGCTCCAGCCCCCCCGCGACCCGTAAAGGATTAAGCGGTAGAAGATGGATGGATGGATAAACCTATAGCCCTATAAAAGGTTGTTCTAGTGTAAGCACTTTATCTTTAAATAATTAAATTTAAGTAGAGAATTCTTAAACTGTTTTCAAAAATGATGCAAAAAATAAAGCATGGTCGATTGTGACAGCCAAAGAGGCAGATTTCATACACTCTTTGTCATGATGTGGGACCCTTGAGTCTTTTGCTATGACCAACAATGTTGATTAGGCCTAATTGCTTATTTAATCAAAGGCCTATTGATGTAAAGCCAGAAAATTCATTTTTCTACACATTGTCTTACATTGCATAGGTGTAATGTTAATAAAATTTTAACATGCATTTTAGGCTACAGTAGGGCCTACATCGATTGTTTTCCTGATGGTTGTAGGCCTTCCTATTGCCCATTTTCATGTTAATTAGGCTAGAACTTGAATACACAACACTAATTATGTTATAACAGACTTACTGCTATAATCCAATAATTACGTCCGTCCGGATCCTTCAGCTCCGTGGGGAATGTGTATAATGTGAATGGTGGCAGACATGTGCACAAGCTAGTCCCGAAGTTACAGGCATGTATGCTGCAAGCTTGCTTTTTCCACCGCTCCAGATGATACATGCCGTTCCCACACTTAACTACAGCACAATGTGCACCTGGCATGACAACGATTGAGAGCTTGAAGCAGACTTTAAATGCAATTGTTCAGGTGTGACAGCACTGTCTATACAAAATCAATGCGGCTCCCGGAATGTTTGGTAGTCGTGAACTTTGAACTTCTAGTCCACACGTGCACTCGTAATGCGAAAGTCGCTTATACCATAGCCTTGGTTAATACGCTTCCACTCATCATTTCAGTATAGATACAGCTGATGAAATCAGCTAACAGAAGATACAGCTGATGGAAACAGCTGACATATGCGTGCCCATCGCTTACATTCTAACAGGAGAGGGGCTTGACGCTGATTCAAACACATGGCGCAACTGTGCATTGTTATCAGTCTACGGTCTATTTCTCACAAAAGGTAAGCTGTTAGTGCTACTTTTATACAATCATGTGGAGTTGCATAGTATTAATTTTGTTGTTGCAGTGCATCTGTTACATAATCAGGCTGCAGTTAACTTAAAAAACATCGTTGTACTGGTGAAAATGGCGGACAGTCCATGCCTGTGTACTGAACTAAATTTGCCGTGTTTCATTAAATGTTATGTTGTTCCTTTTTCTTAATCCATCACTGTTGTACTGTATGAAAGTCTAGTTATTTTGTAGTTTTCTGTAGTTATTTCTCGTAAGTGCAGCAAGGTCCTGAGAGCTTACGAGGAGATGGGGGTTCATAGTGTTTAAATTTGACCAAATGTGGATTATTTTTCAACATAGTCTCCCCTTCGGTCCACACACTTCTTCCATCAGTGTTGCAGTGCTTGGATCCCTGCAGTTGGGGAAAAAAAAAAAGCCACATTTGGTCAAATTTGACCACTGAACGTTTCACCCGCACCCCCCAAGATGCTAACCACATTGTTTTATTTAATGCTAGCATGTAATATAGCCTAAATGCTCTGGTATCTTTTTGTCCTTATATTCGGCTGTTTTTGTCCTTTCCGGTTCCGGTTCCGCTGGACCGGTGGCGCCACACGAGTAGGCTGCCCGTTGCAACAGCCTTTTTTTTTTTTTTTTTTATCTTCCTTCTTCTTTCTACACCTTTCACTCTGTATATATATCACGGACGCACGGATCGCCCCGTGGGTCTCCCGGGTCAGCGGACGGAGCCACGGTTTGCAGCGGGAGACGCTACTATTTTTTTTTTTTTATTTTTTTTTTTTTCTCTCGGCGCCACACGAGTCGGCTGCCTTTTGCAACAGCGGCTCGATTCCGAGTCTTTTTCCCTTCCTCTCTCTTTTGATCCGTCTTTTTTTTTTCACCCCACTTATATCACGGACACACAGATCGTCCTAAATGTCTCCTGAGCCGGTGGACGGAGCCACTGTCTATAGCAGGATACGATACAGCAGAGAACAGCTGCTAGCATTCAACCGCCACCCGGTCCCATTGGAAATACTCGACATACCGAGTGAACTGAGGCGAAAACGCCGCGGCTGCCGGGCTGGAGTAAGGCGGAGGACAAAAAATATAAGGTACAGACCCTCCCTTCCATCTGTTGTCATGGGAAATGTACGGTCGATACTGGGAAAGTTAGATGAGCTAGCGGCTATCTCCCGTTATGATAGCACATACCGGGAGTGCTCTCTCCTTTTGTTTACTGAGACGTGGCTAACTGAACTAGCAGCAGATGCTAACATTGAGCTGGAGTGTTTTCACATGATACGAGCTGACCGAACACCAGACAGTGGCAAGGCTAGGGGCGGTGGAGTGATCATGTATGTTAACAACAACTGGTGCAGACCGGGACATATCACTGTTAAACAACGACACTGCAGCAAAGACATTGAGTTGCTAGCTGTTAGCATGAGGCCTACATATCTCCCGAGAGAACACTCACACGTGATCTGCATTGTTGTTTATGCAAATCCGACGGCGAACGCTGGGACAGCACGTGACGTCATCCATTCAGTAACCAGCAGGCTGCAGACAGAACACCCAGATGCTCTTCTCCTCATCTCAGGCGATTTCAACCATGTTTCACTGTCTCCCATTCTACCCACGTTCACCCAGTATGTCACATGCCACACTAGAGACAATAAAACACTGGATTTATTCTACGCAAACACTAAGGAGGCGTACACCTCATCACAACTACCCCCACTCGGGAGATCGGATCACAACTTGGTTCATCTCCGGCCGGTGTACAAACCCCTAGTGCACAGACAACCTCCGGCCATGCACACTGTGGAGTTATGGTCTGAGGAGACAATGGACACCCTAAAGGGCTGTTTTGAAGCCACCGCCTGGAAGCAGCTCTGCGATCCACATGGTGAGGACATCGATGGCCTCATTCACACCTTCACGGGCTACCTCAGCTTCTGTGTGGACAAATCCGTTCCCACCAAGACCATACGGCGTCACTCAAACAACAAACCCTGGATCAACCCTGAGATAAAAACACTTCTGAGAGAGAAGAAGAGGATCTTCAGGTCGGGGAACAGGGAGATGCTGAAGTCCGTACAGAGGGAGCTGAGGAGAAAGATCAGAGAAGGCAAGGACAGCTTCAGGAAGAAGATGGAGGACAAGCTGCAACAGAGCGACATCAGCGGGGTCTGGAGAAACCTCAAAACCATCTCGGGGCTCCAGAATACCTCCCCCCAGGCCACAGGGGGCAGGGAGTGGGCGAACAACCTGAATCTGTTTTTCAATAGATTTGACCAACCGCCCTCCCCCCTGACTGCACAACAACCACTGCTGCCTCTAAAGAAATCAAGTCCTGCTGCCCACTCCCCACTCTACCAACACCCCCCCACTCCCAACACACAGCCCCCCATCCTGACCCTGACCAGGACCCAGGTGAGGACGGAGCTGAGGAAGATCAAGGCGAGGAAGGCGCCGGGACCGGACGGCATCAGCGCAAAGCTCCTCAAGTCCTGTGCAGACCAGCTGTGTGGGATTGTGACGTATATCTTCAACATGAGCCTGAAACTGGGGAGGGTACCACAGCTGTGGAAAACATCTTGTGTGGTACCTGTACCAAAAACTTCCCACCCCAAAGACCTGAACAGCTACAGACCGGTGGCCTTGACGTCCCACTTGATGAAGACCCTGGAGAGACTGCTCCTTGCTCACCTCCGCCCCCTGGTGGAACCAGCGATGGATCCACTCCAGTTCGCCTACCAGCATGGCATTGGGGTGGAGGATGCGGTGATCTTCCTCCTTCACCGTTCTCTGTCCCACCTGGAGAAGCCCGGGAATATGGTGAGGATCATGTTCTTTGACTTCTCCAGTGCTTTCAACACCATCCAACCGATGATCCTGAAGGACAAGCTGCTGCGCGCAGGGGTGGACCAGCACCTGTCATCATGGATCCTGGACTACCTCACGAACCGGCCTCAGTTTGTGAGAACCCGGGACTGTGTGTCCGACACGATCATCAGTAGCACGGGGGCCCCCCAGGGAACGGTGCTGGCTCCCTTCCTGTTCACTCTTTATACTGCGGACTTCTCACACAACACAACACACTGCCATCTACAGAAGTTCTCTGATGACTCTGCGATCGTTGGCCTCATCTCCAATGGAGATGAAGCTGAGTACAGAGGGCTTATCCAGGACTTCGTGGACTGGTGCCATCGGAACTGCCTCCAGATCAACGCGAGGAAAACTAAGGAGCTGGTGGTGGACTGCCGCAGGCATGGGCAGCCCCTCACAGTACCAGAAAATATACAGGGAACAGACATCGAGATGGTGACATCCTATAAGTACCTGGGTATTCATCTGAACAATAAACTAGACTGGTCACACAATACTGATGCACTCTACAAGAAGGGACAGCGCAGGCTGTTCCTGCTGAGGAGACTCAGGTCTTTTGGTGTACAAGGGGCGCTGCTGAAGTCATTATATGACACGGTGGTGGCATCAGCCATCACTTTTGGAGTGGTCTGCTGGGGCAGTGGCATTACTGCAGCCGATAGGAAGAGACTGAACAAACTGATTAAGAAAGCTAGCTCTGTCCTGGGGCAGCGCCTTGATCCGATGGAGGAGATAGGAGAGAGAAGGACGGTGGCTAAACTGTCATCTCTGCTGGAGTCCGAGTTCCACCCTATGCAGGACATACTGAATGCACTGAGGAGCTCATTTAGCAGCAGACTACATCATCCCAGGTGCACAACCGAGAGGTTTCGTAGGTCCTTCCTACCAACGGCTGTCAGACTGTACAACCTAAGCAGGGCTGCTCGCAGAGATAGCAAAAAGACGTAACAAACTAATAGTTTTTTGAATGCAAAAGATGCAATAGACTTACACAATGGTCCTCTCCGGCATACAACTAGGAACATACCGGTCGCTATGGAGGGTGAGAATATGTATGGGCACATAATCATACCATGTAGGATAACTAAGTAGACGGTTATGCTGTTTCATTCCATCTAGCAACAATGCTCTGCACTGTGTGTGTTTATATATTTGCATATTTATTCCATCTAGCTACAATGCTCCGTACTGTGGGTGTTTATATATTTATATATCTACATATTATTCCATCTAGCTACATTGCTCCGCACTGTGTGTGTTTATATACTTGCATATTTATTCCACCTAGCTGCAATGCTCCGTACTGTGGGTGTTTATATATTTACATATTTATTCCATCTAGCTACAATGCTCTGCACTGTGTGTTCATATATTCATATATTTATTCTATCCAGCTACAATGCTCTGCACTGTGTGTCTGTGTGTGTGTGTATATATATATATTTTATAGTAATACGTACATATGTTTATTAGCTGCTCTTGCTTGCTTGTTTTTTTTTCTTGCCTTCTGATTGTTGCTCTGAGTGTTGCTATCCCTGTGCTGTTGCAATCCTGGAATTTCCCCGTTGTGGGACTAATAAAGGCTTATCTTATCTTATCTTACAGCGGGGAGGAGCTAGTGCTAGCTAGCACTTGGCCGCCACCCGGTGCTAATGGGAAACTCGACATACCGGGAGCTGTAGCGAAAACGACGAGGGTGCCGGGCTGGAGTTTAGGCGGCGTGCAAGAAATATAAGACAGAATAATAAAGAGCGATGTCACGCCGCGCCATTCATCAGCGGCGCCACCTGCTCACGCACCTGACAATCATCAGCGGCGAGGGATAAAGGCCGTCTCGCCCGGAGGCTCGGCCTGAAGCCGTCAGACTTCGTCCCTCACCGTTGTGAGCATACTTCCCTTCAGCGTCACCATTTTGGTAAGAAGATCGCTTACCTCTTTTCTTCAGTCTTCTCCCCTGTGCACAGGTGGATTCCCCAGCGGCGGACATCTCCACTCCATCGCCCAATCCTCGCTGCTGCACAGAGCTCTCCAGGTGGCTGTCTTCCGGGCTTCGCCCCCTTGTTGTGCCAGCTGTCCTGACCCACCAAGTAAGTCCTTCTCTCGCCATAAATCCCTCCTGTGTTGGTGTATGCCCGTCACCCTCTCCCTGTGCTCTCTCCATAGGGTTGCTCGGCTGTACGGTCACCTGCCTCTGTGCCTGGAGCAGACACCATCACCAACACATTTACATCCCGCAGACACGCACTCATTCACTCCTGCTGTTAATAAACTCTTTGAACTACTCTAAGCCTGTGTGTGTGCGTCTCCTGAGCCGTGCGTTATGTCAGTACGGCTTCAGCAGAGCGGCTCGGCGGACGGCGGGCTCGCACACCGGTTTTCCACTCTCGAGGCTAGAGTGGATCAAATAGCTTATCAACAACAGGTGATCTTTAATCAATTATTGAATTTAACTAACCGGTTGGGCCGCTTGGATCCTCAACAGCCGTTCCCCCCGGCTCGTCAGGGTGGTGCGGCTCCTGCTGTTCCAGCGGCCGTCCAGCCGGCTCCGGTGGCATCGGTTCGGCTCACACCGATTCCGACCCCCGCCCGCTTTAGCGGTAAGCTCGGCGGAGCGCGGGGGTTCATTATGCAGTGTGAGTCCGTGTTCCACCGTGTGCCCGGAGATTTTCCCTCGGATCACAGTCGGATTGGTTACATAGGGAATCTTCTGGAGGGGCGTGCGTTAACTTGGACCTACGCCGTAATGGCGAGGCCCAGTTATGCCACCCTCACCTATGACCAGTTCGTGAGGCGCTTTCTGGAGGTCTTTGACCATTCTCAAACCGAGACGGTCCAGGTCGATCGGCTCCTCGCTCTCCAGCAGGGAGGCCGGTCGGCAGCGGACTACTCGGTCGACTTCCGGGTAGCGGCGGAGGAATTGGGCTGGGAGGAACGCTCCCTCTGTGGCCTGTTCCTCCGCAGCCTCAATAGTGATCTGAGGGATGAACTGGCTGGACGGGATATCCCTGGGACGCTAGTGGAGCTGACATCCTTAGCGATAAGTTTGGATAACAGGCTGCGCGAGCGCTCCTCGGGGCGGAAGTCTTCTTCTTCTCGCCCTCGTGGAGTCTCGCCGCACCTGTTCCAAGCTCGCCCCCTGGCGGCGCCGCCAGCATTGTGCCCCGAGGAGTCGGAGCCGATGGTGACGGGCTGGACCAAGCTTTCCCCTGCGGAGAAACAACGCCGCCGTGAGTTGGGCCTCTGCATGTATTGCGGAGGTGACCAACACACTGTGGAGCGTTGCCCGCGGAAAGCCAGTCGGCGGGGTCCGCGAATCGCTGTAGGGAGCCTCGCGGATCCCAACCGGTTAGACTCTCTCACTCAATTAAAGCTGCCCATCCGTTTTTGCCACAATCCCACTGGGCACCTCACCCACGCACTGGTGGATTCGGGCGCTGAGGGCAGCTTCATTTCACAAGGCCTGGCAACCCGATTGGGCATCCGCTGTCAGGCATTAAAACACCCCATCTCTCTGGTCCATCTCTCCCATGCCTCCCTTGGGAGAGTTTCTCACCAAACCATGCCTGTCCCAGTCATCATCTCAGGGAACCACCGGGAGGAGATGGTATTTTACGTCCTGCCCAACTCTGTGTCGCCCGTCATCCTGGGGTATCCCTGGCTACGCCTCCACAACCCTGTCCTGGACTGGAGGTCCGCTGGGGTATCGGCATGGAGTACCTTCTGTATGGGCACCTGCCTTCAGTCCGCTGCCTGCTCCCCATCCGCGGCTCCCCCTGTGGCGGATACAGCACCTCCGGACCTGTCACTGGTGCCTCCAGAATTTCACGACCTGGGTATGGTATTTAGCAAATCGAAAGCTATGTCTCTTCCCCCGCATCGACCATATGACTGTGCCATCAACCTCCGCCAGGGGGCTCCCCTGCCATCTGGTCGGCTCTACAGCCTGTCGGCGCCGGAGAAGGAGACCATGAATACATACTTGAAGGAATCTCTGAGCGCTGGGATTATTCGCCCATCGTCGTCACCCGTGGGGGCAGGGTTTTTCTTTGTCGGGAAAAAGGACGGATCCCTCCGCCCCTGCATAGACTACCGAGCGCTGAATGACATCACTGAGAGGGACCGTTACACCCTGCCCCTCATGGACACTGCCTTTCACTCCCTCCAGGGGGCGACCTGGTTTACCAAGCTGGATTTACGCAGCGCTTACCACCTCGTCCGGATCCGGGAGGGAGATGAATGGAAGACAGCCTTCCGTACCCCGAACGGCCACTTTGAGTATCTCGTCATGCCGTTCGGGCTGACCAACGCTCCTGCCGTCTTTCAGCGCCTCATTAATGACGTCCTCCGGGATTTCATCGGCCTTTTTGTGTTCGTCTACCTGGATGACATCCTTATCTTCTCCAGGTCCAGGGACGAGCACCAGGTCCATGTGAGGCGGGTCCTCCAAAGACTGCTGGAGAATCGTCTGTACGTGAAGGCTGAGAAATGCGAATTCTACGCTAGGACCACATCCTTCCTGGGATTCATCATCGCTCAAGATCAGGTGCTCCCAGACCCAGAGAAGGTGAAGGCGGTGGTGGAGTGGCCTACTCCCGCATCCCGGAAGCAGGTGCAACAGTTTGTTGGCTTCGCCAATTTTTACCGCCGCTTTGTCCCAAATTTCAGCTCGATCGTCGGACCGCTGACCCGCCTCACGTCCCCGAAGGTCCCGTTCCGGTGGACTGAAGAGGTCGCTGCTGCCTTTAAGGCGCTGAAGGCGGAGTTCTCCTCCTCCCGGGTCCTTCGCCAGGTCGACCCCGCGCTGCAGTGCATTGTGGAGGTGGACGCATCGGACACGGGAGTGGGGGCAGTGTTATCCCAGCGGTCACCTGACGATGGCGCCAAACGGCCGTGCGCCTTCTTCTCCCGGCGCCTGTCCCCGGCGGAGAGGAACTACGATGTGGGGGACAGAGAGCTCCTGGCCATTAAACTCGCCTTACAGGAGTGGCGCCACTGGCTAGAGGGGGCGGACCTGCCGTTTGTGGTCCTGACGGACCACAAGAACTTAGAGTATTTACGATCTGCCAAGCGCCTGAATGCCCGCCAGGCGCGCTGGTCTTTGTTCTTCGCCAGGTTCCGCTTCTCGATCACCTTCAGGCCGGGCTCCAAAAACGGCCTGCCTGACGCCCTCTCTAGGCAGTTCACCCCCGTGGAGGCTGAGGAGACGCCCCACACTATCCTGCCCAGGTCATGCGTCCTCGGTGCCATCTCTTGGGACATTGAAGACAAGATCCGGAAGGCGCAGGAGGTGGAACCTGATCCTGGCGGCGGACCGGAGGGAAGACTGTTCGTCCCATCTGCGGTCCGAGGAGAGGTCATCCACTGGCTCCACACCTCCCGGCTCACCTGTCATCCCGGCACCTCTCGGATGATCAGCCTCCTCCAACGGTCCTTTTGGTGGCCAGGCCTGCGGAGGGATGCAGCCCGCTACGCCCGGGCTTGCCCAATCTGTGCCACCAGCAAGTCGGGAAATGCCCCCCCAGCGGGTCTGCTCCAGCCTCTGCCCGTCCCCGGCAGGCCCTGGTCGCACATCGCACTGGACTTCGTCACCGGACTCCCCGTTTCCAACTCCTTTGACACCGTCCTGACCATTGTGGACCGTTTCTCCAAGGCTGCGCACTTCATTCCCCTGCGAGGTCTCCCTACTGCCCTGGAGACGGCGGGCCTCCTCGTCCAACACGTGGTCAGGCTGCACGGGATTCCGGTGGACGTGGTCTCGGACCGGGGTCCCCAATTTTCATCCGAGGTTTGGAGATCCTTTTGTAACGCCATCGGAGCCAAGGTGAGCCTCTCCTCCGGCCATCACCCCCAGTCTAACGGGCAGTGTGAGAGGACCAATCAGGAGCTGGAGGCTGCGCTCCGCTGTGTTACTAGATCCAAGCCGACGTCCTGGAGCAACCATCTCGCCTGGGTGGAGTATGCCCACAACACCGCCCGCTCTTCTGCAACGGGGATGTCCCCCTTCAAGGCGTCCCTGGGTTACGACCCCCCGCTGTTTCCAGCGCAGGAGAACGAGGTGACTGTCCCCTCTGTTAGGGCGCACCTTAGGCAGTTCCGCTCCACCTGGGCGGCCGCGCGTCATGCGCTTTTACGCACGGCGGAGCGCAACAGGACCGTGGCGGACCGGCACAGAAGACCTGCCCCGGCGTACAGAGTTGGGCAACTCGTGTATGTGTCTACCCAGGACGTCACATTAAAAGGCGAGAGGAGGAAGCTGGCACAGCGATTCATGGGTCCCTTTCCCATCACCCGGATCATCAACCCGGTGGCTGTGCGCGTGGCTATTCCCCCCTCCCTCCGCATCCATTCCACTTTCCATGTGTCGAAGGTGAAACTGGCAGTCACTGACCCCCTTTGCCCTCCTCCTGCAGCGCAACCCGCGCCCCGGATGATTGGTGGCCATCCGGCCTGGTCCGTCTCCTCCATCCTGGACTCCCGGCGCCGAGGTCGTGGGTTGCAATACCTGGTAGACTGGGAGGGCTATGGGCCCGAGCATCGACAATGGGTGCCCCCGTCGTTTGTGTTGGACCCATCGCTCATCGCGGACTTCCACCGAGCGCACCCGGATAAGCCATCGCCAGGAGGCGCTGCTAGAGGGGGGAGTACTGTCACGCCGCGCCATTCATCAGCGGCGCCACCTGCTCACGCACCTGACAATCATCAGCGGCGAGGGATAAAGGCCGTCTCGCCCGGAGGCTCGGCCTGAAGCCGTCAGACTTCGTCCCTCACCGTTGTGAGCATACTTCCCTTCAGCGTCACCATTTTGGTAAGAAGATCGCTTACCTCTTTTCTTCAGTCTTCTCCCCTGTGCACAGGTGGATTCCCCAGCGGCGGACATCTCCACTCCATCGCCCAATCCTCGCTGCTGCACAGAGCTCTCCAGGTGGCTGTCTTCCGGGCTTCGCCCCCTTGTTGTGCCAGCTGTCCTGACCCACCAAGTAAGTCCTTCTCTCGCCATAAATCCCTCCTGTGTTGGTGTATGCCCGTCACCCTCTCCCTGTGCTCTCTCCATAGGGTTGCTCGGCTGTACGGTCACCTGCCTCTGTGCCTGGAGCAGACACCATCACCAACACATTTACATCCCGCAGACACGCACTCATTCACTCCTGCTGTTAATAAACTCTTTGAACTACTCTAAGCCTGTGTGTGTGCGTCTCCTGAGCCGTGCGTTATGTCAAGCGATGGCAAGAACCAAGCAGACCGCCCGTAAAATCTACTGGAGGAAGAAGCCCCCCAGGAGACAGCTAGCCACCAGGGCTGCTCGGAGAGGCGTTCCGGCCACCGGCAGAGTGAAGAGGCCTCGCCGTCACAGGCCCGTGGCTCTGAGAGAGATCCGTCGCTGCCAGAAATCCACGGAGCTGCTCATCCGTAAGCTGCCCGTCCAGCGCCTGGTGAGGGAGATCGCTCAGGACTTCAAGACCGTCCTGCGTTTCCTGAGCTTCGCCGTCATGGCTCTGCAGGAGACCAGCGAGGCCCACCTGGTGGTCTCTTCTTCGCTAAGGGGGTCACCATCATGCCCAAAGACTTCCAGCTGGCCCGCCGCATCCGCGGAGAGAGAGCTTAGACTTCCTGCTGCACATTCACCAACCAACCATAATGCTCTGCACTGTGTATCTATATATATACATTTATAGTAATATGGACATATGTTTACTAGATGTTGTTTTTTTCTTGCCTTCTGATTGTTGCTCTGAGTGTTGCTATCCCTGTGCTGTTGCAATCCTGGAATTTCCCCATTGTGGGACTAATAAAGGCTTATCTTATCTTATCTTCGGCTGTTTTAGAGTCAGATGAGTTCATCCAGTTTGTTTTAAAAAAAATTACGTTTTATCATTTTTTGAAAAATGTGTAGTGTGTATCCACAACCGTGGAAAAGAAGTGCCATAAGATTTTCAGTTTCCTTTCCAAGGGGTCATACCCGTCAGAGCTGAATTATGGACAGAGGCAAACCCTTAGAAAATACTGTTCTAAACTCAACATTCATGGTCTGTATTTAACGTTCAGAATTCCTATGATGTTGACAATGCTATTTGTATATTAATATTTTGATGATCACCTTAAGAGTAATAAAGTCAAAGGAGGAGGCCCTGAATCTTTTTAAGGAATTTCATGCCTCACCAATGACACTGGTTTCCTGAAAACAAGAACTGCCATGTCTTGAAGGTTTTACTGGTATGGCATGACAGCAGATATACAAACAACTGCATACCTATTTTTCTATCAATAAGCATAAATGTACATCTCTGTATGAAACTAAACACTTATTTTCAAGGTGTCTCAATGTGACCTGTGCCAAAGGGTGAAACCAGAATTCTCTGGAAAGACTAAAGGTGGTGGAATCTGCTTCTACATAAACGAAGGTTGGTGTACTGATGTCACAGTGTTCAAGAAGTTTTGTAGCCCTAACCTAGAGTCACTGTTCATAAACTGTAAACCCTTTTATTCACCGCGAGAGTTCTCCTCATTTATTCTGGTCGGAATTTATATCTCGCCTGCTGCTTGTACAATGGAGGCACTGCAGCACCTCGCTGACCAGATAGCAGAGGTGGAGGAAAAACATCCAGACTCGCTGCTTATCATTCTGGGTGATTTCAATAGAGCTAATCTCACAAATGAGCTTCCTAAATACAGACAGCATATTAAATGTCCCACCAAGGACACAAATACACTCGACCACTGTTACACAGTTTTAAGAAATGCCTATCATGCCGTCCCCTGTGCAGCTCTGGGTTTTTCTGACCACTGTCTGCTCCATCTTATTCCAACATACAGACAGAAACTAAAAACTTCCAAGACTGTTGTAAGGACTGTGAAGAAATGGACTGAGGAATCAAAGCTGAAGTTACAAGCCTGCTTTGACTGCACAGATTGGAGTGTTTTTGAAGCTGCAGCCATTAACTTAAATGAACTCACTGACACTGTGACGTCATACATCTGTTTCTGCGAGGACATGTGTGTGCAGACCAAGACCTTCTGCACATACAACAACAATAAACCCTGGTTCATTCCTAAACTGAAGCAGCTACGTCAGACCAAGGAGGAGGCCTACAGGACTGGTGACTGGACTCTGTACAAGCGGGCCAGAAACATGCTGACGAAGGAGATCAGGCTTGCTAAGAGGAGCTACAGTGTGAAGTTACAAAAAAACTTCTCAGCCAACAACTCTGCTTCTGTCTGGAGAGGCCTGCAGAATATCACCAACTACAGGAGACCATCCCCCCACCCTGTGGAAAACCTCCAGCTGGCTAACGACCTAAACAGCTTTTACTGCAGGTTTGAAAAGAACCTACAGTTCTCACCTCCCACCCACACAAAAGGATTATCTGCAGCCCCAGGAACTCCATCCCTCCTCCACTCTGACCTCCCACCAGCACTAACGATCTGTGAAGAGGAGGTGCGCCGGGTCTTTCAGAGACAAAAGATCAAGAAGGCTGCAGGACCTGATGGTGTGTCTCCGTCCTGCCTGAGAGTCTGCTCCAACGAGTTGGCCCCCATCTTCACCCGGATCTTTAACAGATCACTGGAGCTGCGTGAAGTGCCTTCCTGCTTCAAACGCTCCATCATCATTCCAGTTCCCAAGAAACCCTCTGTTACAGGATTAAACGACTACAGACCTGTTGCCCTGACCTCTGTGGTCATGAAATCCTTGGAGAGATTGGTGCTGAACCACCTGAAGGTCATCACAGGCCCCCTGATGGACCCACTGCAGTTTGCCTACCGGTCAAACAGGTCAGTGGATGATGCAGTGAATATGGGACTACATTACATCCTGCAACACCTCGACTCCCCAGGGACGTACGCCAGGATCCTGTTTGTCGACTTCAGCTCAGCGTTCAACACCATCATCCCAGGCATTCTTCATCAGAAACTCCTCCAGCTCAAGGTGCCCCCCTCCACCTGCCAGTGGATCTCCAGCTTTCTGACTGACAGGTGGCAACAGGTGAAGCTAGGGAGATTTACATCCAGCTCCCGAAAAATTAGTACTGGCGCCCCCCCAAGGATGTGTCCTATCCCCACTGCTCTTCTCCGTCTACTCCAATGACTGCACCTCAGAGGACCCTTCGGTGAAGCTCCTGAAGTTTGCGGACGACACCACAGTCATCGGTTTGATCCGGGATGATGATGAGTCTGTATACAGGCGGGAGGTGGAGCAGCTGATCCTCTGGTGCAGCCAGAACCATCTTGAACTTAACCCAGCCAAAACGGTGGAGATGACTGTGGATTTCAGGCGACACCCCCCTTCATTCCCCCCACTCACCATCCTCAACAGCACAGTGTCCACTGTGGACTCCTTCAAGTTTCTGGGAACCACAATCTCCCGGAACCTGAAGTGGTCCTCCCATATAGACACTGTCCGGAAAAAGGCCCAGCAGAGGTTGTTTTTTCTGCGTCAGCTCAAGAAGTTTGATTTGCCTCAGGAGCTGCTGGTTGTCTTCTACACTGCCATCATCCAATCTGTCCTCTGCTTTTCCATCACTGTCTGGTTTGGATCTGCCATTAAACAGGACAAGACCAGACTGCAGCGGATCATTAAGTCTGCGGAGAGGATCATTGGTACCGACCTACCCTCCATTGAGAATTTATATCGGTCCATAACCAGGAAACGGGTGGGAAACATCTGTGCTGACCCATCACACCCCGGCCACAAACTGTTTGAACTTCTATCTTCTGGTCGTCGTTACAGATCACTGAAGGTCAAAACCACCCGTCACAGGAACAGTTTCTTTCCTCAAGCCATCACTCTGATGAACCCCTAACATTCACCTAGTCCTACCTGTTGCTGTACTCATGACTTTTCATCCATTATTACATTGCACATAACTCTCACACTGCTTTTTACTTCATTCACATTATATCACTGAATCTGAGTTCACATTGAAATACTGTGTGACTGTATATTTTTTCATATATTTCTGCAAAGTGTGGTTAGTCTGAGTAAATAACTGCATATATTCCTGTATATATTTGCATCCTTTTATAGAAACGTGGACAGACTGTAATTTACTGTACATACTCTGTTGTCATTGAATCCTTATTTAAATCCTCCACCTGAACAATGAGAGCAAGTTTTTAGCCAAAGTCAAATTCCTTGTATGTGTTGTGCATACTTGGCCAATAAAGCTGATTCTGATTCTGATTCTGAGTGCAGTTAAAGCTGGAATTCCATCAAGGTGACCAACTATTGCAATGCGCTATATTAATTCACTTGGAGAAGCGTGCCTTGTGAAGCATACAGTAATATTTAATTACCCTGAGCTAACACCAAAGCTTTTTTTTCCAGCCGCTGTCAGGCTAGTGGCACAGGACATTAAAGACAGTAAACATCCATAACCCATTCATACGCTTGACAATTACCCCTTCACTGACCCTCCCTCATATACACACAACGGTCCACCTGCCCCTCAAACATACACATCAATACATTCCTCCTGTTCTTCCCCACACAACTTTCCATCCATTCCATAATACTGTATTGCACATGCGGTAGGTGGTGTAGAGGTAATTTTGCTATTGCACAAACTAAAAATCTCAGGACAATTGAGTATTGCTGTTATATAGCTTTAACTATGATGTATATTCTTACATGATTGCACCTTTTGTCTAGTCAGTGTTTATTCTGACTTTCTTCCCTTTACCTTTTAATTATTAGTGTTATAACTGACTCAGACATGCACAAGAATTCCAATGTACCTGTTTTTTACTTGTACAAATGGCAATAAACTAACTTCAGCTCAACTAACTTGAACTTGTGTATCACTGGCAGGTATCTGCTGTTTGGAAATGGACCCGTGCAGTCAATTCCAGCCAGCTCCCAAAGACATCCTCTGGATTCCAGTACATTTTAACAGTAACAGATTACTTTTCCAAGTGGGTGGAGGCCTTCCCTCTGCAGACAAAGACTGCAGTGGGAGTGGTAAAAAAAAAAAAAAAAAAAACCTCTGCAAATTTGAAAGTCTCTGCAAACTTATTTCTAGACATGGCTGTCCCCAGCGCATTCTTAGACCAAGGACGGGAGTTTGTAAATCAGGTAAGCTGTGCTGTATACATGTTGTAATAGTTATGAGAAGTCTCTGCCATCTTGACTTTAGGCAGAATGTAACCGTAATGTGCTTATTTGTTCATTAAGATTAACAGCAAGCTCTACGAACTGCTCTCCATTGAGAGAAGTGGAACTGCTGCCTGCCACCCACAGACAAACGGTCTTGATGAGAAGACCAACGACAGCATCAAACAGTAAGAATGAGATGGTATCTGTTGTGTTCTGAAGGAATGAAGACTACTTGTAGTATGGTTTAGTTTTTTGATTGCGCTCTCATAGCAAACAAGGCACAGCCTCAGCATTTGTGTTTGTGATAATTGTTTAACATCAGATTATGTTAAATTTGGGTAATTTGTCTTGAAATACACTCATCTCTATTAAAAGTAGAACTTTGTGTGTCCATACATTATGAGAGTTATTCTATTTTTAATGTAGTTGCTCCAATTTCCCATATTATTAATGCAAAGCCATTTTAAATTATTCTTCCTGGAGCACTTCAGAAGCTGGTGAATAAGCAGCAGGATGATTGGGAAGAACCTGGGCCTTCAGCAGAAGACAACTTGTGGGACTTTTTGAATAGCAGAGTTAGTATTTTATTTTAAGCATTTTCTTATTACAAAAGATTGCCAATTACATTTTTCTTTTAACAGCAGATGGCACAGTGGAAGTGAAACAATATTTGTCTGAGCCCTGTTGGATGCAACAACATCCAGATGAAGCATCGGAGATCTTAGAGACTTCAGGAGCCTTTTGTCCACTCTTAACTGTGGCAGACGTGTTTATTTCTGCGCCACTTGCTCCTTTTAGAAGGAGGTTGCAATTATTTCATCAGAACCCTTAGCCTTAATACCTGGTTGTGCTCAACATGTCCTACTTTTAACACTGGTTTTATAGACAATTTCAGCCTGTTCTGGAATCGCCCATCATTTATGAGGCCAGATGGTTTATCCAAATCAACTTGGTGCACGTGTTTTAAGGGACATTCAGCATTTAGTACAGTTACTGAAAGCTGGTGTGTCCCCTCACCCCAAAGTGCCTGGGTCTGCCAACCAGCTTTTATGCTTTCCACTTCTCATATTACTCCAAATAATTCTGTTTATATCAGTCTTTAATTCACAACTCCATGGAGATTGTGTCTGCCCCAATACCCAAAACACTATACCCCAAGACAAATGCTACATAACTTGATAAGATTAAAACTAGTATTTTACCACAGAAAAATAAAACTAAAAGCGGACTGCTGAATATAAGATCTGTCCGATAAAGCAACCTTAATGATATGATCATGGATCACAATACTCAGAAACATGGCTACGCCCCGATGACTGTTAGTATATCAATGAGGCCCCCCTCGTCAGCTATGGTAATATTCATGTTCCTAGAAACACTGGCCGAGTTGGTGGTGTCGGGGTAATATGAATCCACATTACCAATGAACCCTCAGCCTAAATTAAACTCAAATTATAACTCTTGAATGCTTAATTTTTAGCTTAGCACACCCATCCTTGAGGTCAGAACAGCCTCTCATTTACCACACTATATTGCCCTCCCAGTGCTTCTTTTGCTGAATTTATGTCTGAATTCTCTGAGTTCTTCACAACCTTAGCTCAGACAAGATTATCATAGCCGGTGATTTTAATATTCATATAGACGTTGATAATGATGGTCATAGTGTAGCATTTCTCTCCCTCTTTGACATAACGCACGGCTCAGGAGACACACACGCAGGCTCAGAATAGGTTTAACAGTTTATTTAACAGCAAGTGTGTGTGTGGATGCGTGTCTGTGGAATGTGGATGTACTGGTGGTGGACGTCAGAGTCAGGCACGGAGGCAGGAAACCGTACAGCCAGACAACCCTGGGGAGAGAACACAGGGAGAAGATGATGGGCACCAAACCAGTACAACAGGAGATAAAAGGTTAGTTGGCTTACTTGGCAGGGCAGGTGGCAGGCGCGCACAAGGGAGAGTCTGGAAGACAGAGACCTGACGATGCACCTGACAGCAGCCGCGAGGTGGTGATGCGGGGGCGGGGTCCGCCGCCGGGAAAGGTCCACCTGTGCACAGGGGAAAGACTGGAACACAAGTAGAGATTCGCTTACGTGAGAGATCTTGCTGTTTGGCGAGGGGGTTCCTCTGCAGCAAGTAGCCGAAGGGAACAGACGACTTCAGGCCGAAGCCCAGGGCAGAGCGGCTTATATGCTCCGCCGCTGACGAGGTGCAGGTGTGCGCTCAGCTGGCGCCGCTAATGAGCAGCGAGTTGTAACAGTACTCCCCCCTCTAGCAGCGCCTCCTGGTGATGGTTTATTGGGGTACTTCCTGTGAAACTCAGTGATGAGAGAGCGATCCAACACGAACGAGGAACGGACCCATTGCCTCCATTCTGGACCATAGCCCTCCCAGTCCACCAAATACTGTAGCCCGTGACCCCGGCGTCGGGAATCCAAGATGGTCGAGACAGTCCAAGCCGGATGGCCATCAATCATCCGAGGCGCGGGCGGCGCAGCAGGAGGAGGGCAGATGGGATCAGACACCACCGGTTTCACCTTAGAGACGTGGAAGGTGGGATGGATGCGGAGGGAGGGGGGAGTAGCAACGCACACTGCCACCGGGTTGATTATCTTGGTGACGGGGAATGGGCCCATGAAGCGTTTTGCCAACTTCCTCCTCTCACCCTTCAGGTTCACATCCTGCGTGGATATCCAGACTGGTTGGCCCACCTGGTAGGCAGGAGCAGGTCTTCTTCGCCGATCCGCCGTGGCCTTATTGCGCTCCGCCATGCGTAAACGCGCATTGCGCGCGGCTGTCCAGATTGAGCGACACCGCCTGAGGTGAGCCCGGACCGTGGGAACTGCAGATTCATCCTCCAGCGAAGGGAACAAAGGGGGGGGTCGTAACCCAGGGACACCTTGAAAGGGGACATCCCTGTGGCTGAAGAGCGAGCGGTGTTTTGAGCATATTCAACCCAGGCGAGATGTTTGCTCCATGACGCAGGCTTCGAGGCAGTGACACAACGGAGAGCAGCCTCCAGCTCCTGGTTGGTCTGTTCACACTGCCCGTTAGATTGGGGGTGATGGCCGGAGGAGAGGCTTACCTGGGCTCCTAGTGTCCTGCAGAAACTCCGCCAGACATCAGAGGCAAACTGGGGACCCCGGTCGGAGACCACGTCAGCTGGTATCCCATGCAGCCTGACCACGTGTTGGACGAGAAGGTCTGCCGTCTCCAAGGCAGAGGGTAGCCCCTGTAATGGCACGAAATGGGCAGTTCTCGGTCGACGATGGTCAGGACAGTGTCGAAGTTGTTAGAGACGGGGAGACCAGTGACGAAGTCTAACGCGATGTGGGACCAGGGCCGATGTGGGACCAGGGCCGACCAGGGCCGGGCAGGGGCTGGAGCAAACCTGCAGGAGGAGAGTTGCCAGACTTACTGGTGGCACAGACGGGGCAGGCCCGGGCGTAGCGGGCAGCGTCCTTGCGCAACCCCGGCCACCAAAAGGAGCGTTGGAGCAGGTCAATCATTCGGGAGGTCCCAGGATGGCAGGCTAGCTTGGATGTGTGGAGCCAATGGATGACCTCCCCCCGAACGGAGGACGGAACGTAGAGCCTTCCCTCCAGTCCGCCGCCCGGATCCGGTTCTGATTCCTGTGCCTTCCGGACCTTATCCTCGATCTCCCAAGTAACGGCTCCCACGATGCACGACCTGGGCAGGATGGTATGAACAGCGTCCCCCAAATCTTCAGGGGCGAATTGCCTGGAGAGGGCGTCAGGGAGTCCGTTTTTGGAGCTCGGTCTGAATGTGATGGTGAAACGGAACCTAGCAAAAAACAGGGACCAACGGGCCTGGCGGGCGTTCAGGCGCTTGGCAGTTCTTAAATATTCCAAATTTTTGTGGTCTGTTAACACCACGAAGGGCAGGGCGGCCCCCTCCAGCCAGTGACGCCACTCTTGGAGCGCGAGCTTGATGGCAAGAAGCTCCCTGTCCCCCACGTCGTAGTTGCGCTCCGCCGGGGACAAGTGCCGGGAGAAGAAGGCACAAGGCCGTTTGACCCCATCAGCCGGTGACCGCTGAGACAGCACCACCCCCACCCCCGTATCCGAGGCGTCGACCTCCACGATGCACTGCAAAGAGGGATCGACCTGGCTGAGGACCCGGGAGGATGAAAATTCCGCCTTCAGCGCCTGGAAGGCCGCCGCGGCCTCTTCAGTCCACTGGAACCGGGTTTTAGGGGAGGTGAGACGGGTCAGAGGGCCGACGATGGCTCCAAAGTTGGGCACAAAGCGGCGGTAGAAGTTGGCAAAGCCGACGAATTGTTGCACCTGCTTTCTAGATGTAGGAGTCGGCCAATCTACCACCGCTTTAATCTTGGCTGGGTCTGGGAGCACCTGGTCATGGGAGATGACAAACCCGAGAAATGACGTCTTCTTGGCATAGAATTTGCACTTCTCCGCCTTCACGTACAATCGATTTTCCAATAACCTCTGCAGGACCCGTCTCACATGCACCTGGTGCTCATCCCTGGACTTGGAGAAGATGAGAATGTCATCCAGGTAGACGAACACAAACAGGCCAATGAAATCCCGGAGAACGTCATTTATCAGGCGCTGAAAGATGGCTGGAGCGTTGGTTAACCGGAACGGCATGACCAGGTATTCAAAGTGGCCGTTCGGGGTACGGAAGGCTGTTTTCCATTCGTCTCCCTCCCGGATCCGGACGAGGTGGTACGCGCTGCGGAGGTCCAGCTTGGTAAACCAGGTCGCCCCCTGGAGGGAGTGGAAGGCAGTGTCCATCAGGGGCAGGGTGTAACGGTCCTTCTCTGTGATGTCGTTTAGGGCTCAGAAGTCGATGCACGGACGAAGCGAGCCATCCTTCTTGCCCACGAAGAAGAACCCTGCACCTAATGGCGATGATGATGGGTGAATAATACCTGCGCTGAGAGATTCCTTGAGGTATGAGTTCATGGCCTCCTTCTCCGGCGCTGACAGGCTGTAGAGGCGTCCCGAAGGGAGCGGCGCCCCCTGGCGGAGGTTTATGGCGCAGTCGTAAGGTCTGTGTGGAGGAAGGGACATTGCCTTGGACTTACTGAAGACTGCGCCCAGGTCGTGAAACTCCACGGGCACCAAGGAGAGGTCCGGAGGCGCGGCATCCTTAACCACGGGAGGAGAGGATGGCGAGCAGGCAGCGGATTGGAGGCAGGTGCTCATACAGAAGGTACTCCAGGCTGTTACCTTCCTGGTCTTCCAATCCAGGACGGGGTTATGGAGACGGAGCCACGGATAACCCAGGATCACTGGAGACACAGCGGAAGGCAAGATGTAGAAGGAGATCTCCTCCCGGTGATTCCCAGAGACGATGACAGAGACGGGGTTTGTCCGGTGGGTCACTTTCCCCAGAGATGCACGGGAGAGATTAATGAGGGTGAGAGGAGCTTTAAGGGGCTGGCAACGGATGCCCAATCGGGTTGCCAGGCTTTGTGAAATAAAGCTGCCTTCCGCGCCTGAGTCCACCAGTGCATGAGTGAGATGCCCTATGGTGTTGTGGCAGAAACGGATGGGCAGCGACAAATGAGTGAGGGGAAATGACCGGTTAGCGTCCGCGAGGCTCCCTACAGTGATTCGCGGACCTCCCCGTTTGGGCTTCTCCGGGCAATGCTCCACAATGTGCTGGTTGTCTCCGCAATACATGCAGAGACCCAACTCACGGCGGCGTTGTTTCTCCGCAAGGGGGAGCTTTGCCCGGGCCATCACAATAGGTTCCGACTCCTCGGAAACCTCCGATGGCGGTAACGCCAGGGGGCGAGCTTGGGACGAGCGTGACGAGGCACCCCACGAGCAAGAAGGCAACTTCCGCTCCGAGGCGCGCTCGCGCAGCCGGTTATCCAAGCTGATGGTGAGAGAGATTAGCTCCGCAAACGTTCCAGGGAGATCCCGACCAGCCAGTTCATCCTTCAGACCAGCGTTTAAACTGCGGAGGAAGATGCTACAGAGGGCGCATTCCTCCCAGCCAACCTCCTCCGCTGTAACCCGGAAGTCAATGGCATAATCGGCGGCCGATCGGCTCCCCTGCTGAAGGCTGAGGAGGCAATCGACCTGGACACTCTCAAAACGAGAGTGATCAAAGACTTCCAGGAATAGTTTAATGAACTGGCCATAGGTGAGGGTGGCGTAGCTGGGCTTCGTCATTACGGCATAAGCCCAGGTGAGCGCACGACCCTCCAGGAGATTTCCTATGAAGCCAATTCGGCTGTGGTCTGAGGGAAAATCTCCGGGGACGCGCAGGAACACCGACTCACACTGCATAATGAACCCCCGCGCTCCACCAAGCTTACCGCTAAAGCGGGCGGGGGTCGGGATAGGAGTGAGTCAGGCTGGGACACCCGGAGCAGGCTGGACGGCCGCTGGAGCAGCTGGAGCTGCGCCTCCCTGACGAGCCGGGGGGGAACGGCTGATGGGAGTCCAGGCGGTCTAACCGGTCAGTAATCTTAGTCAATTGATTCAACATCACCTGCTGTTGATAAACTATCAAATCTATTTGAGCCTCAAAGATGGTAAGACGGCGCGTGAGCCCGCTGTCCGCCGAGCCGCTCTGCTGAAGCCGTACTGACATAATGCACGGCTCAGGAGACACACACGCAGGCTCAGAATAGGTTTAACAGTTTATTTAACAGCAAGTGTGTGTGTGGATGCGTGTCTGTGGAATGTGGATGTACTGGTGGTGGACGTCAGCGTCAGGCACGGAGGCAGGAAACCGTACAGCCAGACAACCCTGGGGAGAGAACACAGGGAGAAGATGACGGGCACCAAACCAGTACAACAGGAGATAAAAGGTTAGTTGGCTTACTTGGCAGGGCAGGTGGCAGGCGTGCACAAGGGAGAGTCTGGAAGACAGAGACCTGACGATGCACCTGACAGCAGCCGCGAGGTGGTGATGCGGGGGCGGGGTCCGCCGCCGGGAAAGGTCCACCTGTGCACAGGGGAAAGACTGGAACACAAGTAGAGATTCGCTTACGTGAGAGATCTTGCTGTTTGGAGAGGGGGTTCCTCTGCAGCAAGTAGCCGAAGGGAACAGACGGCTTCAGGCCGAAGCCCAGGGCAGAGCGGCTTATATGCTCCGCCGCTGACAAGGTGCAGGTATGCGCTCAGCTGGCGCCGCTAATGAGCGGCGAGTTGTAACACTCTTTAAGTCAACCATTTTTCCTCAGTGTGTTAAACTCATAATCACGCCCTTGACCTGGTCTTGGCCTATGGTGTAGAAATTGATGAGCTGCGGCTCGCTTCAAAGAATTAATTCCTTCAGTACTTACTCTATTACCATGTCTCAATATAGCAGGGGACAGCAGTGACTGCTTGAATCCATCACAATTAGATCCCTTAGTTGATAGTTCTGCAGCCTCACTGTGGACAACACTTGACTCCATAGCCCCTCTTAAAAAGAAAACTTAATAGGCGATTAGCTCCATGGTACAACTCCCACACTGGTGAGTTAAAACAAAGTCAGATCCTGTGAAAGGGTTTGGCGTGTGAATCAGTTCTGTTCAGCCTGGAATGCCAGTCTTATCACATAAGAAATCACTCCGTAGTGCTAGGCGACAGTACTATTCATCCTTGATAAAAAAAAAAACAAAAACATTTCTTTTTAACACTGTAGCTCAGTTAACCAAAAGCCACAATACCATAGACCCCTACATTCCTCCAACTCTTAATGCTGACAACTTTTTGAATTTTTTTTAATGACAAAATTGTCAGTATCAGGAATATTCCAAAAAAAAAAAAAAAAAAAAAATAGCCCCTTTAAAAATGCCAAGCCTCTGCCTAACACTGCTGTCCACAGGCTCAGAAATCCATTTTTCTGAATTTTCTCTTATTAGTCATCCTGATCTAGCCTCAATAGTGTCAGCCTCTAAACCAACTACCTGTCTTAGCGGCTCCTTCAGGAGTCTAGCAGGGATAGGGTCTGATTAGTCCACCATTTTTGAACATAATGTCTATTAACAGGACATGCACCACAGTCTTTTAAAGTGGCAGTAATTAAACCTGCTTAAAAAAAACTTCACTTGATTCTGGGATTTTTGCCAATTATAGACCAATATCTATCCTCCCCTACCTTTTCAAAATCCTTGAAAAAGTAGTCGCCAATCCACTGCATTTTTTTTGAAAATAATTCTATATTTGCAAAATTTCAGTCAGGTTTTAGGAAACACCACAGCACACAGACAGCTTTAGTGAAAGTCACTGATGACCTCCTTATGGCATTTGACAAAGGACTTGTCTCTGTCCTTGTCTTATTGGACCTCAGTGCTGCCTTTGACACCATTGACCACCATATTCTGCTAGAGAGACTTCAACAGCAAATTGATTTGAAAGGAACACTAAGATGGTTCTTGTCTTATTTATCAGACTGCTCCCAGTTTGTCCATAACAAGTCCTCCATCTAGACTACAGTTAGCTATGGAGTTCCGCAGGGATCGGTACTTGGACCAGTACCGTTTACATTATACATGCTGCCTTTGGAAGACATGAGGGAGCATTCTATTCATTTTCATTGTTACGCTGGCAACACTATATTTATCCATCAATCCAGATGATCCCAGCAATTTGGGTTCACTCCAGGAGTGTCTTAAGGATATTAAAACCTGGATGAACTACAACTTTCTATTGCTGAATACAGATAAAACTGAAGTCATTGTTCTTGGCCCCAAACATGCTAGAAGTACTCTTTCTAGTAACACTAGATGGCATTGCACTGGCTTCTAAGTTTTCTCTTGGGAATCTTGGAGTTGACTTTGACCAAACTATGTCTTAATTCTCATATACAGCAAACCGTTAAGACTGCCTTCTTCCATCTGCATAATATTTCTAAAATTATGTCCATCTTGTCTCAAAGATGCAGAGAAACTTGTCTACGCCTTTATCACCTCTAGGCTAGACAATTGTAATTCACTTTTATCAGGTTGTCCTAATAAGTCCATAAAGTTTCTCCAACTCCTTCAGAATGCAGCTGCATGTATCCTGATGAGAACAGGGATATCACATTACCCCAGTTTTAGCTTCTTTACATTGACTCCCAATAAACTATACAAGTTGAATTTAAGGTATTGCTCCCAACTTATGAAGCCTTTAATGGTATGGCTCCTTACCTGCAAGAACTCAGTTCCCCATCATCCAACAAGAGCTCTGCATTCCCAAAATTCCATACTACTGGTGGTCCAAGGTCTCCAGAAGTAGATTGGACGGTAGAGCTGTCAGTTATCAAGCTCCCCTCCTGTGGAACCATCTTCTCAGTTCAGTTCAGGAGGCAGACACACTAATCAAGAGTAAGTTGAAATCTTCTTTGATAAGGCCTATAGTTAAAAATGCTGCCACTACCATGCCTTCACTCACATGTGCAGCCTAACCCGGTTTGATACTGGAATGTCTGGCTTTGTTTGGAATGTAGCTACTGCCAGGCTTCCTATTTTTTACCCCTTTTCAACCCAACCGGTCGAGGCAGATGGCCATCCTCTGTGAGCTATGGTTCCACTTGAGGTTTCTGCCCGTTAAAGGGAAGCTTTTCCTCACCCGTGTTGCCGCAGTGCTTGCTCTTAGGGGTCTCTGCTGGGTTCTATAAATTTGAGAACATGGCCTAAAACCATTTTTTTCTTCTTTTTGTAAAGTGCCTTGAGATAACTTGTGTTGTGATTTGGCACTATATAAATAAAATTGAGTTGAAAATTGAGCCCTACCTCTGCAGGGAAGACCCACTGTTACTGGGCAACACGTGAAACTATATACACCCCACTCTTGACAAGATGGCAAAACAGTATCTCCACATGCCAGCAGCATCAGTGCCAGGTGAGTGGGTCTTCTCCAAAGCTGGAGAGGTCGTAAGCCCCAAGAGGAGATGACTGAAACAACGCACTGTGGAAATTGTTCTTTAAGCAGTCAACAAACTCGATGTTTCATTATTTATGAAGAACAGTAAATACTATAAAATGGTACAGGAAAATATTTGCAATATGACAATGAAATGCAGGTAGATTTGGGTCCCTCCCAAGTCTCATTTGTACCCCCTACTCCTATGAATTGGGACACCCCTTTGCTTTATAACACCCTGTATGCAATCTTATTAGCACACCCAGGGTGTAACCTCATCAGGAACTGAAATAGAGGCTTGTGTGTGTATAAATATCAGATGTTCCTCTTTCGAGGTACAGTAGAGCAGTGGGGCAGTGTGAGCAGACTTTCTTCTCCACCGTTCTCCTGCATGCAGTAATAAAAGGTCATCTACTATGCAGATCTGACTGGTGTTTTTCCTTCAGGACCAATAGAGACAGGATTAATAAAATTCACTATTACAGCTGGTGTCAGGAAGTGGGATAATTGCTAATCTTCGTTGGTCGGCGTGGGCTGATCATCCCGAACAGAGTTCGGCTCTTTCTACCCAGTTTGGTGACGGGAGCACAGCGATGAAGGGGTGACACATTATCCTGAAGAATCCATCCTACAAGCCTCCTAAATTGAGTGTAAGTAAATTTAAATTCTCAGAATTTGTAATAATATTTGCAAATTTATCAAATTTCCTCTTTATTGGACCATTTCTGTGAGTCTGGTGTTTAGTTCCACGACAGGACTAATTTAAAGGCTGTATACGATGCTTGTCAAGTTACAGAGTTGGGGATATAATGGTGTCTGGACGCACTGGGGACGCACGGTGGTCAAATCTGTATCCGGTGATGGGAACTGTTAAATCAAGGCAGGTTTCCAGAGACCTGGGCAGTCCGAAGGTGAAATATATGCTTGATAACTATGGTCCTGAAAGAGTGGAATTTTTAGAAAAATGGATTTGCCAGTGTGGATTTCCTTCGGGGGGTTAGTTTTCGGTTGATGTTATTACTACATTGAGAGACAAGATCAATGTTGAAATATGGAAAGTTCAGATAAGCAGAATAAAAAGGACAAGAAGAAATTAACATTTACAAATGGAAAAGGGTGCAATAGAAATGTGGTTGACAGAAGCAAAGAAACGTAAGGATAAGCTGGAAATGGAAAGAAAAATAAACAGACGAAGATAGATAAGGAACACCACGCACAAAAACTTTTACACTCTGCTAGGACCCCTGTTCCTCCACCGTATGAGTCTGACCGTCCGACTCCCCCTACCCCTTCACGCCATACCCTCCTCCTTCTACGCTGTACTCAGCACAGTTTTGTCTCTAAGTATGCCCAATTCTCGCCATTTTCCCAACGATGACTGCATATCCCCACAACCACAGTCCCATGCAGCTTCGGCACCTGTACAACAGTCGACACCACCAGCCTCTCCTCCAGGCACGGTACAGGTCCCATTGTGCGCTGAAGGATATTTTCCCTTTAGCCCCCCCCCCCACACACAGGAAATGGACAGATTTACAATGCACCACCTACCACAGTCAGAATAGTGGAAGTTGCCGGACCACAAGGGACGCCAGTACTTGTTTTCCATCCCTGGGCCCCAGAAGAAATCCCAAAATTTGCCTCCACTCTGCCCATGTTGGAGAATGATCCTGATTATTTCTGCACTCAACTTCAAGCCTTCTGTGAGACCAATCATCCCACGTTGCCAGAACTGAAATGCATCATGGCACAGAAGTGTACTCCAGCTAATATGGCCAAGCTTATGCTAAACTTGGATAAACAATCATGCCTGGCCCATGTTGCATGGACTGAAGACGCAAACAGACTACCGAACAGCCCTTATTGACACCATCAAGACCAAATGCAAACATGACTGTGACCTCTAACGTATCCTCCTGCAAACAGAAAGACGATGAGACTCCGAGTGATTACTTCCACAGGCTGAAAGCTGTTTGACTGTGAGGGGGGCATAAAGAGGCCAGATGACTCCCATGGCAGTGGACCCTTATTCCACACATCTGAATATGTGGTTCATGGCAGGCCTCCTTCCTAGCCTGGCTGCAGATATGAAGCAGACATTCATAGGAACCCAGACAAACCCAGACATCACAGGAAATACTGTGCCATGCTGAACATCACCACAAGAAGGCCGAGAGTGCCACAAAGAAGAAGGCCAAGGAGGACAACTTGGAGAAAGCACTCCTCACTATGGCTAAATGGATTCCCACCTGAACCTCACCACACCCTGGGTCTTCTGCAGCACCAAATCAGTGTCATTGTGGGGAAGGAGAACATTGGATGAAAGAATGCCCACAGCTCTCCAGCTGCAACTACTGTAAACAAGGTGGACATTGGGCTAAGGACTGCCCTGTTAAGCCCAGAAACGCCTTCTGAGGCAGGGGCAATTTCCATTGCGGAGGAGATCGCAGCTGGCAAAGACAACACTCATCAAATCACGGCCAGACTCAGGGGCCACCCCCACAAGGGGGTCTCCCACCAGCACACCCGAACAGTTGAGGGCAGTCAGATAAGCCTGTAACGGCTCAGTCTTCATCTCTCTCTCCCCCCAGATGCCGTACACTCACTTGCAAACAAAAAACCTGCTGCAGACACACACACACACACACACACACACACACACACACCAATATTACAGATTTGACTCACATCATACTCCATCTCACATTTTAGGGATTTGCCAATTTCACCTGTAAAAGTCTCAGGGTAAATGATAGATTTTATGGTAGATTCTGGTGCAACAACTTCTGTACTATCCACATCAGCGGGTATCAGACCCCCCTCTCACATTCCGTTCTCTCACACCACAGGTGGCAAGTGGTGATTTCACACGAGTTTTTCACCGAGCCCCTGTTATGTCAGATGGAGGGACGACATTTTACACAAGTTTCTTTTCTCCCCACAGTGCCCTTTCAACTTGTTAGGTCGAGATCTCATGTGTAATCTGCGTCTCTCACTTGTACACCACAGGGAATTAAAACTCCCGATTTAACTTTTGCTAAAATTCCATTTCTGTTGTACATCTATGAGTGGGCACTGATGGATCAATCAATCAATCAATCAATGCATTAGATTTATATAGCGCTTTATCATAGACACTCAAAGACGCTTTACAGAAATTAAGGGTCATCCACCACCTGGATGGATGAAGCAGCCACAATACGGCGCCATCCCTTTAACCATTCACACACACATTCACACCAAGGGCCACTTTAGAGTCTCCAGTTAACCTAACCTGCATGTTTTTTTTGGCATGTGGGAGGAAACCGGAGAAATCCCGGGGTAAACCCACACATACACGGGGAGAACATGCAAACTCCACACAGATCACTGTTGGTCGGGGGCTGGGTTCGAACCCATGATCCCACGATCCCCTGGCCAAGGGTAAATTGTGCTGCCGCAGTGCTAACCACTGCACCACCGTGGATGAAAGTCTGAGTTCCAGTCTGGTGGGCCACCTGCCACAGTCTCAGTGCCACTGCATAGAACACATTGCACATCACATATCTCACAGGGCCCTGACACACAATATGAAATTCAGTGGTTACAGATCACACCCACACCACTGCAAATGACACATTGTATGGACAGCTGACTTCAGCTTTCTGTTGATTGCACTCACCCCCCCCCCCCCCCCCCAATGTCTGACATGTTCTCGGTTGCACACAACATTTCTCTTACAAAAATCCCATCTTCAGCATGGCGTGACATGGGTCCGCGCGCCCTGGCTGCTCATCATGCTGACGATTGGGTCCAATCCTCACCGCTTCTCTATCTTGGCCTTGCCACCGTTTCATTCTCCCCCTCACTGCAGGTGTTCCATGCCGAGCACACAGGATGAAAGGGTGCACCCATCTGTACTGTCTACTTTCAGAGTTTGTATGAAGTGCTCACAAGGAAGTGAAACCGGAGTGGTGGCTCAGTTGGTAGAGCATCCGCCGCACACCCGGGAGGCAGGGGTTCAAATCCCGGCCGGGTCATGCCGAAGACCATATAAAAGTGGAACTTCCTGCCGTCCAGCTTGGTGCTCAGCAATAATGGAATGGAGGAGGGAAATCTGTGGCGGCGCCTTGCATGGCAGCGGCCCTCTGATTCTACACTGGGGTGTGTGTGATTGACACTGTAGATAGGTAAAGCACAATCTCGTTCTACTGTACATGATTGATTGTACAGTTGAATGACAATAAGGGTGATTAAAATTAAAAATTAAAACTGTCTTCCACACCAGACGCTGATGATCACATGCTCTCATGTGTTCCCTCCTCTGTGGGCAGCACAAAAATGATATGGGGCTCAAAAAACTGCCCTCCGGTGGTCATCACCCTAAAGTCTGATTTCAGACGCAAATGCACACGATACCCACTCACTCAGACCTGAGGCACTGGATGGCATCACTCCTGTCTTTGAATCTCTTCTAAAAGAGAATCATTCCAGCCCCTGATTCAATGGTGTGCACACCCATTTTTCCTGTTAAAAAGATCAGAGCTGAAGGTCAGCCTCCTGAATTGTGTTTTGTTCAGGACCTCCAGGCAGTGAACGCTGCAGTTGTTCAGCACACTGCCCGTGGTTCCTAACCCCCATACCATTTTGAGCCAAATTCCACCAAGTTCTACCTGTTTTACAGTAGTAGACTTGTCCAATGCATTTTTCAGTGTTCCAGTCCATAAAGATTCACAATTTTGGTTCACTTTCCACTTCAAGGGGAAGCTTTATACCTTCACTAGGTTGGCCCAAGGCTACTGTGACAGCCCAACTATTTACAACGCAGCATTCAAAGACTCATTGAGCTCACTAACACTTTGAGGGTTCTTTCCTAATCCAGTATGTGGATGACCTTTTGTTGTGCGCACCAAATGAACCACAGTCTCACATCAATTCCATCAAATTACTCTGTCATTTGGCTGCTGAAGGCCACAGAGCCTCCAAATCCAAACTCCAGTTTTGCAAACCTGCAGTAACATTTTTGGGTCATCAAATATCAGCTCAGGGCAAATCTCTCTCTCCAAAACGTGTGGATGCCATTTGCCACATGAATAAGCCACATACAAAAAAGGAACTCCTTTCTTTCCTTGGCATGGTTTCCTACTGCCACTCTCATTCCTGATTTCTCATGCATTGAAAGACTGATGCGTGATATCGTTCCATCTAAACGTCCCTCTCATCTTCTTGAGTGGACTCCTGCTGCTACTGACTCCTTTGCAAACATGAAGAAATCTCTTGTCTCCTCCAACACTCACTTCTTGATCCCTCCAAACCTTTTGTCCAGTATGTTGATGAGAAGTCCGGATGCATGACCTTCATTCTTTTGCAGCCGCATGGTGACAAACTACGGCCCATAGCATATTACTCCTGCAAATTAGATACTGTGGCTGCTGGATTACCACTTTGTCTCCGAGCTGTGGCTGCAGCAGAACATGCTGTGGCAGCATCACGTGACATTGTATGTCCCTCATTCTTTGGCTCTCCTAACATCAAAAATCTTTGCATTTTTCACTAGGTGGCTTCGATACCACTCCACTCTTTTGGAGACCCCAAATCTTACTGTAAAATGCTGTGCACAGTCAATCAACCCAGCCACCAATCTCCCCCCACCCTCCTGTGACGATGACTGACCATGATCATTTATCCTTGGTTGACCTTGTCACCTTTTCCAGACCTGACCTTTCTGACACTCCGCTTCCCAACCCAGACCTTGTCCTGTATGTTGACGGCTCTGCATCCGTTGACCCTTCTATGGGCTGCAACAAAGTGGGTTGGGCAGTGTGTAATGACCACTGCACACTACTCTCTGGCTCTTCGCCATCTCATCTTTCTGCCCATGCTGCAGAACTTGTTGCCCTGGCAGAATCCTGCACTTAGTGTAGATGGTAACAGATTAACCCACTGCATGACTCAGGCTATGCCTTTGGCGTAGTCCATGACTCTGGCATGAATGCAATTTTCTCACATCTGCAGGCACGCCTGTAAAGAACTGTCTATGTTTCCAGACTCCTTGAAGCCATCCTCTCTTCTGTGGCGGTGTGCGAATGCACTGCTCACACCTCTTCTGCCGACCTGGTGTCCAGGGGCAATGCTTGTGCTGATGCAGCAGCCAAGGCCGCCGCTTTCATTCTCAGCTGCCCACCTCCCCTCTCCCTCCCTTTCTCCTCTTTCCTTCTCTCCATGCAGTCCTTTTTCCTCCCCACAGAAACACCAGAAGTGGACAAAGAAAGATGCTACAAAGATCAGGCTGGTGTGTGGAGAGGCCCAAATGCCCTTTCCTGCCTCCAAGTTCACTTTTTTCATCATTTTTCTAAGTTGACACATGGAAGAAATCGTGTCAAAAGAGGGAATGACAACCACTGCATGCTAACTGGTTTACCACTGGTTTTACTGTCTATGCCGACATTTTTTGCAAAAAATGCTTAATCTGTGCCACTAACAATGTTCACAGGGTCCCCAAACAGGTTCCAGCTGCTCACCCACCCCCTACAGGTCCCTTCCAGCTTGTGCTTCAAAACAACTATCATCCTCGTCCCCAAAAGGAGCCCGCCAACCTGTTTGAATGATTACAGACCAGTAGCACTCACTCCAATCACCATGAAGTGCTTTGAGAGAGTGGTGCTGCCCCTCATTCTGGACAGTATACCGGGCACCCTGGACCCCCTGCAGTATGCCTACTGGCCCAACAGATCTACTTCAGCTGCCATCGCTGCAGCACTCCATTATTCTCTTTCCCACCTGGAAGATAAAGACTCCTACATTAGAATGCTCTTTGTTGACTACAGCTCCACTTTCAACACGGTTATCCCCCACAAACTCACCGACAAACTGTTTTCACTTGGCTTGCACCCCACCCTCTGTTACTGGCTACTGGACTTTCGAACTGGCAGGCCCCAGTCTGTCGGGATGGGTAACAGGACCTCAGCCAGCATCATCACAAACACAGGTGTCCCCCAGGGTTGTGTTCTCAGCCCCATCCTCTACAGCCTCTTCACGCATGACTGTGTTGCCTCCCACAAAGACATGTTTGTTGGCAAACACTGGCCAAAGTTGTGTTCTTGGAAAATTTTAAGCATGCTGAAAATTTGCCGATGTTAGGAACTTATACCAAACTGAGCACAACTTTCACCAACGTTTATTTTCAGAGTGCTGGGCTAAGTTATACAGAGTTTATCCAAGTCAGCCCAAGTTAAAGCTGGGTTCACACTATAGCAGTCAAAGTTTATGTTACACTTTGCAAATAAATAGCAATGTTGCACAAAGTGCTTTACATATTAAAAAAAGAATGTATCCCCCAGCCCCACCAAGGCCACATTGACACACACTTATGGAAACACAGAAGTCATTTAAAATTATCACGTTAAATACAAAGTACAGAATAAAAGAGGACATGGCTAAACGGGCATTAGGACCAACTTTTACAGACATTTTGAAAAATCAGAAATTAGCCAAAACTATGAAATTACTTTCATGAGCAGGTTTTTTATTCCAGCGCACACCAACTTTTATGAACTTTTGCTACCATTTCCAGTGTTGCATTCAGCGTTGACAAACTTTTGCCAACTTAGGTCAATTTAAGCAAACGAATACTCAGCGCAGGTCAGCTGACAGCTTCTGGTGATAAAGATCAGAATTTGTGGAGACCTCCTTCCATTCCAGACTTGCTTTTGGAGTGAACACATCTCCCTTGGGCATACATTTCAGTATTTTTTTGGTTTTATATTCCTACAGACGTGGACAAAATTGTTGGTACCCCTCTATTAATGAAAAAAACCCACAATGGTCACAGAAATAACTTGTATCTGACAAAAGTGGTAATAAATAAAAATTCTATGAAAGTTAACCAGTGAAAATTAGACAATGCTTTTGAATTGTGGTTCAACAGAATTATTTTAAAAAACAAACTCATGAAACAGGCCTGGACAAAAATGATAGTACCCCTAGAAAAGATTGAAAATAATGTGACCATAGGGACATGTTCAACCAAGATGTGTCCTCTAACATCACAGGTGTCTACAAACTTGTAATCAGTCAGTCGGCCTGTTTAAAGGGTGACGAGCAGTCACTGTGCTGTTTGGTGACATGATGTGTCCCACACTAAACATGGACCAGAGGAAGCAAAGGAGAGTTGTCTCAGGAGATTAGAAAGAAAATTATAGACAAGCATGTTAAAGGCTATAAGACCATCTCCAAGCAGCTTGATATTCCTGTGACTACAGCTGCACATATTATTCAGAAATTTAAGACCCACAGGACTGTACCCAACCTCCCTGGACGTGGCCACAGGAGGAGACAGATAATATGAATGGTGTAGGACCTTGGGGAAGTCAGATTATTTAGCATCTCAGACAGAGACAGTGAATAAGCATGGGAGAACAATGCCCAGGGGGTTCCTGGCGAGATAGCAGGAAGGAGTCAAGGACATAGGGGGTTGAATGTAGTGTAATGTAAATGTCATGCTGTGTGATGAGAAATGCCATGAAACGTGTGAAGAGTTATCTGGGAAAAAGGGGAGAGCTTGCTGAGATGATTCAGTCTGTTCCGTGCTTGTGAGATGTGAAGTGTGTAATAAACCGTCTGTCCATGAATCTGCCTCTTTATTCACACACTCCACACTGGTGACCCTAGACGAATAATGGAACACGAGGCAAGAACCCCGGAGCCGGCCTGGTCGGGAAACCCCCAGCAACACGTGCACGGTTTTAGTCAAGCTACCGGACTTTTGGCAGCACAACCCGCGCTCTTGGTTCCACCACACCGAGGCCCAGTTTGCCCTCCAGGGAGTAATGGCAGATGACACCAAATTCTACCATGTGGTAGCAGCGCTGGACGCTCGCACAACCCAGCAGGTAGCGAGCCTGCTCGATCAGCCTCCAGCCCGCAACAAATATGAGGCGCTCAAGGCTGCGCTACCCGCTCTCGGAATGCGAGAGAGTGGAGAGGCTCCTGGGGCGGACCGAGTTAGGAGATGGTTCGGTCGTCGACCTGATGGAGAAGATGCTGGCGTTAATGGGAACGGACGACGGGCACTTTGTTTGCCCACCTTTTCCTCCGGAACCTTCCAACAGAGGGGAGAGCGGTTCTGGCCAATTCGCTGTTGCTGGCCGCGCGTGACTACCGTGCGCTAGCCCAGGAGGCAGACAGGATCATCCTCACCACCAGGGCGATCACAGTCAACGCGGCGGCGGCGGAGCCCAGCAAGACAACCAGAGGAGGCGAGGAGCCACCGACGGTAGCGGCAGCGGGGGCCAAGGAGCGCCAGAGAGACAAGCTCTGCTTCCACCACCGCCGCTTCGGAGAGAACGCACGCAGATGTGCGTCACTGTGCCAGTTCAAGCGCTCGGGAAATGCCAAGGCCGGCAGTAGGTAGCAGCTGCGACCGCCGGTGAAGAGAACAAGCTGCTCTACGTGATGGTCTCGCGCTCGGGGAGACGCTTCCTCGTTGACAGCGGAGCCCAGAAGAGCATCATCCTGCCGTCCTACGCAGACCGGCTGGCAGGACCTAGCGGCCCCGGACTTGTAGCAGTAAACGGCTCGGAGATTAAGACGTTCGGTGAGAGAACACTGGCCTTATCTCTACATGGCCGCTCGTACGAGTGGACTTTTATCATAGCAGCACTGTGTTGCCCGATCCAGGGCACTGATTTTCTGTGTGCGCATGGTTTACTTGTGGATGTTGCTAACAGACGCCTGGTTAATGCACTGTCCTTTGAATCTCTCCCCTGTGTAGCTCGAGGGACCCGGCCAACAGAACAAGCCAACGTCACAGCTCCAGACGGTAAGTTCCACGCATTGCTCACTCAGTTCCCAGCACTCACGGTCCCAACGTTTTCGGCGGCCATCGCTAAACACGGGGTGGAGCACTTTATCACCACCACCGGGCCACCCGTTTTCACACGACCTCGGCGCTTGGACGCAGCTAAACTGGCCATAGCGCGCAAGGAGTTCGCCAACCTGGAAAGGTTGGGCATCATTAGGCGATCGAACAGCCCACGGGCATCCCTGCTACACATGGTCCCTAAGGCTGAGGGGTCATCGTGACCATGCGGTGATTTCCGCAGGTTGAACAACGCCACAGCACTTGACCGCTACCCGATTCCCCACATACAGGATTTTTCCGTTCACCTCGCTGGAGCACGCATTTTTTCCAAAATAGACCTGGTCCGCAGTTACCACCAGGTCCCAGTGCGCGTGGAGGACGTACCCAAAACAGCAGTAATAACTCCAGTTTATTCGAGTTCCTGCGCATGCCATTAGGGTAGAAGGTGCAGCATAGACGTTCCAGCGCATTATGGATGCAGTGCTGCGCGATCTCCCGTTCGTGTTCATCTACCTGGACGATATCCTGGTAGCCAGTGCGTCCGAAGATGAACACGAAACCCACCTCAGGACGGTTTTCCGGAGGTTAGAGGAGCACGGGTTAATAATCAACCCGGTGAAATGCCAGTTCAGCATGACGGAGATTGATTATTTTGGGGCACGGCGTCTCTCCGGAAGGAGCGATCCCGCTGCCCGACAAAGTGCGCGCCATGGCGGATTTTCCCCAGCCTCAGACGGTCAGGGCGCTGCAGGAATTTTTGGGGATGGTGAACTTTTATAACCATTTCCTTCCCTGCGCGGCGCGGCTCATGCAACCATTGTACGCCGCGCTCAAGAGACAGAAACCCGCGGATGGGGTCGAATGGACCCCGGAGCGAAAGCGGGCGTTCTCGGCGGTTAAAGCAGCCCTGGCAAACGCCGCACTGCTGGCGCATCCGGACCCGGCGGCCCGGATAGCGCTCACCACCGACGCTTCAGACGTGGCCATAGGGGCTGTAGTGGAGCAGCGCGTCGCCGGGGTTTGGCAGCCGCTCGCCTTTTTCAGCAGAACTTTGCGTGACAGCGAACGTAAATACAGCGTGTTCGACAGGGAGTTGCTGGCCCTCCGCCTGGCCATACGCCACTTCCAGTTCTGGCTGGAAAGGCGCAGCTTCACCGCGTTCGTGGACCACAAGCCACTAACGTTCATGATGGCCAAGGTTTCACAACCGTGGTTGGGCTGGTAGCAGAGACAGCTGGCCACGATCTCAGAGTTTACTACCGATATTCAGCATGTGTCGGGTAAACTGAATGTGGTGGCGGACTGCCTCTCGCGCGCTGTGGTGGCCCCGGTCTACGTGGGGATAGATTACGCAGCCATGGCCGCGGAGCAGATTAGCGATGCAGACGTGCGCGCGCTCCAGTCTGGACCAACTGGGTTAAGGCTGGAGAGCAGGGTGCTGCAAGACGGCTTGCCCCCCCCTAATCTGCGATGTCTCCATGGGACGTCCGTGTCCGGTGGTCCCGGTCGCGTGGCGCCGCTTCGTGTTTGAGTCGGTTCACACTCTGGCACACCCAGGAGTGCGTGCGTCGGTCAAAATGGTGGGAGAGAAGTTCGTGTGACCGAGCCTACGCAAACAAGTAAAAGAGTGGGCTGCAGCCTGCGTGGCGTGCCAACTAGCCAAGGTACACAGACACACGAAGGCTCCCTTGGAGCCGTTTCGGGTACCAGCTAAGAGGTTCGACCATGTTCACGTGGACCTCGTCGGCCCCCTCCCGCCATCACAGGGGTGCACGCACCTCCTGACAGTGGTGGACCGCACCACGTGCTGGCCAGAAGCAGTCCCGCTGGTGGCAACCACGTCCGCAGATGTAGCACGTGCTTTTTTAACAGCATGGGTGGTACGTTTTGGAGTCCCATCGGACATTACGTCCGACAGGGGCCCTCAATTTGTTTCCGACCTCTGGTCTGTGATGGCCCGCAGCCTGGGTGTTGCAATTCATCGCACAACTGTGTACAACCCACAGGCCAATGGGTTATGTGAGCGTTTTCATAGATCACTGAAAGCAGCACTCAGGGCTTCACTGAGGGATGCAAATTGGGTGGACAGGTTGCCGTGGGTTTTATTGGGGTTGCGCTCCGCACCAAAAGAGGATTTGGAAGCTTCCCCGGCAGAGCTCGTTTTTGCGCAGCCCCTACGGCTGCCCGGGGAATTTCTGCCAGATAATCCCGCGCCGGACAGCTGCCCGTCTCAGCTTTTGCAGCGTAGCGCAAACACAGGCACGCTGCCGGGCCCAGCCCACCACTGTTTTCCGCGTGCTTTCGTGCCTAAAACTTTGAAGAATGCGCAGTTCGTGTTCGTCAGACATGACGCCCACCACCCTCCATTGCGCCTACCTTATGATGGACCGTTCAGAGTGTTGGAAACAGGGGATAAGCATTTTTTGTTAGACTTGGGGGGGTAGGCGGGAGAAAATTGGCATAGACAGACTCAAACCCGCTTTTATAGTGGCGGACGAGCAAGTGCTGTTGGCTAGGGCCCCTCGGCGTGGAAGACCCCCATGGAGACGATTCACCAGAGCAGCCACACGGACAGAGCGAAGTTCACCCCCCCCCCCGTCGCCACGGCCCACCCGCAGTCAGACACACTCCCAGCAGCCCCCCACCGGCACAGCAGTGCCACGGAGGCGGTAAACCCCAGTTACAGCAGATATGGGAGGAGACGGAAGCCAAAACGGCGTGTGGACTGATGTTCTAAGATGCTGGGGGGGGCGGTGTAGGACCTTGGGGGAGTCAGATTATTTAGCATCTCAGACAGAGACAGTGAATAAGCATGGGAGAACAATAAGATAAGATAAGATAAGATAAGCCTTTATTAGTCCCACAACGGGGAAATTCCAGGATTGCAACAGCACAGGGATAGCAATCCTACAGAAGGCAAGAAAAAAAAAACAAGCAAGCAAGAGCAGCTAATATACATATGTACATATTACTATAAAATATATATATACACACACACACACACACACAGACACACAGTGCAGAGCATTGTAGCTGGATGGAATAAATATATGAATATATGAACACACAGTGCAGAGCATTGTAGCTAGATGGAATAAATATGTAAATATATAAACACCCACAGTACGGAGCATTGCAGCTAGGTGGAATAAATATGCAAGTATATAAACACACACAGTGCGGAGCAATGTAGCTAGATGGAATAATATGTAGATATATAAAAACACAGTGCGGAGCATTGTAGCTAGATGGAATAAATATATAGATATATAAATATAAACACACCCAGTGCTGAGCATTGTAGCTAGATGGAATAAATATATAGATATATATGCCCAGGGGGTTCCTGGCAAAATAGCAGGAAGGAGTCAAGGACATAGGGGGTTGAATGCAGTGTAATGTAAGTGTCATGCTGTGTGATGAGAAATGCGTCGAGAGTTATTTGGGAAAAAGGGGAAAGCTTGCTGAGATGATTCAGTCTGTTCCGTGCTTGTGAGATGTGAAGTGTGTAATAAACCGTCTGTCCATGAATCTGCCTCTTTATTCACACATTCCACAATGGTACCAAAAGAGCCCAGAACAACCTCTAAACACATTCATGGTAAACTCCAAGGTCAAGGTACATCAGTGTCAGATCGCACCATCCGTCGTTGTTTGAGCCAAAATGGACTTCATGGGAGACGACCGAGGAGGACACCACTGAAAACAAATCGTCAAAAAGCCAGACTGGAATTTGCCAGACTGCATGTTGACAAGCCACAAAGCTTCTGTGAGAATGTCCTATGGACAGACGAGACAAAACTGGAACTTTTTGGCAAGACACATCAGCTCTATGTTCACAGGCGCAAAATGAAGCATACCAAGAAAAGAACACTGTCCCTAGTGTGAAACATGGAGGAGGTTCTGTTATGTTCTGGGGCTGCTTTGCTGCATCTGGCACAGGGTGTCTTGAATCTGTGGAGGGTACAATGAAATCAAGACTATCAAGGTATTCTAGAAAGAAATGTGCTGCCCAGTGTCAGACAGCTTGGTCTCAGTCGCAGGTCATGGGTCTTGCAACAGGATAAAGACCCAAAACACACAGCTAAAAACACCCAAGAATGGCTAAGAGTGAAACATTGGACTATTCTAAAGAGGCCTTCTATGAGCCCTGATCTAAATCCTATTGAACATCTGTGGAAGGAGCTGAAACATGCCGTCTGGAGAAGGCACCCTTCAAACCTGAGACAACTGGAGCAGTTTGCTCATGAGGAGTGGGCCAAAATACCTGCTGAGAGGTGCAGAAGTCTCACTGACAGTTACAGAAATCGTTTGATTGCAGTGATTGCCTCAAAAGGTTGTGCCACAAAATAAAGTTAAGGGTACCATCATTTTTGCCCAGGGCCTGTTTCATGAGTTTGTTTTTTAAAATAATTTTGTTGAACCACAATTCAAAAGCATTGTCTGATTTTCATTGAACTTTCATTTATTACCACTTGTCAGATTCAAGTTATTTCTGTGACCATTGTGGGTTTTTCTTTCGTTAACAGAGGGGTACCAACAATTTTGTCCACGTCTGTATATAGTTACTTCTGCATACCCTTTTCCCTGTTCATTCCTCCCCCCCAAAAAAAATAAATAAAAAAAAATACAATAATGCCCATCTATATACTCCAACAGTAAGTCTACAATTTAAATGTCAATGTGGATGGAATAAAAAAAAAATATATATATTTTGTGCATCAAATAAAATGATGGGTGATTAATGGGATTTTGTTATTTTAATGTAGAGTTGTAACAGTCAAAAATATAAATGACATTTACTTTGACACCACATCAGTGCTGTTTGATTGCCCACAATGGAAGCTGAACCAATAAATCCTCGAGAAAGATTATGCATGGAGCAGAAAATTAAATTCTCAACGAGGATTTTTTTCCTCTTTTGAGCCGTCATTGTATATCTATATAGTTTAAAAAAAAAAAAAAAAAAAAAAAAAAGCCCTCTCCATTTCTCTCATCCGTGCATGTCTGGAGTGAGTTTTGGTCTAAAAACATCTGCTGCCACTGGTATCTCAGTTGTTTGCCAATGGAACTCCACTTAGGAGAGCGCTACATAACTTAGCCCAGTGCTCAGAAACTTAACTGAGCACAACATTCACCAACATTTATTTCCACATGATGGCAAATTTTCAGCATACTGAAAATTTCAAGAACACAACTTTCGCCAGCATTTGCCAGCTATCATTAACTTTTATCAACTTTTGCCAGCAGAGCCAGACATTTGCCAAAACGTCAGTAAAAGTTGGTCCAAAAAAAAAAGAAAAAAAAAGGGCAGGTCCACATTGGCAAAGTTGCGACAAAACATCTTATAATATCCTTCCATTGCCACAAATCATTTAAGTTCTCTGCAAGTGGTGGGAACAGGGAGACTTAATATAGCTTCTACCTTCATTGTCAGTGGTAGAACTTGACCCTGTCCAACCACTTTTCCCAGATATTTCAGTGGCTTTAGCAATTTCAGACTTTCCAAGATTGACTGTCACATTGGCAGCTTGGAGGTGCTCATACACTGCCCTCACATGTTTGAGATGGTCTGGCCAGGAATCACTAAAGACTACCATGTCTACAAGGTAAGCCTCAACATTGTCTAGACCAGACAGAACAAGGTGCATCAACCAATCTAAAAGAATCACCTGTATTTATTAAGCCAAACAACACGCGGCAATAAGAAAACAACCCATCAGGGATCATGAAAGCTGAGAACACCTTAGCACATTCCGTTAGTGGAACCTGCAAATAACCTTTGAGTAAATCAAATTTATTGCAATAGGCAGCCAAACCAACCCGATCCACACAGTAAACCCTTGACAGTGGGTAAGAATCTGGTTTGGTAACACTATTGAGCTTGCAAAAATCAGAGCAAAACCAGTGAGTATGATCTGGCTTTGGAACCAAAAGGCACAGTGAACTCCAGGTGCTTTTACTAGGTTCAGCAATGCTATACTCATGTATTTTACTTCTTTCTGGAGAAGTGTACGTTTCTCAGGACTCACCCTGTATGCATGTTTGATAAGCCAGGCATCACCAATATCTATGTCGTGTTCCAGTACTTTTGTTTAAGTGGGAATATTGTCAAAGATACTCTGAAATTCCTTCAATAGAGAAACTACATCAAATCTTTTTCTCAGGGCCTAAATATGACAGGTACTCATCCAAATTCATTAGGATGCTAGAGTTCCAAAATGACTTAAAGCAGGGGTGTCCAATCATGTGCCATGGAGGGCCAAGTCCCAGGTTCAGGTTACTTTATTTGTACCCGTAGGTAGATTTGTTTTGCAGTCTGGTGACATCCATATTTACAAGCCACAAATTACATTCAACATAGACACAAACACAGACCACGTGAAATTGACTATAGACATGATAAAAATACTCAAGGCTCCATCAATCAGGGTATAAAAAGGCAAAGAGATGGGAGAAAAACCAGAGGTAAGAGAGAAGAGTCATATTAAAAGTTAAAAACTAGCCAAAGGGGTTAAAAACTCAAAGGTCTAAAACCCAATAAAATATTTAGAACCCAAGTAACATCCTACAAAAATAAGTAGCTATAAAATGGAGTTAATAAATGGGTACCTAAATTATATGCAATATATTGTTACAGCTTGTTCAACTCTTTGACAGCAGCAGGAACAAAGCTGTTTTTGTAGCGCTGGGTTTTACTTTTTGGGACAGCAAACCTCCGTCTTGAGGGAAGAAGCTGAAAGTTGCAGTGCAAAGGGTGGGAGTCATCATTTAAAATGGAGGTAGCCATCCTCTGTACTTGTCTGGTGTACAGGGATGTCAGGCTCAGCTGTGACTGACCAAGCAAACGACTGGACCATCTAACTACCTGATCCAAGGATTTCCTCTGTTTCAGTTTTATCCGACCAAACCATGACACACTAAAGAAAAAGATAAAACAGATTCAATAAAAGCCCGATAAAACATTGTCATTATGGTTCGGTCAATATGGAAGCGTGCAAGTTTTCTCAAGCAATGCAAATGTTGCTGACCCTTTTTGCACACCCTTTCACAGTTCTCTTCAAAGTTTAAATTACTATCAATCGTCCCAAGATATTTGTAGGATTGTACACATTCGGTGGTCTGGGCTTTTAGTACGGTGACTTTATTGACTTTAGGAGGAAAACTCCCAGGCACAATCATGTCTTTAGTTTTTGTCGTATCCAGCTGCAGGTAGGAATCCTCACACCAGTGAACAAAATCAACTACTGGGCTGTGGCCACTCTCACCATCCTGGAGGAGACTGACAATAACTGAATCATCAGCATACTTTATAATGTGTCTGTTTTCATGTCTGCTCCGACACATGTTTGTGTACAGGATGAAGAGTAGTGGTGACAACATACACCCCTGAGGAGAGCCAGTAGAAGAGCACTTTAGGTCAGACAATGTACCATTGACCCTTACTCTCTGCGTCCTGTTGGTTAAGAAATCCAGAATCCAACCCACCAGATTATTGCTCAAATCAAATTGTTGCAGGAGCCTTTCAACTAAGATATGAGGTTGGATAGTATTAAAGGCGGAGGAAAAGTCCACAAATAAAAGCCTGGCGTGTGTCCCATTAAAATCCAGATGTTTAAAAAGCATGTTATACAGAGTGACAGTGGCATCCTCCACTCCTCTGTGAGGCCTATAGGCAAACTGCAGAGGACCAATGCATGCTCAGTCTGCTTTAGGACCTCCCATCTGACCAGTTTTTCAAAAAGTTTCATTAAAATTGAAGTCAAAGCAACTGGTCTAAAGTCGTTTACCATTTTAGGACAGCTGGATTTTGGAACGGGAACAACCACGGCTTCTTTCCAGATCTTAGGCACATGTTGTGTCTGTAAGGACTTATTGAAAATGTAATGAAATATAGGACTCATATGTGGGCGCTTGGTAAAGTCCTGTGCACATGAACTATTATCAGGGCCCTGACTTTTGTTCACTTTTACAGCGCAGAACTCCCTTTTAACATCCTGCACCTCAATATTAAAGTGCTGATTGTCTTTGAGTTTCTGTTTCAAATCTTGGGTTTCTGTGCTAAAATCAAAGGAGTCAAAACGACCATAAAAACAATTAAGAACATTAGCCAGCTCTGTGTCTGAATTAAAACCATCTAAAAACACACGATTACTGTGCTCTGTGCTCTGAAGGCCTGCAATAGTTTTCATACTGGCCCAGGCTGAACCAAGTTTCTTTGTTGCCATCTTGCTTTCCAATTCTGATTTATAATTCTGTTTTGCTCTTAAAATTTCGGACTTCAGCTCTTTTGTGGCAACCTGTGGCTCAGAAACAGACCCCTGTTTAAAGACAAGTGCTTTCCTCTGTAAGCAGGATTTAACTGATTTTGTAACCCATGGTTTGTTGTTGGGATATATTTTGTCACGTTTACGTGGAACGATCTTATTTTTACAGAAAGACATGTATGAGCATGTGACGTCCACCAAAGAGTCCAAATCATCCCCGCAGGACAGTGTGAACATCTCCCAGTCTGTACAGTCAAAGCATTCCTGGAGGCTGTGCACTGAATCTTCTGTCCACACATCAATGTCTCTCGTCTCCACCTTGCCTCTTCTGAGAGCAGTTTTATATGTGGGCAGCAAATGTACACAGCAAATGTACCCTGCAGGTTCTCTTCTACCCAGTCTCTTCAGCAGGTGTTTTCAGTGATCTCCATCCATCCTTCCATCTTCTACTGCTTTTCCGGAGGTCCGGGTCACGGAGACAGCAGTTCAAGCAGAGAAGCCCAGACTTCCCTCTCCCCAGCCACCTGCTCCAGCTCTTCAGAGAGGATACCAAGGCGTTCCCAGACCAGCTGGAAGACGGCCTCTCCACCGAGTCCTGGTTCTGCCCCGGGGTCTCCTCCCAGTGGCACGTGCCTGAAACACCTCAAGTGGGAGGCGTCCAGGAGGCATCCTAATCAGATGCCCATACCACCTCAACTGACTCCTTTCAATGTGGAGGAGCAGCAGTTCTACTCTGAGCCTCTCCCGGATGACTGAGCTCCTCACCCTCTCTCTGAGGGTGAGTCCAGCAATCCTACGGAGAAAGCTCATTTCAGCTTCAAGGTCGTGGCCCTCCATGGCACATGATTGGACATCCCTGACTTAAAGACACCACGGCTCTGTGGCTGAGACGGTGCCTTGCATCTGAGTTCACCAGAACAGTACAAGTTTTATCAGCTCCTTCATCGTCACCTGGAGCATAGTAAGGTTTCATCATGTTCACATGACAACATTGATGTCCATTTCTATGTTCGGGTGTAGCATCAATAGAGGGCATGCACATGACGTCACAATCCTGGACGTTGCTGTTTCTACTCAGCACTGAGTGGCAAAAAGACTGCTGCATTGAAATGATTCAAACCAATGTTGGCAAAGAAACCTAAAAGGAGGACGGGCGGTTAAATCAACTTTTTAGGTGATGTCTGAAATCTTGTGTATGCTTTAATTTTTCAAATGTTAGATTTTTTTTTAAATCATTTTTTACAGTTTAAGGTCACCCATTGCTAGCCGGACGCAGTACAAGGACGGATAATATTTACACACAAAACTGTTCAGAACTCCTTATAACAACTGCTTTTTCCAAAGATATAGAGCGATGATAATCAAGTCAGTGGCAGTAATGCACCTGTAAGCTGGTTGCCAACCGCCAGTCAAATCTAAAAAAAAAAAAAAAAGTCTGGTTTTGTTAGTTAGCAGCTTACCAAGCATTAGTCTAGCTTCCCGGTACAGTTGGTAGCACGTACCTGACAAGAAGGCTCAACTAGAGGCTTTTCTAGGTGCCTGTGATAGCGGATACTGCAACTTTGAGGATTTCTTTGGTTTGAGGCAATCAAGGCACAACTGAAATGGTGAAGAGCTGTTATGCAGCTGACTGTGCAAACAGATTCTGCAAGAAGTCTGAGCTTTCCTTTTACAGACTGCCGAAAAGTAAAGAAAGGAGAAGTAAATGGATTGCTGCAATCGGCCAAAGCAACTGGAATCCATGCACCGAAACATGGCTTTGTTCTTATTTTGTCACAGGTATGTTGGCTTTTACTGTAAAGAGGATGGTGATTGACTAGCTTATTAAAGCCGATGCACACAAAAGGGATATTTGGAATTTTGTTTATTAGTATCATCTGTATGCATCTCTGAATCCCTCCTAGGCTACTTATTTACTGAAGTATACAGTTACTTCAAGAATAGTTTCTACAAAAAAAAAAAAACACACCCGAGTAGTGAGGTGTCCAGAAAATGTTCTCAAATAAAAGTACCATTGTCTCTTAATTTTAATTACCCAAGTACAAGTAATCATTTTATTCACAACAGTAGAAAATGTCAAGTTACTTGAGTAGTAATGTTTACTCTTGCTGATTTTGAACATTTGACTGTTATATTTGCAACCAAATGTCCTTGCAAAGTTGCTTTTTTCCCCCTCAAATTTGTGCAATTTTCCTAAAAAAAAAAAAAAAAAAAGTGCCTTTTGGTCCATAAATGTTCAGGTTTTGTGATAAATTTGTGACGTTTCTCATTCAAGTTTGCATGATTTTACTTCTAAATTAGCAACCATCCACCCGTTTTGCCTTCAGATGGCAGTAGTCTTATCCCATTAATATAATTACTCATGGGACAGACAATAGATACTTCCATAGAAGAACATTGATTTAATCACTTATTTAAATATTGTATTTATAACTTCCAGTTGTGGCATGTAAGGTGAGGATGCACAGATAAAGGCTCCCAGTTCGTTTCTTGCCATCTTCCTTTAAAACTCAGTTTAGAGCTAGCGTTTTTAGCTATTGCTTTGTCACTGCCGCTGGAAAATAAAAACGGTACGCCTGCTCGTGCGAAAAAAGAGAAATTGCCAGTCTCATAACTTAATATTGTCAGGGCTGGTGAAGCAATTCATCAGTCCCCTCACACTCCGGGAGAACAAAAGAATTTCTCCCACGTTTTCTTTTCTACGATCACAATCAACATACATCGTCCGGGATCATGGGTCCTAAGAAAGCTCAGCAGACTGAGGAGGTGGACGATATTAAAATTTCGCTCGACTTCTTGGCTGAAGAGATTTCTGCTGTTAAGCAGCAGCAACAAAGCATCCTGGGCCTGCTTGAGGAGGTGAAAGCGCTGTGGAGCCAGAAAGCCGAGAAGGACAAGAGGCTGGTGTATCTGGAGAGCAGAATGTCGGACCTGGAGCAGTACACCCGGGTGAACGATGTGATCATCACTGGGCTCCACATTAAATCTCGATCGTACGCTCGGGCGGTGGCTGCGGACAGCGGAGGGAGGCTCGACACACTGGAAGACGAATCCACGGAACAACAAGTGGCGGCCTTCCTGCAGTCCAAAGGAATCCAGCTGGACTATAACACCATTGAGACCTGCCACCCTCTGCCCAGGAAAAACAGCGACAAACCGGCTGTGATCATGAGGTTTGTGAATAGAAAACACAAGACTGCACTGTTGAAACAAGGTAGGAAACTGAAAGGAACGAACATTTACATAAACGAGCACCTTACAAAAGAAAATGCAGAAATAGCCAGAAAAGCAAGATACCTGAGAAAGCAGAAAAAGATTCAACACCTGGACATCAAACTGTAAAATATACATCAAATTAAAGGGATCACCTGAAGAAGCCAAGGTCATTAACATCCGTAATATTATGGAACTGGACAAATAAATGAATATTATGAACTGGAGTCGACAGCAGCAAGAGACAATTGTAAGATACTGAATGATTATACTCATCTGCAACAAGACATTTAATAACATGAAACAAAAGAACAAACAGGAACAACAGGAACTGAAAGTTTTTGAATATACGGATCACAACCCACAGGACGTAGAATATAACAGACCCTGAATTTATTTAGCTCCGTCAATAATAACTGTAGTTACTACACGGATGAACAGTTTAACACAATGGTCACATCTGATTTCAATATTTCTATGATCCACTTCAACAGCAGAAGTCTCTATGCCAACTTTAACAACATTAAAGATTATTTACATCAGTTTAAAGAGCCATTCAATATAGTGGCAATAGAGATGTGGCTCAGTGAAGAGAAAGGAGTGGATTTTACCATGGATGGCTATGAATTAAATTATAAATAGAAAAGTGAAAAAAGGAGGAGGAGTTGCAATTTATGTTGACAAGAGCTTGCAATACAAGGTTGTTGAAAATTTGTCAGTAACTGGATGATTTATTTGAATGTATTACAGTAGAAATCTGTCTGGACAATGAAGAATATAGTAGTGAGCTGTGTATATAGAACACCTGGATCAAACATCGACTTATTTAAGGACTGGATGGAAAAAATGTATGCAAAACTAACTCAAAGTTATGTTCATCTGTGGGGATTTCAATATAGATCTGATGAATTCAAAACAACATAGTTTGACAGAAGAATTTATCAACACAATGTACAGTATGGGATTACATCCAACAATTACCGGACCTAGCAGAATCACGTCACACAGTGCCACACTAATAGATAACATATTCACAAACATTATGGAAAATAATATCAGGAGTGGGCTTTTATTGAATGATATCAGTGACCACCTGCCAATTTTTGTTGTCCATCAATGTGATTATAGAAAGAAAAAGTATACCAAAAATATTAAATATAAAAGAATAAGAACCGAAGAATCTATGTATTCACTGACAAAGGAATTAATACAAGACTGGAAGATGGTTTGTAAAAATTTATCATATGCTTTATTTATATTGTGGAGAAGTGTGGAAGGACGAGGCTGAGTTTATTTCTCAAGTCCAGTTTTATTCACATTCTCCAACATCCAAAAACAGACAGAATGAATCCCCCAACATCTGTCCCTTTTATACCCCAGGACATCAAAGCACACAGTCACATTGTCTTTTAATCCCAAATCACAATGCATCCCCCTCCAGGTCTTCTTGCCTCCACCTAAAGTCCTGGTGGTCAGGAAATCCCTCAAGGCCATCTCTTTGCATACAAAAGGCCAGATTTCACATCCTCCTGTTATCCCTAGGAGGTTCAGTCCTTTTGTTCCTCTGAGATGTGAAGCATACAATAAGCATACAGTAATATACATGTGAAACATATGAAACCCACATATGTGCACCACATGAAACCCCCAAACGTCTAAGATGGAACAACATAACCACAGATTGCATGTCATAATAAAATCACTACATATCAGTCCACGTGCCGCTTGGGCCTCAGCCTTCTCCTGTATTTGCTGTACGCAGGCTGTACCACCTCCACGGCATCTTCCTGCTGTGGAGCTGCTGCCTGAGGATGAGATCTGTTAGTCAACCTCTGTGGGTGTTCTGGGGAATGCTCTCTAGGGGGTCTGCCACGCCGAGGAGCCTTAGCCAAATGCACAACTTCGTCAGCTACCACAAAAGCGGGTTTGAGCCTGTCTATGCCAATCATTTCTTTTCTGCCCCCCAAATCTAGCAAAAAATGCTTATCCCCTGTTTCCAGCACTCTATATGGTCCATCATAAGGTGGGCATAAAGGTGGACGATGGGCATCATGTCTGACAAAAACAAACTCTGCATTTTTTAAAGCCTTAGGCACAAAAACACACGGAAAACTGTGGTGAACGGGGCCAGGTAGTGTGCTCGGGCTCGTGCTATTCTGTAACCGCTGAGACGGGGAGCACTGTGGCGCTGGATTATCTGGGAGAAATTCCCCGGGCAGCCGAAGTGGCTGTGCGAAAACTAGCTCAGCTGGGGAGGCTTCTAAATCCTCTTTAGGTGCAGAACACAACCCCAATAAAACCCATGGTAGCTTGTCCACCCAATTTGCATCCGTAAGTGATGCTCTGAGAGCTGCCTTCAATGACCTGTGAAAACGTTCGCATAACCCGTTAGCCTGCGGGTTGTACGCGGTCGTGCGGTGGATCGTTGCCCCCAGGCTGCGGGCCATCACTGACCGAAGTTCGGAAACAAATTGAGGGCCTCTGTCGGACGTAATGTCCGACGGGACTCCAAAACGCGCTACCCATGCCATTAAAAACGCGCGTGCCACCTCCTCGGCTGTGGTTGACGACAGCGGAACCACTTCCGGCCAGCGCGTGGTACGGTCAACTATTGTCAGAAGATGTGTGCACCCTTGTGAGGGCGGGAGGGGGCCTACGAGGTCCACGTGGACATGATCAAACCTTTTAGCTGGAATGTGAAATGGCTCCAAGGGAGCTCTCGTGTGTCTATGAACCTTGGCCTGTTGACAAGCCATGCAGGCTGCCGCCCACTCTCTAACTTGTTTGCGCAGGCTCGGCCATACAAATTTCTCTCCTACCATTTTGACCGACGCGCGCACTCCTGGGTGTGCCAGAGAATGGATCGAGTCAAAAACGCGGCTGGTACCACAGGAGGCGGTCGCCCAGTGAAGACATCGCAGATTAGGGGGGGGCATACCGTCTTGCAGCACCCTGTTCTCCAGCCTTAACCCTGTTGGTCCAGACTGGAGCGCGCGCACATCCGCGTTGCTAACCTGCTCTGCGGCCATGGCTGCATAATCTATCCCCACGCGGACCGGGGCTGCGCGCACTTCCGCGTCGCTAACCTGCTTCGCGGCCATGGCTGCAGAATCTACCTCTACGCGGGCTGGAGCCACCACGGCGCGCGAGAGGCAGTCCGCCACTACATTAAGTTTACCCGCCACATGCTGGATATCGGTAGTAAACTCCAATATCGCGGCCAGCTGTCTCTGCTGCCGGCCCGACCAAGGTTCTGAAATCTTGGCCATCGCGAAAGTCAGCGGCTTGTGGTCAATGAACGCGGTTAAACGGCGTCCTTCCAGCCAGAACTGGAAGTGTCGAATGGCCAGGTGGAGAGCTAACAACTCCCTGTCGAATGCGCTGTATTTTCGTTCACTGTTGCACAGGGTCTTGCTGAAAAAGGCGAGCGGTTGCCAGGCTCCGGCTACATACTGTTCCACGACCGCCCCTATGGCCGCATCTGACACGTCAGTAGTGAGCGCCATGCGGGCCGCTGGGACTGGATGTGCCAACAACGCAGCGTTTGCCAGGGCCGTTTTGACTTCAGAGAATGCGTGCTCTTGCTCCGGAGACCATTCGACTTTATTTGTTGGGTTTTTTTTTTAGTGCAGCATACAATGGTTGCATGAGCTGCGCTGCACGGGGGAGGAAACTGTTATAGAAATTCACCATTCCCAAAAACTCCTGTAACGCTTTGACCGTTTGTGGTTGGGGAAAATTTGTTACTGCATGCACTTTGTCAGGTAGAGGAACCGCTCCTTCTGGGGAGACGTGATGCCCCCAAAAAAAAAAATCAATCTGCGTCACCCCGAACTGACACTTCGCTGGGTTGATTATTAACCCATGCTCTGCCATCCTCCGGAAAACTGCCGTGAGGTGGTTTTCGTGTTTGTCTTTGGATGCGCTGGCTACCAATATGTCGTCCAGGTAGACGAACACGAAGGAGAGATCGCGCAAGACCGCGTCCATCATGCGCTGGAACATTTGCGCCGCACCTTTAAGCCCAAACGGCATGCGCAAAAACTTGAAAAGCCCGAAAGGAGTTATTACCGCTGTTTTGGGTATGTCCTCAGCGCGCACTGGGACCTGGTGGTAACCGCGTACCAAGTCTATTTTAGAAAAAACGTGTGCCCCCGCCAAATGAACTGAAAAATCTTGGATGTGCGGGATCGGGTAGCAGTCGTGCGCTGTAGCATTGTTCAACCTGCGGAAATCACCGCAAGGTCGCCACGAGCCATCAGCTTTCGGGACCATGTGAAGCGGTGAAGCCCATGGGCTCTTCGAACGCCTGATGATGCCCAACCTTTCCAGGTTGGCGAACTCCTCGCGCGCTATGGTCAGTTTAGCTGAATCCAAGCGCCGAGCTTTTGCAAAAACGGGTGGTCCGGTGGTAGTAACAGAATGTTTCACCCCGTGTTTAGCCAAGGTCCCCGAAAATGTTGGGACCGTGAGTGCTGGGAACTGAGTGAGGAGTGTGTGGAACTTACCACTTGCAGCTGTGACGTTGGCTTGTGCTTTTGGCGGGGCCACTCGAGCTGTACAGGGAATAGAATAAAAAGAGTGCATTAACCAGGCGTCTGTTAGCAAGATCGACCAACAAACCATGTGAGCACAAAAAAAATCAGCCCCTAATATGTTGAAATTGACTGCCGCTATGACGAAAGTCCACTCGAATGTACGGCCGTGTAAAGACAGAAGAAGAGTCCTCTCACCGAAGGTCTTAATCGCCGAGCCGTTCGCTGCTGACACCCCGGGACCACTGGAAGGTGCCAGCTGGTCAGCGTAGGAAGGTGTGATGAAACTCAGCTGGGAGCCTGTGTCCACGAGGAAATGCCTCCACGAGCGCGCATCCCTCAAGTAGAGCAGCTTGTTCTCCTCTCCGAGGGCTGCAGCTGCTACCGAACCCCAGTCTTGGCGTTTCCCGAGTGCTTGAAATGGCACGGTGGAATGCACTTACGTGCCCTATCTGCGAAGCGGCAATGGTAGAAGCAAAGGACGTCATCTGCTCCATGTTTCCTGGGCCCTGCCGCCGTCGGTGAGTCTGGTGCTGCAGCCTCTGGCCCCCTGCCATCTCCGGACGTTGCACCCATCTCCGCTGCTGCAGCCGCGCACCGTTTATTGGCGTTGAGTCGTTACGCCTCCTGGCCCAGCTTGTGGTAGTCTCGTCGGGCCAACAATGGTGAACTGGCCAGGGTCACTCTCACCGCTGACGGTAGGGTCCTGAGGAAAAGGTGGGTGAAGATGAAGTTATCTTCGGAGTCTCTTCAACTCAACATCTTCCCCATCAGGTCTGCAGGTCTGTCGCTCTCAAATTCAGTCAGCGCCAGGAGCCCCTCTGCTCGCTCCTCCACCGAGGGGGTGAAGTAACGGATGAGTGCAGCCTTCAACGTGCTGTACTTGTCGCTGTCCGGAGGGTGGTTGATCAGGCTCTCCACTCGCTGGGCTGTGTGGTTGTCCAGCTTTGCAACCACATGGTAGAACTTTGTGGCGTCTACCGAAATCCTCCGGAGGTTGAACTGCGCCTCAACTGCGTTAAACCAGGAGCGCGGATTGTTCTGCCAGAAGTCCGGTAGCTGAACTGTGGCTGCATTCGTTTGGCTGGCTCCTGACGAGTCTGGCTCGGGAGAATTGCTTCTGCTCATGATACGTCTTAGGGTCACCAGTGTGGAGAAGTGTGGAAGGACGAGGCTGAGTTTATTTCTCAAGTCCAGTTTTATTCACACATTCTCCAACATCCAAAAACAGAAAGAATGAATCCCCCAACATCTGTCCCTTTTATTCCCCAGGACATCAAAGCACACAGTCACATTGTCTTTTAATCCCAAATCGCAATGCATCCCCCTCCAGGTCTTCTTGCCTCCACCTAAAGTCCTGGTGGTCAGGAAATCCCCCAAGGCCATCTCTTTGCATACAAAAGGCCAGATTTCACATCCTCCTGTTACCCCTAGGAGGTTCAGTACTTTTGTTCCTTTGAGACGTGAAGCATACAATAAGCATACAGTAATATACATGTGAAGCATATGAAACCCACATATGTGCACCACAATATCATTTTCATCAAATTTCAATCATTGTACAATAAAATCTGTCCTATAAAACAATACAGTGACTGAAAAAAAAATATTCCTTGGGTCACCAAGGGGTTAATAAATGTATGTAAAAAGAATACATTATATAAACAATTCATTAAGTGCAGAACGGTGGAGGCTGAGATCAAATATAAAAGATATAAAAACAAGCTTACTAATATGAGGACCTGTAAGAAAGATTACAACAGAATATTAGAGGATAATAAAAATAACTTAAGAGGAATATGGCAAGTACTCAATGGGATTATTAGGAATCGACCTAAGAATGCCAATTATCCAGAATATTTTATTGAAAATGGCAATTTTGTGGGGAGCGTGAAATAACGAAGCTGAATTGGCTTTTAATTCAGGTTTTATTCAAGCACTTCATCCCCAGCCCTCTCTCAAGAACAAGAGGATGAGCTGCATCAGACCTCCACATTTATACATCTCACAAAGGGAGGATCACATATCCCTGTCAAAACCCCCTATTGACATTAACTCCCCCTCTGGTCTCTCAGTCCTCCACCTGTCCCCCAGGAGGTCGGGAAGTCCTTCCAGTCTCTTATCCCCGTACCGCCGTCCTCTTGTTAACCGCAGGTGGTCCGGACATATTGTTCCATTCAGGACATGAGGTCAATCCACACATGCAATCTCCTTTATGCTTAAGGAGGGCAGCACGGTGGTGCAGTGGTTAGCACTGTTGCCTTACAGCTAGAAGGTTCCTGGTTCAAAATCCCCAGGTTGGCAGGGGTTGGAACCTTTGTGTGGAGTTTGCATGTTCTCCCTGTGCTGCGTGGGTTTACTCCGGGGGCTCCGGTTTCCTCCCACAATCCAAAGACATGCATGTTAGGTTAATTGGCTGTTCTAAATTGTCCCTAGATATCTGTTTCCTATAGGCCCTTAGAGTAGAGGGTTAGTATTAGCGAAAGCGCTTTGAGTGGTCTTTGTGACTAGAAAAGCGCTATATAAGTGCAGGTTAGTTAGTTAAGCATATGTAGGCAAAAATACATGGGCTACATAACCCCCCCCCCCCAAACGTCAAAGAATGGCCAATATATTAAAATTAAGAGAACATGTTAATATCAACAGCACAGTCTATACTACATGACCACATCAAAAATCAGTGATAACATCAATAGCATAGTCTATACCACATGATCACACCAAACATCAAACACCGAACAGTCAGTCCGTACGCCGTCTGGGCTTCAACCGTCTTCCAAATCTGCTGTAAGCAGGTCTCGGCGTCCCTGCAGTGCCGTCCTGCAAAGAATCTGCTGACTGAGGAAGAGAGTGGTTATTTGATCCCTGCGGGGGCTCTGGGACACATTCCCTGGGGGGGTCTGCCGCGTCGAGGTGCCCTCGCTACCCGTACAGACTCATCGTTCATCACAAAAGCAGGCTTTAGTCTGTCAATACTGACTGTTTCCTGTCTCCCAAATCTAGCACAAAATGCTTATCACCTGTCTCCAGCACCCTATATGGCTCATCATATGGCAGTCGGAGGGTTGGTCTTAGAGCCTCGTGCCTGAAACAAACTCAGCATTTTTTAAAGCTTTGGGAACAAAAACGCGCAGAAAAGTGTGATAAACGGGGCCCGGGAGCATGTCCGCTCCCATGCCAATCGGTGGTCCAAGAGCCGGGAGGCGTCCCGGTTCCGGATGCTCTGGTAGAAACTCAACGGGCAGCCTGAGAGGTTGAGCAAAAACCAACTCTGCTGGGGAGGCATTTAAATCCTCCTTGGCCGCAGAACACAGCCCTAATAAAACCCATGGTAGTTTGTTTACCCAATCTGCATCCGTAAGCGACGCTCTGAGGGCTGCCTTCAAAGACCTATGAAAACACTCGCACAAACCGTTAGCCTGAGGGTGATATGCGGTAGTTCGGTGAATTTTCACTCCTAAGCTGCTGGCCATCGCTGACCACAGCTCAGAGACGAATTGAGGCCCTCTGTCGGACGTAATATCCGACGGGACCCCGAAACGCGCTACCCAGGCCGTCAAAAAAAACGCGAGCCACTTCTGCGGCTGTGGTCGATGTCAGTGGGACCACTTCCGGCCAGCGTGTGGTTCGGTCCACCATTGTCAAAAGATGTGTGAACCCCTGCGACGACGGTAGGGGGCCCACAAGGTCGATGTGCACGTGATCGAATCTTTTGGCCGGAATGTGGAACGGTTCTAAAGGGGCTCTTGTGTGCTTATGAATTTTGGCCCGCTGACAAGCCATGCAGGTCCTCGCCCACTCTCACGTGCTTGCGCAGGCTCGGCCAAACAAACTTCTCCGCTACCATTTCCACAGAAGCACGCACCCCTGGGTGTGCCAGGGAGTGAACCGAGTCAAAAATGCGGCGGCGCCACGCAGCCGGGACTACCGGGAGTGGCCGCCTGATTGACACATCGCAGATTAGGGGGGCATACCGGTTTGCAAACACCTGCTCTCCAGCCTTAACCCTGTTGGTCCAGACTGGAGCGCGCGCACGTCCGCATCTCTGCCCTGCTCCGCTGCCATGGCTGCGTAATCTATCCCCACATGAACTGGGGCCGTATGCGCTTCCGCACTGCTATATTGCTTCGCGGCTGCTGCAGTATAATCTGCCTGCGCGCGCCGGTGCTGTGGCCGCGCGAGAGAGGCAGTCTACTATGTTGAGTTTACCTGCTACGTGCTGAATATCAGTGGTAAATTCCGAAATTGCGGCCAGCTGCCTCTGCTGCCGGCCCGACCACGGATCTGAAATTTTGGACATCGCGAAAGTGAGCGGCTTATGGTCAACAAAGCGGTGAAACGCCGACCTTCCAGCCAGAATTGTAAATGGCAGATGGCCAAATGGAGCGCTAACAGCTCCCTGTCAAACGTGCTGCATTTCCGCTCAGCTTCGCTCAAGGATTTGCTGAAGAAAGCTAGCGGCTGCCAAACACCGGCAACGTGTTGCTCTATAACTGCCCCATGGCCAAATCTGATGCGTCGGTAGTTAGCGCGATGCGGGCCGGATGAGCTAGAAGCGCGGCTTCAGCCAAGGCCTTTTTTACCTCCGTGAACGCGCGCTCCCGCACCGGGGACCACTCGATTGTATTGGAGGGTTTTTGCTTTGAGCGCGGCGTATAATGGCTGCATGAGCTGCGCTGCGTGGGGTAGGAAACTTATAAAAATTCACCATTCCTAAAAATTCCTGCAATGATTTGACCGTTTGTGGTCGGGGAAAATCTGCTACTGCGCGCACCTTATCCGGCAGCAGAACTGCCCCTTCTGGGGACATGCAGTGGCCCCCCCCCAAAAAATAAAATCAATCTGCGCAACGCCAAACTGGCACTTGGCTGGATTAATTAAGCCGTGCTCTTCCAACCTCCGAAAAACCGCAGTGAGGTGTTTTTCGTGTTCTTCCTCTGAGGTACTGGTGACCAAAATGTCGTCGAGGTAAACGAACACGAATGGAAGATCACGTAACACGGCATCCATCATGCGTTGGAATCTTTGAGTTTTTGCGCATGCCGTTTGGCCTGAAAGGCGCCGCACAAAGTCCAAAAGGGGTTATAACCGCCGTTTTAGGAATGTACTCCGGCCAGACCGGAACCTGATGGTAGCCACGAACCAGGTCTATTTTAGAAAAAATGCATGCCCCTGCTAAATGCACCAAAAAATCCTGGATGTGTGGGATGGGGTAGCGATCGTGTGCCGTGGCGTTGTTTAGCCTGCGGTAAGCGCCGCAAGGCCTCCATGAGCTGTCGGCTTTAGGGACCATATGCAGCGGCGAAGCCCATGGGCTTTTTGAATGACGAATAATGCCCAGCCTCTCTAGGCTGGCGAACTCCTCGCACGCCATGGAGAGTATAGCAGCATCCAGGCGCCGAGCTTTCGTGAAGACGGGGGGGGGGGCAGTTGTAGTGATAAAATGCTCCACCCCGTGTTTCGCAACTGTTGCCGAGAATGTGGGAACCGTGAGTGCTGGAAACTGGGTGAGTATTGTGTTAAACTTACCACCTGCTGTGGCGACGTTGGTCTGCACCGGTGGCGGGGACACTCTGTAAATGCACTCTTTTTACTCTATTCCCTGTGCAGCTCAAGATCAACTAACAAACCATGTGAGCACAGAAAATCAGCACCCAACATGTTGAAAGTCTCCGCCGCTATGACAAAAGTCCATTCATAAGAGCGGCCATGTAAGGACAGAGAAAGTCCTTTCCCCGTAGGTGTTGATGCTGGAGCCGTTCGCTGCCGTTGCCCCGTTTCCACAGGGGCCAGCCACCCGGTCAGCATAGGTTGGGGTGATGAAACTCACTTGGGCTCCAGTGTCTAAGGAACTGGCGCCCGGAGCTCGTATCTGATGTATAGCAGCTTATTTCTTTCGCCGAGAGCCAAAGCTGCTAACAATTCTCGGTCCTGCCGTTTCCCGACTTCTTGAAGTTGCACGGTGGCACACACCTGTGTGCCCTCTCTGCGAACAGCCAATGATAAAAGAGATCCTCTCCTCCGCTGCGTCGGGGCCGTGCCTCTGCCGCTGGGCCATCACCTCTGCCGCGTCGGGGCCGCGCCGCTGCCATGGTTGGTAGGCTCGGCTGTCTCCGGCTTGTCGCTGCCGCGGTCACCTGCTCGCCGCAGGAGCTGAGGAGCCTCTGCGCCTCTTGGGCCAGGTCACGGAAATCCTGCTGGGTGTCAACGCATGCTGGACAGCGTTCCTCTCATATGCGTCGGGAGGTTAGTCAGGAAGATTTACTTAAAGAGGAAATCGTCGTCGTCTGACCCCCTCAGCTGCAGCATGTCTTCCATCAGGGCGACTGGCCTGTGATCTCCTTGGTTGAGCATAGCCAGGAGCCTCCTAGCCCTCTCTTTGGCTGAGGGCGTGAAACACTTGGTGAGGGCAGCCTTCAATCTGCCGTATTAGTCTTCGGCGGGTGGCTGCTGCACCAAGCTCCGCATGCGTCGAGCTGTGCGGTTGTCGAGTCTAGCGATGACGTGGTAGAACTTAGTGTCATCCGCCGTTATGCCCGCGAGCGTGAACTGTGCCTCCGCCTGGAGGAACCACGAGTCTGGGTTGTCCTGCCAGAATTCCGGCAGTTTGACGGCGATGGCGCTCGCTAGGGCAGACTCCAATGAGTCCTGATCATGGAGAGCATTTCCAGGCATTCTCACACGTCACTGGTCACCAATGTGGGGAGCGTGAAATAATGAAGCTGAATTGGCTTTTAATTCAGGTTTTATTCAAGCACTTCATCCCCAGCCCTCTCTCAAGAACAAAAGAGGATGAGCTGCATCAGACCTTCACATTTATACATCTCACACAAAGGGAGAATCACATCCCTGTCAAAACCCCCTATTGACATTAACTCCCCCTCTGGTCTCTCAGTCCTCCACCTGTCCCCCAGGAGGTCGGGAAGTCCTTCCAGTCTTATCCCCGTACCTCCGTCCACTTGTTAACCGCAGGTGGTCCGGACATATTGTTCCATTCAGGACGTGAGGTCAATCCACACATGCAATCTCCTTTATGCTTAAGCATATGTAGGCAAAAATACATGGGCTACAATTTGATAAATAATATGGAGGATGTGGTCAGTGGTTTCAATAAATTTTTTGTAAACGTTGGTCCTGAATTAGCAAAATCAATAGTGACAACAGAAAAACAGTGGTTCTGTAAATGAAATAGAAGATAGAAATCCAAACAACCTTTTTGGGTGCAGTTATTGAAAAGGAAATTATCGAGACTGAGTAAATTTAAGAACAAAAAAAAAAAATGGACTGGAATGAAATTGACATGACAATAGTGAAAAAAGTAATGGAAGGAATTGTTAAGCCACTCACCCACATCTGTAACCTGTCATTTCAAACTGGTACATTTCCAAAAAAAATGAATAGCAAAAGTAATACCTCTATACAAAACAGGAGACAGTCATTGTTTCACAAATTACAGGCCAGTCTCTTTACTCTCACAATTCTTAAATACTTGAAAAAAATCTTCACTAAGAGACTGGATGATTTCAGTGAAAAACACAACCTCCTTATAGACAGCCAGTATGGTTTTAGAGCAGATAAATCTACATCTTTGGCACTGATCAAACTTATAGCAGAACGTACTAGTTGTATAGATAAAGTTTGCTGTAGGAGTATTTATAGATTTAAAGAAAGCTTTTGACACCATTGACCACAGAATGCTACTACGGAAACTGGAAAGGTATGGGATAAAAGTGGTTGGACTGAGTTGGGTGGAAAGTTATTTAACAGACAATTTGTACAAACTGGTGAGCACAAATCACCCTTCATGGACATCACTTGTGGTGTGCCCCAGGGGTCAGTTTTGGGACCCAAACTATTTTGTATATAAATGACATATGCCAAGTATCAAAAATTCTGAAATTTATTTTTTTTGCAGATGACAAATATCCTTTGCACTGGTGAGAATTTGCAGCAGGTTTAGAGGTGGTCACAACTGAAAAAGTTAACGCAGTGGTTCAACAGAAATAAATTCTCTAAATCTAAAAAAAAAAAAAAAAATTATGTTGTTTGGAAATTATAAAATAAATCATGAAATAATGGTAACGATAGATGATACCAGAATAGAAACAGTACAGGAAAATAAGTTTCTGGGGGTGACGCTAGACAATAAAATCTGCTGGAAACCTCACATCAGTCACATCCGGGCCAAGTTGGCAAAATGTATAGGCATACTGGGGAAGACAAGACGCATCTTGGACTATAAATCATTGGTCTTACTGTACAATTCACTGTTTCTACCTTATTTTAACTACTGTTTAGAAGTCTGGGGAAACACCTACAAGACCAACCTACAGTCAATATGCACATTACAAAAAAGAGCTATAAGGATAAATAATGTAGGATATAGAGACCATACCAATTCGTTGTTTTTAAAGTTACATGTCATAAAGTTCATCGATTTAGTTAAATTTAAGACAGCAGAAGTAATGTACAGGGCAATTAATCAACTCCCAACTAATACAAAAAATATTTAAAAAAGAAACAATGATCATAATTTGAGGAGACTTAAACTTTACAAAACCCAAGATACGAACAACCAAGTATGTGCGTATCTGTCTGTACATAGTTTCAGTTCCAGCTCCAGACTGTTCCACAAATCCACCCCACAAACAAATCAATTCAAAAAGAGGTATAAACATTATTTGCTGAAAGGATATATGTTAGAAGGGTAGTATTTATATGTACGATTCACTATGCTCACTCTGGGACACAATGGAATGGTGGGTGGGACAACACTGTATATCTGTTGTTTGAGGCTGGTTTTGATGTATGGACATCAATGTATGTTAGGATGGATGGGTGTTAACTGTATTTTGTACATAAACATTAATTGTTTACTTGGGGTCTTAAAGGTGGCAATTTGTATATAATTCACATGGGTGTATTTATGGAAAAGAGGAGATGGAATTAATAAGTGTTCACGTCTTCCTTCTCCCTTTCAAACACTGTATACTGTTACTTTATTGCATTTGTCATTTGTTTTTGTTCGAAATAAAGTATCTATCCATCCATCTCTCTCAGGATTTACTATACGTTTAGGAAGAAACACCTTAATGGCAGCATCACAAAATTCCCGGACACAGTTAAACACGGTGGTCTGACCTACCCCAAAAAGATGGCTGATGGTTCTGTATTCACCACCACTAGCCAGTTTCCAGATGGAAACTGCCACCCACTTCTCAACTGGGATACATAATCTACAATTCGTGTTTTTTTGGAAAGAGGCTTTTGTCTGATCACAAATGTACTTGAAAGACTCCCGGGACACGCGGAAGTTTTCTGGAAACTGCTGGGCGGTGAAATACGGAACAATGGAGTCCCACCAGTTACTTGCCTGAGAATGTGCCCAGGTAACATGTGACCTCCGCTTCATGATGTGCTGTAACACCACCAATTACATAAATATAGTTTAAGGTGTAGTCATTGCTGGCTCGTTGAGCTACATGCTTTAACAACCGCTGATCACGGAAATACAGTTACCTTTCTCACACGTTCTCACTGTGCTCTCCGGTTACAAAGTAGGCGAAAATGGTTTAGAAGCAGATGGACATGACGTTGCCGTTGGATAAGACTGGCTCTGAAAAGTAAAAGCAGCACCAAGAAGAGAACACACGTCTCCATGTTAATTCTTTTCTCGATTACTGGCGGATAGCAAACAAGTGAGAGGTGCATACCGCCACCTTCCGTCTTCTCTGGTGTTCTGCGGGGGTTGGGTGCTTCACACTACGTAATCCCCGACTAACTCCATATTGGTGGAAACCAACTGGTTCTTATGAGCCACTACAGAAGAACTGGTTAAGCACTAGCACCAGCCCCAGAACCAAACTAGCACTGGCTCCCGTTTTGGTGGAAAGAGGCCCACAGAGGAGTGGAGGATGCCACCGTCACTCTGTTTAACATGCTTTTTAAACATCTGGATTTTAATGGGACACACGCCAGGCTTTTGTGGACTTTTCTTCCGCTTTTAATACAATCCAACCTCAGTTGAAAGGCTCCTGCAACAATTTGACTTTAGTAATAATCTGTTGAATTTGATTCTGGATTTTTTTAACCAACAGGACACCGAGTAAGGGTCAATGGTACATTGTGTACAGGATGGGGAGTAGTGGTGACAACACACACCCCTGAGGAGAGCCAGTAGAAGAACACTTTTGGTCAAACAAACATGTCGGAGCAGACATGACAGACGCAAAGTATGCTGATGATTCAGTTGTCAGTCTCCTTCAGGATGGTGAGCGTGGCCATGGCCCAGTAGTTGATTTTGTTCACTGGTGTGAAGATTCCTACCTGCAGCTGAATACGACAAAAACTAAAGATATGATTGGTACAGTGACTGTGCCTGGGAGTTTTCCTCCTAAAGTCAAAAGGCCACACCACTGAATGTGTGCAATCTTACAGATATCTTGGGACAATTATTGATAGTAATTTAAACTTTGACGAGAACTGAAAGGGTGTGCAAAAGGGTCAGCAACATTTGCATCATTTAAGGAAACTTGCACACTTCCAATGTTTTATTGGGCTTTTATTGAATCCGTTTTATCCTTTAGTGTCATGGTTTGGTCAGATAAAACTGAAACAGAGGAAATCCTTGGACCAGGTGGGTCACAGCTGAGCCTGACATCCCTGTACACCAGACAGGTACAGAGAATTGCCATCTCCATTTTAAATGATGACTCCCACCATTTGCACTGCCACCTTCAGCTTCTTCCCTCCAGATGGAGATTTGCTGTCTCAAAATGTAAAACCCGGCATTACAAACACAGCTTTGTTCCTGCTGCTGTCAAAGAGTTGAAGATGTAGCAATATATTAGTTATCCATTTATGAATTTTTATTTTGCATTTACTTTTTGTAGTTTTTTTTATCCATCCATCCATCCATCTTCTACCGCTTTTCCGGAGGTCCGGGTCGCGGAGGCAGCAGTTCAAGCAGAGAAGCCCAGACTTCCCTCTCCCCAGCCACCTGCTCCAGCTCTTCAGAGGGGATACCAAGGCGTTCCCAGACTAGCTGGGAGACATAGTCTCTCCACCGAGTCCTGGGTCTGCCCCGGGGTCTCTTCCCAGTGGGACGTGCCTGAAACACCTCAAGTGGGAGTCGTCCAGGAGGCATCCTAATCAGATGCCCATACCACCTCAACTGACTCCTTTCAATGTGGAGGAGCAGCGGTTCTACTCTGAGCCTCTCCCGGATGACTGAGCTCCTCACCCTCTCTCTGAGGGTGAGTCCAGCAATCTTGCGGAGAAAGCTCATTTCAGCCGCTTGTATCCGCGATCTCGTTCTTTCGGTCATTACCCAAAGCTCGTGACCATAGGTGAGAGTAGGAACGTAGATTGACTGGTAAATCGACAGCTTTGCCTTAGAACTAAGCTCCCTTTTCACCACAACAGACCGGTACAACGTCCGCATCACTGCAGATGCTGCTCCAATCCGTCTGTCGATCTCTCGCTCCATTTTCCCCTCACTCGTGAACAAGACCCCAAGATACTTAAACTCCTCCACTTGGGGCAGGAGCCTGTCCCCAACCTGGAGAGGACAATCCACCTTTTTCCGGCTGAGGACCATGGACTCGGACTTGGAGGTGCTGATTCTCATCCCAGCCGCTTCACACTCAGCGGCAAACCGTCCCAGCAAGAGCTGTAGGTCATTGCTGGATGAAGCCAACAGGACAACATCATCTGCAAACAACAGAGATGAGATCCTGTGGTCACCAAGCATGACACCCTCCATTCCCTGGCTGCGCCTAGAAATCCTGTCCATAAAAATTATGAACAGGACCGGTGACAAAGGGCAGCCCTGGCGGAGTCCAACTCTCACTGGGAATGACTCCGACCGAGTGTTGGCAATACGAACTAAACTCTCACAACGGTCGTACAGAGACCGAATAGCTCGTAACAACAAGCCCGATACCCCATACTCCCGAAGCACCCCCCACAAAAATCCACGAGGGACGCGGTCAAATGCCTTCTCCAAGTCCACAAAACACACGTAAACTGGTTGGGCAAACTCCCACGAACCCTCAAGAATTCTCGAGAGGGTAAAGAGCTGGTCCGATGTGCCACGGCCAGGACGAAAACCACATTGCTCCTCCTGAATCTGAGGTTCGACCAACGGCCGGACTCTCCTCTCCAGTACCTTGGCATAGACCTTCCCAGGGAGGCTGAGGAGTGTGATCCCTCTAAAGTTGGAGCACACCCTCCGGTCCCCTTTTTTGAAGAGAGGAACCACCACCCCGGTTTGCCATGCCAAAGGCACTGCCCCCGACCTCCACGCAATGTTGCAGAGGCGTGTCAACCATGACAACCCAACAACATCCAGGGCCTTGAGGTACTCGGGGCGAATCTCGTCCACCCCCGGGGCCCGGCCACCAAGGAGATTTTTAACCACCTTGGCGACCTCAGCCCCTGTGATAGGCGAGTCATCCCCCTTGTCCCCAAACCCTGCTTCCTCTGTGGAAGGCGTATCAGTGGGATTGAGGAGATCCTCGAAGTATTCCTTCCACCGCCCGACGATATCCCCAGTTGAAGTCAACAGTGTCCCATCCGCACCATACACAGTGTGGACGGGGAGCTGCTTTCCCCTCCCGAGCCGCCGAACAGTTTGCCAGAATCTCTTTGAAGCCGACCGAAAGTCTTGTTCCATGGCCTCACCGAACTCCTCCCATACCCGGGTTTTTGCTTCAGCAACCACCCGAGCTGCACTCCGCTTGGCCTGCCGGTACACCTCAGCTGCTTCGGGAGTCCCACAAGCCAACCAAGCTTGATAGGACTCCTTCAGCTTAACCCCCTCATGGATCGTCACCTTATCGTGGTGGGGGGGTTTGCGTGCCCCAGTGATCCCAGGAGCTATGTTGTCCGGGGCAATTTGCCTCTGATAGGGTCTCCCAAGACAAACTGGTCCTGGGTGAAGGGCCAGACTAAGAACGATCCAACAGACTCTCATGATAAATTGTATATCAAGGATTCAGTGTACCCCGCCCGGTATGGGGTTACCGGGGCCCCACCCTGGAGCCAGGCCTGGGGGAGGGGCTCGAAGGCTAGCGTCTGGTGGCCAGGTTTCCACCCATGGGACCCGGTCGGGCTCAGCCCGAAGGAGTTACATGGGTCCGCCCTCCAGTAGGTTCACCACCTGCAGGAGGGATCATGGAAGTCCGGTGCTATGTGGATTAGGTGGCAGTCAAAGGCGGAGACCTTGGCGGACTGATCCCAAGCTTTCTAAACTGGCTTTTGGTTTTTTTTTTTATTTGGGTTTCAAATCTTTTATTGGGTTTTAGACTTGAGTTTTTAATCTCTTTGACTAGTTTAACTTTTTAATATGACCCTTCTCTTATCTTTGTCCCATGTCCTGATTGGTGGAGCCTTGAGTACTTTAATCATGTTTATAGTCAGCTACATGTGTGCCTGTGTTTTTGTTCATGTTGAAGGTAATTGTGGTTTGTAAATATGGATGTCACCCGACTACAAAACAAATCTACCTATGGGTACAAATAAAGTAACCTGATATTCATCTTTTTGCGTTATCCAGCCTATTTGTCATGCTAACTTGCATTATAATTACAATGCCGTTGTCTCGTGGCTCACGAGGAGCAGTAGCAGCACTACCTAGCTCACCATGATTCACTGGCTCTGATTTATTCCCTTAGGAGAGGAAAATGACAAAATATGCTAATCCTGGTTAAAAAAAACGTTATGTACGGGTTGCCCTTTTGTGCTATGCATTAAAATTGTGTGTGTACTTTCTAGAATCTGCTTCCACATGCCTGGGGTCCCCCCACCCTCAGCATGAACCCCCCCCCCCCGGGCTCTCCTGCTGGCTCCGTTGTAGATCCAACACCGGTACCAAGTCCAGCTCCGTCAACGTGTAGCATGAACCAGAATGACTGTAGCCAGCATTAGCAACCATTAGCTTACCCTCATCCTGCTCATCCATATGCCACCGGATTCAAATGTTGGACATTCTGTGACGACGGAGTGTCACCACGGTTATGGTCCACTGTATGATTATATCTGTAGTATGGTAAATGTTAATGTGATTGTTTGTTAAAATGTACACATTTTGGGATCTGTTTCTGACTATGTGGAGTGCCTTTTTGTGAGATAATTGTTTGGTTATTTGGGTAAAACAAGTGGTGATTAAATTCACATACCTTTGCCAACATGCTTCCTGATGGTGTCCGGGCAAAAGACTGATGGGTTGAATGCCTTTTAAAGGACACCAGCAGGAAGGAAGCATGTGATGGTGAGTCAGAGGGGTGATTTAGAATTTTGTAAATAGGGGTTTAAATTATTTATGGTATTATTTATTCTGTGTTATTTATATGTATTTGGAAATAGGTGGGGAATTGTTTATGGACTTTTAGATGTTAGTGGGTATGTGTGAAAAATGAAAATGTTTGTTTTACCTGGGGTTATGGTAGGGGCTAATTAGCCCCAATTATCTCAGTTAAAATATAACAGGTGCTTATTGTGGGAGAGGAAGAGTCACGTCGGTGTGAAGTTGGGTATGTACACTGAAGTTGTTACTTAAGATAGAAAAGGAGGCTTGAGGCAATTGGAATCAGCAATTTTCCATTTTTATTTTCAGAGAGACTGGTATGTGAGGCAGCTCAGCCACTTCGAATCCCACTACGTTACATTTGGTGGCAGCGGTGGTCTGTTCCCCGGACGACGTAACATTTGGTGGAAGTGGTGGAAAGAGCACGGGACGAAAGGATGTCCAGAAGAAAAATAGTGAGGCAAGAGGAACAATCTGACTCGGACGCAGCTATGGCAGCTGAGGAGCCGGGAGTCAGCGGACTGGGCGAGCTCGAGGAGCCAACGTGCTTAGTAAAATCCTTGGTTCGTTCGCTGACTGTCAGAGATCGTCAGAGGGAAGAAGAAGCTGCTCTCCATGACCAAAGGTGGCAGACTGTAGATAATCAAATTCGTCGGGTGCAGTCGCAAGTAGCGGAGTTGAGGAGTATGGGAGCCGGGCTAAACGCAGTGGTGACGACGACGCTTCGGGGAAGACCCCAGGGTGACGGCCAGTCGGATCGGCCCGCAGGAGGATGATTTACCGCTGCAGGTGCAGCCGAGGAGAACGCGAATGCACCACGAGCCCAGGCTGAATCCGCTCTCGAGGATGACATTGAGCACTACCTGGCGACTTTTGAGAGGATCGCTACAGTCTGCCGCTGGCGTGAAGAAGAGTGGGCTATCCAGTTGGCGCCTTTACTTACAGGTAAAGCACGAAGTGCGTATGTACTGATGGACATTGTTGACAGACAATTATAAGAAAGTGAAAGAAGCAATTTTACATAAGTACAAAATAACACCCGACACATACAGGAGAAGGTTTTGGTCCCTGGACATTTATCGGGACCAAACTCCCCGTGAACTGTATGTTCGTTTAAAAGACCTGTGTGTTAAATGGATTAAACCTGAGACCAACGCTGAAAGACATTATGGAACTATTAATTTTGGAACAGTTTCTGTGGATGGTGAACCCGGAACTGGGAATTTGGATACAAGAGAGGGACCCGAAGACTGCAGAGGGCACTGCTCGTCTGGCGGAGGTTTTTCTGTCCATTAGGTCTGGGAGCAGGAGAACTACTCTCGGCCGTGACAGCTCTTTCACCGCATGGAGTAAGTCTAATGAGGGTGAAAGGGGTGGTCCAGCTCAAAATAGGCTGTATTCCAGGTCCAGTCAATTCACAAATAGATATGAAAGTAGCAAAAAGTCACCTTCTGTTTTGAATAAAGATATACGTTATCAATGCAATAAAATCGGTCACACTCAATACTCATGTCCTGCCATAAAAAATGAGAAACCTTCACTATTGTGCTCAGTTCCAAGACCTACTCTGTCAGCACCAATTCATGGTGAAATATACAAAACTAACATTCTGCTAAATGGTCAGTGTGAAGAAGCCTTGTTAGACTCTGGATGTTTCCAGACTGTTGCCCAATTTAGTCCCAAGAGATTTATGGAGTGAGACTACAGTTGATATCAGTTCTGTTCACGGGGATAAGAAATCGTACCCGACCACTGAGGTTTATTTAACAGTGGGGGGGGGGGGGGGTCAAACTTATCTCCTTTAGGTAGCTCTTGTGCCTGATTTGCCTTACCCAATTATTCTTGGCAATGATGTTCCAACGTTGCTGGACATCATACAACAGGTTAGGGATGAACAAACTGAGAGACAGGCAGGTGGCGCTATTGAGCAGAGGCTTGATGCACCTGTTGGAAAATTTTGTAATAATAATGTAATAGTAGGGCGCAGAGAGCTGCCAGTGTTCTTCAGGAGTTGCCATTTTATGATTCTGAGATAGAGGCAGGCCCTATTAAACAGTCTAAATCCAAGGCTCAGGAGGAGAAAAGGTGTTCGCCCAAGTTCTTTACTGAAGCTAAGAAACACCACAGCTCAGCCAGGCAGTAGATTGTGACATCCATGTCAGGAGGGATGTCACAATCTACTGCCTTGCTCTGTAGAGTCTTTTCAGAAGACTCTACAGAGAATTGCTAGGTTTGTGTGGCCGGGAATGTATACCCAGATAAAGGAGTTCTGTACTACATGTGCAATATGTCAGGTTACATCACCTAGGGGAGTAGCCCATGCCCAACTGCACCCATTACCAGTTATCGGAACACCATTCGACAGAATAGGGATGGATGTTGTTGGCCCCCTAGAGAGAAGCGCCTCTGGTAATAAATACATTCTGGTGATATGTGACTATGCTACTCTGTACCCAGAAGCCTTCCCCCTGAAATCTATCAAGGCTAGGCAGGTTGCCAACTGCCTTATCCAGTTATTTCAAGGGTAGGCATACCTAGAGAAATTCTAAGACTGGAACAAATTTGTCAAAACTGTTGCAGCAGGTATACAAGCTGTTGGGTATTAAGGGTATTAAGACCACCCCATATCACCCTCAGACTGATGGACTAGTTGAGCGATTTAATCAGACTGAAAAATATGCTGCGGAAATTTGTTTCTGAAACGGGCTCGGATTGGGACCAATGGGTACCATATTTATTATTTGCTTATCGGGAGGTGCCCCAGGCTCCAACAGGGTTCTCACCTTTTGAACTACTGTATGGTTGTCAGGTGAGGGGCCCACTGGACTTAAAGGAGCACTGGGAGAGTCCGAGTGATCAGGACAATGTGGTCTCATATGTTAAGACGAGAGAAACTGGATCGAATGACTGCTTTGGCTCAGGAGCACATGAGGACGGTGCAGGCCAAACAAAAAACTTGGTATGACAAGAAGGCCAGAAAAAGGGTTTTTCACCCAGGTCAGCAGGTTTTGTTATTGCTGCCCTCGTGTGACAGTAAGCTGTTGGCTCAATGGCAGGGGCCGTATGAAATTTCTAAAAAACTAAGTTCAGCGACATATGAACTATATATGCCTGACAGGAAGGTAAAACATCAGACCTTCCATATTAACTTGTTGAAAGAGTTTCAGCAGCCTGGTCATCAGCAGCAGCCTGTTCTTCAGGAGACACATCAGCTCTTCATTTGTGCGACGGAAGTGGATGAGGAGAGAGAACAGTCTTTTCCTACAAATGTGTTAGAGCCTTGCTTGTTTCAAGTGTCTCATTTGCAGGTGGATCAGCAGAGAGAATTAGAGGCGCTGTTAGATCCAGAATTGTTTCAGGAGAGACCTGGTTTCACCACATTGGTGCATCATAAAGTGCATTTGCAAGAAGAAGCTGTTCCACGTAGGAAATCTTACAGGATCCCGGAGCGATTGGTTCCAAAAATGAAGCAAGAGATTGACTTGATGTTGCAGCTGGGAGTGTTTGAGGAGTCAGTCAGTGAGTGGTGTAGCCCGATTGTGCTGGTCTCCAAAAAGGATGGCTCATTAAGATTCTGTATTGACTTCAGATACCTTAACTCAGTGTCTAAGTTTGAGTCATATCCCATGCCCTGGATTGATGAACTATTAGAGAAAGTGGGCAGGGCTAGGTTTATTTCTACACTGGACCTATGCAAGGGATACTGGCAGGTGGCATTGGCACCAGAATCAAGAGAACTTACAGCCTTTAAAACACCTTATGGCAGTTTCCAATTTAGGGTTATGCCATTTGGCCTTCAGGGGGCACCTGCAACTTTTCAGCGGCTCATGGACCAAATATTGAGAAGGGTATCAAATTTTGCGGCTGCCTATTTGGATGACGTAGTCATCTATAGTCAGACCTGGGAAGAACATTTGGTACACCTTAGGTAGGTCCTTCAGTTGATTAAGAGGGCAGGACTAATGATTAATCCACACAAATGTGCGTTTGGACAGCAGCAGGTGGAGTACCTGGGACATATGGTTGGTCAGGGGGTCATTAGACCATGAGTAGATAAGATAAGCCTTTATTATTAGTCCCACAATGGGGAAATTCCCGGATTGAAACAGCACAGGGATAGCAACACTCAATCAGAAGGCCAAAAAAAAAAAACAAAAAAAAAAAAAACACAAGAGCAGCTAGTATACATATGTATACACAGTGCAGAGCATTGTAGCTGGATGGAATAAATACATGAGTATATAAACAGTGTGGAGCATTGTAGCTAGATGGAATATGTAAATATATCAACAGTGCAGAGCATTGTTGCTAGATGGGATGAAACAGCACAACCGTCTACTTCGTTATCCTACATGGTATGATTATGTACTCATACATATTCTCACCCTCCATAGCGACCGGTATTTTCCTAGTTGTATGCCGGAGGGGACCATTGTGTAAGTCTATTGCATCTTTTGCATTCAAAAAACTATTAGGTTGTCCCGTCTTTTTGCCATCTCTGCAAGCAGCCCTGCTTAGGTTGTACAGTCTGACAGCCATTGGTAGGAAGGACCTGCGAAACCTCTGTTGTGCACCTGGGATGATGTAGTCTGCTGCTAAATGAGCTCCTCAGTGCATTCAGTATGTCCTGCATAGGGTGGAACTCGGACTCCAGCAGAGATGACAGTTTAGCCACCATCCTCTCCCATCTCCTCCACTGGGTCAAGGCGCTGCCCCAGGACAGAGCTAGATTTCTTGATCAGTTTGTTCAGTCTCTTCCTATCGGCTGTGGTAATGCCACTGCCCCAGCAGACCACTCCAAAAGTGATTGCTGATGGCACCACCGTGTCATAGAATGTCTTCAGCAGTGCCCCTTGTACCCCAAAAGACCCGAGTCTCTTCAGTAGGAACAGCCTGCGCTGTCCCTTCTTGTAGAGTGTGTCAGTATTGTGTGACCAGTCTAGTTTATTGTTCAGATGAACACCCAGGTACTTGTAGGATGTCACCATCTCAATGTCTGTTCCCTGTATATTTACTGGTGTTGTGAGGGGTTGTCCTTGCCTGCAGCAGTCCACCACCGGCTCCTTAGTTTTCCTTGCGTTGATCTGGAGGCAGTTCCGATGGCACCAGTCCACGAAGTCCTGGATAAGCCCTCTGTACTCAGCTTCATCTCCATTGGAGAGGAGGCCAACGATCGCCGAGTCAGAACTTCTCACACAACACCACACTGCCATCTACAGAAGTCCGCAGTATAAAGGGTGAACAGTAAGGGAGCCAAAACCGGATGCCATCCGGACCCATCCTGTGCCCACTACTAAAAAGAAGGTACGATCATTCATGGGAATGGTAGGTTGGTATAGCAAGTTTATTCCCCACTTTGCTGAAAGAGCAGCATTTTTGACTGACCTCACTAAGGCTTCAGCACCAAATAGGGTAAAATGGACAGGAGTGTGACAGAGCTTTTGAGGATCTGAAGAGTGCCATTTCTGGTGAGAAGGTTCTCTACAGTCCAGACTTTGCTCGTCCGTTTATTCTACAGACAGATGCTTCAGGAGTTGGCATTGGAGTAGTACTTCTCCAGGAGGAGAGGGGAGAGAGACACCCAGTACTGTTCCTGAGCCGCAAGTTGTTGGACCGGGAGACAAGATTCTACAGTAGAGAAGAAATGTCTTGCCATGAAATGGGCAATAGGGTCTCTCAAATATTATCTACTGGGGTATCATTTTGTGTTGGAAACAGATCGGGCCCTACAGTGGTTGAACAGGATGAAGGACATGAACAGTCATCTCACAGGGTGGTATGTGTCCCTTCAACCATATAATTTTACTGTTCGGTATGTGGCAGGGAAACTAACCTTGTGGCAGATGGTCTCAAGAGTACATGACTCTTAAGAGTCCTGTAATCTTGGGAAAAGGGGGGAGGAAATGTGACGGAGTGTCACCACGGTTATGGTCCACTGTATATGTGATTAACATTTACCATACTACAGATATAATATAATGTGATTGTTAAAATGTACACATTATTTTGGGATCCGTTTCTAACTATGTGGAGTGCCTTTTTGTGAGATAATTGGTTATTTGGGTAAAACAAGTTGTGATTAAATTCACATACCTTTGCCAACATGCTTCCTGAGGGTGTCCAGGCAAAAGACTGATGGGTTGAATGCCTTTTAAAGGACACCAGCAGGAAGGAAGCATGTGATGGTGAGTCAGAGGGGTGATTTAGAATTTTTTAAATAGGGGTTTAAATTTTTTATTGAATTATTTATGGTATTTATTCTGTTATTTATATGCATTTGTAAATAGGTGGGGAATTGTTTATGGACTTTCATTTTTCACACATACCCACTAACATCTAAATGTTTTTACCTGGGGTTATGGTAGGGGCTAATTAGCCCTAATTATCTCAGTTAATATATAACAGGTGCAAAAAGATTTTCACTTATTGATGAAGAGTCGTGTCGGTGTGAAGTTTGGTATGTACACTGAAGTTGTTACTCAAAAACAGAAAAGGAGGCTTGAGGCAATTGGAATCAGCAGTTTTCCATCTTAAGTGACTGGTATGTGAGGCAGCTCAGCCACTTCGAATCCCACTACGTTACACATTCCCCTTCGGACTCTGGTGCATATTGCAGTTCTGCTGTGGCACACAAAAGTCTCCTGTACTTTTCCTCCGTGTTTTGTCTAGCCACACGCAGCCTTCACTGGCTCTGCTGTTTGGTCTTGACAAAAAGCCACAGAGTGAGCATTACAGTCATCCTCTCCCAATCCTCCATCTTGTGTTTTGCCATTTTGTTTTACGTGTTGTCCCGGAAAGGTGGCACCACCTCCTGGGAGAGTTTCACTGCCTCCCTCTCCCACCCACACAAAGTGGGACCTAGTGCAGTGGAAACCAGTGGGCCTTACTGTACCGTCCCGTAACGGGCCGAAGTGACCCTAGTGGAAGAGGGCCTTATGAGACATCTGACCTAGCACCTTCCCACACTGCTGCCATTTCCTCATCGAAACTCCGCCTCTTTGTACCCCACTGGACCACCACCACCAGATTCTTCTGACTGCAAGTCAGCAAAAAAGGGTGACAAGGAGACATCCTTCTCCTGCTCAGCAATGAGCTCTTTGCAGGACATTTTAATTTCAACTGTAGAAGCTTTCTTTCCAGCCTCTACAAACTCATCCACCTTTTTCACAGGCAGAGTCAACTAAGGGTTTCCACAGAGTTGGCATCACAAAACAGTCTTTGACTGACTCACCAACATCCCCATTAGCATCCCTATGCTCAAAATCAGTAATCGGAGTTACAGAGTCAGTATTGCACAATATTGTCTGAAACTAAAGAGTGATCCCAGACCTCTCCCATAATGCTATTGGACCTCCTCTTTGCCATAGCACAGGTAACACCACAAGATGAAAAACACATCAGGGTGCCACTGTGGGTTGCAGTGGCTCAGGAGAGAGCGGGTCGTCTGGGGTGAGGGATTTGAACTGCCAACCCTCCAGTTGTGTCCCTGGGCAAAACATTTTACCCAGCTTGCCTCCAGTGTCCATGACACTGGGTATAAGTGGTCGGAGAGGCCGTTGGCATGGGTTGGCAGCCACGTTTCTGTCAGTCTGCCCCAGAGCAGCTGTGGCTACAGAAGTAGCTTGCTGCTCATTCATTTCCCCAAAATGAATGATCCTTCAACAGGTATATCCTGCCTCACAGCAACTTCCACAGGACCAGTGACTATCTCAGATTCCAAGACTACGTTAAACAAGGGCTCCTGAAACATTTATCTCCACTCAGTGCTTTGCAACCAGTTTCCATCTCCTTGGTTCAAGGTAACACACCCTTAAGCAAGATGGACTGAGATGCACTGGTATCTCAGAGTATTGTCACTGGCTGCTTAGCATCATCTCCTGGCAGCGACAACCCCCTTGAATGTAAAGGGCCTAAATTCTGCTGGCACATCCCTTTTTAGATTCAGTCTAGCTACTTTTCAGTCAGTGGACTTCCAAGAAGAGCAATGGTTTTAGACTTTTCAGTCTTTAACCAAACCTGGCATTCACGGACAATGACCTTGTGTGGTGGTAATGACACTACTTGACTTGCAGAAGCCATTTGAGTCAAAATGGACCATGGTTTAGAACGGAGTGAGGGTGCCAAGTTGCTTTTGATATTGGTGCTTGGTGACTTAAATGACAAACTGGACTTGTGGGCAAGTGTAAACTCATTTGCCATCACAGCAGCTTTTTCCCCAAGTGAGGTGTCTGTTGATTCGGGTATATGGCAACTTTCTCATGAGGACATTTAAACTGCCCCAACATAATGTTTTTAAATCCCTCCAGATCTTTTATTTTCTGATTTACACAGTTGCTTGAATAATATACAGAATTTGCAAGAACACAAAATATGAGTCTGAGAATCAGTTTTCAGCTTCTGAAACTGGTACCAATATACTTCTGACACTAGTTCTTAAGCAGGCAAAATGGCATCTTTGGCAACATTGCAATAACAATCACTATGCTAATGTTTCATGCATTCTCTGTATAACTTATAGAAGTTTGTTATACATATGTAGGAAAATGTTAATTTTGGATAACCTCTAGTGAACCCTCAGAAACAGTGTGGATTAGATGCTAATGGCAAATGTGAATATTCTTAATAAATGTACCTGAGACTATAATTTGATTCCCTATAAATGCTCCCATTTACTATTAATGTATTAAAGTACTGAATATGCACTGTCTAGATATGAGCTGTCAGTGGAAGTAGTAGCGTTTCTACGCCAGAGGTGGCGCTCAGTAATGTTAAGACACTGTAGTGTTAGAGAACACCATAGAAGAGTGTAGGCGCCCTAGTGAGTGTGTTCCAGAGAACGTTCGAGAGAAGCCGAGAGCGAGTGTAGAGAGAGTGTTGAGACAAGATGGTGTCTAACTATGTGCTGTGTAAGTGATGTGCCGTGTGAGCTGGGAGAAGTCAATAAACAGTCGCTGCAAAGTCTAACAGCTTGGCTCAAATCATCCTTCCTCCCCTTTGCCCCTCCTGGGTGTAACACATACCATACATACATTGATCGACTGACCTCTTGAGTCTTCTGAAGGCAGACCCGTCTCGGAATTTTCTTCCTTTCCTGAGCTCACAACTTAATTTGGAGTCATACTCCTGTTCCTAGATGTCTGTTTCTATTTTTTTTTTCTTCCTGTTAAACTTTCTTTAAACCCACTGTTTTTTTGACTCATTTGCGGTGTCGGCATGGCCATGCTGGAAAGAGCGATCTGGAGCGACATTTCAGAGCAGAGCTCATGCTGGATGAGTTTGAATCTCTTCATTTGTAAAGGACATTTCAAGAGTGCCGGGTGAAGGCATCCCGCTCTGCTGCTCTTCAGAGAACCACCAAGACCCCACCCAAAGCACCGACCAGGACCAGAACTTGTGCCACCTCTGACTGATGGCTGCACCTGTGTGCTGTGAAGTGCCTCTCAACAAACGTGTTAGTTCAACACCTGGCCTTGTCCTTGGTTGGTGATCTCGTCCTTGGCTCCTCATTACCAACATGATGGAATATTAATTATGCTCATTATATAAAATGAACAGTGTCAGTGGTTAGTGCTTCAATGGAATGGTGTGCTCAATATAGAAGACCTGGCTCCTTAAAGCAACACCACTATCGTTGGGAAGCTGATTTCCATCCAGGAAGGACAGCATTTTCACCAAGGTGTCGTGGACAGGATCGCGGCTTACTAATGTCATCTGTTCGGCTGGTGAGAGCTGTGGAGGTGGCAGGATGATGCAGCCAGTTAACGGCTTCTGCTCATCTGTGTGGGGCTCTGGAGGGGAGAGCGTGGAGGTGTCCCGGGCAGCAAGACGAGCACCGCGGGAGCCAAGTACGCCAGAGGGCCAGTGGCGCTTCGGTAGCTGGAGAGGAACGTGGCTGTGACATCTGTTCACCTGGACGAGCAGCCAGAGAGGCATGGTAGTGATATCTGGGACGTGGACCACTTGTTCGGGGACTTCTCCTGCATATTCCATGTTTCAAGAACCGGGTGTTTTTCTGTGAGACGTTTCAGCTCTGTGGCATTCGGCTGGGCCGAGGTGGATTGGTGAAGGATGATGCTAGCTGGGATGACGCTAGCTGCTGAGGGAGCCTTTGTTTCACTGGCAGATTCTGCTGTCAGGTGGTGACGCCGGTTGGTGATCTTCACTAGCCATCAGGAGCGCTTTGTCCTCGCAGTCGGGTGACTGCTATAATTGAGACGGCGGACTAGCTGGCGGCCTCCACTAGCCATCGGACGTGCTTCGCCTCCTGTATTAAACAGGTGAGCCGCCTTTGATCCCAGTCTAGCCATTATGCCTCCGAAAAGGAATCAGGTAAATGGAGAGGAATTGGAGGAGATCAAACTCATTAAATTTCATGACTGAAGAAATATCAAAGATAGCAAAACAAAATTTGCTTACTGGCCTTATGGCTCAAGTGCGTGAATTAAAGGCTGAAGTCATGGAAAAAGACAAGAAAATTTCTTAGACGTGTGGATGAATTAGAATATACAAAAATGGATAGGTTCATTGTCCTTTAATTATCTTTTGTTCATGTAAGAAAAAATAAAAAGATGTCTTTACCATTTTAAGGTAAAGACATCTCCTTTCCATTTTATTTTGTCTTTTATATGAACAAAAGAAATAAAAATGGATGATGTCAGTGAGCGGTCTGAACACCAGACACCACTCCCATGCACGTGTGACAGGAGTTGGTAACCAGGATGGGGAGGATGAGACATTGGCAGAATCACACTCTTGAACAGCAGGTGTTAACTTTTTTCAACTCTAAAAACATTGTTGGACAGACTATTTCGGCTTGCTACACGTTACCTAGAAAAAACTGAAGGAAAACCAGCGATCATCCGATTTGTCAGCAGGAAAGCAAAAACTGATCTTCTGCGACAAGCAAAAAACTGAGGGGAACAGCCATCTACGTAAATGAACATTTAACAAAAAATAACTGAAATAGCTAGACAAGCCAGGGCTCTCAGAAAACAGGGGAAAATACAATCAACATGGACAAAGAACTGTAAGGTGTGGATTAAACTGCTTGGCACTCCAGAAGAAGCTAAAGTCATAATGATTAGAGAAATGGAGGAATTAGACAAATTTAAACATTAGCCCTGATGCAAGAATAACAGTGCAGTAAGATTATGAGTGGAGATTTGCGTTCTTTCCTTTTTACCTTTTGGTGTCCATTGTTGACATAACTTAGGATTAGTACTTTAACCAATCACCCTTCCTCATTTAATAATGGAAGTGTATTAGGGCAAATTGAAGCTGGAATCTTTGTCAATACTGAACAGCAACCACAAGACATTTTAGGAGATATTGACCCAGACAATAACCATTTTAATCACATTAATAATAAGTGTGTTTATTATGATGAAAAACAATTAAATTGATTTAAAAACTCCTTAAATGCTATCAAAGTTTGCATAGACTCCTACTATTATGTATTGTCAATGTCTGATCCAAATTCATAATTCCATTTAACACATCATTTAGGATTATTGCAATAAGTGAAACATGGATTAATGAAGAAAGATGTAAATTTTGAACTATATGGATATGAGCTGTACACACAAAATAGGAAATGTAAAAGTGGTGGCGGGGTAGCACTGTATATTGATAGAAAATTAAAAAGTAAAAGTGGACAGCATGACAACAGTGAATGAAAGTGGAATGTTTAACAATTGAGATTACTATGGAAAATAGAAAACATAATAGTAAGTTGTATATGTAGAGCACCAGGATCTGATATGGAAAAATTTAGAAATGGTATGGAAAAGATGTATGCAAAAAAAAGACAAAAAGATCTCCATTTGTGGTGACTTTAATATAGATTTAATGAAAACCAAACACAAACCAACTGAAGATTGTAGATACAATGTATAGCTTAACCTTATTTCCAAAGATTACAAAACCTACGAGAATAACGACACTGTGCTACCCTGACAGACATTTTTACCAATATTGAATATGGTGAGTGGTATACTAAAATGATATTAGTGACCACTTGCCTGTATTTGTTTCTTGAGATGTTAATTATGGGGCTAATGAGAGTAATAAACCATGTAAAAAGATAATCTATAAAAGAATACGAACAGAAGATAGAATCAATGATTTTAAAAAAAAAAGACTTAATAGAAAACATCCCAATTCTGTAACATTAAGAAAAAGTGGACTTGGCATATGATAAAACTGTCCAATTAAAGAAATGAATAAAAACATACAAAAATTGCCCATGGTTAACCAAGGGGCTACAGAATGCTTGTAAAAAGAAACTTTCTATAAAAATTTCGTTAAATTAAGAACCAAAGAATCTGAAAAAAAAAAAGAATAAATTAACTGAAATATGAACTAGTAAAAAAATATAGGAAAATGTTAAATGAAAATTGTTGGGGATTTTGTATATTTATGTATAAAAGTTATTTTTATAAAATCAAGTGTATGCCATATACTCATCTATGCATATTGTTTTAAGGAATTGTTAGGAAATTATACATGTATATCATTTCTATATGACAAGTTTGTGTGTGTTATAAAGACTGTTTCATTGTACACCGTTTTAAATGTCTTTAGCGTGAGAGAATGAAGCCATCTCATGGGATTAATCTTTACGATGGACAAGTTCTTCTGTGACTGTTTAAAGAAAATGATTGCTTGACTTGTTTTGTCCTGTGAAAAATGTGCAGGGAGTAAGTTCCTGATATTTTGACTATGTTGTACACTCTGCAGTCCAAATGTCAGCATGTTTCTTGTACCATGACCTTGCAGGTGTGGAGTGGGAGATGTGATGTGTTTTAACTAAGTGTATAAAATGCCCAAACACTGAATCTGCTTTAGTGCAGTGCTGAATGTTATCCATTTGCGTGCACTCCTTGCGGCAAGTAAAAACTCAAGAATATTCTGTGTCTTGAATCTTTGAGGTAAACTAAAATACAGTCTTAAGGTTTCAGATTCCTGACATACGTGGTCCTTCAAGCCAGATGGGCAACAGCTAGAGGCGCTGGAGAAGACAGCTTCCCCAGGTGAAAATCCGTACGGTCTGACCTCAGTCAGCATTGACAGCCCGACTTCAGGGGACCTGGTGGAGAGCTGAAACTCCGTCTCCTAGTGATGCTCATCCTCGCAAAAACAGAAAGTAAGTGACATCCTTGTAATTATATTGTCCACAAAAGTGGAAGAGGTTGAAAATCCTAGACTGGGTCTGAAGAAGTTTGGTTTGAGACACCCGGTCCGGGACCGAAAAAGAATATCAGGTCGTCCGGGGCGTAATAGTGTGTTGATTTAAAAATACTTTTCCTGGTAAAATATTTTAATCCTTGTGGGATTAAAACAAGTTAAAAATGGGTAATAGTGCTGGAAAAGATAGAACAAAAGAGACGGGAAACAGCACATCACACGGTAAAATAAACAAGATCCCTTACCTGATCCAAATAAGTTTTTGAATAAATGGGGGAAAAGAATTTGATTTCAAACCAAATCTCGATTCCACGGAGTGTTCCGTTTTAGCAGCGACAGTTGGGATGAGAAAAGGTCGGAAAAAATAAAAAGCCAAATGCCGAATTGCAGTGCACTAATCTCTGGGCAGCTGCAGCCACGGACGCCAAAACAAATCACAAAAATCAGCAGTAAGGAAGTGTTATTAAATTCTGAGGAGGGAAAAGCAAGTGCTCCCCCTCCCCCCTTACCCTTCCATGGATCCTAAGGAGGGTCCCTATAACAAATTATTGAAAGAAGCCCAAGAGGTTGAAAAAAGGTTCCACCCAAAAAATAACAGATGAATCCTATCCCTTAGAAAGACTTAAAGAGGAAGATTGAGAGAAGAAAGATTTTGATTTATAAACCATGGACACCCTATGAATTACTACAAGCAGCGAAAGTAGTTAAACCAGAGGATATAGATGGGTGTATAAGATCTGCAGGATTTCATTGAGGTCCATAGGCTGAGCGTGCCTGAAATGTTGAAACTACTAAAATTAATCTGGAAATAAGGTTGAAGAATTTGGCCCAGATTATATAGATGAATTTATCGAAGGTGGACTAAAAGATACCTTGGGAAAATATATTAAGAAAATGACAAAAGTGTTGGAAAGAATAAGGGGTCACTACGGACCATCCCGTTCCATGAGTGATGTATCCTCAATGCGCATGAAATCTAGTGAGGACATGTCTGACCACTATGTAAGGTTCATGGCAATGTTTAGAAAAACAGAGTCTTGGGCAGGGGCCGATCCCACAATAGCCTTGTTTAAATACACCTTTTTGGAGACCATCTTCTGACTTGGCCACAGCTATAAAAATGAGTTGTGTCACTATGTAAACTTGCACCTTACAAGAGTTTAAAGTCCATGTTCTTCATGTAACAGATGCTAAAATGAAGGGAAAAAAAGGAGTAAAATAAAATTGATTCCAATGCAAATGCTTATAGGTACAGAAGAGGAAGAAGTTTTTGTGGTGAGAATGGGTCCGAGTGGGGCCCGACCAAGGTTTGGAGGGAGACGGCAAGTAAATAGTCAGGATGAGGATGTGTGTTTTAAGTGCGGTCAACCTGGTCACTGGGCCCGTGACTGCAGGTTTGACCAAAGAGGTGGATTTGGAGGCAGAGGACGAGGTAGAGGTAAAAGGAGATTTCAGAATGGTCAGAGGGGAAGGTTTCAGCAAGGTAGAGGAGGTGGAAATCAAAATGACTATGGAAATGAAGACAGACAAGGACCCTCAGGGGTTCAAGGACCTTCAGACAGGACAGCATGACTAACCAACATTGACAGACTATCCCGAGGATAAACAGACAGTACTTGACCAACAAAAAAGATTATCTGAAGTGTTATCAAAGCCAAATGAGACTTTGGACTTGACACTGTACAATAGTACGTTGTCTGCCCCTACAATATTGTTACTGGTGAATGGAAAAGAGGTTGAATTTTTTTGTGACACAGAAGCCACACGTACTACTATTTGTCAAGTTCCTAAAAGTGCTAAATTCACTGGAAGAACAGTTAAGATTCAAAATGCAGGGGGAGGAATGATCACAGAAAGCCTATATGGCCCCATTACCTTGAGATATGACAACAGGAAATTCCTGTTTAACAGAGGTTGTTGTGGCCCCCTCCTGCTCAGTGAATTTACTTGGATGAGATGCATTGTTCAGACTTTAACATTACATTGGGCCCAGACTTGAAAAAAAGATGACTACACTGTTTTGAGAAACTCACTCTTTTACAGACAATGACGAACCTGATGACCTAGGGTGTGGTACCCTGTTCAGTTTTGATCTGATGGTAGTACAGCAGTGACTGCCCTCTGCACACAGAGCACAGCTATTATGTTTGCTCTTCTGCCAGAGGACATGCTTGAAAACATGGTGAGACCACAACCATTACATGTCACCATGAAGTACATCAGGTGTAATGAACCTTTTGATTCAGCATTAGCTGACAAATTGTCAAAAATCAGATCTTTAGTGCACACATTTATGCCACAAAATTCTTGCAATCAAGGAGTGGTGGCAATGTCTTTAAATCTACCCTCAGAGATTTCTCTTTTGCATTGCATGTCCACTCCGCCTCACATGTCTCTTTGGGCACCAGAAGGTTATTTCTGGGCCGAGTGTGGTAAAATGATTCAAAAAGCAAATGGGTAAACACCTCAGAGCAGAAGGTGCTACACTCACCTTCCACAGGTCTTTTTAAAACCCCTCTCAGGGTCATGATGACCCTGCACTTTGATATTCATTACATCTGTGGAACTGAGTGCCCGTCTGATGCTCTGGAAGTAAAATATGCACCAGTATACACCGTTTCAACCTGAGAACTGGACACTGCCCTCTGGACTGGTCTACCAGACAGGCAGATGTAGGCCTCATGAAAAATGCTACTCCCGTGATTATACATTCTAACTGGAGAGGATTTCCTTACAAAAAACAATACCCTTTGAAACCTGAGGCACATGAGGGTATTTAACCAATCATTGCAGATCTCTTAAAAAGTGGTGTAATAATCCACTGCTCTGACTGTCCCGTCAACAGTCCATTTTTTCCTGTTAAGGCTCCACCTAGTGTTGGTTGGAGGTTAGTGCAGGACCTTCAAGCTGTAAATGCTGCAGTTATTCCTCGTGCTCCATCCGTCCCTGATCCTCATACATTGTTAAACTCTGTAGGGCACGATTCCTCAGTTTTTTCAGTTGTAGATCTCAGTAATGCATTTTTTTACTATTCCTATTCACAAAGCCAGTTTTGGTTTGTGTTCACTTTTGATGGTAAAAGATACACCAGATTACCTCAGGGCTATTGTGAAAGCCCAACTATTTTTTCCCCAAGAAATGTCGTCTTTAATGGCCAAATCTGACCCACCTGCAGGCTCCAAAATATTATTCTACATGGATGATGTCTTTGTTGCATTCTCCAGTGGGGACCAATGCAAATTGAACACCATGGCACTACTGCAGTTTTTGTACCAAAATGGCCTAAAGTGCAGCAGAAACAAACTGCAGTTTTGCAAGCCTGATGTTAAATTTCTTAGACACATACTTACAGCAAGCCATCCACCCTGGGGTGGATGGCTTGCCCTCCACCCGGCCTTTTCCACCCCAACTACTCCTCATACATGTCGGCACACCATTACCTACATTGCACTCAAGTGGGTCACTGCGAGCTGAAAACACTGGTTGTGTGAATCATTATCATCAAATGTTTTTTTTTTTTTTTTTTTTTTTTAAAAATCAGGGGTGGGTGGGAGTGGTTTTTTGTAGTCCTTGTCGAGACTTTAGGCAGTGTTACATGATATTGCGACTGAGGTCACTGGGATAATTGACCAGTCAGTCGACCAAAGCAAAGACAAATATAGTTTTGGTCAGGCAGTGAGTGATGGTTGATTGTGTTAGAAAGATTTTAATTTTTTCTGCTTCCCCTGACTGGGCTGAAGCTGTTTTTAGTTTAGTTGGTGTTTTAAAGGCATTTGTTTTGTCCTCCAGGGGGCCTCATTTATAAACGCGGGTAAAGCTGGAAAGTACAGAGATCCTGTAACAAAAGTCCTAGATCAGGGTGGTTATCTGGGTCGCCCCTAAACGGTCCTTGGTCCATTCCTAACTTATGAGCAAATAAATCTAATTGAAGGCAGGCAAAAACCTCCTTAGCGAAGGTATATATAAAGAAAATTATACGTGCAAGCAGGCAAATGTTGGAATTTGGGAGATTCTCACATTTGGTAAAACCTGGATGTTAAAAACTTCTTGAACTTATTTTTTATTTATTTATGCAGGGACATGCACAATATACATTGACCTTAAAGAGGAAAGATGCATTGTACCAGGTTATAGCACAAGTGCTAATTTCCACCTGTAGTCCCTGGGCAGGCTGGTGTTAGCATTAAAAAGCAGACATTTGCCAAAACTACAAGTAAGCATTGATAAACTAAAACCAAACATTGATTAAAAAACTAAAACCAAGCATTGCTAAAAACTAAACATCATTGATAAGAACCCAAAACATTAAGAACTAAAACATAATACATTTTTATAACTCCATCCTTATAAACAATTTTTCATATCAAACCACTGACTTATTGGTCCCACTGTCAACATCACACATTAACATCTTTATATCCCAGTACATTATGGACACAGGTTTGCTTAGAGATTAAATGTTTTTTCACCAAGCGTGAAAATGTGTGATAGTCTGTTACTGCAAGTAACTCCATTGGTAACATGTTCCACTGTCGCATAGCCACACATGAAAATGTTGAATTTGCCAATGTTGTCTTGTGCTTTGGAATCCTGCACTTGCCACGTGCTGTTGATTGAGTTGTCCGAGATGTATTTATAGAACTTAATGAAACAAACCTTTTTAAGGGAGGAGCAACAGAGTTATGGATTATCTTAAACAAAAGACATTTGTATACATAATTAGATTTTCAAAGCTCAACAGGTTATATTTGAATAGGATTGGGCAGTGATGGAACCTTCGTCTTTTGTCATGAATCTTGATAGAATACTTGTATAATGATTCCAGAGGCCTCAGGGCAGATTTACATGCCTGTGACCAACTTGTCATACAGCAAAGAAAATGTGGAATTATCATAGTATTTAGATACATACTTGATGCTTCAGTAGACAGTGAATTTCTGATATGTTTGAAATTGGCACAATTAAATTTGACCGTGGTAAATTGTGTCTAGATAGTTGTAACTGAAGAGCTAAAAAAAAAAAAAAAGTCCAGTGTAATTTCAATATTAAATATCACAATATCAGATATGGTGGTTTAGAAGTTTTGAGAATATTAATTGGAATTTCTGAGAATTGTTCATTGGCAAGTAAATCAAAATGTGCGTAGATGGTGGAAAATTGAAAAAATCTGGTTTTAGTGACACCTTGTGTTTACCAAGTGTAAAACAGCCCCTCTATTCCATTCATCACACCCCCTCAAAAAAAAAAAAAAAAAAAAGTGACATTTCATTAACAACTACAAGGTAGGGGTGGCCAGTATGGCCTAAAATGATATCACAGCATTTGTGAATTTTGACGATAACCATATTCTTCACAATATCATGAAATGCAGGTGGGTTTTCTTTATAATTTATAGTTGACCTTCAGTATATTCCATTAAAACAAAAGAAACTCATTTCTTCAGTTTATAAACAGCTTAGATTGCGTTCCAATTTTTTTTTTTTTTTTTTTTTTTTTTTAAATCAAATATTACATAAAATTATATAAGCCACCACATTAACTGCTTGACTGCCTATGGTGCTCTGTCGCGCCGTTAGCCCCTAATGGTCAAGGTTTTTTCCCACGAAAATATTCAGTTCAGATGTCCGAGATTTCCAAAGCTATAACTTGAAAGTGGTACAAGAGATCATGGCTTACTGTCAATTAGATGTAGAATATGATCCAAAGTTTGAGACAGGAATAAATTTACGCATCTAATTTGCATAATACCACAGCAGCCATATCGAATTATATAACTTTCAGTCAAAAGTGGACTTTGGACATATTTACACAAAGGATGGTTGTTTTTTTTGTCACCGTTTGTTGTTATATACTTTAAAGATAAGATACCAAAATGCCCATAAGAAAATCAGTTACAGTGTAAACAAAAATTCGTCACTTACCGTTGGCCAGGCGGCTCTCGCGTCTTCCATTTTCATTCATCCTGGTCATTATTTTGACTTCTGTCGGTCATTTGGCTTGCTCTCCCACATCCAGAAACTATTATCCCACCTCAATTTCGCTTTTATTCCACCACAGTTTCTTATGATGACACAGAACCGGTGTGATTGTTCTGTCCAGTCACATGGTGCTGGAGGTCGATGGCAGGTGAACATCAAACAGCTTCGCCCACCCTCTGTTATAAAATGTTGACATTTACCTTTATAAGCCAAGTAATCTCTTTAGAATCATATTTGGCAAATTTGGGAGCAAATGCCTCCTCTGTCTTGCGCTCAAGTGCATCATTTGCCTAAAAATGTCTTCTCTGGTGTCCAGAAGTGAGGTTTTTGGATGGTTCTATGGCCGCCATTAGTCCTCCAAGGCAAAAGCAGCAAGTTATACATGTCTGCCACCTTGTGAGGTGGGATCTTAGTACAACTGGGGCTTTTTTGGCCAAGTCACATGACAGGCACAGCACTGCATCATAGGCAGTGGGGGTGCCATCTGTTCATGCAATCAAGTATGTCAAAGGGTTAAGTGCACACAGATGTCAGTTTTATGCTGAATCCGTTTACCTGCATTAGAAGTCTCCGTTGCATGAACATGTCCTGAGGCCGTTTGGCTCGTCACACTGAACTAATTTTTTTGCACCCCTTTGGGTGGTTGAATAAACTCAAACTTAAGCAGCTGAAACAGAATGAAAATAGAACTCTGGACACATGGGATGTCAACACCATTGGACATTAATGCGTGTTAACGGTACCACTTCAGAGCAGTGTTGACGTGCGGGGGAAAAAAAAATGTGGGCAAATCATCCACATTGTTGCACCATTTTGTTAACATGGCAGCAGTCTGAAACAGCCTTAAAACTTAAACTCCACACAACTAGACAGACACTCCAACCATGCAGCAGTAACTTCCCACACCATGTTTGTTTTGCCATTTCTATTGTAACACGTTAGCAACATAATGATGTAACATCACACAGTAGACCCCAAATATCACAATATTAATTTTTACACCGTATCAGTCACAGGTCTGCAGTGGACCACTCCCAGTTACACGGGGTGAGACTGGACATCCTAGCAGATGAGCACATCTGTCGTAAGGTCTGTGGTGGACTTTTGCCAGTTGGTGCATCGTGACATGCACTACACAAAGAGCAGATATAAACAAACCTATCATCTGGTCAGTCACTGCAACAGATACTGGAGTTAGTTTGTCTTGGCCTGTCCTTGCCACTAATACCTCCATCTGCCAAGAATGTGCCGCTAGTCCAGCAAAAGCTAGTGGTACTCAAATACTTTGCAAGCAGTCTCATGAAATGGTCCGTCAGAGCAACTCATACCGGCTTGGACGTCGCCCGGGTTAACAAGGTCAGGAGTTCCTGGCAGCAGAAGGCGAAGGACAGAGCTGCATGGAGGAATCTGATCAGACCTAAATGAAAGTCATCGTCGCCCCCCGACAGACTGATGACTTACAGCTGAAGGAAAGAAACTGGAAAAAGACAGAATATAAACTATTCAGAATTTACCCTTACCACAGACAAAGAGGGAGTTATTGTCTCTTTTGGGTACCCTGAATTACTGCCGACCGTGGATACCAAATTATTTTCAGTACACTGCACCGCTGTATGCACTGCTTCAGGGCCCCCATGGAAATTTGCATGAAGTGGAAATTACCTCAGACCATATGCAATCAATCTCTACTCTCAAGAACATGCTGGCATCTATGTGCTTTGCAAATCCCAAATTATAAAGAACCATTCCATCTGTTTTGTGATGTTGTTAATGGTCACATGTCTGCAGTATTGACAAATTCATACAGGACAATACAAACCCTTGTCCTATTACGCACGGAAACTAGATTTAGTGGCTGCTGGATTACCTCCCTGCATGCAAGCAGTAGCAGCAACAGCAGATGCAGTGACAGCAGTTCTTGACAGTTCTATACCACCCATTGACTGTGCATGTGCCTCATACAGTTGAAATCTTGCTTTCTGAAAATGGTCATAGCATGCTTTCCAATGCTAGGTGCTTAAAGTAGAACTGAACGGCATTGAACGGCACTGGGTGATAGTACATACAATTATAAAGATAATTTATCATTGGCACACACTCCACAAATCCCAGGATCTTGGAGAAAATCGTGATTTTGAATTTCCCGCACTGAAAAATCAGACATCCACCGATTAACCGGAAGTGCAGCTGGAGTTCCGCGTGATGTCACGAGTGTGACAGTCCTCCATGTTTACCATTGCGAGCACGTCGACACTGGTTGTTTTTGGTGCATTTTGTCGTGATAGTCGACTACAAAACACTTCCAACACCTGGGAAGATCTGTTCAGTGGCCAAGGAAAGCTGTCATGGCGACGAAAGAAGAAAGGGGGAGGAAAAGCGACCGGGAAGCGATGCGTTTCTAGATATAGATATTGCAGTGATCCCTCACTTATCGCGTTTAATGGGGACCAGAACCGACTGCGAAAAACCGCGAAGTAGCGTTCCCCCCCCCCCCCCCAAGGGCGTCACAAGCACTATTTTGCACAAAAAGGCACAAGAGAACAGCGAAAAGTGCCACTAAGCAACACAAGCGATAAAGAACAATGAATGCGGTCTTCCTTTGTTGGGTATGGGTGCTCTGCAGGGAGAGAAGCTGGGTAAAATGTCTCTGCCAATCAGCTTGCGAGATTCCCGAGCGGTGAAGAGGTGGGCGGAGAGGAGTGGAGCGGTGGTCAGAGAGGTGGATTTTGAGTTGTGCGGGCTCTACGTGTTGATACCTGATGTTCTAATGTAGTCTCCCTGCCTTCTGCTAGCGCCCGGGCAACTTTTGTGCCATTTTTTCTCAATTTTGAATTTTTGATGAATATTTTTGAAAAATCCGCGATGCACTGAGGGCGCGAAAGGTGAAACGCGAAGTAGTGAGGAATCACTGTATTTATAAATAGCACAGTCAAATGCAGAGGCCAGTTCTGTTCATGTGTATTGCCACTATAGTCTGTAGAAGTATTGTAATACATAGCCCAATTTTTTGAATGAATTTATTTCGGATAGTACAGTACAGGTTGAAAGAAACTGAATGATATAACAAGGTCAAATTGAACAATGACTCATCTGATTATACAATTCAACGCAAGTTATCCGAAATGGGTGATGGCTGAAGCCGCAGCTTATATTGCCCACCCATATTCCATCCAGGAATTCAAAAGAGAAAACAGGCAAGAGCGATTACAATTCAAAACAAAACCAAGACAAAATGTGAGAAAAGAAAACTAAGCTACAACACAGGCTGGATATGTTACAACTCGCAGCTCATTAGTGGCGCCAGCTGCGCGCACACTTGCGCCTCGTCAGCAGCGTGGGATATAAGCCACTCTGCCCTGGGCTTCGGCATGAAGCCGTCTGATTCCTTCAGCCCTCTTGCTGCAGAGGAACCCCCTCATCTCCCAGCAAGATCTACAGTGTAAGCATACCTACCTTTGCCTTTCCAGTCTCTCCCCTGTGCACAGGTGTATTCCCCGGCGGTGGACCTCGCCTCTGCATTGCTGTCTGCCAGCTGCTGTCACAGGTGCATCAGGTCGCTGTCTCCCGGGCTCGCCCTTGTGCACGCCTGCCACCCTCCTGCATCCTCCTCTGTCTCGTCACCGATCCTGAATGCCTCTTCACTCTGAAAACTCTGGTTTTCTTGACTGCTGGAACTGCCATCATCTGCCATTGTTTTGTTTAGGGATCACACTCGTGACGTCACGTAGAGTCGTCTGCACTACTTCCGGTTTGTTTGGCACTGCCAGCCAGAGGCAAAAGTTTATCGGCTTATAACTTGGCCATCGCACGGCCTAAAAATTTCTTTTGCGTTGAAAAATACAATAGGTAATAAGGAATTAATCTGCTATTCTACTTTTTGCGCCAAAAGGTGGGTTCAGTTCTACTTTAAGGTATACAATGGACACCATCTCAACCACACCTCACTTTCATTAGATGTACCTCACTGAATCCTGCAACACTGCTTCCCTCTGGTGGTGATACACCAGATTCCTTGGACCTTGATTGTATTCAACAATTATGGGAATTTCTCCCAAGACCTAATCTTTCACAAACAGTGAAAAGAGAATCCCGTTTGTTATTTACTGATGGCTCAGTCAAATTATCTGATGGCAGTACATCCACAGCCTATTCAGTCACCACATTGACAGAAATTTTACTTGTTGAAAAGGTACCGCAACCAGCATCTGCCCAAAAGGCAGAACTCCTAGCTCTTATTGCAGCCTTGAAATGGTCTAAGGGTTTGGATATCACCGTGATGATGGGATGTCACCACTGTATGTCTTGTGTGATTATGTTATTGAAAATGTCAGTATGATTTGTTGAATTGCACATGGTATTTTGGGATTTGTCTGTTAATTTGAATGCCCTTGAGAGATAATTATGATTAAGTATTTGGTAAGAATTTAACATACCTTTGCCAACATGCTTCCTGTGAGTGTCCAGGCAAGAGACTCTGCAAGGGGTTGAGGGCCTTATCTAGGACACCAGCAGGGAGCAAATATGTATGGCAAGTTAGAGGGGTGGTTTAATATTTGTAAATAGGGATTAAAGTTATTTATTGAACTATTTATATTACTATTTATTGCATGTTATTTATATTTATATTGTGTATGTTTGGGGAAAGTTTATTTTTAGATGCTAGTGGGTATGTGTTTAGAATAGGAATGATGATCGTTTTACCTGGGATTATGGTAGGGGCTAATCACCTCTAATTATCTCGTCCATTATATAACAGGTGTGAGGTATTGAATGTTATGATATTGGATTGCATGGCATTGCATTGCTGATTGCAGAGTGTTTATTGCTTGATATGCTTCTTGGCTGAGGAAGTACATTTTGCTTTGAAAGACTGTCAGATGATTTTCCTGAGAGACTGGAGATTACTTGTAAATTGGAAATAAATTGGATTAATTGACAAATTAAAACTCTGGCCTTGCTTCCTGCACCAATTTTCACATTTGGTGGCAGCAGTGGTCCGTGCTGTGGACGCCGTGGCGTTCGGTAGACGGAGGAATCCATGGCCAGAAGGAAAGTGAGGCAGGAGGAGCGGTCTGACCTGGATGCAGGCATAACTGATGAGGAGCCGGGAGTCAGCGGACTGGGCGAGCTCGAGGAGCTAACGAGCCTGGTGAAATCGATGGTACGTTTGCTGACAGAGACCGGCAGATGGAGGAGGAAGCCGCTCTCCATGACCAAAGGTGGCAGGCGGTGAATGAACAAATTCATCGGATGGAGTTGCAGGTTACGGAGCTGAGAGGAGTACGGGACCCGGACGGAGCATGGTGGTGATGACGGCGCTCCGGGGGAGGACCCCAGGGTGACGGCCAGTCGGGTTGGCCCGCAGGAGGAAGATTTGCCGTTGCAGGTGCAGCCGAGGAGGACACCAGTGCACCACGAGCCCAGGCTGAATCCTCTCACCCGAGGATGACAGAACACTACCTGACAACGTTTGAGGGGATCGCTACAGTCTGCCGCTGGAGAGAAGAAGAGTGGGCTACCCACCTAGCGTCTCTACTTACAGGTAAAGCGGAGTGCATATGTTCTCATGGATGTTCCCGACAGATAATTATGGAAAAGTTAAAGAAGCTATTCTGAAGAAATTTGAAATCAAATCTGACACTTATAGGAGGAGGTTTCGGTCTTTGGACATTTATCAGGACAAAACCCCTCACGAACTTTATGTATGCTTGAAAGACTTGTTGTATAAATGGATTAAGCCAGAGACCATCGTTAAAAGACATTATGGAACAGCTCATTTTGGAACAGTTTTTGCACATGGTGAACCCGGAACTGGGAGTCTGGATACAAGAGCGGGACCCGAAGACTGCAGAGGATGCTGCTCGGCTGGCAGAGGTTTTTCCTGTCAGCTAGGTCTGGGAGCAGGAGATCTACTCTCAGCCGTGACAGATTTTTCCACCACTCGGAGTGAGTTTAATGAGGGTGAAAGGGGTGGCTCAGCTTGAAATGGGTTGTATTCCAGGCCCAGTCAGATCACAAACAGCAAATATGATAATAGCAAAAAGTCACGAATTGTTGCAAATAAAGATACGCTGTTATCACTGCAATAAAATCGGTCACACCCAATACTCATGTCTTGCCACAAGGAATCAAACCGTCACTGTTATGTTCAGTTCCTAGACCCACTTGTTCAGCCTCAGTGCACAGTGGAGTATATAAAACAAAAGTGTTGATTAATGGTCAGTGTGAAGAGGCCCTGTTAGGGGCCATTTTCAAACAGTTGTGCTACTTAGTTTGGTCCCTAGGGATTTGTGGAATGACTCAAATAAATATCCGTTGTGTCCATGGGGATAAGAAACTATACCTGACCGCTGAGGTTTATTTAACGGGGGGGGGGGGGGGGGTGTCAAACTTATCTCCTTCCTGTAGCTCTTGTGCCTGATTTGCTGTATTCTGTTATTCTTGGCAATGATGTTCCAACTTTGTTGGACATCATACAACAGGTTAGAGAGGAACAAATGGAGAGACAGGCAGGTGGCACTGTTGAGCAGAGTAAATACACCTGTAGTGAAAAACTAATATGGTGACAACTAGGGCACAGAGGGCTGCCAATGCTCTTCAGGAATTACCATTTTATAATTCTGAGAGAGGCAGGCCCTATTAAGAAACCCAAATCCATGGCTCAGAAGAGAAGAGATAAGGTGTTAGTGTCAGCAAAGAACTTGGGTGAAGAAACACCACAATTAAGCCAGTCAGAGTTTGACATCCCTCCTGACATAGCTACATTGCAGAAGGCTGACCCAACACTTAAACCTTGGTTTGATAAAGTCGGAGATTGAGGGCGTGAAACAGGGTAAAACTGATTGTTTGGCTGAGGCCTTGTATGTCATTAGAAAGGGCATTCTATATCAACAGCGTGGTGAAGTTATGGCCATAGCTTTACCACAGGACCTCGTCCCAGTTCCATAATTTTTGGTATAAGTTATCCCTTGGGCAGGTCATCTAGCATTCCCAAAAAATCTACAGAGAATTACTAGAAGGTTTGTCGGGAATGTATACCCAGGTAAAGGAGTTCTGCACGACATGCTCAGAATGTCAGATTACAGCATCTAGGGGAGTAGCACGTGCCCAACTGCAACCATTACCCATTATTGGAACACCATTCGACAGAATAGGGATGGATATAGTTGGCCCCCTAGAGAGAAGCTCCTCGGGTAATAAATACATTCTTGTAATTTGTGACTATGCGACTCGGTACCCAGAAGCCTTTCCCCTGAAATCTATTAAGGCTAGGCAGGTTGCTAACTGCCTTATCCAGTTGTTTTCAAGGGTAGGCATACCTAAAGAAGTTCTGACAGACTGGAACAAATTTCTTGTCCAAACTGTTGCAGCAAGTGTATAAGCTGTTGGGTATTACGACCACCCCTTATCCGCAGACTGATGGACTAGTGGAGCGATTCAGACTCTTAAAAATATGCTGCGGAAATTTGTTTCTGAAACGGGCTCAGATTGGGATCAATGGGTACCTTATTTACTGTTTGCTTACCGGGAGGTGCCCCAGGCTTCAACAGGGTTCTCACCTTTTGAACTACTTTATGGTCGTCAGGTGAGGGGCCCACTGGATTTATTAAAGGAGCACTGGGAGAGTCCACCCAGTGATCAGGGCAATGTGGCCTCTTATGTTAAAATGAGAGAGAAACTGGATTGAATGACTGCTTTGGCTCAGGAGCACATGAGAACGGTGCAGGCCAAACAAAAAACTTGGTACGACAAGAAGGCCAGAAAAAGGGTTTTTTACCCAGGACAACAAGTTTTGTTATTGCTGCCCTCGTGTGACAGTAAGCTTTTAGCTCGATGGCAGGGGCCATATGAAATTTCTAAAAAACTAAGTTCAGTGACATGAACAATATGCTTGACAGGAAGGTAAAATATCAGGCCTTCCACATTAACTTATTGAAAGTTTCAGCAGCCTGGTCAGCAGCAACCTGCTCTTCAGGAGACACATCAGCTCTTGATCTGTGCAACGGAAGTGGATGAGGAGAAGGAACAGTCCTTTCCCACAAATGTGTCAGAGCCTTATTTATTTCAAGTGTCTCATTTGCAGGTGGATCAGCGGAGAGAGTTAGACATTGGATCCAGAATTGTTTCAGGAGAGACCTGGTTTCACCACATTAGTACGTCAAGGTTTATTTGAAAGAGGAAACTGTTCCACATAGAAAATCGTACAGGATCCCGGAACGATTGGTCCCAAAAATGAAAACCGAAATTGACTTGATGTTGCAGCTGGGAGTGATTGAGGAGTCTGAGTGATGTAGCCCGATTGTGCTGGTCCCCAAAAAGGATTGCTCATTAAGATTTTGCATTGACTTTAGATACCTTAACTCAGTATCTAAATTTGAGTCATACCCCATGCCCCGGATTGATGAATTAGAGAAAATGGGCAAGGCTAGATTTATTTCTACTTTGGACTTATGCAAGGGGTATTGGCAGGTGGCATTGGCACCAGAAACAAGGGAACTTACAGCCTTTAAAACACCTTATGGCAGTTTCCAATTTAGGGTCATGCCATTTGGCCTTCAGGGGGCACCGGCAACGTTTCAGTGGCTGATGGACCAAATATTAAGGAGAGTATCGAACTTTGCGGCTGCCTATCTGGATGACGTGGTCATTTATAGTCAGACCTGGGAAGAACATTTGGTACACCTTAGGCAGGTCCTACAGTTGATTAAGAGGGCAGGACTGACAATCAACCCATGCAAATGTGCATTCGGGCAACAGCAGGTGGAGTACCTGGGACATGTGGTTGGTCAGGGGGTCATTAGACCACGAGTAGGTAAAGTGGATGCCATTCGGACCTACCCTGTACCCACCACAAAAAAAGCACGATCATTCTTGGGAATGGTAGGATGGTATAGCAAGTTCATCCCCCACTTTGAAAGAGCAGCAGTGTTGACTGACCTCACTAAGGCTTCAGCGCCAAATAAGGTAAAATGGACAGAGGAGTGTGACAGAGCGTTTGAGGATCTGAAAAGGGCCATTTCTGGGAGAAGGTTCTCTACAGTCCAGACTTTGCTCGCCCGTTCATTTTCCAGACTGATGCTTCAGGGGTTGGCATTGGAGCAGTACTTCTCCAGGAGGAGAAGGGAGAGAGACACCCAGTGCTGTTCTTGAGCTGTAAGTTGTTGGACCAGGAGACAAGATATTCTACTGTAGAAAAAGAATGTCTTGCTATGAAATGGGCAATAGGGTCTCAAATACTATTAGGGCGTCATTTTTTGTTGGAGACAGATCGGGCCCTAAAGTGGTTAGAATGAAAGATGTGAACAGTCGTCTTACAGGGTGGTATGTGTCCCTTCAGCCATATAATTTTACTGTTCGGTATGTGGCAGGGAAAACCAACCTTGTAGCCGATAACCTTTCTAGAGTACATGACTCTAGACTGTACTCTCGGGAAAGGGGGGGAGGAAATGTGACGATGGGATGTCACCACTGTATGTCTTGTGTGATTATGTTATTGAAAATGTCAGTATGATTATTTGTTGAATTGCACATGGTATTTTGGGATTTGTCTGTTAATCATAATTATCTCTCAAGGGCATTCAAATTAAGTATTTGGTAAAATATTTTATTTCACATACCTTTGCCAACATGCTTCCTGTGAGTGTCCAGGCAAGAGACTCTGCAAGGGGTTGAGGGCCTTATCTAGGACACCAGCAGGGAGCAAATATGTATGGTAAGTTAGAGGGGTGGTTTAATATTTGTAAATAGGGGTTAAAGTTATTTATTGAACCATTACTATTTATTGTATGTTATTTATATTGTGTATGTTTGGGGAAAGTATGTATTTTTCGATGTTAGTGGGTATGTTTAGAATAGGAATGATTGTTTTACCTGGGATTATGGTAGGGGCTAATCACCTCTAATTATCTCGTCCATTATATAACAGGTGTGAGGTATTGAATGTTATTGATATTGGATTGCATGGCATGGCATTGCATTGCTGATTGCAGAGTGTTGATTGCTTGATATGCTTCTTGGCTGAGGAAGTACATTTTGTTTTGAAAGACTGTCAGATGATTTTCCTGAGAGACTGGAGATTACTTGCAAGTTGGAAATCAATTTGACAAATTAAAACTGAAAATTTGTGCAGGAAGCGAGGCCAATCACCATCTGTACTGACAGCAAGTTTGCTTTTAATGCTGTGCACTCTCACACTTCCATGTGGAACATTAGAGGCTTTGTAACTTCTACAGGAAAACCAGTTCAACATTATGACCTTTTGGAAAAAAAACTGTCTCATGTCTTAACATTGCCAAAATCACCATCAATTGCTCATTGTCCTGCACGCACGCACGCACGCACACACACACACACACACACACACACACACACACACGAGGAACAGACCTGTTAACTAAGGGCAATGCATTGGCTGATCATGTTGCCCATTGTGCCGCTGAGGGCCACAGCCACTACATTTTTACAAACATTCACCACTTGATCTGGACATTTTGCATGATGCACAGGGTGGAAAAAGGCACTTCCACCTGCTGCCATTTTAAGTGACAAATATATTTATTGCACTGCCTCCCATCCAGTCATCCTCCCACCCTCATTGTACCGCTGGGTGGCGCTATTGACCCATGGCTTTTACCATGTGTCAACAGGAGGGATGATTAAGCAAGCTGAAAAATACTTTGTCCTGGAATCCAAAATATGCAAGATGGCTGCCACCGGAGTGAGGAGTGGTTTGATGGGCTCCACTTCTAGCCACTTTCTGCTTATCTACTTCTTATTGTCTGTGTGTCTGGACCTGCAACAAGAAGGGTTTTCCGGCCAACTCAACTAAAGGTGAAGATATGGTCATTTCACCCTGTACTCTGGTCTTCAAAAGCCCTGAGAAAAAGCTTCCAAAACAAGGCAAACATGGCTGTTAAGCAAATATCACAATATGGCAGAGGCTATACAGTTAAAGTACTGTTAGTACTGCTACTTCTGGCAGGGGATATTCACCTTAACCCTGGACCTGCCACTATTAAACAGCAGACCACTGGGTTAGCACAAACATCCGAGCCGGCGGATTGGTTGTTGCCATCTACGGCCCGGCAAACATCCGAGCCGGCGGATTGGTTGTTGCCATCTACGGCCCGGCAAACATCCGAGCCGGCGGATTGGTTGTTGCCATCTACGGCCCGGCTAACATCCGAGCCGGCGGATTGGTTGTTGCCATCTACGGCCCGGCTAACATCCGAGCCGGCGGATTGGTTGTTGCCATCTACGGCCCGGCTAACATCCGAGCCGGCGGATTGGTTGTTGCCATCTACGGCCCGGCTAACATCCGAATGAACTTTATTGCCAAGCATGGTTTTACACATACAAGGAATTTTACTTGACATTAAGGTGCGCTCATGTTAAGCGCTCCCCAATAACGCGGCAGCCGACAGGCGCCTCATACAGTGGGGGTAAAGAGGGGGAGACACATTGGGCAGACAGGAAAAAAAGCATAGTTATCAAAATAGAGCTCAAGTGAGCAAGATTATGATCACAGAAAAAAAACCCTCTCTGAACCGGCTGGTTTCCCGCTGCCGTTAATGGCCCTGCTAACATCTGAACCAACTGGTCGCCCGCTGCCATCAACGGCCTGGCTAACATCTAAACCGGCTGATCGCCCGCTACTGCCAACGGCCCTGCTAACATCTGAACTGGTGGAGCAGCATAATGCCAGTCTTCGCCCCATTACAGCTGAACATAGCAAGTCGGGTGAGTTGAATTGCACTGAACAGACTCCTATCTGATTGTGCTGTAAACAGCTGTGCTACGTCCAAACTTTTGGAAACAGGAGCGGTTAAACAAAATGCAAATGAGGTGAGATCTGAAAACAGAGCTGTACAAAAGCAAACACATTTATTTTTCCAAACTGTTAATCATGCACGAGTTCTTTGGGACACAAAGGCTAAACCAAAGGGGATCCTCTGCGTCATTTAAACATATGGAGCATAATCCCCAAAAGAGATGAGATTTCGGTGTTGCTGTTGGACTCAAATCTGGACTCCGTCTTTCAGAAAGCTGGCTACACAGGAACAGACACTAATATGATCGATATTGTGGGCCATCAGTGTTTTAGAAAAGACAGGCAGGTAGGGAGGGGAGGAGGTGTTTTAATTTACATCAAAGAGAAATTTAAGTGTCAATTGGTTGATTTGAATACTTCACTTGAATGTTTAGCTGTTAATGTATGTCTCACCGGTAATGAATTTCAACATTGCAGTATTGTATAACCCACCATCACACAATTCTTTTTATAATGAATTAAGTGATCTGGTTAAACAACTTGAGGAGCAGAGAAACAATATTTTATGGTGACTTTAATATTAACTGGTCTGATAAAAAGGACAAAAACTGAAAAGCCTCATGACTAAATTTAATTACCAACAAATGATCAAAGGACCCACCAGGATAACCAAACAATCTAGAACACTTGACATGGTATTTGCTAATAAACCAGAACGAATAACCAGAACCTATAATCTTGTAACTGGTCTCAGATCATAACATGGTTCTTGCTGTCAGAAAACTTACTAAAAAGCGACTACAGTATTTTGGGGGAGTCGATATTGACAAAGTAAATTTTATTATTCCCAAGTCAAAAAATGAGTTTGAACATTACTTAAGGGCCTTTTCCACTAGTGCGCTTTAGCGCGGCACGGGACGGCTCAGCACGCTTTGTACGCTTTTCGACTAGCCCCAACACGGTTTAACAGCCGCGATTCTCAGCCCCGCTTCAGGGCAGGGTACAGCAGTGCTGAGCTGTGCCGTGTTGTGACGTTAACAGACTGGTCGCCGCCGATTGGTCAGTTCGTAACCGCAGCTGATTGGTCAGGTCGTAACGTCACGAAAAGCGACCTCTGCCGAATCTTCACGAATGCCATTACTCAGTGCTCAACTACAGTGGGTGGTTGATTTTCATTGTATTGCTGTGATATTTTCATTTTTTTATTTCTTATCATGGCTTCGCGTAATAAGGGCGTTCCATGGAGCAATGAGGAGGTTCAGTGTCTGCTAACTGCATTGTCTGATGATCGCATCCAGCGCGAGTTAGACGGAGCTACCAGGAATGAGAAAATATACCGGGAGGTTTCAGAGCACTTGGCAGCACAGGGGCACACACGGACTGCCAAACAGTGTAGGGAAAAAAAAAAAAATGAAGTGTGATTACCGTGTGTTAAAGGACCACAACAGCAGAAGCGGTGCGGACCGGAGAAGCTGGAAATGGTTTGAACAGATGGACGCAATGCCATCGGCATGCGAGCATTAGCCGAGCCATGGCTCTCGACACAGCCACAACATCGGAGCCCTTTAAAGGTGAGGTTTTTTTATTTTTTTTGGGGGGGGGGGGGGGGTCGGAAATATATTCTGGAAGACGCTCAGTTTATGGAATAAAAAAAGCTGTTCATTTGTGCATGTGGATGATCGCCCTGCTATATCGCAGCAGACTGGTCTAACGCTTTTCTTTTAAGTATTCATGTGAAAAATACGCTGAAATAAACTTGTGTAATCGTTTTAAAAACTATTGTCTTTTCTGTATATCTTTCACTTTAGTGCTGTATTTTATTGTGTGCATTTCCCTTGTAGAATCAGCCCACTCGTCCGCCGCGCCAGCACGCACGGACTCTCCAGTGTCTGACGGAGGTGAATCAGTCGCACCTAAACCGGTAGCGGGCAGATCACAAGGTCCAGAAGATGGTCCGTCCCAAGCTCCATCAAGAGCTCCCTCACCTTCTCCATCCTCAGCTCCGTCTATATCCTTGAAGTCTCGTCCGACAAGTGTTGGTAAGTCACATTAAACATGAGATTATACCGTAAAACGGGGCTATAAGGGACGGCTGGGTAATAAGGGACACTTTTCTGGGGAATGTTTTAAATGTAATTCTGCTTTTTTATTTTGAGCAGGACGCTGAGTTGTATTGTTATTGTCTTTCCTGTAGATAGATATTAGTTTTAAGAAATTTGTCGCCGTTATATTTAAGGAAAATTCGAAAAAAAAGTGTCCCTTATTACCCCGCTGTCCCTTATAGCCCCGTTTTTATTTGTATTAAATAATACGTCCCTTATCGCCCCCTTTTTTATGATTAAGGTAATTTCAGATAGCTGCATATTAATTTATCTCTGTCAAAAAAAAATCTGTGGTGGTCTGTCGGTGTTAAACACAGTTGTGGTTGTGTGTTTTTTTTAAATACTTTTTGGAGGTCATAATATCTAAAAAAAAGAAAGTGTAGGAGTCAAGAATTCAGGAGAACGCATGATTTAACAGCATCTTTTTTAATTCTCATTGATCATTGTTCTCAAACAATACTTCACACAAAAGTCAATACATCCTTTCATCTGTAATAGAATAAACAGTCCTTCTGGTCTCCTCTCTAACCCCTAAAAAGTTCTGTGTGGGTAATCTCCTTTCTTGGGCGTCCACAGGGGGTGCAGACACCTCATCCTTTTGATGTGTGATGTAAATACACATGGCTAGCTCAAAGTCTGTCTCATCTGAATTCAGCTATAATTATGGGCTCCACATCACTCCCCCCTCCCACGCGAAAGACTGGTCACACACAGTAATACAATGGTCTCGATCAATAAATCACACAAAATACTAATTTACATGCTTTCATCTGTAAGACACAGAGTCCTTTTGTTCTCCTCTCTGACCCCCAAAAGGTCAGGACGGCTAATCTTCTCCTTTATTCTGAGTCCACAGGGGGTGCAGACACCTCATCCTGTAGGTGTGATGTAATTACGCATGGCTAGCTCAGTCTCTCTCGGCTGAATTGCAGCCTGCAACATGTGAGTCACATGTGCTCCACAACAGCACATGAACTAACTTATGAATATGCCTCATTAAAAACCTTCACGTCACTTAAGCAAAGGTTGATGTTTTTATTGAAATCTCTTCAAAAAAATAGAAACACATGATACATTTTTAAACTTTGGTTACATTTTTTATGTAAACTTATAAGAAGTTGCACATTTGGAGTTTAAATTGCAGCAGGACAGACCGATCAAGCTTACAAGATAAGCCTTTATTAGTCCCACAACGGGGAAATTCCAGGATTGCAACAGCACAGGGATAGCAACACTCAGAAGGCAAGAAAAAAAAAAAGCAAGCAAGCAAGAGCAGCTAATATACATATGTACACATTACTATATATATATATATACACACACACACACAGTGCAGAGCATTGTAGCTGGATGGAATATACAGTATATATGAATATATAAACAGTGCAGAGCACACACACGTCAAAGTATTTAAAAACATATGTAAATTGATTGGTATTCAAATTTCATACATTTAGAATATTTGAAAAGGAGTATAGCATCATCTAAAATGAAAAAAAAATTCCAAACGTTGATCTGAAGGTTAAAAACATGAATTTTTTTTTTTTTTTATTCAGTACATCCTAAATGCACTAGGATGTAAAAATTAATAAAATTTGGTGTTGTCCAGTGTGCCACTATCATTATTTAATACAAATATAAAAAGTTTCAGCTCATTATTTAAAGGTCATTTGTCAGTTAATTCAAAACAAGTGACTTTTTTGAAGCACTTGTCCCTTAACTGTTAAACATTTATCACTGCAGACAGATTGTCAAGGAATACACAATTGTGTTGGTTACCCAAAACCTTTGACCCACTGCTTGTGGTGCTAACTTTTGCATGTGGGTTATTTTTAAGAATATTAACAGTTTTTGGTAAGTACAAGTTTGATATTAAATTGAAATACAACATTTTGAATAATGTGTGCTTTTTAGAAATATGTACGCTTATTTTGAAATTAAAATTTGGATAGGATTAAATTGACATAACACTTAATATAATGTGTGCTTATCAAGTCTATTTTGACTTATTTGTGTGATATGCTTAAATTTAAATAACGTTTTTCTAAACATAATTACTATTTCAATTTTCAGTTCCAGCAAAGCAAAAGAGACAAATGAAAAGTGAACATTTTAATCATTAAACACAGACATTACAAATATGTACACACATGAATACTGATAAAATTCTTTGTACACAAGTACTGCATCAAAGCATCTCTGACACCCCCACCACCTGCTGCAGCATCCAATGCAGTGTCAAAGGCCTCCCATGAGTCTCACACAGATTATGCAGTGCACAACAAGTCGCCACCATGGATTTCACAAGTTTGATGTCACAGTCATTCCTTTTTAAGAGGCAGCGCCACCTTCCCTTAAGCCTACCAAAAGCATTCTCAACATTCACCTGTACACGACTGATGGTCTGGTTGAACGTGTGCTGTTCTTCAGTCAGTCGTCCGGTGTCATGGAATGGTTTCCACAGCAATTTTGGAGTGGATAAGCTGAGTCCCCTAGGATGTAGTATCCCGTACATAACGCACCGATGTTCCTGATAGGTGGGAAGAGGTTTCCCCGAGTAGTTAACTCCCACAGTCTGGACAGTCTCAGGACCCTAGCATCATGCATGCTCCCTGGAAGCCCAGCAAACACATTCCAGAACAAACCCTTTCCATCAACCACACCTTGAAGGATTATGGAGTGCCAGCCTTTATGATTGAAGTAGTCAGTGTGACATTCTTCTGGTGCTATGATGGGTATGTGGGAGCCATCAATGGCACCAACGCATAATGGTAGCCCCCACCGATTCTCGATATAGGCCGACATTTCCATGAATCTCCCTTCATCGGGAAGATGAAGCAGTTCTGGAACGAGCAATGACTCTGCTGCTGCACAAAAGTCCTGCACACACCTGCACACTGTTGTGATGCTGACCCCAAAAAGATGTCCAATACTGCGGTACTCTGAACCGGTAGCAAGCTTCCACAGTGCAATGGCCACTCTTCCTCAGCGGCACACATAAGCGGAATGTCGTATCATGCAGCTCCATACATGGACGCAATTTCTGACACAGATAGGTAAAAGTGTCCTCGGACATCCTGAAATTCTGCAACCACTGCTGGGTGGAGAAGCTGGGAACAACATCCTCCCACCAATGCGAGCTACGATGTTCTGTCCAGACACGCGGTCTGGAGAGAGTATTTTTCACCAAAAAAATCCAACTGAAAAACACACACAGCATATAGTGTAATAATAACCTGTCAACATGAAAATGCTGTAAAACAGAATAATATGACTATAAAATGAGCTTACCAACATTTCGTCCCTCCTATGCCGTTTAACTGAAACACACAGCATAATCATTCATGTAATACTGATAACTGTCAGCATCAAAATGCTTTACAAAAGTATGACTATAAAATGAGCTTACTGTTATCTGCAGCCTCCTCTGCAGGTTAAGTAAACTCGCCATTCCAGCTTCATATTCCTCCCAGTCAACCGCGAGTCTCCTAAAATGTTCCAACGCTTTTTGTAGCAGTTCACGTCGTCACCTCTGGTGTCTATGGTTAATATTTCTGGATTTACTTGTGAGATAACACCACAGAGCGAGCAAGGCAATAATCATTGGATCCTCCATTTTTTTCTGGTGTAAATAAAGACTCAGTCACGTGAGTAACATCACAGGAGTGTGGGCCCGCCTCGCTGGGAGTCTGGCGTCGCCTCGCTACACCGCATACTACACCGCCATCATCACATAAAAAGCACAACACCATGCTAATGGAGACAGAAGCATGCCGAGGCGTACTGAAGTGAATCGAGCCGTACCGAGGTGTGCCGTGCTAGTGGAAAACAGGCTTTAGAGAATCAAAATTGGGAGCAGCTCATGTCAATATATGAAGTAGATGATTGTAATTGTTGCAGTTATAAAATTACAAAGTCTATAGAAAAATTTACAAAACAAATTAAAAAGTAGACAGAAGATTAACCTACCATGGTTAAATAATGAGATAAGAACTTATGAAGAGGCCAGACTCTGGATTGAAAACATTAACCTCTAAACTACAAAATGATCACCTTGTGTACAAAAGTTTAAGAAATTAAGTGGTACAAGAGCTGCGAAAATCAAAAGTATCTTATTACAATAAACTGAGATCATGCAAAGGGTAACAGTTCCTATGGAGGCATTTAAATAACTTAAAAAAAATGTTCAGAAGGGGGTAAAGGAACTTAGAATCAATGGCAAGACCATCAGTGACAAAGTTACATTGGCAAATGAATTTAATTCATATTTTGTGGACTCTGTGGAAGACTTAAACTTTGTGCTGCCAAATGTGCTCAACACCACAAAATCAATACTTTCAGATTCTTTTCACATCGATGAGGTAAATGAGTTAATTGCTGGTATTGTTAAAACACTGTCAAACTCAAAAACTAATTATATCTACAATATGAGCACTTCCTTTCTCAAAACGCACAGTAAAATAATCAAACCACTGACTCATCTCAATCTCTCCATCAGGTCTAGTACATTTCCATCTGGTTGGGAAAAAAGCTGTCGTCATACCAGTTCATAAATCAGGCAGTAAAGACGATATATGCAATTACCGCCCAATCTCTATTTTACTAGTCCTGTCTAAGGTTCTTGAAAAAGTTGTAGCTACACAGCTGATAGACTACTTACAAGACAGTCAACTTCTTCATCCACAATTTGATTTTAGACCAGGATACGCAACAGAAACAGCAAATTGTTGCCTTATTGAAAATGTCAAACAGTCCTTGGACAGGGGTAATGTGGTAGGGGCTGTTTTTCTAGATCTCAAAAAGGCTTTTGATACTGTAAACCAGTTTGCCTTTATCCAAAATGGCATCTTAACTTCTCTCCAGAATAGAGAACAGTGTAAAAGTTCACCAGGATAAATCCTCATTTTTAAACAACCGTATGGGTATCCCACAAGGGTCCATTCTTGGTCCTTTACTTTTCAGCATTTTTATTAATGACTTGCCGCTGGGGCTGCACGGTGGCGCAGTGGTTAGCACTGCGGCAGCACAGTTTACCCTTGGCCGGGGGATTGTGGTGATCGTGGGATCGATCCCAGCCCCCGACCAACAGTGATCTGTGTGGAGTTTGCATGTTCTCCCCGTGTTGCGTGGGTTTACTCCGGGATTTCTCCGGTTTCCTCCCACATGCCAAAAACATGCATGTTAGGTTAATTGGCTGTTCTAAATTGTCCCTAGATATCTGTTTCCTATAGGCCCTTAGAATAGAGGGTTAGTATTAATGAAAGCGCTTTGAGTGGTCTTTGTGACTAGAAAAGCGCTATATAAGTGCAGGTTAGTTAGTAGTTAGTTAGTTAGTTGCCGCTACACTGCTCAGCTGCAACATGTCAACTTTATGCAGATGATGCAGTTATTTACACAGCTGCCAAGACTCCAGCACAGGCTGCAGATGTACTGTCCACAAGTATGGTTGATGTCCAAGAGTGGCTCTTCCAGAACCATCTATTGCTGAACCTTCAGAAAACCGTTTCAATGTGCTTTTCAATCAAAAAAAATGTAACCTGCAATGTTTTAAAGTTAATATACATGATCAAGACATCAGTTTAGTTACAGAATTCAAATACCTTGGCATTGTACTAGATCCTCAATTCAAATTGAATCTTCATATAAAGAAAATCTGAACTGCTTTAAATTAAGATATTACATACCATATGAAGCAGCTGTACTGTATATGCATTCTATGTTTTTCTCATATACTGTTTGACAGTCTGGGCTCAAGCAGCCCCTTCCACAATAAGACATAGGTTCATTATATAATCAAACTCTAAAAATCTTGGACAAAAAGCCCATTAGGTGGCATCACTGTTATATTAAAAACAAAAAAAAAAACCACACACTATTGAGTTTTGATTGTTTCATTGACCTGTTTTCTGAAATTAATTCAGACGTTTCCATAAATCAGTGCCTGAGCCACTTGCTGGTTTCATCCAAAGACAGGACAGCAGCAGAGCCACCAGGAGTTCTGTTAATAACTAAAATATTCCACCGCAGAACCACATTTGGACAAACAGCTTTCTCTATAAAGGGCAGTCACATCTGGAACACAATGCCAAATGAAACTAAAATAACAGACTTTAAAACATTCACTAAAAAGGTTAAAAACTGGCTGAAAAACAAACAAGAATGTACTCATGTATGAATTAATTGTCTGCAAAGTGAGAGTGAATGAAGGGAAGGAATAAATGTGTTTGTTTATAGTGAGTGACGGAGGGAGGGAGGCCTGAAATAGGCGAATGTGAGTGAGGTTATATTGTGTATTTATAATATTTATTAGGTTTTCATTTCTTCTTTTCCTTATCCCTTTTTCTTTTTGCTTGTTTCTCCTTTAAAGCCCATCCAGGGACAACAGTTGCAAATTAGCCAATAGCTATACACTTTGTGCAACACACCAGATTGTCATTTGATTGTCTGTTTATTGCACTGTCCCTGTCAAATAAATAATCTAAATAGAAATGAAAAGTTTGCACTCAATGCACAGTGTGCATTGAAAACAACGCTCAAGGTGCAATGAGAACAAGGCAAGGAAGCTTCCCACAACCTAAGAAACCTCTCAATGGTGCATGGATTTTATAGAGCTATTGAAAGTGGGTCAGCTCCAATATTGTCTTGTCCTGATTGACACTTTTACGAAGTGGACAGAAATTCATCCCACTGCCAAGCCAGATGCAAAGTTTGTCTGTAAGGTGTTACAAAATAATATTTTCCAACCTTTGGAATACCAGAAATTATTTATGCTGACAATGGCACACACTTCAGAGCCCAAATAGTTAAAGATTTGGCTAAAAGTGCCGGCATACAGTTGAAATTCCACACAGCCTATCACCCACAGAGTGCTGGATTAGTAGAAAGAAAAAAATGGTACAAACAAATGCTGGCAAAAACCACACATGGAAGGGGCATTACTTGGCCTGAAGCCCTAAAATTGGTTTAACATTTAATTCTATACCAGATAAAAAGACAGGATTGTCACCTTTTGAATGTGCTTTTCACCGTCCTTATGTTCTGCCCGACCTCTCACCACGTTTAATAAGTATACAACCCTTAATGAACATCTCAGAGAATGCTTAAACACCAAAGAATACATTGATTCTGTCAGAGCTCTCTACTCCACAGGAAGGAGCGGATAACCCGTTGCCAACCTGGAGACTGTATGTCTTCATAAAGAACCACCACTGTCAGCACTGGGACTCAGTAAGGTGGTTTGGGCAATATCGGGTGCTGTTAACCACCCCCACTGCAGTACGTATTGCTGAACGGCCATCTTGGATTCACCTTTCACGTGTAAAGAGACTACGGGTGCCCGTAAGTGAACTAACCTGCTTCCCCGAGTAAGTCCAGCTACAAAGGGGATACACACTTTGGTGTGTGGGGTAATAGTAAGCCCCCTCTATTTAGGGAGATCATCTCAAACCTGGTGAAGATGGAGGTCCGTGTGGATACTCTCTGGTAGAAGCATGGCACCAAAAGTACTGATGATTCTGTGCTCCGTACTTTTCATGACAGTGGGGTGGTGGACCCTTTTTGGTTCAAGGAACCCACGAAGTACAGACAATGAACAATACGTGGATTATGCACATAACCTGTGGTACCAGACAATGGTGGTCTCGGTGAGAGGACTGGGAATTAACACTTGTGTGTTTGTTACCCCATTCACACAAGACTGCAATACCCATGATTCCTGTCCCACAGTGAAGAAGAAACAGCTGGAGTGACAATAGCTATGAATTCCCATCTTATTCTGATTAATTCAAGTGACAATGTTATAAGTTGGTTAGTGGGGACTTTGTCAAAAGGATATCTTGATAAGAGAAGCCTTTATTAGTCCCACAATGGGGAAATTCCAGGATTGCAACACTCAGAGCAACAAAAAAACAACATCTAGTAAACATATGTCCATATTACTATAAATGTATTATATATATATATATATATAGACAGTGCAGAGCATTATGGCTGGTGAATGTGCAGCAGAAAGTCTAAGCTCTCTCTCCGCGGATGCAGCAGGCCAGCTGGAAGTCTTTGGGCATGATGGTGACCCCCTTAGCGAAGAAGAGACCACCAGGTGGGTCTCGCTGGTCTCCTGCAGAGCCATGACGGCGAAACTCAGGACGGTCTTGAAGTCCTGAGCGATCTCCCTCACCAGGCGCTGGACGGGCAGCTTACGGATGAGCAGCTCCGTGGATTTCTCGTAGCGACGGATCTCTCTCAGAGCCACGGACCTGTGACGTAATAGATTGAATGTTACTGATTACACTGGATCTAAGATAATATTTAATACTACGGGAATTGTAATTTCTTTGCTTAAGGTTAAAAAACCCCTAATGAAGGTAAATCCGACACTTTGCCTCACCGATTTGTTTTCACAAAGGTTGTAGTAAAAACAATTTCAATTTTGGTTTTTCACCGAGGTGTAATGATACAAAAGAGGTGACTTGTGGAGTACGCTTTCACGATTCTGTTTGTAGAAATGCACATCATGTTCCTTATATTGCTGCTGGAAATTTCACCCTAAACAGTAAGAATTTTACTGGGAAATGTATCAACAATCCTTATGTGCTTTGGCCTAATAATGATGGGTATGGATGACCATGTTTGGGTTTGTGGGTCTAATGTTTACTCATTGCTTCCGCCAGGATGGTGTGGCAGGTGTTACATGGCTATTTTGTTCCCACACATCATATGAAAGAGTCTTACTGTCATCATCCTGAACAGACTGAAATACACACCAGGGCAAAAAGTACACAAACGGGTATGCAGCAATTAGTGGGAAAGCTCTGGAAAACAAAGAATTAGTGATTTTAAAGGTGTTATGGGTATTATTTTTCCAATGTATGGAAGTGCTCTAGCTGTACACCACAAATGCATTAGCATGGACAATGAAAAATCTGACTATTAATGGAGCAAGGATTCACAGCCTTAAATGAAGAATAAAAACTAGCAAGAATGACGACATTACAAAACAGAATGGCTCTAGATTTAACATTAGCTGCACAAGGTGGAGTATGTCATAGTTGGCCAGGAGTGCTGCACCTATATTCCGGATCAATATCAGAATGTTTCTCACGTCATTAGCCACTTGAATGACATTTTACACTTACAGCATGCTCTAGATGAAGATAAAGGTTGGGGTCCCTGGGACTGGTTTCAAAGTGGAAATTGGTGGCAGATAATCCTGAAATTGTTAACCCCATTGATTGTGGTATTAATCTTATTCTGTGTTATTCCTTGCATAAGATCTATGATTACACAAGCTATTACACACACACACACACCATACCTTCATGTTGCAAACTGCTCTGTTGAAAATTGAGTGCAAGGGGCAATATGCAGCTCTTTCAAAAACTGATGAATATGACCAAAGGCAAGACTATGATGACTGATTAATCTCCTGTGTAATTGGAATATGATGCAAATGACGGACATGTAGAAAAATTGAGAGAAGTTACAAGTTACTGATGAATAAAGGCATCTCTAAAAATAAAAATATAAGGGATAAAAATGATAAAAATAGGAAGTGTTGGGGATTTTGTATATTTCTGTATATATGTTTTATCATTTTTATAAAATCAAGTGTATGCCATATACTCTATGCATATTGTTTTAAGGAATTGCTGGGAAATTATACATACATACATATTATCTCTATATGACATAAGTGTGTGCGTTATAAAGACTCTCATTGTACACCGTTTTAAATGTCTTTAGCGTGAGAATGAAGTCATCTCATGGGATTAATCTTTACAATTGAAAAGTTCTGAGACCATTTAAAAATGATTGCTTGACTTGTTTTGTCCTGTGAAAAATGCGCAGGGAGTAAGTTCCTGATATTTTGACTGTTGTACACTCTGCAGTCCAAATGTCAGCATGTTTCTTGTACCATGACCTTGCAGGTGTGGAGTGGGAGATGTGATGTGTTTTAACTAAGTGTATAAAATGCCCAAACACTGAATCTGCTTTAGTGCAGTGCTGAATGTTATCCATTTGCGTGCACTCCTTGCGGCAAGTAAAGACTCAAAAAGAATATTGTGTCTTGAATCTTTGAGGTAACAAACTAAAATAGTCTTAAAGTTTCAGATTCCTGACAAAAATAAAAAGGAGTCTGGGATATATTAAATAAAAATGGAACTAAGAAAATGATATATCTAGAGTATTTTACTGATAATTGTGGTGATAAGAATATGGTAGTTAATAAAATTAATTTTTTTCAAGTGTTGGACCAGAGTTGGCAACAAAAATTCCAAACCAAGGAAGAGAGACCGTGAGTGAGACATTGATTGGAAATAACCCTTGGTCTTTCTTACAGCGGTGGATGAACTAGTGGTAAAATCTGTTGAAAAGTGTAAAAATAAATTACCTATTGTGATGGTATTGATATGGCACTAGTAAAAAGAACTGTTGATGGCACAAATAGCAAACGTAATACCATTATTCAAGCAAGGAAATAAACACCAATACACAAACTACAGACCAGTATCGCTTCTCCCACAATTTTTAAAGATTCTGGAAAAACTTTTCAACAACAGATTAGAAAACTTTAAATAAACATGATGTGCTTAATCAGAACAAATATGGATTTAGAGCCAAGAGTTGTTGGCGATAATGGAAGCAGAGGAAATAAATGCATTAGATCAAGGAGAATATGCAACTGGTGTATTTATAGATTTTAGAAAAGCATTTGATACAATAAATCATTCAATACTTCTTAAACTGCAAATGCATGGTATTAGGGAAATGGCTCTGAATTGGGTTACAAGTTATCTGAGAGACAGTTTGTGAAGATGGGAGAATATCTGTCTGTGTATGGGAATTGCCTGTGGGGTCCCCCAGGGGTCAGTATTGGGCCCCAAATTATTTAACACAAAAAATGATATATTCCAAGTTTCTAAATTATTAAAAATAATATTTGCTGATACATATGTTATTCTGGAAATTATAATCAACCAATCCATACTCTAATGAATTAAATAAGCTTAAATGGACTGTAATAAATAACTATAGATAAAACTAAGGTAATGATATTTGGTAATTGTAAAAATGAAGATATACGTACATATTCATATAATGTGATCATTGAAAAAGTTAAGGAGATCAAGTTTTTGGGTGTAATACTAGATAAGATTAGTTGGAAACCACACGGATACACACAAAACAAAGTTGCAAAAAATATTGCAATTATAAATAAAATTAAGCAGGTCCTAGATTACAAATCACTTCATATCTTGTATTGCTCATTAATACTTCCATACTTGACCTATTGTATAGAGGTCTGGGGTAACAATTATAAAAGTAAACCAATTCATTGCCAACATTACAAAAAAGGGCAGTCCGTGTTCTACACAAAGTCGGGTATCTCAGCCATACCAAATTTATTGTTTTTACATTCAAAAGTTATTGAAGTTACGGGATCTGGTTCATTATACAGCACAATTAATGTTTAAAGTCTGTAAAGACCTTTTGCCACACAACATACAAAATCTTTTCAGTGAGAAGGGAAATATTTACGGGGGAACAAAATTTAAAATGCACTTAGTAAGATCTACTAGGAAGGGTTTTTGTGCGTCTGTGTGGGGTAAAATTGTGGAATGGGTTGGGGGAGAAGCACAGGCAATGTCCAAACATCCATATATTTAAATCAACATATAAAGAAATGATTTTTGAGCAGTATGAAAATGAAGGGCAGTGATGTAACAATGTGTCAGTGAGGGAAGGTGGTTGTGTGCGTTATTGTGTTATGGTGATTGTGATGGTTGTGTGCGTTATTGTGTTATGGTGATTGTGATGGTTGTGTGCGTTATTGTGTTATGGTGATTGTGATGGTTGTGTCTGTTATTGTGTTATGGTGATTGTGATGGTTTTGTCTGTTATTGTGTTATGGTGATTGTGATGGTTGTGTCTGTTATTGTGTTATGGTGATTGTGATGGTTTTGTCTGTTATTGTGTTATGGTGATTGTGATGGTTTTGTCTGTGTTGAACATGCCAGAAGTGTTTGTTTATTGTGGTTGGATGTTGGCATCGTTGTCAATATGGACTGTCGTGTCATTTATGTTGTATAATTTGACTATGGTGTATTATGGTGAATGTGGTTGTAGGATGAATGATGATTAAGAGTGATACTGTAATTTGTTGGGTATGGAAAAGGGGTGGGACTATACAAGTGTTGGCTTCTTCCCACTCCTTTTGAACATTTTTTTGGCTCGTTTTTTGTTTTAAATTCCAACCCCCCCTTTTTCAGAATGTTCAAATTAAAAAAAAAACAACAAAAAACACACACACACACACACACACACACACACACACACCACCCCAATAACTGAGCTACAGACAAAACTCATACTCTGGGCTTTCCCCACTAAAACACTGAAGCAGCAGTGGCCTGAACTCTTTACTACTTTGAAGTATCAGCCACCCTCTTAAACGATACAAAACATTCACTCTCCTTTTCATTGAAAGGGAGAGAGCGAAAGGGCTGTTTTGGGCCAAGTCAGACTGCTGGGACCTTGAGTCTTTATTTGCCCTTAGACAAAATGCCTCATTATCTAGCTCCCTCATTAGCTGATGAGCAAATTCTCTCTCCTGAGCCATGTGCAGTTTTGGGTGTTCTGTTTTCATACACTTAAATTCTAATTTAACTGCTTCACACCAGCATCTGTTAAATCGGTCTCACTCCATTTTCTTTCTGCATCTATGGGGGGGGGGGGGGGGGGTTCCAGTAGCCCAGTGACCATAGCCACTTTTTCTTTGTGATTGATATGGTGATTTTTAACTGTTAAACTATTGCGGTGAGGTCTGCCTTCCTGCAAGTAGTGACAGCCTCCCAAGCAGGATTTCCAAAAACTTCCCCAAATCAAATTTTTTTTTTTTTTTTTTTTATAAAATCAAAAACAGCCACTTTGTGGGAATAACCTGGATGAGCCCCCAATTGTTACATCCCCCCCAGACAAATGAAAGTTGGTTGTTAATGGGGAAACCAACAAAATAAATACAGAAAACTAACCAAAGCAAGGTTTCAAAAAAAGTGTGTTCTAAAAGGTGGCTGGGCCAACCCAAACACCCACTAAATATCAAAATGATAGTAGAACTTAAAGAGTAAAGCCCAGAAAGAAAAGTAACTAACTTGGGAAAAACCAGCAAGCACCAAAACCCACAGAAAAACCAACATAGAGCAAACAACTGGTGATGCTGCCTCTCTGACCATCAAATATCGACTGAGCAGAGGCTGCCTCCTTATCTCTCCTCAGCAGACTGATTGCTCCCCAGGTGTGAGGTGTGCACAGGTGTAATGCATTGCTCCTGATTAAATGAGTGACTGAAGTCAGGTCTCAGGACTCCACATAGACCAAAACAACAATCTTTAGTCAAAGCCATAGTGGGCAACTGGATAGGAGCCACAGAGCTGCAGACCCCCAGTATAACCTAAACACATTTACTGCTCCAGAAGAGTTTAGACATACTGAAATTGTAACCCTTTTGCATAACTTTCACAAAGGACAAGAAGAATCATTGAGGCAGATAAAAAGAGACAATGTGGCTTCTGTAGTTGTTCCCCTGAGTCCTGAGCTGTCTTCTTCTGCTCCTGGTTCTATCCCACAGATCCAGAAATGGGGACTAAATGGGAAGGACTGAAGGAGGACACAGGGACATTATGGGTTCTTAACCCAGTTACCTGCTGTGTCTAAATGTTGGCATAGCTGGCACACTAGCCTGGACTGACCATCCTGCCTATGCTGCATAAATCTGCCATCAGCATCCAACACTGACTTTTTTCCACTGAAGCCAAATGTAAGGAAATGTCCTCTGAGGTAAATTAAGAGTGTTTTGGTGGTTTATGTTGGACATAAAGCTGCCAGTGAGGTAAGTCACATCCACGTTTGTGTATTAGAGGCATTTTAACATCTTAGATCAGTTAGGTCCATTCACAACCATGTGACGCAGATCTCCAGCAAATGCACTGCTCATCATCTGATATTACATTTATTTACTGTCCTCTGTAGAAATAAAAATCTAATAAAGGAAGTAGAAAGTTTTGACAAAATAACCCCCCCCCCCAAAAAAAAAGAAAAAAGTCTCATCTGTTTGTGAGTGAGTGGATCATTTCTGTCCTAGATCAACTACACTTTTATGTTTCATTTTCTAGACGTACTTTATTTATGCCACAGTTCCAACCGAGAAATTTCATTGGGCAACAGGCATCCCAAGAGTTACTATATTACAATGATACCATAATTGCACTTCACAGAAATGTATCACTACATTTTAGCTGTGTTAAGGCATTTACATCCTCCGCAAGAACAGAGGAATGTGTTCTCTGTCCTCGGGCTGCAAGACCAAAATGACATCATTTTGTTCTTGCAGACCTGGTTTGGGAGTTCTCGCATCCTGTTCTTGACACATCATTGTGGCAGAACTTTTGTTTTGCATGGTGTCCAACAACTGTTGTGTGATTGGTCAGAAATTGGAATTTCCCATGATTTCTTAACTTGTGTTTCTTGTGAAGTATGAAATGTCCTGGCCAGAAAGAACTTTGTTCTTGTTCTTGCGGAGTATGTACGGGCCATAGCGGTACATGTATTCGGATTCGGATCTTTCGGTACATCACCCACGGTTTGGAAAGGAGGCGTACCGAGGTATTCGGGGTATTGATGTATCCCATAATCCCTTGCACACCAGAGAGGTGAAGATATCAAAACAACATGGAGAACCCATCAAACGAACTGGTAAGTAGGCTTACTTTGTGCTATCATAACTCTATCCCATTGCTACAAATTCACAGTATATTGTTGTCCAAGGTTTTATCAGTGTTCTAAGCATATCGGCTGCAATATTAAAGTGTAAAATTTATTTCTGCAAGCTTGCTATCCACCTGATTACAATTGCGTATCAGACAACAGTGTCAACAGACAATACATGTGTATTGCAATGTGTTGATTTCATGTTTAAAATATATATGCCTATTCCTGGTATAATCAGCTATTTAAATATGTAAATTAATATTATAGCTGTACTTTCTTGGATTTCATACAGCTGAATGCGATATAGACAGTTCTAAGCATAACTTAGTTTTGTCCCCTAATCAGTCTGATGTTGAAGTTGAACTGGTAAAATTGTAATTTCACAAATAACAGCCAGCAAAAACAATTTCACAGAGTGAATGTATGGTGTTAGTCAATTACAATTAAGTGACGGCCTGTATGCCATGGATTGCAATCGACTATCTTGTCATTAAATTTGTATTCAAAAGGCTATCTTAACATTGCATAGAATTTCAAATAGGCCAGATGTGATGTATTATGAATACTAGAAGACTAGAAATATCAGCCGGGTATACTAGCACTGTATAATAGACACGTGCGTAAATGACGGCAAAATCGCTCTGATATTTTATGTGTTTACATGATACACCAAGCATGACAAGGCTTGACACATGTTCTTCAGAATCTTAGGCATTATATAAAGTGTATCCTACCTTTAGATGTCAAATCCATGGTCAATATGCCAGGGTTGAAGTGCAGTCGTGTGTGAACGTCTGCAGCAGTTTAATGCCCGTGTTTACATCTCACGATGTGCGCACGCCTCTCCGGGATTTCAGCGAGAAGGCGCGAGAATAGAAACCTCAATACCCTCAATGAACACATACTATATTGAGTGATGGACATAAAGTGTAACTGTCATCATGCCTCCTCCTCTCCAACTGTTTCCCATCTCCAGGAGCCTGTCAGCGGACCTCTGCTGCTCTCCAACACATGGATGAATGACTGAAGTGAGGCCTCCTCTAAACACCACACCAGTAAGGTTAATGAGTTTTTAGCACTTCTTATTTTCAATGCTTGACTGTCTCAGCTAAAGAAAACTGATTAAACTGTTAGCATGTGCTAGCATTACCTGTTGGACAATAATCTCTTGGATGATGGTTGCTGACAGCTGAGCTGGTTCAGTTCTGCTGGTAATGTGTTAACTGCCAGTAAATGAGTGAATTACAGGAGTTGTTTATTCTTTTTCATCTTTTCTATTATTGTCGCCGTAATATCAGCCCTCATTCTGAACATCAGTACATCTCAGGAAATTAGAATACCAAGAATTGTAATTTAATTTAAAAAAAAAACGGTTTTCACAAATAAATTAAAACAGCTTAAATATTTCACTGTATGTGTAGTGAAGACTCACATTCCTGGACTGTAACTTAAAGCCTTTGTAAACTGATTTCTTATAATTTTTACCTTAATTAAACTTTTAGACTGGGTTTGAAACCCAGCAAGGTTTCAAACAGGATGGACTAGCTTGCTATTTTCTTTTTAACTTCAAAGGAGTTGAATATTATTCATATTATTATTCCAGTTTGTTTGGAACATGCAGAGTTATGTACAACAACAGCTGCAGCAGAAGCTGATTTTTGAATTTTATTTCTTTAGTTTTTGGGTTAAAAGACAAAACTTTAATGTCTGTTATTTAATTGTGTGGCTCCAAACATTTTTGATTAAACTGTCAAGTTCAAGTTTCCACCTCTCGTTTAATGGGTCATTATTTTATTTAGCTATGGGAAGTTTTTAATAATAGGCTGTTCAAACTTCTGTTGCTGCACTTGTCTGCATCATTCATTTCCAAAAGAGAGAATTTATTTATTTTATTTTTATTTGAGAATATTTTATCCACCTTATTTCTTGGCCCCATGATGCCTTATGTGAATTATGGCAGCAACTTCCGGTACTCGTTAAGAATGTATTGTTGTCACTGAAACGGGACACTTTTCCTTGTTAAAAAACAAAACAAAACAATGACTTCGGCATCAAAAATGCAGGAACATGGCCTTTTGCACCTATAAAACAGTAATATAATCATAGCACATCCCACGACTATGGAGGGATGAGAAGATGACCTTAAAAAGTGGACAGTAGCTCCGTTAGTTAGCTCCACTGCTAACATGCTAACACTGTAAACAAATAAAAGCTCTGAGATATATCAATGTTTCCACCGCAAAGAAGTCGACTGCATTTTGTTAAAATATGTTGAACATATTCAAATTTACCTCAGAGCAGACGTAGAGTCTAGTCAGAGCCACAACGAACCACAACACCGTGCTTGGGCGTTTAAAATTTTTGGTAAAATGTCAGATCTGTGACATTCATACAAGTGAAAACATAGCTGGTGCTGCTGTGTCTGTACCACCGATCACACGAACAATCCTTTAGTTTTCAGCGCATGATCTACTCATTGCTGTTGAAGCCACAGATTTAGCTGCGCTCATCTGTTAGGAGCCTCACACCACAAACAGCAGCAAGTACCAGAACTACGCAAAAACATTCAAAAATACAAAAACTGCAAGTGCTGAAATTAGCGGCCACCTGAATGCAAAACACGAATGTGGACTATACATTAAAATGAATTTGAAAAACTTTTAAAAATGCTATTTTAAATGCCCCTGCTACTCTACTCTTACTGACTGATTTAACACTAGGTCAGCCAAAACCAGAAGCTCCACCCATAATCGTTCCTACAGCGGCACCCCCAGGAATAAGGTGGATTAATTGGAGAATTTCCTGCTGACAGTTTGCAGGGTTTATTTTGGCAATAAAGCTGTTCACCCTGATAAAGATAAGCAGTTTTCTGTTTTGCATTTTGCAAAACAACAAAATACACCAGACTGCTCTGTAGTAGTCCATCAACAGGTACAGGTAGTTGTCGTCCTGGAAGGCGTAGCGCAGCCTGGTGCAGTTTGCACCAGCAAAAACAGTGTCTGCCTCTGTAGTATCCTCTGAGTCCCTCCCCAATCTGACCAGTGATGACATGTTTAGCTGCTTGTCGTCCTTCAATCGCTGGCTGTCTGTGTGGTGTCCTGCAAACGATGTGGGCAACATAGACAATTGGAGCTCATTTTGGGGAAAACCTGGTCTTATGAGACGAGACAGCATCCATCCCACTTTGGATGTTGAGTCTCTTTTATCTAACAATCTGGCATCATTTTTATCCAAATTTCCAAAACCGTGAAAACTCAGAGTTGGGACCAGGAAGCAGAGTCGCAGTCTTACACGCCTCTCTGCAGCTCCTCTTCATCCGCCACCCCTCAACTTAGCTCCTGTCTTCTCCATCAGAGAATCATTGTCTGATCCCTCAAAAGTAAATAAAAATATAATGTATAAGCATCCCAAAGTGATTAAAGAAAAAGTTGGTAAAACTCAAATTAAACATAAAGCCTCTAAATTGAATGATTTGGCCTCTGTTCCTCCTCATAATTTAAAAATTAAATGTGGTTTATTAAATATTAGGTCTCTAACTCCTAAGTCTCTGTTAGTCCATGATCTGTTAATTGATCATCAGATTGATTTAATTTCCCTTACAGAGACTTGGTTAGGGCAAGAGGATTATGTTGGTTTAAATGAATCAACTCCCTCTGGTTATTTAAACTGTCAAAATCCCAGAAGTTCTGGCCGTGGAGGAGGAGTAGCAACAATTTACCATTCCAAATTACTAGTTAATGTAAAGCAAAAAACATGTTATAATTCCTTTGAGGGCCTGGTCCTCAGTATTGGGCACTTTAGCAATTTTAGGTTAAACCCAATTTTATTTGCCATAGTTTATCGTCCCCCATCAGCCTAGTCAGAATTTTTATCCGAATTTGCTGATTTCTTTGCTGATTTAGTGCTGAAATCTGATAGAATAATTATAGTAGGGGACTTTAATATACATGTGGATGTAGATAGTGACTGCCTTAATGTGGCATTTAACCACTTGCGCTCCGTTGTTCCGCGGGCGGGCAAGTCTCTGCATCCTAGGACGCACGAGGGCGCAAGAGTGCGCCCTCGTGCGCACTCGGATGCATAGTCCAGATTGTGGTGATGTAGGTGGTGATGGTGATGTAGTGGCATCCAAGCGCCACTAAAAAAAAAACTGCAGACACAGCCGCGAACAGATTAGTTCATCTGATTGACCTCTCATTCGACTAATAAGAGCCTTGAATTGGGTTTCTGAAACCTTGAAGAGCCAATGAATGAAAACCTAGGAAGGAGGACCCGCCTACGGTGAATGGAGGAGCCAATTGAAGCACAGAAATTCAGGCTGGGTGAAGAGAGATTTACCCGCGCAAGGCCCCCGGCCCAGACGGCGTGTCTCCCTCCACCCTGAGACTCTGTGCGAAACAGCTGGCTCCTGTATTCACAGACATTTTTAACACCTCCCTTAAGTTATGCCACGTGCCGTCCTGCCTCAAATCCTCCACCATCATCCCTGTCCCCAAGAAGCCACGGATCACTGGACTTAATGACTACAGACCTGTAGCGCTCACCTCTGTAGTCATGAAGTCCTTTGAGCGCCTGGTCCTGTCCCACCTCAAGTCCATCACCACCCCTCTCCTGGACCCGCTGCAGTTTGCCTACCGAGCCAACAGGTCTGTAGACGATGCAGTCAACCTGGCCCTCCACTCCATCCTGCAGCACCTGGACTCCCCGGGAACCTACGCCAGGATCCTGTTTGTGGACTTCAGCTCCGCATTCAACACCATCCGCCCCGCTCTGCTCCGGGACAAGCTGTCCCTGCTCAACGTGCCTGACTCCCTCTGCAGGTGGATCATCGACTTCCTGACGGACCGGAGGCAGCATGTGCGGCTGGGAAAGACTGTCTCAGACTATACTAGCATCAGCACCGGATCACCCCAGGGCTGTGTACTTTCCCCCCTACTCTTCTCCCTTTACACCAACTCCTGCACCTCCAGCCACCAGTCTGTCAAGTTGATCAAGTTTGCGGACGACACCACCCTCATCGGGCTCATCTCCAACGGCGATGAGTCCGCCTACAGGAGAGAGGTGGCCCAGCTGGCGTCCTGGTGCAGCAATAACAACCTGCAGCTGAACGCTCTGAAGACAGTGGAGATGATTGTAGACTTCAGGAAAGTCACTACTCCTCTGCCCCCCCTCACCCTCTCAGGCTCTCCCATCACCACTGCTGATTCCTTCCGCTTCCTAGGCACTACCATCACCAGGGACCTCAAATGGGAGCTGACCATCAGCTCACTCATCAAAAAAGCCCAGCAGAGGATGTTCTTCCTGCGGCAGCTGAGGAAGCTCAAGCTACCCACCAAGATGTTAGTGCAGTTCTACACAGCCATCATCGAGTCCATCCTCACCACCTCCATAACCGTGTGGTACGCAGGAGCCACTGCCAGGGACAGACTAAGGCTGCAGCGCGTCGTGCGCACTGCTGAGAAGGTGATCGGCTGCAAGCTCCCATCTCTCCAGGATCTGTACATCTCCAGGACCCGGAGGCGTGCTGGCCGGATCATAGCCGATCCCTCACACCCTGGTCATGTACTGTTTGCCCCCCTCCCCTCTGGTAGAAGACTTCGGTCCATCCAGACTAAAACCTCCCGTCACATGAACAGCTTCTTCCCCTCTGCCATTAGACTGCTGAACACTAAGTGACTCTCGTGCACCATGTACAGCAGCTCAACCAGACTCATGTCAATCATCACTGTTTTCTTCCTGCATTACCGACTGCACTATATAGTTCTCCACAGTATCTGCTGCTGGCTAATATATATTTTAACTGTTGACCAGTATCACTTAATCTTATCCTACACTTTATTACATGTATAGTTTATTTCTCTTATCTTATCATGTTTAATGTTGCAGCATTGTACCGAGACAAATTCCTAGTTTGTGTACTACATGAACAATGGCAATAAACCTGATTCTGATTCTGATTCTGATTCTGATTCTGCTGCAGCAGATGAAAACAAAGGACGCTGGACGAATCTGCTACAGACCCCGCAGCATGGAGACCACCCACAAGTGGGACCTGCACTCATTCCAGCAGAATAGACGTTTAGGATTCTCTTCCGTCATCATAGACCGACGGAGGCCAACGACAAAGGTCGTAAATCATTCACCAAAACCGCAATATTGGAATTATGTTTTGATCGGGATCCACGAGCGGACCAGCATCACGTTCGTCTGACAATGGGGAAGAGAAGTTCGCCAGGAATCTGCTGCTGTGAAGAGGTAAGGTGTTATAAGCTAAATTATTATTTCTCCCTGAAAACTGTAATCCAAAAATGACTTTTGACCGATCGGTAAATTACAACTGTACTGCGCACGAAGTACGAAGTGCGTGCGCCGCAATAAACGGTTCATTTGCCGTGTTTGGACCGTGAATGCCCCCCCCCACGCTGCAGAAGAGGAGCGGGGGGGGCGTTCACGGTCCGAACGCCCCCCGGTCCGCGGGGGGAAGCATATGAGTCTATTCCTTCATGTAGCGATGGCCGTCTTCTGTAGCGGGGGGGGGACAACCCCCCCCCCCCACACACACACAGTAGCGAGGGGGGGGGGGCTGCTGTGAAAACATGCAAGGAGTGTAATCCATCATGTAGCGAGGGCCAAGCTCCGTCTTTTGTAGCGGGGGGGCAACCCCCCCCCACACACACACAGACACAGCCCTGAGTGTGACCTTTCATTAGAGCCCAAAATGAAGATTCTACATTCAATTATTCAAAAGTTACAGATGTTTTTCCAAACTGTGCCATTTGGCACAATTTGGCACAGTTCCAAAACGCCTGGGAACTACCTGAGAACAAAGCTGTGTAAAATATTCATTTTTTGTGGTATTGTTACCAAATTTGGATCTCAGCTTGATAACACTTGGTTCTACATTTCTGTTGCATTTTCCAGCCGGATCGGACAGCTGTGTGTTATTTGCAAGCATTTGTATCCAAAAAAACAGTGTCCAAATTTATTTTCTTCAAGTTCAGTATGTTTAGATGACTGTAACTCAGTGGCCGGAGCACGTAGAGAGATTATGTTTTTTTTGCCAAAAAATTCAAAGTGTTTTCTTTTAAATGAGACCAACCCCATGAAGATGCTGCAAAGGGTTGAATAACAGCTTTCGATTTACTTTGGGCACATTATTTTTTTGGCATTTTTAGGAAAATTGCCCGGAGTGCAAGGGGTTAATTCAATATTAGACTCGATTGGGTTTTCTCAGAAAGTAGGAAATTCTACTCATTTCCTCCACCAAACATTGGACCTTGTTCTGACATATGGCATAGAAATAGAAAATCTTGTAGTGTCTCCTCATAACCCTGTACTGTCAGACCATTGTCTGTTAACCTTTGATTTTATTATTTCTGACTATTTGGCTCCTAAAGAAAAATATTATTACAGTAGATGCCTCTCAGATGATGCTGTTACCAAATTTATGCAGATTGTTTCCTCTACGCCATGTGTCAACACAACGGAAATAAGCTATAGACAGCTTGCTCCTTCTGTAATTGATATCATGGTGGATAGTGTTACAGCTTCTCTGCATCAGACTCTAGACTTGGTGGCCCCCTTAAAAAAGAAAAAGTCTAATCAGAGATTTCTAACTCCTTGGTTCAACACAGAAACTCGTAGCTTAAAACAGAAGACTCGTCAGTTAGAAAGACAATGGCGCTCCACTAATTTAGATGAAATCTATTTAGCTTGGAGAAATCATCTTTTAATTTAGAAAAAAATCTCTTAGAAAAGCTAGAACGAGTTATTACTCTGCATTAATAGAAGAGAACAAGAATAATCCCAGGTTTCTTTTCAGCACTGTAGCCAGGTTGACAAAGAGTCAGGACTCTGTCAATCCTAGCATTCCCTTAGAGCTTACTAGTCAGGACTTTATGAACTTTTTCAATAATAAAATTTCATCCATT